>CM069545.1:48777526-50027526 GCA_035773235.1 Eospalax fontanierii
TACATTGACATGCATAAATGTGGATGCACATGTGCCATGGCCAGAGGAACTCAGGTATAGGTCCTTATTTCTACTTTGTT
This sequence comes from Eospalax fontanierii, assembly GCA_035773235.1. Classification (NCBI taxonomy): domain Eukaryota; kingdom Metazoa; phylum Chordata; class Mammalia; order Rodentia; family Spalacidae; genus Eospalax; species Eospalax fontanierii. The sequence continues at coordinate 48,777,607 of CM069545.1, forward strand.
TGAGTCCCTTGTTTTTCTGTGTTACTCGCCAAGCTGTCTAGCCTGTGGGCTTCTGGGGTTCTGTCTGCTCTCCAGCTCTCTGTAGAAGTACAGGGATTATAGGTACTCATGTAATGCATTTGACTTTTGTGTGGGGTCTGAACTCATGTCTTCATCCTTGCAAACTTGCATGACAAGCACTTTACCCAGTGAGCAGTGTTTCAAAGCTCAAATAAATTTTGTTTTGAGACAGGGTCTCAACTGTTTTAACCCTGACTGTGTATTCCTGGACAAAGTTAATAACAAGATTTGTTTTTAAATAGCTTGTGAATGAGATTTAGAGTAATTACTTTCTTATTTTAGAGTAATTGTTTTATGTCCTTTGGAAATCATGTTTGCTAAGGTATCAAGTAAGTGGTTATACATTGCACCTTAAATTGAGGATGAACAGTTTATGTGAGGTTGAGTAGTATGTATTTGTGTAGTCTCTAGCATGTGCCCAACACAGGCTCATTCCATTTTGTAACAAACTGAAGTTCACTATTTCATTCATTTCCTCCTATTGTTTAACTAGAGACAATAAATAAGTTTCAGGTTGTTTGTTATTACAAGCTACAATTTTACTTCTGAAAGTCTGTTGCCTTTTCCTCTTTTCAGTGGCTGTTTTTAATTTACCAAAAGTAAATTTTAAATAATTTCCCTGAGACCTTTTCTAAGGTAGTTTTTTTTTTTAAAATAATTTTTAAAGTTACGTATGCTTACATTTATTTAGCTGATGTGATATGGTATATTTTGCAATTGAGAATCTCAATGAAGATTATTTTTATCAGAACATAAGAAGGCTTCCTATTTAACCCCTACTAAGGAGTAAGTGTCTTTGAGGAAAATGAGATTAGGTATATGTTCATAAAAATATATTAAGAATTGACTGTTTAATGTTTTAAAAACATTTATTGTCCTTTTTTATGTGTATGAATGTTTTGCCTGCATGTATGTAAGTGTACCCGTGTGAGCAGTACCTGTGGTGTTAGAGTCTCTAGAAGCTGGAGTTATAGATGATTGTTAGCTGCCACATGGATGCTGAGAACTGAACTCTGGTCTTCTAGTAGAGTAGGCAGTGTTCTTAAAACAGTGGAGTCATCTTTCTAGCCTTTCTTGTTTGATGTTTTAAATACATGTATTCATTTATTTATTTATGGGTATATAGGTATCTCTGTGCGGGGGTGGGGACATGTGTAGAGTTCAGAGGACACCTTGCAGAAGTTAGTTCTTTCCTTCCTTCATGTTGGTCCCTGGGATCACTCAGGTTGTTAGGCTTGGTGCAAGCATCTTTATCTGCTGTGTTATCTTGCTGGCCCTTACTTTAGTTTCATATAGCACATTCACTTTTACAGAAACACTGAGTAGTAAGTGCACTTCATACATATTCCCTCACTGCTCCTCTTTCCATATTAGCATCTTGCTTTAGTATAATATATTTGTTATAACCAGTGAGACAGTATTGTGACTTTTCCCCCTTTTGTACCGCATCCAGGCCTCTGTTCATATCAGATTATAGAATAACTCTGTCCCCTTGTCTGTTCCTTCCCTTCAACTTCTAATGAATTAAATGATATTTATAAAAGTATTTTGAATATTGGGATTGAGGCAGTTTTTGTACAATATCTCATATTTAGCAATATGCACATTAGTTCCTCTACTCATGTGAACTGCCGAGATTTCAGCATATCACAAACTTTATAGTGCCAAATATATAATATAATGCACATAACTACTTGTTGAATGAGAAACTGAATTCTGGACTCTTACTGTGATAGATAGCCAGTAATGTCACCTAATAAATTAGTCTATTGAAGAGTGGGTTGTTAGCAACAAAGTATTATGTTGACTACAAAGATATACCTGAAAACATATCTGTTCAAGGAATGTTTATTTTATCATTATTCCTTTTTTTTTTCCTGAGACTAGGTTTCTTGTATTCCAGACTGCCTGAACTCTGCCCAGCTGAGGATGAACTTGCATTCCTGATCATCCTGCCTTCACCTCCCAAGTGCTGGGACTATAAGCATGCACCACCATGCTCAGATTAAAAAAATGCTATTTTTCCTAGAAGATGATTTTTCTTCCATCTATGAAACTGACCCTTTACACACATGGGCTTTGGTGGAGGTTGTGGGCAGTACCAGCAGGTCTAAATTGTGGTGGGATTTGGTCCTTTGGGGGCTATGATTAGAACAGATAACCCAGTAATAGAGCTTGATCTAGGACTTGGGAAGCACACAAGCGTTGAGGACACAAAAACACTTGCTTGAAAATGTCCCTGATAGAACTATCCTTGATGACAAATCTATTTATTTATTTATTTATTATTTATTTATTTATTTATATATTTTTGAGACAGGGTCTCCTTGTAGCCCCACTTTGCCTGGAGCTCAGTATGACTCAGTATGTAGACCAGGCTGACCTCTTCTTGCAGAGATCTGCCTGCCTTTGCTTCCTGAGTGCTGGGATCAATGGCATGTGCCATCTTGTCCAACTTTGACGGCAGATTTCTTAATGGCCTTGTCCTTGAGCACAAACGGCTCAGTTTTTGCTCAATTGACTGAACATGACCATGGACCCTTTTTGGAACCAGGACATGAAAAAGCTAAAGTTTAAAAAATTATATTTATTAATACATGTATTTATTTAATTTGTGTGTGTCTGTGCTTCTTGAATTTCTCAGGGTCAGAGGGCAGCTTTCAGAGGTTGATTCTCAACTTTTACCATGTGGATCCCAAGCCTGGAACTTATGTTGTCAGGCTTGGCTCCTAGCACTACCCACAGAGCCATCTTGCTGACCCCATTGTGTTTTATTTTTGTTGGGATGTATTTGCCAAAATCTCAGTCTTGCATCTCATCTTACACTTTTTATTAAAATTTTTAACTATATTTATTTACTTATTTTGGGTGTATATATGGGGAGGGGCACATGTGGAGGTCAGAGGACAGCTTTCAAAAGTGGATTCTCTCCTATCATGTAGGTTCTGGGGATTGAACTCATGTTGTCAGGCTTGTTTGAAAGTACCTCTACCCACTTAAGCCATTTCACCACCCCTGATTTTTTTTTTTTTTTTTTTTTTTGAGAGACAAAGTCTGACTGTGTCGCCCTGGCTGGCCTCGAACACACAGAGATTTATCTGCCTCTTGAACTCTTGAATGCTTGAGTTCTGGGATTACAGATGTGTGCCACCATGCCAGACAATTTTTTTTTCTTTTTTTTTGGCGGGGGGGTCTCAAGTAGTTAAGGCTGGCTTCTTGCTCTGTAACCAATGTTGACCTTGAGTTTCTAATTCTCATGTCTTCACCTCCCAAGAGCTGGGATTATAGGCATTGACCATAACACTGAGTTTGACCTATGGAATTGGACACAGGGCTTTGTGCATGCTGAGTAACCACTATACCAACTGAGCTATATTCCCAGCCAGTAACATACATTTTCCATACGGTAGGATTATTGTTTTAAGGGGATGCTCTCCAGGGTTGTGTCCTCCCTTCTGTTTTCATGATTTCAGTTTTATATTTCTGACTCCTTTCAAAGGTGTTGATAGGTGAAATGGCAGTTGGACATCTCCACTAATAGTTGGTACTCTTTAGCACCTCTGCCACAGTCCTAATTTAGACTGCTGTTATGCCTCACTTAAATTGCCTCCAGGTTTCTAAAACTACTTTTGCTGTGCCATCCTCATACCTCCGAACCATTTGTGGGAACACAGATTGCTTAAAATGAAGTTCAGGTTCCTTAGTGTGGCTTACCTGTTTTACTTTATTTTGCCCTGCTTGTTTCTTCAGTTTTTATTTGCTTTTCCCTACTCTAAATCAGCCTTCAGATGTCTTATGCTCTCTTGCATCTGAGTCTTGACACATGCTGTTCTTTTCTCAGAAGGGAAAGTATAAAGAAGTGAAGATAACTGCTGTGGTGATTGAAGCATAGACTCGAGAGCCAAACCTCTGTGGTTGAATACTGAACCCTCCCTTTCAGCAGCTCTGTAGTCTAGACCACTTTACTTACCCTGTCTGCTTTCATTGTACGGTGGGGTTGTAAAGCATGATGGGAGTACAGATTCATATTTGAAGTACTTAGATCAGTTTCTGCCAGGTATTAAGTACCATGTAAGTGTAAAGTGTAGCTATTATTGTAGCTCTTATAATAAATGTGTTGTGGTATTATATAGTACTGATTTGTGTTTTGAAATTGATTTAATGATAAATTAAAAAAAACAGTTTTCCACTATAAATTAAGAGCATGTCTTATAATCACTGATATTTATCTTTTATTTGTTTGTTTTTGTTTTGAGACAGGGTCTCTCTTTAGCCCTAGCTGACCTAGAACTCACTTCTGTCTCACAGAGATCTGTCTGCCTCTGCCTCTGAGTTGCAGGGATTAAAAGGAGTACACCACCATTTCCGGCCCTCTCTTTGTTTTTAAATGGGTAGCAGTTTTATTTAATTAGCTTCTTGTTTTTTTTTTAAAGCATTTTAGTGATTTGAATTTGATCTTTGGATTGACATTTGTATAAAATATATAATTTAATAAGGCTAGATTTGCCTGAGGTTTTTGGTGTGTGTGTATATGTGTGTGTTTGGAGACAGGGTCTCTTGTAGCCCTTGCTGGCTTTGAATTCACTATGTAGGTGTGGATAACCTTGGACTCCTGTTTCTCTTGCCTCCATGTTTTAAGTGCTGGGATTACAGATGTGTATCAGCATGTCTGTAAGACCAGATGAGTTCAGGTCAACCTGTATGGCAACTTTTGAGAGAAAATGTCCTATACAAATAGTTAATAATTATTAAAGAAAAATCAGAAACCATAGAAGACAGTATGAGTCTCTTCATTGTTGTTAGTTTATATATGATGCACTTCATAATACACAAAATATACTTCATAATATAGAAATGGGTAAATGGTTTGTAACTCGTTTTTTAAAATGTGGTAATACATACACACATTGATAACGTAGCATAAGTTACCCATTATTCTCAGAGAATATCTGACATTTTGGCTTGACTTTATGATTTATGTGCCATGTTTAAAGTTTCAAGAAAAACCTTCTAAAGAAAGTCACTGTTTTCTTGTGAATGTATTCCAGAGATTGTGGATCATAAAAGATTGGATGGCAGGAGTCCTTACTGTATTAGGAAAGAGATTCTGTAATAGTAATTAGTTTAGATCAGCTAGGAAAAATATGCAGAAACTCCTTTTTTATCAACAGAGATGCCTCGGTGCCTGTGTTTGGCAGAACCTTCCATGATAAAAAATTAGATACGCATTTAAAATGTAAAAATGTTGATTTTGATATCTTGACTCTTTTGGATTTATTTATTTATTTGGTCTTTTTGAGACAGGTTTTCACTGTAGCCCCAGGTGACCTGGAACTCAGTAGGTAGACCAGGCTGGCCTCGGTTTCATAGAGATCTGCCTGCTTCTGTCTCCCGAATGCTGAGATTAAAAGTGTGCACTAACACATTATGCTGGATTTATTTATTTTTATTTTTTTGTGTATGAGTGTTTTGCCTGCATGTGTGTAAGTGCACCTGTGTCGTGCAGTGCCTGATGAGGCCTAAGACTGGAGTTAGGGACTGTTGTTAGCTGTCATGCGGGTGCTAGGAATCAAACCCAGGTCCTTTGTAAGAGTAGCCAGTGCTCTTAATCACTGAGCCATCTCTCTAGCCCTGATCTTGACTGTTATCTTTTTTTAGTGTTTTTCACTGACATTTATGAGTTGATAAAGATTGAAATCTCAAATGAAGCTGGAGTTGGGCTGGGGTATTGTTCAGTTACAGACTGCAGGCTTAGCATGTAGTAGGCCTTGGTTTCATTCCTCAGCACTACAAAACCAAATCTGACCCAAGGGAATAGTACTGTCTGATCTAATGATCTAATTCTGTCTGATCTGACAGCTAATTTGAGAATGACAAAATATTTATATTTTCTTCTTCCCTGCGAAAGGAAGTAGTTGCATTCTGGTGAATTTTTAGACATGATTACTTTTCCGCTGAAAATATTGATGTAATTATCACTGTCATTTCGATTTTAATTTTTCAAAATATGTTTATTTTTATTTTTGGAACTTTTTTCTATACAGGGATCAGACCCAGGACCTTGTACATGTTAGAAATTATGGTTAATTTTATTTGACAATCTGATGAAATCTACAAGCACCTGGAAGATGGCCTGTAGGATTGCCTGTGGGAGATTTTCTTGGTTTCGTGATTTGAAATGGGAAGATACTTCCACCTAGGGTGGCACGCCTTCCTGGCTAGGATCCTGGACTGGATAAAATGGGGGAAGCGGAGCCCCCGCAGTGCTCATTGCTTGCTTCTGTGGACATAATATCTCCTTGACTTCTTGATATGATAGTCTGTCCCTTGAACTGTGAGCTAAAATGCTTCATTCCTTTAGTTGTTTTGTTAGGGTTTTTATCACAGCAACAGGAAAAGAAACTAAAACACTAGGCAAAGGCTACATCCTTACGCCTCTGCTCCTCCCCTTTTTTTCTGCTATATTGACCAACCTGATCTTGATTGTGGGTACAAATAATCCCTCCTCAGCCGCCCAAGAAACTGGTACTATAGGTTCCGCTGCACTGTTGGGTATATAATTTTAAAAGGAATTTCTCCAGATTTTCTTACTACTGTGGAAATTTAAGTTACTTAAGACTATTTAGTTAAGTTTATTTTACTGCAACAGTTACTCAGTTCCTAATAGTTATAAGGTTCTCTGTTAGCTGCTATAGAATATACAGAATTTCATAATGCAGTTCCCTTATTTGGGAGTGAGATAAGGGACATGAGTCACTTTCAAGTTATTTTAATAGAATGTGGTAAAATCATAGAATGTTTTTGCAAAGTCTTTGCTCTAGTGATGTTCTTGTAAAGTGTTGTCAACTCTTCAATTTACTGAGCTCTTTTCCATTCCCTCCTCTTTGCCTCTTTTTATGTGATGGTTTGGCCATCAGCCCTTCAGTATTTGTTCCTTGCCTTCTATAGACCAGTGATATTTAACTAATGGTTTTGTAAAAGCAAAAAGTTAATAAATTTTAGATACTGAACACCCATATACCCTCCATATAGACTCTGTTATTGTCTTTCTGCATTTGCTTTATAGTTCTCTATAAATATTTAGGAATTTTTAAATTGCGATTGGATCTTTTGATTCTGAATTGCTGATGCTTCAGTGTTGTGCCCAAATACTTGGACTTACATCTCCTACTAATAAAGAGAATCTTGAGACAGTTAATGAAAGGAAATTAAAAAATAAAATTAACCAAAATTTAATAATATCTGGCCTATACTGAAAAATTTCTAGAGATCCTACAAATAAATTTTCATAGCTATTTTTATTTGAACCACAGTCCAGTCAAGATTTTGATGCACAGTATTTTGCTGTTGCTGCTCTGAGTCTCTTAATCTCGGTTATACCCTCATCTACTTGTGTTGTGATTCTCTCCTTTTTATTCAGTGGGCCAATTCAGTTTCCTTATAGAGAATCCCATATACACATATGCCTCTTATCAAGGACTTTTAATCCCCTATTGAAGGGTGGTGATTACTAGAGAGTCTGTCCCAACCTCTGTGGTGTGTTGCTGTGAATGAGTTATGAGTCTTGTTAATTCTCTAAATTCTTTGGTAATCAACCAGATTTGTGGCAGTGTAAACGTATGTGTCCCATTATGTTTGCCTGTTTGCTTTGGTGTTAGGGCACAAGCAACCCTATGTGGTTGTCATTGTATTAGAGCTTTGAGAGCACAGGCTGCCATCCTTAATCTTTTATTCTTTTATATTCTTTTTTTGTCACCACCTTTACCTCTGTGGTTTTAAGTCACTATGTAGTGATGGCTGCATAGGAGCAAAGAAATGTCTCTCTTCATGCCACGCAGGGAGGGCACTGACAAACAACGAATTCCACGCAAGTCAGGCTAGGTGAACAGTTGAGTTTGTTGGGGTGATTTACAGGAGCTAGGTTGGCTCACAGGCAGGTACATCACTGACAAGTACTACCCTAGTCAGCTACTTACTTCTTGCATAGTGGCAATTGGAATCTCGTGGAAGGTGGGGCCTTGTGAAGGTCTAGTGAACTTTGTGGCCCTTCTTCCTTCCTTTATCAGAGAATGTTAATAGGCCTGATTCTGTGAGGGTCCTGGATGGATTGTCACAGTTGCTCTGCCTCAAGAGGGTGACAGTCATGTCCACCCTGGAAGAAACAACTGTACTATATTGATGTACTTTTTTTCTAAAGCCCTTCCTTTAATTTTTGTTCATGTTCTGCTAGCCATACAGTAGCCATGTCACAGTCAGTATGTCCAAAGTGAATTTGTTCTCTACCTGCACATGTTTGTTTTTGTTAGTGATTTTAATTTTATTGAGACAACACTCTGGAAATTCAGTCATTTTAGCAGTTTGTTTCCTGGCTATTTGCCATAGACATGCGTGCACACACATGCATACTTATCAAATAACTTTTGAATGTGCTTAAAATATTTAGCCATGATAGAATATTCTGTCTTTGCAGTGTGTTTTGAACACATTTCCTTTATTTCTACTTCCTCTAAGAATTAATTTTTGGCCCTCATCAAATCTCCTCAGGCTTTTCTAATGGTCTCCTTTTATCTGTCCAGCATACTATCTGCTTGTGGAGAATATACAGTCTACCTATTTGTATGTTTGTATTGTTAGGAGACTTCTGATGGGGTCTGGAGAGATGGCTCAGTAGTTAAGAGCAATGGCTGCTCTTGCAGAGCGTGTGGGCTCAGTTCCCAGTACCCACATGGCACCTAACAACAGTCCACAATTCCAGTTCCAGGGAATCTAACCCCCTCTTCTGACCTCGATGGGCATTGTATGACATGGGTGCCCTACCTACATAGAGGCTCATACACACACAAAAATAAGAATAAGAAAGAAAACTTCTCATGGCTTCTGTTGTTTAGAAATAATAATTTCAACAAGCTAAACTATACTGTTTTTTGTTGTTGTTTTTTGTTTGGGTCCTTTTGAGACAGGGTCTCCTTGTAGACTTAGCTGGCCTTGAACTCACAGTGACTCATAGAGATCCATTCACCTGCTTCTGTGATTAAAGGTGTGCGTTACCATGCCCAGATAAACTATGCTGTTTTTTACTTGCTATTTTCTTTATCCTTGTATTCTGCACATATTCTTTTCATATTTAAGATTTAAAGTGTATTTATAGGTGATTTGTGTGAAATATTTTATTATTGTAATATGACAGAGAGGTTGGAAAATACAAATAGATCCTTGCAGAAAACTAAGCACACATTGCTGGATGTACAGATACTTTGAAGAACATTTTTTTTTTTTTTTTTTTTTTTTTTTTTTTTTTTTTTTTAACAGACTGAGGAATGTGATTTAAGGCAATTTTCTGAGTGTTTTCTTTAAAAAATTGATTCCAGAATTTCATGCAATGTATTTTGATCACATTCAGGCCTACTTCCCTCTACAACCCTTCCTGATTTTGTGTCTTCCATTATCTGTCTGTCCATCCATTTATTTAATTTTTGTTTTTTATGAAGACCCATTGATTCTAATCCATGGCTTTCAAGTGCTCCTGGGTGTGGGTCCATGTCCTGGAGTCTGGTCAGCCTACCAGGTGGTCATACCAACAAGGATAACTTACTCTCCTCTCAGCATCCACCAGTTTCCGATAGATTCTCATCTAGAGTCCTTGCAGAGCCTCTGTCTGGTTTGAATTTCATAAGTCTTGTGCATGCTCTCATAAGCATTTTCAGTTCATATGTGCAACTGCTCTCTGGTGTCCAGACAACAGTTTCCTTCTATTCATCTACCACCTCTGGCTCTTAAAATCTTTTCAAACCCTCTTTCTCAAGGATCCCTCCACCTTTCTGAGGAGAAGCTGCGAAAGAGGTGTCCTGTTTAGGTCTGAACACTCTGTGGTCTCTTATTTTCTGCACATTGACTATTTGTGGGTCTCTGTTAATTGTTACCTGCTGCAAAACTTCCTCTGGTGAGAGTTGCGGGATGTACTAATTTATGGATATAACAGTAAGTCATTGTGAGTCAGTTTAAATAATATGTCTGTTTAGATTCTACCTTATGTTCGGTGATTTGTCCAGGTCCAGGTTCTTACCCTGATAACAGTGTCAGGTATGGACTCCCTGTTTTGAAGGGGGCCTTAAATCCAATTAGAAGGTGAGTGGTTACTCCTTTATTAGTTTCCTAATCTCTGAGGATTTTTCAATTGAAACAACTATATGAAGATTGAAAGCTAGCATCCACTTAGGAGAGAACATGTGACATTTGTCTTTTTTACCTCACTTAGGATGATAGTTTCCAGTCCCATCCATTAACCTGCAGATTTCATCATTTCATTTTTCTTAACAGCTGAATAATATTCCATTGTGTAAATGTGTCATACTTTCATTATCTATTCATCTGTTGAGACCCTTCTCAAGGCAGTAAAGTGGAAAGTGGTGGAGGAAGACACTCATGTCCTCTTCTGGCCTTTATAGACGCCTGCAGCCTCATGTTCATGTACATATAACATGTGCATACACACACACACACACAGGTTTCTGAGCAAATGTCTGCCTACTTGTATTACCTGTGCTAAATCTGACTTGAAATTTGTAAATTCTCAAAATAAGATATTTCACATAAAGATGATTTATGCTAAAAATTTGCTACAAGTTAATACTTCTGATACTCAAAGTGACTGCAGACACCTTGGTTTTAAATTAATTTCAAAATTAAATTAATTTTGAGAATTTAGAAATTGACATCTTAAACAAATGAAATATTGATGACATTTGGCAAAAATTTACTAGAGCAACATTGAATTTAAGATTTTAGGAATATATTACCAATTAAGTAGTTTTGACTTAAAAGTAAGAAGTTTAGGAAATACTCTAAACAAATCCTAGTAAACAAATCCTAGTTAATAAACCTGAAGTGTTATGAACCACTGTTGAAATATGTTGATATGAGATTTCAGTTCAGTGAATTACTTTTCTCTAAAATGAATTAAAACTCTCCAATGAAGTTATGATTGTTGACTGGGCTTGGTGGTAGTGCCTGTAATTCCAGATATTTGAGAGACAAGAGAATTGATTGCAAATTCAAGGCCACTTGAGCTATACAGTGAGTTCAAGGTGAGCCTGGCAATTTAGTGAGACCTTGTTTCAGATCAGAAGGTATAGAGAAGACTGGGCCTGTAGCTCAGTAGTAAGGCATTTGCTTAACATACAAAAATTCCTAGGTTCAGTTTTCAGTGCTGGATGGGGGAGGGTGGTGAAGGAAAAAGTAATGGTTATATAAAAATTAGAATTAAATATGAACACCTTGAATCAAGGGAAAGAATACAGTTATCTGATCAATGATAAAGATATTCTAATCTTTTTATTTTTGTTTACCAACTAAAACATATTTCTAAAACATATTACAGCATAGGGAGGGTTACTGAAATTGTCATTGGTTTTTGATCTATCATTTCTTCTCATATCCACCTCCATCTTTTCCTGGAGGTTTGATGCAGCCTACCAGATCTTTGCTCTGCCACTTTTTTCCCCATAGCATCACAGTGATCTTTCTGAGCAAGGATCTATGAATGCATTTTCTCTGTTCTAAAATGCTTTGACTTTCCTCCATGTACAGAAGTACAATCTTCTTTATTGGACTCATATAATTTTAATTTTTCTAAACTCATCCTTTGTTGTTTATCTTACATACTCAGCTCTCTAGTCATACTTGAATACCAATTGCCTCCTGAATATATCTGGTGCTCTCATGCTGTATACTTATTTGCCTGGAATCTTTGACATCCTCATCTCTTCTTTGCCTGAAAAACTCCTTTCTTAAAGAATGACTCATGGAATTACCTTCATTAAGTTCATAATGTTGGTTGCATTCTGCCTGTGCCTGTCTTGTGGATATGTTGAGGATAAAGAGCATAGCAATTATTTGTTTATATTTCCCACTTAGAATTTCTTTCCAGGTGAGCGCTGTGATATCCAGGGTAGTTAATGTCTAATTTTGTTTGTCCCTAGGGTTTGGCATGGTATCAGAGGAATAATACAAACTCAGTAGTTTGTTGGTGTAAAATCACATGGATCTTCTGTTTTCATTAGAAACAAAGTAGATTTTAATCCTTTCTGAAGACTCAACTTTTTAAAAGATTTGTGTATGTGTGTGTACATACGTGTCGGTGCAAGTATGGAGGCCACAAGAGAGTGTCCGGTGTTTTTCTCTGTCACCTTCTGTCACCTATTCTTTTGAGGCAGGGTCTCTCCCTGAACCTGAAGCTTGCCAGTTGGTTAGACTAGTTGGTCATCAACCCCCAGAGATCCTCATCTCTCCACCTACTCAGCTCTGGGATTATTGGCATATCTGGCTTTTGCTTTTTATATGGGTACTGGAGACACTGGAGGTCCTCCTCCTTGTATTGCAAGCACTTTACCAACTGAGCTATTTCCTCTGCCCTAGTCTCTGCCTAATTTATCTCTGTTTCGTTGTTATGTAATGTTCACATTGAACAATATTAATTCATTTTGAATACTGAGAATAAAGTTTGCATTCTGTTGATGCATATTATAGACATGGATGATAACATTAAAATTCTATATTTATAAAATTATATATAAAATTTCATATTATGTAAAAGCATAAATATGTTATATAATATATATACATATTTTTTGGTTTGTTTTTATGAGGCAGAGTCTCCCTGTATCCCCAGCTGGCCCAGAACTATCTATGTAGACCACATTGGCCTTAATCTCATAGATCTCCTGCCTCTGCCTTTTGAGTGCTGGGATTAAAGGCATGTGCCACTATGTCTGACCTGCATATGTATTTTTTGTTTTGTTTTATGGTGTTGGGGATTGAAACTAGGGCTTTGTACATGCTAGGCAGGTATTCTACCACTGAGCCATACCTCAGCCCCAGTATACATAATATTGTTTTTAATGTTGTGCATATGTTTGTGTGTGTATGTGTGCATTTATGTGTGCTTGTATGTAGAGGCCAGAGGAGAACCTCAGGAGTCATCCTCAGAAAGGTTATTCATCTCTATTTTAGATAAAGTCTCTCATTGGCCTGAAGCTTACCAACTAGCTAGATTGGGTGGCCAGTGAGCCTCAGAGATCATTCTTTCACTACCTCTTTAGTGCTATGATTGTAAAGGCACACCGCAATACCAGGCATTTTTGTATGGGTTATGGGGATCAAACTCAGTTTCTCACGCTTGCAAGACAAATGCTTTACTGACTGAGCCATCCCCTAGTCATATGTGTGTATGTGTGTTTTAAAACAGGACCATAACTGTATTGCCCAGGCTAGCCTCAAACTTGTGATCCTCCTGTCTCAACTTCCTCAGTGCTGGAATCCCAGGCATATTATTAGAATATTCAGCTCAAATATCTGTCTTTGGGGGAATTAGGTCTCACTATGTATCACTGGCAGACCTGGAACTCATTGTGTAAGCCAGACCGCCCTTGAATTTAGGACAGTACTCCATCTTCTGCCTCCAGAGTACATGATACAAGTGTGAGCTTCCATGCCTAACTTTACACACACACATCCCCTTTAATTTTCTGAATTTATTTCAGGATGCAATTTTTCTGTTCATGGTATCTAATATATGTTAAAATACAGAAAGCAGCCAGATGTGGTGGCTTATACCTTTAATCCCAGCACTGGGGAAGCAGAGGCAGGCATATTTCTGTGAGATATAGGGTAGCCTGGTCATAGCAAGTTCTAGGTCAACTAGGGCTAAAGAGAGGCCCTCTCTCAAAAACAAAGCAAAATAAAGCAAAGCCAATCAACCAAACAAAAAATATCCCCACTCTCCCTGCCAAAATAGAACACGATTTCTTGAAGCTAGAATTGCTTTGTCTGCCAGCACATTACTTAGAATTAAAAGCAATTTAGAAATAATTTTTTGTGTGCGTGTGTGCATATGTATATGAATGTTTTGCCTGCGTGTGTGTAAGTGCACCCATGTTGTGAAATGTCCATAGAGAGCAGAAGAAGGCATTGGATCCCCTGGAACTGGAGTTAAAGAGTTGTTAGCTGCTATGTGGGTGCTGGGATTCGAACCCAGCACTTTTGCAAGAGCATCCAGTGAGTGCTCTTCACCATGGAGACACCTCTCTAGCCCCAGAAATAAAATAGTTTTGAAGTACAAACTAAGGTGCCTCTAAAAGACAGATTGTCGTAACAGGCCAAGCCAGGAACTTGATCACCTAACTCCTGCTCCAAGCGGTCTGACAGCCTCTTCTGGCCTCTTCTGACTTACAGGCAGCTGCACACATGTGCACATACACCCACACAGACACATGCATTGACATATAAATAAATAAAGGTAGTTTACTTTTTAAATTAATTACTTTTTCATTGGTATTTTTAGTTTACTAAATATATATTTATTGAATTTTTGTGCATTTCATAAATACATCTTAATCATATTTAGATCTCCTCTCTCCTGTCTGTACCCACTTCATAGGACCTCAAGCAGATTACATGCACTCTAATATATGTTAAGGCCTATCGAGTCAAGTTTGTGTTCCCAGATGTCCCTCAGTGTGAGTTCATCCACTGGAACCTGGTCAACCTATCTAGTGTCACTTTCTCAAAGAAGACCAATCCTTTCTCACCTACCAGTGATTAGCTGTCAATACTTCCTCAGCTAAGGTTGGGGCTTCTTATCTGTTTCTTCACTTCTGTGCTGGGTTTTTGTCTGGTGAAAGTCTGCATGGGTCTTGTGCATGTTGTAACCATTGCTGTAAGTTCATTTGAGAAAGTTCTTAAACTGCCAGGAAAACTTTCCTTGTGGTCATGTACCACCCCGACTCTTACAATCTTTCTCCCCCTCTTCTGCAGTGGACCCTGAGCCACAAGTGGCAGAGGTTTGGTATAGGAGCCCTATCTAGGGACATGCACTTTACAATTTCTTGTTCTCTACATTTTAGCCAGCTGTGGCTTTCTGTGTTAATCACCCTCTGTTGCATGAGGAAACTTTGCTGGTGAGAGTTGACAGGTGCTTTAATATTCCCTTTACTTCCTGTTCTGCTATGTTTTGTTTGGGTATAAAGGTTCCATTGTACCTGTGTCGTTTAGGGCTATGCATGTTGTAGACAATTATTCTCTGTGTTTGTCCAGTTGTAGTACTGGACTCTATAATAGTCTCTGTCTGTTGCAGAAAGAAGCTTCTTTGATGAGTGGTAAGAGGTATACTTGTCTGTAAATATCAGGACACATATTTAGCATACAGTAAGAAATTACACTGGTCTAAGGATGTTACAGATACAGGTTTTTCTTTAGGATCTGACTTCTCCAGACGTGTGTAGTTGGCTATGTTTATAGTACCACACATGAGATTCCTTCCATCAAGTATATTTTAAGTCCAATTAGAGTTGTTGATTACCCCAAGATAAAAGTGCCACTGCTGCACCAATGAAGATAGTTTGCTATGCTGGTCATTGTTGTGGTTATTAGACTTTGCAGCTGGGGTTGGACCATTTCTTGATTTTTCTCAATTAACTTATATAGTATCCTCTGATACTTGAGAGCTAGTCCTCAGGGAGGAGGCTTCCAGGTCAGTTCCAGCTCCAAGTCCTAGGTCCAAAGTATGTCCTGTGTTATTTTTGGAGTCTCTTTGACTACCCTGACCAACAACTCAGAAAGAGTTTTCTGTTGTCAGGCACTGCATTTCTTGTTATATAGCTTCAGCTAAACACATACACTCATGCATATATTGTGTGTGTTTTTCAGTAGGCTTTTGAACTAATACATTTCCCTCTGGTTTTTCACACCACCTAAGCATTATTTGCCTTTCCTCTGCTCTTGTCTGCCTCACCCTTCTCGTTCTACCAAAGCACCCCCATTTTCCCCATTTCCCTCTTGGTAATGCCAGTGTCATGCAGTGCCTGTCGGAACCCCTGGGTCTGGAGTTACAGATGGCTGTTAGCTGCCATGTGGGTTCTGGGATTCCAACCCAGGTCCTCTGCAAGAGCAGCCAGTGCTCTTAACCACTAAGCCATCTTTCCAGTCTTCACTGGTTATTTGTTTTGCTGTACAGATTCTTTTAAGTTTAATGAAGTCCCACTTGTCATTTATTGACTTTAATTCCTGAGTGACTGATACCTATTTTAGAAAGTTCTTTGCTGCATCTGTGTCTTGTAGGGTACTGCCTATGTTTTTTTCTAACAGTTAAATTTTCACATTGATGTATTTGATCCATTTGGTGTTGACTTTTGTGCAGGGTAATAGATAAGGGTCTAATTTTATTTTTCTACATGAGGAGATCCAATTTTGTTAGTGCCGTTTGTTGAAGATGCTGTCTTCCTCCATTTGTTTTCTTGGCACCTTTGTCAAATATCAGGTGGCTGAAATTGCATGCACTCATGTTTGGGTCTTCTGTTTTGTTCTACTGATCTACATGTCTGTTTTGGTGCCAGTATCATGATTTTTTATGATTCTAGCGATTATATCCCTGTGATATAGTTTGAGGTCTCGTATGGTAAACCCCCCAGCATTGCTGTTTGTGCTTAGGGTTACTTTGACTGTCCTAGGTCTTCTGTGACTCCATATGAATTTTAGGATTTTTTTTCTAATTCTATGAAGACTGTCATGGGGAATTTTAATTGAGTTTACATTGAATCTATAGATTGCTTTTGGTAGGATGGTCATTTTTACAGTATTGATTCTACCAATCTATGAGCAAGGGAGGTCTTTCCGTCTCCTGTGTCTTCCTCAGTCACTTCAAAGATTTAAAAATTTCATTGTAAAGGCCTTTAATGTCTTCTGGTTCAGTTTATTCCTAGGTTTTTTTTAGGCTGTTGTGAAT
Source organism: Eospalax fontanierii (assembly GCA_035773235.1). Taxonomy (NCBI): domain Eukaryota; kingdom Metazoa; phylum Chordata; class Mammalia; order Rodentia; family Spalacidae; genus Eospalax; species Eospalax fontanierii. Next base: position 48,794,444 of record CM069545.1, read on the forward strand.
GGGAGGGTTTACACGAACTTCTGATTGTTGTTATTGGTATATAGAATGGCTCCTGATTTTTTTTTTTTTTTTGAGACAGGGTCTTCCTGTAGCTCTAGCTGGTCTGGAACTTACTGTGTAGACCATGCTGGTCTCAGTCTTACAGAGATCTGCTTGCCTCTGCCTCAAGAGTACTGAGATTAAAGGCATGTACCACCATACCAGGCAAGGCTACTGTGTAAATTAATTTTGTAATTTGCCACTTTTCTGAAAGTGTTGATCATTTCTAGAAATTTTCTGGTGGAATTTTTGGGATCTCTTATGTATAATATATCATCTGCTAATAGGGATATTTGAGCTCTTCTTTTCCAGTTAGTACCTTTTAAATTTCCTTCTCTTGTCTTTTTGCTCTAGCAAAAATTTTGAGTACTGTATTGAAAAGAAGTGGAGACAGTGTACAGCCATGTCTAGTTTTTAATTTCAATGGGAATGCTTGCAGTGTTTCCATTTAGAATGATGTTGGCTGTGGGTTTGTTGTATATAGCTTTAATTATGTTGATGTATGTTCCCTATAGTCCAGTTCTCTTTAGGACTTTTAGTATAAATGCATGTTGGATTTTGCCTAAGGCCTTTTCTGAATCTGTTGAGATGATTATGTGATTTTTGTCTTTGTAAGTCCACTTAAATGATTTATTGCATTTATTGATATGTAGATTGAATCATCCCTGGATTTCTGGAATAAAGCCAACTGGATCATGGTGGATGATCTTTTTGATGTGTGTCTTACGAGATTTGCAAGTATTTTGTTTAGAATTTTTGTATCTATGTTCATTAGTATCTGGGCCTCTAGTTTTTTTTGTTGTGTCTTTACCTGGTTTTGGTATTAGAGCAATACTGGCTTCATAGAAGGAATTCGAGAGTTCTCCCTCTATTTGTGTTTTTGAATAATTTAACTAATAGATCTTTGACGGTCTGGTAAAATTCTGCTGTGAGTCCATCTGGGTCTGGTCTTTTTTCAGTTAGGCTCTGCATTACTGCTTAGATTTCTGTATTTGTTATGGGTTTGTTTAAACTGCTGATCTCTTCTTGGTTTAACTTTGGTGGATCCATTGAATTTAGAAATTAGTCCATTTCTTTAGTTTTCTAATTTAATAGAATGTAAGTTTTTAAAGTGTTCTCTTATACTGTTTTGGATCTTTTTGGTGTTGTGATGTTTCTCTTTCCAACTCTGATTTTGTTTGGATTTGCTCTTTTTTTTTTTGGTATTGTTGTCTTTGTTTTTATTTCATTGATTTCTGCTCTGATTTTTATCATCGTGTTGTCTGTTGGGTTGCGTCTCGTTTGTTCTTGCTTTTCCAAATTCTTGAGTTAATACCATTAAGTCATTTATTTGTGCTCTTCTTGATTTGAAAAAAAATTGCTATTTTTACTTTGCATTTATGAGTGTTTTGCCTGCATGTAAGTGCACCCGTTCCATGCAGTGCCAATGGAGTTCAGAAGAAGGCATCAGATCCCCTAGAACTGGAATTACAGATGGTTGTTAGCTGCCATGTGGGTGCTGGGAGCCAGTCCCAGGTCCTCTACAAGACCAGCCAGTGTTCTTAACTTTGGAGCCATCTCTCCAGCCTCTCTTTCTGATTTTTTAAAAAATGTAGGCCCTTAAAGCTATAAATATTTCTCTTAGGATGGCTTTTAATATGTCCCAGAGGTTTTGTTGTATTGTGTTATTGTTTCAGGAATACTTCTATTTCTTTTTTGACTTCTTCTTTGACCCATTTATCATTCAGGACTGTGTTGTTTAAATTCCATGAGTTTGTATAGTTACTAGAGTTTTTTTTTTTTTTTTTTTTTGTTTTTGATTTTGTTTTATTGCATGGTGGTCTGTAGGATACATGAAATTATTTCAGTTTTTTTGCATTTGTTGATGTTTGTTTTATGTTACAGTATGTGGTCTGTTTTAGAGAAACTTTTGTTGGCTGCTGAGTAGAATGTGTATTCTTCGGTGTTTGGGTGGAATATTCTATAGTTGTCTGTTAGGTCCATTTGATGTATGATATCCTTTAATTCACATGTTTTTATGTTTGTCCTTTGGCTAGATGACCTGACTGTTGGAGAAAGTCGGGTATTGAAGTCACCTATTATTACTAAGTTGTGGTTAATCTGTATCTTGAAGTCCAGTATTACTGTTTTTAATGGAACTGGATGCACCAGAGTTTGGTGCATATGTGTTTATGACTGTTATGTGTTCTTTGCTTGATCATGATGTAGTGACCTTCTTTATCTCTTCTGATCAGTTTTATCTTGAAGCCTATTTTGTCAGACATTAGAATAATAACTCTTGCTTTTTTCTCAATCCCTTTGCTTAGAATGTTTTTTTTCATCCCTTCACTTTAAAGTGGTACCTATCCTTGGAGGTAAAGTGAGTTTCTTGCAGATAGCAAATAGATGGATTTTATTTCTTACTCCATTTAATTATCCTGTCTCTTTTGACTGGGGAGTTGAGGCTGTTGGTAGAATTATTATTGAAAGGTGTGTATTGGTTAATGTCATTTTGTTTTCTGTTTGTATTCTTAGTCTTATTTTGTGTTTCTGTACTTTATACCTTCATTTGTTTTCTTTCTGTAACTTTGAGTTTGTTTATTTCTTGCTTCAGTCCTTTGTTTTCTTCGAATATTCTCTGTAGGGTTGGTTTAGTGGACATGAATTCTTTCAGCCTATTTGTATCATGGAAGATTTTCGTTTCCCTTCAGCTGTGATAGACAGGTTTTCTGGGTATTCTAGGTTGGCATGTGTGGTCATTTAGAACCAAGAATACTTTGCTCCAGGCTCTTCTGTCTTTTAAGGTTTGCATCAAAATGACCTGTAATTCTGATGGACTTCCTTTATATGTAACTTGTTTTTCTCTTGCAGTTTTCAGTATTCTCTCTTTGTTACATACATTTAGTGTTTTTTCCCATGATATGTAGAGGTGAGTTTCTGTTTTGGTCCTAATTGCTGTTCTGTGTGTTTCTTGTATTTATACAGGTATGTCTTTTCTTAATTTGGAGACTTTTTCTATAATCCTGTTGAAAGTCTGGTCAGTGCTATTGCCTTGGGATTTTTCTTCTTCCTCTGTGCCTGTGATGTGTAGATTTGGTCTTTTCAGGTTGTCCACATTTTCTGTATATTTCCTTCCTGTGTTAATTTTTTTTTTTTGTATTCTTTGCTTGAGCAGTTCAGTTCTTCAGCATTGTCATCCACTCTTGATACTTTGTTTTTATCATTCACTCTGCTTACAAGACTTTCCTCTTGTTTCAAATTGACTTACTGAATTTTTCAATTCCATCTTCATTCTGACTGGAGTTTTCTTCAATATTTCTCTTTTTGTGAATTCACTTTTTAAGTCCTGAATTGTCTTTTGTCATTTAATTCAGCCATATATTCATATTTTCTTGAGCTTTAGTCAGGAGTTTATTCCTATCTTCTTTGAGTTGTGTATTCTTTAAAGCCATTCTTTGACCACATTTGTAACTGTTCTTTTAAATTCTTTGTCCTGGGTTTCCTCTGGATGGTTCTCACTTTAGTACACTTCTGTAGGACTGGTGGGTTTTGGTGGGGACATACTATATTGGTTTTTCATATTTGTGTGTTTGCTTTGTGGTTTGGGCATATGGATATCTTTTGTTGATTGTGTGTCTTATTATGAAATTTTAGCCTGTCTTTATTTAGCTGAAGTTTGGTTCTATTTATGTTGTTGATGCACCTTGGTTGCTTTTGGGTTGGGTATGAATAGTTAGTCTATTCTTCAGGTTCTCACTTTTGAATATTTTTTTGTTTTGTTTTTAGTGGAACAGTAATGATACAAGTTGACTAGGCAATAGCTCTCTAGCAGGTTGTAGGGGCCTAGGCCTAATTTGAGAGTGTGGGGATCCAGTGGCTGGGTTTTGGGTGGCTAGTCAGGAGGTCTCAGGTAGGAGGATCAGGAAGGGGCCTTGAGCCAAGGTGGGGATGGGACAGCATTGGGAGGGTCTAACTAGGTAAGCAGTATAGATGTGGGCCCTGGAGCAGGAGAATGTGGCTGGTCCAGCCGTGAGGGCATCGGGATGCAGTTGGTGGAATCTAGATTAGGAGGCTAGTCTAGAGGTCTCAATTGGGATGAGCAGGAGTGGGGCTAAGCCCAAGGCTGGAATGGGGACAGCATGAGGCGGCTCTAGCTACCAAAGCAGAGTCTCAGTTACTGTTTTGGGGGGTTTATGTTTGTAGGGTGTGTGTGTGTGTGTTTGTGTGCTTGTGTGTTTGTAGGCCAGAGGATAACCTTGAGAGTTGCTCTTTAGGCACCTTTCACCTTTTTTGTCGTTTTTGAGATTTATCTCTTCCTGCCCTGGAACTTACCAAGTAGGCCAGGTTGAGCCCCAGCTGCCTGACTCTGCCTCCCCAGGGTGGAATAACCAGAGTGAGTCCTACCTTTTTTTTTTTTTAAACCAAACCACACCACACCACACCACACCACACCACACCACACCACACCACACCACACCACACCACACCACACCACACGGGTTGTAAGGATTAAATTAAAGTCCTCATGATTTCAAGATAAGTACTTTATTACCTGAGCTGTCTTTTCCTCAGTCCTAGAAAAACTGTACTTTTATGTTCTTTAATATTACATGTACTTGAAATATCCAGGCTGTGGGGTTTGAGTTGCTACCGCCACCTGGAGGGATTCTAGGGCACTCACCTGGTGGGAGAAGTAAGCTTCCCTGCCTTGTCCTTGAAACATTGTGCTAAAGATCACATTCTTGGTCTTTAAAAACTTTCTTTTTACATTGACTCTGTGTGTGTGTGTATGTGCATTTACATACATACATACACACACACACATATATATATACACATGTATGTGTATATATGCATATGCCTATGCATGCATGCATGTATGAGGGGAAGTCAGGGCAACTTGTGAACCAGTTCTTTCCTTCCTTTATGTGGGCCCTGGGGATCTTCAGGCTCACAACAAGCGTGTTTACTCTGAGCCTTCTCACTGGCCCCCACATTTGTGTCTTTATTCTGAAGTAATGGCGTTGCCAAGAAATCTCATGGCTCCTCAGATCTTGCCCCTTCATATGCTAAGTCTCAGCGGTGCCTCCCCAATTTACCATCTGACTGCATACAAAAGAGAAATGCAGAAATGCCTGTGCTTCTTTCCTTTTGATTTAAAGATTTCAAGTCTTAAAATTGAAGATTTTTGAATGTTTTATTAATTTGAAAGATAGAAAATATATTTAAACTTTTAAAGTGAAATCATTACTGGGCTGTTCCTTGTTTCTGTCCATATAATTCAGAAAGTGGCCAATGCCTTCAGACTGTTCTGTTAAGCTCTCAAATTCCTTTGACAGCCTGGTTAGGAAATTCAAGAGCCATTAATGTGATGTGTTAATTTTGCACTTTTTGACTTTCTGCAAAAATCTTATAGTTTCCATAGAAACGATAACCTATCCAGATTGTGTAATATTCTTTACAGTATTAAAAATAAAACTGAAATTACATGAATTTCTGGAGCACTCATTTAGGAACATTGGGGATTGAAAGATTGCAAAGAAGTCATGATTTTATGTGAGAAATTTTTCAAAAAGCTTTTATAATTATGTTTTAAGAAAGAATAACTAAATATTCAGTAATAGATACCCAGTGGTTATTTTATTAGATGTAAAGCATGTGCATTATAAGCATGTGTCAGAGCATCACCAGCACACAGGCTTTAACATGCTCAGCTGTGCACTCGAGATAGGAGGGGACATGCTTTAATTATTTTCAGTTACCTGCTGCTTGTGCTTTTTAGTGGTTACTGAGTAGCCTGAAAATAAGAAACAGAATGGAAGAAAGGTGAAAAAGATAATTTCAACTTTCCCTAATTTTTGTCTTTGTTCTTTAAAATGTGCTTAAGTTAATCTTACTGAAAATACTAAAGGTTATTTAAGTAGGTGGTTATTTCTAGAGTATCAAATTATTTTTGGCTTCCTCTCCATTCTAACTTAAAAGTCATTATTACATTACCAGTAAAGTTAGCTAACAGAACTTCCTGAATCTGTGTTCTGTTTTCGGCATTACTGTCAGCGTTCATATAGATGTATATACTTGTTTATAATAGTATAATTTGTGTGTTTTCTTAGTTATACTGGTAAAAATTTTTCATGTTTCTAATGACCTTTACAACCATTGTTTAATAGCTGAATCACAGACCATCCTTTTGACATCTGGTGTGTGTATGTGTGTGTGTATGTGTATATATATTGTGCGTGTGTGTGTGTGTGTGTATACACACACACACACACATATATATATATATATATACATATATACATTTTAAATCAGAATTCTGTGTAAGGACTTAAGATATGACTCAGTGTTAGAACTCTTGGTAGGCATTTGTAAGGCCCTGACTTCAGTCTTCAACACTACATTTTGTTAGATAAATAAATAAATAAAATGAAGATTTCTTGATTGGCATGTAATAGAAGAAATGTGAATTTAATTTTCAGATTTGTTGTGGGAGAAAAGCATCTTCATAACTCACTTATCCAAAAGAGTTGATTATAAAAGATCTCTAAAAGGCACATAGTAAAATGTTTTATTTTTTCTCCCTCTCTATATTGTTTTTGTTCTTTTTGTTTTAAATGGTGCTAAGGATTGAACCTAGGGCCTTTGGCATGCTAGATAAATACTCTAACTCTGAGTTATAGCTCCAGCCCTATCCTTATGTTTTAAAAAGTACATTGTAAAGCTTTTGCTGCTACTCAATAGAGAACCGGGAAAATGAGGAACAGCTAAGTATGACAAGTTTGTCAGTTCTTCGATGCTATCTAACAAAACTAGAATGACATGATATGACTTGCTGAGGCTCTAATGCTGCCAAAAGTCAAAAAATTGGAGGGCACGGAGTATGACCCTTCCCCGCCCCTTTTAGAATAATCCATGACTTATCTATGGCTACTAGCTAAGCTACAGTTTTGCAGTCAGCTGGGACCTTCCTGAGGCTGGTTTTTGTGTCAGTACTCTGAGGATATCAAGTGTTGAGCTAACTGCTTACTTGATCTTTTTTCCCTGTGGTTGTAGCACTATTATTCACACACTGTCTTCTGTTGGTTAAGTGCCCTGGAAGTTATTAGGCCTCTTTAGATTTCTAATCCTCTCTCATGCCGGATTTCTCCAGGAGTTTTTTGAGAAAATGATGTTGGTGCTAAGTTTTAAGGTCTTAAAAACTTTTGCTTGGTGCTTTGGAGCTTGGAGCTAATTAAGTAATTCTGATAGTTTATATCAATCAGTTATTTTTGGAGTGTCTGTTTACAACAGGATGCTTTTGTAGATTTCAGATAATTAAGAAGGGATGGAATTATCTTGCAGTATGTTTGAGTTTGTATTTATGCTTATTTACTTTTGAAACTAGTGCTGTGTTTAGTATCTTATTCTGTTTCTTTTGAATTTCATGTTTTAGCTCCCTGGTGTTTTCATTATGGCATGAATTTTTGGATATTTCATATTTCTGTAGCAGAGATGTTATTAAAAATAAAAAATAAGTAATGCATGGCATAGTGAGATTGTTTACATATCACTGAGAGACTATATTCCCATTGTTTTTGTAGTTATAATTTCACATCTTAAAATGTATGGAAAAATAACATTTTTTTGTTTACATGCAGAAAAGATGAAAAGGAATATGCACTGAAGCAAATTGAAGGCACAGGAATATCGATGTCTGCTTGCAGAGAGATTGCAGTAAGTAGATGTAACTAGTTGTTTAGTTTGTTATTTGTTGTTGTTATTATTATTATTATTATTATTATTATTTTGAGACAGGGTCTCCCTGTAGGGCCAGCTGGCATGAGACTTGATAGGTACACCAGGCTGGTCTCATTCCCATAGAGATCCACTTGCTTCTGCCTCCCAACTTAATTTTGTTACTGATACTGAATGATGATTTATTTTAATATGGACATTCCACTAATGTATATAGTACATGGTAATTTCACAGATTTTATTTAAGGATATTTCATATAAATGGGAACATTTTTTTTTTTTTAAATAGGGTCTCACTGTCTAGCACTACCTGGCTTGAAACTTGCTGCATAGATCAGGCTGGCCTTGAATTCATAGAGGTTTGCTTGCCCCTGCCTCCTGAGTGCTGGTGTTAAAGGCATGTGTGAACATGCCCAGCCTTAAAATGGGAACATCTATAAAGTTTTTTTTTAAACCTTTTATTTTTATTTTATGTGTATAAGTCTATTTTGTACAAGTATGTAAGTGTACCTACATTGAGTAATGCCTGTGGAAGCCAGAAGAGGGCCATCAGATCTCCTGGAACTGGAGTTATAGATGGTTGTTAACTACCATGTGGGTGCTGGATTTGAATCTGGGTCCTCAGCCATTGCTCCTGACAGCTGAGCCATTTCTCCACTCATAAAAATTTAAAAATACTTGAAAGTTATCTTTGAACATTTTCTTAATGATATTTAGGATTTGTAATCTCAGAGATGCTGAATAACTTATGATTTAAAGTTGCAGTATATAATTAATTACTTTAATTAAGTAAATACCTATTTTCCTATATATTTAAGTCTGAAATTCCTTTATAGAAAAAAAGAACATATTATTAAATCTCATGCACTTAATTTTTTCTGAAATATATAATGATAGGTTTTATTAGTAGCTAGAAAAATAAGACCATCATAATAGGATAACCTCTTAAAGCACAGTAGTTTCTTTTCTTGTCTTAATAAGACATGGCCATCCATTAAGAGTAGTTGTCCATAGTATTGCCTAACATTTGCTAAGGGTTTCCTAGGTACTATGTTAAATGCTTTCAAGTATTAATTCATTTAATTTTCACAATTCTGTGAAGTTTTTGTAATACCTCTTTTATATAGCAAAAAAGACAAAACTGTGGTTACAGTTTAGAGGGCTTACTGTTGTATTTCCTTATTTTATTTTTATTTTCTGGTCTTTTTGAGACAGGGTCTCCCTCTAGCTCTGGCTGGTCTGGAATTCAATGCACTGTGTAGCCCAGACTAGTCTCGATCTCACAGTGTGCACCACCATACCTGGCCTTATTTTAGTTCTTCAGTAAAGGTTTCTAATTGGGTTTTATCTTTCACATTTCTTAGGGACTTCTCTAAATTGTTAAATATTTAAATAAGGTTTTCTTAGAAATTATTTAACAGTTGTTTTAAAGTTCATATTCATTAGGGATGTATGTGTGTATATATATAAATATATACACACACATATATATCATATATACCATATATATGTGTGTATATATATACCATACACACATATATATGGTATATATGATATATACCATATATATGTGTGTATGTATATATATAAATGCACACACATACACACACACACACATATATACATATATATGTCTCAGATTAAATGTAGATTGATTAAAGGAAAGTGAAGAAAACACCGAAGAGTTGGAGGGGTTCCAAGAGAGGAAGGAATAGCAAGGATTATTTTTATTTTGACTGTTAATGTATATCAACCACATTTCTACTTCATTGAAACCTATGTCACTCTTAATAATAAGAAAAAGTGTGATGTAGGGACCATACCTGGCAGGAAATCTGTAGACTTGGAGGTTTACGCAGGGGATAAGTTAGTGATAAGTCCGAGTTCCTTCATCTGTTTTCGTTTGTTTAGTTTTGCTGGTTGATGTAGAAGGGCAGAGCATATAAGGGAGTTGAAAATCAGATCAGTTAGGACTGGTAGGTTAGGGTTGATCTAGACAGTGTGATTAAAGAGTAGGTAGAATTTATTTTTTATTTTCTTTTTATATAGCACAATATTGCCTAGTATTTTCTAGTTGATACAGGTGCAGATAGGTGAGAGTCTTTTGGTGTGAAAATAATTGGGAGGGAACATTTTGCTTACTACTATAAAATTACAGAGACCAGAGCAGGATTGAGTGCTAGAAACATGTTAAAGAACTTGTAGCTATGTAATGAACTCGGAATAATGGGTATAGAAAAGTAAGAAAGTAAAAATGCAGATCATCATCTCAAGTCTCACTAAAGAACAATGCCATATCACCTTTTTCCTCCTTTGTAATTTTTTAAAACTAGGTTTCACACTGTATGTAGCCCAGGCTGGTCTTAAAGCTAAATTACTATGTAGTCTAGCTAGCTTTGAACTCTTGGCAGTCTTCCTGCCTCAGCCTCCCAAGGGTTGGGATTAGAAGGTGTGAAGTTCCATACCTGGTGTTATAACATTTTTTTTTCATTTGGACCTTATGGATCAAATCTGAATTATGCCTTTGTATAGTGTATGCTAGCATAACATTATGCCATAGGGAATGCTTTTGGTGATGAACATATCAGGGGCATGGGAATATATCAGCATTTTAAGGCTGAGATTACAGAGAAGTTCAAGTGTAAACAATACTACCTTTGTTACCTGTGTGATATGGTTGCTAATTGGAAATAAAGTAAATATTAATTAGTTCAAATCTCATTAATTTATTTCATGATTATAAAATTATGTTCATTATAAATTTTTTAGATGCTATAGGAAAAGGATTGTAAAATGATTTGCTATATCAACCCTTAGAAATAATTCTCACTATAATTTTTTATTGTCTTAGATTATTTCCAAAAATAGAAAATTCTCCCCCTAATAGTCTGTTAACTTTTTGTGAAATATAATTTGATCTAAAGTAATAGAAATGTAAATTTCAGTTGTAAAGTCAGCAAGTGCTTCTGTCCACTGACTATCTTTCCAGCCCTCAAAATAAGACATTAAAATGGAAAACAAAACAAAATGGAAGATTATTTTCCCCTGGTTTCAGATTGTAAGAGGGGAATGAACTTGGAATTTAGATTCAGATAGATTTGGAATTGTGAAGACCTCAGCACACCTCCTGCTTGTGTTGGACAAGGTGATACTAGGGCTAGGACCTAATTTAGATGGCTATGAAGATGAAGATTTTAGAGAACAATGAGATGGTTGTATCTGGATTTGCTTGTGGTGCTGGCATCGCTAAGGTCGCAGGCATGCAGCAGTTCTGAGGTTGTTAGATTCTCAGTATATGGGATACTCTCTTAACTGATATTCCAGTCATTCTCACTGTGCCCCATAGCCATAGTATCAACTGAATCTCATGAAATATTTTGACCAGATACATTCTAAGCATGTTCGAATTTCCTTTGAAATTCCATAAATATGTCCAAATATTATGTATTAGGTATTTTTATGTATTTGCAAACTCTTCCCAGCAAGTCTTTACAAACAGTGACTTGTCATGACAGTGACATGGCATTTATGTTCCCAGTGCTTGGGCATACATCCCTATTGTGCGCACTTGATAGATTAACAAGCCAAGCACCGCACCAGGCAACTCTGTCACCACTTTCCACACTTCCAGGATATTCGTGGGCCTGTACTACTTTTGGCCATTAGCAAGTGCCTCTGAAGACTTTACTACCCAGAATGTCCTGCAACTGAAGGGACAAAGTGATGACAGTCTGAGGATATCACTTCTTCAGCCTTCTGCTCTGGGCCCTGTTGCCTTTAAATTCCTATTTTATGGAACAGAAAAGCTTGTTTTCACTATTGTCCACATACACGAGTTCTTTGTAGAGGAAGAAAAAAAAAAAAAGAAAGAAAAACATTAAGTACCTTATGGAGGTGGGGGGAGGACACTTGATTCTTGGCCATGTTTGAGTAATGTATAGATGATTTCTACTTTTATTCCTAATACACTGTATAGATTACTGTGGTTATTTGAGTTTGCAATTAAGTATCTTTCTTAGTCCCTGCAATCCTATTTTTGTTTCTATGATCCAATAAAATTGTTTTTTGAAAATAATTTTATATGTTAACTATGAACATATCTAGCTTTTGAGAATCTTAGTTTCTTCATATTTAATATCAAATAAATACTACGTAACCTCACAGAATTGTAGTAAGGATAAATGATTATATAAGCCTTTTGACTCATAATCAGCACTTTATGAAGGTTAGTGTATCAGTTACTTTTCTGTTGCTGTGATAGAAACACTGACCAAGGGAACTTAGGAAGGAAGAGTTTATTTAGCTTATGGTTCCAGAGGAGTCAAGAGTCCATCATAGTGGGGAGGCATGGGGGCAGGAGATGCTGGAACAGAAGCAGAAAACAGAGGTTCACATTTTCCAGTGGCACAAGAAGCACAGAGCTACTGGGAACAAAATGTCCAAATACTTAGAGCCTATGGGTGACATTCTCATTCTCATTCAAACCACCACAGTTAAAGCTTTTATCCTTTCTTAATGGAGGAAGCGTTTATATTGTCTTACAGTTTAAGGTACAGTCCATCCTGGTGCAGAAATGAGGCAGCAGGAACTCAAAACAGCTGATTATGTCACATGCTACTCCTGCTCCCCTCCCCTTCCTCCCACCCCCTTCTTCCTCCTCCCTCCCCCTTTTGTTTTGGCCTTTTGAGACAGGGTTTCTCTGTAGCCCCTGCTGGCCTGGAGCTTACTATTTAGACCAGGCTGACCTGGAACTCCAGAGATCCACCAGCCTCTGTCCCCTGAGTGCTGGGTTGCTGGAATCAGAGGTGTGCCCTACCATGCCCAGCTGCTTTCCTTTCTCTTAAATGGAATTTGTTAGTATGATGGGCAGATGTATTGCATACTCTTTAACTGAGGTATGGCAATGGTTCTTTTGTTATTTATTTATTGTTTGTTTGTTTGTTCCTGTGTTTTGAGATAGGATTCAGCCCTGTAAGTGACCTGGAACTTGCCACCAATTTGGCCAGGTACTTGGGGTGGTACACTTGCCTCCACCTCCCAAGTGCTAGATTAAGGTGTGCCTGACCGTGCCCAGCACATAAATACTTCTTTCAGAAATGCAATTACTTAGTATTATCTTTGAATGCTAAATTCTTTAAAAAATATACTATAGCAATTACTATATTCTATAGTAATTTGTCAGCTCCTTGTATATCAGTTAGAAGATAGATACTAGGTACTAACTTTTTGTAACACTTTGCATAGCAAAATTTTTAGTCATATAAAAGTCTAATGCAGATGGAGCATCCCTTTAATTCCAGCACAAGCAGGTGAATCTGTCTATATAAGGAGTTCCAGGCTTGCCAGTGCTACATAGTGAGATTCTGTCTCAAAATAAACAAAAAAAGTTGTTAAATTCAATTTTTGAAGCATGATATACCCCTTTCCTTAGAAAGAACTGATATAAATAATGCTTGGGTCACCAGCCTATCCCATCAAAACTTGTTTTAATCACCCAGATGACTGAATTATGATTATTTAGTATTACAGAACTCAAAGACTGCTTACTATCCATCCATCCATCCATCCATCCATCCAATCAACTAGGGATTGAACCCAGTGCTTTGCACACATAAAGTATATGTTCTGCTACTGAGCCACAGTTCTAGTAGAGAAATGAACTTAGAACTGAAGTCTTGTTTTATTTTATTTTTGAGACCAGTTTCACTCTATCACTTAGACTGGCATCGTCTCCCCTCAACGTCCAAAATGCTGGAATTAAATTAAAGTCTAATGCCAGGATATATCGTGCCTTGTCATAATTTTAGAGATGGTGTCAGGCTCTTTGGATCCTTCAGGTCTTTGAGTTTGAGGTATTAAAAACTAGAATTGAGACTGGGAAAATTTAGACAAAGTGCAGGGATTATATGGTAGGAGTTATATGCAACCAAATGTAAGAAATAAGAATTGTTTTATCCAAGCACTGTGGATTTAGAACTGGTTCTTTGCCTATAAGAAAAAGGAGGGAGGGGTAGTAAGAGAGCTCTAAGGTAGGTTTGCAGACCTGGGAGGCAGCTTAGGGATTCAGGTAAAAAAGAGGAACTGAGGCATATGGCTAGTCAGTGGCTATGTTAAGTCAGTGGAGACTGATAGTAGTCAAGGTAATCTAAACAGGGAAAGCTCATACTTAGGGTTTTGACATAATAACACAAGATAGCAGGAAACTTAACATGATTAGGAAAAAGGAATTTATTCAAATACCAGTGGATTATCATAAAGACAAGCGTCTCATTCATGTGCTATGTTTTTCTGGTGATTCAAAGAAAGTGAATCCTTAAAAAATGTCCACTTAGAACAATGCAAAGTCAAGGTGAAAGAGAAATTTAGCTGATACTGATAGGAATTAGTAAACTGCAATTTTGAAAGGATGAAGGAACATAGTGCTGATTTTAGAAGTTTTTTGGCATATTGAGCAGGTCTAATCATTTAGAAGTTTGTACTGTTACTCTTATAAGAATGATTTAATTAATTGGAAATTCTATCATTTGTAGATTTTAATACAGCTTTTTGAAGGGGTTTTTAAAAATCTGCTTTTCTGGTAAGTTTGCCAAACTACTTTCTTTCTCTTTTACTTTTTTTTTTTGAAAGAGGGTCTCCTTCTGGAGACTAGGCTGACCTTGAACTCAGCTCTGCCCACCTCTGCCTCCCGAGTGTTGGGATCAAAAGTGTGCGGCACCACGCCCAGCCCCCTTTTTTAGTTCTTGTATTAAAAAAAATCAGACACATAATCCTTTTGGTTTTAGGGTCTAGATGCTGCCAGCATGGTATTCATTTTAATGTTAATCCTCAGCTCTAAGAAACCTTTTATTCATTCATTCATTCATTCATTCATTCATTCATTCTGGAGATTGAACCCAGAGGCCCCATGCAGTGTATGCAAGATATGCGATCAGCCACTGAACTGAACTATATTCCTAGCTCCAGGATTTTTAAAGTTAAGATTTTTCAAGTTAATTATTCTGTTACCAAATTTAGTTCACATTTTTCTGGCATTCTTGTTTACTCTTGTCAGTCTTTACACTTTACATCTTTATTAGTTTAATTGTTTTTACTAAGCCTGTTTTATTACGTATCTGAAAATCTTAAATTATTTTTTGTTCTCATGGGTTGGAAAGAGGCGTGAGGAGGAATGATCAGATTCATTTAGAATGGTTTGCCCCTTCCAGCATTATTTAGTTTGATGACTTCCTTGGATTTTGTTGTTTAATAAACACAGTTAATCTGAGGTGACTGTAAAAAAAAAATTGATGTATTGGTTTCTTTCTCTACCTATTACATACACATATCCCAATGTGGTGTGTACTCAGTGTGAACAAAAGATGGTATGATAAAAATAAATTTGGACAGGTTAAGTTGGTAATAATTGAAAATAACATTTAAAATATATTGAAAAATTTAACTTCTTTTTACATACAACTATTTTGACTTTAAATTGATATCTTTAAAAAATATATTTTGTGTGTTATTAGTGTGTTGCCTGCATGTATGTAAGTGTACCTGTGTTGTGTAATACCTGCAGGGAGGTCAGAAGAGAGTGTCAGATTCCCCTGGAACTAGAATTGCATATGGTTGTTAGCTACCATGTGGGTGCTGGGAATCAAACCCTGGTCTCCTGCAAGAGCAGCCAGTGTTCTTAACCACTGGACCATCTCTCCAGCCCCTTAAATGTATATCTTAAATTTAAAAGTTTTTTGATTGGTTTATTTTTATTTCATGTGTATGAATGTTTTGCCTGTATGTAAGTGTTCCTGTGCATGCATTGCCCAAGCAGGTCAAAAGAGAATATTAGATTTCCCTGGAACTGGAGTTCTGGAAGGTTGTTAACCTCCATGTGTGTACTGGGTTCTGAATCTGGGTCTTCTGCAAGAGCAGCCAGTGCTTTTATCTGCTTGGCCATCTCTATAACCCCGATACTTTGTTTTGACTGTTATTTTAAAAAGTTTTATATTTCCAGTGAATGATCTTTGGAAGTTATTTTCTTAGAACATATTCTACAAATGATTTAAGAAAACATAAAAAGATAATACACGTATTTCAAAGCAAATCAAATCCTTTCTGATATGATTTTGATCCCATTGATTTGATTAAGCTTTACTTTGACTTCTATAGAAGGTGGTTTAATGGGATGGAACTAAAATAGCAATATATATATAAAACTGCATTTTGTGACATACAGCTTTACCCTCAGCCTGTAAATTAATATAAAAGACCAGGGATAGAAAACACTCTCTAAATGCATTCTTTAATTTTGCCTGATTGTATGTAAGGGCACCTGTGTTATATAAAGCCCACAGAGTCTGGAGAGGGTGCCATATCCTCTGGAACTAGAGTTTACAGATGGTTGTTAGCCACCAATGTGGGTGCTGGGAATCAAACCTGGGTCCTCTGTAAGAGCACTCAGTGCTCTTTACCACTGAGCCATCTCTCCAGCAAGCATTAATAGTCAGTAAAGAAAAAAAAATAAGGAAAATACTATTTGTTTTTACATAGCATATTAATAACAGCATTAAATAATTGCAAATTAAATATTGGAACCATTATCTAGTATAAGTTGAATCGTAAATTATGTTATAGCACTGACTAAATCAATTTGTTAATCTAGGAATGATATAGTAACTTCATGCCTAGATTTAAAATTCTAAAAAAAGGGTAAATTTTATTTTTAATAAAATTCTTATAGTCATATAGCCCATATTAACCTCAGATTCACTATATAGCAGAGAATGACCTTGGCTTTCTACCCCCAGAATGCTGGAATTACAGGTATGTGTCACCAGGCCCAGCTTAAATATAGATCCTTTAACATTGCTTTCTCAACTACTACTGGCCCCATTTCTCCATATATAACAGTTCTATAGTCTCTTTTACTATCCTGAGATGAACAATATATACTGTAACTTATTTACATATTTAATTTATCCTTTAGTTTATTATAAAGAAAAACAGAAAGTCATTTATAATCATAGCATATTTAAGTATATGCAAGTCAGTCATTTTATAATGTATACATGTTTATGGGACATAAGTTATATGAAACTTACTGCTGTAATGGAAGTATTGAGTTACTGTTATTGTTTCTTAGTGTTATAAGAAACCTATTTCTGTAATATGTGATCTGATTAATTTGTGAGTTTCACAGTAGCAGATTGTAAAAAATTAAGTTGTATCCCAAATTCTTTTGAATTTAAACTTTGTGAAGCTAGTATGCTGATACTTTTATCCCATACTTGAGTTTTCAGTTCAGTTATTTCATTTGTTGCTTATCCTCTATTTGTTCTCTTATATTTTTCTTTACCTTTTTTTTGTTGTTGTTGTTGTTTTGAGACAGGGTCTTCCTGCAGCCTCAGCTGGCCTCGATCTTAAGAGGTCTGCCTGTCTCTGCCTTTTGTGTGCTGAGGTTAAAAATGTGTGCCATCACACTTGGCTTTTGCCTGCTTTTGAAAGAAAATAAGGGACTGTTGTTGTTGTCTGTTCTGTTATGTATATGTATGTGTGTTTGATTATATAAGTGATTGCTCATTTGTTATTACTTAATTATTTTGAAGGCTTTTTTCAGTTTTCCTTTAAGACAAAAATTAATACTTCAGAGTATACCATATAAAGTTGAAGTTCCTACAGTTTGGAGGGCTTTGGGGTCCTATATTAACATATTAATTAGTTAATTTTTATCATTTAGTCTGGCCTTCTAAAACTTAACCCAGAGATTGCTTGATATGTTTATTCTTGATTTCTTAGAATCTATATAATACAGTATATTGGAACAAAATGTGTTGTTAACTGTTGAATAAATGTCACAGTTTATTTTAACATTATTAGTAAAAATATAAGGCTCTGATATTTGTTTTGGTAAAATTTTTTTAATACTAGAAGATTTAAAGCCTTAGACTTGGAGCTGAGACAGTGAAGGGCAGGAGATCACTCCTTGACCGGACTGCTTAGTTATATTTTATCTTGCTTTCTAGTTAAACTCTGCTATCATGTTAAGACCTGGAAAATGGACTTGGACGTCGGGAGTCACTAATGTCTTTTTCCCTTTTCCTAGTGTGACCACATTGAATAAATCTCCTTTTTCTGCTTTTAACTATTAAAAAAAAATCGTATTTTGGGATTGGAGAGATTGCATAGTGGTTACAAGTACTTACTGTTCTTGCAGAGGACCTGAGTTCAGTTCCTAGCACCTATGTTGGGTATTTCACAATCAGCTACCTGTAACTCCAGCTGCAAATGGTTAAATGCCCTCTTCTGGCCTCCTTGGTACCTGCATTCATGTGCACATACCTTTGCCCCTGCTATTAAATACTATTATTAAAAATGATATTCTTATTAATAAAATAAATTTTAAAAAAGACTTAGGGCTGCGTTGCAGAGTTTTTCTTTGACATGATCCAGAACAGTGTTGCTATGAGCCGTCTGTCACTTCCCACTAGTGGGGAAGAAGCACAGTGGCATCTTGTGTGACAGTCTTGTTCCCTTAACAGATAGCCACAAGTCGTGTCAGCAGTTGTTTGCACACACCCACTTGGAAGAAGAAATCTGTTCCAGAATCAGCTAAAGAGTAGAGGCTTCTGCAGGCATGGTGGCACATACCTTTAATCCTAATACTTGAAATTGAGGCCAGTCTGGTCTACACAGGGAGTTACAGGCTACTGGGGACTACATAATGAGACCCTTTGTCAAAAACGAATCAAAAAAGATTTAAAACCTGTTTTAGGCACATTGTTATTTTAAATATAAAATTAAATTTTGTGAATTGGTTTTTCACTATTCAAATTTTAAAATCTATATTGATTCTCCTTATAACTGTGTATGATTTAGTGAATAAATGATAGAAAATTATTATTCAATAACTATTCAGTAGTTCAGTTTTTTTTTTTTTTTTTTTTTGCCAGTTATGTGTTGTAAACCAGCAGTACTGAGATACAGTAGTGAGAAAAGTTTTCCTTCTGAGGAGATAGATGAAAGCCAAGACTGTAATCAGTCAATACCATGACAGAATCAGAAAGCATACTGCAGGAGCATCTAGCCCATGCTTGGTCTGGGAAGCTGCCTTAGGAATTCTGTGGTAAATAGAGCTATCTGGAAAAAGTGAAGAGAGATTGTGGAAGGACAGTTGGCCTGAGGAAATAATGTGTGGGAAGGCCTGGAAGTGAGAAACAGCACAGTACACTTTGCCTTGTAGATTTGTGAATAACTATAGGGGAGTATTTTAATTCCCTTTGAGTGAATCAGATTACATAGTTGCTTCAGTAGCAAAATATAACTTTTTGTTGTGTTAATTGTAATTTTGGAGTTTTTCCTTCTACTACAGCTATGGTTACCATTATTAATGTATAAAAATACAAGTAGTGCTCAAAGTAGTTGAAGCAAAAATTGATTTTAAGAATAGTTTTTAAAGTCAACAGTAGATGAATTAAAACTTAACAGAAAAAGAAGAGGAGAAGAGGAGAGGGGAGGAAAAGGAGGTATTGATCGTCTATTGTCTCAGAAAATCAGTCCTCTTACTTGGCACAAATAGTGAAAACAAAAGAATCCAAAACAGAGAAAAGTTAAAGAAAAGGGTACATTTTCAGGAAAGGAAAGATGAATTAAAGGATTATTTGATTATAATCTGTCTTTAGAACTTTAAATATAGAAATCATTTGATAAAAATTAAACTAAAATTAAAAATACTGTGGGGCCCTAGTTTCAACTTTTAGGCTGTGAAAAGCAAAAAACAATGCATAATAAATATGAATATTTCATACCCAAATGCACTTTTTAGAGCCAGGTATGATGGTGCATGCCTTTAATCCCAGCACTTAGGAGGTAGAGGCTAGTGAATCTCTTTGAGTTCCATAGTGAGACTGTGTTTCAAAAAAAAAAAAAGTACTTAAAATTGTTTTTATGTGTATGTGTAAATGTGTGTGAATCTGTTGGTATGTGTGCTTATATATGCACATGGGTTATGGAAGTTGGCATCAGGGGTCTTCCTCCATTGCTTTCTACCTTGTTTTTTGAGACATAGTCTCCCACTGAATTGATTCAACTCTATTAGCTGTCTAACAAGCCCCAGGGAGTCTCTTGTCTTTTGTCTCCACAGTATGTACTTTTGTGCCTGGCTTTTATGTAGGTGCTAAAGATGGAACTCACATTCTTGTTTGCGTGGCAAGGAATGAGTCAGCTGAGACATCACCTAATCTCTAAAATTGACTTTTTTACTTTTTCTTTTTTTTTTTAGACACAGTCTCCCTGTAGCCCTAGCTGGCCTGGAACTCTCTATGTAGACCAGGCTGGCCTTGAACAGAGAGCCTCTTCCTCCTCTGCCTCCTGAGCATTAGGATTAAAGGTGTACGCCACCACACCCAATTGACTTTTGTAGTATTTTGATAGACTTTTATTAATTTTTGCTTAAATAATATAGTAGTCATTTCCTTTATCTCTCAAAATACTTTTGTCTGCCAAATTTCATATTTTTTAAACCTAGAATTTTATTGTTGACCTACAATATTAATAGTAGTCCTCTTCTCATAGAATGTTACTAACATACGCCAATGAATTCATTGTTGTCCCTTCCAGCTTGATATATTAGAGAAAATGGCTTGTGGTTTAATTTATATGGAAGTACCTTGCAGACTACGGATTTTTGAAACATGGTTTCATGGTTGATGAGGTAGCAGCAGGTAAAGTGCTCGCCACTGGAACTTGATGACCTGCATTTTCTCCCCAGGATCCATATAATACAAGGAGAGAACTGACTCCAACTAGTTAACCTCTAATATCCACATGAAAACCCTGGCACCCAGACGTCCCCCCAAACAATAGGTGAAGAGAAATAGAAAAGGAAATGTGTGCAACCCTTCTGTATATAACACTGCTGCTCTTAAGAGTCTAGTAGTAAATATTTGTTTATCAATAGCAGAATTACTGTAATGAATGGATTTTTCCTCTGTGCTAAGTCTTTGTCTCATGCTGGAGTTTGGATACCTTACTCTTTGTAGGCAAACTTCAGTTTGGAAGTGTCTAGTAGTCTGTCTTTCTCACTGAATTACATGCTTATTTGCTATAAACAAAAATACATTATTTTATGTTAATGACTGTTATGCATGCTTGTATGTAAGTGCACATGTGTTATGCAGTGCTTGTGGAGGCCAGAAGAGGGCGGTAGATTCCTTGGAACTAGAGTTACTGATGATTGATTGTTAGCAGACATTTGGGTGCTGGGATTTGAACCTGTGTCTTAGTGCTCTTAACCTCTGAGCCATCTCTCCAGCCCCCACAATATATTCCTTACTAACATAGAAAATAAAAACTTAAACTTCTAGTTCAAACATTCTATTATGTTGATTTAAAAACCTCTCCACTCTAGTTGTGTATACTTAGATATGGAAGGTTTTCAGACCTTATGTGTTATAAATTACCGCTTCATCAGTGTCTCCTCCCCCATGCTCTCTGAGTTTTTGTTGAACCTACTCTTAGTCTCGGATTCAGAGGGCTTTCATGGACTGTAAGTGATGGAGTTTCAGTCTTTTCCCTATTTCTGGTCAGAAGCTTCTGGTAACATTATTACTCTAGAGAACTGGCATTAGTTTATCTTTGTTATTACTCTCATACTGTCTTTTAAAATATATCTTATACTTTCTTTTCTGAGTACAGAAAGTGTACTTGAAGTGATATTGCTGCAAGATCATAGCATGATTGTCTTAGCTACATTATAAATAGGATTATTTTTTTCCCAGTCATAGGGGAGTCACTCTCATTATTCTTCGAAGCTACTGGTGTTTAAAAATATACTAAAATGTGGTTCCCATAGCAATACTCTGCCAGTTTTTTATGGCAAACACTTCATTTTTTACAAGTTAGATTGAGAAAGAAGTGTTTTCTGAGTTTATAAAATCAAGCCAACAGATTGTAACTGTTTAGGATTTAGTCTTTATCTCTTGAGAGATAAAGGAAAGCATGACTGGATTATTAAAGAAAAAAATCAAAAGATTTTTGCATCTTTATTTTTTAAAATTTATTTTTGGCCGTTTGAGGCAGGGTCTCCCTGTGGTACCCCAGCTGGCCTAGGATTCACTCTGTAGAGCTCTCTGAGATCCTCCTGCCTCTGCTTCCCTAGTGTTGCCACCAAAGGTGTGCACCATCACGCCTGCCTGTGCCTTGATTTCAAAGCTAGCATCTTAGTGTTCTTTTGCCTATGTAAAATTTTATTTTTGAGTGAATAAATGAATGATTGAACCTTAAATTTGCCAAGTATGAGCTTTTCCACTGAGCTATAACCCCCACCCCTGGACTTGTATTAAATCAACATTTAAAAAAAATCTTTTTTTGGTCACATTATTAGGGTTTAAAAGCTTAACAACAACAATACTAAAGCCAGATGTTGTGGCACATCTGTAGTCCAGCACTCTAGAGGCAGAGGTAGCAAAAGAACAAAAAATAACCAGCCAATCAGTAAACCTAAGAAACAGTTCCCCATTCCTAAAGCATGTCAAATTTTAAGCAATTTTAAATTCTATTAAAGGTGCTTATTACGACTGTTAAAGTAATGCCCATGTAATACTCTTGTAATGATTTTGTACCCTTTTTAGGCTTCATGATGCATTTTGTTCAGGATCTGTTAGGCCTGTTTGGGAAGGGGAAGGTCTTCTAATTGTATAAATTATGTTTTTCATTTTACGTTACTTCTTACTGTCTATCCTTAGTAATCTTCAGATTTATCTCAGTATTTGATTATTCTTTTAAAGAAATACTAATACCTAAAATAATTAATTGATATTTTCTTCTACTTAGTTTTGTTTTCTAAATTCCACCTAATTTCTGTTAACTCAGACATTTGAGATTTTCCAGCATTTTGAAAGCGTAACAAATTCTATTTTTTCTAGTTTGGCTACTATTCTTCTTCCTTTGTTGCTGTGAATTTTGAAATCAAGAGATTAAAATAAAGCCTTTGAAACTAAAATGTTAGGTTTTATGAGGATTGGATTTAATTTAATAGTTTATTAACTTAGCAAATTGCACATGTTGGATGTTTAACAGTGAAAAACACAGACAGTAATAACTGTTCTAATGAACCTTACCTGTTGGAGTCTGTGTGACTTTTCTCCCTTAACCCTGTCATCTCAGTATTCATTTTGCTATTTTAGAAGGCTCCTCTTGTTGGTATTCTCCTGATAGCTTATAGTTTAGAATTCTGAGTGATACTGTGTGTTTATTTTCCATCTCTGTGTTTGCTTTAGACATTTAGTTTGAGCACAGAAACAAAAAAGACTCATCTAGCTTCCATTTTTGCAATCAGTCAGAAGAGATTTTTTAATGTAATGGGAGTTCAAAATTTATCACCCTACTTGATTTCCGTGTCTTTAAAAAAAACCAAAAACTTTTCAAATTTAACTTTTTCATTTCTACTTTAAAAATGAAATGTTTTTTTGAGGAAAGGTCTTAGGCTTGCCTCAAAATCTTGCAGTGCATCCCAGGTGGCCTTGGATTTACATAGATATTCCTGTCTCAGCTTCTTGAGTGCTGGAATTACAGGCATGCACCATTGGGCCCCTGGTTCATTTTTCCTTTTACTATTTATTATCTTTTCTTTCCTAACCTGCAGCAACAGTGATCTGTTTTGCTTGCTTCTCTGACAATGTATCCTAAATATAGGCACTGGATTAATTTCAAACTGCAGACACAGTTAAGTTACTGTTTGACTGCAGCCTGTCATCCATGTAGATCCAGAATTGTGCAGTAGGCTCATGTTGGTGTTCAGGATCCTTGAGTGGTACGGTGATTCCTGCTGTTTTGCCCCTCATACTTATTTTGTTGATGTGAAGTTCTGCTCTTTTCCCTTTTAGTTCTAGATACGGCTGTACATAAAAGGGAAGCGTAAGGGGTAGACTTGTAGAGGTGTGACAGTTTGAGTGAGACATGTCCTCCATAGACTCTAAAGTATTTGAACACTTTGATCGGTTTGTGACTCTATTAAGGAGCAGTCATGGAATCTTTAGGGGCTCTGGCCTTGTTGGAGGAAGCATGCCACTGAAGGTGGGCTTTGAGAGTTACAGCCTATTCCAGCTTCTGGTTTGTCTCTTTGCTTCCTGCCCATTCTTGAAGATGTGAGCCCTCAGCTTCCTGCCCTGGCTACTTCTGCTCCCTCGAAATTATGGACTCTCTCTCTGGCATCATGAGCACAAATAAATCCTTCTTTCTGTAAGTTGCCTTGATCATGGCATTTTATCACAGCAACAGAAAAGTAATTAATACAGATGGCTAATCTTGGTTGTCAGCACACCTGGGAATCTCAATTGAAGAATGACTTCTTTTAAAATGTTTTGTTCATTATTTTTATGTGTATGAATGTATTGCCTACTTGTGTGTAAGTGTACCTGTGTTAATACAGTGCCTGAGGAGGTCAGAAGAAGGCATCAGATCCCCTGGAATTGGAGTTATGGATGGTTGTTAGTCACCATGTGGGTGTTGGGACTCAAACTCAGGTCCTTTACAAGAGCAGTCAATACTCTTAACTGCTGAGCTATCTCTCCAGCCCCAAGAATGGCTTCTTGACAGATTTGTCTGTGGGTATCTATGTGGGCATTTTCTTGGTTGCGAATTGATGTAGGAGGGCCTGACCACTGGGCAGGTAGGCTTGGGCTGTGTAAGAAAAATAGCTGAATATGAGTCATGGAGCAAGCCAGTAAGCAACATTCCTCATGGATTCTGCTTTAGTTCCTGCTTTAACTCCTGCTCTGACTTCCCTCGGTACTAGACTGTCACCTGAATGTATAAACCAAATAAACCCTTTCCTCTACAAGTTGCTTTTGGTCAGTGTGCTCAGTCATGGCAACAGAAAAGCAAAGTAGAACACTTGGGAAGAGTGCTGTTAAAGAGGTTATTTCAAAACCATTTTTGATTGCCTTGTGTCTGTGATTGTAATTTAGCTAAGTTTCACATACTTGGTTGTATTTATAATGGCTAGATTTTGATTATTCTCTTTTAAACTAGTTTTTAAAGACTGCTTGTTGAAAAACCTTCTAGCTTGTGTAATAAATGTTTAACACCATTGGAGACTGCATGGAAGAGCTGTACAGAGTATCACTGAACTTTGTTAATCATTTGTGTAAACAATAGGAAAGGAAAAGGAATATTCTAATACTTTAGGGGGACAAAACATCCCAAGTTAACTAGCTCCCACTTGAGCTTGTCTCCATCGCTCTAGTCATATAGTTTCTGTGGAACTTGTTTAACCGGTTGTTAAGTATTAAAGGGCCTTTAATGTCATTTGGGAAAAATCTGAGGTGATTAGTAAAAAGATGGAACATATTTAGGACATATATGAAGAGAAGATTCACATGTAATTTAAATTTTCTCAGTTTTCTTTGTTAGGAGTTTTGAATTGCTTATACCAAAACAGGCTAGTTTTAGAAATGGAATTAATCCTTCTCCCCACCCAGTTTTATGCCAGTTAGTGTTGCTACTTAATATCCATTCCAACTACAAAACTTTTTATTATGCACATGAATTCTGCTGGCTAGGAACTTTGAAAGAGCATGGTTCTGGAATGCCTGAAATCTCAGTTGGGAAGACTGGGAGTATGTGATCATTCACATACATTCACACTCCAGCTAGAGGGCTGGAGCACTGTGCTGGCTTGTCTACGTAACAGCATGTATGCGGTCTGGGCTTGGGTAGCTGGAAACTGGGACTGTAATTTTGAAAAAAAAAAATTTTTTTTCTTTCTTTTTGTACAGGAATTTTAAGGTAGGGTCCATGTAGCCAGACTGGCCTCAAAGTTACTATGTAACTAAGGATGACCTTGAACTTCTGACCCTACTTCTTCTGCCTCCAGAGTTTCTTGGATTACAAATGTGTGTCATTTTGCCCAGTTTATTGAAGATTAGTTTCTTAAAACTTTTTTGTCTGTTAATTGTGTACATACTTGTCTTCCTATTAAGTGTAGGATATCATGGATTACTAGTGTGCCCAGATAGGTTATGTACAGTTTCTGTTGCTGCTATATGTACAGACTGTAAAATAGTTTTTTTCCGTGGCTGGAGAGATGGCCCAGCAGTCAAGAGCACTGGCTGCTCTTGCAGAGGATATGGGTTTGATTCCCAGCACCCACCATAACATAACAACCATCCTTAACTCCAGTTCCAGGGGATCTGACAGGGGCATTGCACAACATGGGTGTACTTATATATATGCAGGTAATACACTCATACACATAAAATAAAAATAATAAAATATTTTTTAAAAAATAGTTTTTCTAGAACTGGAGAGATGGCTCAGCAGTTAAGAGCACTGCTTGCTCTTGTGGAGAACCTGGGTTTGATTCCTAGCACCCATATGATTGATGACAACCATCTGTAATTTCAGTTCCAGGGGGACCAATTCTCTTTTCTGACTTACATGGGCATTGCACAACACAGGGTCACTTCCATACATTCAGGCAAAGCACTCACACACATAAAGTAAAAATGATTAAAAAATAGTTTTTTTTTCCTCTATTGGTAAAAAAAAATCAATGAAAATATGCCATAACATCTTTATTTTTTAGGATATAGTTAAATTTGAGACCATTCGTACATAACCATTTCAAACAAATGAGAGAAAAGATAAAGATAGAAAACAGGAAAAACTACTGTATGTAATTATTCCCAAAGTTTGAATAGGACACAGAAGTTTCATTTTTTCATATTTGACAAGGGTCTTATTACTGGAAACAAGGGCTAACAAAGCTGAAGAAGCCTTTATATGTCCTCAGGCACAAATGAGTATATAGTTGTTGATAAAAAGGTGGTTTAAAGACCCCACCTCTCTTGACTGGTATTAAGGGAGAAATGGGAAAATTGGGGACACTTTAAATGGGGAAAGTTTGGAGGGAAGGTTAGACAAGGAGCGGGAAGGAGAGAGAGATAGGAAAAGAGGGAGGAAGGGAGAGAGAGAGATAAATAATGGCTAGCTAGTGTAAAACACCAGAGGGAATCATATTAGTCTAACAACCTAAGGACAAATTCTACATACAGTATCTCTACAAGAACCCATGTGCATAGCTGAAGGCTGCATAATAACAAACAGTGCCAGAGGGAGAAACCTTTCTTTGAATTGTTGGCCAGGGTGATCCAAGAGACTCCCCAGATAACATGGGCTATTGTCACAGCTCTTGACTGCCTCCCAGAACTTGAAGGTAAGACCCTATTGCTGAAGACAGGACATAGTTTGGAGACTGAATTTGGAGTAGTGGAGCTGAAACTGACCTGGAAGCCACTTTCCCTGAAGGCTAGTTCTCATAGCTCTTGAGAGCACTATACAAGTAGCAAAGGGAGAACATCAGTCGATGGCCCCAACACCAGCTTTATGACCACATAACCACATTGATGACTGAACAGCATTCAACACTGGTGCAGTAGTGACACTTTCATCTTAGGGCCAATCAATGGCTATGTAATTGGTCTTAGAGCCCACTCAATGTGAGGAAACTCATGTGTGTTACTGTAATCATAGCCAAATATACAAGATTGAAGAGCTCATAGGTCTTAGAGAGATCCCAGGGCTGTTACAGCCCTAGGCTAATGTAACTTCTCACTGAATGCAAAATATGTATCCTTATACTTAAAGTCAAGTATCCCAGTCATCACTCATCAAAGAAGCTTCTTTTACACCAGATGGAGACTAATACAAAGTACTGTAGCTGGTTACACACAGACATTTTCTGTGAATTCCCCATGCCCAAGTGGCACATCTACAATGCAGCCTCTACACCCAAGACTCATGCAGTATAGAGCAAGGGATAAAGAAGTCACTAATGAATCTCTCAACTCTCATTAATGAAGTTCGTGCATGCAACAAAGGGCCAGTAACACAAAAGGTCACAAATGAGTAAATCACAGAGATTAGGACTCTGTAGAATGTGGGTCCCCGAGCAGGATTCTTATATTAAGTCTCACTCACCCAGGACTTAGGTACCATTTCGAAAGAGGAGAAGGAAAGCTTGTAAGTCAGTGAAGAGGTGTATGACCATATGGAAATAGAATCCTACAAGCTTCTGAGACCCTGTTCATATGAACTGACAGCAGTCATTTTGGCATGCTCAAAGTCCATGCAGACTCAAGCAGAGAAAAACCTAGTATGCCACTGGGGAAATGGGTAGCAGACCCCAATGTTTGCTTAAGAAATATTGGCAACTGATTACTGTGGAGTGAGGATGGACTGACTAGTCTTCCTAAAGTGAGGACTCTGTGTAGACTGACTAGACTTCAGTAGATGAACCTGAACTGAGGTCACTTGGGGACACTAACTTGACACAATAGACCTTAATACAGATGAAAGAATGTATGGATTCCAGTTAGGGGACTATCTGGGTGTGCCAGTGGGGAAAGGGATATAATGATGATTAAGAGTGATTGAGATGTTCTATATGAAATACACAATGATTCAATCAAAAATGTTTTTTAAAATGTGGTTTAATATGAAAAGACCGTGAGCTTCATATAAATTTGCATTTTCCCAACTTAAAACTCTTGTGAAATCTTGCAAGCAGAGGAAGTGTTGTAAATGGGGAGGTGTTGGAGAAGCCGTCTGAACACTAGCTGGTGTGTGTGGCTGGGTGCAGGAGAACAGTGTAGGGCAGTTTAGGAAACTTCTTGCAGATAATGTTGTTCCTCTAGAGTTGATGACATTCCCTCTCACGCTCACAAAGTTTCTTAAATAAGGCTTTAAGGGATTTTCAGCAGTTAGTCAGCCAGCCATTCCTTCCAGCATGTAACCAAGTGAAATTCCACCATTTCTTAGTGGACTCACCTTCATTTTTCTGTCCTTTTAAGATAAGTATGCTGATACCATCAGAAAATCCTTGTATTTTGAACCTGTGTTGGAAACCGAAGCACCATTGAGCTGTAAAACAGTAAGAAAGTGATCAGGGACTTCATAATACCTCTAGTTTTGCTGCTTTGAGAAAGGAAGAAGCTCTACAGGTCACTGTGAATCACTGCTTTTACATAGCCATCAAAGATTCAACCAAAGATTGTGAAAGAAGTCTTGTCCAAGGTCTTGAAAGTCACACTTGATTCTAGTCAGGCTTTCAGTCTCTGCCTTGTCAAGCTCTGTTTAGAATTGATAGTATTTTTTGTTGCAGAGATGCCCATTTATTTTCTAAAGTAAAAGAGTCCAAGCACTGGTAATTCTGATTTCATTTGCCTTCATTATCTTCATGAGTCAGGGTTTTCAGAGTACTTGTTACAGTCTGTTATAGTGTTAAAAACTATTGCCATGGGAAAAGCCACCCTGTATACTATTCTAGCTCTTCATTCAGGAGGAGGAATGGCAGGCTTTCCGGCTGAAATAGGTTTTTCTTGAATTTGTTTTTATTTCCTCTTATGTTTACTTTTTTTCTAATCTAAGCATCTTTTTCAAGTTGGGAGAGTTTAATCTGCTCACATTTTTTTCATGCTGGATGTTTGATTGACTTGATCTTGTACATCTCTTGTATGGTAATCACAGCTGCTGTGAGTTGATTTGTGTAATGGCCATGTCATGTCTGGAAGCATTTCACGGCTCTCCTTCCCATCTGCCATCTCTTAACATTCTTTTCACTCTTTTCCATGGTGTTCCCTGAGCCTTGGATCAGGGGAGATTGATGTAGATGATTCATTCATAACTGAGTACTCATAGTTACTTATGCTTAACACTTTGACTAGTTATGTACTAACCCCTGCCCACTGCAAAAAGAAGTTTATCTGACCAACAACACAGATCTATGGGTATAAACTCAATATTTACAAGACAATTTGACAGCATGACTATTTAGTAAAACAATAGCAGTAGGTTCCCCCCAAAGTGTATGATCTCACCAGTCACGAGTTTTTGACTAACAGCACAATAGCAAACATGAAATCCCTCCAATCACAAAGTAGTTGGTTATCCCCATGACTGTCATGCCATTATTGTGCCAGTGGGCACATCTTGTTAGGCAGGTTGTTATTTATAGTATGCTGGGTAAGACCATTGATACATTTCTCCCTCACTTATTGGAAATTATGTAAGTTAGCCAGCATGGAAAAACTTTCCTGGTAAGTCAAGATTGATTTCTCTATGTTCTGCATCCAAAGTGAGTAATGTCTTCAGCAATAGTCTTACCATCTAGTTAAAGTGGGCAGCAATTTTGTTGTTGTTGTTTGGTCTTTTTGAGACAGGATCTCCCTGTGTCTTAGTAGCTTGGAACTCAATATGTAGATCAGGCTGGCCCAGTGCCTGCTTCTGCCTCCCAAGTGCTGGAATTAAAGTCTTTTAATTTTAAAGATAGGGTCTTCTGTAGTTCAGACTGGCCTCTAACTTGCATGTAGCTGAGGATGGCCTTGAACTCTTGAGTCTTCTCTTTCCACTTCCCAAATGTTAGGATTATAGGTATAAGCCACCATACCTGGCTCATTTTCTGTTCTGTAATTCTCATTTTATACCTTTTCAATTAAGCTACCTGTGGATTAGTTGATTTTTTTTTTTTCTTCATTTCAGTAACAGAATACTTGAGGCTGAATAACTGTAAAAAGACTTATTTTGCTCTTAGTTTTGGAGGTCTAAGATCAAGTGGTTCTTTTGATTTATCCTTTGGTGAGGGGCTAATGGCAGATGGCATTAGGGTACAGATTCAGGTCAGAGCAGTTGATCATGTTGCCAAGCAGGAAAGCAGAGAGTGATTCAGGTTATGGTTCTCAGAAGAACTAACTCAGGACTCCTGGAGAATGTCTGTAATCCTTTCACTGGCACCTCCCATTGAATCATGACTTCTTATTAGGCCTTACCATTGCCACACTGAGGACCAAGCTCCAAAACATGAACTGTTGGGAAATAAACCACATCCCAACCATGCCATCCATTGGCTATTTTTTGTAAGCAGAATGTATGAATTCCAACTTTCATGTTTTTGTAGTACAGTGTTTATTGTGATCCTCCGCTTTAGCCTCCCATATGCTGGGATGGTAGTTGTGTGCTGCTCAGTTTGGGTATAGTATTTGTTTTGGGATGGGTGATAATGTTCTTAAATTATAAGATGGTGATGATTACAGTCATTGAGAATGCTTTAGAAGTTACTGAATTGTGTTCTTTAAAATGGTAAAGTTTAGCTATGTCATTTATATTTTTTAATACTTAAGTTAAAAAAAGAAGACTCAAAGGCTTGGTATAGTGTTATATATCTATAGTTGCAGCACTTTGGAGGTTAAGACAGAAGAGTGTTAAGTTCAAAGCCAGTTTGGGCTATATAATGAGACTTTGGGTTTTAAAAAATATATATTATTTTTATGTTATGTGCATGAGTGTTTTGCCTGCATGTATGTAAATGCACTACGTGTGTGCCATACCCCACAGAGGCCAGAAGAGGGTGTCGTATCCCATGGGATTGGAGTTAAATATGGTTGTTAGCTGCCATGTGGATACTGGGAATTGAACTCAGGTCCTCTGGAAGAACAGCAAGTGTTCTTAACCACTGAGCTGTATCTCAGTCCAGAGACCTTGTTTCAAAGGAGAAGGGGAAAAAAAAAAAAAAACAAAAAGAATTCTCAATAAGATTAGAGTTCTTCCCTTAGCAAAGTTTTTACTAAAGTTAAATAACCTTTGTTTTACATCTTAATTTCATTAAAATTAAAAACATGGTAAAAATGTATAGAGATTAAATAAATATTCTTGGAGCAAATTGCAGTATAATGCCTCTCTATTTTGGGCCTTATTCAAAGGAATCTTATTAGCAACGAAGAACTTCAGATTAATCACCCCAGTGCACTCTGTAATGGCCTGCCGCACCTGATGCTTTTCAACCCACTGACCTTGTCTTCAGTCATGAATAGTATGTTCGAGCCTTTTGCACTTTATTACCATTCTATGCTGGATATGCTTGTTGACTTAGTGGTGGTGTTACTTTCACATGTGCATGTCTCTCTAGAAGAACTTTATTCTGTTCTGTTAGTGCTAAGTTTTGGCTTCTATTAACTAACCAACCATTAACAATACTGTTAGAGAAGTTTTGTATAGGACCCCATACAGGTCTTCTCTTCCTAAAAAAACACAGACATTATGTAATATTTATTGTCTAGTTTTATCTCGTAAATGTTTCTTTTCACATAGAAAAAATAGTCTATCTTGACAGTACTTCTTTTGCAAATTAAATTCTATCGGGTACTGGTACTTGGAAATGTTCAGAGAAATTCTGTTTTGGAAGGAGGGAGGGGTCTACCATCTTGTGTATTTAGCAAAGGTTCACTACCCCTGTTAGAGGTTCATAATGCATTTAGCTTTATAAAAACCTGAGGCTTATAGAGCCAAGAAACGTGTTTAATTCAGCCTTTCCTAAACGTAAGCCAGCAATGGCTATTCGTTGTCATTGTAAATGTTGTAGATGGCTTTAGTGTTGTACTTTTATGTGAGTTCTGGTGCAGTAGATTCATTTATAACAGCAACACTACAAACATGTCATTAACAGCCTGTGCTGTGATACTCTGACAGCTAAAATGCTACTAGGTAATTGGAAAATTATGAAATCACCATCATATATGTGGCCCATCATCATTATTATGTCTTTATATAGCCTTTAATTAGCCTAAATGTTGACAGAATAGTTAATAAATACAGTTCATTACTTTGTTAATCCTTTAGAGAAGATAGCTGATACTCAATGCTTATCCATTGTTAACATAAAAAATTGTAGACATTAATATTATATATTATGGTATATTCCCCCCAAGCCTGTAAAAAGTATTTATTTTCATTAGGTTTAATTAGCATAGGATTTTGGCTTTCTCATATACTTGAATTAAAAAAAAATTTTTTTTATGTGGTTCTAGGAATTAAACTGAGGGCCTCATGCCTGCTAGGCAAGTAAAGGTTCTAGCCATAAGTCATATCCCCAGGCCACATTTGAATTTCTTTTCTCTATAAAATATTTCATTTACTATATTGCTTTTATTGCTTTTGAGAGCTTTATAATGAAATATTTGCAAATGATTAGATTAGTTGTGCCCTCTCTTTGTTGTTATTTTGTGTAGATGCAAGTGCGTGAATCTAATGAGAAAATGGAACCTGTAGTTTTATGGATTACAATCTTTGGATTATTTTAGGGATGCTCTGGTCCAAATATTTGTGTTTCCACAGCTGTTTTTACACTGAAATCCTAATCCCTGTAGTAATGGTATGTAGTGCCTTTAGGAAAGAAACCTCAGAAAGATCCCTCATCCCTTTCATCATGAGAGGTTACAATGAGAGAGGGAGTAGGTTGTTACCACTCACTGAACCTCAGGCACCTTGATCTTGGAATGCTCAGCCTTTAGAACCCTGAGAAATAAATTTCTTTTGTTTGTAGGCTTAATCTATGGTAATTTGCCTAATAGGTAATTTCCTAATCTATGGTAATTTTAGCTCAACTAGCCATAGTCAGGGGTTGTGTTTTATTTCCATATAGATTTTTTTTCCTGGCTTTTGACTGATACCCCAGAGCTGTGTTGAGAGTTATTTTAGTGGTTTGCTCCTGACCTAGACAAGTCAGTCAGATCTAATAATGATAGAACATAGTGTTTTCATTGATTCCTCCCTCCCAACCCCCCAAGCCAAGTTGCTGACAAGCCAGCACAAGTCTTGGCACTTAGACAAAGCATGAAGTAAAGACTCATTATAATACAACTAGTTAAGATGACCTCAAGACTAAATTTTGTTTGCCTAGGAGTTACTGCTTTGTGTATTCTTTTTGCTTTTTTTAGTTACAAGTATTCTTCTATGGTACCTAGTACTTTGCACTGTTATATGTGATCTAGTTATAATAGTATTTTCAACTATATATGTATTTTGTTGACTGAATCAGAATGCTAAAATTAGAATTAATGCTCAAGTGCTTTTTTGGTGATAAATTTCTAAAGTCAAGATTCTATTCACTTGCTTTACCAAATGGTAACGTATAATAATATTATATAATATTAATTATATATTATATAATTATATGTATTATATATAATATATATTGCCAACAAATAGATGATTTATGCCTAAGAAGTGGTAGCTCTGAAACTCCCTTTGGTCAGATTCTACCATGTTATCTCTATCTGTATTTGTCATATATGGAAATTTCAAGAGAGTACAGTTAGTTGACTTCTTAAAGTAATGTTTCTACTATGATTGTAAATTAGATTTAGAATTATTGATTAGAATTCCTGCATTTTAGTTTGTTCTCTCATTGTGTAATTACATGGAAGTTGTTACTTATTTTCCTGCATTGATAATTAGAAAAAGCACTTTGCTTTTTACTCCTAAGAAATTGAATTTTTATTACTGACATCCTAGGTAAAATTGAGTTACTTTTTGCATAACAAGTTTGTAAAAATTTGCTATTTTTCACTTACTGCATTATGATTCTTCCATAAGGTGAAGCTTCTTTCTTAAGCAGATTTTAAATAGAAGGTTAGAGAGCCAGATGGGATATCAAGTTATTTTTAAAACCATTTTAATTATCTGTAAAGCTTTAACTTAAAAAACCCACTTTAGTCATTATTATTGTATGTATGATGTGTGTTTGTATGTATGGCTGTATGAGTATACCATAACACACACATGGAAGTCAGAGTACAGTTTTGTGGAGTTGGTTCTCTCCTTCCATCTTTACATGGATTTAGATGATTGAACTGAAGTTATCAGGCTTGTGGCTTACACATGCTTTTTTACCCACTGAGCCATCTCACCAGCCCAGCTTTAATTTCTGAGTACAAGATAGTGATTTACTTTGTACTATCTTACCAGGTTTTTTTTTTCTTTTTAAACAATCCCAATGGTAGAATGTGAAAATTTATATTATCCTTATAAAATGAAAGATCTCACTCATGTGTGTTATGCTGCTAGCAAGCACAGTCAAACGTCAAAAGAAGCTTCCTTAGAAGGTGGAGCAGAAAACTTGCCCTTCTGTATAATCTTACAAATACATGCAGGTAGGATGGTAAGGTTGGAAACAAGAACAGGAACAGTTATGTCAGTAGGTAATGTCTCTTAGCCTGAGGAAAGCTAAGCAGGAGGAATCTAGCCCTCAGGATCAGACTCGGTATACTCTCAGATAAAAGGGTCAGCAGAAGTCACAGTGAAGGGTGACCCCCAGGAATAGTAGGTGGATGGACAGCTTCAGTATAAAAGGAATGCTTATTCTCTAACCAAAAATTCAACAATGACTGCATGGTCTAGCACAGTTTAGACTAAGACTGTTCAGTGGTATGCTTTGTGATGATGGAAAGACTTGTTGTCTGGTAATCTAGTTTACAAGGGCTTTTGAGCCCTCACAATGTAGCTAGGAGCTAAATAATTATTCACAACTTGAAAACAAGGCTGCCAATGTGCGGAGAACAAAAGACTGCAGAGAGCTTATCTGTGAATAGGACATCTATATCAAATTTGTACCTCACAAGGTTCAGGGATCCTTGTGGGAGGGGGAGCGGAAAGATTGTAAGAGCCAGGTGATGGATGACCACAGGAAACAGTCTTCGAGACAGCTGGGCATTTACTCAGATGAACTCACAGCAATGGTGACTGTGCACAAGTCCCATGAAAGCTCAAACCAGAGAAAATCCCAGCATAGACATGGGGAAGAGGATTGAGAAATCTCAGCCCAATCTAAAGAAATTTTGACAGCTGATGGCTGCTGGGAGAGGGAGAGACAGTCTTTTTTTAAGGGTGGGACTCTCGGTAGGTTAGCCAGCCTTCAGTGCATGGGCCTGCACTGAAGGACATTTGGAGACACAAAGTCTACTCTGTAGGCATAATATATATGGGTATATATGTATATGTATCTATAAACCAGAGTCTATTAAACTGGGGGAGGTACAAAAGGGAGAGGTGCAGATAGGCAAGGAAATAAATGCCATCCAATTATATCTTATGAAAGGCACAGAAATTCAATTAAAATGTTAAAAAATAATAAAGAACATAAAGTTGCTGGGGACTGGTAAGGGGGAGGCAGAAATGGGAGTTTGAATATGATTAAAGTACATTGTTTGAAATCTCAATAAAAATATAAAACAAGCAAAAACTAAGGCTGTCACCTTTTGTATGTTTTTATCATAGGCACAAATTATACAAAGCTATTATAATAAAATATATCAGAACAACATAAATGTACCTCTTTTTTTTGGTCTTTTTAAGACAGGGTTTCCCTGTAGCCCCAGCTTGCCTGAAACTCACTTTGTAGACTAGGCTGGCCTTGAACTCACAGAGATCCACCTGCCTCTGCCTCCCAAGTGCTGGGATTAAAGATGTGTACCTCCATGCCTGACATAAATGTACCATTTAAAGCATTCTATATTTTCTAGATTCAGACATTGGAATATTTGGGCAGCTGTTAAAACTGATGATTAAGGCAGATGTTTATTGACCAAAAATCTATTTACATTAAGTAATAGTGAAAAGGGCTGGATACAGAACAGTATGGTTAATATGTTCCCTTTTGTGTGTATGTGTGAAAATGTTTCATGTGTACATATATGCATACCTGTATATCTTTGAATAGGATCTAGAACTAAGTAAGGCATTAAAAGATTTACTTTAGGTTAGGTATATAGCTCAATGGTAGAGTTCTTGTCTAACATTCACAAGACTTATTATTCCCAATTATAAGGGAAGTCAAAGGATTTACTTACTTTTGTTCTGCTATTAACCTTTTACTTTGTTTGAAGTACTTAATCTATTAGCCTCATTAGTTTTAACATTTTTTATTTTATTTTTTTAACTACAAAAGAGACACTTAAGAATTGTACCTTCTTGCCCTGAGTTGACATTTGAGTTTGATCTCTGGTCGATCTTCCCTCCTGTGATTCACAAAATGGCAAATAAAATGAGGAAAAGAAAAGGCACCTACTGTGTTCTTTAGGCCTTCTAGAAAGCCTTTGGCCCTAAATGCATGAATGTAAAAGAAAAGTGATGATTCTGTAGGAGTGCTCCATGAATATCACCATGGCAGAACTAGAAGAGTCCCCTGCCTTGGTCTCCAACATGTTGTTGGCATTCCAAATAAACAAGGGCAAGATTCTTGCCAGGAGAATTAATGTGTGTGTTGAGCATGTTGAGCACTCAAAGAATGAAGAGAGCCTCCTAAAACACAAAAAGAGAAAGGTCCCCAAGTTTAATGGAAACTAGTCTGTGCAACTAAGAAAAGCAAGTTTGGTGAGAACCAGTGGAAGGCAGTCTGAACCAGTGGAACCTATGCCGTACAAATTCATGGTATAAAGAGTATTGAAAAAAAAAGTAAAAACTTCTGTGCTGCAAAATAGACAAACAAACACCACGAAATAATTCATATCCCATTTCATTGGGTTGTTTTGAAGATTAAATGAAATACTGTATCTGTGTGGTTCCGCATGGTGCCTGCATTATTTAGTGATGAAAGCGTATGTATAGACCTATTCAGGTGATTTATAGTCTGTCTTTTGTGCTTTTTTATGTTTCTGAGACTGGTATTTTATTTGAACAATTATATTTTTATAATGTAAGACTATTTAAAACTTCTCTCTGTCTAAGTCAATAATATTAGATATACCAGTTCAGCAAAAAAAGTCACACATGATAAATAAATGAAAGATTTATGATCTCTAATATAAATTTCATCACCCTATTAAGAATTGCACCATCATTTTTATGGCTATAGGAAATCTGTAAACTTAAGACCAATGGAAATGTAGTAGTGTAATTGAAACACATTTCCTTCATGTAGAATTATGTTCTTAGTCACATTTACCTGTGAGCAGACAGCACAGTGTATACTGATTTATGCTTTACCTTGTATCTTTTATCATCTGGGCAAAGACAGCATAGTTACTGTTATTGGGAAATGGTCCTTTTGTTGCTGAGACAGTCACATGTAGCTCAGGCTGTTCTCAAACTTGCTGGGTAACTGAGGATGACTTTGTACTTTTGATCCTCCTGTCTTCCTGAGTGCTGGGGTTGCAGACTTATACCATCCTGCTTAGTAGTGGTCCTACTTTGCTTATTTCTGTGGTTCCGATTCATTACTCTAGTGATCTGAATTATTGGCAAATCTGTTAAAGTTTACTTAGAGCATTGCTTTGGGTAGCTGTTATGAATTTTGTATTTAAACAATTTTTGGCACTGGTCTTTTATACTTTTCTTTGCTTTTAGTCCACATTACTTTGTCAAGTTTGGTTTTAGGTTCTAGAGTATAATAGGATGAAATTTTAAAAGGATTCCAGACTGCAGGTTAGGTCAGGGGTTCAAGTAAACAACTAAACCAGCTCTTAAAAGTGTTAAAAATATATGACAAAAGTAAGTGGGTGCAGTGGAGTACTGGTGATGGCATGGTTAGTTGTATTTTGAGAGAAGATGAATGATGGAGAAAATGAGTGAGAGGCTGGTAGGAAACACTCTTCACAAAGGCTTGAGGCTGAATGAAGCTTCAAAATGTAGATCCGCAGAAAAACCTTTCTGGCAGCAAAGCCGTCTTGTATGAGGCAGTGTGGACCTGGAAGCAAACACAAAGCCAGCCACTGAGAGTGTGGGGAATGAGGTCAAAGGCTTCAGTGGTAATACTTGAGAAATATTCATAGGTTAAGAGGAACTGCTGACACAATATTATTAATATTTTGTTTGATGAGATCCTTTTTCTTTTTAGTTCACATGCGATAACGTGGATTTAGAATTAAGGTACTTGGAACCATGAATATTTGTGTGAGATTGTTGTTTGGTTTTGTTTTTAATGATATAATCTTACTAAATCTCTATTTTGACTATTGGAATTGTCTCTTAGTTTAAGAAGGACCCTTCAGCTACTCTTTTTTAAATTTTTGTGTATGAGTATTATGCCTGTTTTTATGTAAGTTTACCAATGTTCTGCAATGCTTGCAGAGGCCAGAGAGGGCATTGGAGGGAACTGGAGTAACAGAAGATTGTTAGCCACCATGTGGGTGTTGAGAATTGAACTTGGTTCCTCTGCCAGAGCATCCAGTGCTCTTAACCATTTCTCCAACCCCATTCTTCCCATTTTAAAAAAATGTTAGTCTCTCCTGTTACAACAAAGCAAAGCAATGCAAAATCACTTTTCTGAGCCTTTAATACCTCAATAAAATGCCAGGTGGCATCTCTTCATTAACTGATAGGGCAGCCCAGCTTTTGTTGTACTCTCACTTTGTTTCTGCTTTAATTAAAAGTATTTATGTGTCCACGCATGGCTGGCCTTGTTAGTGCAATAAATACCAAAGAACAAGGCAGACATGGTATCTACCTTTGTGGAGTTTAAATTTACAATGGTGGAAAACGATTCTCTTTCCTAAATGCCTCCAATAGAATTTGGCAAATCTAATAGACATTTATCTCAACACTTTTCAGTCTGGGAGGAACGGTACTTTTCTTGGTTTTTATAATGTCTTCTCTTACATGAAAGTGGTGTCTACTTGTTTGTCTGGCAGATATTAAGTCTATATATCTATCCTCTTTTTCTTAAATGTTTGTTTTAAAAGCACTTTAATAAGGGCTGGAGAGATGGCTTAGTGATTAAGCACTTACTGCTCTTTCAGAGGACCTGGGTTCAGTTCCTAGCACCCACATGGTGGTTAACAACCATCTTTAACTCCAGTTTTAGGGAATTGGATATTCTTCTTCTGGCCTCTGCAGGCACTAGGCATGAGGCACACAAGTAGTGGGCTTACATACATGCAGGCATATGTATATATATACATGCACACACACACACCTTTAATATTTTTTATCCCAAAGATCTATTGACTGTATTCTATTTGTGTCACTTAAATCGCTTTCTGGGCAATCTGTTCTCTGTGCTCAAGAATCTCAGGTTCAGGTTTATTGCCTCCAGTTAAGCTCTCTCTTGAGATCCAGATCCAGATGACTGAAACCCCTCAAGTTCATAATGTCTGATACTAAAATCAATCTTTTTCCCCCATTTCAAACTTTTTAATATTTTTCCTTATCTTTAAATTGGGCTTACCACTGTCCTTTTACTTCCTGACCATCCTGGATCATTTGCCTTCTAATCAATGACCAGATCCTATTGATCCTGTTGTTCCCCTTAATCTTCCCCTTCCTTTCTTATCCTTATTGCCATGCTAACCCTCAGACACATTGACCTAGAATAAGGGTTACCTACAGTCTACGCTCTAAACAACTTTTGATTTCTGGGTTATGTGAAGACTTTAAAAAGAGGAATTTGGGAATTGGAGAGATGGCTCAGCATTGAAGAGCACTGATTGTTCTTGCAGAGGACCCAGGTTTGGTTCCCAGCACCCACAGGGTGACTAACAACCATTCTTTACTCCAGTTTCAGGAGATCTCATGCCCTCTTCTAATCTCTGTGAACATTACATAGATCAGGCAAAGCACTTATATACATAAAATAAAAATAATAAATATAAATTTTTAAAAAGTGGGATTTGTAGATACATTTACAAATGGAAGGGCTGTGCAGTTTAATGAAATAGTTAATATGAGTACATATGTATATGCGAATGTTATGGAGGTTGGGACCACCAGAGAAGGACTTTCCAGTCTTATTCTGAGTTTAACTCAGCGAATTTATTTAACTGGGCCAGTGACTGTACTCCCTGGGCCAAGGATTAGTGAGCACAGCACTGAAAGTTGAGATTGTAGTCAGGAAAAATTCACTACCTCATTAACATATTAGGTATTCCACCCATCTATTTAGCATACCATAGGGGTTGTCCTTTGACCAAATGATTCCCTAATGGGACTGGAAAGGTGGGTTTTCTCAACAGACACACTGAAGATTGTGTAAGTCTATCCCAGTTAATTTTCTGGGGCTATTTGACACTTTAACATGAAAACAATGGGATATATATGAAAAAGAAGAAGTAAAAGAGATTGTTTTATAGAAAGGAACAGAGGAACAAGAAAAGATTGTTGGGAGTGGGTTGTTTAAAAGAATGAAAAAGAGAATGTATAGTGAAGATGCATAAAATTTGGAGATAGTGAAATTAAAGAAAGAAGACAAACCTCCTTTTATGATGCTCTAATGACACAGTAGACATGTTTTGGTTGCCATGTTAGCGAAAGCAAAGTCTTGATTTCATCTCTCTTATAGTCTTCTAATTTTATGTTTTTTTTTTTTAAACTTTATTTATTGAATTATGTTCTCAGTCCTGGCTAGCCATTTTGTCATTGTCTGCCTTGATCAGATATGTGATTGGGCAAATGGTTGTATTGGTAATTTAAGGCTGTCCTTTGACACAGAAAATACCACTTAAAATACATCATCACCATAGGGTGTGGTGGTTCATACCTGTGCTCTAAGATACTCAGGGGCTGAGACAAGAGGATAATGTGAACCTAGTAGTTTCAGACTAGCCTGGGCAATGTAATGAGATCTTGGTAAGTAAGTAAGTAAGTAAATCCATTCATGTCCTGATTGTCTTTTAATAGTGTTCTGTCAATTATCTGGAATTTTCAGGAATTCTGATAATTTCAGAAATCTGTTATTTTGGTAACTTCTAAACTTTATTTTCAGTCTTACAGATCACAAAGACAGTTATATGTATGATTTATAATATGGTGCTATTCCAAATGAGTGTGTGTAGGTTTATCTAGAAGTTACGTGTCTTAATGTTAGTTATATAGTTGTCTGTTGAGTTTTTGCTCTGAATTTTCAGAAATGATGTTTTTCTTCACTATTATTTTGAGAAATAGCATTTTTTCAAGTTAGCTATACTAAAAATTTATTTAAAAATAGATTTTGGGGGAACTAGAGAGATGTACTAGGACTTGCATGTACCCGGTGAACCCCTTCCTTCACACATGTACACAAATAAAAAAGAATGAATCTTTAAAAGTGGGTTCTTGATTTTGAAGTAGAAATTGTTAAGTTTTGTCTTTGAGCTCACTATTTCAAGCACAGTTAACATACTGTCTCACAGTAGTGGTTTTAAAACTTTTAAGATTAAATCTGTCCACATTTTCTTGGGCTGTCTTTTGCTTGTAACCTATAACTAGCACTCATATTTTCAGTTATTTTTTATTTTAGTCCTATTACTTGGAGGCAAGTGATATAAACTGTTGGTAGCAATTCATTTAAACTGATTTAATAAGCCACTGATGGGTCATGAGCTGCAATTTGAACAACAATACCTTAGAGTAGATTTTTACTAAAGATTTTTTAAAAGCAGAACAGTTTAAGGTAGTAAATCGGACTTTAAAAATTATTTATTATTTTTATTTCTTCATATGAGTATATTGCCTGTGTGCATTGCCCATGTAGGTCAGAAGAAGGCATTAGATCCCTGGAGTTACAGATGATTGTACAGCATTTGGGTGCTGGGAATCAAACCCTGGTCTTCTGCAAGAGCAGCCAGTCCTCTCAACCTCTGAGCCATCTCTGCAGTCCCATGCCAACCAGACTTATATAATTTGTTTCTTCAAATAACTCTGGGTGATATTTGAGAAATATATGAATAATAAAAATCCAAACAGCAAGGCAGTTACTAGGTTGTTATTCAGACAATATTCAGATCATATTTAAATATTTATTTTTACTTTTTAATTAATTAAGTGTAAGTGTGTGCACACATGTCCCTTCCTTCCCCTCCTTCCCTCTTCTTTCTTTTTTATTTTCTTCTCAGGTAGGATCTTGCTGTGTAGCCAAGGCTGACCTCAAACTTGTACTCCAGCTTCAGCCTCCTGAGTGTTGGGAATTACAGGTTGTACAACCACACTTGACTTATTTTTCACCATTATAATTTAGTGATTTCTAACTTAAGATTTAATCATTGTTTAACATTTTCCTGAAAGCTACACACCTACCCATTTAAGTCTAAAGTTAACGTTGAGCTGGCCATAGAGCGTAGTAGTAGAATGCTTGTGTGGAATATGCAAGTCCTTGGATTTGAACAGGAATTAAATCTTCCCAGTACCAAACAAGAAAAGCATAATAAAATAAACTTCACACTCTTAGTGGAAACGCAATTTTTAGTATTTGTTGATTAAATGTAGAAACTTAATATAAAAGAAACTAAAAATTAATTTTTTCTTTGTAGAAACTCATCTCTATCTGTCTTCTTATACATAGGTTTCTTCATGTGGTGGGAATGAAGTAGAGTTTTAGTTTCATGGAGACAATGCAATAGATATTGCTTGGATGTAGTTCAGGTCAATGAGTTGCTTTCCTTGTTAACTGTTGTTAAAATTCCTGAGAAGTGTTTAGGAATAATAGATGATTAATTTAGTTTGTGGTCTGTGCTTATCTTTTTTTTTTCTTCTTTTTCTTGAAACACAGTGTTCAGAAATATTGAGTCAATTGTATTGGTAATTTAATAATTAATAATTAAAACCCCTAGATATAATTTGTAAACAGTACTACAGTTTCTTGTAGTTTTGGAGTGAGTGTCCAACAGTTATTTAAAAAGGCAAGGATTTCATTCAGTATTTAGTCCCAGAAGATGAACAGTGAAGGAGTTCTGTATGCATATG
Source organism: Eospalax fontanierii (assembly GCA_035773235.1). Classification (NCBI taxonomy): domain Eukaryota; kingdom Metazoa; phylum Chordata; class Mammalia; order Rodentia; family Spalacidae; genus Eospalax; species Eospalax fontanierii. The sequence continues at coordinate 48,837,656 of CM069545.1, forward strand.
GTATAGGTCTGTGTTTGTGTGGGTCTCTGCACATGTGTATCCAGATGTGCTACATACGTATGTATGCTCATGTGGAGGGCAGCAGTCAACATCTGGTGTCTTCCTCACTTGTTTTTCCCTTTATCACTGAACCTGGAGCTCATCAGTTTGACTAGGTTGATTGGCCAGTGAGCTCCAGCAATCCACGTGTCTTGGCCTCCCCATTTTTGAGATTATAGGCAGGAACTGTTGCACCAAGCTTTTATGTGTGTCCTGGGGTTTCAAATTCAGGTCCTCATATGCAGATCCTCATGTTTGTACAGTAGGTGCCTTACTGACTTTACTCCTGAGTTAGTTCTTTCAGCATAGGGGTTCTATTTATAATCTGTGTTCATAACATGTGAGTATATACGTATAAGTACACATTTTTCCTGGTTGCTGTATTTTGTAATTTTCAATTCTTTTATTTTTTTTCCAGTAAGGCACACTTTGTAGACTACCTTCTCGAACTTTCCAGCCTAGGCTAGATCTTTTGTGTATGCCATTCCTTATTTTTTTTTAATACCTTATCATAATTGTAATTTTAAAATTATTTTTTATCTTTATCTTTTCCTCAGTTCCTGTTAGGCTATAAACTTTAAAAAATTATTTATATTATGTGTATGAATGTTATACCTGCATGTATGTAAGTGTACCTGTGTCATGCAGTCCGAGGGCATCGGATCCCCGGAACTGGAGTTACAGACAATTGTTAGCTGTCATGTGAGTGCTAGGATTTGAACCTAGGTCTTCTGTAAGAACAGCCAGTGCTCTTAACCACTGAGCCATCTCTCTAGCCCCAGACTATAAACTTTCTAAGACTCCCTGTGCCTTAAAAATTCCAGGCACTAAAATATTTACAAATGAATTTTCATTGTATCTGTTATATATTTTCTACCATGCTTCTTCGTCATCCCTGTGTCCTGGCATAAGGGTTCATGGGAGGTGATAGAATTCGGGGTGGTGGGAGCCTTGTGAGCCCATTCCTGTTAAATGAGTAGGGAAAATCCTTACGGCCACACAATCCCTGTGTAGCAGGGCAAAGCTGACCAAGTTTTTACCCACTTGCTTTATTTTTGGCTAAGGTGTTTACAGTTGTTTTTTTTTTTTAAAGTCATTTCAAAAGTTGTAATTCTATTACGGTATCCCAGTGTTATTGTATATTTGGAACATCTTTTGTATGTTTTAGTCTTTAAAATAGTGTCTCCTTATGTGTTGTTGCCTGAGGTACACATAGTACTACCTTATAAGTGAATCTGCCTTATAATAAGGTCTTACTGACAAGGAAAAATGAATTTCCTTCCCAATTCTACCTTAGAGTAGTGCTATGGGGCGTTTCCAGTGGATATACTTGATGAATTCCTCCTACAGTAGATTGTGCTCCTCTCTCCTTCCCCTCCCTCTCTCCTCCTCCTTCCTCCACACAGGGATTCCTGTAGCCACAGGCTGGCCTCCATCTCACAGAGAGCTGTCAGCCTCTGTCTCCTGAATGCTGGGATTAAGGGCACTGAACCCCTTCATTCTTATGGGTTCTTCAAATTAGAACTTACTTGCAGAAAAATCTTTTAAGACTTTGCAGCAGATGGTTTTGAATATTTAGGAGTTTTAATCATTAAAATAATTTGTGGTGGGGGTGTGAACATTTTAATACTTTTTACCTTAGACAAATATTCTGATGTCAGTGCATACAGTATATTAGAAGAGGAAGGTCAGTCATCACTGATTCAGCCAACATTTGTTGAATTCCTACCATGTTGTCTGCTTTATGCAAAAAATTGGTAATATAGAGGTGGGCAGGGTAGTCCCTGCAGTTGAAAACCTTATAATCTATGAGAAAATAGACAAACTACATTATAGTTAAAAACAAAAACAAAAACAAGATAAAAGATATGTTAAAGGAAAACAGTATGACTAGAAAAGTTAATTAAAAAAAGGAGGGGGGGCTATTTCAGACTAGGTGAACCAGGGAAGGCTTCTTAGAAGTCCTTTCTAAAACCCACATAGGCACTAATCAGGTGAAAAAGATAGGGAAGACTTCTCTAGACCTTATCAGACAGAGAGAGAGCACATGTATAAAGATGGCTTATTTTCATCATGAAGATAAAGATTCATCAGTGATATCTGAGAGGCAGAGGATATAGTACTTAGTGACTGAACACTGGGTGACTAAGGTTTTGAGCCCTCCTTGGTAGCTTGTGTCATTGTAGCAATATCGAACACACCAGGAGGTAGAGGTGGGCAAGCAGTGCTCACATTGAGAGCTGGGATTGTGAGAACCATGTTGTTTCATGTGGGTATATAAATTTACAGCTGGAAAGTGAATGCGAGGGCTGGAGATGGAGATCTGAAACTCTCCAAAGAAACCAAGGCACATGGGCAAAAGGTCAAGAGAAACCAGGTAACAGAAGGCAGATACATAAGGACAGTTGTAGAGAATAAGCTTGTAGATTTTTTTTCCTTTTTAAGTTGAGATCTAAATTTAGAACCTAAAGTTATTTTAGCTTAGGTTTTTTCTTCTTTGTTTTACTCCAGGAGAGAAAAAGATAAATGAGGAAGAAACAAACATTTGTCAGAAGGTTATTTATTGAAATACCCACAGCATTAAAAGGAGTCCCCAAATCAAAGATGAATTTAGTTTCATTTAATGGTGAAGGTAAAAAGGTTCTCAGCAAAGAGAGTTTGAAGCAAGGGTTTTCTAGTTACCTTTCAGTGAGTCAGTAAATGGGTCAGAATGCCCCTGAGAAAGAGAATTAGATTTTACTTTGTAAATTATTTTTTAAAAATATTTATTATTTTTATTTCATGTGTATGAGTGTATTGCCTGTATGTAGGTAGGTGCACTTGTGTCATTCAGTGCCTGTGGAGATTAGAGAGGGTGTTGGATCTCCTGGAACTGGAGTTAACTGGTTTTTAGCTGTCATGTGGGTGCTGGGAATTGAACCCAGGTTCTCTGCAAGAGCAGCCACTGTTCTTCTTTTGGTTACTGTCTTTTATTTTTCATATTTTAACTTTGTATATATTCTGAGTAACTGATTTGTAGAAAATACCATTTCTAGTATTTTCATATGTAATATATTACATGAGAGCTTACTTATACCTAAAAAACATAAGCTATCATAATCAAGGAAATGACAGCCTCTTCTTTTAGACCTCCCTTGACTTCTGATATCAATCTTGGACCAAGAATGTGTAGAATTTGAAGTCGTAGAGAAAAAGAAACCAAATTGTTTGTCTCATAGAAAGGGGAATAACTTTCATATAGTCATAATATTGTGCCAGAATCTATTAAGGGAGTGTTTCATGCACTTTGTAAGAAAATACAGTGCTGTTTTCTATCCCAGCCCATTTCTTTCTAATGAGTATCTCTGCTTTAAGTGGGTAGCTTTTTTCAACTTTTGGACAACATTTACAACTACTGTTTATCAAGACTTTATCTTATGTTATGTACATAAAAAGTTATCTTATGTAGAATGATACATAATTTCATTCTTGTTTAGTGTTTATTCTTGTAGATAATCATAGTTATAACAGTAATACCTATAATTTGTCACAGACTTAATTTTTTCTTAGTACCAATTTAAAAATTTAGTCTCATCATTTCACTTACTCTTTGCAGTTTGTAAGTAGATGTCTTTATTCTTCCACAAGGCTCAAGAGAGTTAAGTAACTTACTTTATGTCATACTGCCAATAGGTCAGGAGTCACTTGAATTCTTTGCATTATTTGTGCTGTTGTACTGTGACTTCTATTAAGTGGCAGTAGGCGGCTACTGGTATCTAAGCAGTGTCACTGACATGAAATAAAGTGTGTATGTTTGCACACACACACACACACACATACACACCATACAATTAGAGACACTTTGAACTATGCCTGGGTTTCTCTGTGAGCACCACCTGCTGGAAAGGTTATGATGCATCTAATAATTTTTTGGGTACCAGCTTCCAAAAAAGGCCTACCTAAGGTGTGATAGCTTACCTTTAAAAATGCCAATTTGTTATTATAGTTTTTGGAATAGTGGAGACATTTTGGAATTCAGAGGTTCTAATTTATCATAACATATTGCTTTATTTAAGTTAAAAAATAATTTACTCAGTATTTTTTAGAATAACGTTGTTGACACTGTTCTTACTCATGGGAAAATTTGTGGTCCTATGAGAACCATAATGTTACTTTCAAGAAATCAAACAAGAATAGAAGATCAGATTTAGCTTGAGAAAATTGAGTTACTTCAGTATAAGAGGGTTTTAGAACCCCCTTGAAAAAGGAATTTGTGAGGGGGCTGGAGAGAGATGGCTCAGTGGTTAAGAGCACTGTCTGCTCTTGCAGAAGACCAGGGTTTGATACCCAGCATCCACATGGTGTCTAACAACCATCTGTAAACTTCAGTTCTAGGGAATCTGATGCCTTCTTCTGACTTCCCCGGGCATTACATGGCATGGGTGCACCTGCCTACATGTAGGCAGTACACTCATCCATAAAATAAAAATAATAAATAAGTGAAGTTTCAAAAGAAAGAAAAAGAAATTTAGAACCTAAGGGAACATCATAGAAATAGAAGAGAATGTTAGAAATAAATGAAAATAAGAAAAATATGTGGATAAAATACAAATGGACTTTTTAACTTAGTACGGAATCCCAAGGTTGAGTAAAGATCTATTTAAGTGCTTTAGGGAAAAACATTTAGGGCTCTAACTTTAGACTGTCATATGTGAAAAGTGGACTTAAAAAAAATTTTTTTTAATTAGCACATGTCTGGTCGGGAATCAGATAAAATATTGTGGTATCCTTTGAACATTCTTGACTAGCTTTCATTGGGATCGGGTTACCATACTGTTAAGTATTTAGCACAGAAGTTAGCATTCAGTGTGGGTTACAGTAAAATCTAGTCTAGCTAACTGCTATTCAAATAGGTTGAAAGCATATTTGTAGTTGCCTGATGTCTTGTTGAACAAATATTTGTAGAGCAAGAGAGTAAAGTCCAGTGGAAAAAGAAAATTTTGCCAAGTTTTAGGGCTTAACCATCTCCTTTCATTGTGTCCCTTCTCAGATAACCAGACAGGAAGCTGAGATAGCATACTTCTTTGGCAAGTGAATTTGTGGAGAGAAGAGGCGAGGAGGCTGTTTTGGGGAATGTGTATATGTATTTTAAAAGTTATCAATAATGCTCATTGTAAAAACAAATTAAGCAGTCTGGAGAGATGGCTCAGCTATTAAGAGCACTGATGGCTCTATAGAGGACCCAAATGCATATGGTGGCTAGCAACTGTCCATAACTCCAGTTCCAGGGGACCCCATTGTCCTTTTCTGCTATCCTTGGGCATTGCATGACATAGCGCACTTACATACCTGCAAGCAATACATTTATACACATTTTTATAAAGATTGTCTTATTTCATACCCTGAAACAAGTAATATTAATATTTTGGTATATTTTTTATTTTATAAACAAATAATTTTATGTTTTATAGCTTTTAAAATATTATATCACAATATTAGTAATAAGTCCAATTATAAACTTGTGTATATATTTGAAGTTATACTATGTAGATATACTGTAATTACCAGTTTTCTTACAATTGAACACTTAGGTTGTTTACTATTGCTCCATTTGTTTAGTTCAGTAAACAGTGATAGGAAAGTTTACTTTTTTTGTTGTTTGTTGCAAAGTCAGGATAGTGAATATACTTTCCATGTGATGACTATGTAGGACCTAGCATTTTAATTGTAAATTAGCCTTAAAATACCACAGAGGACCTAATGTGGCTGCAAATGCCTTTAATCTTAGTACTCTGGAGGGAGAGGCAGGCAGATGTCTGTGAGTTTGAGGCTGGCCTGGGCTACATAGTGAGACCCTGTCTCAACAGACAGACAGACAGAAAACCACACTGAGGGCTGAAAAGATGACTCAGTTGGTAAAGTGGCTGTTGCACAGGAGTGTGGACCTGGATTTGGGCTGAGGACCTGGGTTTGGGCTTAGCCAAATTGGTCAGCATCAGGTTCACACTTTCTCAAAAACAAATAAAACTAAGGTAGAGAACAGTTGAGGAGTATTCCTTGTGTTGACCTCTAGCCTCTACATGTGTGCACCTTCAGAAATTGTCTCTACTTTGGGGGTTATGTGCCAAGTCAGATGTTTACTTCCTGTGATCTTCAGAGCTGTTCTTCCTGCTCATTCCTTTAAGCCAACACCCTCGAATTTCTAGTAGAGTAGGTGTTAGTGAAAAATTATCCTGTGCTTTTTGACACAGGATAATTTGTGAAAAGGAAGCACAGTTTTATAAATCTATTTACTGGCTTATTTCATGAGTAAGAACTAGGTAGACTTTATAGATTCAGTTCACTTGACAAGTATTTTAATTATTGAGTGCTTTTTTGTGTACAAGATGCCATTTTAAATACCAAAGCTGTAAATCCAACAAAATACTTTGCCTCTATGGAGCCTATATATTAATGAAGAGAAAAAACAATAACTTAAAAACATTATGCCCATTTGAGTAACTATTTCTGTATAATAAATATTAAAGGATAATTTTTGAAAAATAAAGGAACTAAATTGACCCTATAACCTATTTGACTGATAATCATTAGAACAGGCACACTTACCAATGAGGAATTTTGAAACAAATGTGCAAATTGAGTCAAAACTAGCTTCTTTAATTATGTGGGAAGGGAAGTTAATGAAATACTACTGTACAGCACAGAATTTGATGCCTGTAGACAAAAGAATTATTCTGCATTGCTGTTGTCTGTAATGTACAGTTGTAGACTAGCTTTCACAGAATCAGAGTCAAGTAACCATGAGGATGTTCCTTTGACAATGCATTTTACTCTATTTGAAGTAGAAATCTTTTTTTCTAAATGAGTTAATAGAGAATATTAGTTTAGATTGAAGATAAGGCTTCAGAGCTCTAGTGTTTTTGGAAATGGATATATTGGTTATATTTATACTTTCTTTTTTGATTATTTTATGTGTATAAGTATTTTGTGTACATGTATATAAATGCACCCAGTGTTCATGCAGTGTCTTCAGATGCCAGAACAGGGTGTGAGATTCCCTGGAACTAGAGTTAAGGATGGTTGATAGTCTTGAGAATGTTGGGAACTGGACCCGGTCCTCTGAGAGCAACCAGTGCTCTTAACTGATGAGCCATATCCCCAGCCCTGCCTCCCTGTTAATCACGTACTTCTTGAAGACAAAAACAACTTTTAATTTACCTGTGAAAAATAGAATACTTTCTGAAGGAAAGGTGAAGAGTGATTATAATTTTCACTAGAAATGCCAAGGAAGATTTTTCTTGGGAAGTGATGCTTGAGAATAGAGTAGATACAAGTTTTGGTGTCTGTCCCCTCCCCCACTCCCCTCAGTAGCTAGAACCATAGAGTTAAAATTTTTCTGGGAAGAGCAGTTGGAGTTGAGGACAGGAAGAGTGCAGACTGTGACCTCAGTTTTGACCTTTATATATTCAAGCAGAGATGCTGAGTTCAGTGAAGACGTGGGAGCAGGTGGCAGACTTTGTGAGTTATGTGCATAAGGCTTATTTAGATTCCTTAAACTAGATGAGACCACCAAAAAAAAGAAAAGGAAAAAAAAGGTGAAAGACAAGCTCCTTCAAGGTGCTTGTCATTGCGCTGTTGCCCAGGAATACAGAGTTTTTAGTAATTGTGTTTGTCCTTAAGAAGTTTATGGTTAACAGAGGAAGCAGATGTAAACAGTTGAAATAGCATAAATTATACTAAATACTAATGCACACATAGGACAGATGATTCACTGAGGCCAAATCTGAAAGTCGTCCTAAACTCTGCTATATTTCATCACTTGTTCAGTGGTCCATCCACAAAACATGTCCAGAAAGTTATCAGTGGCTGCCTCTACGTAACTCCTCTGCCCCAGGGTGTTCCCAGCAATGTGAGAACCTCACTAGCGAGACTTCCTCATGGCTTTTCAGAGACTTTCCTCATCAGTTCCTCATGTTTGGGTTTCCAATATCTCTTGCTTTCCTTCCTTAGAACTGTCCCTAGTGGTAGATACAGTCTTTTTTTTTTAAAGACATGATCTCACTATGTAGTTCTGGCTGACCTAGAACTTGCTATTTAGACTTCAAAGAGAACCTGTTTGCCTCTGCCTCCTTAGTGCTGAGATTAAAGGCACATGCCACCATCCAGCTCAGTTTTGTATTTTTGAATTGTCATATATATTATAGAGTGAAGCATGAAAGACGGAACTAAATGACATAGATAACAGAGGCTTGCTTTTCTTTGCTCAGACTTGTCTTCGTATTGATATGTAGTGACTTGTAGGGAACTATAGGGCAGAAAAAATTCTTAACATGCAGAAATGGGAAAGGGTATATTGTTCTATTAGAAAATACAAACTTGGGGGTTGGGAGGGAAGTTTCAGCAATGCATAGTTATAAATTTTACATGTGTCATATTTAAAGTCGACTATTAAATAGAATTATCATAGAAAGTTTACTCTCTAAAAGAACTGGAACTGTTAACCTACGCAGTCAGAGAGCATGAAGTGTTTGAAAGTAGCAAATTGAATGGCCAGGTGGCTCACACCTCCTATCCTAGGATTTAGGAAGCTGAGGCAGGAAAAATATGAGTTTAAGTTCAGCTAGGTCTTCAAAGTGAGTTCAAGGCCAGCCTAGACTACATAGTAGACTCGTGTCTCAAAACAAAGCAGAAATTCTGGAATAGCTCTGTATTTTGCCACAATGCAACTTTATCTGATACTGTCATTGGCCAGGAATATAGGCCTAATGTTCACATCTTAAGCTAGGGCAGGCCTAGTTAATATACTTGAGCTAGTATGTTAGAGGTAAACAGTGTAAGCTGTGCACCTGTTCTTTTTACCTCCTCACCCAAAGGAGAAGAACTGTTACCTCTTCCCTGGTTAGTTCCTTTTCAGCTCTTCCTTTTTCACCTAAACCAAACAGGAAATGCAGATAGAGCTCTGAGGGATGGAGAAAGACTGTGAAGAGTGAAAAGTGGACAGGCAGCCCCTGTGCTTTAAAAAATATAATTTATTTTAATTTTATGTGTATGAATGATTTGCCTGTATGTGTACCATGTGCTTATCTGGTACCCACAGAGGTCAGAAGTCTCCATGTGGGTGCTGGGAACTGAATCCAGGTTCTCTGCTAGAGCAGCAAGTGCTCTTAACTCAGCCATCTCTTCAACCCCCACATGAGCTTTTATGTCTCAGCTGTATTCTGGGGTATGTATAGTGGGGACAGTCTGGGGGACTCACATCCTAGAACAAATCAATTGATAGATCATTCTCTGGCAGGGTTATCTAGGCATAGATGAACAAGAAGAACTGAGGTACAGAATCACTATGAGAGATTAAGCAGCTAGGAGATCTGCCATTGAAAGTAGAAAAGAAATAGGCAACTGGGAAGTTGTCTATAAAATGTACAGAATGCAGTTGAGATTATTTATTCATTTATTTATTTATTTATAGATGAAGGCTTATTTTTGTTGCCTAGGCTGGTCTTGACCTTCTGGACTCAGGTGATCCTACTGCCTCAACCTCCTGAGCAGGTAGGACTACAGGTATGTGCCACCACATTTGACTGAAGCTCAGATGACTTCTGTATTATTCTAGCGCAGAGACTCAAGATATTGTTCATTTATTATAGATTATTAGGATGGGTTAAGCAGTATATTTTTCTGTGCTCTGTTGATTTATGTAATACAAGCTTCTTTCCTGTTGCATTATGAGACTCAGGCAAGGAGTTTAGTTGTAGTGGACAAAGCATGGGCCTGGAAGCCAGGCAGATCTATTTAAATCCAAATCCCTTCTCTTTCTAGTTGTCTCTGAGTAAGTTATTTTTATCATACCAAACCTCAGGTTCTTTGTGCATCATAGTATTGTTAATAGAATTAAATGAGAATAAAACGTTTGTATATAACCACTTTGAATATTAAAAGTATCCGTTAAATATAGGTAACAGAAAGGAAAAGTATTTAATAGGCGTCCACAGAACTTTACATTTAAAAACCATGAGAAATACCAAAATAAGTATGGAGGTACATTTTTGTGATCCTTGTACTGGGGTTGCTGAGGAAGGAGGACGTCAAGTTCAAGGTCAGCCTGTTATGTAGCAAGTTTAGGACTAACCTTGGCTACTATAGCCAGCCTGTCTCATCTCTTTGCTCCCCCCGCCCCAAAGTGACTGAGCCCAGAGTCTCATGCATGCTAAGCAAGCACTTTACTACTGAACTGTATCACCAAATCTTTTTTCACTTTTTGATTTGAGATAGGGTCTTTCCATTTTAGATTTGAGACAGGGTCTCCTAAAAATACACCTACATAGGGGCTGGAGAGATGACTCAGTGGTTAAGAACACTGGTTGATTTTGCAGAGGACTGGGTTCAATTTCCAGCACCTACATGAAGGCTAACAACCATCCTTAACTCTGGTTCCAAGGTGTTTGACACCTACTTCTGACCTCCACAGGAGTTGCATGACACATGTGCACTTACACAAATGCAGGCACTACAGTCATACACATAAAATAATAAATAAATAAATTTTAAAAAATATACATTCTCATAGAAAGGTGTTGACTGAGCTTTTCTCTGGGTAATAGTATTCTGAAAGCTATTTTTCTCATTCATGTTTACCTGGCTTTTCTAAATTTTCAGAAATTCATATTAAAGCCAGACATGGTAGTCCATACCTATAACTTGTGTGAGACTGAGCCAGGATTGTGAGTTCAGGGGTGGCTTGGGTTATATAGTAAGACCCTGTCTCAAACAAATACATAAAAAAGTTCTTGTTGAAGTTGTGAGAAACGCATTGCTCCTTGGACCCCTTCTCACTAATAGAGTTGTGATCTCTCTTTCTCTTAATTCAGCTTTTGCGAGAATTGAAGCACCCAAATGTGATCGCATTGCAGAAAGTGTTCCTTTCTCACAGTGACAGGAAGGTGTGGTTGCTGTTTGATTATGCAGAACATGACCTTTGGGTAAGTCTAAACACTGTGCAAAGGATTCTTTTATCTAGGCATGGAACATATATGCAAGTGATGCATACTGCCAATGTACAGAAGAGAAAGCTTACTGTCATTACAGTTAAAAAAAAAGTGAGTACAATAGCAAAGGTGTTGATTTTAAAGATCAGCAGTAAACAAAAATTTATTGAGATGGTGGTATTTGTAATACTGAGAAGTTTCACTTCAGAAAATTTTAATAAAAGAGATGAAAGCAATTTATGGCAGTTTTTAAATATATGTAATGAAAACTAATTTGTTTTGTGATGTGTTCAGTGATTCAGATTTAACCCGGTATATGCTTGTGAGCAGTTTTAAAGTTAAGGTTAACTTCTTATGGCATTTTTGGTATTTAAAATTGGTTGTATACCAAGTAGAAGTGTATACTTAAAAATTACATTTTAGAATCAAAAACATCTAGTTCCTAACTTAAAGTTGGGAGCATTTAAACATGTTATCTGAATAACTACTAAAAATAAGAAATCCAAGTTTGACAGTAAATTCAAATTCTGAATTTGATTCAGTATGGTTTAGTTTGTCTTCTATACAAATTAAAAATGTTTGGGGATAACTTTAGCAGACTTATAGGTCTTGAAGGAAGCTTCAGAGTTCATGCTAATCCATTAGCTATTGGGAAAACTTCAGTTCTTTTTTCAGTTCTTAGTAAAAATCATATTTTCTGGCTGTGGAGATAGCGCAGCAGGTGAAGGGCACATGCTGCGAGGCCCAGTGACCTGAGCTCAGCACCTGGGATCCACATGGAGGAGAAATGATTCCTGCAAGTTTTCTCTGACCTCCACATGTGTTTGTGGCACAGCTGTGCACAAATCACACACACACACACACACACACACACACACACACACCCTCACCCATCTTCTCTTTCTCAATAAAATGCTATAAATTTTAAAAAAATTATGTTTTTGCTCGGCTTAGTGATGCATGCTTGTAATACAAGCACTTGCAAGGTAGAGGCAGGAGGATCAGGAGTTTAATAGCGGCATCTTTGACTGCATAATAAGCTTGAGCCGGGCCTGGGCTACATGAGATATGTTTCAAAACAACAGCAGACAGGAGTACTTCTCTATTTATCTTCCTTCTCTTATATTTCTTCCAAAGCTTACTTGATGATGTATATAGCTGTCTTTAAAACATCAGTGGCATGATGAAAATTCCTGTGTCAGATCTTGTAGTACTGTACCATCCATGTGATGTACAGATAAATTTTACATTTCTTTTTCTCTTATAAATTGTGGCTTTTGAAAAGTTAAAAGTTATATTTGTGACTTTCACAAGATTTCTGTTGGAAATCCAGTTTATTTAGTGTGAAAATCAGTGACTATGTTATGGAACAGTTTATAAAATAAAGTTGTATAAAAAACAGTTTTACATTTCATTTTACTGTTGAGGAATGACTATTAACTTCACTAACAGGGTTAGTGAATAGGGTTTTAAATGTCCCTCTCCATCTTGAAAGGCTTTAAATGGAGGGTGGAGTGGGACATGAGTGGGGGCACTGCGGGAGCTAGATGCTGCATTTCCTGCCTGTCATCACAGTGTTTTTATAACTCACAGTGCAGCGTGGATATGAGAATTTGGAAATGATGTGGTTGTATTTATTTCAGTGTTACCAGAATTTCCCATTTCTTCTCTTCATTTTTCTTGCTACTTTTTGGTATTCTCTCCTGTATATCCTGCATAATATTCAATCCTGGGAATTTGTTCTGTGCAAGAGGAGGTAGAATTTTCCCAGTAATTCCATTGTACACATTTTCATTGATGTAACCCAAATACTTCAAATGCTTGCTTTTATTGAACAGTAGAGATTTAGCTTATCTCCAATTTATAAAGACTATTACTAATGCTATTCTGAGGCAGGTATGCCTAAATATCAACTCCTTCTACTTTTTGATCCTATTTAGTGAAAATCTTAATATTTTCAGTAAATCTGATCATTATAGACTTACATTAACACGATCGATCACATTTATACATTAGTTTGACTGATCTTACTTTTCAGATTATTTTGTTTGTGTCATTATTATCTTAAAAAAATAATTTTAGCTGGAGTAAAAAAACTAGAACCTCCAGCCAGGCATGGTGGTACATGCCTTTAATCCCAGCACTCAGGAGGCAGAGGCAGGCAGATCTCTGTGAGTTCAAGGCTAGCTGTTCTACATAATGAATTTCAAGTGTACTGAGGCTTCAGGGAGACCGTGTCTCAAAAAGAGCCCCCCAAAATTAAAATTAAAATAGGCCATTTATTATACTCTTGATTGTGTTTTATTGGCATAGATATGAGCAGACTGTTTTATTATAGTATGCTTTATTTTTTAATTTTTAGCATATTATTAAGTTTCACCGTGCATCAAAAGCAAATAAAAAGCCCATGCAGTTGCCAAGATCTATGGTCAAGTCATTACTTTACCAGATTCTTGATGGTATCCATTACCTCCATGCAAACTGGGTGCTTCACAGAGACCTGGTAAGTATCTTTCTTTTTTAAAATATATTTTATTTATTATTTTTATTTTATGTGTGTGAGTGTTTTACCTACTTGTATGTAAGTGCATCAGTGTCATACAATGCCTGTGGAGATCAGAAGAGGTTGTCAGATCCCCTGGAACTGGAGTTAAAGATGGTTGTTAGCTGCCTTCTGGATGCTGGGAACTGAACTTGGGTCCTCTGCAAGAGTAGGCAGTGCTCTTAACTACTGAGCCATCTCTCCAGCCCAGTATGTTTCTTTAAAATTAATCGATATAGCTTTCTCCCCCTTACTTTTAACAAACTCTTTAGTCTTGGTTATATAATTGTAATAAAACATTGGCTAAAGAAAATTTTGTAAATACATTTAAAGAAGGAATAAAAACTCATACATAATCTACAGTATAAAGACCAGATACTCCCATTGGTAATCCTAGCACTTGGGAGACTGAAGTAAGAGGATTGCCAAGAGTTCAAGGTGAGTCTGAGGCAAATAGTGAAATCTGGGCCAGTCTGACTTAAGGGTAGGACTCTGTCTCAAAAAACAAACAAATAAAAAACTACCTTTTGCTGAGTACAGTAGCACACACCTATAACCTTAGTATTCAGGCAGAAAGACTGTGGATGTGTGAGACCAACCTGGGCTACAAAACAAGACCCTCTGAATCAAAACAAAACCAACCAAATAAGACTTAATTAACATTTAGTATATATTATTCAGTTTATTAATACTTGGCTGTAAATAATGTCACTGTGATTCAACAATGATTAGTAGTATATAATTTTAATGGCACAGTTAATATATAAATCAAGTATATTTCAATCCAGTTTGTTGTTTACATTATTGTTCATCATCATCAATGAAAAATTAATAATTAAAGACCGAGTTCTCATTCTTTCCCCTTAAGACCTATGCTGAAACAATGACATTGCATCTGATGAAAATCTGCTTATTAGCAGTAATAATTAATGAATAAATGCATTTAACAGATAGAACAGAAGTATTTGGTGGAATATATACAACTCAAATGTTTGATTTTTTTTATTCAGTGTACATATAATATGCATTTATTAATAATCATTGTATGCCAGATAGTCATCCTTATTACTGTTTAGATTGTTTTGTTTTTCTTAAGAATATAAAGTACTAAATAACTATAATCCTAATGTATTTATCACTGAAGGTTTTGTTTTGTTCACTCAGGTCGTTTCTTAGTAGTTAATTTTTTAGGCTTTTGAGAAGTTTGGGGATGTTATAGAGGTTAGTATAGGTAGATTCCTGTTTTACACACTGTGGAGAATTATTTACAGAAAAGAATGATTACATGAAGAGATCTAGTCAGCATCATTTTGTGCCTTGTCAGTCAGGCCTGTAATCCGACTTGACCTCCTCTTGCAGTAGCATTGTAGTTAAATGGGGACCACATGATACCTGCCACAAACAATGCATTTGCCATTTTACAGAATCGTAAGATTCCTCAAATTTCCAGCTCTCCACTTTAGTGTTCACCATGCATCACCTTGCTTTAAAATGGTCTTAGGTTCTTGCAGTTGTTCTGAACAGCCACATAGATGGCATTTAGATTTTACCTTTTCAAGATTATAATCCCATTTGAATCTTAAATGAGACTCTTTCATCAGGATTAATTTGAGTGCTCCTCTCTGTTTTACAACACTGTTTTGTTCTGAGTAGTATAGTTTAATGTGATTTATTTGTGATACTGTTACCAGATTGTTGACTGATAAAATTATGACCAGGCCTCAGTTTTTTCTTGCTCAGCTTTGTTTCAGGATCTTCCATATTGGTTATGGCATCATCCTCCTCCTGGCCTGGAAATGTCTTTTACCTTTTTGCACAATGCTCTTGGGATTCTACACCCCGAGCTGGACACTGCCATGTCTCCGGTATCTCTTTTATTCCTCTTCTATTCATGGCCCTAGTGCTTCTTTCTTTGTTGGAGCCTTTATTAGCTTCTTCATTTGTCTCCTTGTTAACAATTTCTTTACCCTCCAGTTCACTGTAGACCTACTGGCCATTTATTAGCCTCTCCTCAAAAACTTTGAGGTGGATTCTTAGTGACGAACCTCTCTCTCTCTCCCTTCCTCCCTCCCGTTTTTGAGACAGAGTCTGCTTGTAGCCGTAACTGTCCTAGAACTCACTGTGTAGATCAGGTACACCTGGAACTCAAAGAGTTCCACCTGCTTCTGCCTCCCAGATGCTGGGATCAAAGATGTGCGCCACCACACCTGGCTAAGTCTTAGTTTCTTAATTTGGTTTTCAGTGTCTTAAACCATGTATTTGCAGTTGACTTTAGATGTTTTCTCCATCCTTGTCTTTTCCCATATATTCTAGGGTGTTCACTCTGTTCTCCTTCTGTGATTTCTCAGTGGCCTGCATTTCCCTCGACTTTGTTCCTGTCTTTACATATTCAAATACATATTCAAATCTCTTTCAGGGATCAGCACAAATATTAAAGCTTACCCCCACATTCACCTCTTCTTTGAAGTGAATTAATGTTTTCTTCTTATATTTCCTGTTGTATTTTATCTTTGTGCTCTTATGGTATTTAATCATTAGTATCACATAGATGTCTTAGATCACCTCCTAGATGTAAACTTCCCTAGAGGGCAGGATCTATGATATTCTTTGTAAGTTAAGTGTTGAGAAAATGAATAGCAGAATATTGATAATTGTCTCATTTTTGCAATCAAGTATTTGAAAACACTGGCCTCTGAACATTTATTATTTTTGTGTGTGTAAGTAGAGAGATGGGAATATAGTTAAAATGGATAGGACTGCATCAAGGACCTTCTCAAGGAGTTATAATCTAGAAGAAGAAACATGACATACAGAAACAATTGTGTCATAGGTTAGGGCAAATGAGATTGTGGGTATTTCAGAGGAGCAATGACGTTCAAGGTCACAAGAGGTACTGCATCGGGGAATAAAGGAATGCTTCAAGGAGCTGGTAGAATTTGAGTTGGACTTTGAAGTAGAATTTAGAGATTTAATGAATGAAGGAAATTATATTTCTGCTTGGCACAAATATGAATAATTGGGGTAGTATGAAGTAAGACTAAAAACATACTGGTTGGAGCTTGATTGGAGCAAACTCTAAATATCAGATCCTGGAGTGTGGAGGGGTTGTTTTGTTTGTGTGAAGGTCTGAAACTTTGTACCGGAACCAGTTTCCCCATTAATTCTCATAACCTTTGTCCATAGGGTTTAAAATGTATTCTGAATATAGTTATGATCTAGAATAGTGCTTGTTATATTTTGCCCACACATTTACTGAATGTCCCACCCCTCATAAGTAATTCCAGTGATAATTGAAACCTCTAGTCTGGGACAATCTCCCTAATTATTTCACTGATCAGGAATCCTGAAATCCATACCATATTGTCAGGCTTTTGCCACAATATCTTCAGGAGTAAATTTAACCTATGTGTTTACATTGTGGTAGAGAAATACAAAGTTTATAAAATAAAAATATGATGCTTCAAGGAGATTGTAATAGAGACAACTGAAAATTATTTTTAGTGAGCCTCAGAACAGAGCTTTTAGTAGACAGTAGATAGTTTTTTAACTGCTTCATTTCCTATTGCTATAAGAAATCTGGCTTTATTTTGTTTATTAGTCATTACTGTTTCAATGTACTCATCTCTTAATTGTCATTTCATATAAGAAATCTGAAAAACCCATTCAAATAAAGCATTAGGAAAAATACAAACTTGCAGCTTAATAATGGAACCAAAACAAAGTTGAGAGCAGCTGAAAGTTGAGAATCTGGGGTTCATATAGAGAAGTATTACATCGTCAAAAAGCTTGGTGTTTTTTGTATTACATCGTCAAAAAGCTTGGTGTTTTTTATTGTGTTTGATTTCATGGTTGGAACAATATTTCACATATGTGATTTGGATCCTAGAATTTAATACAAAGGTAGAAAATTTCAAATTGCCAAGAAGAGTATTTGAATTGAGGAATTGGCTTTAAATGGAAGGGAGAAAGAAAGCTAAATATATTTTGGCTGAGAGACAGTGAAGGAAAAACAGAAGTCTATAAATATTTGAAACTTGTAAACACTATGGGAAAAAGATGTATTTTAATTTTACAGCAGGATATAGCTCAGAATACGATGATGATATCTAGGATGACTCATTTTTATGGGATTACTATTCTGGTAGTTGGAGGAATGCCGATACATAGTTTATATCCTTTTAAAAATTATGCGCTTCTTGAGAACAAGATTCATACCTCACTAATTTTTGTAGTCCTAGTGTTGGTGTATTGTTTGTGCTTGTAAGTTAGTTGAATAGAATTTTACTAAGCAGCTGACAGTTTTCACATTATTTTTTAGCAAAAGCTAGAGAAATTCTGGCTTAATGATAGTTTTAGTAAGTAGATTTACTGTTCATTAGTTTCAGGACATGGCTACCGGATCAGTGGCATAAGCTGATTTATCTTTTGACTCTCAGGTCGCAGAACCTAGCACTTGATAAGCACTAGATTTTTACTGAGTGAAGAATTTGATTGAACGTTCCAGGGCTCTGACCTAGCTCTCTCATTTAAAAAGTATTTGTGAAAGTTCTAAATCTTTAACTCGCATTCTGAATAACTGTTTTCCACATTAATGAGTCAGATTTTTCAGTTGTTTGAAAGAGGAATAAACAACTACATGGGCAGCAAACTGTGTGTGTGGAAATTTTATGAGCCCTAACCAGTTGGGAGAGAAATAATTTTGTACTAGGTTATGTTATGAATGTCTACTAAACATTTTTGATTGTCATAGACCTAAAAGCATGTTTATTATATTTGAGGTCTACTATAACAGTAGTACCATCACAACAACAAAGTTCACCAGTATAATTTCAGATTCAATTTAACTTGATTAAAGAAAATGATGTGCTCTGCTTGGTGACACACACCTGTAATCCTAGCACTTGGAAATCTGAGGCAGGAGAATTACCCTGAGTTTGAGGCTAGCCTGGGCTATATAAAGTCACATTTTACCCTATAAATATGTACAGATTACTATAGGTATTCTAGCTGAATAAAACAATATATTATTCTGGGTACTTTATCATACAGGTTGACATGAACCTGTGTGTTTCTTTTTCTTTTCCTTATGTCTGTTTGTTCAGGCAGCATACCTGTTGGATTTTCTGCAGCATTCTTATTATTAGGTGCTGTCTGCATTTAAAGTCTGTACTTATTATTTATTACTGCATGACCAGTTACTACAGAACTTAGTGTCTTAAGACATTTAGTATCACATGGCCTCTGTGGCTTAGCAGTTCAGGATGGCTTATCTAGATCTTCTGATAAAGGTCTCTTAAAAGGCTACCGTTATCTCCAGGCTCATCTGGTAAGAACCCCTTTGGGAACTCACTTACTTGACTGCTAGTAGGGTTCTTTGCCTCATGAGCTAGTGGTTCAAAGCCTAGATCAGCTTCTTGTCCTAGGAGCTCTCCATAGAACATCTCCTAATGGAGTTTTTTTAAAAACCAGGGTAAACAAGGAATAGGGCCAGAGTAACAGTCTGTTAATGAGATGGAGGCAGTCTTTTGTAACCTCATCATAGAAGTGATGTCCTTTCTTTCAGCTATAGGTTGTTCATTAGAAGAAAGTCACAGAGCTAGGGAGATGGCTCAGTTTGTCAAGTGCTTGTTTTGTAAGTGTGAGGACTGGAGTTCAAATCTCCAGTGCCTTTATATTTCAACTCTAATATCTCGGCTAGAAAAAGTCTGGTAAGGAAAATCTGTTACACCTTGGCCCTTAACAGGGTTTTGGAGGCATTTAAATTTTATTAGAATTTTGACCTCACTGAGTTCTTAAGATAGGAAAACATTGAGATTCTGTACTTTAAAAGATAGCTTCATCTTGATCATTGAGCCACCCTTTACTTATATGTAATGTGTAGGTGATGGTAATTTATATGGTTGACTCCCTCTTTGAATGCTGAGACTTCTGAGTTCCTCCTAATCATCCTTCTGTAGATACTTCTAGACACTTGTTATTGATACCATCAGTAATCAAACATACCATCTTTTAATGCTTTTTTTCTCCCTGAATAGCTTTAATCTGATATTTTTTGTAGCCTCTCTGCTTTACAAAACAGACAGATATAAACATGTAAATCATTCTTCTGATTTTTTTTAAAATTAAAAACTAGGCGTTTTCATCAGTTTGTACTTAAATAATACAAATATTTTTGCCAAGATTTGATATGTAAAACATGGAAGTTTAAAAAAAAACTTAGATGAATGATATCAAAATTAGCAACTGCTTTGAACAGATTACTTTTCATTCTTTCTTAAATGAGATATTACTGAGAAACTTTGGAGGTAAGAATACTATGCTAGGCTGAATTGTACTTAAAGGGTTAATACAGAAAGCAGTAGTATTTTAATATGATAATCATTCTGTGCTGGCTAGTGTTAAATATCAGCTTTCCACAACCTAGAATCACCTGAGAAGAGAGTCACATTTGAGGAATTGTCTGGATCAGATTAGCCTGTGGGCATATCTCTAGGGAATTGCCTTACTTGGTGGGAAGACCCATCCTGAAAGTGGGTGACCTCCTTTTCTGGCAGTGCCCTCAACTGTTGTAAGCAAGCAAGGATGTATTTATTCTTTGTTTGCTCTTAACTGTGGATGTGTGTGACTGGCCGCCTTGATGTCCCTGAAATGATGAACTGTGACCTGGAATTGTATACCAAGTAAAACTTTTCTCCTCTGTGTTGCTTTTTTGCCAGGATATTTGTCACAGCAACAGAAATGAAACTAGAACAAATTCTGTTCAGTGTAAAACAAGAACTGCAGTAGTTGGTCTCAAAAGGAAACTGACACATAATGTATAATTCCCTTTAGGAATGAAGTTTATCAGAATGAAAGGGCCTCACTGTGGGAAGGAAGAGCAAATTATGTACAAATTATGGAGATGTAAACAAGATGGGGTCTTAGAGAGGAGATGCTTCAGTAGGAGTAAGAATGAGAGATAGAGAGATAGCTGTCATGAGAGAGATGAGGGGGCACCCACATGGCACCCACACACAAACACCCATGTACACATAAGCAACAACAATAATAAAAACAATAAAAGAACCAAAGATGATAGACAGGAGCCAGTAAATTTGAGGGCTACATATGGCTACATGGCTTTCAGTCATGTCATTTTATTTAATTTTATTGAGATAAAATTTGTATGTAATAATACCCATTTAAATTAAAAATTGATGTTATGATAAGTGATTACACAGGTAACCACCACTAGCATTAACAAAGATCTCTTATTGAGAATGAAGGGGTTTAGATGTAAGAATCGATGCTTTGCTTTTTCCAGATTACATGTGAAAGCTGTTTTGTGGGGCGTATTCTCTGTTGAGCACACATCTGGGTGGAGGAGGCAGGGTGAAGTCAGCCACACACCACACACTTCTCCAGTGTGCTCCTGCTCTCCCAACCTTGGCTGGGGGAGCATCTTTGGATCTTTGCATTCTAATTTGGGCCTGCCATGTTCTGTTGAGAGAGTACTTGGTGGAGGTTCTAGTTTTTTTGTTTGGTCTTTTTGAGACAGGTCTCCCTGTAGTCCCAGCTGGCCTGGAACTCGCTGTGTAGACCAGGATGGCCTTTAATTCACAGAGATCTGCCTCTCTCTGCCTCCCAAGTGCTGGGATTAAAGGCACGTACCACCATGTCTGATTGGGGGTTCTAGTTTTTTTTTACTCTGGGTCTTAAATTCTTCAGTGAAAAAAAGGGAGTCCAAGTTGATAATTTCTTTCTCTAAGGCTCTTTCTTATGATAATAAAGTATGTTATTGGGATATGAATGTCACACATATAAATAGGAAACTACTTTATCATTATTGCTTCACTGAGGATGGGCTGCACTCCTTAATGACAAATTAGAATGCCTTTGTAGTAGTATTCCCTGTTACTGATATCAGTGTGGAATGTATTTTAGTTTCTTTTCCTGACCTTGAAGTTAGTTAGGTAAATAGCCTTCTAGATACATGTGTTTGTCTTACATTGAGCTGTTTATAATGGTTTGCTTTTTATTGGTTCTGTTAGAGAAAAGAAAACCTTATCTCTGCTGTTCAGGCCTGTAACCACTTCTAAGAGACAGACAAAGAAGCGCATTGTTAACTGTTGGCAGTGCTGGCTTGGCAGGCATTGTTTACTGTGGGTTCCAAAGTTTGATTAATATAAGTGCTGTGTTACAGATACTACCACCCTGGTTTAAGGTTAAAATGAAATTAATCATATATTTAATATTGTAGGCTACTTCTGATTTATAAATAGCCTACATCCAGCTATAAATAAGAAAATTAAACTGGGAAGACATTCTCCTGGGATAACATTTTAAACAGTGGCTAGATTCTATGAATAGAAACGTGTAATTTTAACGCACAATATACCTAAATGAAAGTAATGGTATTACTGAACATAGCTGTCATTTAAAATGAGGTTATTTATAATTGAATTTCTATGAAGGAAGTACTAGTTTCCAGACTTAGAATATTTGTTTTGCAAACTTACTTTGGCTCCCTAATATGTACCAGACAGTATACTGGGCACTTGGAAATACTAAGATTAGTAAAATACTTTTTCCTCAGTGGGTGCATTTTGGAGAAGATGTGTAGTCATAAAACAAAAATGCTTTAAATGATACTATGGAAGTAGGAGTGTAATTCATTGGTAGAATACTTGCCTAGCACAAGCAAGGCCCTGGAGAGAGAGCGTAGGAGGAAAAAGTGGAAGGTATACATTCAAGAGTCAGTTAAACAGAAAACACTGCACTGAGAACACAGACGTTGAGGCTATTTGGGATGAGGGCTTTCTTGAAGAACTGAAAATAAGTAGAAAGTAATGTGATCAAAGTGTTGAGTCTGGGAGCATTGCAGGCAGAGGAGATGGTCTGAATAAGGGCACAAACTAGGAAACTGTAACACTGTGGTATCACCATGGCAAAACAAGTAATGAAAGAGAAGTCAGGGGATGGGTTATGGTGGATCTTATTTGTCCTGTTTAGAAATACGGATCTTTTTCTTAGTTGGTATCCCAGTTACTTTGCATTGCTATGACAAACACTAACCAAAAGCAACTTGAGGAAGAAAAGGCTTATTTCACCTCACAGCACAGTCCATCACCGAGGGAAGCTGAGATAGAAATTGATGCGTGGACTAAGGAGGAATGCTGCTGACTTGCTTGCTCCCCTGGCCTGTGCACAGCCTGCTTTCTTACACAGCAGAGGACTCCCTACCCAAGGGTGGCACCACCAAAGATGGACTGGGTCTTCCCACATCATTCAACAATCAAGAAAATGCCTCACAAAACATGGACACAGGCCAATCTGATAGAGGAAATTCCCCATTTAAGGTTCCAGCTTCCCAGGCATGTCAAGTTGATAGCTATCTAACACAGCTAGTCAGGTTTTTAAGGAGACTAACTCGGATGAGTTAGAAGAGTTGGTTTAAGGACTTAAGGACAACAGCTTTATTAAATCATTATAGTCCAGCTGATTGAGAGATCATGAAAATCTGAGGCAGAAGGGATCCAAATAGAGAGGTAGTAGGTAGGTAAATATTTAAAGACCTAAGGTAGAGTTAAAGATTAATGACTAGATTCACATTGTAAGGGACAGGGCAGAGTTCAGGCTTCTCTTTTTGTTGACTGAGAAGGGAATACCAGGAAAAGACATTTTGTCCAGGGGAAAAGTAAAGATGCAGCTTAGATGAGCTGAGTTTGTGATGATTGTGGAGATGCTCTATGTAGAGTTGACATACCTCTAAGTGCATGGAAGGGTTAAGACCTAGCAGTCTCGATTTGGGAGTCAGTAGTGTACAAGTGCTTTGAAACACAAAAATAAAATCAGAATTTTAAAGAACTTATATTTAAGAATGAGTTTGGCATGTTTGGGGTATTTACTCATTTTCTGACCCCTTCTTTTAAATTGGTAAACCATCTGTCAAAGGGCACTCACGCCTTACTCCAGAGCTAGCTATTGGCAGTTTAACTCATTCATTTATTTGGTCATTGATTCAACAAATGATCTTTTAATATTTAGTTTATGGCAAGATTCCAAAAGTTGACATGTATGAGAACTCTCTTCTCTGCCTTCCAGGAAGTTATAACACATCGATCAGATTCTCTACATTTAAAAACCAACCCCCTCCCCAGTCCCTTTCCTCCCCTCTCCTTCCTTTCCCTCTGGTTTTTGAGACAGGCTCTTCACCAACCTGATCTTGAACTTGCTATGTAACCAAGGGTAACATTGAATCCTGATCCTGTTGCCTCCACCTCCCAAGTGCTGGGATTACTGACGTGCGTCACCATGCCCAACTATATTTTGAAATGCTCAATTATCCAATTAATGAGGTTGCTTTAAGCTGTAAATAGTTATGGTAGATTAATGCTATGTGCAGATGACTGTTGTCTATTGACTATTTGCTAAAGAAAAGAAAGCATAGTGCTTACACTTAGGTATTTGCCTTTACTACTACAGCACAGAATTGTATTTGTTCAGGGGAACAATGAAGAACAGTGCAGTGAAATGAACATGAACTAAGCGTTTTCTCCCAGGAATGTACTTGTGTATCAAATGTGAGGGGAATTGTACTGTAGTATATCTAAATAAAAGCATAGTTGTAGCTGTGAACATCAGGCTAGTACTGTTCACTGTACAGAAACTAGTCCAACTGATGTTCTAATTGTCTTTGTTCCTATTAATCAGAATTGTGGACAGTTGTGTTTATGCTTTTCTATCTTTGGTGCTGGTAAGTGTCATATTGTGAGTTCCAATATCTTGAGGTGGAAATGCAAAGCAAATATAGTAGAATGGATCACTAAGGCTGTTCTATTTATGATACATCAATTAACTGAAAAGAATTTAACCTTCTAAAAAATTGATCCTATAAAAAGAAAAAGCAGATCTGGGGCACATGTAAAGTATCATAAATATAAATTTAAGAATTACCTAAATTCTACAGAGATACAAACATTACAGGAATAGCTTCTGTGTAATCATTATTTATTGCATTATTTCCATGACTTTTGCCTTTAGCATACAATTAACTAAAAAAGCCTTGTAGCATTGATTTGCCTGTGTGATTTTATTGCCGATAACTTAAATGTGAGGCACCCAGCTTCTGCCATTTCTGCTGTTTCTATGGCAACAAAAGTGTGCAAACCCAGCAGTATCACTTTCTTTCGCAGCTGGCATTTTGTGTTCAGTCAGAAGAGTTTTGGTGAAGCATAGTCTGTGTTAATTGAGATGTAACTAGGTCAGAACAGTTTTGGTGTCCTTTATCTGTTTAGGTTTTTGTGTGGGTATGGGTGTGTGTTTATGAGCTACAGTTTCTTTTTTTAAACATACATGTTTTCACTGATATTAATAATCATTAAAGTTAGTCTTTTGAAAATTAAATACCTATAGATGCAGTGCAGTATGAAGTTTTGAGAATTGAATTGAGCTGTTCTAAGACCTGCTAGATCATTGATTATTCCCATTTCCAAAATAAAAAGATCTATGTGAAAATGCTGGTGGTAGCTATATAATTTATCTTTGTATTGTTTTTGTTTTAAATGTAGGTATTTTGTAACCATAACTTTTTTAACTAGTTCTGAAGGGATGCACTTCAGCAGTGCACCTGCAGATGACTCCTGTGTGTAATTCTAGGTCTTAACTTGGCTATGGGATTCCTCTGCTGTGCATGCTGTCCAGACTTTGGGTTCCTTTCTCAGACTGTGAGAAGCAGCGTGTAGGCTGCTGCTGCTCTAAACCGTGCTCGTGCCCTATCTTCATGTCCTCAGGCATGTAACGCAAAGCTTCCATGGATGTGCGGTGCATCATCACAAAGACATTCTCCAGCTCCAGTGCCAGATGGACCCTCCCTTCCTCTTTGTACTCTCTTCTCACTGTAGTGCCCGTTTTCTGTGTTTCAACATAGCAGGATCACAAGAACTTTGTACAGTTAACTGTAGAGACCTACTTCCTGTACTTGCATTCAGCAGTTCATAAACTGTTTTCATTTCTTAGATTAAACAAGTTTTGCTTCCATGTTTCAGGCTTTATTGTGTTTACATCTTAAATTTTTATTTTGAGAGTGTTAAAAACTCAAACTTCAGGAATTACAAAATATTATAGTAAATGGTATGTGCAATGGTTTATAAAAGATTATCTTGCAATTTCAAAATCATGACCTATCAGAGGCCTTCATACTGTGAATCTGCTTTTGACTTCTTTCCACTTACTTGAGTTAAAGTTAGTACGTCTGGCTTTTTTAAATGTGTAGAAACTGTTTTTATCGGGTCACCAGTGACCTTCTGATTGGCCATTTCATTTGTACCTCCTCAGCTTTTGTTGTGCTCATCTAACGCCCTTTCAGTTTCAAGAACCCAGTGCTCTGTACATATTCATCTTCCCTTCCCTTCCTCTCTCTCATGCCTCCCTGTCCCATCTTTCTCCCCTCTTTGGTTTCTTCTCTGTAATCATCAGACCCTACGGTTCTTTCTACCCTATAGTTCACCAGGCACACTTTTGCCTCAGGCCCAGCAACTTACTCCCTCTGCCTAGATGACTCTTCCTTGAGACACCCAGGTGGCTCACTACCACACTTCCTTCAGATCTCATTCCAAATGTTACCTTCTCAAAGAGGCTTTCTCCGAAGAGTTTAAAATATACCTACAACCCCTCACAACAGTGACTATCCTCAATTTCTTTATTTTTGGTTATCTTCATATATATATATATATATATATATATATATATATATATATACACACACACACATATATATACACACATGCAGAAATATGTGCAATATTTAATATAATTTATGTATATTAAAAACTTAAAGAGATTACCTGTAGCTTGCTTCTGTTTTTGTTTTCCCTCATCCTGTTCTCTTCCTCCTCCTAAGAGGTAACAGATGTCCCAAATTTTGAATCAGTTATTCTCTTCTATTTAAAAATAGGTTTATCTCACTCTATGTATATATAAATAGTATATCTAGCTCTGCTTGGTTTTAAGCTATATGAAAATGGTACTCTCTTGTATATAGTCTTTTAAAACTTGCTTTTTTAATGCAACATAGTACTTCTGAGATTTGAATCTGCATTTACATTTATTTGTAATTCAATGATTTTTCTACTCTTTTAAAATTCATTTTATGATTTACCATATAATTTTCTTTAAATTATGAACTATGCTGTTATTAGCATTCTCTGTACATGTAAACATGGATTTACTGAGTCGAAGGATATATTCAGTTGTTCATTTTTGCAAGATGATGTCAAATTATTTTTCAAAGAAGTTATTTACCCAGTAGTACCATATGGAAATTGCAACTGCTGTCCTTGCTGTGGTCAGACCTTCGTTTTAATGAGTTCAGTAAGGGTAAAAGGGCCCCTCACTGTGCCTTCTTTGCATTTCCTTCAGTATTGATTTAGGTTGAACCTTTTTTCATATTTTTTTGTTTTGTTTTGTTTTTGACTTGTAGGGGGTTCTCTAATCTTTGTTGCTTATATGTAATGTAAATAGTTTTAAATAGCTCTCCCTGTTTATGGTGTGGTCTTTAGTTTTCTTAATGTTTTGATGATTAGTTTTTTAGCATAGCAAAATGTCTCAATCTTTTATGATTTAAATATTTTGTTTGGAACCGCTGAGATGGCTCATTGGTCTACAGCACTTACTGCTCTTGTAGAAGACTGGAGTTCAGTTTCTAGCATCCACATTGAAGGGTTCACAGCTGCCTGTCTTCTGGTCTCCACAGGCACCTATATACATCACACACACACACACACAAACACACACACACACACACACACACACAATTAAAAATTTTTTTTTTCTTAAAGAAACTTCTGCCTGTCAGGATCAGACAGATACTCCTACCACATGCATGGCGTACACTTCTAAACTCAGGACTCAGGAGGCCAAGGCAGGAGGATCCAGAAGTGAGGACAACATGGGTTACATAATAAATTACAGGCCTGCTGTGCTATGTAGTAAGGGCCTGTCTTTTTTTGTCTGGGGTTGGGGGCAGGTGGGGACAATGACAGGGTCTCTCTGTAGCCTCAGTTGGCCCATAACTTGATTTTTAAAAAAGAAAAAGGAAAATATATTTTCTTGTTTTCTTTTTTTCCTCTCTGCAAACTTTTTAAAATTAGATCTTTTTCTTCCACCTGAAATTGATATATATGGTAGGAGGTAGGGCTTCATTTTATTTTTCCATATTTAAGTAATCTGTTGTTCCTTACCACTTTTTTGAATAATTTCTCTACTGAAGAACTTCAAGTTCTTCTCTGTGCCATGGTTCCTCTGGGCTCTCACTCGACCCCACTGATAGCTCTGTAACCCTGTGCCACTGTACACTGTGCTTTTTATTGCTCAGAAGCAAATCTTGATGCTGTGCTTTGAGCCAGGTTCATATACCCACCCCCCCACCCACCAGCATACTTTCTGAGTGTCTTGGCTGTTGTCTTTATTCTTCCATATATGTCTTACCAAATCTAGGTCCTTGGGCATGCTTGTCAAGTGCTCTGTGACTGAGCTATATCCTCAGTCCTTGTTTGTTTGTTTTCATACAGCATTCCTGTCAGGTTGCTT
This sequence comes from Eospalax fontanierii, assembly GCA_035773235.1. NCBI lineage: Eukaryota > Metazoa > Chordata > Mammalia > Rodentia > Spalacidae > Eospalax > Eospalax fontanierii. The sequence continues at coordinate 48,865,769 of CM069545.1, forward strand.
AGGCTGGCATTGAACTTGGTAGATAGCCCAGGTTGGGGATTTTGTTTGTTTGAAATAGGTTCTTATTATGTAGTTCTTGTCTGACCTAGAATGACCAGGTTGACCTCAGACATAGAGAGATCACAGAGGTCTACCTGCCTCTACCTCCTGAATGCTGGGATTAAAGGCATGCACCATCATACACAACTCTCCCTTTTTCTTCCCTCCCGTCCCCCTTACCTTCCTTTCTCTTCTTTTACAAGCTGTTCCTATATAGGCTAGGTTGCCCTTAAACGTGTGCTTCTGAGTCCTGAGATTGTAGGCATGCACCACTACAGCCAGCTCATTTTCTTGACTTTTCCTATCTTGTGTACATAGTCAGTAGTATGAAGTTCTTGGTGGGATTCTTCTGTTTATCTGCCATCCACTGGATCTATAATCCTGTTTCTTTTTGTCATTCGCAATGTAGTTTGTTTGCTCCAGTTGTCCCAAAAGTGTTAAAATTTCTCTCTGATTTATAAATGTCTGCCCCCCCCTTTCTTGCTTGTTTATTCTGTTGTGCTGTGATTGCTTTTCTTTAAACTTACCTTGGGTACATACTTCATTATGTCTAACTCTTTTTTCCTAATGTATATGTTCAGAGCTATAACTTTCCCTTAGTGCTTCATAGCTGTATTCTACAATTTTTGGTACAGTGTATTTTAAATATTTTGGTCCTGGATGTTAATCATTTCTTTTTAGTTTCTCCTTTTGCTCTGAGTATGTTAGAAATATTTTTAAATTAAAAAAATCCTTGATGCTTTAATTTATATTTTAATAATTAAATTTTTTAAAATGTATGTGTGTATATGTGGAGTTGCAGGTAGTTGTGAGCCACCCAATAATGGGTGCTGGGAACTGAATTTGGTCCTCTGGAAGAGTACAAAGTACTCTTAGCCACCGAGTCATCTCTACAGCCCTCATAATTGATTTTTAACTTAATTATATTATGGTCAGAAAATACAATTTATTTGATAGCAGTTCTTTGAAGTTTCTTTTTAAAAATTTATTGTTATGTGATGTGTATTAGTGTTTTAGGGAAACACATATGTTTGTAGGTATAACATGTATGCAAGTATATCCATGTCATGCAAAGCCCATGGAGACCAGAAAAGGGTGTTGGATTCCTTTGAAATTGGAGTTACAGACAGTCATTAGCCACCATGTGGTACTGGGAATCACATCTGGGTTCTCCAGAAGAGCAGCCAATGATTTCAATCGACACCATCTCTCCAGCCCCCTCTTTGAAGTTTCTTGAGATCTGTTAGTACATAATCAGTTTGCAAATGTTTTATATGTGCCTGAGGGGAAAAATGTGTATTTACTGATTATTGGGTTAAAAAAGTACACACACACACACACACACACACACACTCTCTCTCTCTCTCTCTCTCTCTCTCTCTCTCTCTCTCTCTCTCTAGTTCATCCTTGTTTATTGTATTCTTTGGATACCCTACATTTTTATAGATATTTTATCTATTTGATATATCAATAACTAAGAAAAGTTTGTTGTCAATGGTTATCAGTCTTTTTTTCTCCTTGAAATACACACACATACATACGTACGTAGAGAGAGAGAGAGAGAGAGAGAGATTATGTAATTAGCTTAAGAATTTTGCCTATTCTTGGTAAATTGAAACTTATACTTACAAACTGTGATCCTAATAATACATTTGTCTTCAAAGCTGTTTTAGTTGACATTTCTATGTTGGCTTATTTTCCTTCAGCAGTTTGCTTAGTGTATCTTTATCCATCATTTTAGTGTTTATAGTCTTTGTGTTTTGATGACTTCTTACCATAGCTTGTGAATAGATTTTGGTTTTGATACAATATGGAACTGAATGTCTTTTAGCTGGAAAATTGATTGTTTTACTCCTGAGGCTCACAATAGAGGATTTTGCCTCTTGAGGGAGGTCTTGGTGAGTTTGGAGTTGCCTCGCTTCTTCACCTTGCTGGTGGCCCAGGGTTCGGTGACCCCACTGAATCGCATAATTAGCATCTGCTCTCAGACTCATCCTGCCTTTAACTCCAGCAATAAGGATGTGTTATTTGGAGCAGGATAAAGGTTATTGTAGACATTCCTGAGCTCTTGTAAGATCAGAAATGCCTTGAGAAATTTTTCTTATGCAACATGCAGTTCTCTGTAAGGACAGAGTACCTATGTGCACATAGCTTTAGTACCAGATGTGGCAATCTCCGTATTTTGTCCTTATCTGCAGTACATACCAATGTGTGACATTTATTGTTTTTTTCTCTTTCCACCAAAATGTAAGCTTTACAAGAGCAAAGCTTTACAACCTTTTCCTAGTTTTTTTCTATCATTCACGCCAATCTGCAGTACTTAGGTGCTGAATGAATGTGGTGGAGAAGATGCTGCAAGGAAGGGGGGAGAAGCATTTACCTTTACCTGAACTTTTACCTTTACGTTTACCTGAACCTTTACCTTTACTTGAACCTTTACCTTGCAGTGTATTTATGTTCCTTTGTGACATAAAAGAGATCACACTTTGTTGTTCATTTTGTTTTGTTTAAACAAGGTCTCTCCTGTTGCCCCAGCTAGCCTGGCACTGTCTGTGCAAACCAGACTGGTTTGATCTCACAGAGATCCACCTGCCTCTGCCTCCTGTGTGGGGATAAAAGGCATGTTGCTACTATGCCTGGCAACACTTTTTTAAAAGTGGCCATCTTCCAGCTTATCCTATTGTCTCTACTTTGTGGTCCATTTATTTGTTTCAATCCAGTCTTCATATTGCTGTCAGAGTTTCTTCCTAAAGATAGATCTGATTATTGTATTCTCCTAGATAATTCCAGTTTCTTGAACATGGCATTTATTTTCAGCATGGTTTTCTAGCCTTCATACTGACTGTTTTCTGCCCTCAGCACATCAGAATGCTTATAGGCTCACAATGTGCCGTATCTGTGTTTTTACGTGGCTGTTTCTTTACCTGTTGAGTTCTGTGAACTTCAAAAGACATTTTTTAAAACACATTGTATATTATTTTTATTTTATGTGTATGAGGGTATTGCCTGCATGTATGTAAGTGTTCCCATGTCGTAGATTCTCAAGGAGTTCAGAAGTGGGCGTCCGATCATGTGAAACTGGAGTTAGGGACAGTTGTGAGCCACCATGTAGGTGCTAGGAACCAAGCCCGAGTCCTTTACAAGAGCAGCCAGTGCTCTTTAGCTGCAGAGCCATCCCTCCAGTCCCTGGAAAACCCATATTTTAAGCTTATGAAAATCTTTGTCAGCTTTACTTAGTCATCTTTTTAAAGACTATCCCGATGTCAGTTAGTAAGTGTGGTTTCTCAGTGATGTTTTCCCCTTTTTATTTTAGTATTGTCATTATACTTGTATTGTTCAAATACTTGTGCTAGATTTCGCTCCTTGAATCAATATCTTCATTCCCACCCTTTGTTTGCTGCAGTATAACATTGTATACTGGATCTTTGATAGTTGGATAACTTGAAGTTTGAATGTTTAATTTTTCATCTGTTGCTATTTTACTCTTCTGCCCTGGTGAGCCACTTCTGCCCCCTGTTTGGTTATCACACTCTTCTGGCAAATTCCTTAAATCCAGATTATCCTATTCCCATTCTTTTGGCTAGTATTGGCTTAGGCATCTCATGATATCAAACTCAGTGCCATCTGCTCTTTGTGACACCCTATCCTAGCCAGTATCTCTTATAACATTGCAACTTCATAAAAGACACCATCATTCTTGTTATGTAAAGCCGAGATATTGGTGAAATCTTTGTCATGGTTTTTCTTCCCCTTTGTTCTCGATGATAAGGTCCTGTAAACTCTCACCAACGAAGCCTCTGCGCCTCCCTCTGTGTTCTCTGTCATTTCACACTACTTCTCTCTTTCTGTGATCCCACTGCCTGTGGTGGAAGGGTCAGATTACTGCACTGTGCAACACGAGCCTTCTCTTTCCTGTCAGATCTGCATAGTCTTCTACCTTCTCCAGTGCCCTCACCCTTTCCCTGCTCTGCTGTGCTGGGTCCTGTTCTCCATTCAGGATCTGGTTGATGGACTCTGCCCTGACTCTCACCCTCAGTATTTCCCTTAATAGTGAAGTTGCTAATTACTTCTTCCTTTGAATTATTTGTATGTATATACTTAGTGTTTTCATTGAATGAAAGAACTCTTGAAGGAGATAAAGTCTGTATCAAAAGCCCCCCAAGAAATATATCTCTATCTATATCTATATCTACATCTATATCTATATCTAGAGATATAAGTATATATTCATTGAGTTAATGAAGCCAATAAATTGAAAATACATAAATTTTCTCTCTGGAGTTTATAGAGGATCTTACTTGTCTCTCCTCACCTGAGTTCTGTTTTCCTCATGTCTGCAGATGAGGATGATTTGAAAAGTTGAAACTTCTGCAGCTTTACAAACACACACACACACACACACACACACACACGAGCTTTTTTTATTTTCCTACATTCTGAAATTAAGTTTGGAATTTCTTTTGCATGTGTTATAACTGACATGAATTTCAGTGGTGTCTGCCTGTATGTTGGTGATGCTATCCTATAGAAGTTCAGAAATATCTAGCAAGGAATACTCCATTTGATTTACAGAAATTTCCACCACATAAATTGTATTATGGGTAGTAATAGTGTATATAATTTGTACAGGTTTTTAAAATTATAGGATGAATAGAAATGATAGCTTTACTTATTTTGTAATTATTTATGATATAATTTTGAAAATAAGGTGTTTTTCCCTGGCAAGGATGTTTATATAAATTTAGTGCTAACTTTAAGAACATCAAATGATTTAATTGTAAAGGATGCTTAATATTTGATCAATTTAGCCTGAATGAAAATACATAAATTTTATTTTAATATTAAACATTTTCCATTTTAGAGCATGTCAAAAGAATAAATGTAGTAATTTGAATGCTCTATTTTTATTTCTAGAAACCAGCAAATATCCTAGTAATGGGAGAAGGTCCTGAGAGGGGGAGAGTCAAAATAGGTAGGTAATTATTCCTGAAGCAATTGATTAAGACACTGATATGACTACAAGATGGTTTCCCCTTTTTATGCCCTTATTTAAGTTATTGATTTTTAAATTACTTCCTCATAGTGCTTTTAGAGATGTTGGAAAATGTAGGTAGTCTATAAAGCCACTAGTGACTTTCTAAAAATAAGATCCTAGTGTTCTGAGTTGGGAAGTGGGAATTGACAAGCCTATGAAGACATTTGCTCCTGAACAGTATGCCGAGTTAGTGTTTCTGTCACCATTGCTCTCCAGTACAACCCTCACCTACGCAGCCCTAACTCCGAGTCAATACATAGACACGACCCTCACAGATCCTCCTCACTCCTTCATCCTCAGCCTGCATGTCCTGCCCTAGGTACTAACATACTTGTTTGAATGAATATATAGTATAGTCTCTCATACTTGCCCGTCTTTGATCAGGTCATTGGCAGGAAGGGTTTTAAAGGAAATTTTATTTTATCAGCCTTTGTTTGCTATTGGAATATTGATGCCAAATTGTGCTAACCTGACCTAATCCGATGCTTCCACTTCTACCAAACCTGTCCTACTATTTGTTTTCTGCTTCTGAATTTTCTTCCCTAGCCCAGTTCCTGAAGAAGACATTTTAAACTAGGCTCCCCTGCTTTTGAAGTTCCTCTGCCCTGAGTTTGAAGGGATTCACCTTCATTCAGAACCATGTTGGAGTTAGTTAGTACCAGATAGCTTCCATTCTGTTTCTTTTCCACTCAGTCATTTCTGTTTTAATTTACACTCACTCTTACAGGCATTTATTGAGTACCTCCATTTTGGCAAGCCAAGGTGAAAGGGAAATTAAAGCTAGTCTCTCCCATGGGAATTAGTAAAGGACACAGTTGAGTGTGCAGCCTGGTAGGTTCTTTAGTGTGTTTTTCCATTCATACAGCCACCTTCTAAAGGTGAATTCTAAAGAGAAGGAAGGCTGCGTTTAAGGAAGTTATACGTTGCTCATTTTTCAAAGCATGGCTAAGATTCCTGTCCTGAGGCTTTTTCCATACAAGCATGCCTAATGATATCACAGCTATTGAGCGTAACCTTACACCCTCCACTTCTTGAAACAGCCTCAGAGAAAAAACTTATTCCTAAGTCCTACCTTCTAGTCCAGTACCCTTTTAAATATCTCTCTGCTCTGCTTAAGCTGCCCATATTGCAACATTGCCATGTAGCTCTTGTCAAGTTTCTCCTTCCTGTTACATTTTCATAGTCCCCTCAGTTTTAAAAACATCCGACCTTTGTTGATGCAAAACACTCCTCTTACATCAAAATCCAGAGAGAGCCTATTCTGAGCTGAGTATGAGTCTGTGAACATGGATTCAGGTTACCTCTAATCACAAGTTTCACGGTGGAAGCAGTTATAGGAACATGAATAGTCTTGGAACATAAGAAAGGCATATATCAAAGCATTTTCCAAATACCTTCGTGGAAACATCAGGTACACAGACATTTATAGTAAAGTTAGGGGAGAATGTGATGATGGTGACATGGATAGGTAGATGGCTTCTGCTATAGATTTAGGGTGTTATCTGATAATATTCTTAGCCCTTTAGGTTGATGGAAGCTAGTGGTCTGTTAAGTTAGTACATTCCAACGGTTTTACCTGAGAGTTGAAAAGATATTAGGTCAGACACAGAGACTATTAAGGAGATAAAGATAGCCTGAGATAATTTGGCTCTGGATCTGCAAAATTCCAACCCTCCACAGTCATGAAGTTCTAATCACTTTGTCACTCTGGTGGAACCTTTAACATAGGTGTGGCGTTTTTCTGAGAACTTCAACTCACAGTTCCCCCCTTGGCCATGCATCACATTTTGGGGATGCGGGGGCCGAATGCTTATGTCTCGTTCCTCAGGAAGACTCATTCCTTGCATCTAACAAATATGAAACTGAGTAGCAGAAAAGCAGTGCTTGGAGGAGGGAAATAGTTGTCAGAGCCATTGAGGGAGAAGCTCCTGAGTCACAGAACACTGTTAGCTTTCAGGGTCAGAATATTGTTCTTTTTTCTGTCATCTGTAATGGATATGGATCTTTACATGTGACATATAATATGAATATTATAAAGTAATCAAGAGCATAGTATAATGCTCCCCCAAATTAAAGGTAACATGAAAATAAAAGACGTTTTAATGAACATTTTAGTTTTTCTTTTGGCCAGTTTGATTTTACATCCATAACCTTATATGCCATGGCCAGTTTTGATTTAAGGGTGGCCTCTAATGCCCACATTCCTGAAACTGTTACTTGTGACGTGTTTTATTTGTTTGTTGTTTCGGTGGGTTTGGGGAAGCAAATGGATAGTAGTAGCAGCACTGCAGAAGAGACCAGATCATGTAATATAGTATATGCCATTTACATTCCTTCCCAACAAAATTGTCCTTCCACCTGCACCGTGTTATTAGTGGTGGAGTGGAAACAAGAGACTAAGCTGATGAGAAATGAGGATTTCATAGATTTTGTGGGCATATCAAAATATTATTTCTTATTTTACAGTCAGAAAGCAAGTGGAATACAAATAAGAGTTATTTTCTAATATTACCTATTTACTGTTCATTGGCAAAAGAGGAGTATTATTTAGTGGTTTTAAAGAATATTTTATTCTTTGACAGTTGCAGGTATGTATCTTGATCACTCCACCCCCAGCTCCCTCCCTGCTAGACACCCCTTCAAGATGTCCCCTCCCACCTTCACTTTTTAATAACCCCCTGAGTTCACTTAGTATTGCCTGTGAGCGCATGAGTGCTGGGCCCTCTCCCTGTCCTGGAACCTGTCAACTCTCATAGCCCTGGAGATAAACAATTCTCCTTCCCACAACAGCCATGAACTGCCAGTAGCTTCTCAGCTAGGGGTTGAGGCCTTCTGGGTCCCTCCCCAACCCATGTTAGAATGTTGACTAGCTTGCTTTAGTGCAGGTCTGACCTAGGTAATCATTGCTGTGAGTTCATGAGCACAGTGTTCATAGCATGTCCAAGAGACAGCATTTCACAACTCTCCTTCCAATCTTCTACTCTTATAATTTTTCTACCACCTTCTCTGTGATATTCCCTGAGGCTTTGGGGATAGTTTTTTTTTTTTTTTAGGAGCTGAAGGGATGGCTCAGCAATTAAGAACATTTGTTGTCTTCCAGAGGACCCAGGTTCAATTCCCATCATCCACATGGCAGCTAATAATCATCTTTAACTCCAACTCCAGTGGGGGTCCAACATCCTTTTCCTTTTATGACCTATTTGGGCATTGCATGCACATGGTGCACTTACATATATGCAGGCAAAACACTCATACACACAAAAAATTTCAATTAAATAAAATATTAATTTTTGAAAAGTTTGGCTTGCTGTATACTATCTGTACCCTTTGGACCCTTTGAAGACTCATTTAATTGGGAAGCATGAAGGGTTAAGGTGTAATCTCTTAGGTTACAAGTGTCTCCTTTTAGAAGTAGCATTTTTATGTCTTGTGTTTAAATGTGAGTCCTTTTTAAGACGGTCTCCCAGGGCCCCAGCCCATCTGGAACTCACTCTGTAGACCCAGCTAGGCTTGCAATTACCATGCCTGACTTTAAGGTGGAGCTTTCAGAAATTGTTTTTTAGCAGATTTGTCCTAAAATTTCTAGTCTAGTTCCTATATTTCCTGAGAGTTCTCTTTTGATACTAGCATTTAGTCACTTTAGACAAAAACACCATGAATGTTGTTGCCATTGGAGACTGATAGTTTGGGATAAAAAAGTAGTAACTCAGTATCATTGGGTATCCTTGGTCAGAGTCAATACAAAGTTGTTCTACAGTAAGTGGAAATCTAAGTATTTCATGTCATAGGGCTTCTCAGAGCTTTCATTTGTTGTTGTATCTTAACAATTTTTTAAAAGATCTATTTTATGCTTGTGGGTATTTTGCCTGCATGTATGTATGTGCATCATGTGTGTACAGTACCCATGGTGTCCTGAAGAGGGCATTGGATCCCTTGGAACTGAAGTTACAGATGATTGTGAGCCACCATATGGGTACGGTGAATTGAACCCTGGTCCGCTGCAGAGCAGTAAGTGCTCCTAACCTCTGAGCCATTTCTTTAGTCCCAGCTCTTGACAGGTTTTTTGGTTTGTATTTTTTTTTTTTTTTTGTAGTGGGGGCAGTGGTAGTGCTGTTTTGTTTTGTGTTTTTATTTTTATCAAGATAGAGTGTCTCTGTAGTCTCAGCTGGTCCAGAACTTGCTGTGTAGACCAGGCTGGGCTGCATCTCATAGAGATTGGCCTACCTCTGCCTCTGAATTACTGGGATTAAAGGCATGTACCACGATGCCTGAGTATATTTTAACAGTTTAATATTGCTGATAATATAGTAATCTAAGTGGTTGGAACCAGCTGTTTTTTCCTCTCTTTTTCTTATTGGGAAGAAATCATATAGTTTTTGGTTCTAGGAGTTTAGATTTAAAGTTGAGGTGGCTTCAAAATGGAGTTTTAAATTTAAACTAGGTGTCAGTTATCTAAAGAATAATTTTTAAAAATATATTTAATAATGAGGAAGGTCACTATTTTTATAAAGTAGTGAAAAAGTCAAGTCTTTTAAAACATCAAGACTCTGTAAGTCAAGTAGGTTTGAGTAAGCTAACAGTAAAATACATGATTAATGAGAAGATAGTCCTACCACGCTTATTTGTAGTTTTACTGAAATGAAGGTTAGTTTTTTTATCATTTAGGAAAATACAACATGGAAATTGAATATCTCTTTGACAGCTTAAGAAATATCTAAATATAAAATTATTTAAGAAATATTTTCTAAATGGGTGGAAGTTAGTGGAACTGTTGTCAGAGTGGTTTTGAGATCAGTTACCTGGGATGCTCAGGAGTTGAAGATAAGTCTTTGTGGATGGACATAAACCTCCTCCCCTGACTCTTACAATCTTTCTGCCTCCTCTTCCAAATGGTTCTTGAGTCCTGGGTTTGTTACCCTCTGTTGCAGGAGGGAGCTTCATTGATGAGAGTTGAGAGATACATTAGTATTCTCTCTACCCCTTGTTCCACTATGTTCTGTGAGTCTTGGGTGTAGAGGTTCCATTTTAGATGTGTCACTTAGGGTTGGACATTTCCAGACACTTAATTGTGGAACTCTGTAATAGTCTGTTGCAAAAGAACCTGCTTTAGTGAGTGGTCACTGGCATACTTGTCTGTGAATATAAGGGTCCAAAATTTAGCACATAGTAAGAAAGTATATTTGTCTAGGGTTGTGACAGCCTTAGGGTTTTCTCTAAGATCTATAGCTTCTCCAGACACGTGCATCTGGTTATGTTTATAGTACCACATATGAGTTCCCTCTCATTGAGTGGGTTTGGGTCCAAGTAGGTAGCTGTTGATTACTCCCAAGATAAAAGTGCCATTATCCCTCAATATAGTTTGCTGTGTTGATCATTGTTGTGGTTATTAGACCTTAAAGCTGAAGTTATCCATGTTATCCCTTAGCACCTTGCCTAGTGTTCCCCAAAACTGTGAGAGATAACTTGGGGGATGGCTTCCACAAAAGTTCTAGTTCCAAACCTGAGAGAGAAAAAAACAGTAGGAGACAGGTGTTACAAAGGGTAAAATGGAAGTATTTAAATGGGAGGGGGAGAGACAGGAGTATACAGTATTGCTACATGAGATTCTTTAGCAAATTCCAGAGGGTCCTGCTATGACCCAAGAACCTTCATAATCAAAAGTTTTTATCTGGACATGATGGTGCATGCCTTTAATCCAAGAACTCGGGAGACAGAGGCAGGCAGGCCTCTGTGAGATGGAGGCCAGCTGTGGCTACAGGGAAACCCTGTCTCAAACAGCCAAAACAAATTTTTTTTAGCCAAGTTCTTGTCCTGGTCATAGAGTCTCAGGATCACTTTCCCTCTTGGCTTTATCTTGAGAGCCCACAACAATCTCTTCAGTGTGGAGTTTGTCTTGGTTGGGAGTTACTAGAGAAGGAGGTACAGGGAGGGTGATGATGGAGTCAGACAAGACCAGAGAGTAGTGGGGGTAGAGGCCTGAGAAAACGTGAATTCCTTCAGTGCTTACCCACCTCTAAAATTGTTTTCATTCACTCCTTGCTCTTTAGAATCTTTCTTTTGTATAGTTTCCAAAACTCTCAATAATTTTTTATAAAATTTCAAAAGTATCATTTGTTCTCTTTGATGTTTTTAAATTCAAATTAAATTTGAATTTGTTATGCTCATTTATTGCCTTTTGCTTTATTGTCTAGGATTTCTAGTTCAGTAACAAAACAAAAAACATAATTTGGGAATGTGGATAGTTTCCCCATAGCCAAGTTACCTTTAGGTAGATTTCCCCAATTTTTCCAAATAATTACCATAATTATTAAACATAAAACCAGGTAGAGTTCCAGGTGGCAGTTTATCTCCTAACACTTCCTCCTTTGAATTTCCATTTCTCATTTTGGTGTCAGTATCTTTTCCTGAAACTGCAGTCTTCTGTGCCCGCTGAAGGGGGTGTGTTTTGTATCACCCCACGGTAGGCTCCTCCCTCAGTGACTAGAGTTTATCCTGAACATTTACAGGAAAGCAAGGACGCTCCAGACACCAGAGATCACCCCTTGCACGTCTTTCTCACAGAGCTACTAAGGTTCCTTCCAGGAATAGTGTCTGTTGTCTTGTGCTTCCCTTTGAGGCTGAAGAGGTCCTGACCCTTTCACCCTGTTGATCTGGAGAGAGCAAGTACTTTTTATATTTGGCCTCTTTATGATCCTGGACTCATAGAATTTATAAACTAAAAGGGACAAGGTTCCAGTAAGAGAAGAGGACACAGAAAAAAATTGTTAACTTAGATTCTAAAGGAATGGAAGAAGAAAAAAATGTCTAACGCTAGCAAACAGTGGTGCTGAAGACAAGTCAGCAGATGCTCTCACTGGATGCTCTGAAATCAAATAAGGTTATATATTTGATAACCTGCTTGGAATAAACCAACAGATCATCAACCAAACCAATGGAGAGATCCATTTCCCAGAAAAGCTCACTAGCACTCATCCAAGAAGGCCACACGGCAGTTGAACACATAGGGTACTGGCTGATATCTGGTGCCAATCCAGGTAACTCCTGTTGAAAGTGGGTCATCACTGGGGCCTCAGAATTGTTGACAGAAAATACAGCACTCACCTCAAAGTGAGAAAAGAATTTGAATCCAAATGAGTCACCATGGCCCAAGAACAGATTCAAGTTGCTTGAATACCATTCCAACGTGGAGGCAGTTACAAAAACTTAGAAGCACAGAAATCAAGGTATTTCCCAAGCACATTGGTGGGAACATCAATTGGGTGGGTTACAGCAAATCAGGGGAATTTTTAAAAGGAATTTGGCAATCTGTGACCTCAACATTTAGTTGTAATGAAAATAACTGTTAAGATTTGGGTGCCTGTTCTTCCTCTATAGCAGAAGTCTTCATTGTTCTTTGGGTTCTGGCAGCCTGAACTCCATTGTCCCAAACCAAATTCATCATCATCTTTTTAGACTTTTTCTTGTTGGCATCATTCACTACATTTACCCTAGTCACCCAACGCTAATGTGTCAACATAAAATTCTGTATTTCTGTCAGGTCAGTTACCTTATTGTTAAGAGTTTTTCTGTTAAAGATTAGGGGTAAACCAAGGGTGGAATTAAGCAGTTATTAACAATAAATGTCATTCTAGTTGACTAAGTTGTTATGGTCACATTCATTTATGTATGTGGTGCTGGAGATTAAATGTAGAGCCTCACACATACCATGCAAGTATCCTACTGAGCTACATCCACAGTCCTCGAATTCCTATTTAAAAGATAGTTAGTGGGGACTAAGGGCATAGCTCCCCGTAGAGTGCATTTCTAGCATGTATGAGACCGTGGGTTCAGTTCCCAGGGTAAGAAATTCTACAGATGCCATTGCTTAAGACTTTAGTGTCATTCTGTTTTGTCTCAAAAGAGCAGCACAGTTGAGTGGAAAGCACATTGTGTCCTTTCCTGTATCCCAGCTTTTCCCTCCTCAGCAACCTTAATGACTTCCCAGTGGACATTTTAGCATACATGCATAATCTCAGCACTGAGAGACTGGGGCCAGAGGATTGCCTTGCGCTAGAGAGTGAGACCCTGTCTCAAAAAAACTGAAATCTATTTTCCCATCTTACCTAAAACCAGTCAGTCCCTCCCTCTCTCCTTCTTCTTTCTCTTCCTGTCTAAAAAGACTAGCCTTCGGGACCCAGCTCCAGTTCCACTTTGCGTTTACTCCTCCTTCACAGGTACTTTTAGACATTGTTCCGGATAGCACCATGAAGGGGACGTAACCCCCGCGAGACTTAGCACCCATTAGAACAGACAGCACCAACCCTTGTTACCTGTGTGCAGCCCGTGTATTTGTTATGTGAACTCCTTTACTATTTGTCTTTTGTTTGATGCTGCTTCACCCAAATTCTGTGTTTATTGAATATTTTAAAGTATAGCGGTTTATCTTTCTTGTGACTTTGCCTTTGTGACTGTAATTGCCATAATGTATAATTTGTTGGATGTCAGTCAGTAGTTAAGAATGTAGCTGTTAAAGTTTGGACTGAGGAGATGGCTCAGCTTGGAAAGTGCCTAACACATAGGCATAAAGAAACTGAGTTCAGATCCCCAGAATCTGCATAAAAAGCTGGTCTCTTACCCTAGTGCCCAGGCAGGGGAAGAGACAGACATATTCTTTGAGCTTATTGGCCATTCATCCTAGCCACTCAGTGAGTTTTGGACTCAGAGAAAGAGAGAGAGAGAGACCCTGTCTCAAAAAATAAGATTGAGACCCATAAACGAAATGTACTCATGTTTGTACACATGTGTACACCTATAAACATGTACATACACACAATTGTAGCTACTAAATTAAACCTTGTTTTTTGACATCCTTTCTTATTCTTGTAAACATAGACAAGTAATTTAGTTGTCTTGGCTTTAGATTCTTCATCTCAGAAGTGAGGAACAAAACACTCCGCTAGTGTGCATATGAGCGTTAAATGAGGTTTTATATATATATATATATATATATATATATATAAAGGCCACTTGTAAATTGTAGTCTTTTAAAAGGTACTTGTTACTTGTGAAATCATAGTTATAAATATTATTTTTACTTGTTTTGTACCCTAACATTTAAATCAGTTAGCTTTTATTTATTGTGAATTATATAATAACAGTTTTATCTCTTACATGTTCTGTGCATGTTCTCATGTCCATGTGTGTGATGTGCTATTGCTCTTCAACAGTTGGCTTTCTAGGGGAAAATGTCCCAAACTGTTGCATTTTCTGCCTTGCATATTCTTCACTCCTCCCACCATAGCTGAGTCCAGATCTCCAGTATGCTGTCAGTGAATGCAGAATTGGGAAGAGATACATAGAAATCAGCTCTCCTGAGTTTGCAGCATCTGACTCAGCACATACTAAACTGAACTAAATGACATGTACAGTCCGCTCTTAGGTGGAAAGGTGTCCATTCTCTAAACATGGAAAATTTTAAAGCCTTCCTGATTTTGAAAACATTTAAGAATATTGTAATTGTGCTTAAAAACCAGAAATTTGAAGTTTAGGCTCATGTTCTACTTGTGACTTTCAACTTAACTCTTACTACTCTCAGGCAAGTCAAAGTATTTTTAAGCTTCAGTTTCTTTGTTAGTAAAGCAAACAATATAGTAGTATCTGCCTCAAAGTAAAGATAAACAAAGCAATTCCTAACCACCATGCAGTTTTATAGAGGAAGACCTTATCTTTATAAGGTTGGTAGTTAGTCTTGTCAACTTTTGCATATCAAATTGAGTTTATATTTTCATTTATTTTATTTTTTAGCTGACATGGGTTTTGCAAGATTATTCAATTCTCCTCTAAAGCCACTAGCAGATTTGGATCCAGTAGTTGTAACATTTTGGTATCGGGCTCCAGAACTTTTACTTGGTGCAAGACATTATACAAAGGCCATTGGTAAGTTGTCCTAAAATTATTTACAAGCTTGACACTGAGCTTTCATAAATACAAAATGATATAATAATAAAGCCAGTTGGTAAAAACCATTTTATATCACTTTTTGAAAGTTCTGTTGTCTTTTATGTTCCTGGATTTTACATTCTAGTAGATTGGAATTTTTAATTGTATAGGAGAATATGGTGCTTTTAAAAGAAGAACACACGGAAGCATTGATCCTGTGAGTTCATAGGGAAACAGTAACATGCTAATCTTACTTTATGCTGATATAACTGTTGCTTATATTCCTTCTGGGGATGTAAACAACCCCCACCCCTCATCCCTTGATCCCAGTAAGAAACAGAGGTACAGTATCACCAAGCTGCAGTCAGGGAAACCAGTGAGTTTATTGGACTTACTTACAGAGCAATAAATGAAGGTTTACTTACAGGATTGTGAACGATCCACCCCCCTCACCTCACCCTGCCACCCCCTACCCCTCCTCCAAAGGTTGCACTGGAAAGTCTCCATCCAAGCATGGATGGTGAGTTCCCCATAGTCACCATAAAATGGTGAGAGAGCCCTCCCTAGGCTTCCCCAGCCTACATACCCTTAGCCCCTCCCTCGGACTACCTGCAACTAGTTCTGACTGGTTGTCGAGAAGGTATGGCTGGATTCTTAGAAAGAGTGTCCTGTGATTCCCTCTGTCTCACCTTTATCTTATGGGGTGTGACAGTTAACAAGGTCAGCTATGATGATCCTAGACAAGCTGTCTGATGGAGAACAGTCCTATACAACAATAGCTATTAATCAGAAGACTTGGAAAAGAGGTTTCGAATTGTTTTCTTCACAAAAAGAAAAACAGAATAGGAATCTTCTAAGGTTGGATAAAACTCTTATGGAGCCAAGTTAGTCCCCAAGTTTCCTAAGCAAGAAATAACAGGACATCATCTCTTTTGCTACTACAGTTATCAGAATGGCAGTTTCTCCATTAAGATAGGAAATGTAGTCTGGGTAGATTAGCTGTGCTCCACAACTTACATCAGAGACTTCAGAGATTTTAATGCCTGACCACTCAGAAGACTCAGCTGTGAATGGGGAGTCAGCAGGCAAGAACCTTCCTTGATTCTGGAGATTTCTTCAAAGTGAGGTAAAGAGAAGGCAGGAGGCGAGTACACAGTAGTTGACAGAACATCTGGTTTTTAAAATGCTTGCAGTTCCCCAGTGTGCTTCTCTGAACATTCCTTCTCTTTAAAATCCTCTGCTTGTTGATAGTAGACTAGTAGCAGTTTTGATTACTTTTAGCTGTTTTTATTGAGTTCTATTTAACAAAGGCACTAAAAGTATGTTATTAAAAATACACTTAGAACCACAATCTTGTATCTGTTAAACACGCTTCTGAAAAACTTAATGACACTCAGATAAATGCAATTCCTGTATCTGGAAAGATTAAATTAGTCTCATAGTTCATGGGTGATAGAGCAAACACAAATTATAGTAATGACCTTACTTACCAGGAGGTCTGATTTCCTCAAAATTCAGATACCTAAAATACATTTGTGTTTTTTCCAGGGACTAAGATTTTAGCATAGTGCCAAAATAGTCTAAAATTTTCATAAATATTACTAAGGTTTTCAAAAGTTTCTGGTTAGTCTTAGACAAGTGTGTTTGACTGTAGAGGAATGTGAGACTGACATTAGACCTTATTGAGGCACTTGAGCCTGGGGTAAGATGGCAGATCAGAGGCTGCCAAGGCCATGCCTCTGATGGCGGCAAGAGGATGGCGGTAGTTGTCTGTGGAAGACGAAGAAAGAACCTCAGAAAGCAAAAGAGCTGGAGTGACTCCAAGAGAGGGAGTATGAAAAACGCGCATTCTAGCAGCTGACTGACTATAGGGCTGTATTTTTGAGACAGAACTATGAGTTTGCTTTAGGTCTTTTCCTTCCACCTATTGGGAACAGTTCTTAGATAAGCTCAAAAGATAGAAAGGAAGAAAAAAACTCAAAGAAAAGGGAATGTTGTTAGCTATATAGAATAGGTGAGATGGTAAAAACCCAGGGCATGGGGAGGGCGGCAAGAGTGTCCAGTCTTCAGACTTTGGGACTCAGTATTTTCTTCTACAATGTGTTGGGCCACTTTCATAGCTGTTATGAAACACATGCAACCTGCAGAATGAATGTGTCTGGTGGAGACTGTAAAGTCTGTAGAGAGCTGTATGCTTCTGGCCCTCACCTACAGCTGGTTCAGTCTATAGATGGGAGATTTCTCATTAAGAAAAAGCATATTTAGTTTTGTTTATGTAGGCACATGCCTTGAAACTCAGCAGTTAGGAGGCAGATGCAGGTGGATGGATGTCCATCAGTTCAGCCTTGTCTATACAGCAAGTTGCAGACCAGCCAGGGCTGGTCTCTGAAAGAAAAAAAGCATTTTTATCCAAACCTTCTATTAAACGAAATTTTACTCTCAAAGATTGTACATAGAAGTCCATGGTGAAGCCTACTTTTAACGTGCTCTTCTGGACAGTTCTCCTCTGTGTGCCCTACATACTTTGAGCGCATACATGTTTAAGTGTTTCATAAGCATGTGTATAAGTGTACTAGTGTTGTGCATGCTCATTAAGGCCAGAAGATGATGTTGGATCTCCTGAAACTGGAGTTGGAGATGATGTGGGTGCTAGGAACTGAACCTGAGTCCTCTGCAGGAACATCTGGTGCCCTTAACCACTGAGCTGTCTCCCCAGCCCTAACAGCATACTTTTTGAGAAGAACAATTTTAGGATTATTTTTTAGCTAAACTTCTCTCAACTGTTAACATAAAGCTAGATGTGGTTTTGAGAAATAAAGGTAATTGAACATGAATTTAAAACCAACTGTATTTCTTTTTTCTTTAGAGTAAGGAGAACTGAAATTGAGTTTTAACTAGCTTGCAGTTTGCTTGCTTAGTAAATGAGATTTATCACTTAAATAAAAACATGCTCACTAACCAGATCCTGTGACACATACCTATAATGAATGCCAGTACTTGGGAGGAGGCTGATGCATGAAGATGATGAATGAGTTCAAAACCAGCCCAGGCTACTTAGTGAGAGCCTGCCTCAAATAAATAAATATGAATTTTTAATTTTTAGCTAAGTCCTAATTATCCCTTCTCAATAGAAGTTAGGACAGAAGTTAAGATAGTGAAAAAGAGTGACCCCCAAGTCAGTTATCTTTAACGTGAAATATATTCAAAGCAGACATATGAAAGTGCGTTCATACTCTCTCATTCTCTTCTTTCCCTACCTGGTCCGTGTCAGAAATTAGTATTTCTTTTCAAAGCATAAGAAGAGAAGAGTTTGATTTGATATTAGTGAAGGTTTGTAGAGTCACATGTAGGAGGGGGTGGTGGTGGCAGGTGTGTGCGTGTGTACATGTGTGAGCACATAGAGCTTGTGTGTAAAGCAAATCACTGATCAAGGAAAGAGACCTGAGAAGTACGTAGAGACAGTACAGGAGCCAAATGGCAGTTTAATAGCATAAATCAATGTGAATCAGGAAACAGAATTTAACACTGCTTGCTTTCCTAAGGTTCCTTATCTTAAGAGTTCACAGGGAGTCTTAACTCCTCCCATATGTCCTTTGAGCAAAGGACTGACCAGAAATTGGCCTGATCAGCAATTTACAATAGTAGTCCTAGTTAACTGTGTAGTAAAAGCAATCAGGAGGAAGAGAGTTGGAACCATTAGGGGCTAGAGTTAACAGCATGATATGGAAGACAGAAGAGAACTAAAAACTAGACAGTGAATAATATTACTATATGTAGTATTGATGGATGTTCGTGATGGTGATGACCCTGGCTGTATTATTAAGGAAGATTAAATTATGTTTTATAGCCTTTTATGGTGGCAGATAATGGTGTAGTAAAAAATAGTTATTGAAGAGATATATTCCTATTATCCAGAAGGCTGCCTTATGTAGAAGGAGACTATATTTGAATGGGGTCAGATAAGAGAGGCATTGCAACATGTTTTTTTTGTTTGTTTGTTGATTTTACAGAATAGCCTATTGACATTTATTCTAGTTAATGAATGTAATCAAACTCTTTATGTAGTTTATCTCCAGGATGTGGTTAGCATTGTGATAAACTATTTTCTACATTATACCACATAATATATTATCTTTTAAATTTTTTATTTTTATTTTTTGTGTATGAGTGTTTTTCCTGCATGTATATAAATGTCCTCATGCATGCAGTGCCCATGAAGGCCAGAAGAGGATGTCGGCTCCTCTGGAACTAGTCTTTCTGATCTTTTTTAGCTGCCCTGTGAGTCCTGGAAACTGAGCTGGGTTCCCTGCAAGAGTAGCCAGTGCTGTTAACTGCTGAACCATCTCTTTAGGCCCACATTATTATCGTTTAAAATACTTATTAAATAATATTTATCTAACTAGATCTTTCACCATATAAAGCCAAAAAAAGACCTATAATTAGTAACTTGAACTCTTAATTTATTTATTTAGCAGTGGTGGAATCAAGCGTGATAGAATATATCTCACTGATGTCATGCATTGCTTGCATATATTTGTATTATTTATCAACTTCTGGACTTAGGATTTATTGAAAAAATACTGAGTCTGGTAGTTTTTCAGACAAAAGTTGAGTTTTTCCAAATCCTTTTACAATCTCTGCAGACTTAAAACTGAATCATTTTGCTATCATTTTGCATTTAGTTTCTTCAAAAGAATTCATCACTCTGATAATGTGTCATTCTATCAGATCTGAATATTATGATCTATTAGAGTTGTGGTTAAATGCTTTGGTGATTAAATCGGTAGTGGTGGTTAGAAAGATTTTTGCCCAACCCTACTTGTGCTAGGCATAATAGTGCAAGCCTGAAATTTGAGCGCTTGGAAGACTGAGGCAGGAAGATTACTACTACATAGTGTGTTCTCTCAAAGTCCATCAAGAAAGAATCCATGCTTGCCAGGTTGAGTTCCTTCTGAAACTTATGTTCATCAGGAAATTTATAGATAAATGTTTCTTTTGTTTGGCCTCCAGTCTGTTATATGGTGATACAGCTATTTCATGTACATCATTTATTACATATGTATTTATTGTTATTATGATGTGTGTATGTGTGTGCTTGTTGTATATTTGTGGGTTTATATGCCACAGTGTGCATGTGAAGGTCAGAGGAGTTTGTTCTCTCTTTCCTCCTTTATGTGGGTTCTGGGGATCAAACTCAGGTTGCCAGGTTTACTTGGCAAGCACCGTAACCCACTGAGCTGTCTTCCTGGTCCTATATATGGTTTGTTTGTTTGTGGTGGATCTCATTTATCCCAGGCTGGCCTCAAACTCTGTATAGCTGAGGATGATCTGATTCTTCGACTTCCGCCTACTAGGTGCTGAGGTTACAGGTTACGCCATGCCCTGTAGGTTTATATGTTGCTAGGGATCAAACCTAGGGCTTTGTACATTCCAGGCAAGCTGCTCCCCACCCCCATGTTTTCTTAGTATGTCTTTTATATTGTTTTACTGAAAAGTATTTTTATGTGTATGTTGGGATTATGCACACTAATTATAACTAAGGAAATGTAATATATTTGTGTAACAGCTTTTTTTTCCTTTCATAGATATATGGGCAATAGGTTGTATATTTGCTGAATTATTGACTTCAGAACCCATTTTTCACTGTCGTCAGGAAGATATAAAAACAAGCAATCCTTTCCATCATGATCAACTAGACCGGATATTTAGTGTCATGGGGTTTCCTGCAGGTAATTTACTTCCCTTTTCAAAATCTTACTTAGAGTTCTATATTCCAAAAGCATTTCTTTGTATATGTATTTTTTAAACTAAAACAATTAGGAAATTTTCAGTAAAATGTTATTTTCTATAATAATATTCAATTTTTTTGTAAGATAAAGACTGGGAAGATATTAGAAAAATGCCAGAATACCCGACACTTCAAAAAGACTTTAGAAGAACAACGTAAGTAATTCCAGATTTTCTTAGTCCATGTATGTTGGGAAAAACAAAACAAAACCACTAAAACTGGGGTGATTTGTGAACAATAGAAATGTGTTTCCTCACAATCATAGAAAGTCTTGAATTCACATCTTAAAGTCTAGGATGAAGCTGTTGGCAGGTTTGGTGTCAGGTGAGGCCTGCTGTCTGTTTCCAAGATGATCTAGTTACTGTGGTCTCCTGTGAGGGCAAAAGGGCTACAAGGCAGAGTACTCTGTGACCCGAGTACCCGCAGGCACCTTTAATACTGAGGTACTGGACACTAGAGTTCAGCATGAATTTTGTAATGATACAGATATTCAGGCATTAATGTTAATTATAGATTGTAACTACAGTGGGAAAATTTAATCTTAAAAAAAAACAAACAAACAGGTATAGATTTAAACCAGAGATACAGATTTTAACTTATTTGTTATGCCTATGCATTAAAGAATATAGTCTAAATTCTCTCTCTCTCTCTCTCTCTCTCTCTCTATATATATATATATATATATATATGTATGTATGTATACACACACAATTTGGAGTGTAATATTTAAAATATTTTAAAAGTTTTTCGGTTTTAACATGATAAAAGTCTCATTTGAGGCCACAACTGTGGTTTTTATTTTTATGTGAGTCATGGCTGATGACTGGGATGCTGTAATGGAAAACCAGGAAGGCTGGCAGAAGGAAGAACACGTGGTCCAGGTCTGAATAAAACAAACAGGTGGAGACATGGACCTTGTGTAGTGACAGGAGAGCAAAGGCAGTAGACAAGCTGGCTATATGCACACCTGGAAGAAATGAAAAAGGAGAATCTTTTAGGGCAACTTAGCCTGAAAATTTCAGGTCACAATAGCTTGTGGGAAGATAAATGGCTATCATAGAAGAAATAGAGAATGGCATTGCTCATGTTTGTCCCTCGTCTGCATAGTTCTTAAGAGGACATCATTTCTATACCTTAGGATAACATTGATCTAAAATTTTTGTCCACTGAGCCATCTCTTCATCCCCAGTCCCCACAGTTTTGATGACAATAATTTGCTGGTAAGCTGATAACTTCCAATTTTTCAGCTTTAGCATCTCTTATTTGGGTCAGGGAGATGCCTTAATGTGTAAAAGGCTTGTAATGCAAGCCTGATGACCTGAATTTGGATCCCTAGAAACCATGTACATCCTGGACTTCGTTTGTTCTCTGACCTCCACACTTGTACTTTGGCATATGCACGCCCTCACACACAGAATATGTGCATACATATGTAAAGACTAAATATTGTTTTAAAAATATAAAAGTATATTTTATCTGAAATGCTTGGGACTAGAAAAATATTTTAGATTTGGGATTTTTTTTAGAGTTTAGAAGAAAAGGTTTAGAAAAATTTTGAATTTCAAATTTTGGAGTTAGATATGTACAACCTGCTCATCTCAGCAATTTCTTTTTCTTCCAATTTTCAAATTCATTTATCAAACTGCCATGGGATCTCAACTTGAGTTAAATGTTCGAAACAGAACTCATCATCTGTTCTCCTAAGCCTAAATCTTTCCATACTGTATTTCATCTCTTAAGAAACAGCTCTGTGATTTACCTACTTGTTGAAGCCTAAGACCTGTGAGACAGATCCTTCTGTCTGTCATCCATTTCACATACCTTCACCTCCCTTGATTCTAAATGATTAGCAGATGTAACCAGCTCTTCCCTGTAGAAATGCCTTGAATCTGTTTCTGCCATCAGTCTTGCAACTGTGACTGTTCTGCCTGTCATCATGTTCTTCCTGCAGTCCTGATGTAGTCTCCTAAGTGGTATTTCTACCGTTACTCTTCATTCCACTGCGCTCATACTGCAGTCATTATAAAATACATTTGAAGAAATCAGGCAAACACCTGTAATCCTAGTACTTGGGAAGTTGACACAGTACTCATGAGTTTGAGGGCAGCCTGGGCTATGTAGTCAGTACTAGGAGCTACATAAGTAAGACTCTTGAAAGGGCAAAATGATTGTGGCACTCTTGTAATTGGTTATAATTTACCATTGCGTTCATTTCCTTAACAAGGTTTGCAAAGCCTTGGTTTCTGTCTCACCAGCCTTATTTCCTAACCTCTCTGTTTCATATTCTGTAGCCCAAGCATGAATAGAGTGTTCCAGGTACCTTGTGTGTCTTTGACTTCTTGATTTTTGCATGTACTTGGTCCTTAATAAGATGGAATAGTATTTTCCATAATTACTTTTCCTTAACTTTCCTCTCAGCCCTTCCACCATACTAATTGTCACTTGCTCTTTGTGCTTAACATGACTTGGCACCTCTGACTTCCAAATCTGAGCTAGACCGCTTCTCTTTTGCTCCAGTTGTATCCTTTGCTGCTCCTCTCAGTGCTGTTCACCATGCACTGAAATTAGCTTTTGAACAGTGTTTTCCATCTAGATAGCCTGGATTACATATACACCACAACGTGTGTCCCTGTGGCCTGGCACATAATATACATACTCATTAATTTAAAATTGGCCATTTCTAATGCAGCACATAATATAGCACAGTGGAGTGCTTACCTAGAATGTGCAAGGCTCTGGGTTCAGTCCTCAATACTGAAAAAAAAAAAAAAGAAAAAAGCTTGAGCCTGCAAGCAGATCGGTGAGGAGACGAGGGCGTGTAGGCATGGAAAAGGCCCCAGAATTCTCTAGTGGGTCTATGGAGTACATAAAAGTTGCTTATGTAAGCCAAATATGGTGGCTCATGCCTAGAATCTCAGTATTTGGGTGACTAAGCCAAGTTCCAAAACAACCTGGGCTACTGAATGAGACCCTGTCTTATAAATAAATAATAAATAAGTCAATAAGTAAAGTCATTGAAGCAAAAAAGTAGGGGAAAAGTCCTAGAAAGTTTATTATTTCAAATGAAGTATTTCAAAAGTAAAAGAATATTAATTTGTTTTGATTATATACATTTTAAGAAACCCAAGTGGTCTGCAAATGAATTGCTAGGAATGACAATGGGCATTCCAAAATGTCAACTCTAAGTAACTAGAAAGCAAGGCAAGGGCTGAGGGGAGCAGCTCCCTGGTAGACTGTTTGTGTAACATGAGGAGGTCTTGGATTCAGTCCTCAGCAAGCCAAAAATGAAAGAATACATTAGAAGAAATAATTAAATTGACTTTGAAAAACTGTGTTCAAATAAACACAGTCTGATAAAATACTTTCTAAAGTATATGAAGAGTTTAAATTGCTTTGAAAGCTATTCAGCTTCTAGAAGAGGGTAGTTCAGAAAGTAGCAAATAACTCAGCTTAACTTTAACACTGGGAAAAATAAGAAAAAAACACTTGGGAACTGAGCAATAAGACAAACTGAAGAGTTTTTATATGATAGAAACAACCTAATATCTAGAATTAACTCAGGAAATTAGCTGATTCAACAAGAAAGACCTAAGACATGAAGGAGACTTGATTTCTACCTAAACCACAAGGTTTCTGGCCATTACCAAACCCAGTAACTGCCTTGTCCATAAAAATTTCTCTGATATATATCTAAATATTGGCATGGTCACAATAAAATGAACATTTGTGATTGTACTCTTCTGATGAGGAGTGTTTTTGGAAACCTGGTTAAAAATGTAGATTCTGAACTGTGTGCAGTGGAGTACACCTGCTATTCCAGATACTCACTTGTGTTCATAGGTCAGAGGCCAGCCTGGACTATGGAACTCAGTGGTAGAGTACTTGCCTAGATTGTGTGAGGCTCTGTGTTTGATCCATAGCACTGTGCAAAAAGGAAAGCAAAAGGTCTACAACAACAAAAAAGACTTCAGAATGTACATATTATTTGATTTGATTATTCCAGGAATTAATCCTATGAAAAGTGATCAGAGCTGTTACAAATAGTTGAGTAGTCTTCGTATGTCCCAAGATGGTGTTAAGCCATTTACTTAAATTTTCTCATATAATATTTATAGGAAACAAATTTGCAGAATGAATATAATTATAATCCTCATATTTTTTTAGATGAGAACCTAAGGCTTCATTGAGGTTGACTAATGTATTTGCAGAGGATCACATAACTTATGATAGATGAGTCAGGGTCAGTTGTAGGCCTCTTCTTCTTACCTGCTATGTAATATTGTATCCTTGCCATTTGTACCAAGTTAACCTAGAAAGACCTGCATTTCATGGCTGTTGTGAAACAACTCCCTATCAGTAGGAGGCAAAGAGCTACTCAGAAGAACTTTACAGAGCGTTTGGCAGAAGAAAATGTTAATGAGACAACGAATGTTAAAACTAAAACGATTTTTATACTGATTCTGAATTTATAAAACCAAAACAAAAGTCCTTTTTTTATCATATATGCATAGAAAAATAAACCAAAGATGACTCTTCTTTGAGAAGCCTTTATCCTAGCTCTAAGGTATCTTATTTCTTCTCTGAGCACCTTTCTTTCTTTTAGCTCTGGTGCCTAAATTTATTTAAACTTACTTTAATTTAATGGTACCTAAATTTACTTTAAACTTACTTAATTTAAACTTACTTTCTTTTTGTCTTTTTTTGAGACAGGGTCTCCCTGTAGGCCCAACTGACCTGGAACTCGCTATGTAGACCAGGCTGGCCTTGAACTCACAGAGATCTGTCTGCTTCTGCCTCCCAAGTGCTGGGATTAAAGATGGGTGCCACCACGCCCAGCCAAAGATCGAAAGGGGGTAAATGGAAAATTACCAAAGCTTTGACAGTGGTGCTTTTAAGTCTTTATTACCAGTTTTATTTTGAAACATTTTCAATTAGAAACATTTCATATAGGAAAGAGTGTTATAAAAATATGTAGTATACTTAGAATATCAAATGAATATCCCTGCACTTCCTTCAACCTAAGAAGTAGAGCGTTGCTAAGATTCCTGAAATGCTCTGGGTACCTTCCTTCCTTGTTTTCATCCTTCCCAGAGGGGAGATAAAATACTCTGAATTTGTGTTTGCCATCCCAATTTTCTTATCACAGTTTTACTTTATGTGTATATCTAAAATTTGTTCAGTTTGATATGTCTTTGAACATTATATAATAGTATCTGTTTTTCCATTCAGTTTTACAAATTTGTGACATTTCATTTATTTTGTGAATATATAACGATTTACCTAATATTTCTAGTCCTTCAGTTGATGGGCATTTGGTTGTTTATAGGTTTGGGGGTTTGTTTTTATTGTTTGGCTTTTTGCTATTACAGAAATGCTAGTAAGAACATTCTTAAGTGTCCTGATAGGCTTGTGCAGAACCATCCCTTAAGCCAGGCTTAGTAGCAAAGGCCTGTGATCCAATCTACTCAGGAGACCGAGGCAAGAGGATAGTAAGTTCAGGGCCTGCCTAGGCCACAGAGTAAGTTCAAGGCAAGTCTGTGTAATGTAGTCAGACCCTATCTCAAAATAAAAAGTGAAGAAAGGCAGGATGCAGTTCAGTAGGGAGGTTACCTGGCATGCATGAAGCCCTAGGGTTCATCCACAGTCACTCACACACACACACACACACACACACACACACACACACACACACACACACGCAGAGCAGCTCTTGGACTTGAGTATGTAGCTAGAATGGAATTATTGGGTTTTAAGGTATATTTACTTTCAGATCTACAAGCTACTACATAAACATTTTTCAAAGTGATTATATACTATCAACTCTTAGATGTAGTGTGTAACTATTCCTGTTTCTTCATATATGTCAAGATTGAGTGATGGGTTTTTAATCACCAAAACTCAATGGTGTACATATCTACCTTAAAGAAGTATGTCCAGGCACTTTTCTTTATGAAGTACCAATTGTGGTTGTTCTCATTGGCATATATGCTTGTGCTCTTACAGGTATGCCAACAGTAGCCTCATAAAATACATGGAGAAACACAAGGTCAAGCCTGACAGCAAGGTGTTCCTCCTGGTAGGTGCTTTTCTCCCAGACTGAAATCTGACCTTAGCACAGCTCTCACCTCATCCTGTTTACTATGGAATTGTCCAGCTATTCTTCCTTTTGAACAAAAGAAATTGGTGGATATTTGGGAGAAATTATCTCTTTTTCTATTGAGATTTGACCCTTGATTTCTTAAATGCCTCAATTTCTTAAATGATTTATCATCAGAGGGAAAAAAAGAATTTTAAGGAACTTTAATGCAGATTTCATAAATATGTGTGTACAGAGGACTAATTGTACAGTGAACAATACAAGATGTATTGAGGCCAGGCAAGATGGCCAGTGGTTAAAGGGGTTGCTGCTAAGCCTGACCACTTGAGTTTGATTCCTGATCCCTAGAACCCTCATGATAGACAAGAACTGCTTTTTGATGTGCATGCTTGTGTGCGCACGCGCGCACACACACACACACACACACACACACACACCTACACGTAACATAGATTAAATGTAAAAAATATATATTTGACATTAATTATGTTGGACATTAATACAAAGGTCAGGATGTTGACTTGTAAGCAACCTTTTCATGTACTTTCACCTTCTTATTTGTGGTTCTAGCTTCAGAAACTCCTCACCATGGACCCAACCAAAAGAATCACGTCAGAGCAGGCTCTGCAGGACCCCTATTTTCAGGAGGACCCCTTGCCAACATTAGAGTATGTACCTTGCTCCCTTGTCTATGTTCCTTGCTCCATGTTGAAGGTGTTCGTTGGTACTGAAAGCAAGGGAAGCCCTTGCTACTGACATCTTTTACTTTTTCATCAAGACTGCTCAGAGAAAAACTGCCAAGGAGAAAAGGCCTGTTATTTAAAGAAGGCCAAGTTGGAGAGCTGTGGACAAAAGCACTTGCTTCAGGAATGAGCATTGATCCATTTTACAGATGAAGGATAAACCAGGACAGATAGACTTTTACAGAGTAGTCAGCATGACCAGAGACTAAACCAGAGGACCCGAGGAGCTTCCTTGTGCCCTGCAGAGCAGGTGCTGTGCACAGCAGGCACCCCGCTCCTCCATCTTAGTTCACTCAGGAGGTACTTTGTTTTTCTTGAGGAGACTTCTTTTTCATGGTGAAGCAAATACAAATTGAGTTTATTTTGTGCTGCTGAAGTTAGCCTGGACAAACTTCTGTGTCATGTATGTGTCAGTGGGAAGGTCAGATAATGAATTATTCTTTCCTTATTGCTTAAATTAAGTTGTTTGGAAGGTATACAGCAAACACCAGCCAGAGACATAGAACAGATTGTAAGTTAAGGAAGAAATAGAATTGTAAATTAAGGTGATAATACAAATTTTAGGTCATGACATGTATTTTCTTTAAATAATTTTTAGTGTGTTTGCTGGCTGCCAGATTCCATACCCCAAAAGAGAGTTCCTTAATGAAGATGAACCTGAAGAAAAAGGTGACAAGGTACAAGCTTCCTGAAAACACTTGACTTTCAGAGAGTAAAAGAAGAAAAGTGATAATTTGGGGGCCATAATTTGATAATCTATATTTTAGCTCAACTTTTGTTTAATTAACTTTATTTTCTGTGAAGGTTTTGGGATTGAAAGTTTGAAATGTCATAACCCTTATATATAATTGAACTTCCAGTTTGTCTAATAGCCCCTTCTATTCTCTGAGTTCCAGTTCTCATTCATGTTGTTTGTCCAGTATCGTTTCTTCCATACTGTGCTTTTACAGGTATCACTCTGCCCCTTTATGTTAACTGGATTCATTAGCCCACTACTTAACTGCTCAGCTTTCCAGAATCATAACTGAAAGACTTTCAGTTGTTTTAATGAGTTGGGGCAATATTTCCAATCCACCACTGAAATACCTGTGCTTAAATCAGAGATGCTGCATAGTTTAAATGAACTTCAGAGAGCACATTCTGTTCAGGGATCACTGTGTTAACCTTTGGAAATGCTATATTCTTAGGGTTCCCCATCTACAGCCATTCTAGTCACTCACTGAGCAGGTTATGCCTCAGGTGTGTCACCAGTCACAGAAGATATCAAATAATAAAATAAATTTCCTGTTCATTTGGTTTCACACTCAGATTGTGTTTTTTTTTTCCCTTAAAAGAATCAGCCTCAGCAGCAGAACCAGCATCAGCAGCCCACAGCTCCTGCCCAGCAGGCAGCCGCCCCTCCACAGGCACCCCCACCACAGCAGAACAGTACCCAAACCAATGGGACTTCTGGGGGTGCCACAGCTGGTGTTGCAGGTGCTGGAACAGGACTGCAGCACAGCCAGGACTCTAGCCTGAGTCAGGTGCCTCCAAACAAGAAGCCCCGGATTGGGCCTTCGGGTGCAAACTCAGGCGGGCCTGTTATGCCAACAGATTATCAGGTATTCCTCTGAATGGTCTCCTTTTTGATGTGGGTGTGTTTAATGAAATGAGAAATTTACTTTTAATAAATCCTTTCAGAGTTAAACAGTTTTTAGTTCCAAACTTTTATATGCAAAGTCGTTAATGTTTCTAGTATTATCTGAAAATATAATTTTCATGTAATTGTTAGATTGTTTGTATTGTGACTTATAACATTTTCAAGAAAGAAAGTAGGGATGTGGAAGGCTCCCTTAAAGAAAGTTTTTTTATTCTGTTATGCCCATAGTTAGAGCTTTGTGGTTCAGAAAAGATATGTACATAAACAGAAGAGAAGGTAGTAATGACTAATTTGTACAAAACCATGCATTTGTTAGAAAGATTTGTTCTTACCGGGGAAGAAATACGCAAGGAGCCATGTAAACATAGAAAAGGACAGACTGGAGAGATGGCTTAGCAATCAAGAACATGTGCTGTTCTTCCAGAGGACCCAGCTTTAATTCCAAGCACTCATAACAGCTAGCAACTCCAGTTCCAGGAGATCTGATCCCTTTTCTGGGCTCTGTGGGGACTGCATGAATGTGGTGCACTTAGTGTACATGCAGGCAATGTACTCATGTACATAAAATAAAAAATAATAAGTAATTTTTTTATGAAAAGGATGGAAGCTGAAACTTCTTAGAAATAACTGCCAGTTTTACTGAAATCATTTTGACACTAGATAATACATTTTTGGTGTTAGGATAAAAAGGAGATTACAGTTGTACCACAAATTAAGGAAATTAAAGGAGTGTATTAGTCACTTTTCTGTTGCTGTGATAAAACACCACGATCAAGAGAACTTATAAAAGGAAGAGTTTATTTGAGCTTACGACTCTGAGGCCTGGTAGCAGGAGGTGGCTAGAGCAGTAGCAGAAAGCAGAGGCTCACATCCTCACGCAAGCACAGGAAACAGTGACTCTGGCAAGGCGTAAGAACTCTGTGAGCCCGCCCCCAGTGGCCCGCTTCCTCCAGCATTGTCACCTTCTCAGACTCCCAAACAGTGCAGCATTGTCACCTCCTCAGACTCCCAAACAGTGCCACCACCTGGGACAAAATGTCCAAGTACCTGGAGCCTGTGGGGGACGCTTTCATTCAAACCACCATGTTGGGGAAGGTGTAAAGACTGGTATTGGGAGAGAAGTCAAAAGTTCTAGTGTGATAACTGGAGAGTCTTGCAGAACAAATAAAGCTAAGAAAATACCTTAGGAAGAAAAGAGAAACTTAAAAGATACTCTTTTAAAGGGGAAAAAAAAACAGGGGAAACTGGAGAGCATGTGTGTTGCTCTTTCAACAGACCCAAGTTCAGTTCCCAACACCCACTTCAGGCAGCTCACAACTGCCCATAACCCCAGCTTCAGGAAGATCTGATCCCTCTGGCCTCTAAAGACACCTGCACTCATATGCACAAACCCAAATACACCACAGTTAAAAAGAACAATGGGGTGGACAGTGAATGGCTTAGAAGAATTCCTCAGGGAATTCACAGAAGAGCGCTTAGGATGGAGACAATAGAAAACAAAACTGAACTGGAAAAACAAGATACATTAGAAAGAAATACATAGTAAATGGCAGCCTAAACTAGCTTCAACATTTTGAGTATTTCAACAAACTAATGTTTTCACATCGCTGCCTCTCTTGAAAACGGCTCTTCAATCATTCCCTATAAGCAGAAGAGGCAATACTTCTTTTCAGTTCCAGTTAAGTTAGTCATGCTCCAGCTTTATATGCTAAAACTAGCTTGCTATTTGGATAGTAATCTTGAACATACGTGAATTTTGTTATAAATTCAGTTTTCTCCTGGACTTTCACTTATTCCTGTTATATTTGCTATAAATGCCTACTTTATACTGTTTCATCTTTCTGTCTCAGATTTTATTATGTTAATCTCTGTTACAGAAAAGAATCTTATCACACATTTGTTACAAATGGTAAGGTGTGGTGGCACACCACAGTCTCATCATTTGAGTGGTAAAAACAGAAGGACCAGAAATTCAAGATTATCCTCAGCTACAAAGCAAACTGAGGCCAGTGTAGGCTGTGTGAGGCCCTGTCTTGAAAGAAAAAGAAGGCAAAAGATGATAAGGCAAACTTTATTCAGAGGGGCTATAGTGATTGGTAGAGAGATTGACTCAACTTCACTCTTAACAATTAGAAACCAAGATTTATAACCAAAGAGCTGGATTGCGGGGTACAGCGGGGAGTCAGGGTTGGAAAAGCATCAATAGGAAACATCAAGAATAAAATTATTGCTGAAGGCAGACCAGGGAGATAGGAAGAGTAGAGATGTATGCCAACCTGATTGTGAAGGATTCTTCTGAAATGGCATTCAACAAGGCCAGGGAGGTAAGCCCAAGTGATCCTAATTAAGCAGAGGACTCCCAGAAGCCTAAGCCAAGTTTTGAACAAAGGAGACATCTCTGCCACCTCCTTATACACAGTTATAGACAGATGACTGTTTTTCTTCTGTTTCTTTCAAATTCAAAAGTTCTTCAGAAGGGTTTTCTTTGTCCATATTGTCCTATCTATGTAAAGTGAACCATGCCTCATAGCCATGAAATGGATTTGTGTCTCGGTGATTTCAGGCGAGACTAGCATGGGTGGAGCAGTTGCAAGTTGTATTTGCTCAGTAGAAGAGCTGCTGTGCTAAGTGTAATCAGCCAGGCTAAAGTAATCATAGCTAGTGTAGCAGTTGTGGAGCATTAGTTTTACTAGTTTCATTTTTCTTTTCCTCACATCTGATTTTAAGTTTTATCAGAGATAGAGTATCTTTAGGTTTGTTTTATCATGAACACCTTTCAGAATGAAAAATAGCCATTTCACAATGTCTTTTTTTAAAAGGTGGTTTAATATTTTATTTTCTTGTGTTTGATTCTTCCTGAGTTACTTTTAATTTAGTCAAAGCCAGATTAATTTTTCTATTAAGGAGAGCCTCTGTCTTGCTCCTCACAGGGTTCCATTTGTAGGATTTTAGGCTGTGTCAGTATAAGCCAGTATGCCTAGTACTTCAAAAAGAGGAACTTGGTGTGGTGGCTTGAGACTGGAACCTCAGTATTTGAGAGGCTGAGGCAGAAGGATTGTCAAGAGTTCAAGACCAGCCTAAGGTACACAGTGCTAGGCCAACCTGGGCTACACGTGAAACTGTGTTTCAAAAACCAAAACATACATACAGAAGGAAGACAGAAAAGAAGAAAAGGACATGGCTTTTTTTTTTCTTTTGAAAAAGGGACTCTTGTTATTAACAAGGTTGTATTTTAGCACATTGGATTTAAAATTTTTACTTATTTATCTTTGAGACAGGGATTGGTGTATAGCCCAGGCTGAGAGATATTTGTCCTCTGATCTTTGAGGGCAATCATGTAGGAAAATTGATTTAAGTTTTAGACAGAAAATGAAGTTTATTGGTGAGTACATATTTTTCTGAATATTACCTGAAGAGTATAAAACCCACTTAATTACTACTGTGTGCTGCTGACCCACCATGTTTGTTTTATGGGCAGGGCCCCTGATGCCCCTGGCTTCTGCTTCAGAAAGCTCTGCTCTAAAATAATGATTTCTTAGATAATAATAATATTTATTTATAACAAAGAAATTAACACTATGACATTGTGTCTCATAAATACCATATATTTCCATTTTTCAAAGTAAACTTTATTTTTTTTTGGCAAATCTCAGTCATGTAAAGAGTTAAATTGTACCCTTCAAATTTCCCCTTTTTTTTGGTCTTTCTTTACCAGTAATAGTTCATCACACTACCACCCTCCCCCCAAATCCAGCCAAACCTTATGCGAACCAGTGTAGTTACAGTCTAAGCAGGCTAGGATTTCAAAAGAGCAAATTGTATCAACAGGCTAAATTGACCATCAACTGCTGTGGCTCTGAACCAGGAGTCTCGCGATGAAAGTGGTTAATGTCTCTGTTCTTCTTTGATTGATATCGTGAGCCTCTTTCCTTCTCTCAGTAATCCCTCTTGTTTTCTTCTAGCACTCCAGTTCTCGTCTGAATTACCAAAGCAGCGTTCAGGGATCCTCTCAATCCCAGAGCACACTAGGCTACTCCTCCTCATCTCAGCAGAGTGCACAGTACCACCCATCTCACCAGGCCCACCGGTACTGACCCACTGCCCTCTGCTTGACACAGACTCCAGCATTATGATGCCTGCATTGCAAAGAGCCACAGAATGAAAACTACAATGTCATGTAAAACTCAGATACTTGAGAAGAAAACTCTACATGCCAAGTGTTTTGCAGGACTAACAGCTCTTCTTTGTTGACTTCAAGAAGATTGTTGTGAAGTTTCCCAGCCCCTCTCCCTGCATGAGCTCCATTGTGACCTCTGATGAAGAGTCTGATCTGATCCCAGCACTTCTGTAACCTTCAGCATTCTTTGAAGGATTTCCTGGTGCACCTTTCTCATGCTGTAGCAATCACTATAATTTATCTTTTCCAAGCTCTTTTAATAGGATTTTAATGTTTTAGAAACAGGATTACAGTGGTGTATAGTTTTATACTTTATGAACTGATTTAGCAACACAGGTAAAAATGCACCTTTTAAAGCACTACACAGTTGTCACAGACTGTAACTGTTTTGCTCTTGGAAGTCTTAAAAAGAAACTGTTAACTGTCCCAAAGTACTTTACTATTATGTTTTTATTTATCTCATTTCAGGGAAGGCCTAGAAAAGACAAATGGTGGGACAAAGGGTACCTACAACCAAAAGCAGCCTAGGTCTTTGCAGTTAGTGTGCTTTATGCAATGGAGAACTGGAGTAGGTGGTGTTTTTTTTTTTTTAATATAATCATTCACATGGAACTTAGTTCGCAGAATCATATACTGAATAATATTCAGTAATTAAAAATTATAATTTTCACTTTCATGTAGCTAAGTCTACTTTGGAAGGGTTTCAAGAGCTTTGATGGAATACAGTCCTCTGATGACCCACCTCAGAAATCTGAAGAGACTATTAACTGTACTAGGATTTCTTAAAGGAATAATGTTGATCAAAGATGTTACTTCCCCTTTAATGAAAGCTTTTCACGTGTATAGTGTGAAGTGTTGGCTTCTCTAAAGGAGCTATCAGTTTCTTCAAGTCTGGGTCAGCATGAGTAACTTCTTACATAATCAAGGATTCTCAAATAGAAGCCTGCAAATTCATCTGCTTTTCAAATAAAGAGCAGCATTCTCCATTTGTATTTACATTAGACATAGAATAACTATTTTTAAAGCATGTTAAAAATTTAGGTTTTATTCATGTTCAAAGTATGTATTAAGTATACATAATTTTACTGTTGTTACTGAAACTTAAATCTGTCAAGAATCTTTTCATTGCACTGAATGCTTTCTTTTGCCCCTAGGAGAAAACTTAATAATTGTGCCTAAAGCTATGGGCAGGTAGTGTAAGACTTTACTAGATAAGGTGAATATTTGCATTTCCATTATCTATGAATTAGAGGCTGAGTTCTTTTTTTGCTTCTTTAAGGAACCCCTCACCCTCCAGAGTTGAAAAGGAAATGTAAAAACTTAGAGCTCCCATTGTAGTGCAGGGGGCAGAAAAAGGAAAAAAAAATCTGTGTTCTTCTGAATGCTACTAGCAGCACCAGCCTTGTTTTAAATGTTTTCTTGAGCTAGAAGAAATAGATGATTGTTGTATATGCAAGCTATATGCATTTTTTAAACTATTCTTTGTGAACTTATCTACCTGGTTATGATACTCTGGGTCCATATACAAGTAAGATAAGATTTTAGAAGCCAGTATACATTTTGCACTATTGATGTGATACTGTAGCCAGCCAGGACCTTACTGATCTCAGCATGATAATGTTTACGCGGGATAAGAAAGGCTGTGTAGAGAAGCTCACCGAGACTGGAGACGGGGCGGGATAAGAAAGGCTGTGTAGAGAAGCTCACCGAGACTGGAGACAGGGCGGTGGCATGTTCCATTGAGAGGAATTTATGATTTTTTCTCCATGGATTTTATCCTATTTTTAAAAACAAGAATCTAACAGCCTCCTGCATAATGTAGCTACCTATATAAAGTTCTGTCATGTGCCCTGAAGCCTCATTGTCCAGAGCTACTGGTTGTCAGATGTTCACTGCTCCCTCTTCATGGGCTCAGTGCTCTGCTGGGTGGAAAAACAAAGAACAGGATACATTTCTTGTCCTTATGGCTGATTCAGTTACTGTAAGCTCCTGTGGGATATCTGCCATATGATCAAGTCATTTTCCCGTGATATGAAGGTCCTTTTGTTTACTTCTATACCCACTTGGA
Source organism: Eospalax fontanierii (assembly GCA_035773235.1). NCBI lineage: Eukaryota > Metazoa > Chordata > Mammalia > Rodentia > Spalacidae > Eospalax > Eospalax fontanierii. Next base: position 48,901,273 of record CM069545.1, read on the forward strand.
TAACTATTCTGAATTTTATAGTGCAGAGTGTTATAGGGGGGTGGGATTCTGTGTCTGACCACTTGAAGAGAAAGCCAGTGATTAGCAATTACAAAAGTCATCTATGCATATTTGAAATGTTCACAGCAACCTTCACCAGCAATTTGGTGACCTTTATGGACAGAACACACTTTACTAAATCATTGTAGAAAATCACAATGAATATAGAAGCTCTGTTTTTGCCCTTAAGTGAGATTACATTTAATAAAAGACAACCCCAAATAATATATCAACCAAAATACCAGTAATACTTAAAAGCAATGTTGATATACAGTTCTGATGATACGTACTTACATATTCACAGAACTATCCTGCTTTCTTTGTATACGATGAATTTTACTGGTAAAACTGAAACAATAGATATTGTCAGTTGCTCCCAGTACTGTGTTCTAGGACATAGCTGGAAATCCCCATCACACAGGGCTGGCTTCATGTCACTGCACTGGTTTCTCTCTTGTTTCTCTCTTGTCTCAGGGTTGGTGATGCATACTCATGCCCATTGCCCTTTGAAATAATTTTGGTTCACAATTTCCTTCCTCTGTAAAGGGAGCAAAGCCTTTCATTCAGGCCGTATGCTGTGGGATATGACCTCTAAGGGGACCTGTGAAGCTTTTTAAGGGTAAAATTTACTTTGTAATCCACAAGTGATTGCATTCCTCTTTGAACCTTTATTAGATTACTGTCGTGTCCCCTAGGGCTATAGAGGAGGCATCTTCCCACTAACGGAACACCGTAACCACGGGGGAGTTGGAGGAATGAACTGAAGGGTTTCTGCTCTTTATGTTACAGATCATTTTTAGAGGTAGCTGTCTAGCATGTTGTTTGGGGGAAAGGATTAGGAGTTTTTGGACAGATTAGTTTAAAATAAGGTAGCTAAGTGGCTGAACTGGTACTCCGAGGCTGAAGCAATCCTTGCGATGCAGTAGATCATGCAGTGAGATGCAAAAATCAAGGATGTGTATATTTTTATATCTGTGGTTTTGAAACTTTAGAACTTAGCATTTTGACGTTCTGCACTACTCTTTTACTCTAACATAATCTACTTTTAACAATGGAAGGGATGGCATTTACTGTGTGTTCACTGCCTCATTCCTGGTGGGACAACGGCTAGTTGTTCTCTGTGCCTCTAAGATGATGACGCTTTCTTTGCTAAAGGGAAAATAAAAAGGAGCTGGAGAATAAAATTTGCAGCTTGATTTGCTTTTGAGTAAATATGTAGCAGCACCTCTACAATGAAGGAAGAATTCTGTCAGAGTTGCAGTCTTAAACTCCATGGCAGTACGTACGTACCTTCCTAAGTGATGGAGAAAGGCAATGAAATGGCCATCGGGCTTGACAGAGGCTTGAAAGGGTCAAGTACAAATAATGTTATATACAAAACATAGCAGTTTAGATCCCTGTAATCCTCAAGAATAGTCCCAGATATCATAAAACGAAGGCCATTGTTTAGGACTTTAAAAAATGTGTTGTATCTAAGGCTGTACTTCACCTATGCTGTCACTGCGAGGGGAGTGACAGGCATGTATTATATGGAAAAATACCTAATGCACTGTTATCTTCTAAATATTGAGTAAATTAATACTATTTAATTTTTTTAAAGATTTGTCTGGGTAGACACTAAAAGTATTACACAAAATCTGGACTGAAGAGGTCCTTTTTAACAACAATCAAAAGTACTTTTATATGTTACGTAGTATATCCTTTCTAAACTGCCTAGTTTGTATTTCTGATAATTCCTATTTGTGAAATGTACCCGTCTCTGTCCCTTTTCAGTCGTTTCTGCACGCACCCCTCTTTGTATGATTATAGATATTGCCGTGGCTTCCCCCACTCTGCGGTGACCTGTGTGCTCCAAGCCTGCTGCCCTCAGCAGCTCACACTCTCGGGGGCAGGGTGAGCCGCCTCTTCAGAGCTGAGTGTTTTTGCTTTGGAGTTGGTCTGCCATCCTTCTTAAAATGACTGTTAAAGCTAAGATAAATTACATTGCATTTATTTTATATTCTTGGTTGAAATAAAATTTAATTGACTTTGTTTCTTTGTGAACTTTTTTAACAGTAGAAAACTTAAAAAAAAAAATGTGTTTGTGTGTGTATGTGTGTACACCTGGGTGCTTGCACATGTGTGCTCTGTGGCACACTTATGGAGGAGAAGACAGCTTTCAGGAGTTGTTTCTCTTCTACTCGGTGGAATCCAGGATTGAACTCCAGTTGTCAAGATTGGTGACAAGCACCCTTACTGCCTAAGCCATTTCGCTGACCCCACAAACCTCTTGTAATAAGTTTAATGTTAAGTCCATCAGTTGCAATTATGTTTCTTTGTTAAGGGTGATTCTGAGGTCACAAAACCACAGAAGCAAATAAGACTTGTAAACAGCTCAGAAGTGAAATCAGAAGTTTCTAAAAACCTCTGAGAGAAATACTTTCTTAATTAAAAAAAAAAAAAAGTTTGATGTTTTAGAAAAAAAACAAACATATTTTTGTGGATGGGTTGGGTTGTGAGATTCTCCTTTTGAAAAGCCATTCTATTGGCCCTGACTGCCCCTCTAATTCCCCTTCTATGGAGACTCCAGGAGTCAAAAGAATCACTGAGTGAAGACTGTTTTAAGTGGCATGGATGTAAAACTCCCTTTCTATGTAGAACAGATGCTGTACACACGTAGGGCGGCTGCTTCTCTGTAGGTCGGGATTGTGTCCAGTCCTGTACTTGTAGGATAAATCTTTTCTTGGAAAACTATAGTTTGATCTCACCTGATTTTCTCAGCCATCTGGGTAAGAGAAAATGATGATTGGATGAACCGCTTGCCACTCCCAGGAAAACAACCAGGAAACTTGCGTCTCCAGCAGGTTCTCAGGTGCTGTCAGTTTCTAGACTTCATTCCCCTGTGCTCTTCTTGCAGCGGACACAGTACTCAGCACGAGTAGATGCTCAACGTGGTCAGTCATTCTTAAAAACAGGTCTACTTGTTTTCGCTTTGCTCATAGCCTCGCCCCAGAGGAACAAATAATTCAAATTACATTTGAATAAAAACTGAAGCACAGGTTGTGTGCCTGCCAGGTGTCTCTCGAAGCTGTCTTCCTTAGGCTGCCTAGAGACAGGCATTTTAAATCCCTGCATAGCATCATTTTATATAATACATTATAGGACACGTGCTTGAACAAATAACATACAAACCTAATTGAAAATGTTCAGTTTGTCTAATATAGGGGAGAGAAATGAAAATGTGGATTGAAAACATAATTGGGCCACTCTTTTCAGCACATTCTCTTTAAACTTCTCAAAAAAATGCTGATGAGTTATTTTAATACAAAGATAATGTTATAGACTGTATTCCCTTCAAATTATTACAGCTCCTTATTATTGAATGAGCTCCTAACCCCTTGTGTAACTGGATTTGGAGACAGGACACTTGGCAGCAATCATTAAGGTCAATTGAAGTTATAAGGGTAGATAGAGGCCTAATGCAACGTGTTGATGCCTTAGAAGAAGAGATAGCAGAGAGCCCATGCCCTTTCCATACCTTTATAAGGTATCTTATAATCCAAAGTGAGTCTTTTCCAGACACCCATGCTGCCAGAAATAGCTTTCTGTTGTTTAAACTGCAGTCTATATAATCTGCTTTCCAGCTACCCAGACCAGCCATCCTTGTTTGATCTTTCTGCCTCCTGCTGGAGACAACAGTTGATCAGTCCTTGCTTTCCATTTCTTGACTTTTCCAACATGGTGGAGTTGGGTTTTGATACAGTCTCACTATGTACCCGGGCTGGAGTTGAACTCTTGGACTCAAGCTCTCTACCTGCCTCAGTTCTCTTAAGTGGCTGGCACACATCACTGTACCTGTTTGATAATCCGAGTAACTCATTTCTTTTTCTTACCTAATTGTGTGGGCTAGTACTTAGAATACATGTAGAACTAGCAAGTCAACACTTTACAGTCGTAATACCCAATTTCACTGTTAGGTGTGTTGTTACAGGTTTTGCCCTTTATCAAATTAGGGAAGTATCCTTTTTTGTTTTGTTTGTTTAGATAGGATCTTGCTCTGTAGCCAATGTGGTCTTGAACTCAAGATCTTGCCTCAGCCTTCTGAGTGATAGGATTAGAGATCTATGCCACCATTTGTCTATTTCTATTTTGACAAGAATTTTAAACATGAACAGGTTTTGAATTTTGTTAAATGCCCTTTCTGCATATAAAATTATAATATTTCCCTTCTTTATACTGTTAGCATGATAACTTGCATTGATTTTTAAATGCTAAACCACATGGCATACCCAAAATAAACATGGACGAGAAAGCAGTGATTCTGTGGAGGGAAGGATTAAAATGATGTAGCCACAGACCAAGGAATCCCAGCAGCTGCCAGAAACTGGATGAGGCAGTAAATGAACACTCCACTGTAGCCGCAGAAGATAGTGTTGTCCTTTGGACATCTTGATTTTAGACTTCTGGACTCGAAATGTGAGAGAACAAATTTCTGTTGTTTTAGTGTCACCAGGTTTGTGATGGTTTGTTAGAGCAGCCATAGAAAATAAATACAGATTTCATTATTATGTTTTTAATCTCCTGGATTTGATCACTTGTTCGTGATTTTTTAAATCCATGTTCATGAAGAATATTGGTCCATAAAATTCTTTTAATTAATGTCCATACCAGATTTTCTCTGATAGTCATGCATAGTCAATATAATTTTGGAAGTCCTTCCTTTTATGTTATCTGAAAGAGCTTGTGTAATGCTTGCATTATTTACTCCTTAAATATTCTGTAGAGCACAATGAATTTTATAGAATTCTCTTTACAAAAAGTTTTAAACTATAAATGTGATTCCTTTGACAAATAAGGAATTCTGAAGATTTTCTATTATTACTAATAAATTATGAGTGGCTTCGTGTATTTGTTCGTTGAGACCGTCTTGCTGTTTAGACTAAGTAGGCTTTGAATAGTCCCTTTCCCCCAAGTGCTAGGATTATGGGTATATACCACTACTCTTGACTGTCAATTGTATTTTTCAGTGAATTTATTTCATCTGAGTCGTGCTGTAAATATTTCTCATGAGACACATACTTACACATGAAATTGCCATTGTAAGGAAATAAACAATCAAAATTACAACATCTGTTGAATACCTGTATTCGCCTAATTAAAATTCTCAGAACAGCTCCAGGAAGTTTGTACTGCTGTTGACCCTATTTGTGTATGCATGTGTATAGTGTCTAAGTGTGTATGTGTATGTGTGTAAGTGCATGTACCTGTGGAGGCCAGAAGTTGATGTCTGGGTGGCTTCCTTTCTCTCATCTGAATCCAAAGCTTGCCTATTCGACTACTCCAGCTGGTCAGCCTGTTCCAGGGATCCTGTGTCTCCACCTCCTGTGTGCTGGCATTACATGCTCTCATTCCCTCTCAGCATTGACATGAGATGCTGGGGATCAGAACTCTAGTCCTCACACTTACATGGTAGTGCTTTTACCTGTTGAACCAGCTCCCTAGGCCTTATTATCCCTAATTATAACAAAAGCATATCAAAGACAGATCGAATAACTTGTGTAAATCAGAAAACTGATAAGCATCAGAGGTAGGCTCCTACGTACCATCCCACTGTGCTCTCAGGACGAGATGCATCAGGGCCACCTGGGAGCTTATTAGTAATGCCCAGACTTCATCTGCACCAAGACAGAAGCTCTAGGGGAGGAGCCCACAATTGATATATTTTAATGATTCTCCAGGAGATGCTGAAGTCTGAGAACCACTGTGTTCTATAATCTCATCCGTAATCCCAGATTACTTTTTAAAAGGCTATGCTACTTTAAACTCCCACCAACAGTGGACCCGTAGCTTTGGTTTTACCAAAACTTATTGTGAGCAATCTCTTAGTTACGTCCCCATTTAATAGTGAAAAGTAATGTCTTCTTCCATTAAAAACAAAACAAAACAAAATTCACCAGAGCAGAGGAGGTAGTTCAGCTGGTCAAGTGCGTATTCAACTTTCTCAAGTGAGAATAGCCTGCACAAAGCCCTGGGTTTAATGCCCAGCACTGCATAAACTGGGCACGGTGGCACATGCACTCAGGACGTGGAGGCAGGAGAGTCCAGAAGTTCAAAGTCATCCTATGCTACATAGTGAGTTTTAGGGGACTGGAGAGATGGCTCAGCAGTTAAGAGCACTGGCTGCTCTTGCAGAGAACCTGGGTTTGATTCTCACACCCACATGTTGGCTAACAGCCTTCCTTAACTCCAGTTCCAGGGGATTTGACACCCTCTTCTGACCTCCATGGGCATTGCATGGCATGAGAGCCCTGACAAACATGTAGGCAAAGCACAATGTAGAATAAAAATAGAGGAAAGGTTTATTGAAGAGTACTGGGTGTGGAGCCTATTGTAACCACTTTCACTAGACCTGGTTTCAACCTCCCAGGGCCTCCCTGTCCTTTCTAACTCAGAGAAATGACAGAATTCTGTTTTTACCAACAAAAGTTTATATGGTTATATACATCTAGGAATTTCGGGATTAAACACAATGAAAATATAGGCCTGCTCAGAGCTGTGAGTATAACAATGACATGAACCTGCAGGGAGCTGATGCAGTGCATGCCCTCTAAGCTGATTTGACTGAGTTAACCTCTTTTTCCCAGAACCACTCAAAAATGATCAGCAGAAGCAATTTAGACAGCCATGGCTGTGGGGTACATACTAGGAACATTTGCTTTCTCTTTGCTCCTGGAAGCCTAGTTTGTTCACTGCCCAGAATGGCCATGTCCTTCCATGAAGGCTGGGTGCCTCTTCAACACTGGATGAGTATGGGTTGGCCAAACTGAAAGCACTGGTTTTGTTCTCTGCAAAGTTACTAATTTCAGCATACTAATGTAATATTCCAGCCTCCAGAATCTGAGGAGACATCTAGGGGACAGTTTGTAGGAGGATTTGGGTTTTTTTAATTGAAACTTTTCTGAGAATTTTATACATAAATACTGTATTTACAGCATTTCCACCTTCCTCTACTCCGACTCCCACTCCTCGCGTGTTTCGTTTACTCCCTCTCAGTATCCTGGCCTTCTCTTTAGTTACATTGTTTCATTGTCATGGTTGGCTTCAGTTGTGGACAATACTTGGCAAGAGGGAACCTCAGTTGGGGATTTGCTATCTGCGATTTTGACCTGTGGAGTATCTGGAAGCATTTTCTTGACTGTTGTTGAGTAGTATAGGCGAGTCCGGCCACCGCGTGTGGCGCCACCTGTGGGCAGACTGGGCACACGCCAGGGCAGCAAGCCAGCAAGCAGCTTTGTTCCGTGGTCTGTGCTTCACTCTGTCTCGGGATTGCTGCCTGAGTTCCTGACTGACTCCCCTCCAAGATGGACTTTCACTTGAATAAGATGCAGTAAACCCTTTCCTCCCCGAGTAGGTTTTGATCAGAGTGTTTTATGACAGCAATAGATAGTAACTATAACACAATGTACTGAATCCATTTGTTTTGAGCTTAAAAAGATAACATACCAACGTTCCCTTTCTACCTCTAGACATTTGTTTATGAGTAACTGCGGCTGCCATATTGGGACCGGAAGTGAGCCAGCCTCAGAGGTCAAGCAGTGAGAATCAGAATCAGAGAGAACATTGGCAAGAACTGGAACCTCAAAAGTCGTATTGAATCAGGGAATGATCCATCTTGGAACTGCCCTATTCATTTATTTTCTAATAGAGTATAATTACCTTTCTCCAAAAATCAATTTTATTCGGGCTTTCTGATATTAGCGATCAAAATCTCCAGCTCTGAGGTCTCACCAGTTAGGGCCTTATTTAGCACTATTGAATAGAGCACAGATGTAGACACAGCACTGTGTCTGCAAATGTTGATTGTTGGGAAGCCTTGGCTGATTACAGATGGTGTCTCCTATGAGCTCTGCAATTTCTATACTTTAATGAATGACTCTAATATTATCCTTTTAGTGTCTCTAAATTAGAAAATTAAACATTTATTCCTTAGCAGTGGTGACAGGCTATGATGATAAACAATTCTTAGGGCTCTGTAACAATGAAATCAATAAGTTACTGCTGAAATTCTTGGTGCCACTCAGGAGGCAGGCATGAGCAGCAGCCACAGCCTCGCTGCCTTCTCTGCGCAGGTGCTGCACACTGTCTGGGCTGAGGCTTTTCTCTTTGCATTCAATAAGCCTGCACCAAGTCCTTCTTTTGCAAGACACTAGAAGAGGTTCGGGTCCATTGTCTTCCAAGTCTTGGGCCTCAGAAAAATCCTGTGTCAGCCTCATTTCCATGAAACTGCCCTAATCACTCAGCCTCCACTAAGCAGTCTTTTTGAAAGTTCACCATCAATGTCTGGTCTGAACCATGTAGCTTAACATTGAATAGCGTACACCCTGTATTTTTCTTTCATCAGTTTACATTTTATCTGCTTCCTGCAAGAGGACAGAGGTAGCAATGAGGAAAGTAGACATGGTTGGGCAGAAGAAATGGCTCAGTATGTAAGAGCACTTACTCTGCAAGCATGAGAACCTGAATTCGAATCCCCAGCACCCGTATGAAAAGACAGGTATGGCAACTTGTATCTGTAACCTGGGTACTGGGGACAGAAACAGACTGAGGAAGTTTGCTGGCCAGCCAGCCTAGCCCTAACCACAAGTTTCATATTCAGTGAGAGACTCTGTCGCAAGCAGTCAGATGGAGAGTGATAGAGGAAGACATCTGATATGTCTTCTGACCTCTGCACATTCATGTGCATACACCCCCATCACACACACCACAGACCACACACATACACAAGTGGTGGGCATGCTAACAATACTAAGCCAGTAGTTCTCAAGTCTCTCAGACTCATAACCCCTTTGTGTAAGAACTATTTTGTAACAGGCACATAGAAACTGCTTTGGTTGCAAAGCCTGGATTCTTCACTTGGGCCCACAAGGTAACCAGAAGCAGGATGAAAGTCTGGCATCTTTGCCTTTGTTTTGTGTGTCTACTTTACTTTGGCTTAGACACCTGCTTGATAATCACACAGAACTATGTGTATGTCTACCTAACCTTTGTCATGTCCCCAGAGGCTTCAGGTAGAGGGATAATTCACTGTACTTCACCTGTCCTTTTGAATCACCTGTGAGTCCAGTAGCAACAGGACAGATCCATAAACTGTGACAAAAGACTGAAAACTCCAAGCAATGGAGAGCCTATAGGACAGACCATCCCCAAGATGAGAATCACTGTTGATGACAGAGAAGCTGAAATCTGGAGCAAATCTTACAGGAGCCAGATTGGCTCCCTTGGGCAATGACAGTGATTAACAGGTTAACAATTTATGGAACATTTTGCAGGTTAGAGCCAAGACAATGCTGAGCAGGGCCACACCTCCACCTGGACTGAAAAATGATACATATCTCTTGTCCCTGCCTGAATTTTTCCTTTATTTAAACCTAAAGCTCATGTTGGTACCGTGAAGTTACACTTGGGTCCACTGGACTGCTTTATCTTTTCTTCCCAATGAAGCCACATTGTTAAATCCCCCTTTCACTTCTTCTGCATTATCTCTTTCTTTGGGGGGAAAACCATGTTTTATTTGTATATGAATGTGTGCACATATGTGTGTGAGATGCATGTGCACATTTGTTCAGGTGTTCCTGCATATATGTGGGGTATGGAATCAAAGCCAGAGTCAACACTGGGTATCTTCCTCAATCTCTCTGTATCTGTATCTTATTTTTTAAGACAAGGTCTCTCACCGAACCAATTCAGCAGACTGCCTGGACTACAAGCCCCAGGAATCCACCTGTGTCTGCCTCTCTAGTGCCGAGATATGGGCACATATCAATACACCTAGTAAATGCTGGGGATCAAGTTCAGGTTCTCTTGCTTGAGGGACAGGCACTTACTGACTGAGCCATCTCTCCTGCCACATTACTTATCTCTTTAATTGGAATATAGGGATAGATAGATAGCTGAGCTTAGCCTGTTGGGGGCTCTCAGAGCACAGGCTTTTGCCTTAAAATTCCAATTCCATTTTTTTCCAGTTAGTTTTTGTAATACCCCTTTACTTATGGAAGCCACAGATACTTGGCTAACCTACACAGGTGATTTCACAGTCTACCAGTACAGCGCCCCGGCTTTACCATAAAGAAGAACAAAAGGAAGGAAACAAGAGAAAAGTAATGTTTTTTGTTTTCTTCAGACAGGGTCTCATATAGCCTAGGCTGGCCTTGAACTTACTATGTTACTTACCTTGAGTTCCTGAGCATCCTGGGTTCACCTTCCAAGTGCTGGGACTACAGGTGTGTGCCGCCACACCCAACTTATATGTGTTTCTTTATGTAAATATTTGCCATGATTGTAGGCCACAGTGAATTAGTGAGAAAATACAGGCTGATGTGAGCAGGTGTGTATGGGGATGTCGGATGCCACAAGCCATTGTACAGTGCTGTTAGTGGTGAGGATTTCTGAAATGCTGAACAATGTTTGGTTGAGTTAGAAACACAAAACAGTGAATGTATAGATTATTATGGTAATCTAATTCCTAGAGATTCACTGCATACTAAAACTGTCCAAAAAAAAGTTGGGTGTGGCATCTCGTACATGTAACCCCAGTACCTGGGATGTGAGGCAGGAAGATTGCCATGAGTTCAAGGCCAATCTGGGTTAGAATATGAGACCGATCTTGTCTCAAGAAAATTGTGCAAAATTTTTTTTATTTATATCTAAAATGAGCTTGGCTCTGGGTATATATAATTGTAGACAGGTTTTTCACTTAATGAATGACTGAAAAGTCATTTAAAAGCTTCAAGGTTTGGGAGGCTGGGCAGGAGGATGGACTATTTGATGGACTGCATAGCAATATCCTGTCTCCAAAAAAGAGAAAAAAGGCCATATAGAAAATCTTAAACACAAGGCCTGGCCTGTACATTTAGCATGCCCAGCAATACAAACCCTTACCCACTATAGACCAGCAAGCAGTAACCCCCAATCATTAGGTAACACCTCCCCACAAATTTCTAGAAAGGTCTTGAGAGGCACTATTTCATATACAGCAGGCCCTTAGATGCTGCTTTGGCTGAAAAGCATTGACTCCTCATTATAGGCCTAGAATGAACTAAACACAAGATGAAGCCTGCCACGTCCCACCACTAATAACACTGCACTGTGCTTTGCAACATTTGACATACATCACTGCTTTCTCCCTAATTCATTGTGACCTACAGAGCAATCATGGCAAATATTTACATAATGAAACATAGAAGTTGGGTGTGGTGGCCTACACCTCTGCCTTTATTGTGTGTCTGTCACCTTTACTTTGGGTCAGTCACCAGCTCAGTTGTGCACATAATACACGTGAATCACTCCAGAAATATTTGTCTAAAAGCAGTCATACCTAACCTATTTTATTCTGCTTTGAGACTGAAGGCACAAAGATAAGAATAAATGAGGCGTCTTACCGTCTGCTTTTGCAACATCTTATTCCAGATCTCTCAGAGATGCCTGAAGGTCTCTAGTCATCACCCTGAACCTAGAATTACCTTGCTGAAATTGTCTCCAGCAGGAGCCCTCACCTCATAGGAACCGGATTTCCCCTCCAGCAGTTAAGGCCTTCAGGCTACCTTGCAGACCCAGAACGGAGATAGTGAGCAACCAGATTAAACCTTGATCAGGACTGCATACTTCTTGCCTCTTGTCCCAGTGAAGCCTCTAAACCTAAAGCTCACGTCAGCACTTCAAAGGTGGACGTGGGGTCATTGAGCCCCATTATCCCATGTCCCACTGTGTCCATGTATCTTTCATCTCCTTTCTCTGCTTTTCATCATTATTTATTCCTTGATTGGCCTGTTAGTATTCCTAGAGCCAGGACTTATGCCTTAAAACTTGAGTAACAGTTCTAGAGAGATCTATTGGACTGGACCTCAACCAAGGCCTAATGGAAACAGGATTATTTATTGATGGACAACCCAGAGCTTGACCCTGAGCTTAGCAATTGAGAACATGAGATGAATACCCAAATGTGAGTTTACTGGTTCAGTGTCCGATTCTCAAGGACATGCTATGGACCAGCCAAAGGAAGCAGTCAGACAAACCCAGGGGAGGGTCCACTTCATCCTGGGAGAAGAATCCCAGAACATCTCCAGCTGGCATGTCTTCTTCTTGCAGGCTGATCTGTGAGAACATGGTAAAACTGTATCCTGAAACTAGGGAGCTGGAGGAATGTGAGGCACTCTGGCTTCAAGCTTCAATGGCTGGTACATTCATTTCACAATCAAGAGCTTGGGGCAGGATTAGAAACACTCAGCCTCTTGACAAGTCTCAGCCCTCTGATTATATCTTGTCTATCTGGCCTTTCATGGTTGATCTGCTCCCAACATCATGGGAGGAGGCAAAAACTCGCCTTTAAAAAAAACTCAGTGGTCAATGTGGTGGCATGTACCAATAATCTCAGCACTTGAGACGTGGAGGCAAGAGGATTCGGAATTCAAGATCATCCTCAGCTACATAGAGATCTGAGGCATGTCTGGACTACAAAATACTCAGAACAAAACAAATCACTTCCTCAGTTATATTAGCCAGATTTCATCTACTCAACAGTCATATGTTGCTAGGCATTTCGCCACCATGGCAGAAAGTTCTGCTGGATATCACCACTCTGTGTTTTGTACTGCTTAGGATCACCATACTTACTGACAGTGGCTGTGTGCTGTGCTATGATTCCGTTACAGGGTCAAAGGGTGAGCGCAGTGAATCACAAATGTGGGTTTGAGTTCTGCTATCTGCTTGCTCTGTGGCCAAGCTGACTGGCTTCACGTTGTCTCCACTGTACCATGGAGGTCTGCATCAAATCAGAGTTTTCCATCTGTTATCTTCAAGGATCCCTTTGATTGTTACTTTGTTCTTTGGGACCCACACCCATGTTTAAAATAAAATGCTTTATTAGGTAATAATTGGCATACCCTTCCACTTTTGTTAACCAAGGCTATTTATAGTTACGAACAAAAACCTCTGATCAGCATAAGATAATCAGAATTCTCATACTATGTTGAAATTAATCCAGCCCAAACATAGAAATGGGGCATTATGCTTTGCCTGGCAGCCACATCTCTGGTGATTATTCGTTTCCATGTGGTGTCTTTGAAATAGTGTGAATAACATTTAGTTCTCTTTGGCCCTGTGAATACCTGCCACAGCCATCAGGAGTCTTTTGAACTATAAGATTTCTTTAGATTCTTGTTAATGATTTTTAGAAAGAAAACAAGTTTCTTTGTACACTGCAAAGAATGCTGTGACAGAATGACTGTGTTATCCTGCAGGCAAAAACTGGCCTGTATGCAAATTTGACTGATTTCCTAGCCGGGTAGATGCTTAGCTTTAGTTAGTGCTGTGGGGCTGTAGAATCAGTGTCTTGTTTTGGTCTGGTTTGATGGTGACTAGTGCAGAAGCCCAGTCCAAGTCAATGGCATCATATACATTGATGGATTAACAGCTTGCCACTCCCACCTGGTTCTGGACATACTGTCTCCTACTTGAGAGCTCGACAGAAGAGTGAAGCTTTGGCTTCTCACGGAAGCCAATGGCCGGGAGACCCTCAGCTCTCTCTCTCTCTCTCTCTCTGAATTAGAACAGTGACAGACCTTTGCATATTTCAAATGAAAACAACTCATTACTGTTTAGTCTTGAAAAACTGCTAACATTTTATGCAAAAATGTTGAGAATCTATGGAGTTTTGTTCTGAGACAGTGTCTGTGTATCCTGGGCTGGCCTCACCTCTCTCTATAGTAAGTTCATATGACCTTACACTTCAAAATCTCCCATTTGCTCCTCGTGCTTTCACTTCCTAAAGACTGGGGGTGCTGGCACGTGCCACTACACCTAGATTTTATGTTATGCTGGAATTTGAACCCAGTACCTCATGCATGCCAGGCAAGCACACTACCAACTGAGCTTCTTCCCCAGCCAGAGTCCATGGTCTTCATGTGGGAGCTGTCTTCTCCTCTGCCTGGAACAGGTGCAGCCTGCTCCCCTCACCAGGCATCTCGGACTGGATGCCCGCAGCCTCCGTGGCGGGGAGCATGCTCAGTTGGGAGTGGAAGGTGGCGAAACCCAGACCCAGCAGTCCTGTCAGCAGAAGCAGTTAAGTCAGGAGGAATTTGAGAGGAAACTCCACAGCCCTGCCTGTCTGTGATCACAATCCCGGTTAGGGTAACCTGCTAACCAGTCAGAAATTTAATGGAGAAATTCTAGAAATGAGAACACCCTAAAAAAGCTTGTCTCCATAAGCTTTTCACACTTCCCTGGTTGGCCAGAAAACTATAGCTACAGACAAGGTAGAGTCAGAGAGCCCAGAGCAAATGACAGATGTGAAGGTGGACTGAACTCTGAATACAGTCCTTCCCGGGTACAGTGATCCATTAACAAACAACAGTCTTACAGGCTTCAGGTGTTTGAGATCAGTGGTTGCTCAATCGCTGACTGGCCCCAGAGTTATGTGGATCAGGAACAAACTTTAGAAAGCCAGGCTAAAAATTAAACACCAGAACTAAAACCAAAAACTTGAGTAAACATTAGTGGTTACACATTGCAGAAGACAAAGGTTTTGCTTATTAAGTTTAGACAAGTTAATAAAGATAATAATAATCACTTCAAGGAGAAAACCAGAAGCCAGAGTTGCTACAGCATATAAAATGGCACAGTTTCAATGAAAATTATGATGTGAACAAATAAAATCTGACCCAAACTCAAGAGCAAACAGAACTATTGGGTGAGAGTTGGCAGATAGAGATTTCAATGCAGTACTTACAAATTCTTCCATAGAACTAAAAGAACCATGCTTAAGAACTGAGACATCAGAAGGTTGGAGAGATGGTTCGGTGGTTAAGAGCACTGGCTGCTCTTGTAGAGGACCCAGGTTCAGTTCCCAGCACCCACATGGTGGTTAACAACCATCTATAACTCCAGTTCTAGGGGCTCCGACCCCCTCTTCTGAGCTTCAAGGGCATTGCATGACAGGGGTGCACACACAAGCAGTACACGTATACACATAAAATAAAAATAGTAAACAAAATATTAAACAAGAATTAAGAAATCAGAGTAATGACAATGAGTCAGCAAACAGACGATCTCAAGAAGGAAATAGAAGCTTTTTTTTTTTAAAAAAAAACAATCTAAATAGAAATTCTGAGTTTAAATATATGACAACAGAAATAAAAATTGAAATTAGAAATTATCCTATTTAAAGAGCAGTGAAGGACTGAAGAGCTGGAACAGCCATTAAAGGCTCAGACTCACAACCAAACGGCAAGAGCAGTGGAGGAAAAGATGAACAGGAGTAAACAGTCTCGGACAGCGGTGGGGTAACACCAGACATGTTAGCATCTATGCATCTGCAGTTCTGAGACCGAAGAAAAAAATGGAAGAGAAATATTTAATGATATAATGGATGAAATTTGCATAAATTTGATGAAAACCATCCATTTACAGACTCCCGTAACTCAACAACCCAGCAAAAATAAACTCAAAGAGGTCTATCAAAAAGCAAAGATTCCCAGACTGGGTACAAAGCAGGATCCTGTACCACACTGTCTACAAGACACAAACTTTAGGTTCAAAGACTAAAAATTGAGGAGCTGAGGATGTAGCTCAATGGTAGAGCACTTGCCTAGCATGCATGAGCTCCTGGGTTTGGGTCCTACCCGTCCTCTGCCCCCTTTCTCTTGACAGTAACCATAGAGAGCTGGAACGGCTATCTTATCAGACAAATGGACTAGAGGCAGGACATATATTAAAACAAGGAGACATATTTCATAATGATAAAAAGTTCATCCAGCAGAAAGATAAGATTATACATGTTGAACAAAAGAGCCCCAAAATATAGAAAGCAAAATTAACAGAAGAAGCCAGGTGTGGTGGCATGTGCCTTTACTCCCAGCCCTCAGGAGGCAAAGGCAGGTGGATCTCTATGAGATCAAGGGCAGCCTTGTCAAGTTCCAGGCCTGCCTCAAAAAAACAAAAAAACAGCTGGTTATGGTGGCACATGCCTTTGATCCCAGTCCTCAGGAAGCAGAGGCAGGTGGATCTCTGCGAGATCAAGACCAGCCTAGTCCACATAGTGACTTCCAGATGGACTGAGGCTAGGAAGACCCTATAAAAAAAGAATGATGAGTGAAACAAGCAAAATAAGACTGACAGAAGAAATAGACAATTCCCTATTTTAGTTAAGAGAATTTAATCTCCAACTTTTGATAACTGACAAAACTGGACAGAAAATTAGTGATTTTAGAAAAGACTTAAACAGTAATAATAGTTGAAAACCCATTATTTTTTATGTGTGCATGAACCACTCTTTGGGACAGACTACAACCCAGGCCATAAAGCAAATCTAAATACATTTAAAATCATTGAACTTACTCAAAGGGTGTTCTGCAAACAAAATGGAGTTAAGACCATCAACAGAAATTTGGAGAGTCTTCAGTATCTGGAGGTTAAGCAACATTTTCTAAACCTAATAACCAAAGAAAACAAAAAGAAAATTAAATTTAAAACAGAAATTTACCACAAAGGAGAAAATATTAACATGTATGGGATCAACCAGGAATTCCAGCACTTGGAAAGTAGGGGCAGCAGGATCAGAAGTTCAGGGTCATCTTTGCCACAGTGAGTTCAAGGCTAGCTGAAACACACGAGATGTGGGTAGGAGGAGGCAGAGGAGATGAGAGATATTTATTGCTGGGTATGATAGCACATGTCTGTAATTTCAACACTCAGGATGCTAGGCTACATAGATCTGGTCTTAACTGAACCCAAACCAGCCAACCAAACACCTTCCCACTGGGGGGTGGAACACTTCAAATAGCACAGAGAATGGATTAAAACAAAAGAAAAGCTTAAGTATTAATCCATCCCCTATTTTCTTAGCCAGGAACTTTAATGTTGTTATAGTTTCTCTAGCACCAAAAATTGGATTCTCTTTGAGCTATGATGGACTATGACCCAGAAAAGCCATGATAAATTGAAACTATCATGAGCTAAAAATGCATTTAATATATCTAACCCACCCAACTATCATAGCTTAGCCTAGCCTACCTTAAATGTGCAAGGCTGAGCATGGTGGTACAAACCTATAATCTCAGCACTCTGGAGGCTGAGGCTAGAAGAGAGTAAGTTCCAGCTCAGTCCAGACTATATAGTGAAAGCCTGTCACAAAACGAAGAGAAGCATGCCTCAAATATTACATGAGCTTACAGCTGCACAAAATCTTCTGATGCAAAATCCATTTTGTAATAAGGTACCTACTATATCATGCAAGTTATTGAACACCATAGTGAAAATGACACCCAAAATGGTTGCACGAGTACACTTTCACCATCATAAAGTAGTCAAAAGATTCCAAGTGTAGCGTCTTGCATCTGGGAACTGTCTGCATTGTGCTTAGACTGGCAATCTCTTCTCGTAGGACAGAAGTGGTTTACCTCTAAAAGCACAAAAGGTAGTGCCAATCTTGCTTCATTTCCTGTTTCATCTCACAATTTGGAAAAATAAGTGATGAGTGATATAAGTAAGTCATTTCTCTTCTTCCCAGTCTCCCGCCTTCCCCAAAGCACCTCCCCTTACTCTGGCTGGACCAGAGTGAGCAAGTCTGGATACTGTCTGGAAATGGGTGAGCTGATCCCACTGCACTGATGCTGAAGACTGGCGGGGCTAAGTATGCATGGGTATCCACAGGCCTGAAATGGGGTGAGGTCCCTCAGACCCTGGACCTCAGACACTTACCTATGTGGTAATGCTCCTATCCCCTCGGCTAAAAGCATCACCTATGCTAGCTAGAGGCTTGGGTCTATAATGCCGAGCATGGGAGAGGAAAGCCTTGGGCTGGGATCCACACTACAGAGCGAGCAGTAGAGGCAGATCTGTTTTCAGAAAGCAGGTCAGATGCCTGAAAGGAGGCTGGCTCCCTGCAGATTCTGCCCACGTTTGGAAGCCATCTCTCTGCCAAGCCTAAAACTGCCACCATATGTTTGCCACAGAACAGTCTAAGGTGCCTGGGTCTCTTGGCTAAATAACTAATTGTGGTTTACACAAATAATTACCTCACTGAAGCAGTCAGAGAATTTTTAAAAAGAGAAGAAAGATGAAGAGCACCAGAAGAGCTGCACACCCTCGATTTTCAAAATAGAGAAGGCATCAGGTCTGATTTCAGGAGGAAGTGCAATTCTGTGCGGGATGGAACTGCTGAGGCAGCACAACCCCTTTACAGACCCAGCAGAGTCAGGACTTTGAAAGCATGTAGGAAGGCAGAGAGCTGCTCTGGGAGGATGCTCTTGGGCTGTCAGATGATGAGGCTCTTTCTGGAGGGTGCTGAGAGAGCCACACAGAGGGCAAACCTAGGATTGCTATGTGCCTACAGTTTCCCTGTGATGCCTGAGGCGGTAGAGACCCTGACTCCCTTGAGAATGCCTGGCTTTTCTGGCTCCTCCCCTCCAAACCTGTATACCATCTCCTGCCTCATGACTTTGGCCATGGTCAGGACATTCTTGAGCAGCATGGGCTGAAACCCCTTTAGGCTTGAAGGCCAAGTCACTCTGTTACCTCTAATGATGCCCAGCATCTGAACAACTGGTGGTAGCCTTCAGGGCCACAAGACTGCTCTGTCTTCTGGGCTCTGCAAACTTACGTTGCTTTACTTGGCATCTGAGATGCCTGAGAGGCATCTGAGAGGCAACATGCGTGATTAAGAAGGTGGGTTCTGGTGCCAGATTCCTTACAGCTGTGCAATGGAGACCAGAGACTTGCTCTTTGTGAGTGTCCCTGTATGTAAAAAGGATGACAATCTGATTTGTTTTCACAAGATTGTAAGATCATATAAGCTGTGGAACGGTGAGTTGCTGGCACCGTGGCACAAGGGTGGGCTCTTATTCAACCCACGCACAGCACTCACTTGCTCCTCGCTGCGCTCGGTGATGGAGATAAAATGGGAAACACAGAAAGGGCAGATATTGCCCTCTGAAGC
Source organism: Eospalax fontanierii (assembly GCA_035773235.1). Taxonomy (NCBI): domain Eukaryota; kingdom Metazoa; phylum Chordata; class Mammalia; order Rodentia; family Spalacidae; genus Eospalax; species Eospalax fontanierii. The sequence continues at coordinate 48,920,279 of CM069545.1, forward strand.
ATCTAGCTGAAGGAGAGTCGTTTAAATTTTAGTAGTTATACTGTACAGGATAGTACACAGCTGTCTTGGACTGTTTTCTGATGCTATAACAGAACACTTGGAACTGGGTTATTTACTTATTATGTTTTTGAGGTAGGGTCTCGTTGTCCCTAGTGAGGTCCATGGCACATGGTAGGTATCAGGACATACTTGTCAATAGGCAGGTGAATGAGTCTGGACCACGGAGCTCTGCTTAGGGTTGAATGCTTACACTGGGGCTGCCTTTGCCTTATTCCTTCCTGTAAAGGGCCTATGTTCCAGCAGAGACAGGCATTCCTGACAACGTAGTGGCAGGAGGCTGCGGGCTACGATGTGGTCCCGAGGCTTTTCTGCACTTCTCTCTCTGTGGCTCTTCAGCTTTCTCTAGGCAGTGACTCCTCAGGAATGGCTCTCTGCCCCTCTGCAGCCTCTCCTCTAAGGTAAACACACCACCCCCGAGGCCCTTTTATTTCCCTACCATTTCAGCCATTCTGCTAACATAAGGGTCAATTTGCTCAGTAGCATCCCCTGGACTGAGCGTCCTGACCCACAGTTCCTCCGATGTGGGGAAAACTGGAAAGCTCTGGCTTGGGTTTGGTCCTTAAAATGGAAAGAATGATGGCGCACGTACTGAGGAACACAGGACCCCACACTTCCAGAGTAGCTACACACCCCACGCACAAGGTCTCCATTTCCACTGTTGATAGTTGCCAACAACATACCTGTTAGTGTTCTCAGCAGGAAACAATTATTGTGTGTAGAAAAGTGTTGACTGAGTGCCCGCTATCTGCAGAGGGAACTGTGCTACAGACGTTTGGCCTGTAAAAGCAGAGATGATGAGTATTTATCTATTAAATATGTTGTTAGGTTAAAAAAAGTGAAGTGTAGCAACTAGTAGGTGGTGCGTTTGCATTTGCCTAGAAACAGTATCTTTAGAGGCTGAGGCAGGAGAATTGTGAGTTTGAAACCTTATCTCAAAAAGAAAAGAAAAGAAACAAATAAAATAAAAAGGTGTCACAGAAGAAAAAAAAATGCTCAGACTTGGCCATCAGGTGTTCCTGAAGAGGTTTCACAGAGTAGATGACTGGTGGATCAACCAGCCCAAGGTTGGCCTTCATTCAAAACAGAAAAAGATGTGTAAATGCTTTTGTGGCTTAATGCTATTTAGAGAATACATGAGAAACTGGTTACTTGTTTCCCTGAGACCAAATATCTGGCACTCTATGCATTGCCCGCTACAGCTAAACCTGAGAACAGCAGGGCCTGGCATCAGGCAGATGCTTCCAGGGGCTGGAGAGATGGCTCGGGTGCTAAGAGCAATGGCATAACCCTCATACATATAAAATAAAAATAAAGAGCACTGGCTGCTTTTGCAGAGGACCTGGGCTCGGTTTCCAGCACCTACATGGTGATTAACAACCATCTGTAACTCCAGTTCCAGGGGATCCAATACCATCTTCTGGCCTCTGCAGGCATTGCATGCACTTACATATGCATAGGTGAAACACTCAAACATAACATTTAAAAAATGATAATAATTTAAAAAGGAAGATACTTCTTGGGGAGGCTGAGGCAAGAGGGTCACATGAGCCCAAGCAGCTGGATAGACAGAAGATGATAGATAGATAGATAGATAGATAGATAGATGATCGATAAAACAGGATGAAAGAAAGGAAAGGAAGAAAGAAAAAGATACCTCTTAAAAGAAAGCCTGACAGGCTCAGGAGATGGCTTGGTGAGTAAAGTGCTTGCACACAATTGTGAGGACCTGAGTTCAGTGAAAATTAAAAATCCACGCTCAGCAGAGACAAGCGAATTCCTGGGGTTGCCGGCCCGCCAGTCAGACTGAATCTTGGAGCTCTAGGTTCAATGAGACTGTATCTCCAAAAAAAAAAAAATTAGTTGGAGAGCCATTGGTGAAGATGTCCCATGATGATCTCTGGCCTCCACACCATCATATGTGCATGTGCTCCCACACACAAACCCATACAAATCCATAACACACACACACACACACATGCACACAAACACACACACACACGCACACAAACACACACACTGCCTGAGATTTTACCCATGACAGGGAATTACCTGCTGCCCATCAGCTGCTAAGGATTCCTTTCCTAAGTGTCTCTGATCTACAAAGAGAGCCCTGTAGGGGCAGGCAGGCAGGGAGCCGGGGAGGATCTAAGCCAGGCAGCTGGGCCATCTGGATTGTCTTCTCTGGGCCTCGGGGAGGAGGGGCCGAGCTCTCTTCCCCTTCGCGTCACAGACATGGGAAGCGGAACGTTTCTAAAGCTGCTGATGTAGACAGAGGAGCCAGGTTTTATTGTTCACTCTGCTCCTTTCAACTCTGTCTTAGACAAATGACCTCCACATGGCCTTCTGCTTAATAAAGGTATAATCGCCATAAAAGGGCAAACTAGAAGTCAGTCATCCACCTGTCATCTATCTTGAAAAACATCAGGCATGCTGAGAAGCTGCTCCACCAGTGGGCCTGTTCCCCAGATGTCCTCCCAGAGCCCTGACTCCAGACATCAGGATGATGAGTGGAGGTTCTTCCCCTCTTGTGACTCACCAAGAACTGGTCAGCCAAGCAAGGGCAGACACAGATCCCTAGATTTGCAATTAGCACAAAGAATCAATTCAATAGCTGAAAAGCTCATTCAGTAATAATCTTAATTACACATTACACACAAGGAAGGGAAGCAGTTTCCACAGACGCCAGGCTGAGCTCTGTCAATAGAGTTGTTTGCTTTTCAACCCTGAGGCTATAGAAACAGCCTATTGGAAATAACACATACGTATCTTAGAGCCTGATATTTCAGACACTCTAGAAAAAATGTGACAGTAGCAACACGTTGAGGCAAAACAGCCTCAGTCCTGGCTGAGCATTTTCCCCCTGCCATTGTCTGTCTTGCAGAGTGTTAGGATCTGGTTAGTAGCTTAATACTTTTAAACATATATGTTTTGAAATGTTACAACCGGCTCTTCTCTGTTCTCGCAGATCCTCAACATGTAAACATCCCCCTATTTTTCTTTCCTTTTCTACCTGAAAAACCCTATTGGTGTTTCTGGGAGCAGAGATTAGAATGCACTTCTGTTTGCCAGCCACACTGCGCCTAGCCAGCAGGCATGTCGGCAAGGCACTGCACGCTACCGTTAATGTTACTTAGCTGTTGCCAGGGCAGCCAGATAGACAAGACAAGGCGTCCCTCACTGCGCCTCATGGGTATTTGACTGTCGACACCCCTCCTCTTCTCTCTTTTCATCTGGAGCAGAAATTGTTTTCTCTTTCCTTGTCTCCATTCTGGAGCCAGGGAGTATCTATAGAGCTCCACCCTTGGTTACATTCCCTCCCCCTTGTCAATCCTTTTCTATCTCTTGCTCCTGGTCCCCTGTGTGCCAAGAATTGCTGGTGGATGAGCTGTGGTGTAAGGAGGCACATCCCTTGGGTTTGAATTCTGGCTCTGGTGATATGATTTTTAGGTCAGTTCTTTAACCTCTCTGATCCTGTTTCCTCCTCGAGATGGGGGATGCATGAGCCCCCTCCTCATGAGATTCTTACAAACATTAAATGAGATACTGCACGGAGAATACCTCATAGACAGTAAGGCTTCAGCAAACAATGTTATTTTTGTTACCAATATTTCCATAGCATCTTTACTTCCTCGGTGACTGATCTGGAGTGGAAAATGGTAACAGAAGACACCAGTGTCTCCATGGTAGGCGTTCAGTAAACTCAATACTAAAAGTACCATTTTCAGCTGAGCAATGTAGCAATATGCATATAATCTCAGCATTCAGGAGTCTGATTAGGAGGATCATCTCAAGCTTGAGATGGCCAGCCTGGGCTATAGTGAGACCTTGTAACAAACAAACCAATGAGCACCACTTTCAATTGGCTCCCCAAATTCTGCTGAACACAGGAATCAGTGATGGTTGGAAACATATCAGCAACTCCAGTGTTTGGGGGTTTCTGGTTTTTGTTGTTGTTTGTTTATGAGACAGGGTCTGTTGTAGAACTTGTTCTGAAGACCAGGCTGGCCTTGAACTCATAGAGATTTGTCTGCTTCTGCCTCTTGAGTGCTAGGATTAAAGGCATGTGTCATTACACCTGGTTCTGCAGTTGCTGTCTTAATAAGACCTTATCTATCATCTTCCTGACCATATAAAGAGGTGGTGCAGGCTAACCAGTGGATGGGAGTCCACTCCAGCCAGCTGCGCCCTGCTCCTCTGTCTCACCCTGCTAGGGTCAGTGAGAACTATTAAGTAATACCTAGTAAGTTTGCCTTAGAGGTAAATACTTGCAATACTTCTCCCTTCATTTGATACAAGGTGTGTTTTGTCAGAAGACACCTCCTCATGACCCAGTTTCATGATCTTCCTCTTTTAGACTTTGCCTAAGTGAATCCTCTCTGCAAATGTACAATTTGGCAGAAGGTAAAATGATGGTGACCATATGTACAACAGGATCAGCTCTGCAAATGCTTCTATATACACAGGTTGCATGTTTTTTTTCAGGTGAACATCACTAGGACCCTGTTGTCTTTGTTTGCTCAAGGAGTTAGACCAGCCCTGACTAGCCACGGTGAGCTGCAGAGGGACAGGAAAGGGGGACAGAAGAGCCACCACGCTGCCTGTGCACTGAGCAGGGGAGAAATGGAGCAACCCCAAACACCACCCACTGGCTGTGCACTCTTAGCACAAAGACAAGTTCCGTTCCTTTGTGCTGTCCTGGAATGTGTGCCAGCTCCCAGGTCACGTTGCAGGGGACCATGTGGCCCTGAAATGAAAGGCCCTATTGTGACTACTGGTCAACAAGGCAGAGCAAAGTCTGTCCGAGCAGAAAAACCAGGAACCTCCCCACTTTTACGTGCTGAGAAGTGCGTGTTTCATATTGTGTTCAAGTAGATGGGGTGGGGGCAGTTCCTTTCAAAATGCCCAGGGCTAGGAAAGATAGATACTTATCTGTTCATTGTCTCCAACCCTAGATGCTTTGAAAATGACCTGAGCAATGGGCTTACTGCTTCCATTGTTTCTTCCTCTTTCTAGCTGGCATTTATCTTCTCCAAAAACTTCCTATCATAGTGATCCTAAGCTTCTGTTGGGAATTTTCACTCCATTCTATGGATAAACAAGCATATTCTTTAAATAAAATTTGTTCACATGGGCAAAGACATGGAAAAAATTTTACACGAAACTCCAACTGGTTTGGAGTATTCTTATGAGCAAATGTTATATAGTAAGCTGAACATACATTGAAGTACAAATCATTATTGTGTGTGCTAGTGCATGTTTGTGATGTCAAAACCTTTGAGGCAAACTGAGACAGGTACATTTGGAGGTCAAGGTCTGGATACAGAGTGAGACCCTGCTTCAAAAACAGACAAAAACCATGAACGAATAAGAGCCAGCTGCCTAATGACTGAGTATATTTTCTTTAAGAGAAGGGAATCTGCGTAAAAATCTAGTGTCTTACTCCAGCCTGGGTGCAGCAGTATACTTCGCTAGGTCCCAGTTTCCTTGCCTATGAAGCAACACAGGCTCTGCTTGGTTGGAGGCTCCCTTTAGGGGTGCTTGAGACTTAACCCCAGTTCCAGCTATCTGCCTCATCCTAGTGGTGTGATCCATAATACCCTTTAATTCTTCTGGAGTTGGCTAGGTAGAAAATACCCAGGAGGTCTGGAAGCATCTACATTTCCCAAGGGATGTTATAGTAAGAGGTTGGCACCATTAAGGGCATAGAACGTGGCACGTGTCGGAATGAGGAAGAGTGTGAGATCCAGAGAACAGCTGACCTTGCTTATGCCTGGACACACAGGAGTCTCGCTTCAAGTTCTCCAAGCTCCTTCTTCTCTCCCCAAACAACTTCCATCTGAAACTAGGAGATGGGGGAAAATTCCTTTCTTCCGCTTCAGTTTTTCCACTGGTAAATGGAAGGTGTGGATTCAGGTGACCTCTGCAACCCAGATAAAAGCTGATATGCATGGTTCTAGGAACCCCAGGACATGTGCACTAAGACCCAAGTTCTGAAACAAAAAAACACTAGACAAAGTGTTCTGTTTTTCTTTTTGAGGCAGGTTGACATTGGACTTGTGAGTTCAAGTAATCCCTCTGCAATAGCCTCCCAAGTAGCTGGGACTGTAAGTAGACGTGACTGGGTGCAGTTCTTTAACTGGATTAGGATCAGCACAGGCACATGGGAGCCACACAGAACTGGGGTCGGAACCACCTGCATTGATCACAGTAGGAATCACTAAATCTCATACTGGACAGGGAATACATAGTCCCTGCCCTTGTCATTCACAGGACCCTAAGTAGAGGACTAGGAGTATTATCTCAGTAATGGAGCCTAATTAGCTTGACTAGAGACACTCTAGAATGCTTATAAGCAAGTCTTAAAAGAATCAGACTATTTCTGATGAACTTAACTGTATCCCACAGCAACACTAAAAAATATTAAAAAAAATGTTTTATCTATTATTTTTACTTTTTTTTTTTAACTGTGTATGATTGTATTGCTTGTACATGTATAAGAACAACCATGTTGTGAAGTGCCCAAGGAGATCAGATCCTCTGAAACTGGAGTTACAGATGGTTGTTAGCTGCCATGTGGGTGCTAGGAATCAAACCTGGGTCCAGTGAGAGCAGCCAGTGCTGTTAACCACTTAATCTCTCCAGTCCACTCAAAATACTTTTAAAATGAAAGAATATTTAGCATTCAACAAAGTAAAAATCTAAGCAAGAGAAACAGTTAAAATGAATTATACAGGTACCCAGGTAATCAGGTTGCTTAAAACTGTTGATAAGGAGTCTTGAAATTAATCACAGATAAAAGTTATGAAGAAAGGGACAACGATGACAGATAAAGGTGGCGGAGTAGAAAGCAATCATCGTTCCGCAGCGAAAGAAAAGAATCAAGGACATTGAGACGGCTTGGTGGGAAAGGCTCTTGGTGCGTAAATTGTTCAGTGGAACCCTCATAAGGGTGGCAGGAGAAAGCCAACTCCACAGAGTTGTCCTCTGACCTCTGTACCTCCACTTGGCATGCCCCTCTCCCATCATACACAATAGTAGCATATATAGTACAAGGAAACTATTACCAAAGGTGTTTTTCAAGACGTTCAGACATTCTAAAGTTAAAAAACACCGAATCTCCCCCCAACAGTTCTGTATTCTAGGAGATGATAAATGGTAGCGGATTAAATATCTAGCACCACAGACAGTGATGAGAAGCCATGGAAGTAGAACTACAACTATTTAAACCCAGATCCGTCTCTGGAATGAGAGTGTTTCTGTTGCCCTTGGCTACCTGGACCCAAAAATCAGGCCTGCAAAGTACTCCAAACTTGAGCCAACATGCTCAGCGGGCAGAGACCCCAGGATTCCCAAGAGGTGGCACATGTGTCCCTATCACCACACCACCTTCACCCAGAAAGACTGGGAAGGAAAGAAAGGCAGAGCCAAGTCATGTATTCGGGCTGCAAGGAAGCTGGTTCAATTTCTGAGGCCAATAGAAGATGGAGGCCGCCATGTTTATCCTCTTCTCCATAAGCAGATTCTGGGTTTTTATGGTGTTGGTGATTGAATTTAGCACAAGCCGGGACCATGCTCAAGTGCTGAAGTTCTGTTTCTGGAGCTCCTCATCTCTCTATGGAGATTGATCTTCAGTCCGCTTTCCCACTGAGCTACATCCCTAGTCTCAGTAAAGGATTCTAGGGAAATCATCCACAAATATTGGGATGTAAATCCATTCTCCATTTGGACATTTGATTGGAAAATAATTTGTGGGTTTACTAGTACAGGATTTGGAGCAGAAGAAGGTCTTGGAGAAGGAAGTGCCGCAGGGGTGGTCTGAGCCCGGCACTTGTCCGAGCCAGGGTGCTTGTTCACTGGGGTTCACTGCAGGCGATTCAGGAGCAGCTATGCCCTCATCCCCAGACAGCATGTTCATTATTTTCACAGGAACATGTCCTCATGGCATCTATACAGCTCACACTGGTGGGAACTGAGCCTGGAGCATATGCCTGCCCTGTGGTTCTCCTTTAGAACTCTGAAGACTCTCTGAAGAAAGCCGCCATATGAATGTCTGCCCTCATTGGGATGTCGACTGTATGACCAGGAACAGAGGCTACAGCAATGGCCTCTGAGCATAAAACCCCATGTCCCCTCCCTAGCCTCCCTTTAAGTTGAAGACTGTAGAGAAACCCGTCTTGAAGGGGGAAGATAAGGATTGGGGTGTTTCAGAAAGGGAACGAGGTAGAGGAGCTGAGAACAGAATCAAGTTTGGACTTGGTGTTACAAAGTGATCTGTCAGGCAGGATTTCATTTACTTCAGCAGACAAACTTTGCAAAACAAAACAAAAACAAAAGAACAAACAGAAACCTTATGAGTACCATCACCACAACAAAGAGAAAGTAGTCTTGTCACCACATAGGATACTCAACTCAACCTTGTCAATGAAGCCTGAAGAATCCCCTCCAAGCCTGGTGGGAGGGCTACTCAAATGCTCCAGGTCCTTGATGGCCACCACAGAGAAGAATTTCAAGACAAGTCAGAGGGCAGCAAAGCTGACAAATTTAATGATTAAGCAGAAAGGTAAAACACACTTGCAGAGAGTCAAGAGTAGATATGAGCAGTCAAGTGTGGGCTTGCAGTAGCTAAGTATGTAATTTGGGAATGCTGAAGCTGTTTTACTGTAACTGAAGTTACATAGTAGGGAAAATATGTGCTGGTATCTTTATTTCTATTATCCGCAGGATTCTGTCCTTGAAGAGGAGACTTTCTAAAGTACGCGGCAAGCTTGCATCCAGAGAATGCAGTGCTGGAGTTTTAAAAAATTTGATCAAAGAGATCTTTACTTATATATAGATTGGATGTAAAATTTATTAATGAGTTTGACAGTCTGCTGTGTGATGGTTTGCATGGACATTTTTCAGGTACCTGGTCAGTTATATAGAAATTCTTGGGTGTCAGTCGTGGAGAGAGAAGTGAGAACCGCAGAATGAGGGCCCTGTCTCTTCTGGTGCCTTCTCTCTTGACCTACTCTGCCAGAGTCTGAGGTTTGGTATAAAAGCTATTAGAAAATCATAGCTCTGCCTAAGGTATTATTAAGAGATCCTCTACCCATTGGAGATAGAAAATTTGGTATAACATTTTTATGAGTGTTTAAGGAAAAAAAAAAGAGTTTTGCTCTGAGGCAGGGTATGTATCCCAGGCTGGCCTGGAATTCATGATCTTTCTTCTGCTGGGATTATAGATTTGTACCACTGCATCTGGGAAAAGAAGTTCTTAGCTTATTTTTATGGGTGCTGGAGAGATGGCTCGGTGGTTAAGAGCATTGGTTCTTCTTGCAGAGGATCTGGGTTCGGTCCTCAGTACCCACATGGCAGCTAACAACCATCTATACCTCCAGTTCCAGGGGATCTAACATTTTCTTCTGACCTCCTTGGGTATTCCATCCAGGTAATGCACTTACAGTCATGCAAGGAAAATACTCATATACATAAAATTAAAAAAAAAAGCAAGGCATGGTAGTGGATGCCTTTAATTCCAGCACTTAGAAGGCAGAGGCAGGGATCTCTGTGAGAGCGAGGTCAGACCAGTCTACACAGCAAGGTCCAGGCCAGCTGGGGCTACAAGGAGACCCTGTCTTAAAACAAACAAAAAAAAAAAATTAAAAGTTAAAAATAATAAATAATTTGTAGAAAAACCATCAAAAACAAGACTATCTTTCCCACATAGGCAGAATGACATGTATGAAGAAAATATTTAGAGGACGAGGAGATAGCTCAGTTAGTAAAGGACTTGAGTTTGGTTCCTAAAACCCATAACCCTAAATTAGGGCTAGAGAGGTGGCTCAGCGATTAAGAGCCCTGACCACTCTTGCAGATGGCCTGGGTTCATATCCCAGAACCCTCATGGTGGCTGACAACCATCCATAACTCTGGTTCCAGGAGATCCGACGCCCTCTTCTGATTTCCACAGGCATTGCATGACATATATGTAGGCAATATACTCATACACATAAAATAAAAATAAATAAGTAAATAATTAAAAAAAAAACTCATGTAAAGAAGCTGGATGTGGTGACACACACTTGTAATCCAGTGCTGAGAAGGCAGGGACAGGCAGATATCTGGGGCTCACTGACTAGGTGAACTCCAGGCAAGTAAGAGAACCTGTCTCAGGAGGAGGAGGAGGAGGAGGAGGAGGAGGAGGAGGAGGAGCAGGAGGAGGAGGAGGAGCAGGAGGAGGAGGAGGAGGAGGAAAAGGAGGTAGAGGAGGAGGAGCAGAAACTGTGAGCAGGAGTTAATTAAGCCAGAAAGGGACTCTGGAGAGCACTCCAACCATCACTACTGCTCTTGGTGAGCTCCCCGGACACCTGCTCCTCAGGCAGGTGTCTTTGCAGCTAGCTGTTCTTTAGCTCATGGCCTGTCTGCTGGGAAAGGAAACTGGAAAACATGGCTTGATCCAATGAGCAAAGGCCTCATGGGTCTCATGACCTTTTCAGCAGAAAGGGGTTTCTAGATTCCCCTTCAGATCTGGGACCATCATCAGGCCCTTACTACTGCATACAGTCCAGGCTTGTCCCACAGGATGACTGTGGTGCTTGAGGACAGGGTGGAGTATGAACACTCAGCTGTTCTCCTGGGAAACTTGCTTAGCAACAGGTCAGCAGCAGCTGAGGCTCTGCCCCAGCTGAAGTCTTAGCACTTGGTCACTTTGGCTTCTTTTTTTATTCAGCAAATAGTACACTTAAGTAAGAAAATAAATGTATAACTATCATAATCCACCACCAAACAGTGATGAATAGTGTTTTGTGTATTTTCTCTTGGATCGGTTAAGTGTATGATCCATATATATATAATTGTATGATATATGTATATATACTACTCAAATGAATATACATTTCTGTGTACACAGTTTGGGAACACTGACGTCATAACTTCCTGTTATCTTAAATAAGGTGAGGCAAGCGACCTTCACATAACTCCTCTTGCACATTCCTTATCATTTCCCTGAATAAGTCCTCGGTGGGACTGCAGACCTAGGGGGCTCCCCACCTAAAGCCCCAGGGGGGTGTGGGAAGAAGGACCTTAAAGAGGAGCTGGGGAGCTGGAGGATCCATTGCTTCCCGCTCAGGTTCTCCTTTCTTTCTCCCCATTCACCCTTTGATTTCTCACCTTTTGCCCCATTCCGTTACCTCAACTCTGGATATTTTTTTCTATGCTCAAATTTTCTGTTTTGGGGCTTTGAACCTTCCCTCCATTGCCTTGGCCATCTGCCTCAAGTCAGTTTCCTAACTATATCCTATGGCAACAACGTAGCTGCAAGTGTCTCAGATATGTCTAATCTGAGCAACTGCCACAGTTCCATGGAGACTCCCTGATTGGCTTGGTGTAGGTCATATGCCAATCTCTGAACCAATGACCACATCCAGAGACCAATTGCTAGAGTCCCTGAGCTGGGGGAAATCTTAGCCTGCCACAGAAACTAGGTGCTGGGGGAGAGGTGGATCCTTTGATAAAAGCAGCCTTCTGTTCTGGGAATGGGAGTAACATCCTTGAGCCACCAGTCCAGATGAGTGGTGAAATGCTCCTTGTGCATGATGGGGAATGTATGACAAGTGCCTTATGTGAAGATTTTTGTGGTGCTGGGCCTCAAACATGGGGCCTTACACATGCTAGGAAAGTGTTCGACCATTGAGCTATATCCCTAGATGAAGATTATGCTTTTAAATATAATAGTTGTTAGAGTCTTACCTAAGGAAATGTCTGAAAATAAAGTAAAATACATAACACTAGTAAATATAGATCAACTCAAAGGTATGTTCCCAGGGCACACCTGAAAAGCACAACTGATTTATCTAATAAGACTTTTTTTTAGTCTTTTTGAGACAGGTTGTCCCTAAGAGCCTTGGCTGGCCTGGAACTCACAATGTAGACCAGGCTGGCCTCACAGAGATCCACCTGTCTCTGCCTTCTGAGTGCTGGGACTAAAGGTATGAGCCACCACGCCTGGTTTAATAAGACATTAAAAAAATCCAAAATGTGTCTAGAAATACAAAAAGATTTTTTAATGCAGAGTATCCTAATCTTCCTTTTTCATTCAAATTTACAGTGTTTAAAATAATTTTACTGCATTGGAGATATGGCTCAGTGGTTAAGAGTGCATACTGCTCTTCCAGAGGACCCAGGTTCAGTTCCCAGCACCCAGGTCATATGAGAACACCTCCTCCTCTACACACACATAATTAAAAATAAAAAATAATTTAAAAAATAAAACATTTGATTTATCCATAATCTGAAACTGTTATCCGTAGCTATTAAAATTTCATCCTTTGGGTTGTGGGCTTTTTGTTTTTCTCCAAATAAATCTCTTTAAGGTTAAAATAATTTTGCAATTAACAGAATCTCAGGGCTGGATCTTGAAGTAGGCTCTTGGGGCGTTATTTCAATTCTTACAACAGCTCTAAAGTAACCTTAGCGCTCTTATTTTACAGATAAGAAAATGGAAGTTAAAAGAGGTGCCATAGTATTCCCAGAGTGGTAGACCTAAGAGTTCCCACTAAGTGGCTGTGACAGTCTTAACTGCCAACATGACACATTCTAGAATCATCTGGGAAGAGAATTTTAATGAGTGGTTATCTAGCTCAGATTTTTCTGGACTCTGTCTGTGGGAGCTCGCCTTGATTGTGTTGATGGAGGTGAGGAGGACCCCCCCACACTGTAGGTGGCATCATTTCCTAGCAGGGCATCTGGCGCTGAAAGAGTGGAGAGATCCAGCTGAGCCCAGTCCTCTATTGCTTGACTCTGGAGGTAACATGACCAGTTCTCTCGAGCTCCTGCTACGGTGACTTCCCTGCAATGACGGACCACACCTGGGAACCGTGAACTAAAATAAACCTTTGCTCCTGTAAGTTGCTTTTGTCAAAGTATTTCATCACAGCAGCAGAAAGAACCGAAACCAATACTGTGGCGGAGCCTGGAGTGTGTACAACAGAACATCTTTCTCTGGAGAGAAAACACGACGCTCCTCAGTCCCACTTGTGCCGCTTCCCAAGGTTCCGCAGCTTGAATACTGGTACAGGGACAGGACGCGATTAATGAACAGGGAACCCAAAGTTTGGAATTTCAGATATTATTCAGGAAGAAACAAAAATGACCTCTGTCTTTTCAGAGGAATCGAAAGCACCTGGCTTTTCCAAAAGAATTCTTTTTGGTGTGACGGCCCTGGCAAGTTGTGAGGGATTTCTTGAAAGTATGATGTAAGGCCAAGGGCTAGGACACCGAAATGTACAAGAATGGAGAACCCAAGGAAACCCCAGCTGGTCCTCGTTGTGCCTGCCATTATTTTAGGAGATGGAGGCCTCATTTAATATGTGCATCACACCCTTGGCATCGTTTGACTTCCTGGAAACATCATTAACAAGTCTGCAAGGTTGAGGTAAGTTTGCTACCTGCCTGCAGATAGACCCCCTTTCTGTTCAGGAGCTGGGAGTGGACAGTTCCCGCCCTCCCATGCAAGTGAGTCACAAATGAAATGTTTGAATCCTCAAAAGGGAGATGCTTCCGTTCCAAGCAATTGAGTTCCGCCGGCAACAAAGCTCTGTTTGTAGCCTGTTGGATCAGAACAATCTGGGGTGTGTTTTCTGTTAGGTCCAGGAAATAAGAGGTACATGATTCTAATTTATGGAATTTGGCATTCTTACATAAATATTTCTTATTTTGTTACAGATATTTTAACAGAAGGAAAAGGTCTTTTAGAGGATCATGAGACCTATACTTTGAATGGGGATGGTAAGAGGGGGAATGTGGGGTGTGTAGAGAGTATACATCCTGTTTATATCTATTTGGCTGGAGCAAAAGACACATGGCAAGCAGTGTGAGTAGGGACCATTCCAGCAAGGGTATTGAAGGCTCAGGTCCATATTCAGATTGCTCTCACAGCACTGGGAGTTAATGACAGTTCTTGACCCTCTGAATCAGAACTTCGTTTTAGGCAGAACAATTTACTGGAGAGATGATGTACAGGATCAGAATTTACACTGAAGGCAAAGATATGGCTCATATTTCTGTGTGGGGAGTGCTGATGGATGCCATATCTAGATCCGGACATAGTGGAAAAAGTACCACATTTGAAAGGAGAGATCATGTATCTGCCTTCTGAACATCCCAGTTTGAGGTCTCCAAAGTGGAGATAGTCAGAAGTCAACTGGAAATATGAGCCTAGGACTGAGACAAAGGCAGGCCTGAGCCACCGTCATGAAGGGAATGAGCTGAGGTGTTAGTCGAAGCCTTTACCACTGAATGGGACCAGGGGAAAAAGGAGGAGTCAAGGGGAGCAGGGGCAAGGCCTTGAAGAAATACTGCTGCAGGGAACAGATAGTTGGGGAGCATGTAGAGAAACAGAGTAGAACACGGCAGCCATCAGGGCCACTAAAGGAGGAACTTTAAGAAGACGGTGGCCAGTGCTATAGGATTTGGTGAAGGAGTTGTGAAGGTTGAAGGATGGACGCATTGTTTTTTTGAGAAGATCTGGTGGGCAATGATGAGAGTCTAAGCCAAGTTTCAAAATTTTTTTTTCCAGTTTTTGAGACAGAAGTTCATGTAGCCCAGACTGGCCTCAAGCTCACTTTGTAGTTGAGAATGACACTGAATCCCTGATTTTCCTTATTTCATCTCCCAAGTGCTGGGATTATAGACCAGGCTTGGCTACTTACAAAGAATTTATTTGTTTATTTATTCATTCATTTATTTATCCTGGGAATTGGACCTATGGCCTTGAGCCTGCGGGTAAGTGCTGTTATCACTGAGCTATTCCCCCAGTCTTACTTTTGCTTTTTATTTGGAGACAATCTCACTGAATTACAGGCTAGCAAAGCATTTGAAAATTTGTGGTATAGTCTTGTATCGTGGCACAGGCTTGTGATGTTAGTATTTAGGAGACTGAGGCAGGAGGATCATGAGTCCAAGGTCAGCCTGAGCTACGTAGTGACACCCTGTTCCCCTTCCCCCAAAAAAGATCTAACTGTCATACACCTCAGAATGGTCACAGTGGCAAATTTTATGTGCCTGTGCTTGACACATAACTGCAACAATTGCTTTAAGTAGTAAGTGGGAAAAGGTACGTGGTACATCAGAAAGGGAAGTCGACGTGCAGACCACGCTTTGAGACCACGGCTTAGTGCAGATGCAGCAAAGTACAGCCTGAAAGGGTAGCAGGATGCAAAGACATGTCCTCTGAGAGATAATCTGAACAGTTCTCTGCTGACTGTGAGGCTGCTCCACAGGAAAGGAGAGAATGGAGGAGAAGAGACAGGCAGTGGGTAGACTGATGTCTCCAGGAAGATACCCTGACCCCGGAAGTGTGAACTTGACCTTATTAGGAAAGAGGTTCTTTGTGGAAATAGTTAAGGATTTTTAAATTCATTTGGATTATCCAGGTGGGTCCTGAATCTAGTGACAAGAGATGGGCGAGGACAGGCTCAGGGAGGACTGGGGAAGGCCATGTGAAGATGAGAGCAGTGTAGAGGCATGCCAAGGGATGCCTGATGTCACCAAAAGCTGGAAAAGACAAGAGGACTTTCTCCTCAGGTCATGTCACAGAACCATCTTTTAAAAAAGGATTTTTATTCTTTACTTTTGTGATTATCATGCATGAGTATTATCTTCTAATTATTTCTGTCCCTCTCAGTCCACCTCCAGCTCTCCCCAAACTCCCTCTCAATTTCTTCTCCTCTTCTTTATTATTGTTACAGATACATATATACCTTTATAAATACACATATGCATACAGTGCACTGAATCCATTTAGTAGTGCCCAGGTGTACCTGTGTTTAGGGATGCCTACTTGAAATTAGATAATCTCTCAGGGAGCTGGTCCCTGAAGACTACTGGTTCTCTCTCAGCATCCATTGGTTGCCTGTGTCTCTTCATCTTGAGGTGGGACCCCAAGACATGTCCCTCATCTACCTTGGCATGTTAGCTGGTTTTGTTATTATGCAGATCTCATTAGACTATCCTGCTGTGGAGATTTCATTGGCGCAGCTTCCCTGCCTTGTGTAGAATGCATTAACTAGAAGTGTCCTTTCCCTCTGGCTCTTAGATTCTTTCTGCCCCCTTTTCTGAGATGCTCCCATGAGGTGCAGAGGTTGCATTGCAGATGTGTCACTAAGTGCTGAGCACTTCACAGACACTTATTCTGCGTTTGACCAGTTGTAGAGCTTTGTAATAGTTTCCATCGGTTACAAAAAGAAGCTTCTTTGATGAGTGGTGAGAGGTTCACTTGTATGTAAATACAAGTATACATACTTAGAATATAAGAAGAAATTACATTGGTTTAGGGAGTGACAGAAGAGGCTTCTTATTTAGAGTCTATGACCCCTCCAGCCATGTGTACGTTGATGTTTACAATACCACACATGAGCTCCCTCCCATTTTTGAACAGGCCTCAAGTCCAATTGGACAGCTGTTGATTGCCCCCAAGATAAAAGCACCATCACTGCGCGATGGAGACTATTTGCTGGGCTGGTCGTTGTGGTTCATAGACTTTACAGATGGGTGGGATCATTGATTGGTTTACTCCCTTGGAAACTTGCAGGGTATCTTCTGATACTATGAGAGTTCGTCTTCGGGAGAAAGCATCCAGGTCAGTTCCAGCTCCATTGCTCCAAGTCCTGTGTCTAAAGTATGTCCTGTCTTCAATAATAAGGTCTTACCTTCAAGTCTAGGAAGCAATGAAGAGCTGTGGCAATACCTGTATTATTTGGAGAGTCTCTTGGACTACTCCATTCAACAACTTGAAGGGAGGTTTCCACTGCCTGGCACTGTGATTTTTGTTTTATAGCCTTCACCTGTACACACATCCACACGCACACACATGTGCATGCACACACACATATGAAATAATACATTTCCCTTTGGTTTTTCACAGCACCTAAGCATTATTTATCTCTCTTTCCTTTCTCTGCCCGTGTAGGCCTCTGTATTCCCTCCCTAATTAAAGTATCCCCATTGCCTCTATTTGCCCCTTAATAACAGCTATTGCCTACTGTCAGTGCCCTGTCTAGCCAGAGAAACTCCTCTAGTAACCAACTGTAGAAATGATCCCTGAAAGTATAGTCTTCCATGGCACCATCTTGATTTCAGACTTCTGTCTCCCAAGGCTGTGACAAAATGACTTGCTGTCACTTTAGGCCACCATCTTTGTTGTGGCTATTTGTTAGTGGCATCCTAGGGAACTAAACTGGGTCCTGGATACTAGATCCAGGCACTGAGGATGGTGCCTCAGGTGACTCAGCCCTCCACACCCACACAGCCACAGCACAACCAGGCATTCAGTTCTTATTAGATTACACACTGCAGACCAATAGTCCAGAGAAGAATTTGATTGAAGAATGAGTTCTGGGCTAGAGAGATTGCTCAGTGGTTAAGAGCACTGACTGCTCTTGCAGAGAACCCAGGTTCAGTTTCTAGCACCCATATGTTGGTTAACAACTATGTGTAACTCCAGTTCCAGGGGATCCAACACCCTCTTCTGACCTCCGTGGGCACTGTACCTCATAGGTGCATTTCCATACATGCAGACAATGTACTCATATGGGTTAAATAAAAATAATAGATAAAATATAAAAAAAATTTTTAATTAAAAAAAAGGGATGGATTTTTGCCTTCACATCTTTCTTGTCCTTACTTGTTTTAGGAAATTAGTAGAATTCAGTGCTGTCTTTCTCCTCTATGTTTGATCTTCCAAGCTGTGACAGTGAAGCCAATGTGGTCCCCAGGGAGTCCTCGAGGAGCTTTTTCCTGGGCGCCTCAGCTCTTGCTCTCTTGCTATGGTACACAGTCCAGGTGACAGCAGGGCCATAACCAGCAACCGTGGATACCAGACTAACCAGAGATCTCAGGGTAAGGCCCCTTGGCCAGGAGAGAGTCCTGTCTTTTCTCCCTTACCCTGTGGACTGCCTGCGTGGACTCTCTGGGTGCCTTTGTGGACAGTCTGGGGACGGTCATGTGGCTGCCTTCCCATCTGTCTCAGGGAAGGATTTCACTGTGGATTTCAAGGTTGGAGGATCTGCAGGAACTTCCCCGTCCTCTTGTAGCACTGGTGTCTAGTGGCAAGTTGGTCCCCGGAGAGGGCACAGGCCACATTCAGCAGGGCTCTATGCCGTGAACGCTGGAACTTTCCAGCTTCAAACTCAGCTTCTCGCAGGGACAGTGGCCTCCTTTCTCTTTTGTCTTCCCCCACCAGCAACAAACCAAGTTGTTTGCTTCTTTTTCACTCCGGTACCTCGCATGTTTCCATCTGTGCCCGTTAGCCCAGGCGTCCTTGGCTGCAACCTTTGGTCTTTGTCCTTCCCAGACTGTCTCCAGCTGTGCGGTTGGCCAGGTCTCAGTGCTTCCTTGGCTACCCCATGGCTACCACTCAGTGCCCTCTGAAGTACAGTAAACTGCACGCCTGCCGACAGCACACTGGGCTGCTGTTTCTTCTATGCGTGCTCCCTCCTCCCTCCTTCCTGTTGTTCCTCCTGTTTCCTCCCCCTGAAGACCTTCTCCTGACCTGACCTTGTAGTCCTGATGACCCAGCTTTCTTACTCGCTCCATAGCTCCCTCTCAGCTCACACCAGGCCACAGAGTTCCTTCTCCTCCGAAATGTCCCACACAGCAGCTCTGTTGCTGGCACTCAATCATCTTTTGCTATCGGTACATGTCCACATGTGTGTCATAAACATTCATCCCTTCTTATGTTTGTTCCAAACAAAATGCATGTCTTAAGTGCCTTTCCTGGCACTAGAATATAAAGATGAATAAAATTGAGTCCTTGCCTTCTACAAACTTCCAGGGATGTGGGCTGGGGTTCCTACTGATTCTTTCAGGCCTCTCCTCTGCTCTGCTTGTGCTCCCGGAGGCTGACCTGTGTATCCCCATCTACCGGCCCCATCACCCTCTGGCTTCTGTGGGCTCCTCCCGTGGGGACCCAGCCGGAAAGCACTGCTGGGGGCTCTCTCTGGTGGCTGCGTCACAAGTCTGGTTAGGAGGTCCTTTCCATGTGGCTCTTTGTCTGAGGAAGGAGGACCTGTTCCTTCTTGTAAGCCTCAGGCTGAGGTAGTCACTGGTGCCACTCTACCTCTCTGTCCCGTGGCTTTGCCACACCCTGCCATGTCTTTGTAGTCACTTTACTAAGCTAGGTCAAGCACCCTGAGTGCTATGGGTAGCCAAACTTTCCCACGGATGTTCAAGGACAGGAAGAAACTGTTTGAGGAAATGACACACTGAGGCTTCCATACAACCAGAGTTCTGTGCACAGAGTGAGCGCCCAAGAACCCAGGTTGCTTTTATGTCTGTGGAAGAAACCTCACTAGCTTTAATTGAATCCATAGCTCACTGTGCTTCCCACATGGAACATTTAATCACTCTAAGACTACTAAAGTCATCCAAAAAAAGAGCACAGCCTGCTTCATTGAAGAGCTTCTGGTGAAGGCTGGATCTATGCCCTTGAAGGCTCCAGGGCAGGACTCCAGCTGGGTGGGATGGGCGTGTTGCTCGAATAGGGACTATTTCATCCTATTCACACTGAAGCACATTGTCAGCAGGCAGCAATAGCCACAGGAGAGGATAAAACCGAATTTGAGTCTGAAACAGCAATTTTAGGTACCCCCAAGCTCTAACTCCTTAAGGGGTCCCCAGAGGAAGCTGTTAATCGGACAAAGAAGCCCCACTGAAAATGAGTTATGATGAAGTCAATCTAAAGTATTCTGAAAATCGAGTTGTCTGAAAACTGCCCCCCAAACTATTTGCTGCAAAGCCAAATTCAGTGTCCAGGGGGACTTGTCTTGTACTCCACCTAAGAGTCTAGTGTTAGTCTTAAAGGATTCCCAGGGGATCTCTTGGGTAAGTATGTGTATCAGGATTATCCTGTCCAGGGATGCTCTGGAATCGCGCTTAGCTGAAGTTTAACAGAAATAAAAGATAGCTCAGCTGGAATAGACAAATGTACAACATACATCTTTCTTAAATCCCATTCATGTATAACTTCAATCTACAACTGGATTCAATTACTGAGTGCAAAGAAAGGCATTTTCTCATAAAGCCACTCTGTTTCAGTGTCTGGCTGTGAGCAGGAGCATCTATGACAAAGACAAGCCTGTGTGTTGTTTGGGGTTGTTTTCTTTTCAAGCCCTTCTGCTGGTACTGCCAGGCCCCAGGCTGTTTGGATTAATTCCGTGGGGAGCAGTACTTGTTTTGGCTTTGGGCCTTTTTGTCCAGAGTTGATGACAGAAGAGGGAGTTGGGTGTTCTGCGTGACCAGTGGCACTGATGGGCCACACAGGATTCTGTGACTGTGTTATGCTTGGGTGTCTCTGAGGAGTGGTACTGTGGGGAAGATCAACATTTTAGGAAGAGAACTTTCAGCCTCAAATCTACCCTCTGACCAAAGCTCTGTGATCATATGCCCTGTTTGATATGTCACAGTGACAACAGGTGGGCGTGGATCTGCAAAGGGAAATCAAAGTCCTGGGAAAGAAGAAGGTAGGCCTCGGGCAACAGAGGCCTACCCCTGACAATTTCCATTTATTTTCTGCCTGGGTAGCCTTAAAGCCTCAGATATGCCTCATTGTGGGTGTTCAGGAAACGCTGAACTTGTCTGACTTCCTTCTGACCAGCCTGCTGACTTAGCACGGGATTGCTCCCTCCCTGCCCTTCATCCCAGTAACACTGTTGTTCTCTGTCAAGCCGATCAGATTTTAGGGTTTTAGGCACTGTGCATTGTTGCTTCTCTTGTCCCTCTGCATGATTCTTACACCTGTCTCCCAAGGGGTTGTTCTAACGTTCTTGATATCAGTGTAAAGATCTCTTCATTTAGAAATCTCTGTGACATTAGGCCAGAGTATGACGTCTGCACATTCTGTAGTAGATCTAAAGTTCCCAGATCTTGCAGCTCTCTTCATTTAATAAATATTTGTCAGTGTCCTAGGCTGCTCATTACACATAGGCACTGCCTTGGGCATTGTGGACAATGCCTCTCCTCATAAACTTACCTTCCAGCGCTGTAAGGAAACCAGGTAAGGTGGTGGTGAGAGAGAAAAGGCAAGCACATCCTGCGCATGGGTCTAACATGCAAAGGAGGAGGGAGATGGATCTAGTAACAGACATAAAATCTGAGAAAGATTGCCTTGTTCAACAAGGAGGTGAATGCAGAGCTGTAGAGAAGAAATGAGACACAATTGAAGCATTCCTCGATAGGCTTGAAAAACATAGCTGCCTTTGGTCCAGCCCGCCGAGCACAGATTAGTAAGCAGACTGACGGGACAGTAGGACAAAGTCATGGAATGAACAAGGCTCTCATAAGGGAAACTGTACACAAGGGGAGTTAGGGCTGAAGCTCAGGGGTGAAGTGCTCTGTGCAAGGCCCAGGCGCTGGGCCTCAGCACCGAAAATAAAAGATATCTGTACACAGGAAGTAAAGAAATAGCTCACGTGGTTATCTGATCATCAGCTCAGGCTTCCTCGTGAGCTGGGCCCTCTGGTAGGAAAATCCAGGGTTCCCAGCCTGAAATGAACATTTGTGTGGTCCAAGTGCCATTCATAAACTCAATATAATGTAGTAGTCATGAATCTGTTGCTTCTTAGCTGCAGATTCTCCTTACAGTGTTTGTGCTGTGATAGAGGTTCAGGACCCTTTGAGCAGTTCCCCTTTGCTGACCAGTATGTGTCAAGCATTCCCAGAGGGTGGCCCTGGGAGGACACTGGGGCGGGAGAGCTTCCCTCTTTAGTCCAGGGGGCTGGCCTACAGGCTCCTGCTTTGGGCACACTTTTTGCCGTGCCAGCAGTATTAGCAGCCCGCGTTGCCTTCCTGCGAGCAGCCTCCTCCGCACCTTCCGGTGAATGACCTCTGTAGGAACCCCTCAGGCTTTGTGTGAGGGTGCCAAAACAGGGCACCACCCATTGGCTGGCTTCCCTGGCATGTCTTTGTGCAGCTTTTCGGCTGATGGTTCTTTCAGCACTCCAAAGAGCAGGTTTCCGGAAAGGTCAACCCTCATGGCCTTCTCTGTCCTCCAGAGGGTCCTCAAGATACTCCGTCCCCTGAGGGCTGAGACAGGATGGCTTCCGTTTTGCATCCTCTCTCCAGGTGCTGGAGGCCAGGCTGCTGGCTGCCCCCTCCCTCGGCTCTTCACCCTTCAGAACTTTGTAACCCTGCTTCTCTGGTAGGCACTCCTACCTTGAAGAAGCTTCCTTGTAGAAATTATTTTGCAGTTTCTGCCTCCTCTGTTCTCTCTCTCTCCAACCCACAGAATTGCAAATGATGTAAATATTTAAATAAATACTCAAACACATGCTAGACACCATGGTGCATGCCTATAGTCCCAGCTACGTGGGAGGCTGAGTCAGGAAGATTACTTGATCACAGGCATCTGAGGCTAGCCACGGCAACATAGTCAGACCCTAACTGAAGACAAAAATAAAACAACAGAACAACAACAACAAAAAATGCCAAACTTTACCACAGATGAGGTTCTCCAAGCCTCAGGACTCAGGACTCAGGGTCTGTGTCACACAGACTGTCAACCTGTGCAGATAGATGTCCTGATTCTGTCCCAGTGATCAATATATGGAATTATGATACCAGTGGCTGAACCTGACCAGCCCTCCGCAGACATAATTTGTCTGGTAAAACCAAATCAAACCAGGTGGAATGCATGAGAGTTTAGTGGTGTTCAGTTGAGTATTCTACATAAATTCCTTTCTACACCATACTTTTTAGTTCACCATTTAAAACACATGTAGCTGCTTTTATATAAACGAGCAGATGAGACTCATGGAAGAACAAAAACTGTATAAAAAAGCACTTCACCGTAACTTTACTAGTTAGCTAGAGAGAAGTCGCTCCAGTTCTTAGCTCTGTTACCTGCATGAGGATCGCGTAGCTGGGGCCCCGTGCATGGGAAAGTCTATATTTTGTGTTTATCAGCTGCCATGAATTTCTATGAACAGTTTTTTTGCCTTTATGTAGCTACTACCCACCCCACCTTCGCACTTATCGTTACTCATAACAATATAATGTTCTGTTTCTTCCACATGCCAATGTTTGCTACGGTAAGACATGCATGCTTGGGTCTCAGGTTGGCCCACATTTTCCTACGTTACAGAAAGCAGAGCTTAAAATATCTTTGTTCACTTTGCTTCAACTCTACCTAAATTTCCCCCTCGTGTCTCCTGTTTTCAGTTCTTTTGACAGCTGGGCTCATGTGTTTTCCTATCTGTAGAGAAGAGACTCCAGGAAAAGGAATGAGGACTCTATGGCGAATGTTTGCTTAAGGAGGAGGGGAAGACTTTTCAACACTGAACTAAAGGCCTCAAGAAACAGCAAGTCAATAAAATAACTCCTGCCAGAAGGGAACCAGCCTCAGAGACAGAGGTGGAATGGAGGACTGGGAAGCAAGGTTGTTAGGGATGGAGACTGTCTTTTCTTGAGTCTCTCATGTTGTAACTTGTGACTAATGCATTAGTCAGGGTGAGCACGTGGAAACCACACAATATATCCTAGAAAAACATTTCAGTTCTCAAGAATAGCCTCAAAGTCAGACAATGCTTGAAGTAATTGAGAGTGGGAAGCACATTGTGATTACTGCTCTCTGACATTTTAAACCCCCAATCACTCAATTGTTTCCTGAATTCCCAGAGTCAGGGAACACGAAAGTCTATCTTTGTCAACTCAGTAAATGTTAACCTCCTATTAAATTTGTTTTTCACGTAAAAGTCCTCGCTCCAGGATGTGTTTAGAAAGAAGCTGAGCACGGCACTGCTCAGATTGCTCATTTTCTTGTCCACACATAATGCATATTTCAAAATGTTGTCTCTCATTTGTTCTTAAACGGAGTCTTGCATCACAGCTCTCTCTCTCCTCCTGCGTAGCATTCACGTTTCTGATGCAGCGCAAAGGTGTCTGACAACAGTCTAATCATTTCTTTGTAGGTGATAAACCTTTTTAAATCTTGTTTTCTTTAAGATTTTGGTCTTGAGTTTGGTGTTTTTGTAGTTTTACTATAATGTGTCTGGGTGCCAGTTTATGAAAGTTTGTCTTGCATGCGGGTTGCACTTTCTCTGTCTGGACTCTATCTCTTACCAGTTCTGAGAGTTTGCATTTATTATTCTTGTTCATTTGAATGTTGCCTTTCCTTTATTCTCCCTGGTCTTTTCTGGGGATCCTATCGTAAGTCTATTAATCTTTCTCATTCTGTCCTCTGTACCTTAAGCCCTTGAGCATATTTTCTGTCTTTTTGTCTCCCTGTGTTGTATTTTGGGTAATTTTCAGACATATTAAATAATTTTCAGCTGTCTTTTTTTTTCTTTGTTGTTTTCTGTTCTTCCGTTCTGAACTGATCTTGCATAATCTGTGGGAGAGCTGAGGTTGTAAATTCAAAGATCAGGATTTAAGGTGGGAAACTTTAACTCTGTACCCTGTAGTGGGCCCAGGGCTCTGAGTTGATTACCTTCTACCCTTTTGGGGACTTTCTCTGTTCTCTGGGAGCCTAGCAGTATGTTAAAAACCATTCTGTATCTAGGACCTTATATTGCATTGTGGTAGGGACCGCCTTCAGGGGACTGGGACTGGATGCCATGTGTTTATAATGTTCAACACATGCAGACACAGATGCAAGATATACATCGGCCAGAGACTGATCCTCACTTCAAAATTCGAAGAAAACTAGAACAATGATACAGGAAATAATGAGAGAATGCTCAAAACTCTCTTTATAGAACTATATCTATATATGTAATTTTAAAAGCCTGAGATAGGTAAAGAATAGTTATCCAAAGTAAGTGTAAGGTTTCCTTTAAAGGACAATCCAGTATTTGGGGGGATAAAGAACATTCAAAACAAGTGAAGGGGAAGAAATAAGGGTTCATCCCTGAGTTGTTTATAGAAAGAGCCTCCTCTGGCTGCTCATTTATCCCTCTGGCTTCATAATTACAGGACTTAGTTGGTCATTCTTATATGAATATCCCTTTGGAAGGTCCCTATAATTTCCTTATTTACCAAATGAGCATTCATTAGGGCCCTTGTCCTACCAGACAGCTTTTATACATGGACACTGATGTTATTTACTGCTTTGAAAATCTCTGTAGACGAGGGCTGAGGTCACACAATACCTGGGAGAGATGCACCATTTCCTGCTTCTGCATGTTAGAGTCCTGTATGTTTCATGCTACTGGCTCCTTTGAAGTCTGGGCATCTGGCTGCTGCCCTTCAACATGGGATGGCTGCAGATGTCTGTCCTCCCTATCCCACAAACAGTGAAGTTGCCTGGTGTGTCCTTGTCCGGACCTCTGTGGTCTACTCAACTCTGTTGTCTCCAATCTTCAAAATGAAACTCTGAACCTGGGCCTAATTCCGGGTTGGAAATTAGTTGTAGAAAATCTGGGCTCTGAACAAAAACCACATTTGAAAGAATGTTTTTCTCCTATTGGCGTGTGCTCCAAAAGCAAAGGCTGAAAACCAGCTGTTGACTGTTTATTCAGTATTTTTTATCTAAGTGTTAGACAATAGCTGTTTTCTTCTCCACTCAGAATGGCCTCTTTTTTTTTGGCTTGGGCCATTAAAATCCTCATCCATGTGGCCATGAGGGTTGGCTGTGCCGCCTCCCTTTGTCTAGGAGACAATAAAGTCCTTTTCTTCCTTCATTGTTGTTTGTTGTTGTTGTTTTTGAGACAGGGTCTCACTTTGTAGTCAGTCCAGTCTGGCCTGGAACTTGTGGCACACTTCTTGCCTTAGTCTCCTGAGTTCTGAAATTACAGATAAAAGATACAACACCCAGCTTTTGGTTTTGGTCTTTTAAAAAATATATTATTTTTATTTTATACATATGAATATTACCTGCATGTATGTAAGCGCATCTGGGTGATGTAATGCTCACTGAGGTTGTAAAAGAGCATTAGATCTCCTGGAACTGGAGTTACAGACAGTTCCCATGTGGATGCTGGGACTAGAACCTGGATCCCCTGCAAAAGCAGCCAGTGCTCTTAACCACTGAGTAATCTCTCCAGCCCCAGTTTTTGCTCTTGAAGTCAAACTTCAGTCTCTCAGAATCCATAGCTGAGTTAGTTCTGGGGCAAAATCTGCTGAACACATTTTGGATCAACTCAACACAAGTTCGCATGAGATACTTCAAGGGGAGTTTTGTAAGGGAACAACGCATACATGTTCTTTTTTTTTTTCTTTTAGAATAATTGATCTCAGATAATTAGAAAAACAATTTCCATATGTATAACCACAAAGAGTATATTTATGTGACATTATTTCAAAAACAGGTTTGTGATAAAATGATATCCTCCTCTGGGAGAGAAGAGTTTTGACTTATTAAAGGCTCCCGGAATCCTTACCGCAAACAGTGGGATTATCACAGGACACTTACTAACCTCTTTCAGAACAGCCGTGGGAAAGACTGTCCTGAAATCTGTCTGGAAGCCCTTGCTGTCAACATCATCAGGCACATTCTTCCTGGCAGCCTGGGCTGGGCATACGGCTTCATCCGCCACACCCTACTCTTTCTCTGCCAGTGTCCACCAGTCTAACTAACTCCTTGTGGTTATGGAGGAGGCTCACCTAGGAACCACTGCCCAGAATGGGGCCAATCCCACTTCCTCAGAACCTTTAACTAGGCAGGAGGAATTGCTGATGGTGAAGGAAAAAGAATCTGCCTCTTCTCTGCGCTGCCTCTGCTGCTTCCTGCCTGCAGGAGGCTGCTTCGCTGTGCTCTTTGCTACCGTTATGTATCATGATCTGGTTGATTTGTACCTTGCTCTGTGATGAGCCAGTGGGGATGGGCTGGGTCCATAACTGCTGTGAAGAAGGATGCTAGTGGTCCAGAAATGAGCAAGTGTTCCTAAGATATAGAGGCAAGGGTATTTATCTTAGGCCATGTTCAGACTAGTGTGTAATATGAAACAATGTGGCAAGTTCACAGTAACTCATGTGACTTTGCACTGGGAATTGGACGCACATTGACTTGGACAACTTTGTCTGCATCACCAATGCATCAGTTTCCAGATCAGGAAGCATCCATTAGCATAGAGACTAGAAACCTAGTCCAACAGCATGCCAGGCTTCTCCCCATCTCTTTCTGAGTATCTGGGGTATAGAGAAACCAGGAGGAGGAGCCGGGTACAAGCGTGTTACAGCCTCAGTTCTCTTGGGTAGAACCTGTGTATTGTTGCCAGTAAGACTTCTTGAAGGGATATGTTTTAGGGTAGCTAAAACAAAATGCCATCAACCGGGTGTCTTATAATCAATGAAGTCTGTTTCTCATAGGTCTAGAGGTTGAAAAGTTCAAGATCAGGGCAGATTCAGTGCCTGGCTAAGGCCCACTTCAACACAAGCAGCCTGGGCCAGCTTCCCCTGCAACTTCACGTGACAGGAGGGGTGATGGCTCTTCTGGAACTGGTTCAGTTCTCTTAATCTGACCATCTCCCAAAGGCCTCGTTTTCTAATACCAAGATTTCAGTATATGAATTTTAATAATTTATTTAGTGTGTGCATATTTCTGTGTGCACATGCTCATGTGTGTGTGTGTTTGTGTGTGTGTTTGTCCATCTTGTTTTTAAAAAAATTTATTTCTATTTTTATTTTTTATTTTTTTTCATGTGTATGAGTGCATTGCCTGAGGAGGTCAGAAGAAGGTGTCAGATCCCTTGGAACTAGAGTTACAGATGGTTGTGAGCTACCATGTGGATGCTGGGACTCAAACCCAGGTCCCCTGCAGGAGCAGTCAGTGCTCTCAACAGCCGAGCCATCTCTCTAGCCCCTTCATCTTGTGTTTGGGGCAGGATCTCTCACTGGCCTGGAATTTGCTGAGTAGGCTTGGTCTGGCTGGCCGCTGAGCTCCAGGGACCTTCCAGGCTCCACTCCCCAGTGCTGGGGTCACAAGTCCTCAGCACCGTTCTTAACATGGGTTCTGGAGCTTGAGCTCAGGACCTCATGCGCTTGTGTATGGCAAGCACTTTACCAGCTGAACCATCACCTGAGCCCCCTAGAATATAAATTTTGAGTGACACAAACATTCAAACCTCAGCACAAGGTGATTTCCATTTGTCAATGAAGTCAGACTGCATGTATTGTTCTAGCTGTACATGCCATGGTTATGTGAGCTGTTGAGCAATGACACATGTATGCCCACTTCCATTATCCATGCATACTCTTCCTGAGGAGAGGAACAAAAGCTAGAAGCTGGTTGCATAACCATCATTAGTTTTATAGCTGAGAGAGCTATGAATAATAGTGATTTCAGCATTTCATTACCAATCTGCCCCCAGGAGCAAGATGAAGCTGATAAAATGTTTATAGGCTAGTAAATTTTTTTCTACTAATTTGCAAGGCTATAATAAAACCCATGAACTTGATGGCCTGCAGGAAATATAATAAGACCTAGGAATGTAGAGAAATACAACTAGAAGGCTTCCTTAGGCCCTACCGGAAATTTCTCCCAGGAAACAGAGAAATCATAGTATTTTCAACAGAAAATAGGAATGCTAGCTTAACGAGCTGTAACCTGGAGGGTGGGGCGGAATTTCCTGAAAGAAAGAGTATCTTCTTTCATGCCTTAAAGAATACAGGTAATTCAAGTGTATAGAAAATAAAAGTAAAATTAAAACGATTAGAACACAGTGTTAGCCTACAATGTGATACTTTTAGGATTATCTTTTTTTTTTTTTTTAAGAATAGTATACACAGTCATATTCTGCCCTCCTGTGGCAGAAATCATTACTACAATCAGAAGACACTCCTGTGTGCATGGTATTTAATAATTAATCGGATTCATTGTGGGAAATTATACTCAAGTGAGAGAAGGTGGTTGGTAGAAAGGGCACCTTTGGAGGACCCGCGTGTGGCTGTGGTCATCCTTATACAGGGCAGTAGCAGTCTAAAGGAATTCTGATGTTTCAACACATGTAAAGAAATAGCCATTCCAGAAAGCATCTTCATTTCCTGGTTTGTGTTCAGCTTATTCATTTAAACATGCTGCTACCGGTTATCATAACCTATAAACACAGTAACTTCTGTCATTTGGTGAAGCAGGCAGGTTCTAAAGTTTAGCTCATCTCTAGACCATCAGGTTTTATGAGGAGAGTGAGGATGGAGAGATACTTAATGACGGCTACTGTTCACCCAACTAGCAAGTAAGAGCTGGAATTTAATGCAACTTCGCAGTTCTGTAAAGCTGTGCACTTCCATTGTGCCATCCTGACCCGACCCAAGTATCCCTTGAGAATCGACTGTGTGCGACATTACTGCTGGGTCTCTTGGGACTCACAGTGAGAGTCTTTCCTCTTAAAAAGCTAGAGTAGGGAAAGAAAAACTCCTACGGGAGAGAAACTAGCAGATAAAGCATACGTAAAAACTCTCCTTGGAGAACTGTTTTATACATGAGCAAATGAACACATAAAAGATATGAATGGCTGTGTGCTTGCTTTCTCCACGGACACAGAAAAGCTATCTATATATAAATTGTCCTTTGAGGTCCATAGGAGATCGGTTCCAGGACCTTCACGAATATTCAAGTTCTTTACAATCATTCTATATGCTTTGAATCATCTCTACTCTATTTAAAAAACAGAATACAATGTAAATTGTGTTCAAGTAGGTATTATATCATTCAGGGAATAGTGGCAAGAAAGAAAGTCTTCACATGTTCAGTTAGACGAAGAATCGACCCCCTCCTGATATATTTTCATTCTGTATTTGGTTGAATCTACAGAAGGCAGGATGACTATGATTTTCCTATTATTATATTTTCTCTTTTGGCTCTGAGTGTTGGCAGGACCTACGGCTTGCTTCTAGGTAGTAGAATAGTGCAAAGCTGGTGGGATGCAAGTGATCATATTACCATGTTACATAAAATAATAATGCCCATCTTCCTGGATGTTTTCCTTTTTCTCTCTCTCTCCCTCTCTGGTTTTGAGGAAGAAAGAGACCACAGGACAAGGAGCTGGGGTGACATCTAGGGGCTGCGGGCAAAGCAGTGAAGTCCTTAGACCTGTAACTTCGAGAAACACCTTTTCCAATAGCTGTCCCCATCTGAAATTTGCAGACCACAGCCTGGCTGACAACTTAATGGCAGCCTTTGAGGCCCTCAGCAGACCCTGCCAACTAAATCATGAACTTAACAAATGTGAGTTGTTGTAAGAGGTGATACTGATTATGATATTGCTATTCAACAATAGATAAACAGAACAATTCCTTTTTAAAGTTTAATAATTTGGATCAGTGAGATGCCTCGTTACGTAAAGCACTTGGTGTGTAAGTCCGGGGATCTGTGTATCACATCCACAGGCAGAAGGAGCTAAAGCTATCTTCTGACCTCCCATAGACTGGGTGCATCCCTCTTCCCCAACCCCATCATCATGCACACACACAACAATAATTATAAATTTTAAAATATTTGTAATTTTGACTTTTGCACTTAAATCTTTGGTTGATGTCACGTTAATTTTTTGTTTTTGTGTATTCTTCTTTTCTTTGTTATTGAATTTTTGTGAATTCATATAATATATTTTGATCATATTTATATAGATTCCGTCCCTATCTTCACACCGCCCCCCATCATCTCCTGCTGGATTTCATGTTCTCTATCATATATGTTAAGGCCCATCAAGCCAAGTTCGTATCACCAAATGTCCTTCAATGTGTGTCCATTCACACATTGGTTAATCTATCTAGTGTCACATCCTTAAAGAAAACCAACTCTGTTATTCTTTTCACAATAAATAAGAAATGGAAGCAACCTAAACGTCCTTCAACTAGAAACAACCTAAGTGTTCCTCAACTGATGAATGGATAATGGAAATGTGGTGCATTTACACAATAGAGTGCGACTCAGCAGTAAAGAAAAACAAAACCATGAAATTTGCAGGCAAATGGATGAAACTAGAAGCTGCAGAAAAACAAGGAACATATATTCTCTCTCATTTGTGGCTCTTAGGTCCAAATCCTTAGATGTGAGTACATATCTCGATATAACCACAAGAGCCAGGAAAAGAAAAGAAACCATGGTGGTAAAGAGGAAGGAGAGAGGGAGATCGTAGGAGACAGATGCTATAAAGGGAGAGATGGGGAAAATGGGAGCTGCTTTAACGGAGTGGGGGATAGGCAGAGTTGTACAGGGGGAAAGAGAGGAGAGATAAATAATACTTAAGTGTGAAAAACCAGAGGGAAATGTATTAGCTCAAAAGCCCGCTGAAAATACATATTATATATATGTATATGCATGTATATAGTTGGTCAGGGTAGTCCAAGAGACTCCCAAAATAATACAAGTATTGCCTTGATTGCCTCCCAGAACTTGAAGGTAAGACTCTATTACTGAAGACAGGACATACTTCAGACACAGGACTTGGAGCAAGTGAGCTGGTGAAGACTAGGTCTCATAGTATCAGAAGAT
The DNA here is from genome assembly GCA_035773235.1 of Eospalax fontanierii. Lineage (NCBI taxonomy): Eukaryota > Metazoa > Chordata > Mammalia > Rodentia > Spalacidae > Eospalax > Eospalax fontanierii. Next base: position 48,951,741 of record CM069545.1, read on the forward strand.
ACTAGGCAAACTGCGAAGAGAGAAGACCTGTCATTGACTCCATCCAGCTGTAAAGTATGTGAAATACAACAATGACCAGCCCAGCAAGTAATCTCTACTGGCACAGTACTGGTGTTTTATCTTGGGGGCAATCAACAGCTGTCCAATTGGACTTACGACCTGCTCAGTGGGAGGGAACTCATGTGTGGCCCTGTAAACACAATCAAATACACAAGGCTGCAGAGGTCATAGAGCCTAGACTCTGCTTTTGCAATTCACTTAGACTAATGTTATTTCTTACTATATTCTAAATATGTATCCTTATATTTACAGACAAGTGTTCCTTTCATCACTCATCAAAGAAGCTTCATTTTGCAACAGATGGAGGCTATTACAGAGTTCCATAACTGGTCAATCACAGAGAATAAGTTTCTGTGAGATGCCCAGTTTTTAAGTGACACATCTACAGTGCAACCTCTACATCTAAGGCTCAGGGAACATCAGGGAAGTGGGGGCAGAAAGAAAATTAATGCATCTCTCAACTCTTACCAGCAAAGTTTCCTCATGAACCCCATGGTGATTAACCCAGAACGCCACAACTGGCCAAAGTCAAGTTAATTTTTATAGACAGTATGAAGGGCAGAGATTTTTCTCCTCTCTTCCTTCTCTTTTTGTTTGTTTTACAAAAGGTTCTCACTATGTAGCCCTGACTGGCCTGGAACTCACTCTGTAGACCAGCCTGGACTTGAATTCACAGATAGCCAGCCACCTGCCTCTACCTCCCAAGTACTGGGATTAAGGGTGTGTCCCACCATACCTGGTCTCTTCCTTCTTTGTAGAACATGGCTATCCAATTGTTTCAGCATCAGTTGTTGAAAATATTGTGTTACCCACTGAACCCACGGGTTCAGTGTTTTACCCATGGAACCAAAAAGCAATTCTCTTCCTCTACCCCCATGTGTGTGTAGGTTTCTTTCTGGATTTTTTATTCTATTGAACCACTGGTCTATCTTTACAGCAATGCATGTGTTTTAATTATTGTGGTCTTAAAACAATTCTTGAAATCAGATAATTGGAGTAGGTGCTCCAACTTGTCTTTTTCTCAAAAAAAAAAAAAGACTATTCTAGATGCTGTGTTTTTACATATATTCTAGAATGCAGGGTTATTGTACATTACAGCATTCTCTCTTCTGCCCTGCTGTCCCTGGCAACAGCCTCCTGACTTTGGCTATCTCACCTGTCCTGGGGACACACACCACACTCTCTGAGAGGTTTCCCGGAAGCTCCTCTTTAGACTTCTGGTGAGAGGATGCCATCGCTCCTCTCAGGTAGCATCACCTCTCTCCAGGCATTCCACAGCCTTCCTAGGGAGTTTGGAGATAGCTTCTAGGCTGCTCCTGTTCAGTGTGGGGTATGTTCATGGTCACCCACATTAAACATCTTCATCTTGGTCTGATCCAAAATTTGCTTTGTGTCTGATATTCCCAATATTTGATATTGCACTCAAAAAATCCCAATTTAATGTTTGATTACACACTTAAATAAGAATGTTATGCCTTTAAATAATTTCAGCTAGAATTTTCAGTTGCAGGGGTTGGAGAGGTAGCTCAGCAGTTAAGAGCACTGGCTGCTCTTGCAGAGGACCTGGGTTTGATTCCCAGCACCCGCATGTGGCTAACAACCATCTACAACTCCAGTTCCAGGGGATCCGATGCCCTCTTCTGACCTCGGCAGGCATTGCATGACACAGGTGCACTTACATACATGCAGGCAATGCAGTCATACACATTAAAATATAATAAAATACTAATAAATAGAATTTTCAGTTGTTTTGTGGATGGAGGGTGCTCAGAGAGTACAGTCAGCAATCCTGCCAGTACAGAAGGAGGCAATTTTAGCCCTAATAGTGGCTGTCTTCCTCCTGTGACCATTAGAGTTATAGACTCATCCTGTAGGCCTCATGGATTGTACAAAGAGCACAGAACTGCCCTATCTGGAGAGAAATCGAACAACATGAAGTGGATAAGGGATCAGAACCCAGTAAACTGACATTTCTGAATACCCTCAACATGTCAACATTGCAGCAACATGAAAATGAGACACACAGATTAACCACACACAGGTTTTCTAGCAGCTTGTATAATGCAGAATGACTGTGAATGCAGGTGAGTACTGGAAACACAATTACCCAGAAGACTAAAACTTGTGAGTGGGAACCCAGCACATAGTTTTTCAGGGTTAATAATATGGGTAGAAAGAAATATGAGATCTCACTTTTTATTTTTGTAAAGAAAAACGTGATGCTGATGCTCAATTATTAAAAGTAGTTTTGTTGTATTTGTTATTAAAATGAAATTCATAAGCACGGTATCTACAGCTGCACCTCAGTCTTGGTCAGTTTTACAAACCTGAGGGGAAATTTTTGTAGTAATTTACTTGAGTTTTAAAAACCAATTGATGAAGATAATGATTAAAACAGAATGACTGGGGGCCTGGGGGATGACTCAGTGGCTTAAGCACTTGCTATGCAAGCATAAGGACCTGAATTCAGATCCCCAGCATCCATGTAAAAGCTGGGAAAGGCGGTCCAAGCATGTAATCCCAGTGCTGGGTGGGGAGGGGTGGATGGAGATAAATGACTCCTGGAAGCTCATTGGCCCGCTAGTCTAGCTGAAATGGTTCAGGCTCCAGAATCACTGAGAGACCGTGTCTCAAGAAATAAGGAAACATTAGAAGAAGATAACCGCTAACCTCTGGCCTTTACATGTGCACGTACACACATGCATGTGAACCTACATATACATACATGTGCATATATGCACACATGAATACATCACACACACAGTGGGGCTGGAGTACAGTGGCAAAGTGTGTGCTTAGTGTGACCAGAGCCCTAGATTCAGTGCCCATCATACTAAAATAGAAGCAACAGACATACAGTACATTAAAGGCAGCATCTGAATCAGTGGAGAAGAAACAGATAGGTCCGTTCCGGTACTGGGATGATTTCAGTCACTTGGAAGAATGTATCCTTACCTTCATACCAATAAATTCCAGGTGGAAACTTGTATTTAAAACAAAAGTATAACTGACTAACTTTAAAGCCCCAGTAAAAACACACTCATATGTACACGTACATATATCTCATAAAAATGCTGTAGCACTCAAGGGAATAAAGCAAAAAAATAACTCCCCCCTTCTTCATGCCATTTGCTTCTTGGGCACCTCCCAGAGACAGTCTTCACGGTCTCAACACGGGCATCTTTTGTTAAGTGGCATTTCTGAGGGCTCAGGTGTAGTTCAGTGGAAGAGTCTTTGTATAGCATGTGCAAGGTTCTGAGTTAGATGCCCAGCACCTCAAAAGGGGGCCTTTTTATTAGGAAAGAAAGAATGTCTGTTCACTTTCTTACAAACTGTTTTGAACATCTTTCTGCTTAGTACCTATCATCTAACCACTATAATCCTTCTATTCACTTTCCTAAATTGCTTTTCTCAAGTCTTTGTTTTCCAGGTCTTCTCATATTCCATATGAATCCTCCTTAATTTTCCCTGTTGCACAGATTTCACTAGAGAAATAGACTGTAATTTAGTAACTCATTGATAAGTTGTCTCCTGGTTTCTTCTGTTAGAAGCAATTCAGTTTCTAGTCCATGTCCTCTTATGAGTGTTTCTCTAAATAGCAATTCTCATGTGTTCAAAAAAAAATCACTTTGACCCAACACCTTGTGTTGAGAGTTGACTTGGGCAGCAAGAGGCAGAGACAAAAGCACATAGATTGGGAAACCACTGCGGTAGTCCAGACAAGCCATCAGATAGATATCTTGTGCTAGAGAGCCGAAGCAAGGATGTGGTGACAAGTGTCGGAATGAGGTACATTTTGGAGATAAGACTGACATGATTTGCTGATGCTCACATGCGGAATGTGAATAAAAGAATACCATCTATTGTATATAGGAATTTCATTCAAGTTGAAACACTCGGTTTTGGAGAGAGGTGCCTTAAGACTCAGGATGGTCTAAAGGGAGGTAAAACATTCCATCCTGCAGGAAGGCTCCTTAAGACTCAGAAAATCCTACAGGATGGGAGGGCAGGGGCTGGAGTATAGGCAGAAATAACTAACACTGAAGACTTTTTGAAAAAGTCATATAGAAAACTACTATTATAGAAGCTTCCTAAAATATATACATATTCATATATAAAAGAATTTGAGTGGAATTACCTGATAATGGAGTGACAATGCCCCTATAAAATACCAAGGACTAACACATAAAAAGCCCAGTGCCAGGACTGGGTCACCTCCTTTGGAGTTGTTGGCAAGTGGAGTTCCATCGACCCCAAACATTACAGGCTACTGCCATTGCTCTTGGTTACCTGCCAGAACTTGATAGTAAGACCATATTGCTGAAGACGGCATACTTGAGTTACAGAACATAGAGAATTCAAGCTGATATTGACCTGGAAGCCAGTGGTGTTGGAAGGTGTGATAAATGTTACCATTGGAGGAGAAAAGTAATCATCAACCTTACTCAGTTGTGACCTCTGTGAGCTACAATCATGCCTGGTCTGGTAAGATATGCCCACTGGTGCAGCAGTGGCATCAACGGTGGGAGTGACCAGCACTTTCTGGTTAGATTTAAAGCCTACTTGGCAAGACAGAACCCATTATTGGCCCTGTTATTGGCTAGATAGGTCATAGATCCTAAGATCCATAGAACCTACTATTCTCTACTAAATAGACATAGTTTTAAAATGACTCCTAAAGGCTTGCTGTCAAACCCATAGATTAGGGGATCTCTCAACTCTCACAGAGAAGCTTCTTGCAGTATATGGTGATTAACACAGACATCCACAACTGGTCAATGTGCCAAGAATAAGAGACAATGGAGTGCTCATCCCTAAATGAGACTCATGCATAAATGAGACACCTATATTATACCAGCTCTTCCAAGACACGGGGATTATTGTGGAAGAGGGGCAGAAAGGTTGTAAGAGCCCAAGGCAGTAGATGACTACTATGAAACAGTGTTTTCCAGACACAATAGGATAGTTACACATTTAGTGATTATAGTGGCATGTACATGATCTATGTAAGCTCAAGCATGGAAGGGGAGGTGGGTAGGAGCTCCCACCCCTAGCTCAGGAGTGAGAGGCAACTCAAAGCTGCTGGGAGAGGGAGAGTCAGTTCTCTTGAAGGGTGTGACTTCTGATGGGTTAGTGTTCAAGAACCTTTGGTAAGTTACCAGACTCCAAGGAATGCACCACATCCAAGGGTATTTGGGCAACACAAATTAGACTCAATGGGCTTTTAAACAAAAGAGAGGACACAAAATTGCATGGGTGAGGAGGTCGGGGAGGATTTGGAAGGAGCTCGGAGAGTGAAATGGGTAGGATCAGAATATAATCCATGAAATTCTCAAAGAGTTTATACAAATACTTGCCAGGTTCACCAGCAGGTAGGGCGGTGGAGAAGCCAGTCCAGCCGGCCTCCTCCAGGGGCTGAGAGGGATGGTGAGTGGCGATGGCCCAGACCCTCTCCACTCTGGAGAAACACCACACTGAGCCGGGAGAACTGTCAAAGCAGGATCTTGCTTTATTGCATCAGGCACAGTCTTATATAGGGCAGAAGTAAGGGGTTAGGCTAAAAACGTGGGAAGTGAAGGACCAATCATTTTTTACCACGTAGGCTGTAGCCAGGTAGAGGCCATTCTTGCTATACCTTGCTGAGTCACTCCTATGCGGAAGTGGAGTGTCAGAGACAGGCCGCAAAACTCGAATGAGGCTCAGAAAGTTGCACCAGGCCACATGTCTGGGCCTGTGAGGCCCAACATCTCCCCCTTCTATTTTAAAATAAACAGCAGAGGCACATGACCCCTGTCTTGGGTTGTCTCCCACTTGGAGATCTTACCCGTCATTGGATGTCATGCATCATGCTTATGATGGATTCACTCCATGACCTGTCTTAGGTCGCCTCAGTTCATCTGAGATCTTACCCGTCATTGGCCAAATGGAGGGCAGGGGAGGGCCATTCATTAGAAGATGCCAATCATTCTGAGTAGCAAGCCTCCAGTACTAGAATTGCCTCGACCTGGTTTAATTGCCTCAAAACGTTGGTGAATGAATTGTGTTAATTTGTTAAAAATACAAGGTCCTTTGGTCAAGAAAAAAAGGAGAACAAGGAGGGGGTCAAGCAAAGGGAACAGAAAAGATAAAATATCATTAAAACTAGCCCATAAAAAATTATCTTGAAGTTCTCGCCGCCTTCTCCTCAAGATCATCCTGGATCATGCAAACAGCACTTTTCCTGTGAAAACAAACAGATGCCTCCCTTTTTGGCAGTTAATAAATCAAGACCTAGTCCTCAGTTGTGAGACACTCCCTAAAAGGGTGATTATCATTATCCTCTAGTTGAGGCAGGTGTTTTAAATCTCTGTGGGCACCCAAATAGGTCTCTTTTCAATTTGAGGGAAGACACAATCGAACCCTCTTCCCACTCTGAGGAGCGGGTCTGGTCCTCTCCAAGCTCTGGTTAATGGGTCTCTGTATTTGACCTGAATGGAGCTGTATGTAACAGGTGAGGACCAATGTTTTTGAAAAGCAGAAATAATGCCTTTTTTAGCTGATCATGTGGGGGGTAGAGATTCCCCCTTTTGTTTTTGTAATTGAGATTTAAGTGTTTGGTTACATCTTTCAACAATTACCTGACCTTGGGGATTATATGGAATGCCTGTGACATATGAGATTTTCCAATTTTGGAGGAAATTGGTGACTAATGGCATGCTTTGACTTTTCCCCAGCATATGCTAATGCCCAACAGGCATGGGAGATGGTAACAACTGAGAGGAAAATGTAGAGGAGGTATTTGGAGAAAGGGCTGGCAAGATTTACAGGTTCTTACTATTTTCTTGAGATCTTTATCTGAAATATGTTGAGAAGGTTGACCACATAAAGCCTGTCAGAGAACAGGTTAAAAGGTTCTTCAATTTATGTGTAATTGGGGTTTAACTGGGAAACAGAATCCAGGGACAAGATGGAGTTTTAAAAGGAGAGGCTGCTGAATGGGGACTGGTACTTACAGTCTCTGGCCCAATGAAACCCCTTCCTGCACCGAGGGCATGGGGTGGAGCTGTATCGCTAGGCACAGGTGGGGCTCCTTTTAGAAGGTTGGGGCATTCCCTCTTAAAGTGCTCTTCTCTGCCACAACCGAAACATGTTCGTCCCTTGCCTACCGAGACCTGTTGGAGGGCATTTACCAGGGTAGTCATCTCCTCCTGTCTGTTCAATTGTAGGGCAGTCACCATGGCTCGGGTTTGGTGGGACAAGGACCCTACATCCTTCAAGGCCACTATCCATCTCTCCATCCCTAGATTTTGCATCCGGGCACAGGCCAGTTTATGGTCAGAGGTCATGCCATCCCAAACCAGGGAGCGGACAAGCTTGTTACAAAATTCTCCTACGGGAAACTTTCTCTTAAGGCTTTTCTCCACCCAATCAATAAATAAGGGAAGGTCCTCAGTGGCCTTTTGAGTGATCCCCAAGACAGGGGATTCAGTAGGTCCCTTCTCTAGCTTTCCCCAGGCAGCTAGGCCTAAGGCGTGCACCTGATCTGAATATGGTGCAGGAATGGCTGTCTGCTGTAAGCCTGTGGTGAATTGGTCTGTCAAGCCTGTAAGCATACCGTAAGTGATAGGAATAGGAGGCTGGGCACTCTGATTACGCTTGCCCTGAGCTGGACACTCCTCCTGATAATAGGCTGACCATTTTAGGAACATGGGATCAGGAAGGACTGCCTTAGCCAGTTCCCTCCAGTTGCGGGCAGTGCAGGACTGGTGAACTAGCCCTTCAAGGATGGTCTCTGGCCAGGGGGAATTGGCACCATCTTCTGCTACCGCCTTTCTAAGGTCTTTTAGCTCCTGAGCCTCCCAGGGACACCAGGCCACTTGGCGGTTGCCACCAGGGGCCACGTGGATGGGGAAAAGGTTAGCAGGGTTCCTGAGGAGGGGGGCCAAGGGAGCCCGGCCAGCAGTGCGGTACATAAGGTAATCCAAACTAGGGTAAATACTCCTCCCCGCGACAGGTGAAGGGTCAGATGTGGGCTGGGGCATGTGAGACACAGGTGCCGTGGAGGCCTCATTAGGTTTTCCTTTTGATCCCTAGCAGGTGACTTGTCTCGGGGTTTTTGGGAGGTGGGCTTAAAGAAAGACTGCCCCATAATTTATGGGGGTGCACTCTCCCACAGACTGATTGGCCCATCAGCGTTCTTCTGGCGAGCAGCGGCTTATCACATTGGGTTCCTCACACGGGGCACCAATCTTCCAGGTTCACCAGCAGGTAGGGTGGTGGAGAAGCCAGTCCAGCCGGTCTCCTCCAGGGGCTGAGCGGGATGGTAAGTGTCGGCAACCCGGACCCTCTCCACTCCAGAGAAACACCACACCAAGCCAGGAGAACTGTCAAAGCAAGATCTCGCTTTATTGCATCAGGCACAGTCTTATATAGGGCAGAAGTAAGGGGTTGGGCTAAAAACGTGGGAAGTGAAGGACCAATCATTTTTTACCATGTAGGCTGTAGCCAGGTAGAGGCCATTCTTGCTATACCTTGCTGAGTCACTCCTATGCGGAAGTGGAGTGTCAGAGACAGGCTGCAAAACTCGAATGAGGCTCAGAAAGTTGCACCAGGCCACATGTCTGGGCCCGTGAAGCCCAACAAATATTATTCAAGAAAAATAAAGGAAAGATCATTAAGATGCAAGAACTAGGGGCTGGCGAGGTGGCTCAATGGCTAGAGCATTGGCCGTTCTTCTACAGGACTCAGATTTGGTTCCCAACATCCACAGGGCAGTAACGTCCACTCCTAACTCCAGTTCCAAGGGATGTGATGCTCTCTTCTGGACTCTGCAGGCTTTGTACACATGCATGTACTTACATGTATTTACACACATTAAAAAAAAAAGACTCAGGAACTAAACCACTTGGGAGTCTTAGGAAAATCTTGACCAGGCCCCTCCCGCCACAAGCTTATATAAGCACTAAGGACCATGGGACTATCAGTCAAGCTGAGATGCCTAGAAGAGTCAGAGACTACCTGAACTGCTTAGAAGAGACACTCTCCAGCCTGTTGAGCTGCTGAAAATTGTGCAGTGAACGCCAGGCTTCCGGCTTTTATGTTGTTCTGGGCTTTGGTGATGTTGCTGTCTTTGAGTCATCCTTTCTCCTGTAGCAACCCCTCACCCATACTGCCAACAGCTTACTTTGGTTTGTCATCAATTCCTTATCTGAGGTGGGCAGGCATTTGTTTATGTCTCCCTAGGAACAGTGTTTGTTACACAACAGCATCAAAGAAAATTCCAAAGTTTGGGCCCTAAATGACAAGACAGAATTAAGATACCACTTCCAGGATTTGGGACTGTGAGGGTTGAGCTGCTCTGGGGAGAAGATCAGTCATCAGTCTGCTTTGGACATTGTCGTGGTCTGAATGTGAAATGTCCCTATAGTCTCACATGTTTGAGCATGTGGTTCCCAGACACTGTTGCAGTTCTGAGAGTTTGTGAAGCCGTTAGGGTGAGAGGCATGGCTGGTCACAGAAGGGAGCAGCCTTTGAGGGTTCAGCCGATCCTGATCCTCCCTGAGCTCTCTGATCCAAGATGCCTGAAGCTCCTGTCACTTAGGTTGGAGCTGCCACAGCTCCTGTGCCCTGTCATGATGGGCTGAACCCTCTGAGCTGTGAGCCAAAATAAATTCCTCTTCTCCTTAGTTGCTTCTGTTGGGTGTTTTATCATAGAAGAAAAGTAACGAATACAGACATGTTATGGCTAAGTGCCCTATGACTTTCCAGGGGGTGTCAAGATGTCAAGAAACCAAGATTCCAGGAAAACCTCCATCTGGAGAGAGCAGAGTGGGGGGTCACTGGTGTGAAGACGGTGCTTAAAACTATGAGTCCCCAAGGACTCTCGGAACACAAAGACACACATTGACAAGGGGAAAATCTTCAGCCGACAATACCGAGAAGGAGCCAGTGTTGGACAGGAAGAATCCAGAGGCCTGTGGAGTCCTGGTCTTCAGGGAAAGAGAGAGATCTAGTCTGTGACTGCCTTTGACAGTCCAGATAATATAATGCTTCCAAGTGCCTGTGGGAAATGGCTATGAAATTCACTGGTGGACCAGAGCCTGATTGCATTTGGCTCAAGAGAATGGGAGAACTGGAGACAGCAATGAAAATGACAGTCTCTTTGAGGTCATTTGCAGCTTGGAGGGATATAGAATGAAGAGAGGATGCCAGGATCAAGATAGCATGAATTCCTGCAAGCTGCTGGCAGATCCTCAGCAGAGATGGGGTAGACTTCAGGGTGGATAGAGGTTCTTGCGCAAATGACAGTCAGTGTCCTAGAAAAGTTCCGAGTGTGGGGAGCTAAGATGTGTGTTGCAGGTCTGGGTGTTGGAGCACTGTCTGCCTTTCACAGAAGCAGGAAAACAGAACAGGAAGACATAAATGCATGAAGTGTGCAGAAGTTTTCTGCGTGCTGTGTCTATGTTCTTGGTGCAGTAATAAATAATACTCAGTAGAGCCCAAAGGGGTTGGACGGTGTTGGCAACTATCCAAGTGTCACTGAGAAGTGTGACCAATGATAGATGGTCAGCTTTGCCATAACAGAGACCTGAAAAACACGACTGGAGAGATGGCTCAGTGGTGATTAAGAGCTGCTGCAGAGGACGTGGGTTTGGTTCCCCACACCCGTGTGGTGGCTCACAACAGCCTGTGACTAGTTTCGGGGAATCTGATGCCTTCTCCTGGGGTCTGCTGGCTCTGCACACCCACAGCGGTGCACATATACATATTCAAGCACACAAACGCGTAGCATAAAAATGAAGGAGTGGGAGAGTGAGAGAGAAAGAGCAAGTGAGAGCTGAAGGCAGGTTGACAAGCTGTCCTAGTAAGCACAGATGTCTAAAGTGCTCCCGTGCCTTAGTGAGCAGCCCAGTCACTTTCTGTGGAGTGTCATTTAACACACCCTGAGAACTGGAGTCTGGGAGGGTAGACTCAACTTTGACCTAGACAAGTGGGCTCATCTCCTTGTGGACTGTGGGGCTTGGGGAGCTATAAAGTAGATCTTATTTTTACAGTTGAAGTAATGGGGTTTCGGAAGGGATGTCCTTAGGCATTTATTGGGAGGAGAGGAGGGAAGGAAGGCTGGGAGAAACTGAAGCATTAACTCCTAGGAGTTTGGAAGACATCATTTTACAACCTGGAATAGACGCAAACATTCATCTTTGCGCTCAACTCTCCTTTTTACTCAAGCGATGCAGAGCTACCTGCTACATACTGCAGCCAGGTGACTGGGTGGGCTTTGACAAAGGCCCTCAGACTGTATGGGGGTCCTGACTGACGGGTTCCCCCAAGATCACCCCACCTCCCAAAAAGGGCCATGATTCTGTCCCAAGACCTAGTTTTTATTCTCAGCAATGCCTGGAGAAGTTGGTTCTTCCAAATGGCTTGGAAGAAAATCCCACTCATATATTGAGTGTTTCTGTAAATCTTCCAACCATCCTGTCCCTTTCTGCTTTAAAGGCTCCAAGTAATCATTAAATGAGCCACAAACACAGAAGACCTAGTAAAACTCTGTGTGCCTGGCCCCTCTGCCCTTCAGCGGGCAGCAATAAAACAGCAAGTCCTGCAGGATTCTGTTCCAAGCCTTATTCTGCAGTTCTTGCTCTGGCCCTTTTCTTTCATTATTTTAAACAGAGCCACACTTAGCTCACACACTTTGGAAACGGCCGCTTGTTTTACAATTCAGAAAGTCGTACAGAATTTTTGAGAGTGCTTGCTTCCCCATGGCCCATTTATGTCTCAGCTCTGCATTGCCCAATGCTGTTGGAGCTACAATATCCATTTGCTTCTCCTCAAAGGCCCATTTTTTTTTTTTTTTTAAGAAAATACAGCTTTTAGTCAATTGTACTTTTCCCACATTAAAAGAAAATCTTCACACAGTTGATTATTTTTCCCACTTTAAACAAAGCATTATGGACAGTAATTAATTCCAAACAACCTCCTTAAAGAGACACATAACTATCTCCCATTAAAGACTAATGACTAAACAGCAAAGGCAATCGTAATGTTTTTGTGTTGCTTTAGCTTTACAGTGACTTTATTTTCCACATCACCTCTTGTGATTCGATCATATTTACCACACAGTGCTAAAAATTTAGTGATTCTACATTCCTTCTCCTACTATAAGGAACTGCCACGTGATCAGACAAATACTTTGAATTTTGAAAACTGGAATAAACAGTGAAGTGCTTTTTTTTAAAAAAAAAAAATAAATTTAGGTCTGTTTATTATTAAAGCTTACTCAGCCGGAGCCAGGCATGGTGGTGCATGCCTTTAACCCAGCACTAGGGAGGCAGGGGTAGGCCGATCTCTGTGAGACTGAGGCCAACCTGTTCTACATAGTGAGTTCCAGGCCAGCCGGGGCGATAGAGTGAGATCCTGTCTCAAAACAAAACAAAACAACTTCAAACAAAACATAAACAAAAATCTTACAAGGCCAGTGAGATGGCGCCCCACTTGCTGTTGAAGCTTGATAGCTTAAATTTGATCTCCAGAACCCACTGTGGAAAGAGAGAATCAGATCCTGAAAGTTGTCCTCTGATCTCCACACATACATGAATATGTGTGCCCACTCTCCCTCTTACACACCTTACACACACACATACACACATACACACACAGTGACACTGATAAAGAATATAAAAAAGAAACTTATTATGAGTTTGCCATTTTTGTATGAATTAAGACCCTAAGTTAAAAATAACCAAATGAAGCTGAATGAGGTGAAACAAGCCTTTAATCCCAGGCAGAGGGAGGTGGGTCTCTGTGAGATCAAGTCCAGCCTGGGACTTCATAGCGAATTCCTGGCCAGATGGGGCTATAGGGAGACCCATCTTTAAAAAGACAAAAAAATCAAACCAAAACAAAATCAAATGAAGCTTAAACTATATGGAAAAATGTCGACTCACCATGGTATAAAAATCCAGACTTAGCTGGCCTTGGGTAAGGTTTGAGTCAGCAGACAGGGCCATGTACGATAAAATACCACAAAAGGCCCCAGAGGAAGGTTAAATTTTGAGATTTTGTAGGTTTTTTGTATTTGTCATAGTTTTCTCATTTTGTGACCGAAGGTTGGCACATGACCTCATTTGTGCATCTTAATTGATTTGCGGGTTCTTAGTTATATAATATAAAATATGGATTTGTTAATATATATTTAGGATATGTAACAGTTATGGGAATGGGGGTGAGGGACCATTGTTGGTTGGCAATGTCAAGACGCGGCCCCTGGGCTTGGAAACCGCTTTGAAACTGCTTTGCTTTGCTTCTGCCTACATGAGGTCGACACAGGTTTTTAGTGGCAATGAAGCTCGTTGAAGGCAAAGACCATGTGGCAACTTCTCTGGTTGCATCCTCAAAGATCATCAAGGTAATTGTATAGGAAAGACTACTGATTTACTAATACTCCTAGGATTGGGAGTCCCAAGTAATTATACATTTTTCTATTTGAATACACATGAAAGTTTCAGGGATGAGTCTAAATTTGATGGAGAAGTTTCATCATAGACTCAAAGCCCTGACTGCAAGAGCAGGAAACATGTTACATATGAGAACAATGTTGACCTTAGCTGTGGCCACTGACCTGCTTCTTGAAGATAATTACGTGTTGGCTGTGTCTCTCCTATTGTTTGAACTAGAGCTAAGAACAGTATGAAATCTTGCCTGATGAAAGATTATTATTAGTTTCTAGTGTCCTGAAAAGCTTGATTATTTGGAAAACACCTTTTGGGAAGAGGCTGATGTGAAATTACTTGAGATGGACGTATTTGAATTAGAATGAGGCTCTCAGTGAGAAAGCTCATGGGAACGAGTGTGGCCCGGCTTCTTATTAGCCTGAAGAGGTGACGGTCTCACCCATATAGGATCTGGGCTTCTTCTTGGTGTCTTCAACTGGAAGTTTCACTGACACTGGCTGCCTTACTGAGAGAGTACAGTTTGGTCTCTTGGAGTCTGTGGGGAACAAATCCAAACCGACGCGCATCATTCTTCTGCTGTCCTTCTTTGTACCTGTCACCTCCCTGTCACCTCTCTCAGCGGTTCCTCACTAACTAGGGTCCCCTGTGAAAATCAGGGAGTTGTTCTAGAATGAACCTCGAGGCAGCTGTGACATCCATTTTTCTCAGGACAGGCTTTCAATCAGACGACGTTAAACATCTCCCTTACTACTGAACCAGTGCCCTGAGAGGAGGAGCCCAGCTCACTATGAACATGCTGGAGGTTCCTGAACACAAGTAGCGTTTGTATATCTTTACACAAGTGACTTTTTAAACCTTTCTTCCCTCTCTGTTTTTTAAAAAGATGTTTCCACTTGTCATCATCATCATCATCATCATCATCATCATCATCATAATCATTTTGTCTTTTTGAGACTGAGTCTCCCCAGAACTTGCTATGCGACCAGGCTGGCCTTGAACTCACAGAGGTTTGCCTCCCTCTGCATCTTGAGTGCTGGGATTAAAGGCGTGTGCCACCATGCCAGCTTCACTTACTATTATTATTCATGCAGACCTAGTTTGTTATTTTCTCTCATAACACCCCCGGTTTTCATATCCCTACGTGTAATATACGTTTCTTTACATTATAATAGCTATTAAGTGTGTCCCAATTGAACACCTTTATATTTTCTCCTTCTATATATACGTGAGACTTTCTCTAGATTATATGGAATAATCCTGAGTGCTACCGAGCTGTTCTCCATAGTGACTTAACAAATTACACTCACTTGGGCATTAGTGGGAGTCATTAACATGCCCATCCTCTCAAGATTTCTTAGAGGCAAGATAACCCCATCTTGGACAATCGTCTTGGGTTAAGAATATTTACATAAGTGGTCACTCGCCCAGAACCACCTGGAGACTTATTGAATAATGCTGGGATCCTTTCCAGAGTTTCTAGACCACCCAAGTGATGGTGGTCAGCCACATCTAGAGAACTGTTAATACATGTTTACACATGTAGTTGACTTTCCCTTGATAGGGAGGACACTGAAGTCTGTGGATATCACCTAGGGTGAGGTCATTATATTCTTGTCCCTAAAGATATCTCTTCTCATAGCCAGGCATCTCTGAGCTGAAGCACTAGGCAGCCCATTTGACTCACAGGTACTTCTTTCCCAGCCCCTGGTCTGACGCATGAAGAAGGTGCTACATACTTTCTTCTTTTCATCTGTGGTTTATACTAATGTGAGTGGACTGAAGCCAAACAATATCCTGAACTTGCATCTAATTAATTTTATAAAGATCCCTGT
Source organism: Eospalax fontanierii (assembly GCA_035773235.1). Taxonomy (NCBI): domain Eukaryota; kingdom Metazoa; phylum Chordata; class Mammalia; order Rodentia; family Spalacidae; genus Eospalax; species Eospalax fontanierii. Next base: position 48,967,066 of record CM069545.1, read on the forward strand.
TTAATCTCGAAACTCTGCACTTATCTATGCACCCACTGGAGGAGGCAGGCAGGCACAGGGAGTAGCTTAGTAACCTTAGTATTTGGATTTGGTTGTAACTCTCACATTACTCTTGTAATAATGCACTTAGCAGCCTAATTTCTTTACCTCCACATATTGTGCAAACATGCCTCCTCCAAACAATGTACTGAGTAACCTCAGGACCCCCCTCAAGTTCACACCTGCATCACACTACCCCTAAACTCCTCTCTGAGAAATAGTACAAGTTTCTCTACCCCCTCAACAATGATCAGATTTACAGAGTTTCTATTCAAATATATTCTCAGTGTATCCTGGTACAAAGAATGGAAGGGTTGATCCAGCCTGAACTGGTTTTGGGTGCATGTACAGTAAGGTAAACTATGCCCTTCAAATGAATTTTTAGGAAGAACTCCCTATTTATCATCTAATGCAAGTGCGTAATTGGTGTGCATATGATTAAAATCAAATGCATTATGGGAAAGGACATATGCGGTAGAAAAAAAATGAATGTATGACCTAATCTAATAAATCAAAATAGAAAACCACTCAAAATATTACCACTTAGTAACTCCCTCCTTCAGACTCCATAGGAAGAGACCGTGAGCCAGTGCTGACGGTGTCCTTCTCTAGTCTGTACTGTTTCCTCACTCTCTAAAATTATCTTGCTATTTTTGCAAATCTATGTGAGCCCTTATTTTCAGTTCTTTGGATAAGAGGCCAGCACCATGGGAGTATCTGATTCCAAGCACCAGTAACACAACAGCTCTAATTTGCTTTCTGTTGCTGTGATCAAATACTGACCAAAGGCAGCTTGCGGAAGAGGGGGCTTACTTTTGCTTTCAAGTCCAGCTCATCACTGAGGGAAGTCAGGGCAGGGACTCAAGGCAGGAACCTGGAGGCCGAGCTGAAGCAGAGACCATGGAGGAGTGCTGGCTTCTTTTGACGTGTTAAATCACCTTTCTTATACAGCGCAGGCCCACCTGCCTAGGGATGGTACCGCTCACAGTGGGCTGGGCCCTCTCACATCAACCAGTAATCAAGAAAATGTCCCATAGACAAGCCTGCAGGCCAGTCTGATGGAGGAAATTCCTCTGCTGAGGGATCTTCCTCACAGGGGTCTCTAGTTTGTGTCAAGCTGATAAAAAACTAAGGAGCACAAGCATTCTTTTATTCGAGTAATTAATGATCACTCTAGAAAAGCTAGGAAATTAATATAAGTAAAAATTAATAACACCATCTGAAATTCAGTTAGACCCCCCCCCCCAAATTACTTTCTATCTTCTACCTGCACAGAAACACACATTACAAAAATGGGATCCTATTTTTCTGACTCATGCATTACTACATATTGTGGACATCCTTTCATGCTACTGTACAACTACATCATCAGTTGTATTTTAAAAATGCATATTATTTATTACAAGAATAAAACTTTCCTAATATTAACATTTCAGGCAACGTATATACCTGAAAGTATTCATGAATGTATATCCCTGAATATCAACATGTCATTTTTAATAGCTGCATTGTTTTATCATATATAAAATTCCATTATTTAGCCAGTCTCTTGTGAGCATTTAGTCCCCATGTTGCTTCTCTCTTTTGCTTTTATTATAAATAATATTATGTTGAAAAATGTTACATAGAGTCACTTGTATATTTCTCTAGTTATTTCCTCACTTTTATCATATTTTAATACATATATGACTATAAAGATAATGTGTATTTGTTATTAAAATTTTGAAGTAATCAAATTATCTTCATCTGAGACCATTGAAGTCTATAGATGATTACTGAAAACACTGGTAAATGATTTAAAAAAGAGAAATTTCATGTGGCATACAGATAGCCTCAGCACTACTGAAAAAGGCAAGGAAATAGAAATAGTATGGACATTATTTTGTACAAAGCTGAAATAACATGGAGCAGTGTATGCAGTAATGGTTACACCAGCAATTGTAGACCAAAGTTCAGTTATGAATATCAGTCCAAAAGTCTAACATAAATACTAGTAACCAGACTTTAACAGTACAATACCAGAATCATGGCATTAATGAGTAAGGCTTATTCCAGAACTGCAAGGATTATTCAAAATGGAGAAATTTATTATTATGAGGAGAAAAGTAGTATTTTCTTTCCACAGGAATTAAGAAAGCACTTGCTTGGTAAAAGCCAATATTGATTCTTGGTGAAGATTCAATCAGTTAGCAATAGCTGGAAACATTTATAACATGAATTGATACATTTATTTCAGTCTGAAATCAAGCATAATGGAGAATAATATGTGTTTTCACTAAAGTCAGAAACAAGGCCAAAATGTTCACTAACACTACAATTAGCAATACTTAACAGTATTCTCTGTGTATTATCTAATTCAATTAGACAGAGGGAATTAGACACATTAAGAAAGAAGAGGTAGTACAATAATTGTTTGCAGACATTACAGCCAAAAAATTTAAAGAGTCATCTGAAAAATTATGCAAAACAATATGGGAAATAGTTTTGTCTGGTGAGAAATAAATATAGTGAAATAAATAGACTTTAAAATACAAATAATCTGAAGATATAATGGAAGAATTTTTACAAAGTAAATTTAATTGAAAAGAAACGTGGAAATTCTAAAATCTTTAAAAAATATTCTTGGGAGATATATGAGCCAATGTGGATGTTCTGTGCCATTAGATAGTGTCAGGGTTGTAGATTTTCATTCCTAAAGACACCATTTTTTCCTCCTCTCAGCCAGGACACCTAGAGCCACAGCTCTAAACAACCCAACCAGTTATGTCTATGACCAGAAAGCCTCAATGTCACCATCATCTCAACTTAACCTTACTTTAATGTTGTCTCAGCACAGATGCTATAAAGCATATTTTTGAGACCAATTAAGATGCTTCGAAAGTTAGTGCAAGAAAGAAATGGACATCAAGAGGCAGAAAAATCATGCAAAAGAAGTGGGATCTAACCCTCATGTCACAGAGGCTGCTGAGATGGCTCAACAGGCTGGGCCCCTGCTGCCAAGCCTGAGTTCATTCTGCGGGACCCACGTGCCAGAAGGAGAGAACTGACTCCTGAAGCTTGTCTTCTGATCTCTACAAATGCATAATAAATAAATGTGATAAAAATTATAAATCATTTTAGTGGGTTGTGTATCATTTATTTAGCTGGATTAATCTCTTAGTTGCCAGGGCAGATTGATTTGTTCATAAATTTGCTAAACCCAATCTGCGTACAGCCACATCACAGATAATAAAGTAGGAGAAGACCACTCAAATTGTCAGCCTGGCTCTCCCTGGCACCTCAGTCTCATTAATGTCCAGTTTAACTGTTAAAGCAACACACTGAACGATGCATGTCTTGCACATTGTATTATTTTTGCACTTACAAACTTCATTTTTATTGAATCATTGTTGCACACAGAACATCTCAGTCAGTCATCTTCACACCCCCTTCCCACTGGCACTCCACCGTAGCCCCCCACTAGAATCCATACATTCTTTCATCCATGTTAAGGTCTATTGTGTCAAGTTAGTGTCCCCAAATGACCTCAATGTAGGTTCATCTACTGAGGTCTAGTCAGTCTACATAGAGTCCCTTTCTTTAGGAAGACTAGTCAGTCCATCCTCACCCAACAGTAATCAGTTGCCAATATTTCTGAAGCAAAGCTTGGGGTTTGCTGCCCATTTCCCCGGTGCCATGCTGGGCTTTTGTCTGCTTAGGTTTGCGTGGATCTTGAGCATACCGAAATCATTGATGTAGGTTTGTATGAACAGAGTCCTGGGAGCTTGCAGGATTTTGTTTCCATATGGTCACACATGTCTTCACTGGCTCTTACAATCATCTTGCCCCATTTTCCTGAGCCTTGGGTGAGTAAAACTTAATATAGGAGTCCAGTCCAGGGACCCACACTCCACAGAGTTCTAATCTCCATGATTTAGTCATTTGTGACCTTTTATGTTACTGGTCCTTTGTTTTATGAGGGAACTTCACTAATGAGAGTTGAGAAATTCATTAGTGTCTTCTTTACCTCTTGCTTCTAGTGAGGCTGCATTGTAGATGCATGGGAAGTCACAGAAAATGTTTGTGTGTGACCAACTGTGGTACTCTGTATTAGTCTCTATCTGATGCAAAAGAAGCTTCTTTGATGAGTGGTGACTGGCACACTTGACTGTAAATATAAGGATACATATTTGGCATTTAGTAAGAAGTTACATTAGCCTAGGGATATAAGAGCCTTGGGGATTTCTCTAAGATCCATGACTTTTCAGCCATGTGTATTTTGTTATGATGACAGGACCACACAGGAGTTTCCTGGCTCTTAGAGCAATTAGGGAGCCATTGATTGGCCCCAAAGATAAAAGTGGCACAACTGCACTATGTCAATGCTGTGCCAGTCATCGATGTGGTTGTTTTGTCAAGAAGCTGGCATTGGGTCATCGACTGACGTTCTCCCTTGGCTACTTGCATGGTGCTCTCAGAGCTATGAGAGCTAGCCTTCAGGGGAAGTGGCTTCCAGGTCAATTCCCGCTCCACTGCTCCAAATCTGGTCTCCGAACTATGTCCTGTCTTCAGCAACAGGGTCTTACCTTCAAGTTCTGGCAGTCAAGAGCTGTGGTAATAGCCTGGGCTATTTTGGGCGTTCCTTGGACCATCCTGGCCAACAACTCAAAGGAAGGTTTCTCCTGTCTGCTGCTGTTTCTTGTTATGTAGCCTTCAGCTATGTACATGGACTCATGTAGAAATACTGTATGTGGAATTTGTCATTAGGTTGTTAGACTAATATGATCCTTCTGGTGTTTTACACTAGCCAGGCATTATTACTCTTTCTTTTTCTGTCTGAACTATCTCTTTCTCTGCCTGTCTGACCCTCCCTCCATGCCTTCCGCATTTGAAGTGTTCCCATTTTCTCCATTTCTCCCTTGATAACACCAGCCCCACGTCTCTTGAGCTCCTTCTTTCCCTTTGTCTGCATAGTTCCTTGTGTAACCCTCCTTCTCTTCCCATTTAAACGTCCCTTTTATCTACTTCTCTCTCGGTAACACCTGTCTCCTATTTTTCTCTCTTAGGTTCCTTCTTTCCCTTTATCTCCCTAGTTTCTGTCATTTTTCCTGGCTCCTGCAGTTACATCAGAACACATGCTCACATATAAGGGTTTGGTGCTCAGATCCACAAATGAGGGAGAACATATGTCATTCTTTTTTTTTTTTTGATTCTGTATTACTTCAGTTTCTACTTCCATCCATTTACCTGCAAATGGTCAGATTTCATCTTTCTCTACCACAGAGCAGAACTCCATGGTGTAAATGCACCACATTTTCATAGTCTACTCATCAGTTGAGGGACATTTAGGTTTCTTCCATCTCTTAGCTATTGTGAAAAAAGCAACAAACATGGACGTACAAGTTTCACTACAGTAGGATGAGTCCTTTGGGTCTATGCCAAGGAGTGGTGTAACTGGATCAAATGGTGGATTCATTTTTAGTTTTTTAGTTTTTGCTGTCCATAGCAGTTGCACGAGTTTACAATTCCACCAGCAGTGAATGAGCATTCCTCTTTCCCCACATTCTCTCCAGCATTTGGTATCATTTATTCTCTTGATCTTAATCAGTCTGACTGAGTTAAGATGAAATCTTTAAGTGGTTTTAATTTGCATGTCCCTAATTATTAATGATGTTGAACATTTTTTTTTAAATTTGAATTTTATGAGTGTAATTCCTGCATGTGTGTAAGTGCATCTGTGTCATGCAATGCTTGCAGAGTCAGAAGAGGGTGTCAAAATCCCCTGGAACTGGAGTTACAGATGACTGTTAGCTGCCATGTGGATGTTGGGAATCGAAACCAGGTCTTCTGCAAGAGCAGTCAGTGTTCTTAACCACTATGCCATCTTTCCAGCCCCAATTATTAACAATATTGGACACGTTTAAAGATGTTTTTCAGCCATCTTTATTTTTTCTTTTGAGAACTTTCTGTGCAGATTCTTAGCCCGTGTTTTAATTGGGTCATCTGTTTTCTTTATTATTTATTTTTTTGAGTTCTTTATATATTCTGGATGTTAAACCTCTGTCAGATGTGTCACTAGTGAAGATTTTCTCCCATTCTGTGGGTTTTCTCTTTACTTGCTTGGTTGTTTGTTTTGCTGTACAGAGGCCTTTTAATTTAATGAGGTCCCACTTGTTGATTCTTGACCTTATTCCTGAGCAACTGATGTCTGATTTAGAAAGTTCTTTCCTATACCTATATCTTGTAGGTTGCTGCCGATGTTTTTTTCTAACAGTTTCAGAGTTTCAGGTTTCACATTGAGGTCTTTGATCTATATGGACTTGACTTTTGTGTAATGTGAAAGATAAGGGTCTAATTTCATTCTTCTACAGGTGGAGATCCAGTTTTGCCAACACCATTTGTTGAAGATGCTGTCTTTCCTCCAGTGAGTATTCTTGGCTCCTTTGTCAAATATCAGGTGGCTGAAATTGCATATATTCATGTTTGAGTCATCAATTATATTCCATTGATGTATGAGTCTATTTTTGTGTCAGTACCATGCTGTTTTTATGACTATAGCTCTGTCATATAGTTTGAAATCTGTTATAGTAATCCCCGTAGTATTGCTCTTTGTTGCTTTGGCTATCTGGGATCTTTTGTGCTTCTGTATGAATTTTAGGACTTTTTTTTTTATAATTCAGTAAAGAATGTCATGGGGATTTTGATTGGGATTATATTGAATCTATAGATTGCTTTTGGTAGGATGGTCATTTTCACAATATTAATTCTTCCACTCCATGAGCATAGGAGTTCCTTCCATCTTCTAGTGTCCTCGTTAATCTCTTTCTTTAAAACTCTAAAAAAATTTCATTGTAGAGATTGTAAAGGTCTTTGGTTAGGTTTACACTGAGATGTTTTATTTTATTTTTTTAAGACTAATGTAAATTGGGAGTTTCCACCTACTCTTTCTCCAATTGCTTGTTATTGGTATATAGAAAGGCTACTGATTTTTATAGACTAATTTTGTAGCCTGCAATTTTACTGAAAGTGTTAAGCACTTCTAAGAGTTTTCTAGTGGGATTTTTGGCATCTCTTAGGTATAATATGTCCTCTTTAAAAAGGGACAATTTGACCTCTTCTTTTCCAGCGAGTATTCCTTCAGCTTCCTTCTCTTGTCTTATTTCTTTAGCAAGCATTTCTAGCACTGGAGAATGTGGACAGCCTTGTCTGGTTCCTGGTTTTAATGAGAATGCTTCCAGCTTTTCCCCATTAAGAATCATGTTGACTGTGGGTTTTTTGTAGACAGCTTTAATTATGTTGAGGTGTGTTCCCTGTAGTCCAATTCCCTCTAGGACTTTTAACATAAATGCATGTTGAATTTTGTCAAAGGCCTTTTCTGCATCTATTGAGATGATGATATGATTTTTGTCTTTGAGTTCATTTATGTGCTTTATGCCATTTATTGGCTTACATATATTGAACCACCCTGTATCACTGGATAAGCTGACTTGATCATAGTGGATGATGTTTTTGGTGTGTGTTTTTATGCATTTTGTTGATTATTTTGCATCTATATTCATTAAGGATATGGGTCTATAGTTTTCGTTTTTGGTTGTATCTTTACCTGGTTTTGGTACTAGAATGATGCTGGCTTCATAGAAGGAATTTGGGAGTTCTCCCCCCATTTCTATCTTTTTGAATAATTTAAGTAGTATTGGATATAGATCTTTTGAATGTTTGATAGGATTCTGCTGTGAATCCATCTGGGCCTGGTTTTTTTTTAATTGGGAGTTTTTGTATTACTGTTTCAATTTCCTTCTATGTTATGGATCTGTTTAAGCTGTTGATCTCTTCTTGGTTTAGCTTTGGTAACTCCCATGATTTTAGATATACATCCATTTCTTTAAGGTTTTCAAATTTAACAGTGTATAGATTTTTAAAGTATTCCCTTTTAATATTCTGGATCTTTTGTTGTAAATTGTGATGTTTCCCCTTTCATCTTGATTTTATTGATTTGGAGTTTCTCTTTTCTTCTTTTGGTTAACTGGTCTAAGGGTCTATCTTGTTTATCTTTTCAAAGAACCAGCTCTTGGATTAACTGATTCTTTGTATTGTTTTCTTTGTTTCTATTTCATTAATTTCTGCCCTGATTTTGTTATTTATTCTTGTCTGCTGAGTTTGGGTTTCATTTGTTGTTGCCTTTCAAGATTCTTGAGCTGCAATATTAAATCATTTATTTGTGCTCTTATTTTTTAAAATTATTTATTGTTTTATTTTATGTGTATTGTGTACTGCCTACATATATGTGAGTGTACCAAGGTTGTGCATGCCTGTGGACAGAAGAGAGCATTGGATCCCATGTAACTGGAGTTACTGACAGTTGTTAGCTACTATGTGGGTGCTGGGATTTGAACCTAGGTCGTCTGCAAGAACAGCTAGTGTTCTTAACCACTGAAACATCTCTCCAGCATGTTCTTTTAGATTTTTTAATCTAAGCACTTGAACCTATAAATTTCTCTCCTAGAACTGCTTTCAAATTGTCCCAGAGGTTTTGCTGGGTTGTATTGTGCTTTTCATTAATTCCAGGAATACTTTTATTTCTTTCTTGATTTCTCCTTTGATCCATTCATCATTCAGGAGTGTATTGTTTAATCTCCATAAGTTCATGAAGTTACTTGGGCTTCTTCTGGTATTGTTTTTAAGCTTTATTGCATTGTGGTCTGATAGAATGCATGAAATTATCTAAATTTTTTTGTATGTGTTGAGATTTGTTTTGTGCCACAGTATGTGGTCAATTTTGAAGAAAGTTCTATGGGTTGCTGAATAGGATGTGTATTTGGTGCTTGGGTGGAATATTCTGTAGATAGATGTATTTTATGTCCATTTGATGTATGCTATTGTTTAATTCAGATGTCTCTGTTTATTCTCTGTCCAGTTGACATGTCTAACGGAGGGAGTAGGGTATTGAAGTATTCTACTATTAATGATTTGGGATTCATCTATGTCTTATAGTCCTGTAGTACTGATTTTATGAAGTTGGGTGCACCAGAATTTGGTGCATATATGTTCATGATTGTGATATCTTCTTGGTTAATTGTTTCTTTGATCAGAAAAGTGACCCCCTTTGTCTCTTCTGATTAGCCTTAGTCTGAAGTCTGTTTTGTCAGATATTAGAATGGCAACTCCTGCTTGTTTCTTAGTGTCATTTGCTTGGGATATTTTTTTCATCCTTTCACCTTAAGATAGTGCCTGTCCTTGAAGGTGAGATGGGTTTCTTACAGACAACAAAAGGGTGGATTTTGTTTCTTGAGCTATTCAACTAGTCTGTGTCTTTTGACTGGGAAGTTCAGTCCATTGATATTTAAAGTTATTGAAAGACCTGTATTGATTTCCGTCATTTTAAATTCTGTTGCATCTTTGTCTAATTTTGTGGTTCCCCAGTTATACCTTCATTTAGTTTCTTTCTGTTGCCCTTTGAGTACAGTCGTTCCTTCCTTCAGCTCTTTGTATTGCTTCAAGTATTCTCTGAAGGACTGGTTTTCTGGTTATGAATTCTTTCAGCCTATTCATGTCATGGAAAACTTCTTTCCCTTCAATGATAGACATTTTTCTTGGGTAAATTATTCTAGTTTGGCATCTATAGTCATTTAGAACTGTGACTACTTTTGGTTCAGGATCTTCTGGCTTTCATAGTTTGGACTGAAAACTCAGTTGTAATTCTGATGTGTTTTCCTTTATATGTGACTTGTCTTTTCTTTTGCAGCTTTCAGAATTCTCTCTTTGTTCTGTATGCTTAGGGTTTTTGCTACGCTATACTGTGGGGAGGTTCTTTTCTGGTCTTGTCTATTTGATGTTCTATGTACTTCGTGTATTTCATGGGCATGTCTTTCCTTAATTTTGAGAAATTTTCTTCCACAGTTTGGTTGAAAGTCTGGTCAATACCATCATCCTGAGATTCTTCTCCTTCCTCTGTGCCTATGATGTGTAATTTGGTCTTTAAATGGTGTCTCACATTTTTGCATATTCCATGCCCGTGTTTAAATTTTTTTTCATAATATTTTCTTGAGTACTACAATTCTTCAGCTTTATCATTCAGTCTTGATATTCTGTTTTCCATTTCATTTATTCTATTGTGAGGGTCTCCCATTTGGCTTACTGAGTTTTTCACTTTCTTCTTTATTTCAGCCTGGGTTTTCTTTAATATTTCTATATCTTTTGTGAATTCAGTCAGAAGTTTATCTCTATCTTTTATTTCTTTGATTTGTTTGTGTGTTCCTTAAATTCACTGAATTCTTTGATCATGTTTATGATTGTTATTTTAAACACTGTGTCTGGGTTATCTCTATGGGGTTCTCATTGTAGAACTCTTGTGTAGGACTGGTGATGTTTTGTGGGGACATGTTATTTGTGTTTTTCATATTATTATTTTTTGTTGTGATTCAGGCATGTGGATTTATTTTGTTGTTTGTGATTCTCATGTGAGACTCAAGCCTTCCTTTGTTGAGCTAAAGTCTGATTGTTTGTATACTTTTTTTTTTTTATTGGTTATGAAAAGCTGATTTGGTCAAGGCTTCATGTTCTTTCTTTTGATTTTATATCATAGGGACCAGACAGTTCTAGTCCAGTTGCTCTGGAGTTCCCTCAGAAGCACAGGCTAGGCGAGATGAGATATTCTCAGGCTCTCTCTTAAGGCCTGGGTCCCTCTAGCCATCAGGTACAACACAATTGGGAAAATTGATAGGCAGAGGCTGAATTCAGGCTCTCTCAGGCAGTCTGCAAAGGTCTGGGTCCCTACAAAAAGACACAGAAGCCTGGCCCTGCAGCAGTGGGAGGGGCTGCAGAGGGCACCAATGTAGGGGATGAGCATGGGATCAGGGTCTGGTTTGGAGAGCTCACAGCCTGCCAGAGGTAGAGGGTAGTCCAGAGATCTGGGGTGCTAAGAGCAAGAATGTGCCTGTGCCCACGACTAGATGGAGAACAGAATGTGGGGTGTGGGAGTCTGGAGTTGCTGCAGAGGTAGGGGAGTGGAGACACAGCGGCAGGATCAGATTTCCCAGGGTAGAAGTCTGGGTCTCAGGAATGCAATGGCAAGTTGGGAGTGGCGACAGCCTGTGGAGACCCTAACAAACTAGACTGAAAAATTGAGCTGGTCTGAGTACAGGGGATGGGGTTACAGTGGGGGGTCTGGGCTAGGAGGGCCGCCCAGGGATCTGGGGTGCTAAGAGCAAAGTGGGCCTGTGCCTCAGGCTTAAGGCTAGAAGAAGACTAGGATGTGGACAGCGGGGAATGAGGTTGCCAGGTGGGAAGGGGATGGACAGGCAGTGGGCGGGATCAGACTTACCAGGGAAGAAGGCTGTTAAGGGAAATCCAAGGCAGGCTGCAGGACAGCCAGTGTAGACAGCTGATCTAGGGTGGGTAGAGGGAGGTTGGGGGTGGAAATGATCTGTGAAGGTTCTAACAAACTAGACTGAAAAGTTGAGCTTGTCTGAGTACAGATTCAGGATGCAGTGGGTGAGTCTGGACTAAGAGAGTAGTCTAGAGATCTGGGGTGCTAAGAGGGGGCCTGTGCCCAAGGCTAGAAGAGGAACACAACATCGGGCTGCACACTGTATTTTTAAGTGATACGCTGGTGATTGTTAATCATGTGTGCTGGTGTGTTTGAAAAGACCCGATGTTTGGGCAAAATTCCTGTTTCGGAGACAGACCAAGGCTGAGTTACTGTTAGTGAATCACTGTAAATGGTTCCCAGTGTTTTTAAAGAAAGCTTAAAGTGATGGTATCTTCAGACCTCTACAGTTATAGTTTATGTTATCACTTATACTGTAAAATGTATATTTTGATTTTATATGACGTGTGCATACTCTAGCAAAATATAGCTTTTCTCTTGGAATTTAATGAAATACCTCAGACTAAAACTAATCAGATAATCTCCTTTCAATTGCCTTCATTGTCAAGAATTTTGCCTAATCATTTCCATGAGTTTGCAATATTTGGACTGAAGTACACACGTTAACGGAATGTTTTAGCATTTTATGTCTTATATCTGAATTCATTTCAAATAAAGATTACAAAAAATTATAAACCTATCACAAAGCAGTAATGACTTTCATGTCCAGTACTGCCTTATTATACATTTCAATGGAGTAGAATATAAAATCCGCAAACCTAATTATGCCACTTGGTACAGATATTTACTGTTGTTCTAGTGTATGATACAGATATGATTCAAATCAGAGATGGGAAATAGATTATTCAGTTAATGGGGTTAGGACAATATGGGACAGTTTCTGGAAACAAATTAAGTTGGATACACACTTCACACCTTGAACCGAAATAAGTTTCAGATGGATCAAAGCCTTAAATATGTGAAGTAAAGACAAGTAAAACAAAGCACGGAGATATTTATGTCTTGGAATGGAGAAAGAACTTCTCAGTGTAAATGGAAACCAAGAAGGCTTGAAACAAAAGTTAATTATGACAAAAATTATCATAAGGAACATCAAAATTCAGACAATAAAACAAGGGAAGACATTCTATTATTTAGATAAAGTTATTTTTATTTATGTGCATGTGTGTGTGTCTGTATGTGTACTATGTGCACACAGTGCTGGTGGAAACTAGATGATCCCCTGGAACTGGACTTACCAGTGATTGTGGGTCACCAGATGTAAGTACTGGGACCCAAACTCAGGTTCTCTTCAAGGGCAAGTGCTTTTACCTGGTGAGCCATCTTTACAGACCCTGGAATTCTTATTTATAAAGCTTTTAGTTTTCTCCAACATGGCAGCCCCTATGAAACAATAAGAAAGGCTGGGTGTGTAGCTCAGTGGTAGAGTGTCTTACATTCATGAGGTCCTGGGTTTGAATCCCAGCACTGCAAAACAATAAGAAAATGTCAACCAAAAGATAAAGGATGAAAAGAAAACTTTAGAAGGAAAACACAAAAGGTTCTTGAACACAGGGAAAAATGCTCAGTTTCACACATAGGAAATGGGGAAAAAAGCTACAAAGAACTAACATTTTATATATAAGTTTGGCAATCTATAATGTTTGTTAACATACTGTGTAGGTGAAAGTCAGAGAAAAAGAAACTGCATGGAGTAGAAACTGGCACAATGACTCTAAAGGGTAATTTGCCAATATTTGTCAGCATTACAGACGTGAACATTCTGTCACCCAGCACTCCATTTCTAGGAATTTATCCAACAAAGAACTTTTAATGATGCAAATGGCAATTTTTAATGACAAAGTCATTTATTATAGCATTATTTGTAATCAAGAAAGTTTGGAAACAATCTAAATATCTAGCAATAGAAGTTTGGATAATGAATTTTGATACCTTCATATAACTGAAAGAAATCATGAAACTGTTGTTTTACAAAAATGTTGTGGGCCTGGAGACATGGCTTGGAAATTAAGAGTGCTTGCTGGTGTTGCAGAGGATTGGGGGTTAGATTCCCAGTACCCATGTTGGGTGGCTCACAGCAGGCTTTAACTGCAGCTCCAAGGATCTGGTGCCCTCTTCTGGTCTCCAGTGGCACCTTCTCTCACAGGCACACTCACACACACACACACACACACACACACACACACACACATATAAATACAAATAAAAATTTTAAAAACAATGTTTGGGGCTGGAGAGATGGCTCAGCGGTTAAAAGCACTGGCTGCTTTTGCAGAGGACCCAGGTTTGGTTCTCAGCACCCACATAGCAGCCAACAACCATTTGGAACTCCAGTTCCAGGGGAATCAGACGCCCTCTTTTGACATCCACAGGCATTGCAGCACACAGGTGCACCTACTGACAAGCAGGCAATACACTCATACACATAAAATAAAAATAATAAAAAAATTAAAAAAGCAATGTTGTAAGTTGAGCTGTTTTCTCAGAATAGGGCAAGTTGAAGAATCATTTGTATGAAAAAAGAAAGATATTAGTATATTTATTTTTACTTGCTTATGCATAAACTACTTCTGAATGGATATGCAAGTATCTTTGGCAGGTTGGGATGCTGTAAGAGGTCCATAAACAGGGGTCACTTAGATAATAGAAATTTATATTCTCACAATCTTCAAAGCTAGAAATCTGAGATTTGGGTGTTCTGTTGCATGAAGAAAGGGGAAGTCAGAGGAAATCACAAGAAAGCAGCAGCAGAAGCGCTCCGGGGTCCCTTCTACAGGACACTCATTCCATCGTGGACTCTGATAAATGTAATGATCACTCAGAGGTCTCATTGCCAATGCCACTGCACTGTGGATTAGCCTTTTGTCATAGTCTTGGCGTTTTCTCTAAGATCTATGACCTCTCCAGTCATGTGCACATGGTTACGTTCACAGTACCACACATGAGTTTCCTCCCATTGAGTGGGTTTTAAGTCCAAATAGGTAGCTGTTGGTTGTCCAGAGATAAAAGTGCCATCACTGCACCAACGTTGTATGCTGTGCAGGTCATTGATGTGGTTATCTGGCTTTGAAGCTGGGGTTGGACCAGTGATTGATGTTCTCCCTTAGCAGCTTGTGTAGTGCTCTCCAGAGCTATGAGAGCTAGCCTTCAGGGGAAATGGCTTCCAGGTCAGTTCCAGCTCCATTGCTCCAATCCTGTCTGAAGTATGTCCTGTCCTCAGCAATAGGGTCTTACCTTCAAGTTCTGGGAGGCAATCAAGAGCTGTGGCAATAGCCTGTGTCATTTTGGGAGTCTTTTGGACCACCCTGGCCAACAACTCAAAGGAAGATTTCTCTTGTCTGGCACTGTTTCTTGTTACGTAGCATTCAGCTATGCATGGACTCATGTAGAGACATTGTATGTGTAATTTGTCATTAGGTTGCTGGAGTAATATGATTCCCTCCAGTTTTTTACACTACTAGGCATTATTTATCTCTCTCTTCTGTCTAACTCTCCCTCCATGTCCGCCCCACTTAAAGTGCCCCATTTCCCCCGAATCCCCCCGATAATGCTCCTACCGTCCCAACTCTCTTGAGTTCCTTCTTTCTCTTTATTCCCAAAGTTCCTTGAATGACTTTCCCTCCTCAGTTGAGGGACACTTAGGTTGCTTCCATCTCTTAGCTATTGTGAAAAGAGCAGCAACAAACATGGATGTACAAGTATCTCTGCAACAGGATAAGTCCTTTTGGTATATGCCAAAGAGTGGTATAACCTGATCATATATGGTAGGTCCATTTTTAGTTTTTTGGAAATTCTCCACACTGCATTCCATAGGGCTTGCATGAGTTTTCAATCCTATCACCAGTGAAGGAGCATTTCTCTTTCCCTACATCCTCTCCAGAATTTGGTATCATTTGTTCTCTAGACTGTAGTCAGTCTGACTGGGGTAAGATAAAAATCTTAAAGTGGTTTTAATTTGCATTTTCCTAATTATTAGCGATGTTGGACATCTTTTAAGATGTTTCTCAGCCATCTTTATTTCTTCTTTTGAGAAGAGAACTTTCTGTACAGATCCTTAGCCCAGTTTTTAAATGTTTTCTTGATTATTTGTTTTTTGAGTTCTTTATATATTGTGAAGTTAAACCTCTGTCAAATGGGTCACTGGTGAGGATTTTCTCTCATTCTCTGGGTTTTCTCTACAACTTATTGGTTGTTTATTTTTCTGGATGGAAGCTTTTTAGTTTAATGAGGTCCCACTTGTTGATTCTTGACCTTAATTCCTGAGCAACTGATGTCTGATTTAGAAAGTCTTCTCCTACATCTATATCTTGTAGGTTACTGCCAATGTTTTCTTCTAACAGTTTCAGAGTTTCAGGTTTCACATTGAGGTCTTTGATCTATATGGAGTTGACTTTTGTGTAATGTGAAAGATAAGGGTTTAATTTCATTCTTCTACAAGTGGAGATCCAGTTTTTCCAGCACCATTTGTTGAAGATGCTGTCTTTCTTCCAGTGAGTGTTCTTGGCTCCTTTGTCAAATATCAGGTGGCTAAAATTGCATGTACTCATGTTTAAGTCTTCAGTTATAGTCCCTTGATCTATGGGTCTATTTTTGTGTCAGTACCATGCTGTTTTTATGACGATAACTCTATATAGTTTGAAATCTGTTATAGTAATCCTCCCCAAAGGGAATCAGGAACCCTTACGGACATCAGCCCAGCAGGAGGCCTTTGAGAATCTAAAACAGAGTTTGCTGACTGCACCTGCCTTAGGGTTGCCCGATGTCACCAAACCCTTCCACCTATATGTAGATGAGAGCAAAGGTATTGCTAAAGGCGTCCTGACCCAAACCTTGGGGCCTTGGTGACAGCCAGTCACTTACTTGTCAAAAAACTAGACCCCGTAGTGTCAGGATGGCCTCCATGCTTGAGAATCATCGTGCAGTGGCCCTCCTAGTAAAGGATGCTGATAAATTGACAGTGGGGCAAAATTTGACTGTTGCTGCCCCCCATGCCCTCGAAGGAGTGCTGGAACAACCCCCTGCTCGGTGGTTAAGCAACGCCGGCATGACACACTATCAAACTCTGATACTAAACCCTGCCAGAATAACTTTTCAGGTTCCAGTGACCCTGAATCACACCACCTTGCTGTTAGATCCTGATTTGGATGCTCCAATGCACGACTGTACAGAGATCCTGGCCCAAGTCCACAATGTTTGCCCAGACCTCAAGGATGCCCCTTTGCCTGACGCAGAAGTAACCTGGTACACGGATGGCAGCAGTTTTGTCCAAGGCGGTAAACAATATGCAGGGGCGGCAGTGACCACAGAAACAGAGGTCACTTGGGCAGAAACTTTACCAGTGGGGACCTCAGCCCAGAGAGCAGAACTTATAGCCCTCACTAAAGCCTTAGAACTGGGCAAGGGATGAAAAGTAAGCATTTATACCGATAGTTGGTATGCCTTTGCAACAGCCCATGTGCATGGTGCCATTTACAAAGAGCGGGGGTTATTGACAGTGGAAGGAAAGACCATTCAAAACAGAGAAGAGATACTGACTTTACTTCAGATTATCTGGTTACCGACTAAGGTTGCTATCATACACTGCCCTGGTCACCAGAAAGGGATGGGCCCGACTGCCTAGGGGAATAATCTGGCGGACCGACAGCCCTGCAGGTGGCGCTACAAACCACGTTGATTCTCACATGCACCCTACCAGCCCCGGGAAGTGCGCAACTTCCTCAGCAACCAAAGTATTCAAAGGAAAATTTGGCTTGGGTTAGGACTTTGCCCATGACTCAGTTTCTTGACAACTGGTGGTGAGACGCTGAATGTAAAGTAATTATACCTGAACAACTGGGTGCCCGACTACTGAACAAAATTCACCTGTCCTCACACATGGGGATCTGCTGGATGCAAGACCCGATACGGCATGACGGAATACGAATCAAGGACAGCCAGAGGAAAATAACAGACATAGTGTCATCCTGCAAGGCTTGCCAACTCACCAATGCAGTTGCAAATCCTAAGAATCCTGGAACTAGGCTCAGGGGAAAAAGGCCTGGAACCTATTGGGAAATAGATGTCACTGAAGTAAGGCCTGGCAAGTATGGTTATAAATATCTATTAGTTTTTGTAGATACTTTTTCAGGATGGACTGAAGCCTTCCCCACCAAACATGAGACAGCCCACATGGTGGCCAAGAAACTATTAGAAGACATTCTGCCAAGGTATGGCTTTCCTACTATGATATGGTCATATAACAGATCAGCTTTTGTGTCCCAGGTAAGTCAGAGTTTAGCCACTTTCCTGGGGAGTGATTGGAAGTTACATTGCACTTACAGACCCCAGAATTCAGGACAGGTAGAAAGAATGAATAGAACTTTTAAAGAGATCTTAACTAAATTGACCTTAGAGACTTGTGCAAACTGGGTGGCCCTCCTCCCCTTCGCCCTGTACAGGGTGCCGAACTCCCCATATCAGATGGGACTAACCCCCTTTGAAATAATGTTTGGTATCCCTCCTCCCATCATTCCTAACTTCCAGGCAGACCTGCTTGTGGAATTTGATGACCGCGACCTATTGGACACAATTCAGGGGCTAAGGCAAGCCCATAAGGAAGTCTGGCTTAAGCTCCAACCCCTTTGTGAAGCTGGGTCCCCTGCTGAACCCCACAGGTTCTTGCCAGGTGATTGGGTATACATCAAGCGCCACTGCCTGGGGTCACTGGAGCTGCGGTGGAAAGGACCCTTTGTCACCCTGCTCATGAACTCCACCCCCTCAAAGTGGACGGAGTTGCCACGTGGATTCATTACTTCCACTCCAGACCAGCAGATCCCTTCACACTCAAGGAGGACTACCAGAACAAAGGATGGGAAGTCTCCAAGAACCCCTCCAATCCACTCAAGCTCCGTTTGTGACATATGTTGCCTCAATCTGGACATTAATGACTGTATGTGCTGTAGCTAAACCCCAGGTCCTGATGAATTTAACTTGGCAGATACTGGACCCCACCACAGGGGACGTCTGGAACCAAACACCTGGGATCTACCCGGAGGGGTATGGTTCCCCGGACTTATACTTTGACTTCTATGCCCCTTTTGGATGGTTGAAGGTGGGAGGGGGAAGGATGAGTTCCAGAGAGATAACCTGTGTGTGTGTCCAGGACACATCAAGGACAGGAAACATCGAGAAATGTGCGGGGGGGATAGAAGTTTATTTTTGTGCTTCATGGTCCTGTGTTTCCACGGACCATCTATTTGACTCCTCCTCAAAAAGGTGATTTTATAACAGTGCAGTGACCACCCTGGCCAGGAGGCAGAAGACTCCACTGTCCACGAGGCATTAATGCATGTAACCCAGGAACCATAAAGTTTACCAATGAGGGAAGAGCACAAACTGGATGTGAGACAGGTTACATGAGGAATGCGGTTATATGTGCCTGAGGACCTACTCCCCACCATGGGGCTCTTTTTATGATTCACCTGTTAAAACACCCCAGGGGGCAGCAGTTGGACCTAACAAAGTAATTGTTCCTAAGTCAAGCAAAAGGAAACTGAGGGGTCCACTTCTTTCACACAAAAAGACAAGGCCAGAGACTTTTAAACTAGCTCAGTCTAAGAAAGTCACTGTGGGGAGCACAGCTATTTTTAACTGCACTGTGACCTCCCCATGGCTCCTGGGACCTATTGCATGGTTCAAAGGGCTGGGACCCAGCCAGGAAACAATCTATAGGTTCACTGGAGAACATTTTCCCCGAGTTACAAATGTAACAGACACCTCTAGAAGAAACAACTTAGACCATTTGTATCAGTAATGTTACTTCAGCAGACGCAGGTACTTACTACTGTGTAAAGTTCCAAAAGACAACGTCAGATGACAAAGAAATTGAGTCTGGGGTAGGAACAGAGTTGTCTGTAAATGATGAGTTAAACAGGAGTCTCCCCCTGGAACCTTCCACCCTTAGACCCAGTTCTTCCCCTCAACCTACGCATACATATGTTCCAGCTCTAGTCTCAGTCTCATTCATAACTCCCCAAAGCACCGGCCCCTCTGCAATCCAGACTTGGGATGAGACAAACCCCATCATGCTTCTCCTTGAACAGTCCTACTTGGTTCTTAATGCTTCTAAGCAAGAACTAACTGACTGCTGCTGGCTTTGCTATGATACTGGCCCTCCTTCTTCCAAAGAATAGCAGTACCAGGCCATTACTACCTGACCACTGGCTGAGAAGGATGCCGATGGAGCTCCAAGGTCCAGATGACTCTACAAGTCACTGGTAGGGGCATTGTGTAGGGACAGTACCCCCCACCTCACCAGCAGCTATGTAATTACACCGAGTCCTTCAATTTCACAGACCTAGATAGCTATTTGATTCCAGATCAGGATACTTGGTGGGCTTGCTTATCTGGGCTAACTCCCTGTGTCAATCTGGCCGTCCTCAATAAGATCAATGGCTTTTGTGTTTTGGTCCGACTAGTCCCCCGACTCATCTATCACACTGAAGATGAATTTATGTCTGGGATAGAAAGGATCCCCACTAGAATTAAGAGGGAAACCATAACTATCACTGCCTTCACTTTAAGCATAAAGTGCCAGCCTTATAGGGCCAGGGATGGGAATCACCTCTTTAATAACTCAGTATTCAAACTTAAGGGCTGCCATAGACATGGACATACAAGGATCGGAGAGTTCCATTTCCTACCTACAGGAGTCCCTTACCTCATTGGCTGAGGTTGTTCTACAAAATAGATGGAGGCTAGATCTAATCTTATTATAACAAGGTGGTCTTTGTGCCGCACTAGGTGAACAATGTTGCTTTTATAGACCACTCAGGAGTCATTAAGGAATCCATGGCAAAAGTTAGGGAAGGATTGGCTCTCTGGAAAAGAGAACGGGAAGCCCAGCAAGGGTGGTTTGAGTCATGGTTCCATTCATCCCCCTGCCTAACTAATATCTACTCTGTTAGGACCTCTACTGATTCTCCTTCTTTTGTTTACCTTTGGCTTCTGCATCCTCAACAAACTAGTCCAGTTTATGAAAGAACGCCTGGGAACTATTCAGCTTATGGTTCTAAGGTCTCAGTATCAGCCCATAAACACCAGAGCTAATGAGCCTTACAGAGCCCCATGACTGGGTCTCAGGTACATGTCAGAAGGGGGAATGGGAAGATTGAATGATTGAATGAACCCAGTAAACTCAGCATTTCACTGAGAAATAACAGCTTAGCTTCTCAATTCCAGGAAAAACCACATGGAGTCACCCCCACCCCACACGTCCAAACATTCACAAGGACATTGTCTTCAGATGACAGGAGGTCTTACAAAAACACCCTGTTTATGACTTAAAGAAAGAGCACAGAGTCCGGCCAAGGTAACCAAGGCTAACAGCAGAGACATAAACAAGACCAAAGACCTTGTAAATGTAAGGACCCCCCCCCCCCGAAATGAAAAGTGAAGGCTGCAGCAAACCTGACTCCATTTTGTTAGAGAAAAACCTCTGCTATGTAAGCTTGATTTCCCAGCTCCAGGAAAGACCACAAACAGTCTTTCCCACACTCATAGGAAAATACCTGCAAGGACGTAGCCTTCAAATACCAGATGGTTTTGTAAAAAACACCCTATTTAGGACTACATGAAATCTGGTCAGGTTGACCAAGGCTAAAGTCAGAGACACAAACGAGACCTTGTAACATCCTTTGGTCAGCACATTCCACGGGCCCTGTAACCTTAATATGAGTAAGATGTTTTTCGCACCAGTGGGCTTCCTTAACCAATCCCAGTCCTTGTCCCTCCTCTCTTTGTTTTAACCCTATAAAGATCACCTTACCCTCCACTCGGGGCCACTGTCTTATCACCCGCTACGTCGGTGTGATAGACTGTGGATGGAGCTCGAGCTTGTAAATAAAGACCCTTTGTTCTTGCATCAGATTTGACCTCCCTGTTGGTCTTTTGAGAGGATTCTATAACCTGGGCACAACAGTAAACATACTCTGGTCAGCACATTCCTAAATTGCGGCTGTCCAGACCCAATTATAATGTGAGTAATTCTTATAACCAATCAGTTAAGCAGCTTTTGTGCTTTCACCAATCCCAGCCTTATCCCAGCCTTTGACCCTCCTCCCTTTGTCCTAGACCAATAAAAGAACCCCTTCCCTTCACTCGGGGCCACTATCCCTCCACCCACTGCGAAGGTGTGTTGGGCTGTGGACCCAGCTTGAGCTTGCAAATAAAGATCCTTGTGTGCTTGCATTGGATCTGGCCTCCGTGGTGGTCTCTGAGGGGACCCTGTGGCCTGGGCACAACAAGGGGAAGGAAGGGTTTCTTTGGCTTCCACTTCCAGGTCACAAGCTGACTTGTTCACAGGCTCATGCCAGCTAACTTTCTTATACAGCCTGGACCACCTGCCCAGTGGGCTGGGTTCCCCCACATCAAGTAACAAGACCAGACCCAAGAGGCATGCCCTCAGGCCAATATGATCTGGGAAACACCCTTCTTAGGTAACTCTAGGCTGTATCAAGTTGTCAGTTAAGCCAACTAGGACATTGTTTTTCCAATTAAGGGAACGTTTGAACATGAAAGTTATAAATGCCTTTTTGTTCATTTTAGGAACTTCTCAAACTCATTTCAATGAAAATCAAATTATTTGATTTTTAAACAGAGAGTGTAAAATGATAACTTATCCCTAGGAATCTTCTCATCTTTCCTTGAAATCTTCACTTTGCTGTGGTCTCTAATTCTTAATTTTGTTTTTTGGGACCGGGTCTCCTGCCTGGCATGGTGGCACATGCCTTTAATCTCAGCACTCGGGAGGCAGAGGCAGGAGGATCTCTGTGAGTTCAAGGCCAGCCTGGTCTACATAACAAGTTCCAGGACAGCTGGGGCTACAAAAAAGACCAAAAAACAAACATACAAACAAAAAAGGGACAGGTTCTTGCTGTAGTCCCACTTGGCCTAGAACTCACTGTGTAGGCCAGGCTGGCCTCTATCTCACAGTGACCTGCTTTTTTTTCTGAGTGGTGGGACTAAAAGGTATGTGCCACCATTGGCTCTAATCCTTAACTCTTTTTTAAAAATGTATTTTATTTATTATTTTTATTTTATGTGTATGAGTGTATTGCCTGCATGTATGTAGATGCACCTGTGCCATGCAGTGCCTGTGGAGGTTAGAAGAGGGTTTGGAGCCCCTGGAACTGGAGTTATGGACAGTTGTTAGCCCCTATGTGGGTGCTGGGATTTGAACCTGGGTCCTCTGCAAGAACATCCAGTCTCTTAACTGTTGACCCCCAAATCCTTAACTCGTGTATCAGCATTCTAAATCAAGTTCCTCCATCAAAAAACCTGCCTGAAAGCAGACTTCAGTACCTCAGCTGTTCCTTCCCTCCCCTCCCCACTTGCCCCTCCCCTCCCCGCCTGCCCCTCCCCTCCTCCTTCTTTTCCTCTCCTCTCTTCTCCTTTTTCTTTTTTTTCTGTTCTTTTTGAGACAGGGTCTCCCTGTAACCCCAGCTGGCTTGGAACTCATGGAGATATGCCTGCCTCTGCTTCCCAAGTGCTGGGATTATAGGTGTGTACTACCACGCCTGGACCTCTCTTCTCTTTCTAAATAGGTTTTATTCAGCAGTTTTGTGGATATTTTCTGGAATCTAGCTCTAGATCCCAGAATGCATTTGATCAGTTAAGTACATAGGGTAAGAAGAGGCCAGGGTTAAGAAATGCTGGGGCATTGTTACTCAAAGGTGGAGGAGGCACTGCTTGTGTTTCCACCAGGAATCCAATGTTAGGATACATTTGACCCAGAATCATGAGCCCTGTGTCCTGGGACTTTGAGAGGGGAAGGGGAGCTATTCTGCAGTTAGGAACCTTCAAGTGAGTGGGACGCAGTGCTAGAAGGTGGAGGGAGGGAGGGAGGGAGGGAAAGAGGAAGGGAGAAAGGGAGGGAGAAAGGAAGGGAAAGGTTTCAGCATGGAACTGGGGGACAGAGTGGTGAGGTGTGTGTGTGTGTGTGTGTGTGTGTGTGTGTGTGTGTTGGGGGTGGGGAGGGTGCAGAAGTGATGGTGTCCCTGGAATTGGAGCAGGAATAGAAGAGAGAGTGGGGTGGAGACGAAAACAAGTTTTACCCTGTAATCTCTCTCCGACTCTCGAAGCACTAGATAACCGCAGCAGATTACCCGGGCCTGGAGTGCTAGCATGGGAAAACGTCTGCAGAAAACTCCAGACGAGAACTTTGTGAGCCACTGTTCCTCCCTTATCACACCAAATCCCCTCCTGGCTTTGCTGGAGATTTCTTAGCCATGCTGGACAGTCTGTTTCCAGTATCTTGGTAACAAACCCTGTAATCTGATGCATGATCCCATTAGCATGGCTCTGGGCCACTCTCTGTCCACCAGTTAATTTAATCACTGACTTTGTTCTGTGTCTGTTTTCTACTTTGTTGATCCTTTGTGGGGAACTAGATGTGATTCCAAGACCAGGCTCGGAGGAGAGTCTGGGCCTAGAGGCAACTGGGCCACAGGACATCAGAATATTTATTTCCTTGCTGGGGATTCAAATTACCCATATTTAACAATTCCTTATGGGTTTACAAGGTTGCACAGACATTTTTCTTCTTAGCTTTCTGCTTTCTCTATCCACATCCTTCCACATCCCTTTCATTCACTGGCAAAAATATATCTATCTGCCCTGTATTCAATTTAAGACGACTTATTGTAGTTCTAAAGGGCAAGCATATCGTCAGTAGGTTCTCCTTCAGAAAGTCCCAAGACTTGCCTGGTAGTAAGATTTACGTTAGGCTCTTCTTCCATTTGAGTGGGGAGAAAGTGGTGTGCTTACATTTTGTATTATGAGTCATTATACTTAAATGATGCCCATTTGTTCATTTAACACATTTATTGAGCACCTACTATATGTCAAAGTACTTTCTGCCGGGATCGCCGGCAGGTAGGGCGGTGGCAAAGCTCGTCCAGCCGGCCTCCTCCAGGGGCTGAGCGGGATGGTGAGTGTCGCGACCCGGCCCCTCTCCACTCCGGCGAAAAACAAAACCCACCGAGTCGGGAGTCTGTCTAGCAGGATTTCGTTTATTGAAGCTTACAGAATGACTTATATAGGGTAGGGGCGGGGCTAAAAGGGATTGAAGGACCAATCGATCTTTGTCCTGTAATCTGTAGCCAGGCAAAGTCCATTCTGATAGGCTGTCAGACTCGGGTGAGGCTCTGACAGCTGCATTCTAAACGGTTGATGACGGTTGGTTTGACAGTTGGAAACCGTTAGATGTCTGTCCGTGGCCACGTCAATCTGCAGCTCCCAGTGCGTCGTATGAGGACACCTGTCAGTGTCGCGCAGTCTGGCCTCAAACTCACAGATCCTCCTGCCTCTGCCTCCATCAGCAAATCCTACCGGTGTGCGCCACCATCACCGGCCCCCAGCAGCCTGCGAGAGGCCCGGAGCAGGGGCTGGCCGGCGTCCTGCCCTGCCTGGAGCTGCCGAGCCACACTGCGGCCTGGGTGCTGGAAAGCAGCCGCCATTTTTGCCTGGGGGCCGTGTCGCACCACAGACTCGGCAGCGGCGGCCCAGGAGGGGGTGATCCTGGGGGGGAGGGGGCAGTGGGGGAAGGTCGGGGCGGCCCGCGGGGGGGGGCAGTTGGCCCCGCGGGGTGGGAGGCCGGCCTGGCACAGAGGTCAGCAGCCCGGGAGGGGGCGATCTTCAAGGGCTCAGGAGTGGGGGGGGAGGGCGGATCGCCAGGGGCAGCACCCGGGGAGAGGGCGTTGGCCAGGGCAGCCCCCTGGGAGAAGGCAATCATTGGCGGCGCCTGCCACGCCTCCATCTCCCAAACTGACAGCTGCAGTCGGCCCCACGGGGAACTGCAAACCCGCCCTTAAAGGGCAGCCGGAGCTGCAGCGGCCCTGGAGGCCCAACACTTTCTGTCCTGGGGCTTATATTCTATAGAAAACATCAGACTGTACCTACTGTATTATGTATATAATCAGGCTGAAGAAAAATAAAAAGGGGTTTCATGGAAGGGGCCAGAAAATGATGGGGATCCGTGTTATAGAAGAAATGTCAGAAGAGGAGACATTGGAACAGTGGCCTGGCTGAAGAGCTGTGATCTCTGGGTCAACAAATTTCAGGGAGAGGGAATGGTGGGAGTGAAAATGCAGAGAGGGAGGTGAGTGCTGTCGGGGAGTGTGAGGAGTCCAGGTGGCAGGAGCTGGCTAGTGTTGGTAAATGCTGGTAGATGAGCCAGAGAAGCAGTCAATGCCAGGCAAAGGCTCTGGGCTTTATTCTAAGACAGGAAGCTGAGCGGGGAGAGTCGGTCTCAGTGATTTTTCAGGAGCACGTGCTTGCTGTGTGGGGCAGGGAGGAAGCAAGGAGCACTAGATGGCTCAAAAACATGTCAGATTGAATGCAGATGCAGATGTGAGAAATCAGCTGTTTTCTGTTAGTCTGGGGATTAAATAGGAAACAGTCATTCTCACTAGTTTGACCTCATTTTTGTTTGACAACAGCCATGTTTTTGTTCAATGAGTGTATTATTACTGTGTGTAAATGGACTAGTAACTTAAATTTTCTGTATTTTAATTTCTAATGCATTGTTATTAGCAGCTATGACCCAGTTTTTTTATCTTTTTGAGATGGGCTGTCCTTGTAGCCCCAGCTAGCCGAACACAATTTGTACAATAGGCTGGCCTCCATCTCACAGAGATCTGCCTGCCTCTGCCTCCTGAGTGGTAGGATTGAAGGTGTGTTCCACCATGCTTGGCTTTTGATCCACATTTTTAAAAAGCCCTAGGGATCCTCAAAATTTAAAAGAATACAGACTCCTGGGACAAGAAAATTGGGAGGCACTGAGCTCAAAAAGGGTGCACAGAAGAAACTTGTGGAGATGCAGTGGGATGCACAAGTCTGTGAAGCAGGAAGGGCAGTGGAGGGCGGGCGGCACAGCTTTGCCTTGGTTTGCTCTGATGGGACCCTGTTGGGCCTTAAGAAATCCTAATTGACTGGCTGACACCTCGTGGCCTGGGCAAGATGGCACTGAGAGGAGCTAAAACAAAGACTAGCCAGAGGAGAGAGGCACATACCACACATACCATGGTAATTCAGTGAGCCAGGGTCTTAAGTGCCATTGGAGAAAAATTACCTCCTCCCTCGTGAACAGCGCGGGGACAGTAGTAGCCTCTATGTAAAGTAAAGATCATGATCAGAGTGACCAGTAAAATGATTGGTAGAAACTTCCTGCTGTATGCTAATACCTGTAACTCTAAACCTTTATAATGTGTCTGATGAGTTCAGTAAACGGCTCCCTGGGGTACCATTGAAGAAGTTACATCATTAAAGCTGTATCATCAAAAGAGCTGACTAGCTGCACGCTTCTTTGGCTGGACAGGCGGCCCCGGTCATGCCTGAGAGTCTTCTGGAGCAGGCCAGGAGGCTGAGAATGGGCAGGCCGCAGCACCCGACGTCCCTTTGATCCCCTGAAAGGCCCTCTCCTACCGTGGTGAGGGGGCTGGGGCAATCCAAGGGAAGTGGGACACTAGCCTGGTGCCGGATCCCCTTTGCCATTCTCTCCTGCAGGCAGGGAGACAGAGGACCTGGTGGGGGGTGTGCCTGCTGGTGCCTGTTGCTCCTCCGCGAGAGCAACAGGACCTTTGCTGCTTTCTGTTATCAGAGTGTTGTAGTCACATTGGCCCCTGTTTGAGTGGATCCTGTTTTCAATCCAAATCATTCAGTCACCTGCTCATAGGGGCCTTGCTAACTCTATTCCAGGGGTCTGAATTTCTGTGGGGGAGTTTGAATTTTATACACGTTGTCCTTCTGTCCAGTAGGTACTGTTGTTCTTGAGAGACAGCTTTTATTTCAGAAAATGAATTCCTCTTGGTTTGAGTCTGCACATTTGGAGACTTTACACTTGTTTTTCTAAATTTTAAAATATGGTGTCTGATTTTTATTTTTATTTGTTTTGAGACAGGGTCTCCTTACAGCCACAGCTGTCCTGGAACTTTTGATGTAGACCTGGCTGGTCTTGATCTCACAGAGACCCGCCTGCTCTGCTTCCCTTTTCTTAGTGATACTGTAGCCGCCTTCTTCGCTCTCATTCTCCATGAGTGCTGGGGTCGAAGGCGTGCGCCACCATGCTTGGCTAATCTGGTAAATTTCAGAGCTACAGAAATGTTGCAGAGACACTACAGAGAGTTCCCATAAGCCCCTCTTGCCAACATTCTCTTGGTGAGTGATTTTTCCAGTGTTAGTGTGCTGGATAGCTTCAGTTGTCAACTTGACACACCTGGATAGAAGAGGCATCAAACTGAGACATTTTCTTCATTGGACTGGCCTGTGGCCATGTCTGTAGAGCATCTTCTTGATTGTTGAGTGATGTGGGAGGTGTAATTCAGTCCCAAACTAAAGGCCTAGGAAATGATGGACTTAGAATGTAACAGTAGACATATGTAGGTCACACACACACACACACACACACTCAGAAGTACCTACATGTCTCCTTGGAGGTTGGAGGACATATTGACTCTGCTGTCCCCAGACCAGAAAGAGCACATCACCGTGGAGCTGCAGGAAGGGGAGATCTGGGAGCTCACAAGGTGTAGCAGGACCTGGAGGGAGAACACATCCCATGCCGGCTCTGAATACACTGGCTACAAGCGTAACATTCCTTTGCCTGACAGCTACATATATGACCAAAGCAAATGGAGAAATTCTGTGGAGCACAAAATGAACATGGTGTGTGACCAAAAATGGTTTGCAGTCCTGATCCAGTCTGTATTTAGGGTTGGAATCTTGCAGGGAGCAATTATTTTTGGTTACATTTCTGACAGGTGAAAATGTAATATGTGGGATTGTTGCCGGAGCCCGCCGGCAGAAATCGAACTGTACCTGAAGGGGGAGCGAGGATGGAGAAATGTAGAGAGAGAGAGCGAGAGGAGAGAGAAAACAGGACAGACTTGGGAGGGCTGTCAGTCAATACTAAAGCAGCTCACCTTTATTAAGTACCCCCTATTATACTCTGTAAAATGAACAAAACAATGGGTCAAAAGTTCAACACAAAAACAATACTAACACAGGCAAAATAACTTAAGCCAATCACAGCTTCCTTCAAAGGTCTTCAAGTGTCCTCAGCCTTGGGTGTAAGACTAATAATTTATACTTCAGGTGTAAATTATTTGCATAGCAAAACCTCCTGCTCCCAAGAGCTCTTCTGTGCACAAGATTGACTTCTGCCTAACCCCTAAACTAGGGCATAGTTCAAGGCAGGCAAATGGCTCCCAACAGATTGTCTAATCAGTATGGAGTTTATTTTTCTGTCTGGGTTTCCTAGAGGAACAGGGAATTATCTCCTAAACTCCAGTTATTTCCATAGCTCCTATCTAAACGTGTGCACCTTTGCTGATCCATTGTTTACGAATGCTGAGTGATGTGGTGGTAAGGCGGGATTTGAGCAGTCTGTCTGAGTTTTGACTCTCATTGTGCTATTTATTAGCTGTGGTTGCTGGGCAAATTGACTCACTCATTTGCTTTAGAATCTTAGTTTATGAGCTGGTGCTCCTCATGCTGGCAAAATCATTTGTCCTGAAGGTTTACTGAAAAAGTAACAGAAGAAAATACCCTGGATGTGTGCCACTTAATAGCTAGTGGTTATTGCTTTAATTTTTTTTTTTCTCTGAATAGACTAGCTTTTAAAAAATGGTAGACTGGTCTTAAGTCATTATATCTAAGAAATTGAAAATTAGGTTAATTGGCTTGTCAAAGTATCATCATGCTGCCATGGTAAAGTACCACATTCCTGGTAATTTATAAACAATAGAAATATATTTTTCACAGTTCTGAAGACTGGGAAGTTCAGTGTCAGCTGGACTGAAGTCTGGTGAAAGCTGATCTCTGCTTCCAAGATGGGGCCTTGTTGCCAGGCCTGCAGAGATTAAGCCGTGTCCTCACAAAGTAAAAGGAACGGAAGGCCTGGAGAACACTCCTTTCAATCTTGAGCTTTTCTTAAATGTGTGAATTCCATTCATGGGAGGAGAGTCCTCACGACAATCAACTCACGGAGGCCACACCTCTTACTCAGGACGTTTTGGGAATTACATTTCAACATTAATTTTGGAGGGCATACCATCATGCAAATCATAGAAAGGCCATATTTTTAGGCAGTCACATTAAAAATGTATAACTTTAAAATAAAGCAAAGTTCGTCTCTGAATAGACATGAACACTTTGTCTATGCTAAAACACAGAGATTTGGTCTTCACAGTTGTGAATTTTACAAGTGTGTGCTAGGCACTGAGATCTTAAGGTCAGTGGCTTAGACAAGGGATGGCAGTCTAAGACAACTGTGTAGCATATCTAAGAGCTTTGTTGTGGCCAGGGACGTGTTTCTTATTGAATGCTCGTAGGTGCTGATATTACTCTTTTCACTTGACAGACTGGTGCAAAAATTATCACTTGGGCCTTTTCTTTGAAATGTGTTCACTGCTTGACACTTGAAACTAAAAATATTTCAAGCACATGTAACTCTGTACTTGGTGTGCTAAATAGATCTTCTAAAATATGTTTGCTGTGTGACAAAAGTAGGATATAACTAATACTTTAAAAAAACTTGACATCAGAGTACAAAATAGGTTAACTGGTAGAAAATTGAATTCCTTCATGTGTGAACTTGGTAGAGTTATAGAAATGTATTGAAGGTAGGTGTAGATACTGTGCCCAAGTTACTCTGATTGTTGATATGTTTAAAAGTCTTTAAGAAGTCTTTAAGAAGTTGTAGTCACCTGTTTGAATGTGTTGCTCAAATGAACATTGCTTAGAAACTAGAAACTCAAGCAATCTGTTTACATGGTCTCTCCTAGGTAGCTTGGAGTCCTTAGAAGAAAGAAATGAACATTTTCCTAGGGGAACTCCTTGATGAGTTCAATTTTCATTGGCTTCTATATATTTTGCTTGATGTACTAAAAGGGTATTATTGGGTTCATCTAAAATGGTGCCTAGAGGAAGTAAAACTAAGCCAGAAGGTACCAAGAGATAAACAAAGACTCTTGGAAATGAGGAACCTGCAAAGAAACAGAAACCTATTATGCTTATGAGATGAAATGTAGAAATGCTTACCATTGGAGCAGTGTGTTACTTCCTCATAGGGAAGGCTTCCCCTCCCCTGTATGCTAATAAAGCATTCTTTTTCCTATGTAGTAATTGGTAGATTTGCTTGCCTATTGTTGACTGAACATGTAACTGCCTATGTAACCACCCATTTATGCGAATACAAGGCTTGAAAATAACCTGATGTAATAGGCTGTTAAGAAACGAGGAAGTGCACCTGATTGGAGAGAGAACTGTATATAAGAGCACGCTTGAGCACTGTAAAGCGATTTCCCTGCTGCGCCAAAGAAGAGCTGTAACATAATAAAGAGCTTCAATACCTGAAGAAGCCAGCTGTAGACTCTTCTTGGCCTGACGGAGGTCGATCTCTCCTGAGCTCCCCTCCCCACGGGCCGGGGACAGAGGTCATCACAAGGAGGAAGAGGAGCACCGACCTGTATCTGCCAGGCCCATCGTGTCAGCCACGAGGGGGCGGAACAGGTTCTTTTGCACAGAGTTGTTTAGGTAGCTGATAATCTTAAACAGTGAGTGGCCACATATAGCATAAAGACCCATGCAGGTCCCCAACTAAGCTGGAGACAGTTGGGCCCCCAACATTCTGTCTTTATGTCTCAGTGGGCCCCAGTATTAGGTATCTTTGTTTGGGTAGTGATCATTGCTTCTTCACCCAGAGGATGCCCAGGAAGATGAGCACCAGCCCCAGGCTGGCCCAGAGCAGGAGCCAGACAGGCAGCACTCCAGGAGGGCAGCTGCACAGAGGCCAGGGACAAGGCCCACCAGTGGTGGCCTGGGCCCAGTGCAGCCCTGTTGGGCATCCTCATCCTCCTCAGAGCTGTCCTGGACCTAGGGCTGGCGCTACAGTGGCCCTGGGCGGATGGGGTAGGCGGGACCATGGCTACCAGCTCTGGGAGCGGATGCCCTGTGGTTGCCATAAGGCCATGAGGTCCTGGAGGCGGGGCCAGAGGCCGTTGGGGAAAGAAAGCCCCCCTCCCCAGAGGGGCCATGGCTGGCTAGGTGCCATGCCTCTCCAACTACATCAAAGACCCATGGTCACAGGCCTTTCTTAATTACTCCCTGTCCCTTAATTACCAGGTTGATGATATAAATTCCACCTGAGTTGACCCAATAACTTCTATAAGCTTTGGGCAACAATTACTTAATAGGATTTCAGCTTTTTTTCGCTCCTCAATGTGGTGGGCTGGGAGTATAGCTCAGTGGTAGAGTGCCTGCCTAGCTATATGTAAAGCTCTGAGTTCAATTCTCACCCCTCACAAGTTGTTTTCCTGAGCTCCTCAAAATACTTCTTGAGGACCTTAAAAAACTAGGTTTAACTATATCTAAGGAAAAAGTCAAACTGTACCCCCCTTTGGGATTTTAGGATTTAAAATTTCCATTGATATCCAACCCCTCACTCTAAGACTTCTAATAAAAGATAAGTATTCTCTCAATGACCCCAAAAACTCTGTGGCCAAATTAATTGGCTTAAGCCCTTTTTGCCCATTCCTCCAGCTAAATTCCTTCCCCTCTTTGACCTTCTTAATACCTCAGATAGTCCTTCTCAGAAAATCCCTTTGCCCAAATAAACAAAAAACCTTTTACAGGAGATCTCTCACCAACTCTTTTCAGTTACCCTCACAAGATATGACCTGACTCTCCCAGTCCTGAATTTAATCCTCTGGATGTAAAGGTCTCCCCTAGGAGTCATTTGGAAAAAACAAGCTCCCCTTTACTGGGTCCACCCTCCTCAGACCCATAAACTCACCACCAAACTGAAGGCAATGCTCCTCCTAGCTATCAAGACATATAATTACACAAATAAAATTTACAACATAGAGCCCCTAAAATAATTCTGCCCATATTCATGACGGAACTCCAGTCCCTTTTCAGGGATGACCACCTCTTTCATATCCTGGTGGCAGGATTTTCTAAATGATATAGACAACCACTTCCCTGTTCACAAATTACTCCAATCAATTGCTGCCCTACCCCTAAAGGCCAATCTCCATTCTATGCCCTCCATCCAGCCTATTCCACTAGCAGCCTCAGCTTTTACAGATGCCAGTAAGTATTCTTACAGACTAATTATTAAGAAAGCCAACCAGCCAGACAAGCCCCTTAAGTTTGCTAACCCTCATTCAGTTCAATTAGGTGAACTTTATGCTATCCTCAGAGTCCTAAAGCTCTGTCAACAAGAACCTGTCAATATTTTCTCTGACAGCAGTTACACTGTCCAAATGTCGAGGACGCTTCCCTTAGTCAACCCCAGGCCCTCTCATAAACCAATAGATATTGCCATTAGTGCATTAAAAATGCTAATGGAAAATAGACAGCACCCCTGGTTCATTGAGCACGTATGCTCACACACTGATCTGCCTGGCTTCATTGCTGACGGGAATGTACAGGTAGACAAATTTATTGCTGTCACTTCCTTGCCACTCCTAGAACAAGCTAGATGCTTACCAAAGGTTTCATCTCTCCTTCTTTAACCTAAATAGTATCTCATTTTTTTTCTCCTCAATTCGGTAATCTGGGGAATTTTGCTGTGGCTTTGATAGAGCTGCTGACCTTTCATTGCCTTTGGAAAGCTCTGCATCAAAGCAGAGCTTCTCAGACATTGATGCTACAAATTCCATTTCACTGTGACTTAATAACACCACCTTCTTCTCAATGCTTAACTATTTTTGCTTCTTCCTGAGTCTTCTACAGGGCACAAAAGCATTCTTTAATAAGGACCCTCACTCATGCCACAGGAGCCTTCCTGCATGAATCTCCCATGCCAATCTTGATAACCCTCCTAGGTGACAAGCATCACCCATTGGGTTCTTTCTCCAGGATGGCGGGTAGCCAATGATGGGTAAGACCCCAACAACCAGGGCAATCTAAGACAGGCACCATTGGCAGAGGTGAACTCCTTAGGCTATTTCACCAGGGTGGTGGGTAGTCAATGATGGGTAAGACCCCGATGACCAGGGCAACCTAAGAGAGACACCGTTGCCTGAGGTGATCCCTAGGGGCCTGGGGTCAACAACGGCTTGGCATAGAACCAAGCCCTAACCCTAACCCTAACCCTAACCCTAACCCTAACCCTAACCCAGGGTCACTCAATTAATAAAAACAAAAAGGAGGATATGTATGGCATAATGCAGTGTGGGCCTTAGCCAGGCCACCTGCTATGAGGAATAAGGGAGTGGCTCCTGTGGGTAGCATTCCTCTCTGGGTAGGGACATCAGCTTTCGCTCCACACCTGGATGATCTGCCTAAGAGATGGAACACAAGTGGCTGCAGTTGGGGACCACCCCACAGGATGATTGGCTAACCAAACTCAGAAGCCCTTGCATTTCCATGAATAAATGAGTTTGCAGCAGCTCTCCCTCTGCATGCTTTTCACCCAGCTCCCGGGGTCTGTGTGTTGACTCCGCACCTCTCACCCCCTTTTGGTGGAGACCCTGCATGCTTCTTGGGCTGGACCTGAGCACAGGGACCCCATCAATCTAGAAATAAAAATAAAAACAAATGAATAACAAATCCCCTGGTTTCTTATGCCAATCACCTATACATAGCCAAGAAAGAAATAGATGGTGAGAAAAATTGTCAGTAACAAAACTTAGAGAGGAAAAAAGATGGGGAATAGGAGAAACTACAACTTATGGAAACATAGGGAAAGTTCTGAAATATATTTATATTATAAATTTATTTATTTATATTAGAAATTCAAGAGAATTTAGTATTAACCACAGTCCAGTCTTGAGCTCCTTAGGGCTGGAGACACAGCTTAGTGTTTAAGAACACTGGCTTCTTTCCAGAGGCCCTGGGTTTGGTTCCCAGCACTCAAATGGTAACTAACGATTGTTGGTAATTCTAGTACCAGAGGTTCTGATGCCTTCTTGTAGCCTCCATGGGCATTGCATCATGTGCACTTACACACATGCAGGTAAAGCTCTCATACACATAAAAAAATAAATAAAATTTAAAACTTTAAAAAAGAAATCTTCAGGCTGGAGAGATGGCTTAGTGGCTAAAAGTACTGGCTGCCCTTGCAGAGGACCCAGGTTCAGTTCCCAGCACCCATATGGTGGCTCACAACCATCTGTCACTCCAGTTCCAGGGGATCTAATTCCTTCTGACCTCTGTGACATTGCACACATGGACACACATACACTCTGGCAAAGCAATCATACACATAAAATATAAATACATGTAAAAAATCTTCCAGCCTCAGCTTACCAAGTGGTCAGGACTTAAGTGTGTGCTAGCACACTAGGCTCTATAGCAACATCTTAATTATGAACTGTTGAAAGCTTTTTCTAGGAACGGGTAAGACTATGTGAAAGGTCACTTCTGCTCAGCATTGTACTGGAGATTCCAGTTAATGCTGTAAAGAGAGGGAGAGGAAGAGGAAGAGAGAGAAAACTTGCTTTACATATAAAACTAAAGGATTACAATGTGGAATACTCAAACAGCTCATATCAACAGGACAGAGACAATGAGTTAGAAAAATGGAGAAGAGATTTGGAGTTACTCTATAGAAAGGAAAATCCCAGTGGCTAATGAAAAGACAAAAGGGGCATTGCTGATACATAATTACATCATTTGTATCTGAATAGTTGTCAGAAGCGGAAGGTCTTGTACAATTGAAGAGGATATGGCCTAATAGGATCTCCTGAATGCAAACTGGGAAATCTTTGAAGACTGACTTACTGTAATGGAGAGAAGTTAGTGATGTCCACAGTCTACTTGCTCTAAATGTACCTTGGACATACTCTTGCAAACGTCCACGTGCATAAGGATATTCCTATAGCACTGTTCCCGATGGGAGTACACTATCAACTTGGATGTCCTTTAACCATGCCATGCACTCATGCATTATAGTTTCTTCTTGCAATAGGAAGCCTATGTAGCCACAAGACCATGTCTAATGAAGCAACACAGATGAATTTTCCAAAATACTGAGTGAAAGAAACATATCATAAGATAATACATATGCTTTGGAAAGTTTTAAACCAAGCTGTGGATGGTGGCACATGCCTGTAATCATAGCAACTGCGAGGTTGAGGCAGAACGATAAGGAAGACTCTGTTTTAGCAAAACAAAAGTTCAAAGCCATACAGCAAAATGAACCGGTATTGTTTACAAAACTTGTTTCACTTGAAGTAGCTTATAAAAGTGATAAAAGTTGAATTAAAAGTAAGCAAATTGAATATCAGCAAAATTAGGGCAATGACCCCTCCTGTGAGGGGTTTGGGGTCTGCAATTAGATCTCTGGTTTGCCTTGTGATTGTTAGATGTTCATTTATTCTCTATACTATGTATGTTACATATTCTCATGCATATGTAATATAATAAAAGAAACAGGAGCTAATATCGTAGGAGAGATGGAAAATTATATTTCAATGAAATATAATATATTTAAGCATTTTAAAGTTAAAAACTCAGATGTCTGAATGGTTTTCCATGCACTGGGGGCTATCCTAGCTGACACACTGTCATTTAATTATTAAGGAAGTCTGCGAGGCAGGCATTATTTCATTGGCTCTTTTCCACTGATGAAGAAGGGGAAGTATAGAATGCTTACTTGGAAAGAAGGGCTTTGGGCTGGTTTTGAGCCCAGGCCAGTGTGCCTCTGAAGAGGTTCACCCCGGACTTAATTTCTGCCATGAGATTCCAAGAAATAGAGAGACACTTCACATATGCCCCACATGGTCAAAACTCCAGGGAAGCAGCCAGCCAGAGAAGACAAAGGAAACAACAAGAAACAAAACCAAGGTCAGCATTGGTTTCTTTCTAGGGCATGTAGGCAGTTCAGTGGAGTGGAAAAGACAGATGGGAGGCTGTGGGATGAATGAATGATATAAGCAATGGTGGAGGACTGAGGTTAGGTTAAATGGTGAAAGATGAAGACATCTGGGAAGCATTTTGAAACTGGAATGATGTGGCAACGAATCTGCAGGGCCAAGGAAGGCTGGGGTCAGGGGTTACAGCTTAGAGGTCTGGATGGCAGAAGGTGTGGCCAGCCAGTTCAGAAAGTACTGGAGAGGGTGGCACTCAAAGATAGGGAAGCATGTTTGGATAGTTACCAATGAGCTTGTACTAGCCTTGAATTATGGAAAGAATAGGGATGAGATAACCAAGATGGACGATTGTAGTTCTGCAGGACAGAGTGGAGAGGAGCAGTAGGGCCAGATGTGTGGACAGATAACAGTGAGTCATCAGGAATCAGGGCCAGGGAGAAAGATGCATCAAAAGGGCACCATATAATGCACAGAGCATGGAAAAGGCTGCATGGATGTGGGGCCATCAGGAGAGGTGAGCAGAGCCAGGGGTGAGGTCCTACAAGCCACAGAGAGCTGGACCTGAGAAGCAGATAGGATCAGTGGCACAAAAACAGTGAGGCAGAAGAGGACCATGGGGGATCCTCAGGGGCTGTAAAGGCACTTTAGAAAAGCTGTCACTTCTGGCTACCATCAGCTAAGAGAGAGGGAGACAGAGATAGAGACACAGAGAGAGAGATAGACAGAGAGACAGAGAGAGTGGGAATGGAGGACAAGGGGTTAAATCTGTCAAGGAAATAAATGCAAGATGGCTGAAGAGCTGTGGGTCAAGAGAAGTTTCTTCTTTAGAATGGGTGAGGCTTAAACTCAAAGGAGTTAGAGAGAGGGAAAAAGCAAAGAAGAAGTGGGTAGATTAAGGTCTTACAGGAGGTGGGAAGAAGAGGAGGCTGAATCCAGATGCAGCCTGTGTGAATGGGGGGAAAGGCCAGAGTGAGAAGACATCGAGTTTCCTCGATGTAAAGACTTTGTAGTTGGAAATACAGCAGTTAGTGGTTCTGTTTCTGTTGAAGATATGATTCTGTGATCCCTGAGTGGTTTGTTGAGAGACTCCCAGACTGTGTAAGAGCTACACAGAGGCATAGGTACCTGGCGAGTAGAAGAGGTCTTTGAAGGACTTACAAGAGGAATTCAGAAGATTTCTGTTTCAGTTTTGAAAAATTCTGTGCATTCATGGAGCCAAGAAAATGAGGACCAAGTGTTGGGAGCCATTTGCCTGCCTTGAACTATGCCCTAGTTTAGGGTTAAGCAGAAGTCAGTCTTGTTCACAGAAGTGCTGTGGGAGCAGGAGGTTTTACTAACTTGCAAATTTTCAGCACCTGAGGGGAAATTGTTTGGGGCCCAAGGCTGAGGACCATTGTAAGATGATTGTGAGTGGCTTGAATGGCTTTACCTATGTAAATGCATGCTTGTTTTTGCTTGGAGCTCTCGATCTTGTTGTTTTGTTCCTCATGCAGATGTAAAGGTATAAATACACTGAGCAAAATAAAGTTGGGGCCTCAGTATTGACTGACAGCCCTCCCGAGTCTATCTTCTCTCTCTCTCTCTCTCTCTCTCTCTCTCTCTCTCAATCCTCACTCCCCGCTTCAGGTGTGGTTTGATTCTGCCAGCGGGCTCTAGCAAATGGCGCCTGAACAAGGGACCTTGAAGACTGGGAATACAGTGAAGGACACTGCAGGAAAATTGAGCTCAAGTTTAAGAAAGGGGTGTGGTGAGCAACTTCAGGAATAAAACAAGCAAATCAGCTGCCTTCTCTTCGTTTCTTTCTCTCACCTGTGATCACTCCACCTTCTTTTGCTCTTCCTTCTTTCTTCTCTCATTTTCTTCTTTTTCTTAATTGTTTCTTTCTTACCTAATGTGGTGACCTAATGGAAGGATAAGGACAAGGTTTTTCCTAGCACTGGCAGCAGGAAGTTGGTTCCCTGAAGTAGGGATTGTGAATTAAAAATAAAATAAAATAAAATAAATGGAAGAGAGTAGGAGAAAAACTTCAGGATTATTGTGATGTTCATGGACCAAGCAAGGTCCCAGTGGATACTTTTAGTTTATGGACTTTAATTAGAGATAGTTTAGATCCTAGACATGAGATAGAAAAGGTTTGGAAAAAGAAGAAAAAAAAAAAAAAAAAAGCAGCAAATGGGATTGAGCTCTGCTTGAGGTGCCAGCTTTTGTGGAACCTGAAATCAAGCAATTATTCAAGAGTGAGCCATCAGATCCTGAAGAAGGGGAGAGAGAGGAAGAAGCTGTTAGATATCTGAGAGAGGAGGATTTTTCACCATTTATTGCCCAGCAAAGCCCAAGGCTGAGCCAAAGGGAGAATATTTAGAAGAAATATGGCATTTACAGGGCATAGTCAAATCTCCTACATCCTCCTACAGCAACTCATGGTCACACAGGCTAGAGTCTCCAACATCAAAGGATCATGATTGCAGACTTTTGTTAATTACTCTGGGTTTTCGGTTCCTTAATTACCAGGTGAATCATTTAAATTCCGCCAGCTCCGCACCTTGCCCTGGGGTGCCTTGCTTTCTACAACAACTACTAAATAAGATTTCAGTCTTTTTTTTCACTTCACAGTTTGATAGGCTGAGGATGTAGCTCAGTGGTAGGGTGCTTGCCTAGCACACAAGGCTGAGAGTTCGATTCTCACCCACATCTCCCATGCATAGCTTTGAACAATGCAAGCACAACTGATCTTCTCCCAATTAGACAGCTGTGACCTGTCCTAACAGCACCTGGTATCAGCTGTACTATTGTGTTTTGGTACTCAGCAGAGGTGATAGCAACAGAAATAGGACAGGTGTTTTCATTCCTGCTTGTAGTGACTGAACTCAACACTCTTCTGTCCCATGTAAACCACTGAGTCAAAGAGAAACAAATGTTGTGTGTGTGTGTGTGTGTGTGTGTGTGTGTGTGTGTAAATCATATTGACTCTGGAGATGGATTGGCCATCTCACTTCAGACTCAATCCTGTTGTTTCAGGATGTTCTTCAAGACTTGTACAGATTCAGGCTGGCCACCTGACCCTGTGACAAGCAAAACAGGAGAACAAAACAGCCTCAGTGTAAGGACATCGTGCTGTTGAGAATAACTAAGAAATAAACTAATTTCAACAGAGGTTATTATTCATATTATGGTGTAAAATGTCTATAGCAAAAGTAGCTCATGGAATTCTCTATTTTCTCACACCAACGAATAAGTCCCTAATACAATGAACAGTTCTTGGAGAAGATAGATAGCAATCTCTGCCTAAAATTCCTCAGTAATTATACTAAATGATGCAGGCAACAAGTAGGCTACTGGGAGATTCAGAGTCAGGACTCTTGCTGGTAAAACAACTAGCTTATGAGAACACTAATTCTGCCTGCTAAGCAGCCTTGAGACCGTTTAGAAAGAAGGGGAATTTATCGGACTATATCAAACTCCGATATTGGGCCCTTGTATATTCAAGATGTAGCATTGACTGCTGCTTTACAAGAAGAATCAGTTAAGGAAGTACTTTTTCAACAACAAAAGCCTCAAAAAGGCAGGTTTCCAGGTCCCGCAGGAAGCTGTTTTGGTTGTGGACAACTGGGACATCAAGTGAAGCAATGTCCTAATAAGCAAAATACCAATGCTCCTAAAAAGGAGCCAGGCTTGTGTTCCAGATGTAAAAGGGGAAAACATTGGACCAATGAATGTAGAACAAAGCAAGATGTCATGGGAAATCCCCTTCAGCAGGGAAACAGGAGGAGGGGCCAGCCCAGGCCCCACAACAATGCTATGGGGCGCTACAGAATTTTGTCCCTCAGCAAGGAAATCCATTCAGGATCTCTTCAAAGCAACCCCAGGCAGTACAGGACTGGACCACAGTTCCTCCACCTACGCAGTATTAACCTTAGAGACGGGAGTTCTTCCCACAGGGGTTTACAGTCCTTTGCCCAAAGGGATGATAGGATTATTGCTAGGAAGAAGTAGTGCTACATTGAAAAGGATTATGATGGCCCCAGGGATAATTGATGCAGATTTTGAAGGAGAGATAAAGATCATGACTCATTTTCCTGGTGAAATATCAGTAACTAAGGAAGGTCAAAGACTTGCTCAGTTAGTATTACTCCCTCAAGTTATTACAAAGAATACAGTAAGAAACCCTAGAAGAGGTGATACAGGGTTCGAGTCCTCAGATGCATACTGGGTACAGGCTATAGGTGCCAAAAGGCCTGAGCTGATACTGTCCATCAATGGGGAAAAATTTCAAGGCCTATTAGATACTGGAGCTGATGTTTCAGTGCTCACTGCTGATCAGTGGACCTCACATTTGCCAAAACAGTCATCTATGACACAGTTACAAGGAACTGGTCAAAGTAAGAGTCCAGAGCAGAGTAACAATATATTAATTTGGAGAGATAATGAAGGACATGAGGGAACTTTTCAACCATATATCGTTCCAGGGCTGCCAGTTAATCTGTGGGGGAGAGACATGAGAGACACATGGAAGTATACCTTATAGTCCCAATAATGTAGTTACTAATCAAATGTTTAATCATGGACTTTTGCCAGATCAGGGATTGGAAAAGAATAGTCAGGGATGGCAAAAGCCGTTGTTACCTGTTTCTAGGCCTCACTTAATAATTACTACAGAGAACTGAAGCCTCTCTTTGACATTTTAAAAGGTGATCCAGATCCTAAATCAGCCAGAGGCTTGATGGAGGAGGCCAGAAAGGCATTGTCTCAGCTAAAACAAGCTATTGAGAATCAACAAATACAATATAGACTACAACCAGAAATTGGCAGCATATATTTTAGCTTCCATTCATACTCCAACTACAGTTTTATGGCAGAAAGGGCCTTTGCTATGGTTGCATTTACCTGTATTGTCTGCTAGAGTGTTGACCCCTTATTATGAGGCTGTGGCGTGTTTAGTTCAAATGGCTCGAGCTGAATCTCGTAAATATTTTGGAAAAGAACTTGCTATAATAGGACTTCCATTTACAAAACAACAGATAGATTGGTTATTTCAAAATATGGATTCCTGGGCCATAGCTTTTACCCATTATCCTGACATTATAGATAATCATTATCCAAAAGACAAGTTATTACAATTTGCAAATAGTCATGCTTTTATTTTTCCAAAAATTATGAAACAGGAACCTATTAAGTATGCTTCAATGATATTTAGAGATGAATCTTCTAATGATAGGACTACTTATGTACTTCAAACTTCTCTGGCCTCAGCTCAAGTAATAGAACTTCGAGCTGTAGCTACTGTATTTCAGGAATTATTTGGTCAGATACAAAAGTGTTTATATGCCTGTTCTCAGCCCTGTTTTGTAGGGCATATTAGGGCCCATACTGGATTTCCAGGTCCTTTGGCTTTAGGCAACCATCTGGCAGATAAGGCCACGCATGTTGTAGGCTTGTTCCAAATAGAGTCAGCAAAAAAATCTCATGCCTTACATCATCAAAACAGCCAAAGCTTGAGGAAGCAGTTTCACCTTACCAGGGAGGCTGCTAGATAAATTATTAAACAATGTCATTCCTGTCCTAAACATCATTTGGAGTAAACCCTAGGGGATTAAAGCCTAATCAATTATGGCAAAATTAATGTAACTCACATCCCTGAGTTTGGAAAGCTTAAATATG
Organism: Eospalax fontanierii; assembly: GCA_035773235.1. Classification (NCBI taxonomy): domain Eukaryota; kingdom Metazoa; phylum Chordata; class Mammalia; order Rodentia; family Spalacidae; genus Eospalax; species Eospalax fontanierii. The sequence continues at coordinate 49,008,985 of CM069545.1, forward strand.
TTCATGTTTTTGTTGATCCATATTCAGGAGTTCTTACAGCCACAGCACAGGCTGGAGAGGCCACTAAGCATGTTATAGCACATTTTTTAAAGTGTTTTGCTATAGAAGGTCTGCCATCTATTATAAAAACAGGCAATGGCACAGGCTACACTAGTTAAACTTTCCAACATTTCTGTGCTCAGTTATCCATTGTACATAAAACAGGCATACCATACAATCCCTAGTGGCAAAGGGATTGTTGAACGTGCCCATGGAGCTTTAAAAAATCAATTACAAAAATAAAAAAGGGGAAGTATACCCAAGATCTCCACAGAACTCTTTGAATCATGCTCTTTTTATTTTAAATTTTTGAAAAATGTGGATCCTCTTTCTGCTTCAGATAGGTTGTGGCATCCCAAGACACTGGATACCTATGCACAAGTGAGATGGAAGGATCTGATTGATGGGAAATGGCATGGCCCATATTAATATGGGAAAGAGGGCATGTTTGTGTTTTTCTGCAGGATGCTGAGAATGCCAGGTGGCTGCCAGAAAGCCTGGTCCAGTTTGCGGGGACTGAAGGTGGGAAGAGTGACGCTGCTGTAGCTGTTGCTGTGGAATCAGCTCCTGATGACACACGGAGAGCTGTATTGGACTCATGTACCAGATTCAACTATGCTGCATTCAGCCATATGGGAAGAGAAGGAGACTGTAGTAACGGAGAATGATATTCATCTGTCAGGACATATGGGAAGAATAACAATACAGTGAAAGCCTGACTTTAATTACTCAGATATATTGCGGATTGGTCAGGAAATCAGGACTCTACTGCAGAGAGTACTTATGAATGGAAAAAGGAGCTAAGTGTAGGACTTTGGTGATCGGATGATGATGCGTTCAATGTAACCTGACTAACTTGTATTTCAGTCATTCCCATAAGAATGCAAGTTATGGTATTTCTGCAATCTCCATTTATTATGATTCCTGTAAATGTTACAAAACGTTGCTTGGTATGCCATACAGACTATCAATGGATTTGTTTACTCCTAAGGTATACAATCAGAGTCAACATGATTGGGAGAAAAGAGTACATTTACAAGGGGTTTGGCATAATGAAAATATATCCTGAGATTTGGTCCATTTACACTGAAAAATAGTGAATGTGAAAAATACAGAGCCACTTGACTGTGACGCAGCAAGAACTGCTGCTGAGTCATTAGTTAAACTGAAAGCCTCTTTGCTTTCATGGTCTTCTTTAACCTCATGGTTAGGAAGTATTATAGCTTTGGGCCTATGTGTTCTCCTTAGAATTTGCATACTCCCTCCGATGGTGAAATATATCCTCATCACATTCTGAGATATTTAGGCTGATGTGCACAATGTTCGGCCCTGAACTCTACCTTGAGTAGAGTTGCCCCTTGCAGAGGCTGGTAGCCAGAAATGGGTAAGAATCTCTCGAACTAAGCTAACCTAACATAAGGGCATGAATGGTGGGCATTCATGTGCCAATGATGGATAAGGCTTATGTTTCAGAAAGAACGACCTAAGACAGGCGCAGTCTTTCTGCCCATAACAGGGAAGGCTATAGTTCTTTAAAAAATAAAAAAGGGGGAGATGTTGGGAGCCATTTGCCTGCCTTGAACTGTGCCCTAGTTTAGGGTTAAGCAGAAGTCAGTCTTGTTGTTCACAGAAGTGCTGTGGGAGCAGGATGTTTTACTAGCTTGCAGATTTGCAGCACCTGAGGGGAAGTTTGTTTTGGGCCCAAGGCTGAGGACCATTGTAAGAAGATTGTGAGTGCCCTTTAAAAACCTTTATTCACATTTAATTTATTCTGTGCATGTCTGTATATGGATGTAGGTAGGTACACACATGTGACAGTGCACAGGTAGAGGCCAGTGGATAGCTTGTAGGAGTTATTTCTCTCCTCTACCATGTGTGTTGTCAGACTTGGCAGCAGATGCCTTTACCTGCCGAGTCATCAAGGTGGCCCTCTGAATGCCCTTTGAGGACATCCCACGACACAAGATTTTATCTCTTCTATCACCCTTTTTCAGTTCTTCCTTAAGGATTAATGATTTACAAGTGTCTCTGTGCGCCTTGTTGCATTGTACACCCACAAAATTAGCCACTGGTCTCCTTGAATATGGACCAAATGCTATCTCTTTAAAATATCAAAGTTATATTTATATATTTAGTGTGTGCGTGCATGCGTGCACACACATTCTTGCATGTGTGCCATGTAGAGGTCAGAGGACGACATGTAAGAGTTGGCCGTCTCCTGATACTGTGTGGGTTCTGGGAATCAAACTCAGGCTGTCAGGATTGGCTGCAGGTGCCTTTAGCTTCTGAGCCCTCTCACAAGCCTTCTTTTATCTTTTACAGCTGATACTTAGTACTTGTTTTTGCTTGTATGTTTGTATGTATGATACCAGACACAAGGCCCTATGATTACCAACCTGAGGCCAACAAATTCCCTCAATTTGCATGTATAGGCTAAACAAAGCTTTCAGAACTTGTTTTTATTCACACTGTAAAGTTTTAACCTAGTCTCATGTGATTAGATGCTCTGGAAGCTTTAAATTTCTTGGTTAAAAACCTAAGTAAACTGATTATGTTTTGGGTTAGTCTGTCAGTAATTAAGGCGTTCTAGGTAAAGGGATTAGAAACTCTTCTACTTGGTGTTTAGAAAAAATAGTTTGAATTAGTGTGAATATAGGTTACTGCTCTTTATTAAATTCAAAACTCATGACAAATAAGTAATATTTTTTCAGTCCTGGAAACAGAAAGGATTAGTATTGAAAAGCCTGGTGAGGCTGAGGTTGCAAGCTTAATTTAACTAGATGATTCAGAGCATTTGGAGATTATCACAATCTTTGCTGTAACAGCAGGAACCAAGAAACTTGTAGGCTTTGGTAGGAGAGGTTTAGTTACCAGGGTTCATTATCTGAATCTTGTCGTTCCAAGTTGGCATGGGGAGATGAAATCTGGTGTCACAAAAATATTCAGTTGACCTCGGGTTTAGTAGTCTTCATCAGCACTTCTCTGTTTCCTCCTAACGACAACGCTCTGTCATCTCGGGAGCAGCCTTGCAGTCCACCTCTTTGTGACTGATGCCATTAAGATGCATGACCATCAAGTCTTTAGACACAGTGGGGGTAGGTTTCCTGAATCTTGCTCAGATCAAATTGTGGATCTAGCTGAGACAGGCCAGTTAAAGTGTGGAGAAATAAGGTTCTGCGAGGATAAAGGCTTAGGCATTGAAGGGTTAAGAGAAACTTTGGGAAAACTGGGGGTGCTTTAGGATAACTGCAAAAAACTGAGTCTTCTGGTTTGATTTTTGTTGCTGTGATGGAATCCTCTGACAAAGAGAACCTTAAGGGAGAAAAGATTTATTTGGCCTATAATTCCAGAGTACAGTCCATCACTGTTGGGAAGTCAAGGCAGGGACTTGAAGCAACCAGTGATACCCACAATCAAGGTAGAGAATGAATGCGTGCATGCCTGTATGCAGCTCACTTTCTCATCTGTTACACAGTCCAGGACCCAAACCCCAGGAATGATGCTGTCCATTTATAGGCTGGATCATCCCACATCAGTGAACATAATCAAGACGATCCTTCACAGACACGCCCACAGGCCAACCTAATCCAGACGCTCTTCCCAAGGGATTCTAGATTGTGTCAAATTTACCATTAAACTAACCATCACAATAACCATGATTTTTTTCTTTTAAAGTCCAATATGAAATAACTTTGCAGGCAATATTCTAATCTCTGCCACTTGTGGAGATTCAAAACTAATCATTTGATTCAATCTTTGTTTATTCCAAGAGTAATGAGATACTGTTTTTATAATCCCAGTTTTGCCAAATTAAAGCTAGGCATATTTTATCCAGGGGTGGTAATGGAGGGCTGTAATCCCAGCATTGGACAGGAGGATCACAAGTTGGAGGCTAACCTGGGCCACAGTAAGACCCTTTCTCAAAAAACAAAGCATCAACAACAAAACAGCATATTTTCAAAATAAAATTTTTTCCAGTTTTTTTTTAATTGTGGTAAGTTATATATGACATAAACTTTGTCCTTTTACACATTTTAATGTGTGTAGCTCGGTGACATAAAATATATTCCCACTAGTTTACAGTGATCACCACCATGGTCCTCTAGAATTCTTCATTGCACAACCCAAACTCTTTTCCATTAAGCAGTAATTTCCCCTTCCTCCTCTCCATCGCCTGATAACCAGTACCTTCCTCTGTCTTTGTGCTTCTGACTACTTCTAGGTACCACCTTAAGTGACCGCACAGCACTTGTTCTTCTGTGAGTGGCTTATTTCACTGAGCATAGGACAGACACCTGGCTTGCTTCTGTATTTTAGCTGTTGTGAATATGATGCTATCAACTTGAGTGCAAACACCTCTTTGAGATCTTGCATCCCTTTAGGTTTTTTTCAGGGTTGGGGCAGACTTGGAAGTAGAATTGCTGGATCTTTTGGTAATATCATTTTAAATTTTTTGAGGACTTGCCATATTGCTTCCACAGAGGCTTTTTACTATTTCCGTTCCTAGCAACAGTGCCCAAGGGCTCCACTTTCTCTACACTTCCCGGCATTTATTTTCTGTTTTCCTTTGTAGTTGCTTAGTGGATGTTATGAGGTGTCACTAGAGATCTGAAATGTATCTCCTTAATAGTGGTTTCAAGCATCTTTTTATGTGCTTTTGGCCATTTGACTATCTTCTTTGGTGAAATATCTACTCAAATAACTCGCCCATTTTTTAACTGAATTGTTTTATTCTTGTTGTTTGAGCCTTGTGAGTTCTCAGTATAATCCCTTATCAGATACATGATTTGCAAATATTTTCTTTAATTCTGTAAATGGCCAATTCTGTAAATGGTAGGACCTGTTGATATACAAAAGAGTTTTTGTTTGTTTGTTTGTTTGTTTGTTTGAGACAGGTTCTCACTGTGTAGCCCTGGCTGTCCCGAAACTCTCTATTTAGATCAAACTGGCCTTGAACTCATAGAGATCTACCTGCTTCTACCTCCCGAGGCTGGGATTAAATACATGAACCAGCACTCCTGGTAATGAACAGTTTTAACTTTTATCAAATTCAATTTGTTTATTTTTGTTGCTGCCTGCCAAAGTTTTAATCAAGTCCATTTTTCTTTTTCTATTATTTTTATTTTACGTGTATGAGTGTATTGCCTGCATGAATATAAGTATGCCTGTGTCATGCAATGTCCATGGAGGTCAGAAAAGGGAACCAGTTCCTCTGGAACTAGAATTACCAATGGCTGTTAGCTGCCATGTCAGTGCTGGGAATCGAACCCGGGTCTTCTGTAGGAGCAGCCAGTGCTCTTAACTGCTGGGGCATCTCTCCAACCCATCAGGCCTATTTTTCTTCCATTAGTTACCACAAATTTTTGTCCTTATTTAACAAGTAGGACCTCATGTATACAGCCATATAGATATGTGCATTTAGAAGGAACTGAGAAGAAAGTCCAACTTATAATGGAACCTTTAGAGTAAGCAAAGTGGTATCCTGAGGACATGTGGGCCTTGGGGGACACTTACTATCTAAACTATAGCAGATGCAGATTTAAATTCTCAAGAAACGGGGAGACACAGTGGCGCAGGCCTGAAATCCCAAGTACTCAGGAGGCTGAGCTGTGAGGGTCATGCACTTAGGAGTTTGAGACCAGACTGGACAACACTGAGGTCCCAACTCAAGCAGCAATAGCAATGAGTCTTACTATCAAGAAACTGGATGACTATCTGTAAACCTGTTCCGCAGTCAAATATACACGGTTTTATATACCTGTTTTTGGAGTTTTCACGCCCGTTCCCCTGTCACTACCGCCCTTGCTGGTGGCTGCTTCTTGTCAGTCCTGCTCTGCTGTGTCCTATATCCAGTCCTTTGTGAGAAGCCCTGGATGTGTGTGCATGTCTGTGTCTCTGTGTGTATGTGCCACAGAGTGCGTGTGGAGGTGAGAGGTTTGGGGAGCTGGTTCTCTCCCTCCACCTCATAGGTTCCAGGGATGGAACTCAATTCATGCTTGGCAACAGGTGCCCTTACCCACGGAGCCATCTCACTGGCTCCTAGGATGTTTTTATTCTGAGACAGGCACTGACTAACTTGCCCAGCTTGGCTTTGAACTTACTCTGTACTGAAAGCAAGCCTTGAATTTGTGATCTTCCTGCCTCTTCCCAATTACAGGCCTTTGTCACCAGGTTGAGCTCCGGGAAGCTATCTTGAAGATTGGGGTGTTCTTTGTTTTTGAAAAGTTCTTAATTCTTTAAAATAGAGCAGAATAATGCTGCCTTGGATAGCAAGTACGGAGCGGAGAGCAGGTCCTGTGATAGGGAGGTGTTTCTTTCCGAGCTGGCTGCTTTTCAATTAATGGAGTTTGGATGGCTGTCTCTAAAATGGAATTTCAAAGTTATTGTTTGCCTTTTCCAAAGCTATTTTTTTGAGCAGTTAGTTTGAGTTTAATTTTTCATGTATTATGAGTAATACTCACTTAGAAAATATGCATCCACCTCTGCAAGGCATTTCAGAAGCTGTGGGAGATATGGAGACGTGGAGCCACCTCTTCAGGCTTGCTCGCACAGGACCGAAGTGGGACCAACACCTGCGCCGGAAGGCTGCGCCAGCTTCCCAAAGGAATTCGCAGGGTTTGCTCAGCGATCTTGCAGCTTGTCTCTTGCTTGGTACCACATGATAGCTGCCAGACGTTTTTGTTCTACATCTAAGATCCAAGCTTTGATTCTGCAAGGCAAGGCTTTTTGCACAAATGGATCTATAGATGTATTAATTCAGGTATTTTATTTCTTTTTGTAGAGAAGTAAAGGGAAAGGTTCAAGACAAAGTACCTGTTCTGAAAGGAATTTGTATTCGATTTTAAAAGGTTTTTCTTTAGGTCTATAATCCATTAAATGGGGCTTGGAATGTTGCTCGGTGGGTAGAGTGATACTGAGCGTGCATGCAGCCCTGGGTTCAGTCTCCAGCACTGTAAGCAAACATACCCATTCATTCAACAAATATTGTCTAGCAGTTTTAAGAGACATCCCCCCAAGTCTCTCTGACTTAGTATAAATTATATCTTGCTCAGAGGAAGTCTGGGTGGGGTACTGTCTTAGGAATTTCTTTCTGTGAGGTGCAGGGGCTTCCACTGCACCCACCTCTCTGGGTCCGGAACAACCAAGTGAATGAAGTATGATTTCACTAAATTACAATTTGGGAAATCAGAGTTTATTTGGGCTTACTTACAGAGCAATTAGTATGTGTGTGTGTGTGGTCCTTCTATTGAGGCCACGTAGTGAATTCAACATTTCCACCAAGTCTGCTGATGCGCTGCCAGTGGCTCAAGATGGCAAGTACATGCGGCAAGGGCCATCTCCTTCCCAGCTTCCTCTGCTCACACCTTAGTCCCGCCCACCACATACAACTCAAGTCACTGATTGGTTGGGAGGGGTAGCTAACTCTGTTGGCTTCTTCCTTTGTCAGTCAAGCTTGTTTATCTTGTACGCTTGGTCCATGCCAGTCAGAGGAAAAATTTCATACAACAGGTACCTGATTAGCTATAGTGAGATTTAGGGAGGTCAGTTCTAAGAAGGAATTCAGGGCTACCATTCTTAACAGTGAGTTACATGGTCAGGGAGCTTGACATCAGACTTGGGAGGAGAGAGAAGATTTCAGAACAAGGAAGATACTGTTAGCCCCCCTGGAAGGGGAGCACATTGGAGACAACAGAAAATGACTGGAGACAGTAATTGAGAGGTTCTGTGGGATATTTAACCCCAACCAACTAACCAACTAACAGTTATCCCTTTTGAATTATTTTCTGGAGATAATTTATATGCCAGGATTTACTGCCCCCATAATACATTTTGTTTTGAGACTTCTTCATTCTGCCGGGTCAAGGAGGGGAAGGCCAATTACTATCAACCGGCACCACTTGGGTGAGTCTTCTCAACATATATTTCAAACCCTCCAAGATTAGGAAAGGGCACAACAAAACTTTTAATTTAGATTTTATTTTATTTTTATTTTACGGGTGTGAGTGTTATGTCTGAATGCACGGAAGTGCAGTTGTGCTATGCAGTGCCCTTGGAGGCCAGAAAAGGGTGTTGGACCCCCCGGAACTGGAGTTAGGGATGGTTGTTAGCCATCATGTGGTTGCTGGGAATTGAATCCGGGTTCTCTGGAAGAACAGCCAGTGCTCTTATCCACTGAACCATCATCTCCAGCCCCCACAATTTCCCTATATTTCATAAACATGGAAAGCTTTTGCAGTCCACGAATGTACAAAATAAATTGAAATAGAAAAGTAAACTGTTTCATTATTCTAAAACATATGTAATTAGAAAGCTTTAAGTAATTAAAAAGAATTATGTGAATAAGTATTTTGCCTGTGTGTATGTTAAGTGCCGATGTGTTGTGCAATACCTCCAGTGGTCAGAAGAGGGCATCAGATGCCCTGGACCTGCAGTTACACATGTCTTTTAACTGCTACTGGACCTGAATCTGAGTTCTCTGCAAGAGCAGCCAGTGCTCTTAACTGCTGAATCATCTCTCCAGCCCCAGTTCTAAGTGATTTCAGTGCCCCTGTTTTCACTTAAAAACATCATTTATAGTATTTTTGTTTTGTTTCCCTGCACGAATAACGGTGTTTTGAAAATAGTGGTGTTTTGACTGTCAAAACTGGTGTAGGGTCGGTATCTGGCCTCAGTTATCTTTATGCAGGAGAGCTGTATTCAACCATTGTGAGATGAGGATTCTTATTTTTCTGCTCTACTTCTGTTACTTTTCATGTGCATGACATTTTGTTATATTTGGCCTTTAAATATAAATGCTTTCCTTTCACAGGTGTTACCTAGAACTCTGGGATATGGGAAAATTACACGAAGATGTTAATTTTGTCCCTGAGGCATTGTTTATAGCTCATTAGCAAGGAAATTAAGATAGTTATTTTGAAAGAACACTCTATTATCCTAACATCAAATCTCAAATGAAATGGATGTCCACTGACTCTTCAGTGTGACACAAGGCTGGTTTTCTCAGGACATGTCTCTCAGTGTTCAGACTAAGATCATATACATTTGCTGGGGCTTCATAACAATATTGAAACAATAGACACAGGACTGGAGAGATGGCTCAGTGGTTAAGAGCTGATCTTCCAGAGGACACAGATTCAGTTCCCAGCACCCACCTGGTAGCTCACAACCATCCATAACTCTAGTTCCAGGAGTCTGACACCTGTTTCTGGCCTCCACAGCATACCACACATGTGACATGCTTACATACATGCAGGCAAAAAACTCATACACATAAAATAAAAAAATTTAAAAGTGACCAAAACAATAGACACTTTAGACACTTATTTTCCCTACAGTTCCAGAGGCTGAAAGACTCATGTCAAAGGGTTGGCAGATCCGGTTTCATAGCCACTCTTCTCTGCTTACAAATGGTACCTTTTCACTGTTTTCCAAGGTCTAAGCTCTGAGGGCATTCTGGATGGCTCTCTGTTTTCTTATAAGAGACTGGTTCAGTTGAATTAGAGCCCCTATTTTAACTGAATCCCCTCTCTAAAGATGTCATCTCCAAATTCTAAGACATTGGAGACAACCTGCATTTTTTAGGGGGGAGAACAGTTTAGCCCATATCAGCAGCCCTTGGCTCTTTCAGATCACCTCATCAGGGGAGTCCCCAAGCTCATCGGAAACCCTCAGGCATTTGATATGAAATCCCAGTCTTGGGTCCCCACACCACATATGCAGACACTCTAAGAATGAGAACGGATTTTTAACAAGTCTGCAGGTGATTCTGAGTCGCTACCTGCTATCTTTGGGAACACATGATGTAAATCTCAGTGATCTGTGAATTCAGATTTTCTAGCCCTTTAAAACTTTTTCTAACACATTTCACTTGAAAACCCTTTATGTGAAAGACAGGTACTTAGGAAACTCTCTCTGCCTGTTTGCTCAGTGGGGCTGCAGAGCATCCAGGCCTCAGCGCAGCATCCCGTGACCCCCACAGCTCTTGCTGTAGCCCCCTGTGTCTGGCCAGAGACAGCAAAGCCTGCTGTCAGACATGTAGTTGGGATCCAGTGATGACAGGAAGGGGTCCTTTACCAATGTTCATCCAAACTTTGGCTTCTTGTTGGTAAAATGATCTTGAGTTTTAAAGTTTAAATAGTGATTAGTGTTACACCAATGTCATGAAAGGTTTGTGCCCCAGTTTTCTCTCTGTGAAGATCTCTAATAGTTTCCTGTTGACAGTCTTCCCCGAAATCCTCCAAGTGGCCTTTTCTTGCCACCTTCTTGATTCCAAAGAAGTTTTTCTTTCCTTCCTTCTTTCCCATCCCTTCTTCCCTCCTTCCTCCCCTCCTCCTCTCCTTTCTTTGTTTCTGTACTGGAAATTAAACCCAGAACGTTATACATGCGGGGCAAATATTCTACTACTGAGCTAGTAGTAGAATCACTCATCTTATTTTTTTCATTTTTTATTTTGAGGCTTGTTCTTGCTAAGTTTTCCAGCTGGCCTTGAACTTGTTCTGTAGCCCAGTCAGGCCTTCAACTTATGATTCTCTTGCCTCAGCCTCTCTGAAGGGATTATAGGCATGTATCAAAATGCCTGGAGAAGTTTTTATTTTTTTAGTGAGGCTGAATAATTCCTTAAGCCTATAAAGGAACCAATCTTAATGCTAACAAAACCCCCTGTTTAGCTTTTTTCAAAGGACACTGGCTTTGAAATATCTAACTACTTACCTAGTGGTACTCACCACACTTTATGAGTCTATTACTTGTCATATGTTACAAGTGTGAAAGGCAAGCAATTTTCTGTAGAGGTAAGTCACATGACACCAGCCCATAGGTCTTTCCCCTTGTCTCTGTAAGCAACAGGCTGTGGGACCAGTTCTAGAGACATCCTAAGTCCTTCTCTAGGATTGGCCATGTCCATATACCTTCCTGGGTAGAGGAGTCCAGTATACATACCAGGCTGGGAAAATGCATTTGTACTAGCTGTAGATCAATGGCTAGATGAGTTTAAGAGGAGATGTTGTCAGATTATTGTGTAATCAGGCATGGAGAATAGGAGAATTGTAATTGTACAATTGTCCATTAGTCCAGTTGTCTGAGGACATAAGTGGGCTTTCCTTTTTTCTTATTTCTTTTCCAGATCACACAGCGTGGTGTGTATGCATGATGTATGTGTGTGTGTGTGTTAGTGTGTGTGTACAGATTGTGGAGCTGAGATGCAGGTGAGATTAGGTTCTTGGGCAAAGATATAAGAATTCAGATTCAGGCCCTTTCTGTCGCTCAGTGAAGGCATGCAGAAGCTTTCATGGAGACAGAGCTTAACATCAGCAAGGAGTGAACAACTTGACATGGAGTTTTAGAAGTGGGGTGGGAGAAGGTGTTTAGGGCAAGGGCTTCTGGGAATACTTGCAAATCTTGCCAGGACAGTGGCAACCTGTGAGGATGCACAGAAACAGACAGGCAGGAATACATATCATGCCCTTAAAGGGGACCACTGGGAATTCTGGCTTAACACAACAGAGAGAAAGGGAGGAGGAGGGGAAGGGAGAGGGGGAGGGGAAGGGGGAGGGGAGGAGGAGAGGGAGAACTGTCTCCTTGCTAACTCCCTGGCTCTGCAGGGAAGGGTACACTCTGTAAACCAGGGCATGCAGTTTGCCATGTCCTCTGGACCCTTCTGGCCTCTCAATCAGTTTCTGCCAAGCCGGGAAAAACGGTGAGTTTCCCCGGTTCCAAGTCCGCATTGGGTAAGAGTAATCCATTGTAAACCTTGCTGAGTGGATGTATACTGTATGCAAAAAGATGGCAATCCATCTAACCATGTTAGGAGGCCTTGTTAGGATGGGTATGATGGTATGCTTTTAGAGCATTTTTATTTGGTTGGTTGTTGGTTGACAGCCACAGGTACATGTCCCCCAAAATATGACCAAAAAAGGAAAGTAGGAAGAATCTAGCATATGAATAATTAATACAGAGAATCTTTGAGAAATTCTGTGTGAGCCTCCCAAACACCTTAAGATTTCATGCAATAGAAATGTTTATGTATGAATTATTTTTCAGAAGACTGTCCTATTTTAAAAACTGGTCACTTAAAAATGTGTATGAAAAGTCAATGCACCATTGACGTTTTTGTTATGTTGTTTTATTTTTTTGGGACAGAATCTCATACTGTAGCCCTGGGCTGGCTTCAAATCTGTTGCTCGAAAGTAATACCTATAAAGATTGTGGTTCAGAAATACCACGGTATGTAGCCTGCTCCTGCTGATCCAAGTGGCTTTGAAATCACGGACAGCTTTGTTGATGGCTAATGTTGGTTGCTCACTTGACAGGGTCTGGAATGAACTGTGAGAGAATTTCTTGATCAGATTATTTGAAACCGGAAGACTCACCCTAAATATGTGTGGCACCTTTGGTGGAGCCCATAAGAAAGGACCAGGCAGAGGGAGATTCTGCTATTTGCCTGCTTGCCTTCTTTCTCTCACTGGCAAATTTATCTATCCTGTTGCTGAGGCATTTATTTGTTAATATTAGAACCAATTTCTTCAGGTGCCAACATAGATTGAAGACCAACAGATCTTCAGGAACCCTCCAGACCTTCAGTGCCAGATTGGGACTGCTGAGACATCCAGCCTCATGGACTGAGCAACTACCAGATTCTCAGCCTCTCCAGTGTAAGCCAGCCAGTGTAAGCCAGTATAACAAATCCCCACATATATGCATATATTCATATAATATATATATTCATTTTATCAGCTCTTTTCCTTTAGAGAACCCTGACTAATTTAATCTTGCTAGAACAGACTGGAGGTAAAGTAAGCTACCAATTTTAAATTTAGTAAGACTTTCCAGAACTTGTTTACAGAAAAGGAAGGACTGTGGGTTATCTGACTTATATGAGGAAGTGTTCTGGGAAAATCTGCCATCCATTTTAGGGCACAGAATTTTGTAGAAGCATCTCCTTTAAGCTAGGCCCCTGTTCCTACTGCTCCTTAGTTTGACACATTCTCCAGGATTCCAAGGTGTTTCTCCTCCACTCGCCTGAGCTCTCTCCTCTCTTCTGCGTTCCAGACCCATCTTCTCACTAGCCTATTCTCTCTGGATGCCTTTGGAGCTGGTACTCCTTATTCAGAGAGAGAGAGATGGGACCCGGGGAGATGGCTCAGCAGTTAAGAGCACTGGCTGCCCTTGCAGAGGACTAAGCTTTTGGTCCCGGCACCCACATAGTGGCTAACAACCATTCTGGGGGATCCAATGCTTTCTTCTGACCTCTGTGGGCATTGCACGAACCTGGTGAACTTAGAGGCATGCAGGCAAAACACTCATACACATAGAATTTAAAGTATTAAATGTCCAGATGTTCTTTAAAACAAGAAGGTAAAGCCTACAAAAAGAAACAGACAAATAGCAAGCTGCTATAAATTTACAAAAGCAAATTAAAAAAATTGTAGGGAAGGATAACCTGTAAGGGTGTGTTAAGGATTATGGGATAAAAGAGATTGTTTCTTTTATTTAATGTAAACAGCCTCGCTTTGAAGGGCTTTGCAAAAGTTAGTTTTCATGGTTTCCCCATTTACAAATGAGGAGACACATTTTCAGAAAGCAATTCTTAGCCAAGGCCTCACACACCTAAACTGAGACAGAGTTAGGACTGCAGCCCAGAAATCATGCTTCTGTTGCATAAAACTAACCAGACAATGCTAAAGGGAAGGCAGTGGTCCCCGACTCCCTGTCCCTGACGGCCAGGCCCCTCCTCCAAGACAGCCCCTGATTCCAGGGATGACGCATGTTTACAGAACCCTCTTGTGAATGTCTTGGACACCACAGACACTGCCTGCTCTGTGGAATGAGTTTTACAAAACTATTAACTTACCCATTCAACTTGTATGTCAAATCAAATTTCCCAGGGGAGCCAGTGTTTTCACTTTGGGGGATGGAAACGTTAATCTAGAAACCTCTATTTTCCCTTTTGAAGGCCCATGAAAACTACTCACTTTGTGTCTTCATTATCAGTCATTACTTCATCTAACAAAAGGTGGACAATTCTTTTTTAATTTTAATTTTTTTTTGACTCATAGGATAGTCTCACTTGGCAGAGATTTTTAAAAACTTATTTTATTATGTTTATTTTAAGTGTACGAGTGTTCTGCCTGCATGCACATAAGTGTGCCACATATGTGCAGGGTCCCACAGAGGTCAGAAGAGGGTGTCAGATTCCTTGGAACTGGAATTAAAGATAGTTGTTAGCCACCATGTGGGTGCTGGGAATCAAACCTGGGTCCTCTGGTTATAGTTCTCTTAAATGGTGAGCCATCTCCTAGCCCGGATTTTGTTTTTTAAAGGGAGGAAAGAGTTACTTTGAGTCATGGGCTCAGAGGGTTCAGTTCAGGATTACTTGGCTCATACCCTTTGGTGGTGGGAGAAGCTGTACCACCTCAGGGTGGGCAAGAAGCAGAGAGTGACAGAGATACTTTGAATATTGATAATAAATTAACCGCCCCGGAGGCCTGAGGAAAAAGCTCAGTGGTTAAGAGCACTGGCTGCTGTGCAGAGGACCCAGGTTCAGCTCCACACTCATATGGCAAGTAACAACCATCTGTGACTCCAGTTCCGGGGAATCTGATGCCCTCTTCTGGCCTCCGTGGGCACTGCACAACAAGGGCGCTCACATAATGTAGGCAAAACACTTGTTCACATATAATAAAAATAAATAAAACAGCAACTAACCACCTGCTAGGTTAAAGCGTAGGAATGAAAGAAGCACCATATATTCCTGAGACTTCCAGTCAGTGAAGACAGAAGCACCATCGCCAGCCCCAGAGGGATGGCTGGAATCATGGGGCATGGCAGCAGGCTGCTAACCCGGGCTACAGTCAGAGGGACTTCCTGGACCCTTTGTATTTAGGGAACAGGAAGAATTAGTTGGATGAAGAAGGAGAAAAGAAAATTTCAGGAAGAAAAGCAGAGGTTCAGAGGAAAAAGGGACATGGCCAGTGAGGGTTTAGATGCAGACATAGTGGCTAACAACTATTGTACAGAGTCTGAAAAGATGGGCAGACATCTTCAGAAGAGGTCATGATGGAAGAACATTCAAACTACAGGTGGGTTGGAGAGGACAGGTGGGAAAGTCACATCCATAGACTCTGATGGCCTGTTGGGTATCAGGAGCTATGAAGAATCATCCTAAGGGTTGGAGGGACCCCAGGAAGAGGAGCAGGGTACAGATGTGGAAGAACAGATATATTAGTATTATATAAGATGAGTGCCTGTGGGGCAGCTAGGATGAATTCTTGAGATGTTTGTTCTACCAGGTGTGGAGCTCAGGGGATAGCCCTAGCTAGAGGTACAGGTCTACAGGCTGAGGAGCAGGACCCCAGGAACGTTAGGTGTGGTGAAAAGAGGGGACAGATGGAGCCTGAAGAGCAGGCAGGAAGTGGGTGACCAGGGCTCTACAAGGGAGCGGTTGTGAGTACAGCCGGAGAGCACAGCAGCTAGGAAAGACAGGACTGGAGCTTGTGCTTTGCGTGCCTGGGAAGATCAGTTTCTGCAGAGATGGGAGGGGCAGAGTGTCAGGCCCAGGATTGCTGAGAATGGGCACAAGGAAGATCTGGGGAAGATCTGGTGGGCAAGCATATAAGACATAACAGTGGGAGTGACAAGACATTAAAAGCACACTTGTCATGACATGGTAGCAATAATGATAGCTAGTGTTTCTAGACTGGTTACCATGGGCCAGCACTGTTCCAGCCTTAGAGCCATTATTTAGTTTCATCCTCTCAGCAGTCCTTGCAGGTGGGTGCTATTTGTGTGTGTGTGTGTGTGTGTGTGTGTGTGATGTATACGTGGGTGCTTGTGTGCCACAACTTGTGTCTAGAGACCAGACGACAACTCTGTAGTCGTTTCGCTGCTTCCCCTTTTATGTGGGTTCTGGAGATTGACCTCAGGTTGGTTGGCTTTTATTACTGCAAAGCTAAGAAGAAAATCCAATACCATCCTGGACCTTCCATTTGATTCTATCTTACATAGACTTTATTGAGAGTCTTTGAAATCCTGACGCAGGGCTCTTCTGAGGTGTTTGCATATATATATTATTATATATATATATAATCTATATATCTATCTATCTGTTATATCTCCAGACACCCAGTCCAGCAAAGCCACCCACAGACCTCAGCGAGGGTTTAGTAAACCTGTTTATGTCACCCCCAGCTCCCTATCTGGGAACGTTCAGTACTTATTCTCAGAAGGGCCCGTTTCTTTCTCGTGTGTCACTTAACTATTACTACTTCTTTGCATGTCTTCTAGTTTTCAGTTGGGATTTTGGCCTTACTAAGTGGACTGCTATCAACAAACCTTCCAGAAATCCGGGACAGACCTCGATATCTGCTTGGGAGAAAACTGAAGAGCTGGTGGTTCTAGAAAACAAAGGCAGTTTAAACACAGCCCTTTCCAAAATTAACAATTCTGATTTGGGGAAAATGGAAGTGACTAGCCTTGAGGAATTTTATGATTAATAAATATGCTGTACATGGCAAGCAACATCTAAAATATTGTTCATATCAGTGCCTTTCTGTTAGAGGGATATTATTCTCACCATCCATGTTATGTATGTGTCTGCTTAAAAATTTTGTCAGGAAGATTTAAACTATTCTTTGTAAAAGCAAATAAATAAAAACCAAGATAAGAATGCTGATAATTTTTTATTTTAAAAATACTTTATTTGTTATTCTTATTTTATGTGTATGAGTGTATTGCAGGCGTGTATGTAAATGAACCTGTGCTGTGCACTACCTAGGGAGGTCAGAAGAGGGTGTCAGATTCCCTGGAAATGGAGTTACAGATGGTTGTGAGCTGCCATGTTGGTGCTGGGAACTGAACCTGGGTCCTCTGCAAGAGCAGCCAGTGTTCTTAATCCATGTCTCCTGCCCCAGGATGCTGATTCCTAAGCTTCTTATTGTTGCAAAAATATTTTCTCACATTTGCCTGTCTTTGTCATTAATTCCCAACTCCCCTACCCCAGGTGACTGCACAGGTTTGAGGGATTCCTCATACATGGATGTTAGTGTGCCCTAAACCCTTGAACTTGCCAAGATAGCCATCAAGGAAAGGACTCCTGAGTTCTGGGATTACTATCACACCTAGCTTTATGAGAGTGTTTCTTTTGCAAAGTCCTTTGAAAATTCTGAGATTCTTTCTCTGCTTATGATCTTACTTAGAAAAGGCTTGTAAAAGGATGTTTAATCTCCATAATTCAATCATAAGAGACTAGAGTTTGGGCCAGGGATGTGGTGCACTTGGGAGGCAGAGACAGGCAGATCTCTGTGAGATGGAGGCCAGCCTGGTCTACACAGTGTGTTTCAGGTCAGTTGGGACTGCAGGGAGACCCTGTCTCAAAAATACAAAACAAAACAAAAGAAAAAGAAAAAAGAAATCAGAGTTTACTGAAAGATAACTTTCTAGAACCCTGGCTGAGAAGGCTTCAGGGTGCAGACTAGCATGCTCAGGTTTGGTCTGGTTTGGGGATACACACCTGCCAGGGGCCAGGAAGTGAGTTTTAGTCTGATATATTGTCAACATTATTTTATTTTTGTGCATGTGTCTGTGTAAGTGTATACCAGATATGTGCCAGGGGCACAAGGAGGCCAGAAGAGGACATTGGACCCTGTGGATCTGGAGTTACAGGTGGCTGTGAGTCAGCAGACATCGGTGCAGGGAGCCAAACTTGGTTCCTTTGGAAGAGCAGCGAGTGCTCTTAACTGCTGAGCCGCCTCTCCAGCGCTTTGGTCCGATATTTTAACCTTTTTCAAAGTTACTAAATTCTCTCCAAAGTCTCCTTCCCGGTGGAAGAGACGCGGAGAAACATGCAGTGCACGATAAGCTCTCCGCAGTTAGCACATCTCTAGGGAAACTGAGCTCAGGTTCCATCCAGGCCTGTTACCAATGTAAAAACTCTCATATATATTCACATCATTTAAAAATAATTTATATGAAGATTTACATTTTTTCTTTACTAAAATTTGTCTCCTTAGCTTCACTTAAAACTACAGTCTTCCAAAAAGAGTTGAATATACTGGATATTTCAATTACAAATGATGCCATAATCTTATATGTTACAAGAATACATTTAGGATTTATCAGAAGTTTCTCATGGGTTTGGGAGTTTTTCCTCACTATTGTTTCATTGTAAGTTCTCTCTCTCTCTCTCTCTTTCTTCTTTGCACTTGAAAGCTTGCTTTTGATTATCTCCTTGTGTCTGGTGAGAACTGGTGAAATACTAGGGTTATCTACAGAGGCAAGTCTAAGAAGCAACAATACCCCATGGGCCTGGTATCAATTTCTGTCCTAGCTTGCCCTCAATTACTATGACAAAACACTGCGATCAATATCAGCTTGGGGAGGAAAGGGTTTATTTGGCTCATATCTCATCACTAGGGGAGACCAAGGTAGAAACTCAGGACAGGAACCTGAGGCAGGAGCCGGAGCACAGCCATGGAGGCACACTGCTTACTGGCTTGCTTCCCCAGTCCAGGCTCAGCCTGCTTTCTGATACAATACAGAACAACCTGCCCAGGGTGGCACCACCCACAGCAGGCTGGGCCCTCCCACAACACTCACCAACCAAGAAAATGCCCCACAGACATGGCCACAGGCCAGTCCAATGGAGGTAATTCCCCAATTGAGGCTCCTTCAACCCAGGTGTGTCAAGTTGACACTAAAGCTGTCCAGCACAGGGCTCTATTGTAGACTGTGCCCTGTGTTTGAGCCTGGAATCAGAGGTACTGGCCAATATATCAGATTTGCTGCCCACAACTCTCTCCTCACCCTTCCTACCCAACCTTTGCCTGTACATAAGGCCCCTGAGCCTAGTTTCTTTAATAGTTTTCTGAAGAATGGGAGTTCCAGTAGTTTGGGGATCTTTACTTCACTGGAAACTGTACAAGTCTATATACCACAAGACATTGACACATTGGAGAACAGAGAAGTAATGGCCTGGAGGTGGGCCTTGAATATGTAATTGCCCTGGAAGAAGAGAAGATATTTAAAAGAGAGGCACTGGGCTGGAGAGATGACTCAACAATTAAGAGAGACTGGAGCTACTGGGCTATTGAAACAAAATTCCAAAGAAGGAAAATCTCCCCAGGAATCCCATGCTGGGGGAAGAGAAAGGCCCGAAGCCTTGGGGCCATCTGATGGATGAACTTGCGTCCCAGGAAGAAATAATACAGGACTACCTTTGCAGAAATGACTGGGACCAAGACAATGATGGGTCAGTGATGGGCAGGACCACATCTTGACAAGGGCTGCTTAATTATGCATGCATCTTGCCCTGTTAAACCTAAACCTTATGCGGCTGGAGAGGTGGGTTTTGCAGAGGACCCAGGTTCAGTTCCCAGCATATACATGATGCCTAGCAACCATCTGTAACTCCAGTTCCTGGGGATTCGACGCCTCTTCTAACCTCCATGGGCATCACACAACATGCGTGCACCCACATATATATATATGCAGGCAATACACTCACACATATAAAATAGAATAATAAAATATTTTAAAAACATAAACCTTATGTAAAGATCTCAAAGATGGACTTGGGGTGACCGGATCCCTTTATTTGGTCCTCTCCTCAATAGACATAGAATAAATCATCTTTCTCTGCTTTTCACCGTTATCTCTCTCTTTTTAAAGGTTTATTTCAATTTTAAATTATGTGTACTTGTGCATGTTCATGTGTGGATTTGTGCATACTGATGACGTGTCCTTGGGTACCAGAAGAGAGCAGCGGATCTCCTGGAGCTGGAATCACAGGCCATTGTGAGCCTCCCGACTTGGGTGCTGAGAACCAAACTCAGGTCTGCAAGAGCAGTTCAAGCTCTGAACCATTGTGCCACGTCTCCAGCTCTGCTTATCTCTTTCATTGGTATAGTGCTCATGGATAGCCTGGCCCAGTCTGCTAAGACTGCCAGGGCCCAGGCTTTTACTCTACAGACTCTCGTAACAACTTCAGAGGTGAGGCTCTCAGGGACTGCTCAACTTAAGGATAAAAAAATATCTGGAAGAGTGTTGAGGGAGAACAAAGCCAAGCTCCCCTGCAGCCTCAGAACACTGTGACTCTCGAACTTCAGCCATGCACCCGAGCATGGTGACAGTCTCACTGCTGGTCCTCCAGGGCACCTCTAACTCTTTCCTTCATCCATCCTAAGTTGTTTTTTCATCAGTTAGCTGAATGACCCCTTATTCAAGCACATTGCTACTGCTCTGTTTAAAGATAATAAAAGACCTTTCAGTCTTACTCACCTCTCTTTCTCGGTTTACTTTCTTAGGAAACAGTTCATCCTTTCCTTGCTTTTTAGGGGAGGGCAGAGCTTTGCCACATGGCAGGGAGGAAGGAACCTCACTCACCTTCCATGGCTCCCGCTGCATTCCAAATGCCTTCTTTCATTCTAACAGGCCTCCCAACACTTCCACAGGGTGCTCCTGCATACATGTCCCCTCAGATCGTGCCCACTCTCCTCTGGCAGTGACTGCTCTCCAGATAAACACCATTCTTTGTCAAGTAGCCTCCAGTCTTTTCTCAGGAAGCCCTCACCTTTCTGGGGTTATCCCACTCTTTCTTTGGTGCACTGTGCACTCTGCCTCTCGGGGAGGCAGACACACTGACTCATACCATTCCCCACCCTGAGCTTTCTCTCCCTCCTTTTCTTTGTACATCCAGCTCCAGTGGTCAGTCTTGGGTTCTCCCTACACCGCCCCCCCTTTCACTCTTGAGCCTGCACAGCACCTTCATCTGTGCTGTTTATTGGAGATCCATCTTGCTCTGTCTGGTACTTAAGGGGAAAAATATCATCTTAGAAATCCCTACAAGCCCCTTAAAGCCTTTGCATTGTGCCTTGACAGAGGAGCTGCTCTGCAAATGTTTCCTGATCCAATCTATAGTAGTGCTCAATAAAATGTGGATACAATGTGTTATTATGCAGTCTATATTTGTATATATCATGTAGACTCCCCTATATGGAAGTTTACCTAGCTGAACTCATCCAAGGCTCACAACAGCTTGCAAAAGAAATCATCTTTCCCCAAGTTTTCAGATGGGGAAACAAAGTCAGAAGTTCGGTAGTTGGCTCAAGGTAGCACAGTCAATACACTTGCTTTGGTTGAGTGCTTGAGCCCAGGTTTCTGTTACTCAGAGTAGGCTTTATCACATGAGAGAGCATGTATAGAATGATATAATAGTGCTTATCTGATTTCATTGGGTAGCTGTGTCATCTGGTATCATGCACATGGGTAATGGTAAATCTCTTATATTAGTTAAAATATTATTTGGGCTAGAGAGATGGTTCAGAGGTTAAGAGCATTTGCTGCTCTTCCAGAGGACTGGAGTTCAGTTCTCAGCACCCACACTGGGTGACTCACAGCTGCCTGTAACTGCATTGTCTGGATCTGACATGTGATCTCATGGCCTTGATGGCATTGCCTTCATGTACAGACACCCTCTTCCCCACACAAATATTTAAAATAAATCCTTTTTTTTTTTTTTTGACTCAGGATCTCCCAAGTCCTAGCTGATCTGAAACTAGGTAGACCAGGCTGACCTCAATCTCACAGAGATCCACCTGCCTCTTCCTCCTGAGAGCTGATATTAAAGTTATATAACCACCACATCTAGCAAAAAAATTAATAAATCTTAAGAATATCACTATTGTGACATCAAATTGCGTTCCTGGACACAAATGACTTTACAGTCTCAGGGCCTCGTGCACAGTTGATACTTAGCAAATATAAGTTCCTTTCTATCAATATTTGGGCTCCATCTCTAAGTTATTTTCTGAATAATCTGCCATCAGGCGGTTAGCTCGCAATCAACAGCATCGCACTGCCTTATGTCCTGCTCACCCCACTGTCTATAGCAGCTCAACAGAGCCAGGTGCTTAGTGGGAAAAGGCAGACAAATCTGAGCAGGGCAGAGAGATAACAGGTGCTTGGTTCTGGCTGGAACTTGTCGGAAACTGGACAGACCACTGTTATTTAGCCCCCTGTCCCCATTCCAGGAAATCAATTGGAGAAATTCCAGCCTGGCAGCCAGATGAGGGGCCAAACTGCCCCTGAGAGCTCAGCAGAGATGCAGCTCCACAGAGCTTACATGCTCAAGTCACCTGCTCCTCTCTCCTGTGGAGTCAGGGGCAGACACAGTTGCATGGACCAATGAACAGTACGATTAGAGAGAATGTCCTTAATAAGTTCCCCAATGGGAAGCAGTTTTGTTTTCCCTCTGTCTCTCAGGAGACCAGGCCAGTTGGTAACTGGAAAACAAGTGTTGGTGCCAAGGCCTTCGGTGGGTTCCAAGACTGCCTTCTCAGAGACAGGTACCTGAAACCCTGCTTTGGGCTCAGGGGTCATTCTGCCAACACTTTGGGAGTTTGGAGGTGGGACTGGGTTCAGGGACTGACTGGTCATGCTATCAGGGTATTTCTTCTCTTGCTGGCTCTCTCTCCATTCCTCTGGCAGCTGGATCATCTCAGTTTCAGCCCTGGCAATCTCATTTCTCAGTTTACCTGCGCATCAGATTAACTGCTGACCCCACAAATATACACAAATTCAGGGGTAGAAATAACAGGTTAAGCCCCACTGGAGGGTTTCAGAGGCTCACAGAGTGAGAGTCCTTTGGAGTTAGGGAGGTGGCAGAGACTATCCACAGCCAGATTTTGCAATGTTTACAAAAGAGATTGTGCCCAGGGCAGGTTTTTAGGCTGAAAGTCCAACCAGCTGGCCTGGTGCTAGAACTTAACCCCAAATAGTGGTGATTACTCATAGGAATAATTGTTATTTTCCTTCTCTTTCCTTAATTTGAACCTGAGCCAGACTGAAGGAGTCAGATAGAGAATAGACCCAGCAGGACAAGGACGTGAAGGCAGTCAGGGAGGCTGAGGGGCAGCAGGGAGTCACAGATTCCTAGGGTAACCGGCGGGAGGACACTGAAGTCTTTACCACTTTGCACAGGGTGCCAGCCTTTGGGTGCCCCGTACAGGCATCTCTCACCTGCATTCTCCCCACACGCTTCCACAAGGCCTGTTTGAGAGACAGCCTTGGTGGCTTCTTTCATTTACTACCTAAGGGAGCCAATAAGAATTTTTTGGACTAGTCTACAGATGAGGACCTGGAGGCTAGGAGATCATAGGCCACTTCTTCTAATTACAGAACCAGCCATGGCGAGGTCCAGCCAGGAACACAGATTTCCTTATTTTGAAAGCACGCTGTCCACGGAGGGTGGTTCAGGCCCACAGTTCTCCTGGGAAGTGACAATCGCCTGGAAGTTGGGAAGGGAGAGCTAGTTTCTAGAGACAAGGAACAGCAAGAAAGGAGATGATGTCAGCTGCTCAGCTCTGTGATGTTATCTTTCAAAACAGGTCTGCACACAGCAGAAGTGGCAGTCCAAACTCCTCATGGCTCTGCCTCTCATGACTGCCCTCGGTGGGTCCTGGGGCCAGAGGCCACAGCTCTACTGCTTTCTATGCCTTGCCTACCTTACCAGCCCTCCCTAGGATGTGTCATGGGGGGAAAGTTCAAGAAAGGACACAACAAAGAGAAATCCACCCTAAATGCAGATATGCTCAGTGGTACTGCCCATGAAAGGCAAATCAGGCTGATTTTGTTCTCATAGCTAAATGGCCTTAGGAAGCTTGTGTACGCCGTTAGCTAATAAAGAGAGAGTGGAGAGCCGTTAGCTTTATCCCACAGAAATGTCACTAGGAGCTTGCATTCCGAGAGGCTGTCTGAACATTTAAGGAGAGAATTGCTGGGTCGAACGTTACCTGGATGGAATAAAACCGTAAGTAAGGCGGCATGTCTCCCTCACAGGCCATGAACACCATGCGGATTGCAGTCGTCGGAGCTGGTGTGATGGGGCTGTCTACTGCTGTGTGCATCTCCCAGTTGGTCCCCGGATGCTCCGTAACCGTCATCTCAGACAAGTTCAGTCCTGATACCACCAGCGACGTGGCTGCTGGAATTCTTATTCCTCATGCTTACCCAGGTGAGAGCGGGTTCCGCTCCTCTGCTGGATAACACGGATGTAGATAGAGCGACATTAACGGAACTCTCTTTACCAGAGTGCTGACTATGCATACATATTTTAATATATATTTTATTGAATTTTTGTGCATTTCATAAATACATCTTAATAATATTTTGACCCCTTCCTGTACCCAGAACGCTTCTACCAGATTTCATGCTTTCTGTCATAAATATTAAGGCCTACTGAGTCAAGTTTGTGTCCCCAGATGTCCCTTGGCTTGAGTTCATACACTGAAGCCTATCTAGCATTGCTCTGTGTGCAGTTTCAACATCCTGTTGGCTTATGTTAGGAGAGGCTCAGTTATGGCCAAAACAAAATCAACTTCCAAGTCTCTGCAGCTTAGAAGACAAAGATTTGTTTTGTTCATACCATATATCCACTGAACCTCAGCAAAGATTCCACTCGTCACCCAGGAACCTAAACAGATGGTGCATCCATCACTCTGATTATCCTTATACCTATGCATGGGTGCAAGAAAGCACCTTGCTAAACATCCTGACTAAGAAGTGGCTTTCAACACGCCTGCTGACAGATCTTTGGCAGAGCTGGTCAACTGCTCAGAAGCGGTGTCCAGGAGTTATAGTTCTATAGGGTTCTCAGGAGTATTTAATGACCATCATGAACAATTGGCAAGTCTCTTTCCAGTGACACCAGTAATGGCTAACGAGTCAGAGACTACTTATGATGGGATTAAAATTCTCCTATAACCTTTAAGCCAGTATAAAAACAACCAGTTAATATGTATTCGTGCCTGAAGATGCACACATTTTTAACATGTCCAGCGTGCCCTTTCTATTTGCATTCTTCATGTGAAATGAGGAGGAAATTAGCATTAAGGAGGAAACAAAATCAGTTTGTAGCTAATGAGATTCACACTCTGTTCCTCATCTCCCATCTCTGTTATTCCTTTCATTTTTAATCAGAGTTATACATGAATAGTTTAGGTAGTCAACTAGATGATAAGATTGCTTAGCAAAGCCATCAATTTGGAATATGAAATTGTTCTGTTCTTTTAATCTGGAAACAGGTTTTTCATGCTGAGAAGCAGTCTTTGGCTTGCTTCCTTTTCTCTGATGTGTCCACCCTTCTCTGCGATTTATGGCTCCGATGCAGGGCCTCCACTCCCCCCGCTCCCATCTATTTTCTTTCATTTAATTTGACTTACCTTCTTGTGGGTTTTCTCAATTTTATTATCACCTTACTGTTGAATTCTTGTTTCTATTATACCATTTTTACATATCCCAAAGCTCTTTTATTCCTCTGAATTTTCTTCTGTTTTGGCGCCCTGTTTATTTATGTATTATTTGATTGCAGTATCTTTGGTCTTTCTGAAGATAATAATCACAGTTTTAATTTTCCTCCATGAATTAGCTTCTGTTTTCTTCAAGTTTCTTTTTGTTTGCTTCTTGTTCTCCTTTGTCATAGTGAAGGTATTCTTCCTTGGTTGTGCGGGACCCTGACTTGTCTGAGGCATTTAGGAGCGGGACCTAAAACAGCAGGTGGCTGTTTCTGACTGCTTTGCATGGTGCTTGTTGCCTGTGAACCTCTCTAGAGGTGGCATGGCGTTGAGTTGGGGAAGCTCTGTTGTCATTATGCTTTGGTCTTTCTTTTTGGGTAGGTCATGTTTCCCTGACTGGGAAAATGAAAGCTTAGGTGCCAGCATTCTAGAAGGTGAAGAGAAAAGAGGCCTTAGCATCCAGTTTGTATGTCTTTCCTTAAGCCTTTTGTTTCCTATTTCACCTAGCTGGGAACCAGTTTATTTTTCATCATGATGAGGAGGTCAAGGCCTTGGTGTTACAGGCTAGGAACATGAGTCGGCATGGGATGCTAGTGTATTCCTGGGAAGTGAATCACAGGAGACAAACACAGGAGCCTGGTGCAGGTACAAGGTGCTCAGTTCACTTACGCCCCTTTCTTGTGATCATTTCCTGGGGCTCCATTGCTTGTATTGGGCTTGAGTGAGTGATCCTGCAGGTCTCCTGGTGTCATAGAATCATCATCGAAGGAGGAGCTTCATCTGGGAGTCCATCCAAATCATGGAGTCCTCAGTTTTCTCTGAGGCTGAGTGCCTTGGTCTTCTGGACCAGCTGTTTCATCTCTCTGCTGTTGTTAGATGAAGACTTTGGTCTTTTCCCTATCCGTAATAGATCAGCCTCAGTGATAGATACCTACTGCTCCAGAGCATCCCAGCAGGTTGTTGTGAGGATTCGGTGAGTAAATACAGGTACAGGATTCGGAACACTGGCCTTGCAGGGCAGTCAGCCCGCTAGCAGCACTTACTGATATTCCTGTCATTCAACTATCAGTCTTGTTTGACCATGAACTTGACCATAAATTAGATCCCCATGTTTGCTCAATCCACTGTTGAATTGGAAACTGTCTGTTCTTTTGGAATGAATTCTGTAGCATACGGCTCTTAGTCAATATTTTGTTTTTAAGGTTTGGGGGTAGGAAGAAAGGAATGTATAGTAACACAGCTGTCCACACTGGCATAAACCCTTGTGGGTACAATCCATTGAGCTCTAACATGATACTGAAATTCAGTCATGATTTCTTTATTTCTGGCTTTTTATGTGGGTGCTGGCGTCTGAACTCAAGTGCTCATGTTTGAACCATTTCTCTAACTTCTCCAAGAGACTTTCTATCCAGCTCATGAATTCCAGGGATACCTCTCCAAATGAAGGCTACATAGCCTCCTCTTTGTCTCAGCATTCACATGTCTTCTGTGGCTATAGGTAGCAAATCAGATGGTCAGTTACCTCATGTCTGGGTTGGTCTGTGGCTCTGGGTCGTGCATGTCCTCTATGTCCTGCATGCCCTGTGCCTGTACTGGACACATATGTCAGCTCAATCCACCCCTTTTATTTCCTTGCCAGCCCGGCCTGGCACGATCCCAGATCCTGAGTCCAGGTCCAATTCCTTGTGTTCTGGGAGGGACGCCTTGGGGTAGTGTAGTTCCTTTATGCTCAGCTGACCCTGGCTTATGAGTTCATGGTGTGGAGGGGGAGGGTAACCGTAGCCTTGGCAGGGAAATCTGGCCTGCCTCCACAGTACAGGCCTTGTTTCTCTGTAAGAAGGATAATCCTCAGTCATGTAGACCATTTACTGTCCTGGTTGACCTGGGCCTGACAGATGCCCCCGTTTGTCATCCATCGGAGTCCTGCTCCCAGGAAGGAGACTGTCAGTTCTTTTCTATTGTTTTAACTAAATGGCTGGCTGGATTTCCTAACTATGCACTCATTTCAGCTCAGGCTGGCAATAGACCTTGCAAGTGTTTTGGAAATATTCTTTGTGTCAAAGGCCTCTTTCTGGCTCCTATGTCAGACTTTGCCCTGCCTAGTCTGTTTGCCCTCAGTCAGTAACTCATGACACAAATGGCTCAGACAGCACATGTCAGCATTCAAAACTCTGGGTGTTTTATCTAGATGCTCCTCCTTGCCTCTTTTTATTTAATCCTGGGTTTTCTTAGAAGCATAGGCATTATTATTTTCCTTTCTCTTTCCCTTTGTTTTTATGCATGACCAGATACACCTGTTACCATGCAGAAGCGGTGGTTTAGAGAGACCTTCGATCACCTGTCCACCATTGCCAGGTCTGCAGAAGCTGCAGAAGCTGGTGTTCACCTGGTGTCTGGGTAAGAAAAGAAATCTGAAGCTATTGTAGAATTACAACAATATAGAGAGATACCAGAGGTCAAACAATAAAATGTTTATAATCTGCTATGAGCAGATTAGATTAGATGTGAGAGGATTTTAGAAAAGGCATTTTAGAGTTTAGAAAACCTGAGAAACGCAAGTTATAGGATTAGATTTTTCTAACAACAACTGTTGCGGTTTTTCTTTAGTCTCAAGTACTTTTTTGAAATTCCTTAGGAAATATGTAGTGGTTTGAAAATGTGGAGAAAAACAAAGAAAGATCCCCCATAGCAGGTAAACATTGAATTTGGGTTCCATGGAGAGTGGGAAGCTGACGAAAAGCAAAAGGTGGAATGAGAACAGAGACTTAAGGTAGAGAGAGGTCTTAGTGTCTGAGAATCTTCCGACAATGAGATGGTTCAAAAAAGGAAATGTTGTAGGCCACTAAGTTGGCCTTTTTTGGTAGTGCATGGGATTGCTGGGAATTGAACCTCGGGGCTCAGTGGGTAAGGATGCTTACTCTTCTTGTAGAGGACCTGGGTTTGGTTCCCACTACCCACAGGTGGCTAACAACCACCTGTAACTCCAGTTCCAGGGGGATCTGATGCCCTCCTCTAGTCTCTGTGGACTCTTGCATGCCTATAGGGCACATAAATTCACACAGGCACACACATACACACAAATAAATATTTTAAAAAAGAAGACAACAATGCCAGTCTCCCTTTCTGATGCCAGCTCCTTATGGACATACTCCTCTGAGTGTCTCTGCATCAGGAGGATTTCTACCCTTATCTCTTTTTCTTTCTCTCATCATACATTCACCAAGATGAATGGTGAAATCCCTAATTTCCCAAAGTCTCTACCCAAAGTATCAGTTTTTTTTTGCCTTTCCATCAAGCTGTGGATTTTTCTCTAAGCCTATTTTTTTTCCTTCTCTCCAAGGTCACTTGCTGAGTCATGTAGAAGCGTGGTGCTCACTGTGTTATGGCCATACTTATGTTGCCCCAAATCAATAGGAGCCAGTCTAATTCATAAACTTTGCCTCTAAGCAATTTTTAGAAACAAACATATCCAAAATTCTTTCCTTTCTAAATGAAGGCTTTGCAAATACCCCATACATCATTAATATAACCTTAATCATCTATTCATTTCTTCAAAACAATTTAGGTAGCATTCTCTAACACCTAGTACTCTCCTAGGCATTAAGAATATAGTAACAAGGAATTTATATATAGTAAATGATTAAGTAGTATTTGTTAAGTGAATTTTTACAGAAGGCAGGCATGGTCTCTAGGGAATACACTAACTGTCACAAGCTACAAATGGGGCATCAATTACCAAAGAGAAGAGTACAGAGGACTGTGGAAGCATGTGTCCAAAGGAGAAATTGCTCCAGAAACTCATGGAAGTCATGTAGGAAAAAGTGTTTCATTTGAGACTCTCAAGATAACTGTAAGTTAATATGGCAATGCCATAGACATGAAGGGAACAGAGGCAGGAGGCGGGCAGAGGTAGGGGTAGAGTGAGCATGCGGGCTGCGGTGTGTTGAAGGACGGAAGCAAGTCCAGGGTATGCGGAGGCCACCGAGAGATCTTGCATGTGAAGTAATTGCTCATATTTGCATTGTAGTGTAGAGAACAGAATAACAGAATGATGAAAAGGGATAATGATAGAATAGATTAAGATGATGAGAGAGAGAGAGAGAGAGAGAGAGAGAGAGAGAGAGAGAGAGAGAGACATTGAACTCAGGGCTGGAGGTATAGCCCAGAGAATGTGGCAGATTTATGAAGAAGAGCCACCTAGCCCAGGCAAGGCGTGCGGAAGACTTGCCATGCCCCAAGCACCGTTTACTCCTTCACAGAGTGCTTTGAGTGAATTATTAGACTTAAAGATAGAAATCTAGTATGTTAGCAACCACATCTTTAACACTCAAATCATTTCTTGCTTTTTGGAGAAAGGATGACTGCGATTACTGATGGAAGCAACCCAATCCTTATAACCCGAACACCCGGGTAGCAGCTATGGGCAGCACTGTTACAACCAACACGGCTGGAGACTCGTTCACCCACGCTGTGCGGTGAGCCCGCAGGCCTCCTCTTGGTGACTCCTGGCTTCTTTCTAATACTAGAGTTAAACTTGGTAACCCACAACTTGACTCAACTTTGACACACCTACTTCCTGCGTATTTGAGATGTACAAAACTCTTCCCATTAAAATATCTTGTTCAAAACTGAAGTTAACCTTTAAACTTTTTATGCTTTTCTTACAGTTTATGCAGTGCTACGCAGAACATTAAAAACCTTTCCTCAGAAATGCATAGTTACTGGTAAAGAAAAGAAATCCTGGCAAAAGTATTTCAGGAAAAGTGGATTAAAGTCAGTCTTTAAAGAGGCATGCTATTTGTTTAGTTTTGATAGGCTGATGTGCTGAACAGTCTCAGCTGTGAACTTGACACACCTGGGAAGAGGGAATCTCAGTTGAGGAACCGCCTCCTTTTGATTGGCCAGTGGCACGTCTGTGGGGCATGTTTTTGATTGTTGAGTGATGTAGGAGGTAGTGCCATCTCTGGGCTGGTGGTCCTATGTTGTATAAGAAAGCGGGCTGATGGGATTGGAAAGATGGTTCAGCAGTTAAAAGCACTGGCTTTTCTTCAGAAGACCAGAGTTCAAATCCCAGAACCCACAGTGCAGCTAACAACAGTCTATAACTTCAGTTCCAGGGGATCTGATGCCCTCTTCTGTCTGCAGGCACTGCATGACAGGAGTACACTTACACACATGCAGGCATAACACATAAAAACAAAAATAAATAAATAAAAGAAAGAAAGAAAAGGAAAGCAGGCTGAGCATGGACCAGCGGAGCAAGCCAGTAAGCAGCGTACCTCCATGGTCTGTGCTCTGAATTCCTGCCTTGGCTTCTCTTGATGATGGACTGTGAACTGTAAGGCAAATAAACACTTCTCCTCAAGTTGATTTTGGTCAGTGTTTTTACCACAGCAACAGAAAGTAACTAGGGCAATTGGGGATTGAGTGTTCCTTTTTTAAAAAAAAAAATTATTTTGACTATGTGTGTGAGTGTTTTGCCTGTGTGTTCAATGCCGTGGAGGCCAGAGAGGCCATTAGATTCCCTGGAACCAGAGTTAGAGATGGTTATCAACTGCCATGTGTGTGCTGGGAACTGAACCCCAGTCCTCTTCAAGAGCAGTCAGTGCTCTTAACTGCTGAGCTATCTCTCCAGTTCTGTGTGCAGGGGACTGAAACTTTGTCCTTGTGCAGGCTAAGCAGGAGCTCCTTCTGTCACTGAGTGTAACCTAGCCCAGCAAGTTACTTTGGAAATATTTCATTCTTTCAATCACAAACATTTGAAATCTAGCTACTCAGTTATGTGAACCCAAGAGAATGGACAAATAGATCTTTTCCTCTTTGTGTTTATAGGAAGTGTATTTTTAAAATGCTTCAGGGAATGATACATGGAGTTTATAAAAAATACATGATTTCACACAATTGAAGGAGCATTTTCTATCTCCTGTATTTGAGTTGGCAGATATTTCGGAGCATTCCTACAGAAGAAATGCCATTCTGGGCTGATGTCGTTCTGGGATTTCGAAAGATGACAGAGGCTGAGCTGAAGAGATTCCCTCAGTATGTGTTTGGTCAGGCTTTTACAACCCTGAAATGTGAGACTTCTGCCTACCTCCCATGGTTGGAGAAAAGGTCAGTTGAAATATCTTTGTCCTGCTGCCTGTCATAGTCATAAATTACTGCACAGCTATTTATAAAGCAGAGCAAAAATTCTCTGGGGTTCCTCTGCGTTCTTCTGCAGTGTCTTGCTGCTCACAAATGGCCAGGGCTCTGTAGAAGTCTGGAGACAGTGTCCATATGACCAGAACAAAGTCCACAGCACAGACAGTAACCCATTTTACACCTGTTTCTGGTGTGGTCTGAGGTGGCCTGCTTGTCCCTGTTCTCTCAGGGAAAAGCAAATTATTGAAATACTATCATGGTTTTCTCATCTGGAAAATGGAGAACTTGATGATATTCCCACAACTATACGTGATATGACTTACTTTAGTTCTGTGGATGGGAACATTTTTGTGCTTTGTATCAATTATTTTTGAATATTTTTTTATTTTCAGTAAAAAGTAGCTTCATTATTATTGTTTTGGTCATGGATAAGAACACTCAAATTGAGAACTTGTCAAAGCATGTACTTGCTTCCTTAAAATTCACCCCTTACAACATTTTGGCTTGGTTTTTAGGACTTTCTGTTTCTAGTTTGTTAGGCTATATATTGGGAGTATTTTTATTTGAGACATATCAATAAATCTCTTGCTTATTTACTCTGGATGTTGCAGGAGATTGGGAGTTGTGAGACATAAGCCTTTCAATTCTCAAATCTGGGCACAGGTTGACTTATCCCTTTTTGGAGATGCTTGGGATTAGAAGTGTTTTAAATTCTAGATTTTTTTTATTTGAGAATATATTTATGTCTAATGAGAGCCTGGCATCTGGCTAGATGTCCAGTCTGGTGGAGGAAGTGGGCTGCTGACCCTTTTCTTCCATGAAAGGCTTTGTGGAGCAGAGACGGGGACTCCTCTGAGCCTGAGGAGCCTTTCAGGCTGCTGGGAGGCAGGGTAGTGTTGCTGTGAGGGGGCAGGACATCTGGCTCCTTTTGTGGGCTGGGCAGACCCAGATGGGCAGCCACCAGATCCCTGCTGTTCCTCATACTGAGGATCTGTTCTGTTTCCTCCCACGCCTCTTCCCCACAGTGTGAGGGCTCAGCCTTCTGTTCTGACTCCAAAGTGAGTGTTTTGCTCTGCAAGCCACATAGCAATGGCTTCTACTTCACACTAACTTTGGAAATTATATTTTTATTCTTTATATGTTAATTTTTTCAAAATATTTTTGTTTCATTTTGTGCATTTCATACATCTTAATCATATTTAGACCCCCTCCTCTATTGGATTTCAAGCATTCTGTCATATATGTTAAGACCTCTCAAGTCAAGTTTGTGTCCCCAGATGTTTCTCCATGTGAGTTCATCCATTTGAGCCTGGTCAGCCGATCTAGTGTCATTCCCCTAAAGAACACCAACTCTGCCTCACCCAGCAGTGATCAGCTGCCAGTAATTCCTCAGCTAAAGTTCTGCTTTTTGCTTATTTCCTGCTTCTCTACTGGGTCTTTGATTTGAGTTTGCATGGGTCTTGTGCATGCTGTCACCACTGCTGTGAATTCATATGAACAAGATCCCAGGAGCCTGGAGCACTGTTTTCTTGTGGTCATCCACCACCCCTGTCTCTTCAAATTTTCCCACCCGCTCATTCACAATGCTCCCTGAGGCCTTGGTGGGTGAAGTTTAACATAGGAGTCCTATGCAGGGATACACGCTCTGTAGTCTGTTATTCTCAACATTTTGGCCAGTTGTAGTTTTCTGTGTTAATCACCCTCTATAAACATGAGGAATCTTGGCTGGTGAGAGTTGAGAGATACATTAGTATTCTCTTTTTCCCCTCTGTTCCACTGTATTCTGTGAGCCTTAGGTGTAGAGGTTCCATTGTAGATGTGGCACTTAGGGCTGTCACTCTGGGCATCTCACAGACACTCTGGCCAGCTGCAGAACTCTGGAATAGTCTCCATCTGTTGCAAAAAGCTTTTTTTCAACCCCGGAAAAATAAATAATTTTATTACATGTCAGATCATTAATATTTTTTAAGGAACAGAAAAGATCATCTCCTTCTCAAACATTGCCTAATAACATCCGAGTGCAAACCAACAACTACAAGGCCCTCAGGGGTTTAATCGCCCATGCAGGCCATATTTCATCTCTTTGGGCAGTAGAGTCACTCTGCTGTTTTAGTACACACTGTTCCAGAAATGAGTCATAGAGGCAGTAAGTCCTCCTCCAGGCAGCCTACCTGAATAAAGGATCCTGGGGGGACCAGAGTCACCCTGCCTTTGATGACATCCAGAAAGCCTGTGGTCCCCTTCAGTGCCAGAGGTCTATAACGTGGGTGGGCTGATTTCTTTCCAAGAGGCCAGGCCTTATCCCATGGCCTGGAGGGGTCACACTGGCACAGCGTTGTGTTCTCCTTGAGTTCTCCTCAAACCTTCCTGCCCACACCGCTGAGGCTTCTCTGCCATTTTCTCTGGGCCGGCCTTGCAGCTCTCAGTTTTTCTTCTCCACCTTGTGAACACCTGCCCAACTCCAGTGATTTTCTAGGCAGCAGTACTGAAGTACGTACCTGCACTGAGCATCAGCGAAAAGGCAGGTTGTCCCAGATTTACATTTGCCCAAATCTCAAAAGTCTGTGTAGTTTAGATTCTGATTCCTCCTGCTCAACATACACTGGGCTTCCTGGAGCAGCATTAGCAGGATTTCCTCCCGCTCCTGCCCACCTCCCTAAGTGCCTGAGACTAAAGGCCCTAGACAGAGTTGAATGGGCTCACTGTCCTTTTATTCTCTTGGCTAGGCAAGGACAAAGTGAGTCAAAGGTAGAAAGATGATGGTGTCTGTCTTCCCTGATGAAGGTCTGTAGGAAATTGATGAAGGATGTGTCAGGTGGTGGCTTCAGTGAAGGCTTTGGTAGCTGTTGTAAGGAAACTCTCCCCGCTTCCCATGGACCGAGGGAGCATAGTTGCTCCCCTCCAGGACCACCTGCCTATAAGCCCTGAGCCATATCCACATCCCTTCTTCCAAAGGCTTGGATGGACTGAGAGGCAGTCAGTGAGGACCACATTTAGTAGATGAGAAACACCGCCAGGCTAGAATTAGACTATATGGTTTTGTGAACTTAAAATACCTTTTAAAGTTCTAGCTATGGGAACTTATGTTAGGCATAGCTACAGGAAGTGTTGCTATGAAGAAACTGGGCTTTCCCTGTAAATTTATATATGTAGTACTTACCAACTGAGATTTTAAAAATAGGCTTCTTGGTTTTGAATAACTAGGTGGGACATAGCGATTTTCTGATTCCTGGTAACAAGATTTCATTCTCCAGATTGAAAGAAACAAGGCGTTGTTGTGAAAACTGACCATTAATGTGTACACAGCAATCCCAACACTAGTGCATCGAATAAAATCTTTGTGAAGCATATAACAGAGCCAGTACTGGGTTTCCTATGCTGGGCCCGGGTCCCGGGTCCAAGTCCTGGCTATTCTGCTTCTCTTCATCGTCAGTGTGACTTCCGACCTCCCGACTGCTTCTCACTTCTCCACTCCAACCTGTTTTTATATGGTGATGAAAAACTCACTGTTTTTCTCATCCGAACTGACTTTTAGAGACCCCCACCAAGGCAACCTGTAGTCATTCTAGGGTCAGAAGAGAGCTGGCTCTACACCAAGAGAGATGTCTTCCTTCTGTCACCATAAGTTTTAGGCCCTGGCAGCTCTGATGAAGCAGGTTTGGCCCCTTGCCCTTTAAGCCAATTAAGCACACAAATAATAATGAAAAGCAGAAAAAGAGGAGTTATTCAGTCTGGCCACATTAGGAAGAAAACCAAAAAGGTCTAGTAACGCCCCCAGCCTCACCCCCATTCATGTTTTAGGGTCCTAACGTGAGGTTTGGGTTTAACAGAGGGCCAGAAGCATGCGTAGCTAGGCAGTCATGGTCCAGGTGCGCTCCTGCCCTTTATCATGTCTGGCTCCAGGATTTTCTGCAAGGTGGTCTGATGCATTGTGAGAACTGTGTGAAATCTCTTTCCAGTTCTTCTCCCAGCATGACACACCTGGGGAAATTCCTATTTCTTGGGGTCCATGTTTCAATAGTCTGATAGCCAAAGAGGAGGGACGCGAGCGCTCTTTAGAATATCTTCCTCCTGCCAGGATGGTTACACTGCCAGCTCTTAGTTCCACCTCCAGGCAACCCTGCTCCAGCTGCAGCCTCCTGCATTCTCTCATAGTTAGTACCCTCATCCTTTGGGGAAGGATGCTTAGATGCTGGGGATGTTGGTTGAGCACATGCAAAGCACCCGCCTCCTTCCTCTTGGCCAAGCCGCAGAGGTTTCTAAAGCATCTGGTCTTCAGAGAAGCACCACAGAGTCTTTTACCTTCTCTCCAAAGTGGACTTAGATCTTTTGTGGGAGCTTCCACTTTATAACTGTGCAACAAAGAGGACTGTTTGGATAATATTCTCAAAATAAGGTGCAGTCTGTCTCAAAGGAGCGACAGTCATCTTAGAAACCACTCAAATTTTAGGTGACAAAAGTTTATTGTTCCCCATTTTCTACTCATTACATTCTAAAAATAAGTAGGGTGTATTTTTCAGCAAGTGAATCCCAAGTGAGTGGTTCCAGGACACAGAAGGTAGCTATGCCTCCCCACTGGGCTGTCCCTTCCCACCTGCCCACACCTCATGCTCCACAAGGTCCTTCCTCCCTCTTGCAAGTCCCCACTACCTCTAGGGTTGCCCCTGCAGTATTTCTCCAATAGAGCCCCTCATTCCTGTTCAGTGGTATATTTAGTAAGTAGCACTCCCGTTTCCTCACAGTGACTGGGGCAGTGGTGTGCTGTTTCTACAGGATGAGGTCTTGCTCAGTTGAAGGAAACTCCAGAGGAAAGTGATCAAGTGTTTTGTATTCCAATAATCTCGCCTCAACTTCTGTAATAACAACTTCGATTTATTTATTTATTTATTTATTTATTTATTTATTTATTTATTTATCTATTTGTGAATGGATTAAGGGTACATGTGTGTAAGTGCACTCGTGTCGTGCAGTGCTCATGGAAAATAGAAGAGGGCGTTGGATCCCCTGGAACTAGAGTTATGGACACATATGGTTGTTAGCCACCATGTGGGTGCTGGGATTTGAACCTGGGTTTTCTGCAAGAACAGTCAGGGCTCTTAACTGCTGAGTCATCTCTCCAGACCCTGTAATAACAACTTCATAATGGTTGTAAAAAATAGCCTTTTAGGTATCCAGACATCAAAATTAACATCTGGCTTCTGAATACAGTTTTTTCCTATGCCCTGGTTCCAGGATCTGGGTGCAATTGCCTGTGGGATACAAAATAATGGGTGAGCATCGCCATGAACTCATATTAATATGGCATAGGATGACCTGTTTCTGGGCACATGTAGTAGATTTTCTGGGAAAGAAGCCTACGAGGAACCCAGAACAACAGGCCTGACAGGGCCTTTCAATAACCCAGCCATTCATCACTTACAGAGTCTCCAGTGACAAGCTGGACTTTTATCATAGCTTCCAGCAAGGACCACTGAAATAGAAAAGAACATTTGCATTTATTGAATTCTCACATAGGCCTAACAACTCTTTGAGCTGGGCACTCTTATCCCTAGGCTACAGTTAGGGAAAGAAGTTCAGTGAATTTAAGAAATTTGCAAGAATCCTAAGGCTGGTAAGTTCAGTTATTTCCATGAATTAGGAAAATAATTCTGAGTTCTGATTAGAATGGCTGAGCACAGGACATAATGTTCAAATACTAGCACCTGGAATTCCAGGTCTATTAGAAAAACGAAGAAATGTTCAAATAATAATCAGTCAAAACTTTTTAAGAATCTGAGTAGTTATCCTTCATTAAATATAAGAGATAAGCAGATGTGGTGGGCAGGTGTACTCGTAGATTATAGAGCAGGTATTCATGACAAACTCTTAACCCCTTTCATTTTCTTATAAGAAAGCTTTACTGAGAAGACTGGAGAGACAGCTCAGTGGTTAAGAGCACTGACTGCTGTTGCAGAGGACCCTGACTCAGTTCCCAACACCTATCTAAACCATCCCTAACTCCAGTTCCAGGGAATCTGATGCCCTCTTCTGGCTTCCACAGGCATCGCACACATGGCACACATATATGAGGCAAAACACTCATACATGTAAAAGTAAATAAATCAAAAAGGAGAAAGCTTTATCGAGCAGCTGTGATGTTATACATTGTGCCACAACTGTTCCAGATCTTGTCTTGTTTCATTTTCACAATGAGCTGATGAGGTCAGTCTCTACAGCCCTGTAATATGGAGGAAGGATAGAAGCTTAGAGAAGGTGACTAGCTTAGCAACCGCGTAGGAGCACCAAAGGGTAGACAGGGCCCTCTTCCCAAAAGACTGTTCTTGGTATTTGCTTTCTTTTTTTTATCTTCTTTGGCAGTTTCACTAATGTATATAATGAATTTTGTTTTCAACCTCTATTACCCTTTATTATCCACCTTCCTCTTCTGTTGAAACCCTTTGTCTTTCCAACAAGTCTCTTTCCTTCTTTTATGTTGTGTGTGTGTGTGTGTGTGTGTGTGTGTGTGAGAGAGAGAGAGAGAGAGAGAGAGAGAGAGACCCACTGAATTTAACTGGGGCTGCTTGCATAAGCACAGGGAGGAAGGATGCCTATTTACTGGAGTATAGGCAAAGTGTCAGTGGCTACACCACTGAAGAAAATGACACTGCCTCCTCCCGCACTCCTCCAGCAACCATTAACTGCCAGTCCTCCCTCCCCCACCTGTGACGAAACGTTGACAGGCCCAATCTTGTCCAGGTCTTTTGCAGGTCACCATAGCTGCTGTGGGTTCACGATTTCAAGTTCCCAGTTGTATCTAGAAGACACCTTGTCCCAGCACACTCCCCATCTTCTGCTTTTACGCTCTTTCTGCATCTTCTTCTGTGGCATTAGTGTTTACTATCTTAAAGATTAAAAAACCACTATAATGCGTTGGTCAGTGTTACCACAAAACACCAACTTTTCTTTCTATGATGGTGTTAGGACAGGGAAGCCTTTGAAAAATGGTTTACCTATTAATGTAAAAACTTTATCCATTAATGTACTTCTGCTGAACATAATCTAACCTTTTAAATTGTTCCATTGAGAGAGGTGAAATTTATGTCCATAAAAAAGCTCTGGCCTCCTTCCCTCTCTTTTAGTCACTTTTTAATCAGACTAAAGGAAGGTTCTCTGTGGCCCAATGTGTAGGTTTGCCAGATGGCTTTCTTTTCTTGGGCAGGTAAGTGCCACAGCCTTGCACTGGCAAGGATGCATGGGGTGAAAATTGGTGCTTGAAACAATCTCTTGGGTTGAATGGAAAATGTACTGCAGGTTCTAATTA
The DNA here is from genome assembly GCA_035773235.1 of Eospalax fontanierii. NCBI lineage: Eukaryota > Metazoa > Chordata > Mammalia > Rodentia > Spalacidae > Eospalax > Eospalax fontanierii. The sequence goes on from CM069545.1 coordinate 49,047,748, forward strand.
TTTAGAGCAAGAGGAGGCCTTTGAGTCCTCCAGCCTACCTTGGCACAGCTGGGCTGTCTATAAATATTTAATATGTAACTTGGGAATCATACTCAGGGGTTTTGAGGTCTCAGCCTCCTCCAGTGATCATGAACTGACAGTTGTCCCTCATGGAGGAGCAGGCCTCATAAGCCCTTTCTCTATAGCTCCCCCACTAGTGATAAAATCCTGACGGGGTCTAGTCGCTCAGTGGTGATGGAGGAGCGGTCCCAGCAGAGGGAGAGGTGTGGCAGTTGAGAGGCGGGGCTCTGACCATCAGCCTACCTTCTATGGAGTTTCATAGAAGTCAAAATTCCACTCAAAAAAGCTGAGCTGCTAGGGTCAGGGTCTGTGGTGCTGGAGAGCAGCAAGGCTGGTCTTTTCTCCTCTCTCTGTGGTGTTTTCTAGAAATGGGGACCACTGTGAGAAGGCCACTTCCCGGCAGATCTTAATATAAGTTTCAATTGACCGTTCTGTCTGGAAGTGGGGTAGAACAGTGATAAGCTCAGTGCCATCTCAGCTTTGTGCTACATCCAGAACTTTTCTGCCTTTTCTTATGTTTTCTTTCTCTCATGAAACCTTTATTCATCTGGCCTGGAAAGAAGGTATGCTCAGAATTACTTGCATACAGATCCTGCTCTTGCAGGGAGGGTACAAGCATTCAGCCTGTTTCTGCTGTCAGTCCTTTCCAGATTCTCCCTGGAATGTAGTTCAATTGCAGCAGTCACAGAGACACATACCTATGAGTCACTGCTGTGTGTGTGCCAGGGATCTCCAAAGAGCTAGATGCAGTAGTGTGTGTGTGTGTGCGTGTGTGTGTGTGTGTGTGTGTACATATGCATATACCTATGTGTTCAGAACATCATTCTGTGGTCCACACTGTCTCCCCGTTCTTTTCCAGGCCTTGAGGAAGAGCATTGTGCCTCATACCATTTTTGTCCCTCTTAACAATGTCTGACTTCTAAAATCCAACCTGCATCTGTTGAACAGAATTGCCAAGAGTCTCATATTAAATCCCTTGTATTCCACAAGTAACCTATGAATAAGATTATAGGATTAGAAAGGATTAAGATTAAGATGACAAGATTACTGGGGGTTATTTTTTAAGGCGACAGAGTTCCACCTTCAAGATGAAAAGAGTTGTAAAAATGGATGGTGGTGATGTGGTTTTGCAACAATGTAAGTGAGCTTAATGCCACTGATCGGTATACTTAAAATGGTCCAAGTGGTGAGTTTCATGTTGTGCATATTTTCCTACAATTTAACAGTGATTATAAGACTTGGCTAAGCCAGTTCAACTCATTATTAAAATATGTAGTCCAAAAAATAACTGCCATTTATTCCACCAGCTGCATATGTGTGTATGACAGATATATATATATACATATATATATACACACACACACATATATATATATATATATATATAGAGAGAGAGAGAGAGAGAGAAAGAGAGAGAGAGAGAGAGAGAGCTCTATCAACCATCTCCCTAGAGAGCACAGATGGTTACAAAGGAGCATGCAAGAGTTCACGATATGTGACCCAATGTTTAAACAAGAAGTTCTGGGGTGTTTAAAGTACCAGACCAACTTGATATTTATTTTGCATCTAGAATGATATAGGAACTCTGCAAAATTGTTAAAGAGCAAGGCATTTGATTTTCTTTGTTTTGTATTTTCAAAATAGGTTTTCACCTAGGGTCAACCATAGGAAGCTCTATTTTCTAAGAATGTGAAGCTAGAATTTGATGTGGTTAGTTTGGAAGCTCTTGGGATCATGTTTTTATTTCTGTGTTTCTGTTCTTTGTTTCTTGCAAGTGGATGAGCAGGTGGCTACTAAGGCTCACCCCAGTCTTTCTTCCTTAGGGTAAAGGGAAGTGGAGGTCTGCTACTCACTAGGCGAATAGAAGACCTGTGGGAACTGCAGCCATCCTTCGATCTAGTGGTCAACTGCTCAGGCCTGGGAAGCCAACAACTTGTGGGAGACTCTATGATTTCCCCCGTAAGGGGCCAAGTGCTCCAGGCACAGGCTCCCTGGGTGAAGCATTTCATCCGAGATGGGAGTGGGCTGACGTATATTTACCCTGGTATGTCCTGTGTAACCCTGGGAGGAACTAGACAAAAAGGAGACTGGAATCTGTCCCCAGATGCAGAAATTAGCAGAGAGATTTTTTCCAGATGCTGTGCTCTTGAACCGTCCCTCCACAGAGCCTGTAACATAAAGGAGAAAGTGGGCCTGAGGCCCAGCAGGCCAGGTGTGCGGCTACAGAAGGAACACCTAGTCCGAGGGGAACAGCGGCTGCTTGTGGTCCACAACTATGGCCACGGGAGTGGGGGCATCTCAGTGCACTGGGGCTGTGCTGTGGAGGCCACCAGACTGGTGACTGAAGGTATTCAGGCCCTTAGGACCGCAGGTTCTACATCAAAGCTGTAGATGACATCAAATGACAACAAATAGCCCAAGATGTTACTGATCAAAGCACAATTTAAGGTCCAGAAAAGTCCAAATAGCTTTTCATTGCATAAAAGTTGAATTAGACATTCTTTGTTTTTAAAATTAGAAATTATGCAACATCAGTAGACTTTGAAATTTTGCCACTAATGGCATAGGGCGTAGAGCTCCATGTTTATTTAAAATGCCTGCTATAAAAATTTTGTTATGTAGGATAAGATTTCTTTGGGATTTAATGACTAAGGATCTATGCTAATTTATATGAATGATCAAAGTTATAGGAATTTTTATAGCTTAAGCTCATACTTTCATAAGAGGAGATAATATACGGAAAACACTCGACTCCCTGCATAGTTGTAGAATTATGCAAGGTCCTGGAGTTATATAGCCAAGTAAGTATTATAATTCCCCTGAACAAGATCACACAAAAATCATCCAGTGTAGACCTGCTGTACTTAACCAAACAGAAAGCGTGGTTAGTGCTTATGTAGGTTGCAGCCTCTTCCTTCCCTCAGCTGGCCATGATAGGAGAAGCCAGGTAAAGTTTCCGGTGAAAGTGGCATCAATTGGTAGCTGCTTAGGATCTGTCACTGTGTAAGTATTACTGTTGTGACCAAATACCTAATAGAAACAACTTAAAAGATTTATTTTGCCCGTGATTTCAGAGGTTTGAGCTCATCATGGCAGCACTGAAGCACAGTGAAGCAGTAACAGGAAGGGCCAGAGCAAGATAAAGCCCCCAATACCCAGCACTTCCTCTAACCAGTCCCCGCCTCCTACAGCTCTACCTTCTCCTCAGAGTTTATTTAAATATTGAATCCATCAATGGATTAAGCCACTGATTAGGTCATCTCTCTCTAGATACATCTCACTGTCCCCCCAAGACTCAGTTTACTAATCTCCCAGGCCATTCTCAATCTGGTCAAGTTGGCAATCAAGATTAACCATCACAGTCACCTCTGGTTGCATATTTCATTACCACAAGCGGTTGAGAGCTGGCTGACTTCGTGAGTGAATTTGCCTAAGCACTGAAGACTGAATAGTAGATGCGGCCAAAGAACTAATTTGCTAATTGAGATGGAACAATCACTTTGATGTGTAGCAAAAAGTCATCTTCATGTTGTTAAAAGTATTGGGGAATAAGGAAACATATCTCATGACAAAATGAGCTTGAGAATTACTGAGTTGAGTAATCTAACCTGGTTTCCTGATCAGGTCCACTCAGAGCGTTTACCCTGTCAGAGTGCACTGCTAACCCTCCTGGGGAGTTTTTGGTTTGGGAGAGGAATGCTGAAATAGGTATTCTTGGTGGAGGGGTTTCATTTATTTTGCAGGGAGATGATTTATGTTTGGGAATAATAAATTCTCTTTTGGACATCCTGGAGGAGATATGGGGTTGGTCATAAAAATGTGGGGATGGGACAAGAGAGTGGCTCAGCAGTTAACAAGTGCTTGCTGCTCTTTCAGAGAACCAGAGTTCTTTTCCCAGCACTCAAGTGAGGAGGTTCCCAACTACTTGCAACTCCATTTCAGGAATCCAATGCCTTCTTTTGGCCTCTTCAGACATCCACACGTGTGGACATTCATACACAGATACACACATATGCACATAAATAAAATAATTTGTTTTTGTCTTTTTGAGACAAGGTCTCCCTGTAGCTCCAGCTGACTTGGAAGTCACTGTTTAGACCAGGGTTGCCTCAGTCTCAGAGATTTACCTGACTCTGCCTCCTGAGTGCTGGGGAAAAGGCATATCAACTAAAATACATAGTTAAAAAAAATATTTTAATATTTAACCACTAGAGAGATGGCTCAGTGGTTAAGAGCACTGGCTGCTCTTGCAGAGGACCTGGGTTTGATTCCCAGCACCTATATGGCGGCCATACACATAAAATCAAAATAATAGATAAAATATTTTTAAAAATAAGGAAAAATTATTTTTTAAGTAAGGGGAAGAGAAAGCTCCCAGAATAGCTCCATTTTCACTTCTTTGTTGGTGTTTTGATATGAATCTGTTGAAGAAAGCATCATACAGGGGCTCAGAGGTAACAGCGTGTTGGTGATCCGTTAAAATTCTCAAGTTAAATCAAGTGATCTCTTCTGTTGATTTCCACCAGGGGGTGGTGTTGTATCAAACTCTATGAAACTGGTACCTTTGAAAATTTAGGAATGACAAGAAATAAACAGTAGATACTAAGCGTGTGGTATGGGATTATTGTTTTTAGATTTTAGAGTTTCTATCACCAAAATTCAATTATTCTGAATTCCATTTAAAGTCTGCCAGAGACGCACGAGTTTATGTAGATGGAAAACAAATATGCATGACATAGTATGTGAAAGGTATATGATAAGCTGACATTTTCTAAAAGATCAAATTTTAATGGTTAAAAATAAAATCGAAGGGTGTCGCTCAGCACCAACGGTGTCATCTTTGCACAGTGGCTTTGACTTTTCTTGTTTGATTTAGACACGGCAGCAGTCTCATTTTGTGTGGTGAGGCTCACACTCCATGACCTTTCTGCATTTCATATTTCTAAAGCTCAACAGAACCGGACTGAAAGATGGAAGTCTTCCTGGTCATGTGCCCTGATTTCACTGTCACTAATTGCTAAAGCTTTCTTCCCGGTCTCTCAAAGGTTATTGTTCATGTTGGTCATGAGCTGCCAAGCTGGACTGCATCTTAGAATCATATGGAAAGTTTGAAAAAATTCCTGATGCCCAGCCCTGCTTTGTTAAAGCATAATCTTTGAGGCATGAGTTGGGGTAGAGGAGGAAGGGAAGTGGGAAGGGGGTGTTGCTGTGGGATTAGTATGGTTCAGAGCTGTCTAGAGGGGTCTGAACCTTGTCTGAGAATCACTGAGCACTGTTCTCTTCTCTCAGATCTTACTGCCACCGGAAGCACTGCCCTTCCCTTTCTCTCTCACTGTCATGGCACACTGAGCTAGGAGGGTATGCTCACTTAAGCAGGTATGTCCTTAGGCACCCTGGACAAGGTGACCTATGGAAATTAGCTGTCTCCCAAAATGGTTCTCTAGAAATACTGGAGATCACCTAGTAGGCTAGAGGTCAGCTGCTAAGAGACAGCTGCCTGTCTGAAATATGAGAGATAATAAACATGCAGACAACAGAGCGTGGATGACAACAGAGCTCTGAGCCATGACCTGCAGCCCCCTGACCGGGAAGCCATCCCTCTTATCGCCAGTAAACATCCCCGGAAGCCGGTCTGCAGTGTCTCTAGCAACAATTCAGAAAGCCAAACAATCACTTCTGTACAAGTGACACAAAATGCTCAGGACAGAATTAATAACCAATTGCTTCCTTAATTTTTGTCTCATCTCCTAAATTTGGATCAACTAGAGAAAACAAAATACCCCTCCCTGACCAGTGGCAGAGGATTCCTTGTCTGTGGCTGACCCACCTGCAGTTTCTCCATGCCAAAGATTTCTAATCAAGGCATCTCTCATGCCTTCCTCCCTTTCTACTCTAAAGCTTTCTCACTCCTCCGCCTGCCTTTGAGTATCTGCCAAATGCAAAGGATATAGCTGACTCCCACACAAACACTAAAGAAATAGCCTTCATTTTTCTCATTTGACTGGTGTATTAGTCAGCATTCTGCAGAGAAATAAAATCAACATACAGCCATATAGAAAGAGATTTATTACAAGGAGTCAATTTACAGGATTATGGAGGCCGAGCAGTCTCATGATCTAATGTCTGCAAGATGGAGGTCCAGGAAAGCTGGTGGTGTAAGTTCCAGTCCAAGTCTGAAGCCTGAAGACCAGGACAGCCAATGGCCTAAGTCCCAGTCTTAATGTGAAGGTCAGGAGTGCTGGTGTCTGGGGGCAGAAAATGGACATCCTAGCTTAGACAGAAAGCAGAGTCATCCTTCCTCACCTTCCCATCCATTCAGGCTCTTACCAGGTGGCTAACGCCATTTTGGGAAGGGCCGTGAACTCATTCTGAGCTCAGACCTCTGAGTCAGTTGCTTTACTTGTGAGATAGCTCAGCCTGTAAAATCACTTGCTATGCAAACCTGATGACCTGAGTTCGATTTTCAGAGCCCACAGCAGAACCCGGGGTAGAAGGAAGGAACTGAATCCAGATGCTCATCTCTGCCTTCCAAACGTGACCAGCTGTCCAGGCATCCCCTAGCCCAGGCAAGCTGACATAAAGTTAACCATTATAACTGGTCTTCATTTATTTCCACCAAGATTTCATGTTTAAATAGGTCGAGCTTTTCCTGGGGACTGCTGCTGCCTGAGAATGGACTGCTTGCTTTTCTTCCTTGTTTCCTATTTCAGAACATCTTTTATGGGCTTTTTTTTTTTTTCCTGAACATAAGGGACAACTGATTTCAGTTTTAAATCCCTGCTTTCAAGTGTGTGGCTTTTGTGGATGAGCGTGTGCCTGCTGTGCTGCGACCCCGGGAAACCAGGCTGCTTTGAGGTACCGTGGTTGCAAGCACAGTGTTTTTGCAGACAAAGGTTATGCTCAGAGTTTCAGGCCTGTATTCACCTAGGAAGAAAAGAAGTTGAACAGAAAGGCCATAGCCCAGCTGAATGTAGAAGATGAGCTATTTAAAAAATAACAGAGATCTCTTTTATGGAGTAGACACATTCAAATAGACTTTCATTCTTTCTTCCTTCTTTCCTTCTTTCCTTCCTTCTTTCCTTCCTTCCTTTCTTTTTTCTTTATTTCCCTCTTCCCCTTCCTCCTCATGTCTTTTCTCTTCCTTTTGCTTCCTCCTCCCTACTCTGCTTGCTTCCCTCCTCTTCCTCCCCTTCTTCCTTCCTCCTTTCTTCTTCTGTCCCTCTTGTCCTCCTTCTCTTCCTCCTTCCCCCTGTCCCTTCCCCTTCCCCTTTCGTTCTCTTCTCCTATTTGAAACAGGGTCTTGCTACATAGCCCAAGCTGGCCTGAAGCACTAATTGATAATTAATCCATTTTTTTCCTCCATCACTTAAGAGCTTTTGGAGATAAAGAAGAAAAGGATGGTGGGAGTTGCAGTTCTAAGGAATCTGTTCGAAGCCTCTTCCAACTTGTCGAATATTTGAAATGCACGTACAGTGTTTTTTCTTGATTTCTCTCACCTTTCTTCTTGAAGGTGTGAAGGATGGAGACACACTTGAAGTCTGTTTCTTCAGGATATCACTCACCTGAGAAAAGCTGATTGAGATGTTAAAATGGGACCTTTCTTCTTGAAAAATCTCAGTAGTTTGCCACCAGGCCTGGGGGTTTTAGGATCCTAAGTGACTCTGTTGCCCAAAGTAGCCGAAGGGAATGAGCTAACCAGATCCCTTAAAAGTATAACCCATGCTTCCCCAGTTATTAGCAGAGCAATTGAGTTCCATCAGCTCAGGGCACCTGTGAACCTGGCCTGCAGCAATGTTATACACGGTCTTGCTACCCCGAGCCAGTAACACTTGAATTATAAACTTACCTTGGCATATACGGTACAGTGTCTGTCACTCCCAGGGGCCTTAGTATTTCCCTTCCATACAGATCCAGGTCATCTTGCCATTGTGTGGATTCTTCAAACAGCCTGCCTGCTCTGCACAGGCCCCTTTCTGGAAACCTGCCTAGGACTTGGAGGTTCAGCATCTCAGCAGTCTAACCTGCACCTTGGACTCTTTAGAAACAAACAAATGTAGATTCAGTTGCAAGGAACAGGAGCCCTCCAAACATTTGCATAAAGAATTAGAAAAGAAGCCTGACTATCGGCAGTCTAGGCTGGTGTGGGGACTCCATGGTCATCAGTGTCCCAGACTGCTTGGATGTGGCCCTCATGGAGGAGATCCAGCTATCACATTGTCACTTCCCAGGCTTCCCAACCCCAAAGAAATGCCCTAGGAGACTCACATAACATTTTGCCTCTATATTTTTCCTTGTGATTTAGCCTCAGGGTTACACTGAGATTTAAGGGAAGGTGAGAATGTAGTCTTTTGGTTTGGTGGCACTATAAAGGTCAATCTTTCAGCTCTGCTACAAGTATCAAACTATAAATTGAATTTCATCAGACTAAGAATTTGTATTAAGTTTGGTAGTTCAGATATGTCTAAGAACTCATCCATTTCTTTTAGATTTTCCAGTTCAGCAGAATGTAGTTTTTTAAGTATGTCCTTGTGAGTCTCTGGATTTCCTCGGGGTCTATTGTAATGTTCCTCTTTTCATCTCTGATTTTATTCATTTGGGTTCTCTCTCTCTCTTTTTGGTTAATTTAGTTAAAGTTTTGTCAATCTTGCTAATCTTTTCAAAGAGCCAGTTATTCATTTCATTGATTCTTTATACTTTTTTTGGTAGATGTTTCTATTTCATTAAATTCAAATGTGATTTTGATGATCTCTTATCTACTGTTTTGGGATATTGTTTGTTCTTATTTTTCCAAGGCCTTCAACAGCAGCATTATTATTATGAGATCTCTCAAATTAAAAAAAAATATTAAACTTTCATTTTATGTGTATGAATGTTTTGCTTTCATGGATATAAATGGACCGTGTGTGTACAAGGCCTGTGTCGACCAGAAGAGATTCCCTGGAACTGGCATTATCAGCCGCTATATGGCTGCTGGAAACTGAACTGGGGTCCTCTGCAAGAATAGTCAGTGCTCTTAACTGTTGAGCCATTTCTCCAGCCCCCAAATTGCTCAAAGTTTTTAATGTAGGCATTTAGTGCTATAAACTTGCCTCATATGACTGTCTTCATTCTGTCCTGTAGATTTTGGTATGTTGTGTTTTCATTTCTAGGAGCTTTTAAACTTCCTTTTTGATTTCTCTCTTGACCCACTTTTCATTCAATAATGTGTTGTTTGGTTTTCATGAGTTTGTGTACATTTCTGCAGCTGCTGACATTCAGCTTTATTCCTTTGTGGTCATATAGAATACAGGCTGTTATTTCAAGTTTCCTTTATTTGTTGAGACTTGCTTTGCCTATAATAACTTCCTGGTGGTGGCAGGCTCTAGAGACATATAGACTACAGCTGACAGGTTTCAGCCTTATGTAGAGGAAGATGGGCAAGAGAGAAGCAGAGAAAAGGAGAGACAGAAGCATGGCAAGGGTCCGTGTAGATTTGAGGAGCCATTCGGAATGGCTTTAGGTCCTGACCTCTTGTAAGATGGGAATGAACACGGTCATTTCTGCATGCCCTTGAAATTTTACATTTCAAAAAATGTCTGTTGTTTCAATGAGGGGAAAAGAATAAGAAAGAGAATCTCAGATTCCCTAAAAAGAAGCTGCAGGGGCTGAGGAGATGGCTTAGCAGCTAAGAGTACATATTGTTCTTGCAGAAGACCTGCGTTCAGGTCCCAGCACCCATATCAGGTAGCTTACAATTACCTGTAACTCCAGGTGATCCTATGCCCTCTTAAGCCTCTGTGGACTCCTGTACTATAAGGTTTGGGTTCCAGAGATTCAGGAGAAATGGACCAGAAACGCCACAGGGAGCTAACAGAACCGATTTATTAAGGGCACCCTGTTTATCTTGAGGGACTGGGCTGAGGGACTGGGCTGGGGGACCTGGCTTAGCCTCTCCATGTCCCTGGAGATGAGGAGCAAGCCCCAGGTCAAGAGATGAGGGAGCCAGATGACTCCAGGGTGGGAGATGAGGAAGCTAGCCTCCCAGGGAGATGAGGAGGCTAGCTCTGGGAGAATGAGAGAATAAGTGAGCTCCGCCTGGCCGGTCAGTAGGCCTTCTTAATGGGGAGGGTCCCCATGACATCTGATTGATGTTCAAGGGAGATTGTGTACATTTGGCCATGAAGCAACCCCTTTTAACAGATGTTTGTGAACTCTGGGTCAGGGACTTTATCTGGCCAAGGAGCTGTAAAAGTTAGTCCCTTTTACAGATATTTGTGGTCTTTGGGTCAGAAATTTTATCTGGCTAAGAATTTGTAAAATCAGTCTCTTCTCATGGATGTTTGTAAATTCTGGTCCAAGGTTTCTGTCAGCCCTCCTGAATCCTGGAACTGTTGTGGGGGTTTCCTTTCAGTCACACCTTACATGCACTTCTGCACATGTCCCCTGCCCACTCACACACTTAAAAATAAAATAAAATAAATCTGTCTTTTTTTAAAAAAAGACAGTTACCCCTCTTGGATCTTGGGACAAGTCTCAGTGAATAAAGTGCTTGCCCTCTAAATGTGGAGACAGAGTTCTAATTCCCAGAATCCACAGAGAAGCTGGTTAGGCATGGTGGACAGGCATGGTAGGAGCTTGTACTCCAGAGGCAGAGACAGGAGATTCCTAAGGCAATCTGACTAGCTAGAGTAACCAGAATTGATAAGTTCCAGGTTCAGCAAGAGACCCTGCCTCAATAAACAATGTGAAGAACCATCAGGGAAGTCATTTAAGGTCAACTTGGGACTTCCACATGCATTTGTACATAGACGAGTGAATATGAATCCTCGAACACACACACACACACACACACACACACACATACACAAATACACACAAAAAGAAGTTGTTTTTCATGTAGAAACTTCAGTAAGAAGGATTCTTTTCTATGATATTAAGCCAAAATTGCAGGAGCCTGTTGTTTCTGACTAAGCTTCTGCACTCAACCTCTATAGACCAGACTGAAAATCAGAATGAAGTCCTTCATAGTAAAGTTGAAACTAAGCTGTCTAGCTGACCTTCTAAGACATCATTACAGAGACAACAGCTAAATTTTCCAAACAAGACAATCTCAGCTGGTATGATAAAGTGTCTCTGCTTCAACTTCTAAAGGAAGCAGCTAACAGAAAGGAAGCTGCTGTGAACCAATGAGTTATTTTTCTATTGTTCTGCCTCATTGTCACTGCCTTACAAAGAAAGTGACTTTGAAATGGCCACGATACTTTTGTTCTTTTGTTTCTGTTTTTTTTTTTTTCAGTCAATAAAAAGAACTTTTCAGTCAGATAAAATCAACCTCCTCTGCTCATCCCATCGAAACACTTTTTCTGTTTCATGGAATGAAGTTCTGCCTAAATCTTGAAGGGAAAAGAAAGTTAATTACGACCATCTAACTAAATTGTTATAAATTGACAGTCACTCCAGAGTAAAACCTAAACATCACAGTGTAAACTTAGCATTTGGTGACTTCTGGCTTTATTACATCATCTCCTATCACCAGAAGGGAGTGATTGACACATTCTTGTCTCTTTTGTGTCTATTATCACTCATTGTTAAGGTTAAACCAAGCCACAGCTACTCAAATAAAGCCTTTATCTTGCTATGTTGCTCAGGCAACTGTGTTCTCTTCTATAGTGCTAGCCCTGAGCATACCATTAACTTCCTAGTCAAGGTCTTGTAACTAAGGGTGACCTTGGTAATACAGTCTTTTTCCAACAGGGGATGTAGCTCAGTGGTAGAGAGAGCTTACTTAGCATGTGCAAGTGATGAGAATAAAGGAAAGAAACTCATCAAGCAGTTCAGAGTGGGAACCTGGAAAAGGAGAAGCTCTGTGCCTCATCCTTGGCAACCAGTTCTGTCTGGTCCAGAAGCCAGAAATGTATTGATTTGATCTATTGGCAATTCTGTCCTGGCTGCAGGTCTAGATGCCAGAAATGTTTAGGGGAACTGGTTCATTCTCTAGTTTCTTGTTATTTTTCTTTTCCTTTTACATAGCAACCTAAGGAGCACAGCCACCTGGAAGCTCTGTGTGATCAGACACTTCAGTAACCCTTCAAGCTGTACAAGACATTAAATATTAGTCTTTTCTTTCAAACCTTGTAAACCTGGTTTATGATAAGGAATTTGAATCTTTTAATCCCACTGTACCTTGTAAGACTTTCGGCCCTAGCCCTGAGCTTTTATGGAAAGGCCCTAGAGCATTTCCCAAGCTTGGTGACTCAGGGAAGTGGAGCTCCTCTCACTTCCTTTGTGCCTATTCTTTTAAACTAGTCAACCAGGAAAGATTGTGAGGTTGGACCCCGGCCAATGGGGAAAAGACCCAGTGCTCTTGCATTAGGGATAAAACCAATCAAACTTCTGGATTCTGTGTGCTTGCTGGATCTGACTGACCCATACAATGCACCCTTTTGCAAAAGTAAACTTTACCTTGCTAAGTTACTTTTACTTTCTCCATGTGTTCCTTGTATGGTATTAATGGAGTCCTTGGACCTCAGATTTTATTTCTAACAAAAGTATGCTTGAAACTCCAGTTCAGACACAAGGATAGAGAGGTGCATAGGCACCTTGTGGGATGGCTGGGTTGGCCTTATTGACCCCTAGACAAATATCATCAGTGGCAACTCTTCCTTGGGACCCCCTATTATATAGGAGTTCTGCTTACTTTCTTTACTTTAAGCTTTCTTCTATAATAAAATTCCTTTCTAAAACTTACCCTTTGTTGTCCTTGAAATTCATTCATGAAGTTCTTGTGACAGAGGACCTGGAAACCACTGGCCTGGGGTGGCTTCCCAGTCCCCAGCCCCCTAAGTTATGCCTGCTGTTGCATTCAAGGAATCCCTGCCTTTTCCATTTCACAAGGCTTTGGATTCAACCCTAGTAAAGATTTTGTTCTCTCATTGAATTAAATTATAACCCAAACATCTATATTTAAGTTCTTGTTCATAGATTTTTTGAGGAAAGATTTTATCGTTTTCTCCCTTCATTATTGAGCTTGTTTAAGTGGATTGTCTCCTTTCAACCAAAATTCTTTTCCAAGGTCAGTTTATTAAAAATGAACGGATTCCTGTGATGTAGAAACAGTTCACTTATCTACTCGACCTGGGGTTGACAAACTGCTTTCATAAAAAGTCTGATAGTAAATAATCAAGGCTATGTGGGCTCCAGAAGTTCCGTTATAACCACTCAACTCCTCAACATTGTTATTGTACCCCAAGAGCAGTCAGTCAAAAATGTATAAACAAATGGTCATAGTTGTGTACAAATTAAACTTTATTCACAAAGCAGTCAGACATCTGCAATTGGCCTGAGGATTATAGTTTTGCCAAGTTAGACTTTCAGTTCCATACAGGAAGGGGAATGTCTGATTAGACATTTTAAATCCAGCTGAAGGTACCAAGCCTAGTATATAATAAGATTTGTTGAATGACTGGAATGGAAAATAGCCGCGAGCCTCATTCAGCAGTATTTCTTGTTGAACTTCTCATTGATTTTCCTTAAACACTAAAAAGTCTACCTATTACTAAATGTCTTGTAGCTTGAGTGTAGCACAGACAACGATACAGTCAATGGCCCAGATTCTCAGGCAGTTAAATGATTTAAGCAGTTTGGAGGCCTAAACTGGCAAAGATTTTCTTGGGAGTAAAGTCACCATGTCTTGTTCCATCAAGGTCTGCATGGACTGATCATAGAGTGTGATGTGCCTTCTGCCACAGAGGTGATTCAAAGCTATGTCTCTTCTTCTGTGGTCTCGGTAGCCTCTGGGCCTGTTGTACCTGGGATTCAGCTCCTACTGCAAAAGGAACAAGATAAAAGATGGAAACACCAAACCTGTGACAAGAAACTGCTTTGTCCAGAAACCAGTCCATTGGGACTATTGTTCTGCTTGAGTTCAAACTTCCCTTGCACTGATTCCTGAGTCCTGCTGTCCACCTGCCACCAACAGTAGTTATCATGTGTCTGCTCTTTCACTGATGATGTATTCGAATTGTGAGGGTATCTAGAAACAAAAACAAAAGATGATACCTAGGCCAACCCCAGAATAATAAGACTAGACTCTCTTTGTTAGGGATGGCAAACATTGGTATTTTTAAAAGCTTCCTGTCCCTCTTAGATGACTTGAATGTGCATTCAGGATGGAAAACCGTTGATCTAGATTTCAAGTCCTGATTAGAATTACTTGTTTATTTTAAACTCTCAAAGTCAAAATCTTACAGGGGTAGGGCCTGGGAATGCATGCCTTTGAGAGCTTCTATGGGAGCTTTCTGAATAACTGCCAGGGCTGGGAACAGGGCTAAGTTATGAAAAGTACATACTGAGTCTTGATCCCATTCCTAATGATAGAGTAACCAATTCTGCAGTGAACTCTGGGTTAGCGGTTATTCCCTCATTGTGAAGATTCTGTTCCATCATCTTCCGGCCCTTATTGTTGCCATGAGAAAGTGTTGTTAGTCTAATTGTTGTCTTTTGTTCTTTTGTAGGTAATTGGCTTTCTTCTTTTCTTCTGCTCATGCTACAGCTTATTTGTGAATAATCCTCTACATATGGATGCATTCTTTCCTTTCTTGATTTTTCAGAGGTTTTTTTTTTTTTTTTTTTGGCCTCCACTAATGCAGAAAAATTTCAGAAATTTGTTCAGAAAATTCTTTCCCATTCTATATTCTCTTTGGAGATATATTCACAAAATGTTAGCCTTGATTGTTTTGAGGAGGAATTGTGAGATTATATTTACTTCCTACTGTATACAAACTTATAATAATGACATTTTGCTTTGTAAGGGTATGTTAACTATATAATTCTCAAAAGGAATAATACAAAAAGAAAAAGAGTCACTGTCTCAAGTATGCAGGCGGACTTGGGGACATTATGAAGAACAGCTTCAGAGGGAATGGCATGTGGGAAGGAGCATGCAAAGGACTGAGGAGTGAATATGCTGTGGAAATGAAAGCAGCAAGTGAAGACAGCTCTGTTGGGGGCTTGTTTGTTGGTTTCTAAAGGATAAAAGGTAGAGGGAGGGAATTTAAGATGAGAGAGGTTTGAAATGTCCATATGCAGAAGGAAACGGTCCTTAGGAAGGAGAATCAAACCAGGGTGCTAAATGAAGGACAAGTTACCTGGTGTGACCCTCCTAACGGGATGAAAGTATTCTAAAGGGAAAGTTGTGTCCCAGCCCCCTTGGCGGTCAAACTGTTAAAAAAAAAAACGATCCCCAAGAAACTGGAATTTCCCCAGGAATCCAGTGCTGGGAGAAGTAAAAGACTGAAGCCGGGTGTCGACCAGAGGAAGAACTTGTCTTTGAGAAGGTGATTTCACACAGTTCTGACAACTTGTTAGACCACCGTGCAGGAAAGCACGGAGCCCAGATGATGGAATGGGTGGAGCCACACCTGGACCAAGACCATGTAGTTAGGCAGTCTTGCCCTCTGTTTGAACATAAACCTCATATCAGGACCCTAAAGAGGAAGCTGAGGCTTGGGGAGAGGGGTGACTGTCACAGGATCTCTTTGTTCTTTCCAATGTGGTCACATTGAATAACTCCCCTTTATCTGCATTTCACTATTACTTGTCTGTTCAGTTGTCCTATTGAGAACAGATAGCCTGTTAGTGCTGCCCAGGTCCAGGCTCTGACTTAACAACTCTGGGTAAACAGAGGATGAAATAGTAAAGATAAATCTTCCCCTGATGTAGCCAGAAGGGGGACGAGGGTGTGAGTATGTTTGTTGCTGTGAATAAAGATATGCATCAGAATTATCCTCTCATGTCCTTGACTGTTCCCTGTACAGTGAGACACAAAATCTTTGCTGCTAATGAGTGAGAAATTGCAGCATAAGTAAGGAGCTTGAAGACAAGGGGGAACTTTAGAAGAGACCTTTGGAAATGGTGCCTCCCACTTAGGCAGGTCTTCCCACATCAATGAAAGTAATCAACATAATATGCCATCCGCATGTCCACAGGCCATCCTGTCTGACAGTTTCTCACTGAGACTCTAGATTGTGTCAAGTTGGCAAAACTAACCACCGTGAGCTCTGACCAGGGGCACACGATATCTATTAACTAAGTAATGCTTGGGGTTAGCTATTCTAAAGTTGGTACATGAACTCTGGAAATCAGTGAATGAATGAATTAGCAAATTCAACAGTGTACCAGGCAAAGTTCTCAAGCAGGGGAGTGCAGTGTAATAAGTGTTATCTACAAGGAGCTTACGTTGAATTGGGGGAGACACAACACATATGTACATACTCTAATGTTATGTCATGTCCAGTGTTACAAAGAACAATTTTCTATTTAAATGAGAAGATCACAAGCTCATGTTTTTTTTTTTTTTTTTTTTTTTTAATAGAACATTGGCTAGCTTTGTCCTTGAACAGAAGCCTGCAGAAGATTAGGGAATGATGATCCATGTGAAGAACTGAATGAAGGACATTTCGGACAGAGGAACAGCAGATGCAAAGGCACTAAGAGGGAGGAGAATGTGCTCGGTACACACAAGGAGGCCAGTGTGGTAAGAAGACGATGGAAGAAGATTACCGATCTAGATTCAACTCAGATCATGTGGGACTGGAGCTATGGTGGGCCATTTAGATTGTATGCTTAGGGCAATGGGAAACTATTAACGCTGAGAAAATGGTGACATGCTCTGACATCATTCTGGTTTCTATAAGGAAAGTAAACTGAAAAGGGGCAAGAAAACCAAAGGAAGGGGGAAGCACGGAGCCTACTGCAATGATGCAGTGGAAGAGGATGGTAGAAGTGAAAAAGCTCACTGGTGTTCTGTACTCTGAAAGCGGGACCAGAGGATTTGCTACAGAAAACACAAATGGGATCTCTGCACTGCAATTTGGAATGAGAAGATTATTTGATATTTTTAAAAGAAAACTCTTTTTGTGTTTTGTAAAGGATCAGATGTCAATTTGTCGTAGGCAAGAAGTAAGGTAGTAGTCATAATCTTCCTCACCGAGGATAAAATTCTGAACTGGGAGAAAAGAAGGAAAGTAAGGTGACTCTGATATTTATCCCTTGGGGCTAGACTATATTTTCTAGGTTAAGGAAGTCTGAAACTCGTGTATCTTTCTTGCCTTTACTGAAATTTGGAACCAGATCCCTGAAATTTGGAAACTACACTACTTTGTGCTATTTCTACTTTTTTTTTGGAGACAGGGTCTCCCTGTAGCCCCAGCTGGCCTAGAACTGGCTATGGAGACCAGTCTGGCCTTGATCTCATGGAGATACATCCCTGCCCCTGCTTCCTGAGTATTGGGATTAAAGGCATGTACCACCGTGCCAGGCTATTTCTACTTAGTTTATTTATTTCTACTTTAATCTACCTTAGTTTTTAGTTAGAGATATTGGAGATGCCATGTTATTAAAGCTGTAACAAGAAGGTCCAAAGAGAGATTTGAGTTGCTTGGAACTCAGGGCATTGAGAAACCTGAAAAAGGATTTTAAGCAGTGGGGCAGAGGCACAGTCACGCAGGCAGCTGACCCTTTCTCCCCCTCCTTCCTTTCCTCTCCTTTCTGCTGGGGATGAAACCAGGACTTTGTTAACGTACAGCACTCTACCACTGAGCTACACTGCATGCTAATCTTTGTTTCCTTATTAATGAGAAAGCTTGATAATATACACTTGACCTTTAGTTTTCAGAGAAACTATGGAGAACCAAGAAACTATGAGCGAGGAGCAAGTTAAGTGATATAACACTTCTCAGTAGTTATGGAGGCCATGGCTGTTTTGCCGCACAGTGAAATAACTGATGCTTATGGCTATGATTTTGGGTTATTAAAGGAAAATAAGTTGTACTAGGTCTTTTTTTTTCTTTAATGAGTCTGGGAAAAGTAGAAGGCATTTGAGGAAATATTTCACAGTCAAAGTGTTTTAGTGCTTTGATTAGTCTTCAGTTTCATTGAAGATGAACTAACTAAAAATACCATGTAGGAGATTCTGTGAATTGCATGGCACTTACTCCATCCTCTTTATCATGGGCATTTCTGTCTGGTTGAGTCTTGAACAATAAAGTTATATTTCTTAAGACCCTTTATGGACAGGAACCCATTTGTGACTTAGGTTCCTTTGGACTGATGCCTTTGCCGGAAGCTTGCACTGGGAAGTGAGGGAAGTGTGGAGAGACACAGGGCTGGGAACGTCTATCCCTGTGGATGTAGCGAGGGAACCGGACACCGCTGTCCAACCTCAGTTGCCTCCTGGTTCCGCTATATCCTTTAACCTGGGAAGGGCTTTCCCAGAAGTGGTAGAGGTATCAGGGAGTTGTCACCAGTAGCTTAATCAACACCTGCTACTCACCTTCCCTTGACTGAGTAAGCCCCTGACTGGCGACTCAGTAATTGACAGTGTTATGCTGAACTAACTCAAAGTCCACATACCTGAGAAAGCCCTGTTGTCATCTCTCTACTCAGCTCTCAGGATCAGACGCCAGGCTGCTGGGTTAGCCTGAGTGTAGTCCAGGCAACATCCATGTCCTGTGACTTCAGTGCTTGCAGCGTTCTCTGCTCATGACTTTACTACTCTTAAGCTTCACCTGGAATCCCACTCTTTGGGTTTAATTAATTTAGTTTAAGTGCAACACAGCCCTGATGGACCATCTTCTTAACATGTTTTGGAAGGTGTAGCTCCTGAAGGAGACACTAGCCATTTACAATTTCCTGTGAACGCGCTACAGGTTTCAGTCGCAGGTTGGCTTTGATGGTGTGGAATTGGGAATGGGTAAAGGGTGTGAACGTTCAGGAAATCCATTTATATGAGGGTCTCTGCTGGAGCTGGAAGCATCTGCTGCCAAGAGTGACCGTGTGTGGAACGTGGAGGGTTTGAACACAGATTTAGCTAAACGTGGAGTACCTATCACCGGTTAACGCTTAAGTGATAGACTAGAAATGCTGGCGCCTGCTGATGTGAAGAGGGCCTATGAACAGTGGGCAATGCATTTGCTTGTTCCTGTATCTGAGAGAGACCAAGAAAAATGTGTTCAGAGAACAGGAAGTGAGGGGGCAGAGGGGATAATTTCACGCCCAGTCAAAGCAAGGCTGCTGGAATTTCTCTTCAGGCTAATCCAGGAAGGGTTTGGAGAGATGATGTGATTTTTTTTTTTTCTTGTCAGTCATATATTAATTTCTTTTGGGCTTGGGTGGGATGATTTTAAAGAGCTATTTAGAGATAAGGGAAATAGCTGTTTGGTCAGCAGAACCAAGAGCTTTTAATGGGCAAAGGCTGAGATAGGATCATTATAATTATTTTAAGATTACAAGCGTTCATTTATTCTTTCCTAGGAGGCCTAGAAATGATTTCACAACTATCTAATTTTAATCTTTTCGACAGTCTTGTGAGGTAGGTAAGAAGGGCTCTTCTTGCACTTTTTTTTAAACAGTTCATTAAATTTCATAACAGGTATTTTCCAAAGAAAGCACATGGGGCCAAAGTGTGAAGCTAGTCAGAGAAGTTGTCTTCTGAGTGCGAAGTTGTGATTCTTGAAGCCGAAGAGAGTGTTTGGTCTTTGCTTCTTCTTTCCATTCTGATCCTCAGGCTACAAATGGCCTTCCATGTAGTATCACAGGGCTTGACAGGGACCATCGACAGACCCCTCAAAAGGCCTTTCTTGGAACATAAACTGATAATTAATGAAAGGCAGATTTCTAAAAAAAATTCATTGTCAGTATCTTCATACTTTCTATTGTCTAAGGAGAGAAATAAGTCTGTTCATCTGCTTAGCTGTTTTATTCTGGCCAGTAACAAAGGTTTAATGTCTAACAATGGAGATTAATAATAGACAAATGCAGTCAATTTATCTGAGATTGTAAAAGCCTGAAAGATAACGGAGCTTTATCCCTTTTAGGTAACATAGGATTTGAAACAGGTTACATGGAAACAGTTGTATTTCATTAAAGCAGACAATCAATAAGATAAAAACCTTTGAGTGAAATTGAGTTTCTCTGGTTTTAGAGATCAAATTGTGACTGGTTATATATGGGTTTAGTTTTGATTTTACTTCTTGTCAATGCATGCTTAAGGAATCTCCTTTTCCTATTTCATTACTAAAATGAGCTTAGGGCTGGAGATCCCTTGTGGAAGTCTTTTTTTTTGCTTTTAACCTAGAATTGGACAAAATGAAGGGCTGTAGAGGTCATGTGTAATGTCTAGTGCTTGCCAGCTTCCTGCTTAGGCTGAGATTGAAAGCTGGAAAATACCAATGTGGCTTGCAAACCATCTTCTGCATTGCTCACACGTGCATAAGTGAGCCTCCGTTAGCATTTCATCAGTGCAGTTTCTGAGGCTTTCAGGAAGGACCATTCAGGTGTGTGGCAGTGTTGCTGAGGCTCTTAGTGACATATTCTCCTTGGCCGCAGCAAAACTGAGGGGATATGTGCTGAAGTAATTATGCTACATCATTATCTAATTTTGTTCTGAATAGTTGGGCAATGACAATGTTTTGTTAAATCTCTGTGTTCAAATGTTATGAATTTATAGGAGGATGTTCTACACTAAAGGAAACCATTTTAGTCTTAGGTAGTAAGGAGACGTAGAAACAAAGACTGGAAAAGAGTCTTAGTTTGCATTCATAATTTTACTTTGAAAAGATCTAGAATAAGTTGTTTTTTTTTTTTTTTTTTTTTTCAATAACAACATGATGACTGTCTTGTGTCTTCAACACTTTGGTGCTGCTGTTATTTTGAAGCCTATAAGATAAGGCTGTAGAAAGGTCATTCCTACACTCTGGGGTCTATAAAGATCTTAGATCTTTTTTTTTCAAATCATGCCAATGTCTTCTCAAAAATCATCAGTGACTCCCTATTGCCCTAGTAAATCCTAACTCCTTAGCCTGTTCTTTTCCAGACTGACCCGGGACTGTCCCACCTCTATCACAGGGCTTGTAGCCTTTGTTTCCAGCACAGAGAGTGAGCAGAGCAGAGGTCTGAGATGTGGTGGCATAGTGAGTATTAGGTAAAGTGAATGAAGGGGCCTGAGGATTTGGTCCTTGTGCCAAACCTGGCATCGTAGAGTCCCTAAAATTCTCTGCTGCATACATTGTACTGAGTGTGTGCGAGAGACTGGCTCTCAGCAGGGAGGCCAAACTGATTAAGTCATTATCCACATCCCCAACCTCGGATCTCTCGTGGGTTTAGGGCTGATGAAAAATCACCATAGAAGCAGTTAACTGCTTTGATATTTGCTCAGGTCATGGTCATAGCAATCCTGGAAATTGTTTTCTTGATTTTTACATAGTTTCTACACATTAAGCCAGAATTGAAAAGCCATAAAGATGTAAAATAAGATCCCGGACTATTAGAAATCTAGCAGCGACTTGACACTTCCTGCCTGAAGCAGCTCATATGTATACAGCCACCATCTCGCCCCTCTTTGTTGTCCAGCCTGGGTGGCTTTTCTCCTGGCTACCCTTTGTGACAGGGAGCAATTTCTCTCTCTCCTAGCAACAGCAGCATTCTTTCAGACAGTATTTGTCTCCCTTTCTGAGTAACTGGCTCAGTGGTTGGGGAAGGTGGAGGAGGAGGGCCAGCCTTCTGCTCCCCCTTGGAGGAAAGGGACCCAGAGGTGGTGAGGCTGAAAGAGTAGGCAGAGCATGCAAAGTGTGATGTGAGCACAGACAGCAGGACAGGAAAAGCAAAGGAGATAAAAATGGAGTGGCTGCATGCTCACAGCAACCTGAGAGAGAAATAAAGGGAGGGGGGAATCATCACAGCACAGACTGAGGAGGAATGAGAAGGTCTGCTAGTTACTCTGGGCCAAGGTACTTCCTCAGAAATAACAGAAATCTGGAGAGACTTCCGGCATTCAAGGTGCTCCTGGCCTACAAAGATCACAGGCTCTGGCTCTGTGGTAGCACCCTCTTCTTAGTTCAATCCGCTTGAGACCCAGAAAGTACAAGTCACAACCTGAAGGCAAGGGAAACAGGAACATAAACTGCTGCAAAATGCAAAATGGAAACAAATGTCCTTTCTGATTCATAGTGAACACTATTGATAACAAATTATGCACCACAGCACTGCCTGCCAGACACATTCCTGGAAATTCTTTTTTTAATATTTTATTTGTTATTTTTATTATGTGTATGAGGGTATTGCCCTGCATGCATGTAAGTGCTCCCATGTCATGCAATGCCCACAGTTATCAGAAGAGGGCATTATCAGATTCCCCTGGAATTGGAGTTACAGTTATTAGCTGCCAAATGGGTACTGGGAATCGAACCCAGGTCCTCTACAAGAGCAGCCAGTGTTCTTAATTACCGAGTCATCTCTCCAGCCCCTGGAAATTCCTTAAACATATGAACTCATTTGATCACAACCTCACAAGGAACTTATTTTTATTACGCCTATTTTCTGGATGAGGGCATTGAGACATCTAGAAGAAGGGAACTTGTGAGCTGAAGGCCACTACCTCCTGGCCAGGACATGCACATTTTCTGAGCTACTGTCTCATAGAGTAACGGAGGAGCAGGTTCTGAAAGATGAGGCACCAGTGGGAGACACAACTCTCCTCCTTTTATTCCACAGCTCTAGGAAAATCCCAGGAAAAATTGGGGAAAGAAAAATGTAGGACAAGAGGGAGAAAGAAAGGAGAGAGGACGGGAGCAGGGAAGTTCCATTCCGGCATTCCTTTCACCTTCCTGTGAGCAGTGGTGAGAGAAGAGAATTCTGCCCTGGGCTCGCCAAAACTTTTGAACACGAGACTTTTTGTTAATGCTGGAGTCTGCTGGCAACTGTACTTAGGGGACTGAGGGAGAACGTTTTGTGCCCATGGATGTGTGGGAAGCTACTATGCCAAGACAACTATAGACTTGACGGTGGATCATCTGAAGCTTGTTTGAATAATGGCTCTGGGGACTGGCTTCTGCCTGAAACTCCCCAGTGGGGCTTCTGAGGCTGCAGTTGAACAATTCCCCAGAGTGGATCTCAGGCATACATAAGTTTGAGAGTCTCTGCATTCTGATCTGAAAATAATACAGTTTTTATGTTTTCCCTGGGGCTGTCACTGTAATGTGGTGAGAAATCAAAATGGCTTTTGACCTCAGGATTTTTAATATATTCACAAACTGAGCTGAAATGACAGAGTCTTGAAATTTTTGCCTTAGGGCATGCTGGGCCTCACGTTATCCTGTCAGTTCCCTGGTGATGTTTTCTGACCTTAAAAGGTTTTGAAACCCTTGAGTTTGGGAAAGTTTAAATCAGGAATGTTTTATAATTCAAAGTGATCTGTAGCTGGGAGATTATTTCTGGCATGTGTCATAATGATGAGATGCACGGGATGTGTGCGATGGGAAATGTTCCCTCGGTGGCACTATGAAAAGGCTGTTTTCATCCTTCTTAACCTAAGCCCCTTTATTGTCACAAAACGTAGGGATGTATCCTTCTATAAATTGTATAAACCTTTCTAACAATACCTGAGATGGGTTTTCAGAATGTATCCAGGAAAGTGTGTACCTGTGCATGTGTGTGTGTGTGTGTGTGCGCGTGTGTGTGTTGCATCTTTTGTCAGAACTTCTGTCAGGGGTTCAGGACCTGTGACTGGCCTCAGAGCAACTGGCCATGGTAGTTTCCAGCGTGTTCAGGCACTGTCTGTTAGTCCTTTTTTATTCCCAATGACTTCTGTGATGAATTCTCTGACTTTTCCAAGGTCTTAGAGTTCAAAGAGGTAGCACGCGGAAAATGCAATCTGTGAGCTGGCAGTCGAGGTTTGATTGTGATTCTGTTTCAGTTGTGTTGGATGAGAGTGACATGATCTGTTAGAAGAGTTGTGATATCTTACATCTGACCTCTCAGAAGGATTGGGGTGTGATGTCGTGCTTGTCAGTAATTCCTGGTTGAGGCCTATCTCATGTGAAGCATTGTGGGAAGAAGCGTTAGGGGCGCTACTTCTAAGCTTTAGAAACATTCCAGTGAGGGGAATGGTAAAGCAAATGCTCAGATGTTGTTAAGTCAATACCAACAACAGGATAACACATGAGAGGGGATAGAAAGGAGTCGGGCAGGTTCCTGCTCTCTCTGCCAAGCAGGCTGGACACTAAAATATGTCTGCCCGGGGTTTTCCTGTGGCCATCCTGCAGCCATCTTCAGTAGGTTGAAGATTTTGTCATGGTTTGGGAAGGGCTCCTGGTCTCAAACAGCAGGCATAGTGTCTGATATTCTGTTATAACTTTATTGGTCTTGAGAACGTTCATCTTGGTGAGTTTGACCTTGATTGTGGATGCGTCTAATGGGAACTTAAGTCACGTTGGGCTACTTTCTTAATATTTAACTATATCTCTGGAGGAAACTAATAGGTAAACCAATGAACACAAATTCCATCTGGGTTGTGGCTTATGGGTGGCATTTAAAGGGAGTTCGATAGGTGGGGCAAGTGCAGTCATGGGAGGAGTAGGCGGAATCCAGGTTGCAACTTTGCTCAGCTCATGCTTCTGCTTAGGGGCTCAAGGTTACTCTTTGATGTTTCCCAGTCATAATGTTTTATGGTCTTTAAATGGTATTAGTATAGCCTTTTTTGGTGAACTTAAAAATTACCAACACTTCTTAACAAAAGACAGATTTTTCTTAGCTTAGCACTCTGTTCTTAGGAATTTAATGTGACAAAATAATTATAAATGCCCACAGACTTGATTCCCTCTTTGCTCTTTATTTAAACAATTATTTAGTACCTACTACACATCATCTACTGTTCTAGGTATTAGGATTAATTGAAGTAAACAAAGTCCTTGATCCCATGGATCTTGTAGTTTGGCTGGGGCAGTTTTCAGTCACATTCTGGCAGACCTCTTAGCTTCTTTCTTCACTTTGTTTCTTGGATACCACATTCTCTTATCTGATGACATCTGCCTCAGCACCCTTTTTTGGGCCCTCTTTATGTTCTTGACTTTAGTGTACCTTTACGTACTGATGTTTAATTTGTATTTCTAACCCTACCACTGTATGGAATTTGGTCTTTTAAATTCAGCTGCCTATTCCACTTCTTCATTTGAATGTCTAAATAGGTTTTCTAAACTTAGCATAATCACCAAAATCAAACTCTTGATTTTCTTCTGCAAACTACCCTTCTCTGAGTCTTTCCCCTCTCGGCTAATGGCAACCTTGTTCTCACAGTGACTCAGGAAACTCTTAGAATCATCCTTGACTTCTTTCTTTCTCTCATACTTTTCATCTGATACATCAGATGTTAGCTGTGAAGATGTTCATCATAGTGCTGTTTGTAAAAGTAGAAACCTGGAAATGATCTAACTGTTCATCAGTGAAGAATGGATAAATTATGGTACTTCTAGACATAAAATGATTTTGTAATCACCAATAATCACAAAAAAGTAAATAAAAGACACTATGAGACCCACAGGAATGGCTGTTACAAAAAAGTGATAGCATTTGTTGACAGCAATTGTAGTGAGTAGGGAGGGAGCCTGAGTCTATTGTTGATGCATTCATTATGAAAAATAGGATAGAAACTTCTTAAGAAATTAAGAGTAGAACTGCAATACAATGTAGTTCCTCTTCTAGATGTACACCCAAAGAAGATAAAATCACCGCCTTGCAAAAACATTTGCATCTCCGTGTTCACTGCTATTTCCCTAAGAATACTATTTCCCTAAGAAAAGATATTTTGTTATTTCCTACAACATGGATAGATTTGGAAGACATTATACTAAATGAAATAAACCGCAGAGAGACAGAGAACCATTACATGATCTGTTGAAGGCTAAAAAAGCTTCTCTTAGAATGAACTGAGCCCAGGGCTTTGAAGCTACAGCTAAGTTTTCCTGCTAAAGGAGGAGACACTGAACACAGCTGTCTTGTGACTCCTGTCAGCTGGAACACTGCCTTGCAAATAGGAAGACGTCAGCTGGGTTAAAAGCCTATTCCTGCATTGTTCTTAGAAAAGACCACTTTTGGTTGGAAAACATCTATGCTTCTTGATTTATGACTGCCACAAAAACCCCCTCCTCAACTGAATTATGACCACAAAAGTTTAACAACACCCCTGTGTAAATCAACATCGCCGTACCATTTACATTCCTCTTCTCTCTGTGTTGTGAAATCTCTTTACCTGTTTGCTTAACTGTTCATAGCCCCCTTTCCTCTTTCTGTATAAAAGCTTGTTAAACCAGACAATAAACAGCTTGCTGCATCACCAATGTCACCTCCTGGAGTGGGACCCCTGCACCTAGGAACGGGACCCCCATGATGATTTTTATTACGAAAGAATTCAAATACATGGAGAATGAAATAGTGGTTACCACTGACTGAAGAGTAGAGGAAGGGAAGGGAAGGGAAGCAGGACAAAAGAGACAAAATACAGAGATGTGAGATGAGCAGGGTTAGAGATCTAATGTCCAATATGAGGACTCTGGCTAATAAAATTTCATTGCATTAGATATTCTTGCTAAATAAATACACCATTCTTCCACTTCCTGATTTTTAATTTCTACAGTTTCATTTACCTAAGGAAAACTGAGATGGAAAAATATTAAATGAAAAATCCCAGAAGCAATTATAAGTTTTCAATTGCATACTGTTTTGGTTGTATGATGAAATCAGTTGTCACTTTGTCCCATGTGCCCATGCCGAATATACTACATCGTCATCAGTCACTTAGTAGATATATCTTGTTAGGGCGATGTGTTGTGGCAGTGCTTATGTATAGTGTTCAGGTCTACAGACTTTCATGAGTCCATTGAGGTCTTTGGGACACATCTTTTGTGGATGAAGAGTATCTAGACTACTGTAGATTTGATACTCTTGCTCTCAGTAGAGGAATTTTGTGAGATTATAGATACGTCCATTTTTTTTTACTATAGTAACTATTGTACCATCTATATCTTATAACATCATGAAATAAACTTCTAATGTAAACAATTTTATTTTTTAAAGCTGTAGTTAATAGGTTATCACTTAAAAACATTTTCACTGGGGCTGGAGAGATGGCTCAGTGGTCAAGAGCACTTGCTGCTCTTGCAGAGGACCTGGGATTAGTTTCCAGCATCCATGTGGTGGCTAACAACCATCTGCAACCCAGTTCCAGAGGATCTGATGCCCCCTTCTGAACTCCATCAGAACAACCATCAGGCATGCATGTGGTGAACCTACATACCTGCAGGGAAAACACTCATATGCAAAAAAATACATCTTTAAAAATGACATTTTATTATGCATAATTTAAAATATACTCAGTCACAGAGAACTGTGATTGCATCATCTAGCTGTAACAATGATCAACCCACAGCCATTTTTGTTTCCTTAATACCACCACCTTTCTCCCATCTCTTTCCATAAGATTATTTTTAAACACATCTCAGCTCAGATGTATTGTTTTCATATGTCAACTACATAATGCAGTATGGTACAAAGGTACATTACAAAAGTGTGCATATGGTTTCCTTTGATAAACTATATGATGCCAGGAAAAAGTCTGGCTTGTATATATTTCCCACAGGGTACATGTGTTGAATGAAGGAAAAAAATGACAGTGGATGGGGGAAGTGTTGATGTGGACACTCCAGATCTATTCCTCTTGCAAATCTGATTGCTTGGATTTTGGCTATGTACTTCACACATGAAGCACAAATAACCATCCTACAAAGGTGAGGGTCATTTCTGTCCGTCTCTGTTTTCTCCTTGGACAGTCTGTAATTTAAAATTGTGATATTAGCTTTTATCATGACAACATGGTTTCTCACCTTCAACTCTTAACATCCTGTGCTTGGCCAGTCTTTATTGTGGAAGGTTACAGTGGAGGATTGTCAGTAGCATCCTTGCCCTCTATCCACTAGATACCAGTAGCATCCTCCTTTCCCCCTACCAGCTGCAATGATCAAAAACGTCTTCAGATATTGAGATGTCTCTTTGCAAAGCAAAGTTACCCTTGGTTGGGAATCACTGCACTCCAGCATATGTGTGACTCAAAATGCACGGTGTCTAAAGGATTAGCAATAAAAACACTTTTCACTCATTTTGTTTGCTAAAACCTTATGGAGGATGTAATTTGTGATCTGATAAACGTCATTATTGAGGTTTCCTGACCTACACATTTGCTGAACCAACCTATGACACAATGGTTAATGATTATCTGCATATTTGAAATATATCCAGAAGTAACTAAGACAAGGTCAATTCTATGAGAAAAGCAAAGGTCATGAATGAAAGATTGCTTGTCAGTTGTGACAGGGATCGGTCAGATTTGCCTCCACAGCTTACCAACAGACCCGTTTCATTATTCATTCTAATCCACAACACAGGGAAATATTGTGTGGAAGCTACAAGTGGGAGATTTCTGCCTAGAAAATTAATGATGCTACATACCTCTAACAGGTCATTAGTAATAAACATGTAGACGTGGTTGCAAAAGATAAAGGAAGAAAGGTATATTGCATATAATTTGGAGGTTTTTCCCATAATGGAAACATTTTACTATCAAAACACAGACATGAGATAAGGGAAAACATGAGGTCATTTTGCCCATTTTCTCCAAGAGCTACACTGTTCTGAATGTATCCATGCCTGTCCTGCGCTCCACTCCCAGCCCTCAGCCTTTCTAAATATCCCCATGTTAATAATATAGGACATCCCTCATGGCTCGTCTCTGGTTAGAAACACAGTAGATGAGTAGAGAAAATACATTAGTGATACGATCTTCAAAAGATTAGTTCTTTAGTTAATAGCACTGTGCTGACTGCACAGAAAAGAAAATTTCTAGCAAATTCTACATTAGACATTGCTGCTTTAGGATTATCAAACAGTGCACAGATTGTGTCTCAAATGGTATCACATAACTATATAACTTACTAGAGTGCATTTGTGTGATCCTGAGTCTGGGGATTAAACCAGGGACTTACATATGCAAGCAAGTTCTCTTCCACTGAATCCTGGGGTTTGAGTCTTAATGATCATGTTCTTGAAACCGTTGGGTACTCCTAGGTCAAAAGAATAATGTAGGATATGTACAAATCTCATCTTTTCTTATGTTTCCCCACCTTGAAAAATGCTCACTTTTTAATGATAACACCCAGAATTTCCTTTAATGGTAAAGTAAAAAAAGATTACTATTATCTTCTGAGACTAGATATTACTTAGGCAATAAAATATATAGTAGTTATACACTATTTGTAATCCTACTATAAATATATATTGGTCTGCTCCCCCATAGGAAAACTGAAGCTCAAAAAGGTTAAGTACTTTTTTAAAT
This sequence comes from Eospalax fontanierii, assembly GCA_035773235.1. Classification (NCBI taxonomy): domain Eukaryota; kingdom Metazoa; phylum Chordata; class Mammalia; order Rodentia; family Spalacidae; genus Eospalax; species Eospalax fontanierii. The sequence goes on from CM069545.1 coordinate 49,077,002, forward strand.
GTCTCACTTCGCTGAATAGGAAAGTCCTGATCCAAACACAGTTCAAGCAAATAATGGCAGGATGTGAGGCTGTTTCTAACAGTCTGTGTGAATAAAAATATACTTGTTTGTAGTTTTTAAAATAAAGACTATTTTCTGGGCATGGGGGCACATGCCTTTAATTACATCACTAGGGAGGCCAAGGCAAGTGGAGCTCTGTGAATTTGAGGCCAGCCTCCCAGCCTACTCTCCATAGCATGTTCCAGGCCACCTGGGGGTAACAGGACGATCCTGTCTGAAAAAATTGGACAGAGAGAGAATGTGAGAATGTGAGAATGAGACAATATGAACCTGCAATTTCTCTGGAGGGGTGAGGTGGAGATAAATACATATATGTATATTTTTAATTATTATACTTCCAGTCTAAGGATCTGCTATGGCCAGAGAATGAACTAGTTTAGGTTGAGATGTTTTGTTATGTAGGAAACAGTGTAAGTGCTCTGTTTGTGACAAAGAATAAATAAATAGTTTTTCTTCAGTCAGCAAGAGAAAACAATTTCAGAGAGGAAAGTTCCCTATGGAGAATTTCCCAAATTGAAATGAGTACGGGGGTTAGGGCTTTATACTGGGTGGGTCTCTTGCCCATGTTGCAGAGTAGGGGATTGAAGAGGTTAGCAGAGACAGCCTACGCAGAAGCAAGAAAAATGCACCCGGGTGTGGGAGACCTGGCCACAGTTCAAAAAACAAACCCCTCAAAGAGCCTGAACATAAACCTAGACGTCAAACTCACCCCAGACAGGTGGTGGGAAAGAATTCTATCCCAAATTGAAAGTGGAGCGTCCAACCGTGGGCTTCTGGCTGTGAGCTCTGGGTTTGATTAATTAAGGTCAAGGTGATGATGGAAATGCCAGCTGGGGAGCATTTTGCCTAAAGATATATTTGTCCCTCTGTATCTCTGCAAGACAGCGGGGAGGTGTGTGTTTGGAACTAAATTAATTTGATTTACATCATGCCATGGTAACTTCTGTTCCCTCTCTCCCTGCTGTCAGATGTCTTAGCTGGTTTTTCCTCTCCTTCTTCACCCCCACACATTTCATAACACCGAGAGAAAGCACGGATTGGCTTCAGGCAGAATTTAGAAATGGAATAGCTCTGATTTGATTCTTCTGCATCGAGTGCTATTCTCTCTCTCCCTCCTTCTTTCTTGAGGGAGAGAAGTTGTAAACCCTAGCATAAGTATGATTTATTTTTACATCGTGCTTAATAATACAAACTGCTCGACACTTAGAACTTTTTCTTTGGTGCAAAACCTGGCAGCTCTTATCCTCCCTTGCGTGTTCAGTACCACTAACACCAGAAAATGAAGTCAGAGCCGAGGACCCCGGGAGGAATGCTGGCTCGGTGGCTCTCCTCTCCGCCAGGCCCCGGAGGCCGGTCGCTCGGGATGAGTGACCCCGACCGTCCCCCGGCCGCCGCGGCCTCTGTGCGCGCCTGCCCGCCGCCCCTCGCCCTCCCCGCAGCGGGGCGCGCCCCGCTGGGCAGGAGAAGGTTACTCCCGGCCTCCCCGGTCCGGAGGAGGGAGGCGGGTCCCAGCCAGCGCCCCGGCCCGCCGGGAGTTCCGCTGTTGGCAGCTCTGGCCCGCGCCGCCGACTCCCGGCGACCCGCCGTGGGCCCTGGGCTAGCCGGGGGCGCGGGCGCCGGCATGGGCACGGCCAGGCCGCCCGGGCGCGGCTGCGGCTCCCTGCGTCGCTGGCTGCTCGGCGCCGCGCTGCTGCTGGGCCTGAGGCTCTGCGTGGAGCTGCGCCGCGCGGGGTCCGGACCCCCGGCCCGCCGCGACGCCCCCGCGCCGCGCCCGCCGCACCTGCTGCCCGCGCCCGGCCCTCCGCGCGGCGCCAGCCGGAGGCAGGTGACCTACGTGCGCAGCGGGCGCCGAGCGCTGCCCCGGGGCGGCGGGAGCGTCCCGCCCCAGCCGAGCTGCTGCCCCCGCCGGAAGGTCAGTTGCAAAGGATGCAGGTCCGGGCCTTGGACCAGAGCCTGCTCCCCGAAGGCGGTAGGGAGCCCTCTGCCCAGGCCGGCGGGCCTCCCCACCGGGACCTCCCGAGGCTTCCGCTTCTGACTTGACCCTGTGCTCTCTAAGGAGCCTTTACTGGTCACATCCTTCAATGACCTATGGAATGAAGCGGGATTAAGCAGAGTTCATCCACACTCAGTATTTGCTGAGTGGCCTCTGTGACAGGCCTTCTAGGAACAGGGCGCCCAACAATGAAGGCTAGACTCTATTCGTTTCTGTGAGGAGGGGATCGTTGAGCAAACTGGAAGGGGAAGGACGAGAAAAGAGGCCTGGTTACCGGTGTGTTTTCCCCATACCTCGACAAAGCCTGGCGGAGTCACCCTGAGTGCTGGCTCATCCACCACCTTCATCATGGTAACAGTGCGGATCTACCTTCCAACCCCACTCCACCCTTGAATTTCTCCCCAGGCGTTCAGAAGGTGTCTGGCGCGGGGTGAGAAGCCCAGCCCCAAGCACCACTTAATGGGAGATTAATTGGATCTTCGAGGACCAATAACATGGGCTTGTCTTAAACCGCTGGCTAGGCTCTTCCTGCCTCATTAACTTCTTGCCTCACACCTCATTGAGTAGGCCGATTTTAACCTCGATTGTTAAGCCACTGGCCTCGCACCCTCTTTTTGGAGCTCATCATTCACATGTACTTACGAGTGAAAAGGTTTAAGAACTGAATCTATGAATTTGCTAAATCCTTATACGCATCACTTTAACCCCAATGACATGCCCAGAAGCAACGCTGTCTGCCTGGGTTTTCTTGGTGGTTGAACATCTGTCCCCAACCCAACATACCCTCCATCGTCCTGCTCCCCCTTTGGCGCTGAGGCTGTTTCCCTTACCAGTTCATTTTCTCATACCCTCTACCATTTCTTCCTCTGCCTTCGCTCCCCTTCTTCCTCTACAGCCCTTGACCTCTCTTCCCACACCAGGCTATCCATCTGTGTTATCATCTGGGATAAACTCAGTTCTGCTTTCTATCTCTGAAATGCACCTCCTATATATAGACCTCATTAGCTATTCTAGAAGAGCCACTACCTTCTCCCACTGCTCATGCAGTTCTCATGATACTGTCTGTAAGCGTTCCACAAGTCTGCCAAGAACTTACACTGCATTCTCTGTCAAGTGCTGGGGTCACAAGCTGAGTTCCAAGTCTGGAAGTGCGTGTGTGTGTGTGTGTGTGTGAGAGAGAGAGAGAGAGAGAGAGAGTTGAGGGGACTCAGCAGAGGTGTCTAATCCAAATCCAGGCCTTGAACCTACTGAGGGAAGGTCAGAAAGAAAAAATAAGGATGGGACATTTGAGCCAGGACGTGACAGCTCTTGAGTTTGGTTTCTGTTTGTCCTTCTGTGGATGTCCTCCAGTGTCCTGTCCTTGTCACCCTTTACTGCCCTGTGCTTTTCCCCAGAGATTCACTCTCAGTATCTGTTGCTTCTGTGGTCACCTGTTCAAGAACTCTTCTGAAGGCTTTTTCTCCACTTCAGAAAACAGCATTCCTAATTAGAGCCTGTCTTACAAATGCTGAGCTTGGAATGCATAGTCAAGTTCACTCCTTCCCCCTTTAGCAGACTGAAGCAGAGACCCAGGCTGAAAATGGGGTGCATGATAGGTGTGGAGGTGGCAGGAAGCGGTGGGAGACTGGATGTATTTGGAAGGTACATGGAGGAGCAGAACATGTCTATTGGTTTTGTTTTTAGTAGATGAGCAGAAAAGAGGTGCTGATTCCAAGTGAAGTTTCAAACACCGCTTAGTCAGTCAGGTGAAAATGTCAAATACACAATTGGACATTTGAATCTGGGACTTGGGGGCACTGTCCAGGCTGAAGTTGTGATTTGGGGTTCATTGTGGCTCTGTAACTATGAGATTGTATGAGATGGCTCATAGGGACAGGAGGGTACAGTCTGAGCATTGGGGTTCAGTCATTAAAATGAAATTAGGAAGAAAATAAAACAGGAAAATGTAGCATCGTTCGTAGAATGCTACAAACACCGAATAACAGCTTTAATTTTCACTGATCCATCTGGGCTCCTTGGCTTCTGTCACTCCTCAAGTTTAAGTTGTTATAACTTACATATATTCCTTTGTTAATATGCTGAGTCCTTTCCTGAGAGACTCCATCTTGCTTCCTGACATCCTACCTCAAATATTCAGGCCAAGGCTCGCTAAGAATATCACTCCTATTTCTCAGCTGATCTCACCCAGCAACACCTTCTGTGAATTATGAGTTGCTTTGTTCATGTGGAGACCTGAGAATCTATCTCAGATGGAATGTTTTATCTCCACAAAGCAGTCTCAATTGGGAAAGATTTCATTTCCTACAGTGACCTTAATAAACCCTGACTCCAGAGACACTGGTGTGTGAAAAAATAATACTCTTACTGCTGGAGCTTCTCATGGGTAATAACTCCAAATGTCCTTGGTTAAAGAGGCCTGGTGTGGTAGCACATATCTTTAATCCCAGCACTTGGGAGGTAGAGGCAGGCAGAGCTCTGTGAGTTCAAGGCCAGCCTGGTCTACATAGCAAGTTCCAGGCCAGATGGAGCTATAGAGAGATTCTGTCACAAAAAGTTAAAAAAAAAAAATATATATATATATATATATATATATATACACACACACACACACACACACACACACACACAAGAAAGAAGTAAGGCTTATTACTATTACAAAAATAATAAGTTCTTAGCATCTATGGAACCATTTTCCTTGGATTTCCTACTTATTTTCAAAATATATCTAATTTCACCAAGTTCCTAGACAAGAGTTTGAACTTCTTTCATTTTGCAAATATTTAAACTTGGATTAAATTGTTCTTCAGAACAGGAAAGGCCAGTTATCTGTCTTCCCACTTCTTCCAACATCCTATACTTCTCTGGGGACAAATCTTGTTCCCTCTGAGCCCCACATCCAGATATGGTATAATTCAAGCTGGATGCACCATAAAATATTTGAAATAGAGTTTGGAAATTATCTGGTAAATTCCTGTATTTTATTTTATTATCTGATTTTAACTTGGCTTGTTGAGATTGCTTATCAACAATTTCACGAGGTTTTTGGCTTCTTTGCCCTAGGCACCTGCCACATTGGTTAAGGAAAGCCAGTTCCATTCTAGTGTGAGGTCAGTTTCTGGGTGGAGGAGAACCTGCATAAAATAACTGGTTGCAGAGTGTATCTTGTCATCATGCTTTCTTTGCTAGTGCTAGGGCTACAGAAATTCAGCAGTTATATTGCCACTTTCATCATAGCTTGTGCTACTCTTGAATCTGTTGAGAGATGAGATGTAGTCTTTCTGCAGTTCTCTCCTTCCCTTAGCCACTTCTTTTTTATCAAGTCACAAGAACTACTAAATATTAGTCCTCTTCACACCTAGTTCCATCTTTGAGTACTGGGAGATAAGAACGAATGGCAGATGATGGATAAGCACTGCCCCCTTTGATTGTGACTGTTCTGGAACCTATACATATTCATGCACATTCCAGAATCTCGAAGCATTTCGTCAAAGCTCTTAATCTCTAAAATTTGCATACTACACATGCATTAAAACATCACCATGATCCATTTTTTTCTTCTCTGTTTTCTGTGTGTTTCTGATTTTTCTTAAATTAGACATTTATGACAATTCCCATGGATGAAGCTCTTTGGGGGGGTGTTCATAGAGGGTGACACATGGTCTGCATCACTTGGGTTTCTTTTGCATTCTTGGGAACGTGTTGTACCTTTTGGCCCTTCACCTAAAAGGCAGCAGCTGTTTAACATACAGAGCTCATTTGTTCATGAGATACTTAACTTGGGGCCAAGCTTCCTGAAGAAATGTCTTATCAGAGATATGTTACTTGACATTTAATATATTGGCACAAAAAGTGACTTCTGAGTCACTGAGACACAGAACAGGCAATGTGCTGTATCTGACTTGGCTGGTTTGTTACAGATCCTTTGGAACAGTGTGTGTGTGTGTGTGTGTGTGTGTGTGTGTGTGTGTGTGTGTAGGGGTGAGCTATTTCCTCTTCTGAAAAACCATATGGCAAACTGGTCTTCTTATCATCTCTTAGTTTTCTAATTCTGTGGTTGCCAGCAAGAAAAAAGTGGCATAATCTGTCCCCTGACCTAACCAACTGCCTTAAGAGATCTTTGCTTTTCCTCACAAAATCCTTGAAGGTAGGTTTGAGTCCCCAGCAGCCCTTTCCAGTTCCTTGAGTTTTTGCATATGTACCTATACTTCTGTCCTTCAGGAAGCAGCATGAATCTGTCCTCTCCTACAGGAAGCTGAGCATTTTCATTTTAAACAAAGTCAGTCTTGGAGAGTAACTGAATGAGGTGCAGCAATATGTGGGTGTGAAATAACAGTTGCTTAGTTTCGTTTTAAATGTGGGTTTTTATTACAGTTTTGATGTACCTTCAGTGGGGACCAGGGCTCTGCTTCCATCTAAACCCTGCAGTTAGTTTCTCAGACAGCATCTGTGGGCAGAGGGTTGCTAATGGAAGCTCTATTGTTTTTCAACAACCGATGGTGGAGATTTTAGTTTTTGTGTGCAATTTGTGCAGTCCATTTTCTCTAAGGAGAAAAATGACCTGTCAGTTTTCTTGAATAGAATTGGATTTCCCTTCTCAGTCTGTGAAGAGAATCAAGGCCTCGTAGTTAAACGGGAGACTGTCAAGGGTGGAGGGCCCTTGAGTTTTTCCATCTGTGCAATGATACCTTTGCAGTTCTTGTGTTTCTGAGAGGTTGGGCTCTTTGTTCTGTGATACACAGAAAGTAATAGGAGCCAGTTTCATTTACCATTGCATCAACGCAGCAATCAGCAGTCTACCAGCGTGGATAAGCTTCTTTAAAAGCAGCACCTGGGTCCTCTAGAGATTCCCATAGTGGACCCATTAGTGTCCTATAGAGGTTTCCGCTAAAGGAGGGTGGGAAAATTTGCTCTCCAAGAAGCATTTTTATCCTGCTCAAGTGACGGAAAGAAAATTGAGTTTTAGGAGCCTTACAATCTAGGGCCATATGTAATTTAAACTAATAGCAATATGGACTGTTAGTTGATGACTCAAGAGGTAAATCTAGCCCATGAATTTTCTTTGAATCACCTAGCACTTTTTTTTTTCTAGTTTTGGAGGTTGAACTCGGGGCCTTGGAGATGTTTCCATTCTCCCCATTTACTTTACCTGTCTTATCTGTGACCATTTGAAGTTACAACCCTGAGCCAGATACTTTCAAAATGAACAGTTGTCTTTCCTGAAAAGTGGCTAGCAATGTTAATGCTTCTTAGCCCAAGGACTATATGCTTACCAGAAACAGTGATGAGAAAGGTCCTTCGGAACTGTTCTTTTTAAGAGAGATAATGTGGTGGTTAACTTTCAATGACAACTTGACTGGATTCAGACGCCCTTAGGAGACACACTCCAGGCATATCTGTGAGGGCATATCCACAGAAGATTAACTGAGGAGAAAAGACCCACCCTGAATGTGAGTGGCACCATTCCATGGGCGGGAGACTCAAACTGAATAAAGAGGAAAAGGAAGAAGTCGTACAGATGCCAGAATCCCATGCTGTCTGCTTCCTCCTGATCCACAGAGGCGTGAGAGGTGTGGGAGCGCGCTTCTGCCCCCACGAACTCCCTCCCTTGTCTCCCCTCCTCCATGCTTTCCCACCAGTTTGGTAGACTGGCTGGCTGTCAGGCCCCTGGACTGTCCCTGTCTCTGCTCCCAGTGCTGAGATTACAGGTATGTGCTGCCATGTTCAGTTTTTTACATGGTTCTGAGGAATCTGGACTCAGGGCTTCATGCTTGAGTAGCAGATATTTTACCCACTAAGCCATCTCCCCAGCACCTGTCTAGAGTATTATTATAATCTTATTTCCAGGTAGTATTTGGCAATAAGTTGGCATCTTGTGCATACTTTTAAGTTTTTTTTTTTTTTTTTTACCCAGTGGGTATAAGGATACAAAATCTAACTATATGTTTCTATTCCATTTATTCCTCCATTCCTACCTCTCTCCTTTTCTTCTTTCTTTATTTTGTATAAAAAATTATTTGAGGGGCAGGAGAAATGGCTTAGCACTTAGGAGCCCTGGCTGCTCTTGCAGAGGACTTGGGTTCAGTTCCCAGCACTCACATGGTGGCTAACAACTGTAACTCCAGTTCCAGGGGGTTCAGAGCCCTCCTCTGACCTCCACAGCCATTGCACAACACAGGTACACGTACATACATGCAGATAATACACTCATACACACAAAAATAATCATAGATTTTTTTAAAAGTTATTTGAGCTAGGCATGGTGGCGCAGTCCTTTAATTCCAGGAGGCAGAGGCAGGTGGATCTCTATGAGATGGAGGGCTTACATATTGAGTTCCAGGCCTGCTGGGGCTATAGAGGGACCTGCTCTTAAAAAGATCAAAACAAAAAAACAAGCAAATATTATTTTAAAGAATGTCTAGTAAGAACGTAAATATCAACATTCAGCCCATAATCTCAATTTAGGCCTTCAAACCAAATTTAGAGTTTTGCAAAATTTTTTTTTTTTTGCCTTTTTGAGACAGGGGCTCCCTATAGCCCTGGCTGTCCTGAAACTGGTTATGTAGATCAGGCTGGCCTCAAACTCACAGAGATCCACCTGCCTCTACTTCCTGTGCTGGGATTAAAGATGGGTGCCACCACACCCGGCTACAATTTTCTTTTGAATTATTATGGTAAATGCAGTTACTTTTCTGAAAAAGAAAACCAAATTATTCATCTGTTGTTTCCTTGGTTTTGGTTGTCAAATTGGCACAGTTGGGAAGAAGGAACCTCAACTGGGGAATTTCCTCTATCAGACTGGCATGTGGGCATATCTGTGAGGCATTTTATTGATTGTTAAGTCATGTGAGAGGACCCAACCCATTGTGGGTGGTACCATCCCTGGGCAGATGGTCCTGGGTTAACTAGAGAGGGTAACTGAGCAAGCCAGTAAAAGCATTCCTCTGTGCTCTCTGCTTCAGTTCCTGCTCTGACTTCCTTCAGTGATGGACTACTCTAGTTTGCCTTCTACTGCTGTGACAAAACATTCTGACCAATACCAACTCAGGGAGGAAAGAGTTTATTTTGTTTACATCTCCCAGGTCACACAGTTTATCAGGGAGCCCAAGGTAGGAACTCAGGCAGGAACCTGGAAGCAGGAGCTGGAGCACCGGCCACGGAGGAACGCTGCTTACTGGCTTGCTCCCCTGGCCCAGGCTCAGCCTGCTTTCTGATACAATAGAGCACACCTGCCCAGAGGTGGTACCGCCCATGGTAGGTCCTCCCGCAGCACTCAGCAATCAAGAATATACCCCATAGATATGGCCACAGACTAGTTCAATGAAGGAAATTCCCCATTTGAGGCTCCCTCAACACAGGTGTGTCAAGTTGACACCAAAGCTATCTAGCACATGAACTGTCACTTGGAAGTGTGAGAGCTGATAAACCTATTCCTCCCCAAGTTGCGTTTGGTTAATGTTTTATTATGACAATAGAGTGTGCACTAGAGCATCAGTATATTGGTGTATTTACAGCCTTCTTCCCAACTGACTACTTTAGAACTCTTCAGGTATGGCCGCTTCTATACCAGTTAGAACTCTAGTGTTGGAAGCGACAGACCCAGTTGAAACTGGTAAAGCCAGAGATCGATTGGAGCAGTCTGAGAAGACAAACAAGAGCCACAGAATCCAGGAGGGTTCTGGAAAATTAGTTGTGGACTAACGTGAGCCTGGAGACCTCAGCTATCCAGATGAAACCTTCCCACAGAGATGATGAGTACTGCTCTGAACACACTTTTGACTTTTCTCCTTGGCTTTGTGGAATTGTCTACTTTCCCAAGAAAAAGACAAGAAAATCTTTCCATAATTTTCCTTGCACCTATCACTCATTCATGGGACCTCGATCTCACCTCTCACATGTACCTGCAAGGGAGCTCAGACTGGAGGTGAGTGGTGATGGTGTCTGTGCTCAGAGTTGAGACAATGTACTCTCTATACTGCTGTGTCTGAAGGTGGTTTTCCCGCCCTTGAGATTCTATAAACTAATAAATCTTTAATCAATTCTTTTTCTGCTTAACTAGTTAGAGAGGTTTCTGTTGTTTACAACCAGGAACCCTGACAGAACAGTAAATTAGAACTGGCCATTCGGAAGGTTACAGCTGTAACTTTCCCTTTTCAGTTTTGCTTAGGTCTATTTAATTCGGGTTGGAATGTGATGATTGGGAGTCAAGTGAACTATGGGCTGAGGGACCTTTTCCTGACAAGATAATGACATTTAGCTTTAGATACTAAATCACGCAGATCTGCTAAATCATCTTCAGAGAGGCAACAAGCCATGCTTCATGGGGTAACAGGAAGGAGAGGGCCAGCTTATGCTGATGTCACAAATAGTGCTCGACTGTCAGGGCTCATACTTTTGTGGGTTCTTTTCTGGCTGGGGCCATGTATACCTTGTGGGTTGGGGTACATGTCATACTGGTCTGGGTAGTCATTGGCCTGTTTTTGGACTCAGGGTTGAAAGTACAGCCACCATCTCTCCATTCGCCTTGGCAGAGAGGTGGGTGTGCTAGTGGGTCTTGCCTGGCATTATTAAAAGCCCCAGCCTGGAAGTGACCCAGGTCTCTCTTGTACACAATACAGTGGCCCGAGGTACCATCCTGCTGTGTGCCATAAGACAGAGCTGGAATGTTTGGTGAATAGGACTGTGGCTACCACAGTATGTGACCCTCCAATTATGCATGTCTAAAGTTTAGGTCATGTTTTATGTCTGCATATTGGATGCTTTGCAGAATCTGCATGTTTGTATTGAATAAAGCATGATTATCTCTTTCAAGGTGCTGAGATCTAAGATGAAGCAGACATCTTAATTTAGCAGCACCCTGGTATAAAACCAGGCTTGATTTATATCTTACAAACAGTGCTTGGACCAGTTCTGGAGTCTGCTAAATACAACAATTCTTGTTGGCATTATTTATATTAGATTCTTTGTACAGGGCAATGATGGAAAAGTATCTACCAGTTTTTTGTTTGTTTTGTTTTCGTTTCTTTGCTGGTGAAGGGTGTAGAAAAAGCAAATGACTAAAGCCATGAATGTAAGGAGTTAGAGATGGCTCAGTGGTTAAGAGCACTTGCTGCTCTTCTAGAGGATCAGCATTGGTTCCCAGCACCCACGTTGGCAAATCATAACCATCTGTGACTTTAGTGGTCTGGATATCTGATACCTTCTTTTGGTCTCCAAGGACATCCGCATGCATGTGAACATACTCACAGATACATACACATAAATAAAAGTAAAATAAATCTTTAAAATAAAGCTATGAATGTAAAAGAGCTGAGGGCTTCTGATGAGAGGAATCAAACTCCACGTCAGTCCATCTCCATGGCAGTCACTTCTCATTTTTACTCAGAACTTGTAAAAGACTTCCCAAATATATTTTTAGAATGTGGCCGCAGATCAAAGGTAATACATGAAATATATAGCATTGGCTCTTATTCACAACATGACATTGAGCAGTTTATTTTTTCAGTTATTTTGACTGTAGCACAACAGATCACTTAAAAATCCTGATAATAAGCTATTTGGTCACTGAGCTCAGAGTGATTAGGCTGTAGAAAGTGGGTTTTTCTTTTCTTTTCTTTTTTTAATTTATTTTTATTTTATATGTATGGGTATGTTGCCTACATATATGTAAGTGCACCTGAGCCATGCAGTGCCTGTAGAGGTCAGAAGAGGGCATCAGATTCCCTCTGGAACTGGAGTTATAGATGGTTGTTGGCCTCCATGCAGGTGCTGAGAATCAAACCCAGGTCCTCTGTAGGAGCAAGCAGTGCTCCTAACTGCCGAGCCACCCCTCCAGCCCCTGAAAGTGGATTTTCTGTCAATGGTTTTGGAGTAGAGTATTTAGGAGGTCAGGGCAGGTAATATATGAGTTCCGTGGTGATCTGTAGACATGGATTTACAAAAGTCAAGAAAACACTCTGGTATAAGTATATTTGCCTAGGACATGGGCTTCTGGCTTCTCTTGTCTTTTGTCTTGAGAATCAAACCCAGTACTCTGTACATGCTAGGCCCAGGACTCCTATTTTTAAATTTTATTTATTTTTGTCTTATTATGTATATGAGTGTTTTGTTTGCATATAAGTATCTAACGTGTGTGCAATGTCTGTGGAAGCCAGAAGAGGCATCAGATTCCCTGGAGCTGGAGGTGTGGATGGGGTGGCTGTTAGCTGCAATGTGGATGCTAGAAATGGAACCTGGGTCCTCTGTAAGAGCACCTAGTGCTCTTAACCACTGAGTCATCCCTCTAGCCACCAGGACTCCTGTTTTTACATTTGAAATCAGAAGGTTAAATTCTGTTCCCTTACTTACCAAATATGGAGATGTGGCATGCATTCTCTGAACTGCTGTTTCTTCCTCTGCAAAAGAACTGGTAGTACATAACGCACATGGCTGCTGTGAGGATGGAATGAAAGCATAGTGTGGAGTGCCTGGAGGTGTCCCAGCACATGGACCTAGTTCTGTAAATGGTCACTGGTCTGCCAGTGAGGGAGGTTATAAGTGTGTGTATCTGTGGAGTACAAAAGCCAGTATTCATTGTAATGTTATTATTTTTTGAAATGTAAATCATATATTGCATGTCCAGGGATCACAGGAGCCGAAATACATATTTTAAACTCTGAAATAAAGGCTAGCAGTAACTAGCACATTTTCCTTAAATGTTAAATTTATTCCCCATAAAGCTCACTTAGGATATCATTAAGGTTCACCTGTCTACATAAGTTTGTGATTTTTTCCCCCCTCAAAACTAATTACAAGTATTTTTACAAAGTGCTGTTGAATAATTTTGTTTTATACTAGTGTTGACTATGAAGACGCAATTCTAAGCTTTTGCAATATAATTTCCCCTCAAAAGAATACTTACAAATCTGTTAGCTGGTTTGCCTATAACCATTCAATTACTTTTGTTCAAGGGAAGCCACTTGGAGAGGTCATGGGTCAAAGAGCTAATTAATAAATTATTTTGCTAATCCTGTCTTCCACATTTAGCATTGTTTAACTTATTATACTTGGTCCTTTATATGCCTTTTCAAGATAAACTCAATTTAATGAACACATTAAACAACATGTATGTATCAACATTATGTCTGGTATTATGAGGAATGTAATTCCTTCAAGCAGCTTATACTTCAAGTGGACTGGAAAGAGACCAGTATACTAGTTTGAACTGTCCTCATTCTACAGACAAAGAAGCCAAGACCTGGTTAGAGCAATCAGATCACTGGGGAGTCCTTGGGGCCTGTATCTTGCCCTGGCCTCTTCCTGTTCTCCCTTTCCTCTGCGTCCTGGTGCCATGCTGGGAACTGCTCTGTTCTGCCACATGCTCCCAGTCTCGATAGACTGACACCTCTGAATGGTGTGCTGCAATAATCCAGTCCTTCAGTTGTTTGTCAGGAATTTGGTTACAGTGATGAAAAGTGCAGCTAATACACCAACCAAAAGAAAAAAACAAATGAAGAAAAACAAGCAAGGACTCACCAGAAGTTAACAACGGAAGAAAGGACAGAGGATATAGCTCAGCAGTAGGCGATTTACGCAGCATGAGCAGGGCTTTGGGTCGGAGCCTCACTACCAGAAAAAAATCATTACAACAAAATAACATTAGAAAACCTTAGAGACAAGAAGCTGGGTGTGGGGGCACATGCCCTTAATCCCAGCACTCAGGAGGCAGGCGCAGGCAGATCTCTGTGAATTCAAGGCCAGCCTGGTCTATATAGTGAGTTCCAGGCCAGCTGGGGCTACAGGCAGACCCTGTCTCAAAAAGACAAAAAAAAAAAAAGCCCTTAAAGATTAAAAAAATGATACATGTATCTAAAAATGGTCAGTTCTCAAGCAGAGAAAGCAAATCAAAACACAATGAAATTCTATTTCGCTCCTATCTTATTGGAAAACATACAACAAATCTGATAAAACAAGGGTTGGTAATCAAATGGAGAACAAGGAAGTTCTTATTACTCTGCTATATCCAGAGAAGTGGCCCGCTTGCTCTCTCTAATGCTTATTTTCCCCACAGTACTATTGTACTCCTGTCACTTTTTTTCTTCCTTTAGTTCTTGTTTGCAGTGTCTTCCGCCAAGAAGGTAGTGAGCTCATCTGTCTTGTTCATCGCTCTCTCTCTGCTGATAGTGCTGGCACATAGTAGGTACTCAGTAATTCTGACTGGAAGAATGGCTCCCTCTATTACTCCAGGCACTACTAATGGGTTTGAAATAACTACAATCTGTTAAGTGCTATGTTACATTTTCTTTGAGGTCTCTGATTCCCAAATTAGGGTGAAATACTACAAATTCCTAGCACCAAACAGCCAGCATTTACTTTGCTTCAGACAATAGCAATTGAAAGACCACAGTTGAGGGCCATACCTGCCCTGTACCTGTTTTTGTATAGCCTGTGTATGTAGAATGCTTTTACAGATGAATATTTGCAATCTGTTCAATATTGGAAATATTAACCTTGAACTTCAACAAAACAAAATGCTATTAAAAAATAAATATATTCCACTCTTTTTAGTAGGTCTATATTATTAAAAATTGTGTGTAATTACTATTATGGTTTGCAGTGCATTATTAGAAAGGTAAATTTTTTCTTTTGTCTTGTCCTATTAGTACCTACTTAATATCCTTGACTTTGCCTCTTGGCTCACAAAGTGTTTACATCTATCTTTTTAAAGAAAATTTTTGCCACCCGCTGCTGTTGCAATGGCTTCAAGGCCACCTAATTGTGACTCTTTCAGGTGGGGTGAAAACAGAGCTTCAGTGGGCCTGACCAAATCTTGAAGACACTCATTCTAGAATTTTTCTCATCAATTGAATGACGAGAATAGTCCCAGACTTCCAGCAAGGCACTGAGAATTCACGGGATGCCTCCATAAAGTCTTGAAGGTCTTTGTTATGTGACTGTAGCAACATAGTGAACATTCAAGTGTTCACTAAAAAGCTTGGTTTGGTCCACCAGGGCTGCTCCTAACCTGTCAGGCAAGGGCTCTACTGCTGAACCTGACCCCAGTTCCAGCCAGCAGGTGGAAGTTAGAGTGTTGATCTTCGCCCTCCACCTTGTTTGAGAGTCTCCTATTGTTTGCTGCTGAGTGTGCCAGGCCAGCTGGCCCCTGAGCTCCCAGGAATTCCCCTGTATCTGCTTCTTGTGCCTCTGAAGAAGTGCTGGGATTACAAATGCACTGACTTAACATGGGTTCTGGGACCCATGCTTGCATAGCAAGTACTTTACCCAGTGACTTATCTCTCTGCTCTAAACAACACATTTTCATACAAAACTTGAGCATAATATTTGGAGCAGCATTATAATATGTGAACATTAGAAACCACTCAAATGTCTTTTAGCTGATGAATGGATCTGTAAAATGTAGTAAATCCATACAAATGGAACTTATTCAGGCATCAGAAGGAGTGAGATACTGATGCATGCTGAAATATGGATGAACCGTGGAAGTATTATAAGTGAAAGGAAATAGCAACATTTCCATGAACTCATGTTCTATGAGCTCCATGTTCCATGAGCTCCATGTTCCATGAGCTCCATGTTCCATGAACTCCATGTTCCATGAGCTCCATTTTAGCAAAAATGTCCAGAATTGTCAAATGTATAGTCAGAAGTTCGATGTGGGGAGGACCAGGGAACGATTGTTCCTGGGATCAGAGTTTTTTTCCAGGTGATAAAAATATTCTGGAAGTGGATAGTGGTGTTGCTTAACCTGTGTTTCTATAATCCCTACTGAATTGTACACTTCAAAACAGTAAATTTTGTGATATATGAGCTTAAAAGATTCAGAGAAGTCCTTGAATGAACAACAGATGTGACATTCCATACTTTGCTCTGTTAGCAAAACTATGAACTGTGGGGCACCCCGGCCGGGTGGTGCTCCTGGGCACCTTGGCCTGGTGGTCCTCCTGGACCTGGTCAAGTTCAGCAGGAATGTGCAGCTCCTGCATTTGCCTGTCTTGGTGGCTCCTGGCTTGGCCTCTCAGAAGTGGTGCCGGTGATCCCACAGTTCCCCAGGCCTCGCAGACACAGTGCAGGATCTGACACAGCCAGCTCTGTGTTTGCAGATGAAGGAGAACTGCAAAGTGCCATTGCAATGAGATTGCTGGTAACGTGTGCATCCAATTTTGGCAGAAAGGATGCACAAAGCACCAGAGTTTGTTAACAAATGTGGCTAAGCTTCTGTTTGCCCATTGCATCTCTTAAACTAGTGGTTTCTTATTTTGCTTAAGGCTTTGGCTATATTTCCTGTCCTTCTCATCTCCATTTTAACTCAAATACTAGTTATTTGCAGTGGTTTGAATGGTAGTTCAGACATCCCTTCCAACCTTGCAAAGGCATTCTCTGTTGTTACCCAAGGTGGGTCTTATAGCCCTGTGTGTAGGTGGGCATTGTTTCAAGATAAATTGAGATTATAATTCAGGTCAGCTGAGGTCACACTTGGTGTCATTTTTATTCTATGCTAAGTTTAAATCTGGATTGTAGAAAAAAATATGTTGATTCTTATAGATTTTAGGTTTTGTATTAAAGCTTTTTAGAAATTTTCCAAATCAACGAATGTATTTTAGAGCTTAGTTTTAGCTGTTTTTTGTTATGTGGAATTTCAAGTATGCATTACACTGCTTAAAAACAAATTTGAACTGATTATATAATTATGACAGGGATGTTCTTTTGGGTGGTGAATATTCATTTTTCACAGAAATAGTAAAAACTATCTTATTTAACTAATGTGTACTTAGAGGACCCTCAATCAGAAGCAGACAGCTATATCAGTTTGGAAACTGAAATTGCTTGAATTTATTTGGGTATCCTGGATACAGAGAGTTGTTTTGGAAAATATGAATGTCTGAGTCTTATCCAGGGCAAGGAATGTTCTTATTTATAAAAATCAAACCACCAATGCAGATTGGTGCTTGTTTAACACATACAACATCAAATTCTTCCTTGTTATGGTGATGTCTTGACACAAGAAACATGAAAAGGTACTCTCTCTCTCTATGTGTGTGTTTGAGTGTGTGTGTGTAATTTGTTATTTTTAAAATACAGGTAAGCCATAGTGCTAAGAATCGAAATAAGCACATGTATATTTGGTATATATTTGGTACAGTCATTAACTCAGTAGTAAAACCAGAAAGTGCCCTTAAGGGTTTTTTTTGTTTTTTTTTTTAATGCTTTAATAACAAAACCATACAGGCATGGAAGAAATGGGGCAAGAGAGGCTGGAAACTCAATTTTCTGTGTCTTTTATCCAAGGAATTCTTAGGTTATAGTTATTTTGAAACCAGAAAGTTTTAATTTCAAAATAGAAGTGAAGAAATAGGAACTGACTGGAGTCTGCAGCAAAAAAGGGAGACAGACAGACAGACAGAGACAGACAGAAACACACACACACACACACACACACACACACACACACACAGAACACATGTGCACCAGGGAGAGGCAACGCAAAGCACCGAGCAGGGGAGCTCTGTCCAGGGAGTCCTTGGGCTGCGTTCACAGCAGTGGTTTTCCACATTTGTTTTTGAGCTACAAAAATGTGATGAAGACAAAATGGTGGAAGCCATGGAAAGCACGGTAGGATAATGAGCATCAGCACGCAGATGCACAGACACGGGCACAGACAGACAGACAGACACGGCACACTTTCGATTACAGTTGATTTTGGTGTGCAGGGGTGAGAGTTGTGACCCCCTTTTTTTAATCGAATTTTTGCAATTTTCTTTTTTTAATTAATTTTTATTGAACCATTGTGCATTTCATACAGAAATCTCAGTCTTAATCATCTTTATGTCACAATCACCCATTTGTGGTAATTAGATCAGTCATATAAAAAGTAGGTAAAGCTTTAAATCATAAACCATGCACATGTGTGGTCTATACTAGCTGCAAGTGTGCATGTATACTGATTTACCAATATTATTTTGCACTCTTTCTTGCAAAAGACCCATTTAAATGACATCAACCACCTCTCCACATTGTTTTTTCAAAATGGAGCAAGAACTTAACATTACATTTGTGAAAAATTTAAGTGAAGAATGTTTTGAAATTGTAGTGATTTTTCCAAATTCTTTCTTACAGTTATATTGTACATACGTAAGACAACATTTTGAAAGCTGCTGTGATGAAATCCTTACCAAAGCAATGTGAGGGAAGAAAGGCTTGTTTTGGCCCATAGTTCAGGGTTACAGTCCCTCATGGTGGGGTCTGGTCAATGGCAGTGGAGGTCTACCGAAGCTACTGATTATGTAGCACCAACCAAGAAGAAGACAGCTGGGGTTACAGCAGTGGTTAGAACCCCAAGGCATGCCTTCCAACAACCCACTTTCTCCAACTAGGCTCCACCTTCTACAGGTTCCACAACCTTCCCCAGCATCTCTATTCTGATGCATGAACCTGTGTGGGACATTTCATAATCAAGCCATAACAAGTACCTAGCCTTTATTGACTTGGTTTTTATAGGAAAGAAAACCTGTTTTTTTTTTTTTCAAAATGTATTTATTTTTATTTTACGTGTATGAATGGTTTGCCTTCACGTAAGTGGACCACGTGTGCACAACGCTTGCAGAAGCCAGAAGAAGGTGTCAGCTTCCCGAACTGGAGTTATGGAGGGTCGTTATCTACCATGCTGGTGCTGGGAACTGAACCTGGGTTCTTGCGAGAGCAGTCATTACTCTTAATCACTGAGCCATCTGTCCAGCCCCAAAATGTGTTTTCTTCTATGCATATATTTCATGAACTTGCCTAATGATCAATTAAGTTGTCATTTCAAAACTGGTAAAACTGATATGAACTGTTCTGGAAACAAACAAAATGATTGCTTATGAAAATAAACTAAACTGTTGGCAGTAGGAGTCCACAGGCAGAGAAACTCCAAATGTCAGTTAATTTATTTTGTAGAGACAAGTTAAGAGTGCTTCTGTTAGCTGAGCGTGGTAGCACATGCTAACCCTCTGGAGGTTGAGGCAGGAGGATTGGAAGTTGAATCAGCTACATAGTTAGACTCTGTCTCAGACCCTCCACCTACCACTAAGGTGTTTCTACTGTAATATATAATAACTAGTATGGAAATACTTTATCTTTAAAAAAAATCTATGAAAGCAATGTCCTGTTTTGGGTGGTACTGGGGAATCAAGCCCAGGGCCTTGAGCATCCTAGGCAAGCACTCTACTGCTAAGCTATATCTGTAGCCTCACAAATTCCTTTTTTGTTATTCGTGTGTGTTTGATGGTTATATGCCTTGTCCTCTGTGTGTGTGTGTGAGTGTGTGGGGTGGGTGTTTGCATGCTTTTTCCCGTGTATGGGTGCATGTGTGGGTGCATGTATGTGGAGGCCCAAGTTTGACATCAGCAATATTTCTTGATTGCTTTCTGCCTTATTTATTGAGGTAGGGTCTCTCACTTGAACTCAGAGCTTAGTATAGCTAGCAGGCTTGGTCCTTAGATCCCCAGCCTCTGCCTACAGAGTGCTAGAATTACAGGTGAGCTGCTGTGCATACTGGGCGTTTCCTTGGGTTCTGAGGATCTGAACTCCAGTCCTTAATGCCTGCTGCTTGTGCAGCGAGTGCTTTAATTGCTGAGCTATCTCCCCAGCCCACAAATGCTAATATTCCTTGACAAGTTTTAATTTATCAAAAATGCTTTCTTGCAGTTTGTCTCAAGGTTTCTGCTAACCTACTTGTCATTTCTGATTTTTATTTTCATTTGAACAGAGCTGAATCAAAGACATTCAGAATTTATAGCAATCTATTTCTGGCTGAGTAAAAAGTAGCTATATTTAGCTACTTTAAGGTATTCCTATAAAGCTTAGATAGTGAATTTTCCTACTTTTCCCACAAATTAATAAAAAAGTTGTTCTTAAACCCAAGAGATCTATCATGTTTTTTCCTCTCTGGCATTTGAAGCAATGTAAAAATGTCCCTTGGAATCAGTTCTGTGGGGGATTATAAAGGAAGGAAGACATGTGGTGTCTTCATAAGGCTTGTAGTCTGGTTAAATTGACTCTCCTGACTCTGATCATATGAAACAGTAAGTACAAAGTGATAAGTAGAAGGAATACTTGTTGAAGTGTCTGCCTTGCACAATCTATTTTACATGCAGCAGAGGCCTGGGGGATTAGGACATTTGAGAGCAGTACATGGAGTTTGTGAATAAGGGAGAGAATTCTGAATAGGAGAGGAAAACCTGGCACTGTGGAGTATACTTAGAAAGCAGACCAGTCAGTAGGATTTGTTTTGTAACCAGAGTTTCATTATGGTCTTGTTCTGAGTGCCCCCTAGCTTCTCTGGGTCCTGACATGGAATTGTCTTGGGTTATATTTCTTTTCTTTCTCATCCAAGAATCTCTGTAAGATCAATAATTTTTTTTTGCCACCCACTTAATCTCTGAAGGTGGCATTGGGAAGATTCTATGAAGACGCCATCATCAGAGTGATCACCAAGTGCCTCTTCAGTGCTTGTTTCAGTCAGGACAGAGTAGGTTACGCTGCAAATATCCATGTGGATTTTTAGATTTCAGATTTTAGAGAATTAAATAAGAAATTTTTATTTCCCATTTCTTTTTTTCTCTTGCTGCGTTCCCAGTGTGGGTTGGTGGAGGTGGCGAAAGGCAGAGTCTCACCCTGTTATTGTCATTTAGGGGCTCAGGCTGACCCAGCCACTACTTCCATAAACCCATTGCCAGCCATCAGCAAGGACTGAATCCTTTCCTCTGACAGTTTAACTCTCCTTTTCACTCTGTAACATTGTCAGAGCCACTGGTGAGTTTCTTCATATTTTCCACTTATAAAGAATTTCATGAATTTGTTTCCCATTGCATCAAGGAGTCCATCAATGAAGTCCATGGTGGTTTTACCTGGATTTGCTTCCAAAGTTGCTATTGGCATTTCATGTCTGTGAGGTCAGGAAAACCATGTGTGGGGAAGAGAAGCTGAGAGGTGGAGCTGGTTTCGTATCACAGAGCAAGCATGGGGTTACCTGCCACCCACTACCTGAAAACCACTGCGTGGCTTTCCATTTTATCTTTATGAACTTGATTTTCTTTAACTTCAATCTGAGGGAGTTCATGTGGATTTTGGGTACTTCTTTCAATACAATTTTTCTCTATAAATATGACAGAAGTAAAATTGAAATCTAGAAAGAGATGTGTGTTCTAGATTCTGTAACTTATTTATAGTTTTTTCTAAAGTTCTACCTTGTGGAGGGAAGTTTTTTTTTTTTTTAATGCAAGAAGTATCAATCCTTTTTCATACTCTTAAAATGTTTTCAGAATTCCTCAGCTTAGATCTGCTCTATGTATTTGCATAATCTGTCCCCTTTCCTCTTGTTATTTCCAGTTTGGAATGGGGAAAGGGGACTGGGCCAAGGTCATTGGCACTGGTAGCTCCACTTGGGCCCTTGGAGAGTCTTATTCTCATCCAGCAGGGAACCCCAAGTTCAGAATTACATGGTGGCAAGTCAGTTATAGCTGACCCCAGAAAGGTCTGCGTTCTTCAGTGATTCTTCATGTTTCTGAAAAGGGGCACTTAGAGTTAAAGATGGCAGACTTTTCCTTCCAATTTAGGTTTGAGGCTTAAGTGCTTTTGGTTCCCCAGGCGTCCAGACAGCTCGGGCTGCCTTGTTTCACACTGTTGGCAGCTTCCCACAGAAAACACTCACTGGGCTTTTTCTAACTTGTCAGGCACTATAACTTACAGTGCATTTGGGTAGAAAAATGTCCTATAATTAGAGAATCATTCAAAAAATGTCCTGGAACCACAGTCCTATCTCTAATTGTCAGGGAGGATTTGCTGTCAGTAGAGGGCTAGAGAGTGACAACATGGGCAGTATGAAATGTGGGTAATACGAGCATGAAAAAGACTCGGTTATGACTGATGCACGGTTAATGCTGAGAAATGCATGCACATCTAGGAACAGGGGTATGCTCACCTGATGCCATTCAGTGAGATGTGGCAGCTTCCTCAGGAAACTGGTGATACCCTCTAGCCATGTGGTATGTGGTGTGGGGTTGGCTGGAGCCCTGGTCCCCATTCGGTTCCTTTCCTCACACCCACCTGTCTGTCCTCCTCATGTCTGGGCCGCGTGGCTCTACCGCTCATGTCCTTTCCTGTGGAAGATTGCCCGAGCACCACCCAGAGTCTTCAGCTATTTTTAAATGAAGGCTTTCCTCCCGGTTACTGTGCCGTGCCACATGTGGCTGCCGTCCCACTTGTCAGCCTTAGGGGCGGCTGTAGGGTGACCCTGCCACTCTCTTTCTGGCACTCTGTGTGACCTTCAGGTTTCAGTCTTTCTGTGAACCCCGTTTCCTACTCTTGGTGACTAGGGGTTGTGGGAAAAAAAAAAGAGTCTAGAACTAAAATCCCTCATTTAGACGACGTTTGAGGGTGACATGGAATGTAAACCAGCAGAGAGTTCTTGGGAGCCCCTTGTGGCTCACAGGGGGTCTCATTGAATTCAGGAGGGTGGAAACTGCTGTGCAGGAGCTGAGGGAGAGTCCCACTTCTTTCTTCTTATGACCCTTCCCGTTCCCTTTTCCGTTCCTCTCTCCCTCCTGGTGGCTTTCTTGCCCCCTCTGCCAGATCATCTGGTAGCAACTGGGATATCTTGGAAATGGTCTAACTGGGGTGCCACAGACCTGCCCTCCTAAGAAGGCTGTTATTACAGGAACTAGTAGCTGTTTCGGGCATGCTAACAGATGGGAGTTTTCTGTCTGAGCATGGAAACTTAATGTTGATTTGGATGATATTAAGCTCCTATGATTCTATATTGTAAAGAGGTTGTGCATGCATGTAGAGGGGTGTGTGTGAGAGAAATTGATAGGGAGAAGAACAATACTTAATATGGTTAATGCTTTCCTAAATTTCTATTTGTTTTCCTAGGCAAACATTCTTATGTAAACTTACTTTAAAAGACAAATGAAACTCCCATCTCCTTTCGTGGCTGGTATGTGTGATGGATAGCTTCAGTTGTCAACTTGACACACTTGAGTTGAGGGAACCTGAGGAATTTCCTTCGTTAGATGGGCCTTTGGTCATGTCTGTGGGGGCATTTCCTTGATTACTGAGTGGTGTAGGAGGGCCCAACCCACTGTGGGCAGAGCCACTCTGAGGCAGGTGGTCCCATATTATATAAGAAAGCTGACTGAAGCTGGGCATGGTGGTATACACCTTTATTCCCAGCATTTGGGAGTCAGAGGAAGGTAAATCTCTGTGAGATCAAGGCCAGCTGATCTACAATAGCGAGTTCTAGGCTAGCTGGGGCTATAGGGAGACCTTGTCTCAAAAAAGACCAAAAAAAAAAAAAAAAAAAAAGAAATAATTTAGAGGTTGGAGAAATGGCTCAGTGGTTAAGAGCACTGGCTGCTTTTGCAGAGGACTCTGATTTGATTCCCACCACCCACATGTTGGCTAACAACCATCCATAGCTCCAGTTCCAGGGGAATCTGATGCCCTCTTCTGACCTCTGTGGGCGTTGCACAATGTGGGTGCACTTATATACATGCAAGCAAAACACTCATACACATAAAAGAAAAATAATAAATAAAATTTGAAAAAAGAAAGTAGGTTAAGCACAGGCCAGGGGAACAAGTCAATAAGCAGTGTTTTTCAGTGGTCTGTGTTCCAGGTTCCTGTCCTGAACTCTACCTTGGTGATGAACTGGGATCTAGGAGATGTGAGATAAAATAAACCCTTTCCTCCCCAGGTTGGTTTTGGTCAGTGGTTTTTATCACAGCAATAGAGAAGCAAAGTAAGAAAGTAAGGCACCTCAGTGAAATCTCTGACTTGACATTCCAGTCCCTACTGTGTGCACAGGCCCCATGCAACATCTGCCTCATTCAAATGAATAAAAATCTCTGGTTCTCTCTGGATCTAGTCCAGGTATTTGACTTCTCTTTATACTGCCTGTGATAAAGTGCAAAAATACATGGCACTTTATTCTCTTAGGTTCCTTTGGGGTATTCAATCTTCCCCAGATTCGAACCATTTTGACATACAGTGAAAATGTAGTGAGTTTAAAGATGTCTGTTTAAGAACAAAGCCCTGCTCGAATTTGCCTGGCTTCTTTTTCCAACTTAGCAGAATAACTGAGAGAATAAATTTAGAACTGAGTGTTTATTCCTCCTTGTCCTTTCCCCCCGCCTTCCTAGAAGCTATCAGGGCTTGCTTGAATTATAGTGCATTCCTTCTTGTCAGAGATGATTTGATTTCTGGTTCCCTTGTCCCTCGCCTCCCAGCCCACACTCTGAGTAATGATGCTGGGGTAGCAGATTGATGGGGAAAGGATTGGAAATGCAGCTCTGGCTGTGGACGGCAGGATGCCTGCTGCCTGCGACCAGAGATAGTTAGCAGATGGTCTTGGTGGAAGAATGGTGGGACTGGGCCTTGACAGAGCTGGGCCCAGGGGAAGAGGTACCCTGTGGCCTGGACTGCTCTGTTCATTCTCACCCAGCCATTTTGGTCCTATACTTATTACATTAACAGAGACTCAGTTTTTTTCTTGCTGTTGTCTTTAGTTTAGTTTACTTTGTTTTGCTTTTAAGCAATTTTATTATCATGTATATGGTTGCGAAATTATTTTATTTTCTAATGTTATATTAGTGCTGGTAATCAAACCTAGAACCACACATATGCTAGGCAAGTTCTATGTGACTGAACTATACCCCCAAGCTCCTGCATGTGCAGTTCTGTATTTCCCTTGGGGGTTTGCTAAACTCTTTGATGCTTTAGATTAAATATTTCGTTAAAATCGGAAGTCTTTCAACTATCATTTCTTTAAATGTTGTTTTAACTTTTCCACTCAACTCCTCCTTCTCCTCCCCTGGGATAGCCAGGCTATGAATGTTAGATCTCTTGGTATTGTCATACAAGTTCCAAAGCTCTTTAAAAACATATTTATTATTATTTTGAATTATGTGGAGGGTGGGGATATGTGTATGTTAGGTGCCCTCAGTTGTCAGAATCATCGGATCCCTTGGTGCTGGAATCATAGTTGTCAGCAACCCAACACAGATACTGAGATCTGAACTCAGATGCTCTACAAAAGCAGCATGAGCTCTCAACCACAGAGCCATTTCTGCAGCCCCTCCGCTTGTCATTTTCTTCTCACTTGTTCTTTCTGTTGCTTCCTCTGCAAGTTCATTCACTCCTGTACATCATACTCATTCTGCTGTCAGTCCATCCATTGAGATTTTTATGTTAGTTACTATATTTTTCTGTTCTAAAATTTCCATTTGGCTCTTCATAGCTCATGTTTTTGCTGAGTCTTTTCTTGTTGGTTTAAAAAGTGTATACTTTAACTTCATGTAAAGTTTTTTTTTTTAATAATAGCTGCTTATCAGTCTTGATCAAAAAATTTCTTCATGTTTGGTGCCTCCACTGAAATTTGTTGATTGTCTTTTCTCATACGATCTGGGAGTTTTCTGATTCTTCATATGTTTAATAGCTTGGCATCACATCCTGGACATTTTGAAAATAATTTAGGAGACTCTGAGTTTTGTTGACATACTATGGGTATTGGTGATATGTTGTTTTAATATGTACATGATTTCATTGCACTCAGGCATCAAGTTCCAGACAACTTTCAGTGGTGTTAGGGTTTAAATATGAAATGCACCCCCAGACTCATGTGGTGATGGTGTGGTTCTGAGCTGGTGGCACTATTTTGGAAGGTCTAAACTGGAGGAGGTGGGGTCTGGTTGGAGAGAGTAGGGTACTGGCCACTTCCTACCACTCTGCTTTCAGACCAGCATCATGCCACCTCACAAGCCCAGAAGCACAGGGCCAACTGACCATGCACTAAAAGCTCTGAGCCTGTGAGCCAAAGCCAGTCTTTCCCCTTCTTAAGTGGTTTCTTTCAGGTATTTGACATGTGGTAGGAAACTAACAGATGTAGGTTGTGAGCTCTCTGTTGGTTGTGCTTGCAAGGTACTTGCAGTATGTTTCAGAGCCATTCCTATATCTGTCTGTCTCAAAGACTTTGGTGTTTCACCCATAATCAAGTCTAAGCATGTGCAATTTGGGGTGAACTAGGACTTCATAAACTACTTTATGACGTCGCTTTCTGCAGCTATTACTCCTCCCTGTGGCTTTAGCATTGTCTGCTTCCTGGGACTTCCAAACCTCTGGACAGGTTTGGGTGTTAGGAAGCCATACTCTGCCTGTGCATTCCTACGACTGGAGCTCAGACTGAGGCCAACTGGGAGAAGAGAGACACATGCCACCCTCTTGGGCCTGCAGCCTCAGGTCAAACCATAGTTGCCTGTTCCTCTAAGTATTAGGTGTCTTTTGGGCTCCTATTTTGGTGTCTACCACTTTAGTGGCATTGCCTGGGGGTTGGGATACAAGAAACCGAAACTAGAGATTGAAGGGAGGGAGGCTTCTGTGTACTCTGAGCAGTGGGAGTCGCCTTCCTTCCTGAATGGGAGGGCTGCTGTGCGGCTGTCTGTGCTATGGGCTGAGCCCTGAGTGGGGATAGGGTCACTCCAAAGAGCACTACTCTCTCTGTGCTACTTTGAATTTTGTCTTTCTCCCTGATCTGCCTACCTTTTAGATTCCTCAGATAACTGCTCTGTGCTTCCTGATCATGTGGGTGGGGTGTGCTTAGCCATCTGACCCAGGACCTTTTCATTTTAATGAAAGTTTTGATAAGATATCTGAATTTCAAGTATCATTACAAAACATGTAATTGAACTTTGCTCTTTTAAAATCAGGGTTGAATCTGAGAATCTAGACTGTAACAGGAAGTCTGGAAGCTCTGATACGTAAGGGCACTGCAGGAATGTAGGAGGCTGATGCTCACAAACTCTCAGGTGTACCTGAGTTTGTGTTCTGTCCAGATACTGCTGCGTGCCTCCCTTTCCCGAAGCAACTCCTGCAGCACCCCACCCCACTCTGTTTCTGAAGAGGAATAAACAGTTTCCTGCAGTCATTGTTCCCTGCCCACTAACAGATGCTCTTAATTAGCACAAAATTGCTAAATAAATCTATTTTACTTGTTTTGGTTTTGTTTCTCCCAGAAAGCCTTGGCTTTCCTCACATCAGCAGACACTCAGGTCAGGGGCTCGTTCAGTTTGAAGCAAGGACTCACAGCCCTGTTCCTTTCCACGGATGTAGCTGTAATGGAGAGAGCCCATTGCTATCCACCCCACATGGTGGAAAACAGCTGGTTCTAAAGTCTTTCAGAAGCTTGGGAATGGTGGGAATGTACCTTTGGGAGTACTGAGATTTTTTATAATAATGATTTCAAATATTCTAGCATGATACAATATCACTCATACATTTCATCCCAAACAACAGTGTCATTGAAGCAGAGGAATGGGCTTATTTCATCTTAATTCCCCTGCCTGCCCCAGTATATGTATAAAAGAATGTGGGAGCTGGAGAGATGGCTCAGTGGTTAAGAGCACTGGCTGCTCTTGCAGAGGACCCAGGTTTGATTCTTATTACCTACGTGACAGCTAACAACAATCGATAACTTCAGTTCCAGAGGAATCAGACACCCTTTTCTGACCGCCATGGGCATTGCATGACATAGGTGCTCTTATCTCCATGCAGGTAGTACACTCATACACATAAAATAAGAATAATAAATAAAATATTTAAAAACGTTTGTGTAACAATTGTTTGTACTGCCATGCTTGATGGCAGAGGCTTGTAACTCCTGGCGCTTGATAGGAAGACCTCAAGTTCAAGGTCCGCATGAACTACATAGTCAGTTTAAAAGCAACACAGTGAGGTCAGATCTCAAAACTAATGATGTCACTGTTTTTAGTTTGACAGTTTCCTCATGGGTTGTATGAGATCATTTATGAGGGTGAAGAAACTGTTATGCCAAATTTCCAGACAAAGAAAGCTTCTGCACAAGGCAGAGGTGGTGGCTTTCTTTTCTAGGTCATGGGTGGGCCTGATTCAATTTCTTTTATATATCATCAGTTTTGCTCCAGGCCTTTGTCTCGAATTAATGAATGCAGGTTTATGGCATGAAAAGAAGTATTTTAAAGACTGCTTTTAATTTTTGCATTACCTTTTAGGAGGAAAACCTTAGAATTCAGCTTTTTTGGCTTTGAGAGAACCAATTTTTTAAAAATAAGGGACAAAACTTAATGCTGGAATCACAACTGGTAAAAATATTCAAAAGCTTCATGTCTTTGCTCAGACCTGTTTTGTTGAGTCAGATTTCTGTATCTGTTGACATCTAGAAATTCAGATAGCTGCAAAATAGCCAAGAAACAACACGAGTTAGTTTTGTATAGGATCTTCTAAGTTCCTGTATATAACGAAGACTTCTGCCTCCCTTATAATACACATTTCTCATAGTAAGGTTTGTCAAAAATAAAAGAGTACCACTGCTTTTCTTTGGAAATCCAGGAACTTGAGTGCCCGAGAAGCTCATCTAATACAGAGGAGCTTCTTGTATGGATGGCTGGAGTTTAGAAGGCAGGACCGTGGATGTCAAAGGAAAAGAGGGGCTTTCCTCCCTTCAGAGTCATTATAATGTTCCACTTGACATTTCTGAACAGGTTTGAGGGGAAATAAAGAGACAAATGAATCCAAAATGATTCTACCTGTAGCTACCTTGGGCTAAGCTACTGCTTTACCTGTCTCAAGAGTGATTCGATGAACAGATGGGACTGGGAATCCACAGTCCCGCATTCTGGTCACTGATATTTGAGGTATATGGATAATAGGCACATAGTGAAAAATGGCATTTTAGAAATTGTTTGGAGTAAAACCATCATCGTAATTTTTTTTTAAAGAAAATGATGGGTTTGACTCTTTTCTTTTAAACTTGCCTGGGTATTTGAAGGTGCTCATAGAATTCTGTTTGTGGGAATTTGGGAAGAGCATTATGTTGATGTGTGCAGTGGAGAATTAAGACAAATGATAATTGAAAGAGATGATAAAAGCTAGTGGTTTCCATGGGGAAATAATCACGACCTGCTGTCAGATTGATTCCAATAAGAACATTGCTTTATGTGAAATGTTTTTTAAACAGCTAGCTCAAAGCAGGAAGCAGAGCACTTCCGAAGGCATCTATTTGCTGTGCGTGTGTTTCTATTAGACCTCCATCTGAGCTATCTCAGCTTATACTCTCCACCAGCACAGCTGTGTTTAGCTTCTTTGTGGTCAACACTTAGTTGGAAATGAGTAATATTGGGTTCCAGAAAGACACTGTTTATGGAGCCTTAAGGTAATTCTATGTTTTACCATAGGAACTCACAGTTATTGATGTGTGAAGTCACTTTTGCCTGTTAGTCCAGGTTAAATGCTGCTGAAAAGAACTTTGATGACTTTTTGGGTATCTAGCTATGGAAATCTTTCCTCATGATCTGTGTTGTATTTTGTGTATTTATTATGGTGTAATATGAAAGCACCCCAATTTCCTTGTGCCCTTATTGTGCACTATAGAGGAGTCTCTCAGACCCCCTAAATGGTTCCTTGCATTTATTGAGTGACACAGCTGTGTCCTGTATGAAATTGTAACAAAAAGCCTGGCATGAGGCACAAATGCCCACAGAATGAATGAGTGAATGAATGAATGACTTTTTGGTCAAACCTCACTGCTTCTTTGTGATGCTTGCTGCTCAAGGGAACTTCAATTACCCATCCACTTTACTCTTCCGGCTCTGACCCTGGGGAGGCTGATGGCAGGGACCAGCCTTGACTTCCAGCTGGAGGCAGGAGAGTGGTGAGTAGGACACACAGGGTGGAGTCTGTAATGGGATTGCTGTGTTCCTTTCTTACAGGCCCTCTCTCTATACCGTTTCCCTAGGTCTCAGGGACCTCTGAGACCAGCCACAGGCATCACATTATTTCTCATGTACATCCTCAAATTTGACCTTTGTAAATTGTTTCTGTGAAATTCTCTTTTATTAATCAGTTTGAAGGCTTCCAGTAGCCTGCTGAGTTCCTGACTGATGCTTACCAAACCACTCGGATGAAAAGTTGGTTTAGCCTAGATATGATGGTCTGACCCTCTTGCAGTAAACTCTCTCTGGAAGAGATCAGCTGACCTCCACATTAGAGATGACTAGAGGAGGAGTCCGCAAACTATAACCCGTGGGTCAAATCCAGCCTGTGGCTCTGTTTCAGGAGTGGACTCTTTAGTGGAACCAGCCACAGGAAGGACCATTTATTTACTTACTCTCTTCCGTCTGTGGCTGCTTTGGAGCTAGAACAGGAGATGAGAGGGTGCAACAAGGTTCATGTGGCTTGAAAAGTCTAAAATATTTGTCATTTGACCCATAATAGGAAAAGTTTGCTGATTCCTGCTTTAGAGGAAAATCATACATGTGAACCTCATCATTTCCATCAGAAACTTCTAGATCAGCTACAGAGGGCACTTGTGAGGTGCCTGGAGGCTTCAGACCCCAGGTCTTACAGGATGTTGTGGAACCCTGTGTTCATTTGATGCAGAAAAGGATGTGACCAAGCACAAGGCGACGGTTGTGTTTAAATGTGTTTAACTTGTGATTTCAGAATTAGTTTGCTGAAAAGGATAACTCTCCAAAATGTCTTATTTCCATATCAAAGTTATTTTGTACAAATGCAGTGCCACTTTCTGACAATGACATCTCTTGGGAGAGTCCAGGTTATATTCAGATCTGTATTTACCATTGTCTGGCATGGAGGGGCTGATCCCCAATGAATATTGATTAACTCAATGGTTATCAACTTCTACTCTGAGAATAAAAAATAAATAAGGGGGGTAGATGGTAGATTAGCTAGTATTCTTTAATTGTCTCTGCACCAGCTTCATAGGACAAGAGCAATCTATAAGATAGGTCTGTACCCAGCAAAGGCACTTCACATGGCAGATTAGCTACATGATTTTTTTTCCTGAGACAGAGTCTTACTATATAGTTGTCTTACTTTTCCTGTTGCTGTAATAAAATGCCCTGACAAAAGTAACTTAAGGGATGGAGGATTTATTTTGGCTCACAGTTCATTACAGTCTATCATGGTGGAGTCTTGGCTGCAGGAGCTTGAGGCAGCTGGTCAAATTGCATCCATAGTCAAGAAGCAGAGAGTAGTGCATGCTTGTGCTCAGCTCACGTTCACCTTTTTATGCAGTCTAGGGTCTGAGTACATACAGCAAATATACATGAAACCCTGCAAACAGTGTTTGTGTGCTGAGATTGATCCTTAAAGGAAACCCTGCTTTGTATTTAGTGGAGCAGGTTTCGCACCTTTGTTTGTATTAGACAACTCTGTCTAATACAGAAAATGGTGCCACCCATAGAGGGCAGGTCTTCCCACCTCCATCAACCTAATCAACATAGTTCCTCATAGGCACTGCCAGAGGCCTGTCTCTCAGGTGATTCTACATCTCACCAAGTTGACAATTGAAATTAACCATTATTAAACAGACCAGAGTAACTTTGAACTTGTTAGCTTCCTTCCTCAGTGTCCTGAGTATAGGGACGATAGGTGAGCCACCATACCTGTTGACTGGCTATATAATTTTTGAGGTCCGGTGTAGAATGAAAATGCAGGGCCTCTTGTTCAAGCATCATGTAGAATTCAAGTTAGAGTCAGCAGAGTGATAAGCCAAGCATTAACCTACTGACCTTCCACAGCTACATTCCCCTGAATGAAGCCCCAAGAAAGGGACAGCTTGCAGGGGGTTAGAGAGGCTCTTTCAATGTGGCAGAATTTCACGATGCTAAGTCACTACTGGAACAGCACAGGCTATTGGGGGACTAAGCAATGACAGGCTTTAAATACTGCCTAGTCCTGCATAATACTTCATTACTTACAAAGTGTTTGCATGCGTCTCAGATCGTCACACAGCAAGGGATTGCTCCTTCACACCCAGATACCAGCTTCACACTGATCTGCTTGCCTGACCCCCACTTCTTGTTTGAGTTTAATCCAGGCACTCAGGCCACCCCCATGTAAGGTAGACACTTACATTTGTGCTAGCGTGTCTCATAGCCAGCTTGTTTAATGTTTCTTTTTTGGGACGGAGCTGTGACAGATAATTTTCGCTACAAAACCTGACTGGAGAATGTTGCATGTACAGGAACGGTCTCTCATCTGGTCCCCAGAGCCTCCCTCATCATAAGTGGGAGTTAGGCTACCCTGACCACTCTGCAGGAACTCCTGTGCCATGACCTTTGAAGTCTTTCTTGAAGATAGGCCTTCCCCTGGCCAGCTGCAGGAGCTTCTTGGGCCCTCCATCATTTCCCTACCTGCAGACTAAGGCTTCCTCTCCCCTTGGAATCATGGAGTCAGTCTCTGGGAGGTCTCCTGATGGTGACAACTCTGGGCACAAGGAACTTTGAGCTCCAGCAGAGACTTCCTGATCAAAGATTCTTTTTGCTTGGAGACTCCCATTTTTGCTTTTCCAGATCCCTGCTTTCTCCAGCCCTTCTGCCGCCCATCCTTGCTGCAATGAGACGCAG
The DNA here is from genome assembly GCA_035773235.1 of Eospalax fontanierii. Lineage (NCBI taxonomy): Eukaryota > Metazoa > Chordata > Mammalia > Rodentia > Spalacidae > Eospalax > Eospalax fontanierii. The sequence goes on from CM069545.1 coordinate 49,109,486, forward strand.
TGCACATCCCTAACCATCTGTTAGTAGGTGTACCTCAGGGCCTCTGCTGACAGGTGTAGGCTGTTTCACGGTCTCCAAAAGGCTACCCTCCCAGTCCTGGGGCTGCCTGCTTCAGAGTCCTTGTCCCACACAGGAGTTCAGCAGCTACGTGGTATTGCCCATCTTCCCGTTCTGAGGAAGATAACCAAAGACCTGTGTGTTTCTTTCCCATGAAGTTAGCACTTGACCTTTATGGTGCTATGAACTTCAGAACTGCCCTTTAGGAGCACAGATTCCCAAAGCTCGACCTTTTCCTCTACCAAAGCTCTGTCTTTGCCATCTGAAGGGGGAGAGGTATCATGTGGTAGATATAAAGCCCACAATTAAGGGTCTGTCAGACGGAGTCAGATGGAGTTTGTCTTTGCTCAGACAGTCCCCAGGGGTCATTGCCACCAGCTTCTTGAACTTGGGCACTGACTTTCTTGTGCTTTATCTTCCTATGGCTGATATACCTTTCATTGACAGCAGCTGTTTCCACACATGAGACAGCTGAGGCAGCCTTGGCCCCATCTGACCCTCCCTCTGCCCCGCCTGGCCTCTCATCTTATGTTCTCTGTCTTGCACAGGGTCCCCGGTGGCACATAGAGCTCCAGCCATGGGCAGGCCCTGCTCAGTCCCTGGATGAAGAAGCCTGGAGATTCCTGAACTACATCAGTACCACTCAGGTTGGGTTTCTATCTCAGATGGATTTGGGAATATCAAAGACACTAACTGAGCCTTGCAAGAAGAGTCTGCCCTCCAGACACTGGAGGTTGTGAGGGACTCCTGATAGGACAGGGGAGGGACCTGGTTTCTGTGCTGCTGCTGCTGCTGCTGCTGAAATTTCTCCACCCCCACAGCGGCAGATAAAATGATCTCCATGTGCTTGCCATCTTCTTTCTTCCAGGACTCCCATCAACCTGGAATGTTCTAATGATTCATCCCCAAGTGTTTTAAAGAGTCACTTTAGAAAATTGCTTTGGAAAGCCATTTGAAGCGACAGATTTGTCCCCATGAGTAGGCAGTCAAGTGTGTCACAAAACAAAACCATCATCTGGAAGCTCAAACTCCTATTTGCATTTGCCTGTGTTCTTCCCAGCCACAGACGCTTGGCAGCCAGGCCAGGCCAGGCAAAGGGGCCTCGGACACCCTGAAGCAGAACTGCAAGAAGTTAATGACTCCAGTGCTCACTTCCCTCTCCTTGGAGTGCCCTAAATCATTAGTGAGCTCGGCCTTTATTAGTGGCTTAACACACACTGGCAGCTCCTGCCTGGCTCAAGGGTGAGGTGGAGTCAGGTCCTGGGCAGGCAAGAGAGTGTCCATTAGGAGAGTCTAGGGCTCTTGACACATTAATCAGAAGGTTCATCTCATGTTGCCTGATCCCAGGGAAAAAGCAGGCATAAGAGAAGAACAAGGGACACTTAGCCCTGGTCTGAGAGGTAGCTATGAATTAGAATTTTGCGTGCTTTGGAACTGAGCACAGGCCTACCCTAGGACCTGACCTGGGGCAGGAGTGGCCTGGGGGGATGGGGTTGGGTTGGGGGGACTGGATCCTTTTTTCCTTCAGTCCATCGGCTCTTGGCATTGCACTGAACCTTGATGCCTGTCTACCTCCTTCCTTCTTTCTCTCTCTCCCTCCTTCTCTCCCTCCCTCTCTTTCTTCTTTTGAGAGAGGTTTTTGCTATGTAGCCCAAGCTGGCCTTGATCTCAAGATCCTCCCGCTTCAGCTTTCTGAGTGCTGAGATTACATGTGTGCCACTGTGCCTGGCTCATTTTTATATCTTTAGAGGATTAGTTTAGGGGTAAAAGTCCTATTTCTTCTAAGATGCAACCAGACATGGAATTTGTCACCCAGACATGAAAATAAAAGCTTGTGGAATTAATCATGGAGGATAGGATGACAAATCAGTCCCTGTACTTTACATAATTCCATCTTATTTGGCTGCTGCAAGTTAATTTGGTGGACTTATGCAGTCTTAATTAAATACTGAATTTTTAATTTTACAGTTTGGCTTTACATGAAGGATAGGTGGCCAGAGCTTTTAATTATAACTTGGAAAAGCTCTTAAAGGCCTAGAGAAAAATGAGAGCTATTAAATGTATAAACTGAATTTGAGAACCATAAACTTCACCTTCACTGAACATGAGTCTCCAAATTTCATTTTATATGTATTTTAGGTTAATGTTCTATAATTTATGTAAGGTATATTTTCTTAGAAGTTGCTTTGGGAGCGTTTCTTTGTCATTTCAGGCTTTTCTTGAGTCTTTCTCATCAACTATGGTCTGAGAGGGGAAAAATATGTATAGAAAAAAGAAAAGGAAGCATGCTTCCTTTGATGTGATGTAGGCTGATGTTGGAACCTGGTGGCTTCTATGGCTACCCCTGTTCTGATCCCAAGAAGGAAGGAACTGGAGCAAATTGTATCTAAGGTGTCCTCTGTGATCTTGTGCTACACAGAAAGTAGAGTATGGTGGTTATTATCCAAGTATTTTGAGCACACATGTGCCAGGGACTGCTGTAGACACTGCGGATGCTGTCTCCCCCTCAAGGAGCTAAGAAATGAGCTGTGAAGACAGAGAAGTGGATGTATAACTATTATGCAGCTTGATAAGTAGAACAATAGAGATTTGGTTGCTGAAGCTGTAAGAAAAAGATTTTTTCCACCTCCCTTAGTTCTAATGTTAGCTCTTCGGCTTAGATCTGTGATCATAATTAGTACAAGACTTGGCAAGTTAGAGCAAAGCGGCAATGCTTTGCTAAACATGGTCATGGAGAGTGTCCTAAGACAGTAAAGAAATGACCAAAGCATTATGCTTTCATACTTTTTAGATGAAGAACAATAAACTTGTGAAGGAACAAGTTCCTTAGGCAATAAAATCCTAGGGATGTCACCAAATGGTATGTGTTGGGGATGGGGCAGTAGAACCTCAAGTGTTAGCAGATGCTGGGGGTAACTTTAAAGTTTGCTTATTCCATCTTATTGTAGTCCCAATTACCAGTCTATGGCAATCAAGGCTATTTCCTGGACTTGGTATGAGAAGGCTACCCTACTCCAAAGAATCTATGATTTCTTACATGGAGGAAAAGTCAGGCTAAATAGCTCTCTCTGAAGTTAGAGTTTCTTTAGTGATTGCAGCTTGAGGTAATTAATTGTGTCAACTTGGCGTATTTTGAGGTGCCATATCTTGAGTTCCTTCAAGACTCACTGGAGGGATTTGTGTCCCCTAGAAAGAATATGATAGATTGCATACCTCACAATGGGTTGTAATCAGGAGACGTTCTATCCAGAAAAAGCATTGTTCTTGGACGATTTCCAGATTCCTAGGAGGTCAGCAGGTGGGAGCCATCACATGTGACATGGATTTGTTGTCAGTTTCTTTTACTAAGCTTTGTTCCTGTACCTTCCCCCTCTAACCCGGAGCTTTTTGAGTGCTTTTGTGGCGTACACTTCATTTAGAAGTCATCTCTACAATGAAAGCTTGAAAAACGGCAGAACATTAAAGTCACTGTTACCTAAGATTTGCAGTAAGCAGTAGTGAGTCATAGCAGGCTTGGAAACAAAACCTTGGAAAGTACTAAAATGAATGCTTTTATGATGCTTAAATTTTTTTCCCTCAAATTTGTGTTGAAGCTTATACCGGACGACCCAACACTCGATATGTTCGTGGCTGGCACTCTGCTTGTCTCTGAGTTCTCAAATTTAAATAAAATGCCCCTCAGTAGGAAGTCAGATGCAAGAGAGGTGTATGTCCTCTAACAGAAAGTGGGCAGGTGGGTGGGAAAGGCTCTCGAGGCTAGAGGAATTTGGGAATAGAGGCGCATTGGGCAGCATGGCATTAGACAGCCATGGCCATGGTGCCCCTGAACTTGTGCATTGTGACGACCTTGCTGACATGACTGGGGCCCTGCAGCTTTGATGTAACACCAGAGGATATGGTATTTGACAAGAGTATGCAGAGCATTGAGCTCAGCTTAATTAGCAATGTTTTTTCTTAACATGAAAGACCATGATTACATGGCAGAGTTCTGCAGTCATTATAGTCATCTGCTAACAGGAAATGGTTAAATCATACCCACACTGCTCTGTTCTGAGGGAAGGCTCCACAGCCAGTTTTTTATGGCAACCCCCAAACCATATGCCTTCAGGAAGCAAGCTTTGCAGCACAGAATTCATCTAAGCAATGGTGGCTGTTCTAAAGGAGAAAAAAAATGTTTTCAATTCTTTCTATTGCCTACCCATCTAAAATCCATCTCTCCAATTATCTACCATTTATTTGTAAAAATAACCTAAGAACTCAGGCTCTGGCGATACAGATTATAACTTTGCAACATTATAAAATAGCATCTATTATATTTACACACAGAGAGATTAAAAAAAACAGCAAAAAATCATTTCTGCCCCTGAGCTTTTCAAAATAATGAAACCATATAAACATACAGTTAATTGTTGAGGAATTCTTGCCAAAAGTCCCCCAATTTTTAAAGACTCCTTTGCCACATTCTATTCATGAATTGATAGAATTGCTATTCAAGCTTTTGGGATGCGAAATGAAATGAAAATAAATCAGATCCCTTTAAGCTAAATTTTTAAAAAAATTCACAAAGCATTTTTTTCCTAGAGTCTATTTTCCTTTGTCCAGACCTAATTCACTTTATATGCTAGAATTACAAGGGGAATTAGGCAGGCAGAGAATATAATTACTTCAGCTGGAGCTTAGCTTGAAGTTCTTGCCCTCACTTATTTTGCTTGCAAGTGAGTTTATTGAAACCCTGGCTATAAATCTTAGCCAGAAAGTTTGAAAAAAATCAATATTTAATTAATTTTTAAGAGCAGAATTTTATGGAGGACTTCTAGTTATTTTCAAAGCTAATGTCTATCAATAAGATGGTTTGTGAATGGTTAAAACTGGATAATTCTTGTGCTGTATTTTCAAGCTAAGAGAGGAAGGGGAATGGAAAAGAATCTCTCTCTACTAGGAGTATATCTGTACAGGATGAAATCTTAAACTAAGAAAAAGGTGCTGCATTATTAAGTGTCATCTTCACTAGAGCAGACACCAGACCATGACTTCGGCAAAGGAGGAGCAGCTGGACCTCCATGCCCTGTTCTTGGCCCTTAGTTCTCTACTTTGGGAGACCACTGATTAACTGTTGTTGCCAGCTCCTTAGTTCCTTTGTAAGGGGATGGAAAGACTGTTGTTTTCAATTGAAAGTTCTGACCCTTGCTGAGACACCTGTGCTAAGACACACATGAGATCCGGATGAGTCTTTTCTTGCTAATCGTTCACAAAAGGCCAAACCCTCCAGTAAACTGTCAGAATCACTTTCCAGAAAACCCCTGCGGAGCTAATTAGACTAAAAGTTCCCAGAGGTCAGTCTAGAAGTTCTGATCCTTTGTAGATCTGGAATGGAATCCAGAACCTGCCTTTTAACTATGAATCAACCTCCAGGCGATTCTTCAGAAGGTTAACCACACCTTAAGCAACACTATGACAGAGGTCAGAGTGGGATTTTGATGGCATAGGAAGGGCATTAGGTACGCATTGTATGTGTCACCATGAATGAGCTTAGGGAGAACTGTCCACAAAGAACAGTAGCAAAGGGAATTGTCAAACAGTTTAGTAAAAACACTCCAGGAATCTGCCCTGGAGCACAAATGGATTAGGTTTGGGGAGTCCAGGACCCATGGAAGTACCCTTAACTGATCAGCCTCTTGTAGAAGGCAGAACATGGAATAGAGTTCCAGGTTCACAGCATAGTAATCTTCCCTCTAGAAGATCAGGGTTGAGTGAGTACCTAGAGCTCTGAACACTTAGATTGGACACTTCCTTGTCTTTGGGTGGGTGGGGAAGAACAGAGGAGCTGACAGAGGCAGACCTTCCGTTTCTCTCTGGCCAAGTAGAAGATGAATTACACATGATAACTTGCCCATGCATTCTGTTAGTGCCCGTAATTTGTAGTTGTTGCTTGAGAGATGATTTAATTCCATTTTCCTCTTACTATTTTTTTCCTTTTGAACAGTGATTAAAGACAGAGAAGTGGAAAGATCCTGGGTTAAAAGAAAAGAAAATCTAATGTTTTCATTGTTGTTTGCTTTTTATTGAGACAGAGTCTCATATAGCTCAGGCTGGCCTCAAATTCCCTATATATCAGAGGATGATCTTAAACTTCTTCTGCCCCTGTTTCCAGAGCTTCAGGGCTGAGATTGTGCCACCACACCTGACTGTTACCTCTTTTAATTTCCCAGGGCTCACACTCAGGGCATCAGGCTTGGTGGTAAGTGCCTTTACCTGCTGAGCCTAGAATATCTTTTTAAGGAGAAAAAAAAAAATTCACTTGCTGGTTTTCAATGAAGGACAGCAACGAACCTCAGAACCTTTGCATCTGGAGTGGTCTGTTGCCCACCACATGACTCGGAGAGTTCCGAGAGATGAGAAGTGCGGCGGACTGTTGCTCAGTAAGGCAACTATGTGGTCCACAGGACTTGTTTTCTTCTATTTGAACAATATTGGCTGTGCAAACAGTACCAGCCTCAAACCCAAGCCATGTTCCCTTATGAAGTTCATTTGCTTAATTAATGTGAACGTGGAATTAGAGCTTCTTTCTGCTGGACTTAGATCCACATTCCCTTTGGTTTTCTTGCCTAATTTTGATGGATTAGTTAGGAGAAATGCTTGATTAGCTTGGCAGTGCTTTCTTCCTGGGGCTCTTGCCCTTCTTTCCCAGGAGCTGGCTCATTAGAGCAGATTATTACAATGAATTCTGTCCTATCAACAGGGACTCCCTAGGAACTTCACTAGACCCAGGAACAGCTATCTACCAGGATAACACATGTTGCTCTCTGACTCAGTGGCCCTACATTATTTGCCTGAATAAAGCACAGATGACCCTACGAGTATCCTGAGATATGCGCCCATGGTTGTATTACACATCTTTTTAAAAAATGTATTTATTTTTATTTTATGTGTGTGAGTGTTTTGCCTGCATGTATGTAGGTAAACCACATGTGTGCAATGCCTGCAGAGGCCAAGAGGGCATCAGAGGCCCTGGAACTGAAGATACTGACAGTTGTTTCTTGCCATGTGGGTGCTAGGCGCTGAACAGGGGTTCTCTGCAAGAGTAGCTCTTAACCACTGAGCCATCTCTCTCACCCCATATCACACATCTTGCACTAGTCAGGCTGCCTTGTCCTCTGGATTCCCTCCTTAGTCTGACCTTCCGTCAGTTTCCATTCGGCAGCTCTCCTCTACCGACGCACCTCTGCGTAGCCTCCTGGCCCCTCTTCCCCTCCCACCCCTGCTCCGCGTTTGCAATCTGGGCGAGCAGCCACAGCAGCACTCGACTCCCCTTCAAACCTGCGTTGAGTCTCCATGAGGTTACTTCTTATCTGGCGTGTCACTGAAATTCCTCTGAACAGTTCACAGCAGTCCTGTGGTTCCCTGGGGAGAGCAGTTAGCAGTGGAGGACGTAACCCTCCCACTACGGTTTTCAGGCATGCGGAAAGCAGCAAAGTCTCTACCTGCCATTCATCATGCAGCATTCTAAATTATTCATATTGATTTCCAATCCTTACAGATTGCATGCGATCATATGGGCACAGACAGCCTGGCTGCTGACTCCAGCCCTGCAAAGAAGCCCTGGCTGGTGTGCCTCGATGACAGGTTTGGCTTAGCTCATCAAATCCGCAGCAAGCAGTGCCGCGTCTACTCTTTAGGGTAAGAACATTTTGTACGGCAGAAGAGAACGCAGACATTTGTGCAGGCAGCCAAGGCCTTTTCCGTGGCACAGCGGACAGCTGGTGGCAGTGTGTGCGGGCGCTGTGCTTTGTCTCATGTCACCACTTCGGGCTGATCTGCTGTGCAGGTGCGGGCACATCGCTGACTCTGATCGCCTTGGGCAGAGCCTCTTTCTCTCATTCCGGTAACAAGTTGGCAGGATCAGTTCTTAGTGTGAGGACCATCCTCATGGAGAAATCAAGATCTTCAGCTCAAATCAGAACTCCTTTGTTAGAGAGAAATATACGAATGAATACAGCTAGGAAAAGAGTATGCTAGAAACTTTATGTAGAGTTATGAGTGACCTAAGACAAATAATGACCACTACTGGATTTTCCTATTTTGGATCAGTGATCCAAAGAATTTACATGATAAGAAAGTAAAGGGGATTCTCAGAAACAACTTGTACTTTTTGTTAAAATATGACATTCAGTTATTTAGGTTGAAAATGACCTCAATGTATAAATGGACTCAGAGAACTTTTTGTAAAAGAATGGATATAAAGTAATAAGATCATTTCACCAAGCATTTCAGTACTTTTGTATGCGATCCTGGCGCATAAATGATGCATGTCTCAAAACGAGGCAGGAGGGAAATATTTCTTTTTGGAACATCTTGCTCCGCAGACTCAGGAGGATTCAAGTAGGTTCTCAGGTTAGACCACTGAAGTCTTTTTGTAAGCAATGCAGAAGATCTCCAAAATGTCACATGTAGTTTCTCACCTATAGGTTTCACTTAATTCATTCTACTGTCTACTATAGATCCCTGCCAGCCAGATGCAGAAGTGGTCATGGGTAGGGGCAGACATCCAGCAATGCGAAGACCTCCCCAAAGGGACTGATGTAGAAGGGATAATCATTGCTACCAAACTGCTTCAAACAAGAATCACTAGTCCCTGGGCTGGAGATGTAGCTCAGTTGGTAGGGCGCTTGCCTAGCATGCATGTAGTCCTGGGTTTGACACTTAACACCACATAAGCCAGACTTGATGGCTCCTACCTGTAATCTCACTTCTCAGGGGTAGAGGCAGGAAGATCAGAAAACAAAATCACCTTCCACTACATACAGAGAGTTCAAGGTCAACCAGGGATTAATGAGACACTGTCTCAAAAAAGCTACTTTTTAAAAAGCAATAAAAGTTTCAAATAAAAGTTTGAAGATAATGAAAAGATTCTTAAATAAGTTGATATCTAGGGGTGGGGCTTGGCATACAGAAGGAACTCAATATTTGTTCTGTAAAGGACTGCTCCAGAGGGAAAAGCTGGGAAACGAAACTGTTCCTGCTGTGCTTTGCCAGTTGGTTAGAACTGAGCTCTTGTTTCCTGGAAACCCACTAGCTACACTTCCAGACTGTAGGAAGAATGGAAAGTTGTGACAGCAGAGTTTATTTTATGTCACATTAAAATTTTGTGAAAGTAGGTCAAAAAATAATTGCATATTACAATATGCAAATTAGAGATGTCATCTTGGTCCTATTTCCTTGTTCCCAAATGCCTGTATATTTTGCTTAACATTTTATATCCTGGAATAATTTCATTTAAAGCATATAACTGAATGAAATAAAACTCAGAAAGAGAGGAACCCCCCTGAAATATATTTCATTTCTTTGGGAATGATTCTGTCCTCTGAAAATCCGTGTGTGTATGTGTGTGCGTGTGTGTACGTGTGTGTGTGTGTGTGTGTGTGTTTGTGTTTAAGACAGGGTCTTGCTGTGTAGCCCTGGCTGATTCGGAACTTGCTATGTCGACCAGACTGGCCTCTGCCTCATAAGTGCTGGGATGACTTCGTGTTTCAGATGAAAACTTGTCATTTCATGCAATGTTAAAAATACAAGAATCAATAGCTATGAAATATTTGATTAATTATCATCATTTATGCTGTGAGAAACCCATTCTTCTCCCCATCTAGAAGTTGGCAGTTTATAGGTTTAAATGATCACCTATCTGGATCCCCTGATACTGCTAGTGTGCTGAAACACCCCAAGAAAGCACTTCTTACTTCTTCTAAACGAACTCTCTCTCTCTTTCTCTCTCTCTCTCTCTCTCTCTCTCTCTCTCTCTCTCTCTCCAGTGATAAGGTTTAAAAACTTTCTCAATCTCCACTCTAGATTTCTTCCATTATTGTTAGCTTTTTATTTTATTATTTTAAAAAACACTATATTTATTATGCTTATTTCATCTGTATGAGTGTATTGTCTGCATATATGTAATTGTACCCATGTCATGCAATGCTTACAAAGGTCAGAAGAGGATATTGGATCCCCTGGAACTCGAGTTACAGATGGTTGTTAGCTGCCATGTGGGTGCTGGAAATCAAACCTTGGTCTTCTGCAAGAGCAGACAGTGCTCTTAATGGCTAAGTCAACTTAGCAGCCCTTATTTTTGGCTTTTGAATAGCTTTATCTACATATAACTCATATAATTAAATACACAATTTGGGGAGAGTTGTCACTACCCTTAATTTTCCAACATTTTCATCACCCTTTCCTCCCTCCAAACCCCTGGACCAACATGTTACTCCCAGTTTCCTTCTAATCTTTATCCCTCCTAGAGTTGTGTGATATAAACCTGCACACCCCATGCAGGCATCCTGGTTGCTTTCCTCAGTGACATCAGAAAAGAGGCCTCGCCAACATGGCTGCTGGTTGTTCTCCTTTTGGAAATTTAGCCCTATAACCCTCCCCTCCCTGTTTCTCCAAAACCTTTTAGATTTGATAGTTTTTCTACGCTGAAAACTTGTGCCCTAAAACCCCCGCAGTAATCTGTGCAGAATAATGTTTATAAGTACAAACTATAAACCTGTATCTCCCTCCTAAAGAGGAAGGTACAGCAGTGTTAATTAGAAGGCTTATATCTGTGGATGTGCATTTTAACTGCTTAAGTGCCTCATGGCCACTCTGCTGATCCCTGCATTTCCAGGCCTTGGCCACAGTAGCCATGTGACTAGCTGTGAGCAATGACGTGAGTGGGAGGGGCGTGTGCAGCTTCAGGCTGTGGCTCCAGGAGGAAGGGATGTGACAGTCGCTTTGCCTTCTCCCTCTCTGAGTGACTCTGGTACAGACTGGAGGAGAGAAGTAGACCAGTCATCTCAGACCCCGAAGTAGAAGTCACTACACTTCCTGCTCCATGGACTAAACCTCAAGCTAAGTATTTCTATCTTTACTATTAAATTAATAGTAAAAAAACTGGTTTTCAGCTGCGCATGGTGGCACATGCTTTTAATCCAGCACTTGAGAGGCAAAGGCAAGCGGATCTCTGTGAGTTCAAGGCCAGCCTGGTCTACACAGCGAGTTCCAGGACAGGTGGGCTTCAGGGAGATCCTGTCTCAAAAAGACAGAAACAAACAAACAAACAAAAAACCCCCAAACTGGTTTTCTTACCTATTTAAAAAATATTTATTATTTTTATTTTGTGTGTGTGAGTGTATTGCCTGCATGTGTGTGAGTGCACCTGTGCCGTGCAGTGCCCCCGGAGGTCAGAAGAGGGCGTCAGATACCCTGGAACTGGAGTTACCCATGGGTGTAGCTGCCATGTGGATGCTGGGAATCGAACACGGGTCCTCTTCAAGAGCAGCCAGTGCTCTTAACCACTGAGCCATCTCTCCAGCTCCTATTTGTTATGTGATAGTTGTTACAGTTATTTGCTCAAACTGGTCTTTCTTCATTACTACCTTGTAAATAAAGTGTCTTCACCTCACGGATGCTCACATTTTATATGAGCAGGGCACTGTCCTTGTCCCGCTTGCCCAGTGCTCATATAAGGTATTCTATAAGTATTCATTTATATACAATAACAAGCCAGTGACATGTAGCCTGCTTTGTTCTGCCTGGATATTGTGTTGTGCATTCTGAGAATTTCAGACCCTACTTAAAAGTTTTCTTCCACTTAGGACAGTATTCTGCAAGTCTGTCACTCAGAACTAGACAGTTAGAAATAAGCAAGGTCAATACAGTGATTTCTTCGTTCAGCTTTGCTATCTAGTAAGTGGCAACTGTGTAGACTCCAGAGCTGATGAATGTTTCTTCCATCCTCCTGTATCCCAGGTTCACCTGTTGGTGGAAAGCCTGTGCTTTGGAACATCCAGACTGGACTCGGTCCCTGCTTCTACTACTTTGGGTCATGTTTTTATAATATCTTGAGTCTTCTTCTTGCTTTTTTAAACCTGTCACAAAATTTGACATTTAGAAGCAGGGCATTGTGACACACGATGTTAATTCCAGCACTTGGGAAGCAGAGGCAGGCTGATCTCCATGAGAGTGAGGCCGCCCTGGTCTACATAGCCAGTACCAAACTAGCTGGGGCTACAGGGAGACCCTGTCTCGAAAGGAAAAAAAAAAAAAAAATTGACTACTTTGAACTAAGCCTGAAGGAGACTCATTTTAACAAACAAGAGTACTGTAGACTTTAGGTAAGCAAGTGTGACTGACTACCTTCAACACAGTAGACATTTTCATACTAAGGTGAAATGGTAGAGAAATGCCCAGATGAATCCATTATTCTATACAGTTAACATGTGCTAATTGTGACGATTAGTCCTGATTGTCAGTTTGATTGGATTGATGAATACCTATAGATTAGTAAAGCACACATCTCTAGGGGTGTCTATGAGAGTGTTTCCAGAGACAATTAGATCATACAGTCTTGACCTAATGAATAGATTAATCTATTACTTCATTCTATGTTGAATAGACTGTTGGGAGGTGGTAGAACTGTGGAAGGGGTACCTGGTTGGAGGAAGTAAGTCATGGGGGTTTGTCCCTGGAAGCTTTCTCTTACCCTGGTCTCCTCCTGTTACTGCTCCACTCTCTCCCTGTCTACCATAATATCAGCTGGTCCATCATGCTTTCCCTGGTGTGATGGACAGAAACCTCTGAAACCAGGAGCCAAAATAAGTACTTACTTCCCTTAATTTATTCTTCCAAATATTTTGTTTACAGTTATAGAATACAGACTAACACACTAATAAAAAAGAAAAGGATTGAATGGATTGAGTAAAAGAATTATAAATTAATAAAAATTTCAAATTACAAGCAGTTTAAGCTTGTCTGAGATATCAAAAAAATACTCCCATTATTTAGTGATTAACATACATGTCTATGTGTGTGCTTCTAATAATTTATAATAGAGAACACTTGTGTATGTGCAGAAATTTTCTGGAAAGATATACAAAACCCACTAACCATGTTAATCTCTGGAAATTAATAGCTAAAATATCTATCAGTAGAAAATTTTCACTTTTAATTTCTTCTGCTTCTTAACTTTTATCTTTTTAGGTATAAAAACTGGAATTCTAAGAAACTAGCTTAAGGGGTGTATGGATGTGGTTCAATGGCAGCGTGCTTACCTAGCATTCTTAAGGCTCTGGATTTGATCTCGATTGGAAGGGGGAAAGGAAGGAAGGAAGGAAGGAAGGAAGGAAGGAAGGAAGGAAGGAAGGAAGGAAGGAAGGAAGGAAGGAAGGAGGGAAGGAGGGAAGGAAGGAAGAAGGAAGGAATAGATGTCAACTGTGTGTGTTCAATAGAAAGGAGAAAATAGGGAGCAAGACCTCTTTGGTTGAAGAAAGGGGAGTGCTGACCTTTTCTAGCTAAGGAGGATGGACAAACTCTATTTAAAGGACATCAGAGGTTGACTTTCTTGTCAAGGAATCCATTGACGAAAAGAGCAATGGACTAGGGTGAAGGGAGAGAATAGGTGAATGGGACCATCTCTGAGTTCTAGGTGGACAAGTTCTGCACTGAAAGCTTGTTCTAGTTAGCTAAAATATGCTAAATAGTTGTTATTTACTGTACTTGTATGTGGCTAAATTATGTCACAATCTGTAATAGTAGAGAATATGTAAGAGAAAAGAGTATTTCTTGCTAGATTTGAGTTTGGTCAGTGTATTAAGAAATATTGTGTATGATTTTGATCTCATAAATCACAAATAATCAGAAATTTTGAGCCAAGCATGGTTTTACATGCCTGCCTGCAACTCCTGCATTTAGGAAGTTGAGGCAGGAGGATTGGGAGTTCAAGGCTAACCATAGCAGTAACATTTCTCTCTCTCTCTCTCAAAAAAAATAATAAAGCATAGAATTTTTGGCAGAGAGATCTTAATCACCACTTAAAAAAAAATCACTCTCTTTTGTTGATTTCATGCCTTTCATTCAAATTAATACATTAATTAATGTGAAGATTCTGAGTCTCTCTCTCTCTTTTGAGATAGGGTCTTACTACATAAACCAGGCTAGCCTAGAACTCACAGAGCTCCTCCAGCTTCTATTTCCTAGGTGGTGGGATCAAAGGCATGCCCAGCTTATGATTCTTACACTATATATGAAATATTTCTCAACAGGTTTAATGTTTCGAATTATGTGTACATGATACTCTACCTAGTGGGTACTTAAATTGTATAATTTGAAATTTCTTCCTCTTGTGATGTGAATTTAGGTGTGGATTCTTTTGATGTCTCTTTTCTATTTTCTGTGTCTCATTCTTTTCTATCTCTCTGGATAGAATACAAGCATGTATATTTGCCTTTTTCTTTAACTGCACTATTTTAAAATACATTTCATTTAACAGAACACAGCACCATGGTCATTAGAATGGAGATAAGTTAACTCATTAGTAGAATGTTCTTTTCCTCTAGAGAACTAATCCCACGGTTTATTCTTTTGGCATATTTTAAGAAAAATATCTTCAGACTTTATATTTAAGTGGATATTTATATTTGTCCCATTCCCTAATGTGATTTAAAACTCTAAAAAATCATTCTCATAGGTAGCTACTTTAAGGTTCTGAGTTTGAGAGAAGCAGCAGACAGAAGGGACCAGAGACTCCACTGGCAGCTAACAGGAACCGGCTTTATTAAGAGAAGACCAGATGGGACTAGCTCCTCCGTACCCACAAATGGAGAAACACTAGTCCCCGCCCCCAGGGGGAGCTAGCCTCCCCCCCCATTTCTTTGGGGCTGGGACTCCAGGGAACCGGGCTGGTGTTCCTGGCTCCAGATCGGGATGGAGGAGCTCCCTCAGGGAGAGTGCGAGAGGCAAACTCCCCGGGGGAGTGAGATCAGCCCAAAAGCCCAAGTCCCAGTTCCAGTCCCAGTCCAAATCTAAGTCTTGAAGCCCATCCTAGCCCCAGTCCTCAAAGCCTTAAAAAACCCTCAGTCCCCTCCTGGCTTTTGGAGGGGGGGGTTGCCATGACATCTAATTGATATTTAAGGCAAGCTTCTGGCCAGGAAGAGTCATTTTTTTACAGCTGTTTGTGAATTCCTTGAGTCCTGAACCTTATCTGTTAAGGAAGCCCCATGTCCTTTGTGAATTTGGGGTCTGGAATCTTATCTGAGCTATTTGCAAGGCTTAGATCTCTGAGAAGTTGTAAAGGTCGGTCTTTCCTCATGCATCTTTTGTAAACTCTGGCTCCAGGTTTCCTTCCATCTTCCTGAGTCTGAAACTGTTGGGGGGTTCAGTCACATCTTACACCTACGTGTTCACGCATGTGATTGTGCCGTCTATATTTAATCTGGTAATATCTCTTTTGTCCAAAGGTTGCAGTGTGTGTGTGTGTGTATATAAGAAAGCTCATTAAATGTATACGTTAGACTCATATTAAAACAGAAAGCATGATATGACTAAGAATATTGGCATGGGAATTGTCATTTTGTCCATCTAGTATATTGCTTCATTATATTTTATGTTTTGACTTCCTTCCTCTTGTCCCCAGGCTGGGAAATGACGACACCCATTTTGAGGTGAGCATGGCCAAGGACGGATGTGAAGTGCATCGTTTTGATCCCAGTGTCAAATCAGCTCACGTTCTGGAGAGTAAGCGTCTTTGGCATCACCGCTTGTCCATTGACTGGCGGGATCCCCATCCGGCTGTGGCAGCCCAAAGGCCACATAGCAACACTAGAAAACTGAGGAGCATTTTGAATGAATTTGGGCATCACAAGGTGAGACTTTTCACGTGGTTTCATAATTAAAGTGAACAAATTCATCAGTTTAGGAAAAATGAAAACCAAAGATAGCAAGGTGAGACCCTGGAAAGTTGAAGGCCTGGCTTTAATCTTACTGGTCACTCAGCATTGTTTATATTCAACTTTGTAGACATAATGTTTTAGCAAGGGTAGATTGTTTATGTTGATTTGAAGATTTTAGTTGCTGTTGGGTAATGTTGAGATCTTGGTCAAGACTAGTCAAGAAGAAGCCTACTTCTGGCAGAGGTTGAAGCATACTACTTCTGCTTAGCAGTTAAGGGAAAAGTTCCAGAAAGGTACACTGTTTATTTCAGCCTCAAATATGCAAAAATAATCCCAGTCATGTTTATCTTTGGTTGTGTATAACATTTCTTACTATTACAACATGTTGCTGTTTTGAGTCTTTCGGCTCTTAAAGTGCAGAGAGTACATGTGGATTTGATTATAATTTACTTTATAAAAATTGAATATACATTATGTATATTGCAACTTATATAAGTATGTCAATGGATGTGAAATCTCTTTAAATACTTCATTGAGGCGGGATAGCAAAAAGAAACTCAATCTTCAGGCTGTAGTCTTTGAACAGACATTTTAGCCTAATCACCTCAGCTAACTGTATACTTTAAGCTGGTGCTAAAAGGATTCTGAATGCAATCAACTTTTTTGGTTTCCAACTCTTCTTGGGTTTGGTGTGTCTTAGCCTATGGTTCGCAGTTAAAGGTGCCATGTAATTTAGAACATGTCAAAATAGGAGTCTACCGGAGAGACAGGTGTGTGGGACTTGAAGTTTGAATTGGCTTCTCCATCTTTAATAAATGGGTTTTCCCCTGCATTTCCCCCCACCCCCCAAAAAAACCTCCCTTTAATTAGACAGCCAAAGTGTCTTCTTCCACAATTTCAAAGAGTATACTGTTCTTTTAATGTGATTAGCTATTGATTTTTCAATGCCTCACACCTAGAATATTTTGGGTAAAATCTCTGAACAGAACCTTTTTATATACTATCAATTTTTAATAAATGTGAGGAGAACTGGGGGCATTTTTCAGAATTCTATTCTGTTTTACATTTGTAAACATGTCTTTCTTTACTGCTGAAAATTACAAACGGATTCCCTAATATACCCAGTCTAGATTACTCATAATGCTCTTTGTGTTCAGTAAGGAGTTTTGTGGTCCTCATTTCCTGCTTGTTACTTCTGGCCCTGTTTACCCTCATTCTTCCAAGGAAAAAACTGAACCGGGAAAAAGGTGAAATTCAATGCCTTTTGCATTTATCAGTGCTTTAGCAAAAGATCTCCTAAAGGAGAGGGTAAAACAAAGCTTTGAAAAAGCGATATGTGCATATAATTCATTCAAGCACATTTCCTATAGAGAGTATGTTTTGGGATAACAAGGCACAGACTTGAATTGTGTGTATTTAAGTGGGCAAATCTTTATGCTGAGGATAAAGCTTGGCGCACTCTGCCTTGCTGCCCTGAGATAGCAAAGGCATTTACAATGATGCTCCAAAGGATTGTTTATGTTCTAAGGATACTTATTTTTATTAAAAACATTAATAACAGTGAAAGTAATCTGGCTAAGAATTGCCAGGTATGTATTTTATGCTTAAAAAAAATCTGTTGTTGAAGAATTTAAGAGGTACTGATATTCTGTCATAGATTCTTTGGGTAAATACTTTGAAACAGAAACGTCAAAAACTAAACCCATCAGTGAGTGATTGCTTCCACTGGAAATATGCTTCTGGGGACTACACAGTGCCAGATAAAAGGAAACATCATTTGTGGCCTGTAGCAAGCACGGTCTGTTTACATTTCTCTGCATGTATGCAGACATTGATAAATAGGATGTGGCTGTGTCAAGCAAGGCAGAGCAAAACACTGAGAAGTGTCAGCATTTTCTCTTCTCCACACTAGATTCTGAAAGTGACAATAGAAACCAAACAATGCTTTGAACGCTTTGAAACATCTCCTATAGTTCTGTAATAATTTCCATGTTGGGCTGTCATTGTTGTAGTCATCCTATCCCTCCCCACTCCCCCTTTCTCTTCAACCTTCTCCTGCTCTTCTTCTTTTTCCCCCTCCTCCTCCTCCTCCTCCTCCTGCTCTTTGAATCCAAACCTGGACTCCAGTCACTCAAGCAAAGAACATGAGCAAAATGTAGGCAGTATTTGGAGAGAGTGACAGAAAGATGTATATGGCTTTTGTACTGCTCTAAAAACTCTTTGCTAATTTTAACTTCAAACTATAAATCAAAAACCTTTATAGAGCATCGAGCAGGAGTAGCTGCATCAGCAAAACTATGTATCCCAGAAGCCCAGTTTGCCAGGGAATAATATCACCTGGATGTAGTGGAGATGATTTGTTATATATTCCACGTTGAAATGGTTGACACTGTTAACTAAGCCTATGAATTTTCCAGTCTATATAAAGGTTAGACTTGAGGTTTCTGCTGTTATTAATTGTATTTGTGACTTTCCTCCCCAAACTATGTATCACATATGCATTTCCTAAATGATCTAGGCTAACAGGAGAAAGTATGATTGTTATCGTTACCAGTCAGTCAGCCAAGGGTGCTTTGCCAAGCTGGAGTGGAAATTGTGGCAAAGTGCAGGTCAACAGGGCTGAGCTCAGGGTGCTGGGACTCTGCTCTGGGTGTTCCGCTCCACTGTGCCTCAGCAGCCAGAACTTGCCGCTCTCCCTGGCTTCTACATGCTCTGCAGTGGCTGGGGCTTGCAGTGCTTCGTCTCCACTCTCCAGTCTTTCACTTTCCATAGTCTTGGCTGTCGCAGCCCCTTGCCTTCTGCAGTCTCTGTTCTCAGCAGAGTCTCACCTTTTCAGCATACTTCTGCAGTCCTCCTCCTTCTAGGGACATTCTCTGGAACTCTCCCCCTCCCTTCGGGCTGCTCCTTGGCACGCCTAGGGCTGGTAGCCCTGAGAATTGGTGCTCTCCCTGCTCACCAGCTCAAACTGCTTTGCCCATGATAAAGACCACAAATAGACATAAGATCACTCACGGGAGGATTTGTGAATGCAGAGTGAGGGGTAGAGTAGGAGGAAGTAGGTTCAAGAAGAGAGGAAGGCTCTTACATAGCCAGTCACCTACCGCATGGCCTCCTGCCTGCTACTCAGACTGCACTGGACTTGCTTATTCTGCTGTGTGTGGAGTCAGTGCCCAACCTGACTGAGGGTTTGGAGGAGACTTCTGGAGTGGCTGTGGGTGGGCTCATCTGATGCTGTTGTGACTGAAGAAAAGTTTCCTAGAGTTGCTTCCTGAACACCTGGAGTGGCTCTGATTAATTGAAGTTTTTCAGAACAAAAGCCATCGTGGGGTCATGCTCATGAATTCTATGATTTCTATTGTTGGAATGAAACCTCCTTCAAGTGCCTGTGGCTGGATGAGAGACTCCCTCAGCAGCCATGAGATGACAAAGCAGCTGAGGCTGTCATGACAACAGCTGGAGGAATTGCAGAAGCAATAGCTAGATGACTGATAGGTCCCAGTGTTGCCACCACAAACATTGGGACTGAGGCTGCAGTTGCCACCACCTCTAATGACTTCAGGAGTGGCACAGTATCCTTCCCAGTTCCACTGGGTTTAGGAACTATGGAGAGAACAAAAGGTGTCTCCATCCAGAGTCTGCCCTTCCCAGTCCTGAAGTCATCTCCTGGCTGGGCTGCTTAGCAGTCTCTAGTAGCTGAACACAAAGGATCTGACAACTGTCAGTCAAGCTGTTGAACAGCTCACACTGACAGCTCAGTCACTGAAAGAGGAAAACAAAGTTACGACAAAAATCTAGCATGAAATTACATTCTTCAGTGAGCTTTATCTAACAGTGCTTAACCCCTAACCCAGCACCCCTCAGGGAGGGTTGACTTCTGTTCTGCAGCTGTCAGTCTTGACCACATTGCTGATACTATGCAAAGAGGCTCTCTCCAGTTTACCTCTGTGAGCTCATTAATCCAGATTTGAATCTCAGACCTGCTTGTTAGCATTGGGCATTGGACAAGTCGTCTGACCTTTCTGGCACTCAGTTTGATCATATGTGAAACAATAATACTACCTAGATTGTGGCTTGTTTGGAGAATTAGATCTAAGAACACAATGTAAAAATCCCCAGCCCACAGCTCAGCATGGATTTGCCACTCAATGGTATTCAAAGAAATTCAAAGAATTGTTATCCACATTTTCAGTAACATTTTGCCAAATTTTATGAAAGCCGTCTTTTTTTCTTTCTTTGTTTTCAGGGAAAATACATCAGAGACTTCTCTGGAAATTGCTAAGTACACCTAATTTCATTTTATTAATGAAAACTAATGTGAAATTAAAGGGTACCTAGTCCTTCAGACAACGTTGAAAGAGAATTATTACTGTTTGCTGCCTTGGGGCACTGAACAGCTTTGGTGGTGATTGTGTACAAAGTAAATACTGTGCTGTATAGAGAGATTAAATAAGCCACGGAGAGTTAATTGGAATTTGTTCCACATGAGCAGATGTCCACCTCCAGGGCTGAGGGGCTGGTCAGATGACTCCAGGGAGCTAGGCCTCCTCCCTGTCAGCTCTGGTCTCTTCTCTTCCTCCTGTCACACACCTGTGGCTTAGTGTCCCCTGGACCCTCAGAAGACTACAGCCTCTGCCTCCCTGCACCAGGGGCTTGCCATTCATTCCAAATTGCCAGTTGTATGCTGTGGTTTCTGCTCTTTGAGAGAATATGGACTCCAAAATCCAACTACAAAGAGATCTCCTTTGTTTTCCTTCGTGCTTATCACATTGGAAAAAGCAAACAGGTTGTTGATACTGCCCTATATTGGAATGCTGTTGGGAGTAATGGGTTTTACTGCTTGAAATAGAAAACAATATATCTTTCAGGAAGGACATTTGATCCTTTGTGTTTGTCAATTTTTATTCGTAAAAGGCTTTTTCTCCTATATTTTCTTTTTGTCTGCTACTAATTCTGTGATAACAAAGGGGTTTTGTTCTGTTTCGTTTTGTTAAGACAGTGTCTCGTGTAAACCGGATTGTCTTTAAACTAGACACAGAGTCAAGGACAACCTTGAGTCCTCTGCATCCTGCCCCCACATCCCAAGTGCTGCAGTTACAGGTGTGAGCTGCCACACCCAGCTCTCAGCTTTGTTTTGATAAGAATTTATATGATACGCCAGTCTCAATTTATTTTTCTTGTTTTGGTTTTCAGTTTACACATAGCTTAAATGGGCATAATATTCAGGATATGGCTGGATTCTGTTTTTAAATCTCATCAGACACTCCATCTTTAAACAAATGCATTTGATTAATGTTTATTGTGGTTACTCATATTTTTGGGCAAATTTCTGTTTTCAAACTGGGTTTTTGGCATACTGTTTCTCTCTTTCCTCTTGTCAAAGCTTGTGTTTTCATCCCCCTGGGCCTTTTTTCCCCTGGTGCTGGGCACCGAATCTAGGGTGCTGAACATTCCAGGCAAAGGCTCTGCCACTGAGCTACACCCTGAGACTACCGTCCTTAGAGTGTAAACTATGCAATTAACGCTAAAATTTTAACAGTCTACTAAATAGTTCGCTAGTCCTGTATTCTCTAAACGTCACAAGAATCCCCCACACTATCATCATCCAGAGTTTCACCTTTTTTTCCAGTTTATTTTGAAAAGAATAAACTCAAAGATTACCAGAATGACATAATGAACTATTTATATATTTTTCACTGAACCTTGACAATTTTTATTATTTTGCCATTCTCATTCTCTCCCCCAAGAATTATCTTTGCAAAATTTAACAAAAGACTTTCAATGGAAAGGAATAGATGAGTACTTCCATTATCTATCTACCTATCTACCTATCTATCTATCTATCTATCTATCTATCTGACTGTCTATCTATCTATCTATCTAAGTTTAATCCATTTTATGTATTGTTATTGCTGATACATTTGAACAAATGAAAAAAATATAGCACACTTTTTGATAAAAACTCATCACCACAATGATTTAATCTGTCTTATGCTAATCATTAATTATTTTTACAGTAAAATTGCTAATAGATTTTTTTACAAAAAACTAGGTAAGTTGAGCTAGAGATAACAGTTCAGCAGCAGAACACTCACCATGGTTCAAACACTGGACTCAATCCCCAGCATGGCAAAAGGAAAACAACAAAAAACTAAAACAAAACCCTCACCACTATACCACTCAAATGCCTCAAACAACAAAACCCACAAGAGAACAGGAAATTCATTAGATTGATTCTAGTGGTAATTCATATGGAGTCAGTGAGCATCAACTGTCAAACCTGGCCGCAGAGTGGTAAGAGAAGCTAATCAGCCCTCTGTACGATTAACACCGATAATCTAAGTAAAACGCTACTATTTCACGATATAATAAACAGATCAATGGGCAAAACACAAACATAATCCAGAAATAAATCCAAACACATGCATAGCTGAGGGATGATATGGGTAGAATCTCAAATCAGTGGGAAAACATGAACACTTTAGTAAAATTTATATGGACGACTGAGTTGGCATTTACAAAAATTAATTTTGGTCTATTCTGATATCCCTTGCCAAGAAAATCCAAACTCATCAGATGTTTTTCAAAATTGATACCAAAAAAAAAGTACTAGAAAACTTATGAAAAAAAATTAAAATAATCTTAGAGTTAAGAAATCATAAAGAAAAAGAATATTTTATTTGATTGGATATAAAATTTCTGCATGGTAAAATTACCAAATACAAAATCAAAAGACAAAGACAAACAATATCAGCATCTCATTCATAAGCAGAGAACTAATTTCACTGATCTAGTAGAACTTTAGTAAATCAGTAAAGAAAAGACCCATAACTTGATGTTTAAATGAGATAAATAACATTTAAGGAGTTAAATTTAGGCAGTGATAGGATCATAGAAAATGCCCTGTTTTCAAAATCATGTCAGAACCATTGGATATGTGTATGGAATCTTAGCCTCTACCTCACATCATCATAAAAATTAGTATTTTAAATTTTTATTATTTGTATTTATCCTTAGGAAATTATGTACATTAATGTAATTATTTTGATTATACTTATTCACCATTATATCTCACCAATTCCTCCAAGTACCCTTACCTCCTCCCTCCTTTCATGGTCTCCTTTTTGGTTGTTGTTACTGATAACCTCCTGAGTCCTATTAGTGCTGCTCATATGGGCCATCCTGTGGGACATGGGCAAGCTACTAATAGCTATGCTCCCAAAGGAGACCATTCACTGTCAGCACCTCCTTCACCAGACATGGGGCCCTGGAGTCCCTTCCCCATTCATGATGGGTTTTGACCAGCTTGACATTGTACAGGTCCTGTTTCAGTATCCACACTTGCTTAGAGTTGATGTGTTAGATAGCCTTGTCACGCCCAGAAGCTGGCATTTCACAGCTCTCCTCCCCATCCTCCAACTCTTACGTTCTTTCCACCCACTCTTCTGTGATGTTCTCTGAGCCTTGGATGGGGAAGGTCGGTATAGATGATTCCTTTGCAGTGGAGGACTCAGTTACTTATACTCGGCACTTTGAGGAGTAATGAGTCTCTTCATTAACCATCGCCCACTGTGCAAAGAGGCTTCTCTGACCAAAGCTGAGACATAAATTATTTTGAAATGAGACAGAGCTAAATATGGAAGCCAAAATTATAAAATGTTTAGAGAAAATGTTCAAGATCTTGAAATGGGCAAATATTTCTTAGAATATAAAAAGCATAACAATAAAACACTTAAAAAGAGAGTATTTCATTAAGATTAAAACCTTCTGCTTATCCAAAGATGTTAAGAACATAAAATACCAGGATGAAATATTCACCACAAATATTTCAGAGAAAAAAAATTTCATCTAGAATACATAAAGAATTTTTACAATTTTAAAGAACAAAGAGACAGCAACTCAATTAAGAAATGAGCAAAAGTGCTGAATAGACACTTTACCAAAGAATATTCACAGAGGCAAAAACACATGAAAAGATACAATTGTTCTTAATTATTTTTCCTGAACTCTGTTAAAGAGACCAATGACTTTTAATTTTTTTAAAGATTTGATTTGGGGGCTGGAGAGATGACTCAGAGGTTAACAGCTCTTGCAGAAGGCCCAGGTGTAGTTCCCAGAGCAGGTGTTGGGCTGCTCACAACCACTCCAACTCCAACTCCAGGGATCTAATACCCTCTTCTAACATCTCTGGGCACTCATACGTACATCACACACACACATATATATATTTTAATTATGTATATGTGCATGTGTGGTTTGATATGTTTATGTGTGTTCAGATTCCCAAAGAAGCCAGAGTGATTGAATCCTTCTGGAACTGGAGTTACATTCAGTTGTGAGACAGTTGTGAGACAATTGTACCATGGGTTCTGAACTGAACTCGAGTCTTCTGCAAGAGCAGTAGTTAAGTAGCACTTAACTACTGACCCAATCTCTCCAGCCACTGAATATTAATTTTCTTAAGTAACAAGCACCTGCTCATATGTCTAACATTCACCTTCTGATAATTTCTGGCTTGTATCAGAGTATTAATTCAAATTAGATAAAAGGCCTTGGCCATGTTTTATAATCTTATTGAATGTATCACCTTTCCCATTGAGTATGATACAGATACTTTTGTTTTACTAAGAAGTATGATTAAAGAATAATGTAATTGAGTAAAATTTCGTAGGTTTTAAAATACGTGTGAAAAGATGCTCAATATTATTAGCCGTTACAGAAATAAGAATTAAGCTAAAGTAAGATTCTAGTTCATAGCTACCAAAAAGTAAAGAAACAAAGAAAGAAAGACAAAAGAGTGAGTATAAGAAGCAACAGTATGAAGGATGCAAGGTAACTGGGATGGACTGACATTTCTGATAGGACTGTGACCACTTTGGAAATGTTGAGTCATCCCTGTTAAGTTGCTTCTATAGTTACATCTGGAATGTTACCTAAGGGCCCAGGTGTTAAAGGCTTGGTCTCTGACCCATGGTGCTATTGGAAGATCACTGAACTTTTTAGAGGTGGGAGGTCTTCAGGATAATCAGTGTGTGCCCTTGGAGATTGTAAGACCCAACCTTCCTCTTCCTCTCTTCTGTGTCCTGACCTCGAAGTGAGCAACTCTGACGTGTGCTTCCTCCTATGGCCTGCAGCCTTGCTAAAGTATGAAAACAACAGGGCCAATTGGTAATGGCCGGAAACTTCCTAAACAAGCCTTTCTCTTTCTGAAGCTTATATCTTAGATATTTGTGACAGTAATGTAAAATTGACCACAGGGTTAAACATATATTTACTAATAGGCCTGGAAGTCCTAGGTGTTCAGCCAAGAAAATTGAACTTGTACATACACACAAAAACTTTAAAGTTGATATACGCTACATTCATAATAGCCCCTAGTTGAAAACGACTCAGATGTCCCTCACAGGTGTGATGGTTAACCTTCATTGTTAACTCGACTGGATTTAGAATGATCTAGAAGACACACCTCTGGACTTGTCATCAAGTATATTTCTGGAAAGGATTAACAGAGAAGAGAAGACTCACCCTGAAGTGGATGACAACATCCCATGTGCTGGGGCCCCAGACTGAATTAAAAGGAGATAAAGGAGACAAAAAGGGAGAAAGCCAAATGAGTCTACATCTCTCTATTTCTGAACTGTCCCAGATGTGAGCAGGTATCCTCAAGCTTCTTCCATCATGCCTTCCTTACCATGATGGACTGTACCCTCTCCTACTTGTAAGCCCAAGCAACCCTTCCTCTATTAAATTAGGAATTTCATAGTAACAATGAGAAAAGTAACTAATAACAACATTTGAATAAGTGAGATTATAGTTTGAATATATTAAAGGCAATATACTACCCTTATAAGCTGAATATTACTCATAAATAAAAAGAATAAGCCTAGAAATATATAGAACATGAATGAATCTTGCAGACTATACTGAATGAAGGAAACCAGATATAAAAGACTACATATTATAGAATTCTATACTTATGTGGTTCTTGGAAAAGAAAAAAAAAACCCTATTAGTTAGTTATAGAAGTCAGGAGCAGTGGGTAAGGCTGTAGAGGCAGAGCTGTACTGACAGGATCACAAGGGAACTTTTGATCCCAAGGTATGAGCCACCACACCAAGCCCCAATTCTTTTTTTTTAAACTGTGGCCAGTGTAAAGTTTAGACCATTTATTGATATAATTACTAAAAAACTGTATTTTTTACTTCCAAGATTTTTAATTGGTATCTTTCCTGTTCCATCTGTTCTTTTATGGTTGTACATATTTTATTTAAAAATATATTGTTACTTCTTGCTGGGCATAGTGGTGAATGCCTTTAATCGCAGCACTTGGGAGGCAGGGACAGGCAGACCTCAGTGAGTTAGAGGCTAGCCTGATCTACATACTGGGTTCCAGGCCAGCTGAGGCTACAGGGAGAGCCCGTCTCAAAAAGGTTATCTATCTATATCTATATCTATATCTATATCTATATCTATATCTATATCTATATCTATCTATCTGTCTGTCTAGTCATTTCTTACATGCTTGTGAAAGCAGAGCTTGCTCTTGATTCCTCTGAGTATCCTGAACATACTAGTTATAACCAGACTGTTCAATAAAATGAGTCTCAGAGTAAAATAACAACCCAATTGTTGTTTTAGCTGTCTGCTTCTTTTATCCTTTGACTTCTGTGTGTAATTTAGAGTTTTGGTAAGCTGACTCACTTTCAGTGGAAATTTTTTTGGCTAGGATTTTCTTTCCTTTCTGGCTCACCCTTCTCTGTCTAGTGCTTTTGCAATAGCCTTCAGGACCTAGTCTTACACAAGCATTTAAGGGCTTCTCAATGATAGTCACTGAACCATCCGAAATCTGGTTCATTTGCTTTTTACTAGGGTGTGCCTCTCTCCTCGCATCTCCTTAGAGTAATGGCTAGTTTTAAAGCCAGATCTTCAGTCAGCGACATTTGAAAATTTATTCTGGGCTTTTTTATGGAATTAGGGCATTCCACCCCAGCCTCTGGCTTTCATCAATGACTTTGGCTCCAGTTGCTCAGAGTGCTCCCTTAGCTGCTCCTCCCTGTAGAAGATACACCCCCATCACCACCCACTGCACTCTGATCTGGTTGAACAGGATGCTTCTCTTGCATTTTAGCTCCGATTTGTCCTTTCCTTTTCTCTTTCTAAAACAAGTCTCTCCCTTGTGCTTTGCGTATGGCAGGAGTGCATCTCACCTTTCTGTTTTCATTATATGTACTTTAAATGGATCCAACCTTCCCAGAGTGATCTAGAGAAATTAAGTCTGTGGGCTGATGAACCGGCTGTGCTAGCAATGATCTTTGCTAATATGTATTCAAAATACCTAAGAAGGGATGATTTGGAGATGTTTATTTTGCTTCCAAATCACAATCCATATCATGATTTCTCAAATGTAATGTGTATGCTAATCACCTAGGGAATCTAATTAAAACACAGTGATGATGCAGGAGGTTAGGACAGGGGTTGGGATTCTGCACTGCTGGTGAGCTCCCGGATGGTGCGGGCTCTGCTGGGTGGGAAACTAGACTGCCTTTGGAGAAACTCAAGACAGAACACCCTCAACAGTAATCAACAATGCTGGGACTTGACCTGAGTGACGTTCTCCAGAGCCTGAGCAACAAGGTGCTTAGTACCCTGCCAGTGTCTTCTTCCCTCACAACCAAGTTCTTGCCAAAGTGGGATGGGGGACAGATGCTTTGCCATGGGTCATGTTCCAACCTGAAGCTTATGTCACCAGAGTTCTATACCAGTTGCTATCCTAGAACAAACTTCCCCCTGCTGGTCTGCCACACCAGGTCAAGACCAAGGCATGTCTGAGTTCTACGTGATTAATGATTTACTTTTGAGCTAAAGCCTTGATTCTGAGGTGTGTCTTCCCAGCTGAGCTCTGTTCCTGGCTAGTAGAGACCCTTTATCTGAGAAACTCTCACCTCAAATACCAAAGAAAATGCTGTAGAAATACATAGGAAATTTGCCAACCTGATCTGGCCATCGGTATTATCCTAAGTAGAATGTAAGGTTTTGATACCTTATCTTTTGACACAACCTAGGGCAGAATTGATAAGCAGAGTATTCACAAACAGTAGCTTTAAGCATGCGGTGGACTACGGGAGGTTACTGGTATTTCAGAGGGCATTTATGGGGAAAAGCATACTGAAAACCAGATATAGTACAGTGAAGGTAGAAATCCAGGTGGTGGTTATTTTAGGCCCGAATGCAATCTTCTATTTAAGTTCACTTGCATTCCTTTTTCAAAGAGAGATGTGTATCATTTACCATTCAGTGCATTTGAAGGCAGCTTCATCTTGTGAAATTACTATTTAATCATGAAGGTTCTATGTTTCTGTGAAATAAGCCAGTGGTGATTTAGCAGTAATGAGTCATTCATGGTGCTGAATTGCAATTGGAAATGCAGAGATGTCCTGTCACCATCAGTCTGCAGTGGACTCCACAGATAAGCCATCTTGGAATGTGAGTCCAGAACTTCCCCATTCAACACTTAGAAATTTCACTTTCTCATCTATAATACTGAGATATTCATCCTGCCCACCCCTTACCCACCCACCCCTGTAATGGGGCAAAATGCCTTGGCTTTTCTTACTGTTTTTCAGACCATTCTGTATTTACCTAATAGCATGGAGCTATGAAAGATTAGAAAGCCTGGGGCTGGAGAGATGGCTCATCATTTAGGAGCACTGACTGCTCTTGCAGAGGACCCAGGTTCAATTACCAGCATCCACATGGTGGCTAACAACTGTCTGTAACTCCAGTTCCAAGGTATCGGACTACCTCTTCTGACCTCCACGGGCATTGCAGGCAGTATACTCATATACATCAAATAAAAAGATTAGAAAGCCTACTGAAGAGAGGACTAAGCACATCTGGATTTAGCTGTGGGTTTTCTTGGATGTGTTTTGTTCTCCCTCCTGTATTCCCGGGGGAGAATCTCTGACTGACAGGCTTGTATAAATAGTGTTCCATTTGCATGGGGCCAAGTGGTCCTCAGATTCTACCATTAGGATGGAAAACACCAGGGAATAAACCCAAACAATAGTAATAATAAACAGCAGCTGAAGAATCGTAATCACAAAGAGCATTTGATTGAAAGGGCAAGCCCCGAACCAAGCCAGGAGAGGAGAAGTTAGATCAGTGGTTACAAGTTATCCCACTGCAAGAGATATTGGGGTCTCCTTTCTGCCCCTTGTTCCCAGCTACATGGAGTAAGTAAATTTTACCTTAAGCCAAAACCTTTGAAAACCATGAGTAAAACTAAATCACTTTTCTTTTTAGCTTGATCATCTCAGGTATTCTGTCACAGCAACAGAAAGCTAATCCTTAGAAGGGCCTCAGTGTACAGAGAGGATTGAATGTCTTAATGTTTCAGCTTCCCACCTGCAGCTGTGACAAAACAAGCAGTGAGGTCAGGAGCCAAACTGTCAGCATTCTCCCTATCTCTTCACCAGGTCTCTGAGTCTGCTATGCCTCAGTTTACCCTATTATAAGCTATATAACATGAACCCCTGCCCCTGGCAAATGCTGTCTAGGCGAATGAACTCGTACCAGAGAGAGAAAGGAGCAAGGAGTGTTCATGAAACCCAAATTGTGACTATGCTTTATGGAGAATTATGACCGATGGGTCTTTGGGATTTTTGAAGGGAAGGGACCCAGTCTCACTACAAGAGAAAGATTTCACATGTGAGCCTCCAGGGAGCTGGCGTTTGTTCTCCTTTGTTGCTGTGAACCAGGAGTGGGTGGACTTGCTGAGAATCTTGCCATTTTGACAGAATTTGCAGAATGAGAACCAAATGAATCTGGAGGGATGACAGGTGCTCGAAGTTTCCTTGATTTCCTTTTGTGTGATGTCCTTTCCTGAAGGAGACTGTGGGTCTGCTGTGCAGCTCAGATTTGTAGGGTCAAGCAGCTCTACAGTTGCTTTATGTATGTTTAGTAAAAGCTTAATGCCTTTGATAGCCAGAGCCCTGAGAACTTGCTATCATATTGCAGTCCTCGAAGAGAGTGCACTCTTAGGCAAGTTCCCCTTTTTAAAAAAATGTTTATCATTATTTGTGTGTGGGGAGGGCAGGCTTGTGAGAGTTTACACACTGAGTCATTTCCATGCCCTGAGCAAATTCTTCTGGGTGACCCATATTATTGGCTACTTCTGCATCAGGAGCTCAGCCCAAGCAGAGCAGTCTCACTCATGAACTAGGCTGTAGGTTTTTGGGGAAAGGTGACCAACACTGCATTTGAACATAAAATCATAAAATCTGGCTTATCTGCTAGCCAGTGAAAACACCAGGAAAAGAAGTTTCATTAACTACTATTTAGTTAAAAACATAAAGACGCTATTTAAAAAAACCAAAAAACAAAAACCATAGATTTCCTAGCATGCATTCAACAGTTTTGCAATTAAAATGATAATGAAACTTTTCTTACCAGAATTTCTCTTTAAAATCAGTGTGATGGGCTCACAGCACACCATTAGGAGGAATTATGCAAAACAGTCTCTCTGTTCCAAGTTTTATTTTAAGATTTAATTTATTCCAGATTCTGCAGGAAAAAAAAAAAAACAACGCCCATGTGACAAGCCTGCTAACAGATGTCAATTTAGTTTTATAGCACATGCCTGTACTTCAGAGTCAGAAAATGGAGATTATTCTCTTTGCCTGCTTTTTTCGACACACCGAAGCTCAGAGCAGTATGCCCCACAGGATTGCTGATTGGTAACCTGTGGGCACTCGGCTTATCCAGCTTCATGGTCGGCACTGTCGGGTGTAAGCTTTAGTTCACATTGTCTTGTTGGATGAAGAGAAATGCTAGAAAGAGCGCAGGTGACAGAAAATGGATTTCTTTCCAGTTTAATATCATTCAGTGTAAAAGATAGATTATGCTGTGGTGTGGTATTAGGAAACAAGATTTAAAAAAAAAGAATTGCATAACCAGATAGAACTAAATCTATTAAATTTTTATGTGATGAAAATTTTAATAATAAGAGTCTGTTCTTCGTGTTCTCAGGACCCATTTTTGTGTCCCTACTGTGTGCTAACTGCAGATTATTATGCTGCCCCACTGTTCGTACCCTTCTCCAGCTACTTTTCCACCCATCTGTTCATTCATCCTGAAATATTTATCAAGCATAGGTTCTACACTCAAACAATAGATACCAATGAATTAATACCTAATTTATTATTTTTAATTTTGGTTTTTAATTTCTCACTGTAGCCCTGGCTGGCCTGCAACAAACTATCTAGATCAGGCTGGCCTTAAACTCGCAGCAATCCTCCTGCCTGTGCTTCCTGAGTGCTGGAATTATAGGCATGTGCCACCACGCCTGGCCTCAGTATTTTATCTTCAATTGTGTTAAAATATATAGAGCATAAGACTTGCTGTCTTAACAATTTTAAGTAGTTCAGTTGTGTATTAAGTGTTAAGTTGAGTAATATTGAATATTATATTGTGTGTGCATAGATAGATAGATAGATAGATAGATAGATAGATAGATAGACAGACAGATAGAATACATTGTCATGCACGCAATCTCCAGAGCTTTTTTTTTCTTAGAAATCAGAAAACCTGTACCCATTAAACAGAAGTTCTTTCCTTGACTCCCCCAACCCCCAACCTCCAGGAAGCTTTAACCAACTTCTCTCTCTCTGAAGTTGCCTATTCTGGGTACCATACACAAGTGAACTCATACAGTATTTGTCCTTACTTATATCTTGCTTATTTTACTTAGTATGTTTTCAGGGTTCCTCTACATTGTGACATGTATCAGAATGCCCTTCCATTTTAAGGCTGAATATAGTCCACTGTCTGTACGCCACATTCAATTTGTCCATTCATCTGTCAATCTCCACTTGAGTTGCTTCCAGCTCCTGCCTGTTGTAATATTGCTATGGACACGAGTGTGTAGATTCTGCCTTCAGTTCCTTTGGATAGATATGGACCATGGGGTAGCAGTGTTATCTTTTAAAAACGTTGGTGGTGCTCGGACATGCAAGGCAGGTGCTCTACATTTAACTATATCCCCAGCCTCTATTATCCATTTTTGAGGAACTCCCATCACTTTTTCCATAGCACACATATCAGTTTATATTCCCATAAACAAGTCTTTTAAGATTAAAACGGAGTGGAAAAGACAGAGATCTTATAATGAGCTACACAGAGAAGTATGGTGTGCCACAGGAAGGATCATGGATCCAATCTAACCTGAGATTTATTTTGTACCACAGCGGGTACCTGCTGAGGAGGTGAACAGCCATCCACAGCTTTGGTGATGTTTTCCTTTCAGTTATCCAGTGCCATCCCCTCTTTAGGAGTGGTACAGGAGAGCGACTGAAGCATCTGTTAATAGATCCCTGCCTTTTCTTGGTGTCTCTGTTGATTTCTGGTGACGTTACAGAAAGCAGGTTTTCAGAAATGTTCTTTTTCTCATTCCATATCTCAGCTAATACCTAGAGACATTGAGACATTGCTACCAGATGTGCCCATGCCTTGTCCCGGGGGTGGGAGGACGCTGCCCATGGACGGAAGATGATGTTAGGAAGTGAGGGGATATTTGGGGATAAAATGGTCTTTCTATTCTTGGAACACTGCCTCTATTCTCTGAAGAATCTGGGTCTATAAAGATAGCAAAAGACCTTTTGCTCATTTTCTCATTTGGCTTAAATCAGTGATATTTTGCTCAATTACATGCTATTCATGCTATTTTAAATCAAAACCTCAGGGGCTAGAGAGATGGCTCACAGAAAATGAAAGAATGAAAATTAAAGTCACAGACACTTCTACCCTCGGATGCCTGCTCTCCATATACACAGTCTGTCATTCCAGACTTTCCTCTCCTATCATGTATGTATTTTAACAAAGTTAGGACAATATCATTTTATATATATATATTTGTATATATATATATATATATATATATATATATATATAAATTTCTACCTTTTTTTACTTAAAATACCTTGAATATATTAACATTATTAAACATGTCACCTAGATATATTGCAATATCATCAATATTATATCATTTATAATAGCAAAATTCTGGGCATAACAGAATTGTCTTGTTATGAGGGACTGAATAAATAAAATTTGTTAAAATCCACATGATTGACACAGACTATTGAAGTACCTATCATGTATTTATATTTTACTAACTTGGAAAAATATCTGTTAAGAATTGAAAGCATAGTGCCAAGCACCCGCAATTTCAATGAAAATAAAGAAGTGTATGTGCAACTTGATGCTTGTATATGTGCTTTAAAACACAGACTTTTGGGGCCAGCAAGACAGTTTGAATGGTAAAAAGACACATATTGATGAACTGATGACCTGAGTTCAGTCCTGGGAACTTACATGTTGGATGGAGAGAACTGACTTCCAAAAGTTTTCCCCTGGCCTACACACGTGCGCACACACACACACACACACACACACACACACTATAGATAGATTAAAATTTAAATATATATGTGTGTTTTTTGGTAATACTTGAGAGTCTTTTAGGTAAAAGTACTTTCTTTGGTTACCCTTGGGTAAAGGGAATAAATAAATATAATTTAATTTAGGAAATATAGGTTTTTTGGTACTGCTGAAGACTCTTATTTTTATTTACTTTATTTTTTATTGAGTTTTGCAGTTTTCATACAATACAGTTTGAGGGTATTTAGATCCCCTCCCCTAGATGTACCAGCCCCATTGCCCCCTACCCAATTTAATGTGCTTTCGTGTATATTATATGGCCTTTAGAGTCTGACTTATGTTCCTGCATGTCCTTCATTGTGGGTCCATCCACTGGGCCTACCAAGAGTCCCAACCCTATAAGACACTTTATCTCTCCCTCCCAGTAGCCGTCAATTGCCAAAGTTCCTTAGGTTTGGTTGGAGTTTCTTACCCAGCTCCCCATGTCTATGCTGGAATTTTTCTGACTAGCTGGGACAAGTGCACCTTTCACCCTTCATCAAAGAAGCTTCTCTGTGCAACAGATAGAGACATTAAAGAGTTCTAAAACTGGTTAAATACAGAGAATAAGTGTCTGTGAGATGCTTAACCATAAGTGACAGATCTTCAATGCACTCTGTACACATAGGACTCAACTCTCACCAGAAAAGTTTCCTTATGCAGCAGATGGTGATTAACATAGAATCCCATAACTGGTCAATGTGCACTGAACAAGAGGCTAGAGAATGCTTATCCATGAATAGGATACCTGCATCAATGATCCCAAGGCTCAGGGATCATTGCACAAGAGGAGGCAGAAAGACTGTAAGAACCAGAGTTCTTCCACAAAGAAACAGAGTCTTGCAGACAGCTGCTCAGTTACTTGTATGAACTCACAGCAATGGTGACAGCATGTACAAGTCAGACATGTATACATACACAAGCTCAAGTCAGACAAAATTCCAGGTTTCCCCATTAAGAATTGGTTGCCACTTGTTTATTTTTCTTCTGTTGGCTTGGAGTGGCTGAGGATCAGAAGCCAATATGGAGAAGAAACACTGATGAGCTTCGTCACGTGGGAAATTACCTTGATGCAATGTAGCCTCTATATATGACTAGGTAAGCTATTCCAGAGGTTCTGGGTCACAGATTAAGAGTTATGTGGTTTACTGAATCAACTAAAAACACACGAAATAAGGGGCAGGAGTGGGAGTAGGTTATTGTACCAGTGAGCTAGAAGAACCATGTTGTGCCTCCTGATCAGCCTTTCAATACCCTCTTCTCCCTGCTGCCTCCTCCGTCTCGCTATGGGCCCTCTTCTCTATGTGCTTTCCTTTTGTCTCATCAACTTCTTGTGGATGATGGAGCAATGAGGACCAGAATGAAGGTTGAAAGCAAGGAGACTCAGTCATAGAGATGTAGATATATGTGCTTCTGGTCACAGCTGTGAGCTCATCTATTTGGTCGGTAATTGAGGACTTCATGAGTATTGATTGACTCATATGCATTTAATGTTTAGAAACTACTTGATTGTTTAATTAGCATTCCTATTCCTTTCTAAGCTCAGCACACATGTACTGTAACCATGCTAACAGGAATGAAGATCATCTGAAGAGACACGTGTGCCCCTCCGCTTAGCTATCAGACAGTTGAGACAATGGAATTCCCAGGAATTGCAATTTTCTCAGGAATCTTTGTGCTGGAAGAAGGAAAAAGCTGGAAGCCTAGTCCCACCAGAGGGAAGCTTGTCTCCCAGGAAGATATTTATACTTGTCAGACCACCATGTGGGGGAGACGAGCTGAGATGATGATGGGGAGAACAGACTGACCAGGGCTGCTTAGCTCTGCATAACCCCTCTCCTCGTGGCGGGACCCCGAAGATGGACTTGGAGGGGTTTCTGGATCTCTGTTGCTCTTCCCAGCATGACCACTGAATAAATCTTGTTTCTGATTTCACTATTACTTATTTGCTTAATTGGCCTATTATGGATAGTGGCCGAGTCTGACTTGTTCAAGCTGCCAAGGCCCAGGTTCTAACCCTAACAACTCCAGTAACGATGCTCATTACTTTATTTATACTTAATTGGATCCTGTGTTATTTGTTAACTATATAGTTATGAATATGCTGTGAATTTCACATATTCTATTTGCTGTCTCATTCCTGTAGAATCAAATGTTCTCAAATACAATAAATAGCCACTATCAGTTTTAAACGTAGCATTGATAAGAAAATGCAGAGAAACTTCATTCTCTTTGTTAACTTACTCCTGGGTTCAAATATCTTGAGCCAGTCTTTGCAGGAGCCTGAAACAATCATCAGTGGGTTGTCATGAATAAAATAAGATGACTAGAGTAAGGTGTTCCACAATCCTGTGCAATTAGTCTGATCTTCATTCTTACAATGGTTTCATAGTCATGCAAGACAGAGCTAGCTAGCTATTTACCCAACTGAGGATCTTCTCTGAAAACTTCATTTCTGTGTTACATTGTGTGTGTGTGTGTGTGTGTGTGTGTGTGTGTGTGTGTGTGTGTGTGTTTAGGGCAGAGGATCAACTTGAGGGAGTCAGTTTCCTCCTTCCCCATGTGGGTTCCAGGGATTGAACTTAGGTCATCAGCTGAGTTATCTCTCTGGCCCAGAAACTTCTCATTTTTAAAAGTAAGATTTCTCACATGAATCTGTCCTCATAATTCAATCCCCTTAAAATCAACTTGCAGAAAAATATTTCAGCATTTTAAAGTTCCATAGTACTCAAGACGGCCTTTTATGTAAAGCGGGAATTCTCCTCTTATAATCAAATTCTAATTGAATTTAGACATGTTCTACATGAGGACATGTGTTTAAGAAACAAAGTCTCTTGTCTCAGGCATAGTATAGCTAAGCTCTTAAAATTTCACAGAAGATTAAATACACTAAATCATTTATTGTTTCCTTGTTAGGTTCTGGTCTTAGTATCTTCCCTCAATCTAGGTTTTAACACAGGCTGTTTCAAAAAGGAATGTACAGAGATAAAATTTAGCATCTTCTAGATGCTAACACTTGTAAAGTGTTATGGTATAGATAAGCCAAAAACATTAACAAGGAAGAGAAACAAAAGGAATATTCCACTTGCCAAAGAGCTAGCTTTCAGGGTATCTTGTACTCATTTAACACAAAGGAGACAGAGAAGAAGACTTAGCATGCCTGTGAAATAATTACGTTGGCCTGAAAAACTTCAGAAGAAGTAGAAAGGGTAGGGATTTGGCTGGCAGTGTTGGTCTTAAACAGCACAGACAGACAGACAGGCACATATGGCAGGCAGACAGACACGACACACACACACAAGACAGACAGAGACAGGCAGACAGACACACACACATGTGAGACAGAGACAGAGACAGACAGACAGAGAGAGAGAGAGAGACACACACACAGTGTGTGCACATCGCTCCTGGCACTTCCGGTAAAACTCCACCTGAGAGTCACCTGAACTTTTTTCTCTCATGGTTGGGCTTATTGAAGGGCAAGATTTGAAGAAAATTTATCATGCAAAGAAAGCCAAACCATTTCCTTTGCTTCTTAACACATTTTGCTGTCAATGATATTCTTTCTTGAATGTTTGGAGGAAATTCAGAATAATTTTGCATGGTTTAATTCAGACTAGGATATTCCTATTTATATTTTTAATGTGATAAGTGCTTTTAATCAAGACAAATTCACTTATTCACAAGAATATTCCACATTCAGGGACAAAACGAAGAATGAGATATTATAGAGGAGAAAAATCTCCTATCTGATAAATGCTAATTTATTTAGACAGCAAGATATATTAAAGGAGATTCAGCCTTCTGTAACTTTTTTTTTTCATGACAATTTTCTTCACTATAACTTAAACTGATTTTTTTTGGAAAGCTCTTTCCATTTAGAGTGAATTTAACAACCATAGATATAATATAGGATAGCAATTTCTTAGAAATTATTGGACAGCAAAGGATAAATGAATCCTGTTCCCTAGGCAACTGCATGGATGGGTGTAACATCCCTCAGACTCCTAAAATGAAGTTTAAGGTTGCTACTATTTCTGGTTTCAGCTTCCTCTGAAAATGGTTTTTATTTCTTGAAATTATTCTTTGATATAATGAAGACTGGGCCCCTTCCACTCCTCCCTGCAATGGCCTTCTTGTATGTGACGGCCTCTCCACCCGTGATCTCAGCATGTATGGCTATTAGTGGAATGGCCGCTCTGGAAATGAGATCAAATTGAGAATGGAACCTACTGTCTGGACGGGGGTAGAGCAGAAAGATTTCCAACCAGTCAATAAGCTTCTGTCATTTCACAGAAAAGCACCCAGAGTTTTCTGACCCACTCAATCCTTTGTGGGTTTTTTTTTTTTCCATTTTTT
This sequence comes from Eospalax fontanierii, assembly GCA_035773235.1. Lineage (NCBI taxonomy): Eukaryota > Metazoa > Chordata > Mammalia > Rodentia > Spalacidae > Eospalax > Eospalax fontanierii. The sequence goes on from CM069545.1 coordinate 49,147,069, forward strand.
AGTGAATATGGTACAATAACCTTTAGATGGAAACCATTTTAATGGAAAAGATGCTGGAATGAGTACATTTCTGATTCTTTTAGCAGGCTTTTTCTGTGAGTGTCAAGTGCTGTCTTGGATGGACTCTTCTGTGTGGTTTCCTAGTACTGTTAATCCTTTCTCATCTGCCAACTTTCTCAAAACCTTTAAAATTTTTTTTTCATTTTGTCTCTTTTATTTAAAAGTTTTACTTAAATATTCTCAATGGTTAGAAAATTGGTGTCAAATAGGAACATTGATACACAGCTTAAAACTTCTTCCCTTGTTGATTTTTATCTCAGTATGTACTGAACAGCTTTGATCAGAACACTGATTCTCCAGGGAGGGCGCCATGGAGAATCATGACTTCCAGTTGTTGACACCACGTCTTTACTATGCAGTGGCTGGTGGCACCTTGTGACCCAGAGGGTCCAAGTGACGTCTAGAAAGCCTCCCAATAAGAATACTTCTTTACGGGCTGAAGAGACTTCTCAGTGATTAGGAGCAGTGGCTGATCTTGCAGAGGACCTGGGCTGAAATTTCAGCACCCACATGGCAGCTAACAATCATCTGTAACTTCTATTCCAGAGGATCTGACACCTTCTTCTGATCTCTGAGGGCACTGCATGACACAGGTGCACTTACATACACGCAGGCAATACACTCATATACATAACGCAGAAATAATAAAGAAAAGAATATTTCTTTCCTGTGTTCCACTGGTTAGAATTTATGCAAATTAGTAACATTTGAAAAGCATTTATGTCTGGAAGGTTGTACTCCTTCCTACCCAACTAGCGACTACTTAAATTGTGGAGTCTAATTGGTTCCTCAAGTAGGAGTCTTATGATTCTTGCTTGGCTAAGGACATAGAAATTAGCTAACATGGAAAAGGAAAAAGTTCTATATATGGATTAGCATATGTATTGTAATTAATTAAAAACTCTTCTGGCCATCCCGAGGGCGCCTGTCGGCGAAGCTGTGGGCTCAGGGTCATGAAGGCAGCAGAGGAATGTAGAAGGAATGCAGACAAGAGAAGCACATACTTTGAACATACTTTGCTTTCTCCCTGCTTCAGCTGTACCAATTATCATCAAATATTCTTTGTTCCAGATACGTCCAGCCTTTTGACATTGAGAGCTATTGCTATCAACCAAGTTCACACTCAAGAACTGTACAATCTAATTACCAAAAAAAAAAAAAAAAAGAACTCATAATGTTTTAAGTAAGTTTACAATTTTGGGGAGTATATTTGGCCTGGAACTCACTATGTAGACAAGGCTGGCCATGATATCGCAGAGATCTGCCTGCCTCTGCCTCCTGAGTGCTGGGATGAGAGGCATGCGCCACCACACCTGATTTGAGCTTACAGTGTTTTGTTTAACTGTATTCACAGATGTCCTGGTGTGTGTGGAGCCACACATGACCTACGGGCCACAAGTTAGATATACCTATGAGAGACTGGATTTAGGTTAATGTTTGATTTTGCTGCATTATATTGAGAACAATTTAGTCTTCTGAAAATACTTTTTGGAAGCCTCTTGTACATCAAGAACTCAACCAACAACAAAGAGTCATTATCCTCAGAGACATTTTTCAGCTCTAAGGAGAGATGTGCATTAACATCAAAGTTATATACTCCCTTGGGGAGTCAGGGAGAAGCAGGAATTAGAGAAGAGACGCTCTGTCAGATGGCTCTTGGCAGTTAAATAGGAGTTTGTTTATTTTGCAATGCTCAGGATTGAACCCAAGGCCTTGTGCATAGGAGGCAAGCACTCTGCCACTAAGCCACATCTCCAGCTTCATACAGGAGCTTAAAAAAGAAAGAAGGAGGGAAGGGAACTAGTAGACGCAAGGATACAGACAGGAGAAGGAGAATATTGAATTCTGAGAAAGAGAAAACTCAGCAAGACTGGTAACAGTAATTTGTGAGGAAGCAAAGACATGAGGCAAGAAAGGGAGGTTAGGCCTCAGGCCAGGAGATAAGTCCTCGAAAGGAGTTAGGGTCTCCTTCTGTAGCTGCAGGAAACTAGCAAGAGACTTAAATAACTGGTTTTAAGTTGCATGAATTCTGGACTCACAGTGGAAGTTGGACAATTCAAGGCTCAGCTCTCCCGAGAGTTCATTAAAAAATACTGGACAAAGCAAACATTAAAAAGATTGATCATAGTCAGTGCTGAGGAAGGTGATATTAGTCAAGCGTGCCATTTTAGCAATAGCTATCACATCTGTCAACAGATACCAAAATTTAAAATGTGGGCAGGCATGACATTTCTTCCTTAGCTATATTTTTACAACCAACTTTTATAGTAACAAATCTATTCTTAAAAAGAAGAATCAAATCCCAGTGCAATAAAGTTAAAGCTTCAACATTTAAAAGCACTACTTAATAATTCATTTAAAAAGAAATATTCTTTTCTAAAACATTAAAAATTTCTCTAGGGCTTGCATAAAGACACTTGAACTTTTTATTGTTGATGTTTTTGTGATTCTTTGTTTTGACATATGAAGGGAACAAATAAATGTCACATTCTCCAGAACAATGAAAGCTGTTTCTGTACCATCAGCAAATTATTGTTTTCTTCCGAGGAACCCATTAATAATTGTAGATAATGCAACTAAATAAGTATTTGATATATAAATATGAATTGTGCACATACACTGCTTTTGAATGTGGGTTTGGAATTCATTCCATAGATAAATGAGAATTTATTTTTCTTTCAAATGTAAGCTCTAAGAGTTCTTCACATGACCTAGGAATGCTGTTTTGTTTGTACATCCCTGTGAACTGGTTTTTCTGTTTTATTGTTTTTCTAATTTAGTTCAAATGTATGTCTGGGTGAAATTTTCTAGTACATAGATCCAAGAGCTAACAATAAAGATATTTTATCACACTCAGTTTTGGAAACAACAAATTGAAAATATGGTTTTAACTAAGAATAGTAGATTGTATTTAACATAAATTGAACATCTAATTATTGAGGTTAAGTATCTAATTATTTTGAGGTTAAGTAACCAAATTTGGCAACTACACTGCAGAATATTCAAGATGGCACCATTTTCACTCCCTCATACGTGGTAAGACCATTGTATACATTTGTCTCCTCAAAGACAGAGAAAACATGAGTGTGAACCTGAACTTAGAGAAACTTAAACTTGCTAGTAGAGTGTCTTCAAAGAGACCTGTCTCTCCATGAACTTCAAACGTTATGAGATCCAGAAGAGAATCCCTGAGGCTAGGAGGTAACCCTTCTCATTCCAGAGTTGCACTTGGTGCTTGGAATGGCCCACTCTCTGAAATCCAGAGCATTTGTCCTATTTAGAGAAGGTACTCAGAATGACAGCTTAACAACAGTCTGCTAGGCTTCATAAGTGGCATCTGCACATGGGGAAGTTGCATTCTACCCCGTTTTCACTAGCAAAATGCCATTTGGAAAACTTTGTCAGCTCTAGCATCACTGTATTACCTCATGCCTGAAACCTCCAGGCATCAGCAATTCTTCTAATGAAGGAAGATGAATAAGAGGACGAGGTGCCTGGGCTTCAATTAAAAAAGCTATAGGAACACTACTACTTAAATCAAGCAAGATGATGAAGTTCTTGGCTGACAACCTGAAGAACTTTGATGAGTACCTACACTCTCTGTTATAGGCCAACACGCATACTTTTTAAAGATCCATTACATTTATCGATCTCCTTGCTTCTGTTAGTTAGAAGAGTATATTTTTGGACCATTTTCAAAAAATCATGATCATTTGCCAAAATTCTCACATCAGTTTATATCACCGTGGTAAAAGTATCTTTGCACTTTCACTGCTAGACAACCATCCTATCATTTTTCTTGTAGAATCAAGGAAGGAGAAAGGGTTTAGAGCATCAGAGGGGAGCAATCCCAACCCACAGTCCTGTCAAACGTTCCTCTCCTTTCTTCCGCCTCGCTCATATCAAAATGAATGATGCTGCTAACATCGTGTAAATGTCTAGATGAGTCCTCTGCTCCTCCAGTGTGATGCATCCCTTTCTTGCTTTTGAATGTGCAATCTTACCCACTTATACACTTCATGCCAGATGTGAAACAGTGGATATTGCAAAACATCAAAAAGAAAAGGAAAGAAATGACTCACTAAATTCTGATTAGGCTGAGAATACAATTGTAATCACATGTCTCAGGAAGGTCAGCTCTCCTTGTGGTGAGGTTTCACGAAGGTTAAATTGTATGAATATATCTTCACTACTCTGGAATCAAAAAGTCCCAGGGCACATTACTGAATTCACTTACAAGAAGCCCACGCCATCTGCAAATGCCTCCAGAGTGCTGAAGTTAAGATGTGGAAAATCTTTGCCTGAGATATAAAGAAAGCTGTTCATGAATATTAAACAGATGGCCTTTTAAGATAACCCAATAACAAAGCCCACCAGAAACAGATTTCAAAATTGCACACACTGTTTGATGCCTCTTATTTTCTAAAGTAGATAAAATGCTCAAAGAAATACAGCAAAGTACTGTAAGGAAAAACAGTCATTTCTGTTTGGGGAAAGGGGACTATAGCTCAGGGGTAGAGAACTCATCTCACACACTGGAAGCTCTAGGTTCAGTCCCGAGTAGTGCCCAAAAGAAGAAGGAAACAGGAGAAAAGAAAAATGGGCTTGTTTGGGAACAAGGAGATGAAGTTTTTCTTTTTCCAAATGCCTTTTTCTACTTTCCCAATTTTTGGTAATGACCATATTTTATCTTAACCTGAAGCTCCCCAAATTGTTCTCCTCCAGAGGGAAGGAAGGGGCTGGGATGTCACATGGTTTTGGCAGGGGTTGTCTGTTTGTTTTGGTATGCTGGATTTCAAATAAGTTTTTTTCATTTTGACAGTTTAAACCCTGATAGGATGTTAGCTGTTGACCTGGCTCCTTCTGATTGGATCTGGATCTGACTTTAGAACTTGTAGTGACCAACTTAACTCCTTTCTTTAAGGTGGAAAGGGATGAATTAGATGGAGAAAACCTTCTGTAGCAGAAACAGGGACTCTGTGACATTTATTCCCACTTCTGTTGATTTAAAAAATGGTTTTCTTCTTATTATATAATCATATACATTTATAGGGAACTTTACAAAACATAATGGCAAAGAAAATGTCCTGACACCCAATTATGCCATTTGATCATAGGGAAACTGTGAAATTAATATGAATAACCATGATGTTATCTTAGAAAATGTATGTAGCAAGGTGGTCAGGGACACCAGTTCCTGCGATAAAATAAGCTACAGCTTGTGCCTTGTCTGAAGCCAAAGCTGATGGCTGCTGTTTGCCCACAAGAATGGCAGCAAGTAGGCTATGCATGTAAGAAACTCAATAGGATTTATTCAATTAATAGAGTCTCTGCAGTTGCTCTTCTCCTGTCTGTCATTTCTGCAAAGGGAACTGAAAGTCAGAAACTCTCAGAAATGCCCTACTTAGTATACAACAGGGTGAATGTGTGGAGAATGGCGGTAAGAATCTATGTTTGAAGTCAGATTCCATGAGATCCTGACTCTACCACATAACAGCTACGTGAGCTTGGTTTGTTGTTTTGCCTCCCTGAATCTTAAAATTCTCTGAAATTTACTTGGAATTGCCCCTGGTTTCATCTTTCACAAGCTATATGACCTTTCTAGATCTCAGTTTCCCTATCTGTAACATGAGGATAACCAAAGTACCTCTTTCATTTGCTTTTTGAGGATTGAGTCATTCCAAGTAAAGTACTTAGCTTTGTGGCTGGACACTTAGCAAATGCTTAGGTATTTAGGTATTAACTTTGTCATTGCCAGTAGACCCAAGATAAAATGATACACATATGTTCTGGGAACAATAGAACTTTTGAACACTAGCCAGTAAGAGCCAGTGAATGGGGTTTTCTGTGAATCCTTGTCTATACATTTTTATTAAGATGATATTTTCAGATTAAGTTGCTGACACATTTGTTTGTGTGGCAAGTATTTATGATAATCAGGTGCTGATCTTTTGTATATAACCCCTACCATTATAATTAGTATATAAATGTAACAGGAAGTTCAAAACTCCTACTGCTTGAATTTTTCTTGCCTATTTTTTTCTTTTCTAGTTTTTAGCTATTCATCTGTTTATAGTCTGCTTTTGCTTAGTCATTTCTCTTCTATTGGGTTGACCTTAGTTTATATGTTTTGATCGCTTGCAGGGGTGACTTTACCATGAAGTTGATGAAACCTGAATGTTAGGCCTTCTCACTTGTCCTCTTCCAAGACCTATACCTAACTCTGAGTCAGGTATAGTCATAATTTCAAATTCTATTTATTTTCTATTCAGGGAGCTTTTGTTATTTTTTTTTTTTTGAGTTAGAGTCTCACATAGCCCAGATTAGCTTCAGATTTGCTATGTAGTCGAGGATGGCTTTGAACTGACACTTCTTCACCCTCCCAAGTACTGGGATTATTAGGTTTGTACCACCATGCCTGTGATTATATCTTCTTCCTCTTGTATATTTTGCTAGGGTTCCTCAGTTCATTCTTTTCTTGTTTCACTTGAGGGCTGACAGGATAACTTAGCAAGTAAAGATGCCTGGTACCAACTCCTGGGCGCAGTCTCCAGGACCCATATGGTGGAGAGAATCTACTCCTGCCTGTTGTCCTCTGACATCCATTTACCACCCGGCATGCCTGTGTCTACATGCCTACACAAATACAAATAAAATTAATAAAAATTTAATTGAAAATATACAGGGATGTAGAATCCATTGGTGGGTCACAGTAAGTTGATATCTGGCTTCTTAAAGATGCTCTACAATTTCAAATGTATAGAATAGTTAAAGAGAGCTAGCTTAATTAACATAATGCCTCAAACAGAGTTTTCACACTAAAGGAACTGAACAAGTATGATTAGACTAAGAGAAAAGAGTGAGTAGTGTGCTGGTCAAGGAAACTCTGGGGAGAAAATTTATTTCTTCAGGAAAAGAGAGGAGGCAAGAAGGAAATATATGGAAAATCCGAAGGAAGAATGGCGGTTCCAGAATTAGAAAGTTACTAATTCAGAAATTCTGAACAGGAGCTGCAGAAATGACTCAGTGGTTAGAGTGCTTGCTGCTCTTGCAGAAGACCACAATTTGGTTCCCAGAACCCATTAAGGCTTCATAACAGCCTATAACTTCAGCTCTAGGGAAATCTGATGCCCTTCTCTGGCCTCTTCAGACACCTGCACATATGTAAATAGACACACACTTAAAGGAAAAAAGAATAGTGAAGTTTGAAGTGGTGTATTAGCTTCTTTTCATTGCTGTGACAAAATTCATGAGACAACTTAAAGAAGGAAAGGTTTATTTTGGCTCATAGTCTGAAAGGTGTAAGTCCATGGATCCATTGCTTTTAGACTTTGACAAGGCAGAAATATCATGGCAGAAGAATGTTCTGTATTTCATGGCAGCCAGCAAGCAGAGAAAACTGAAAAAGCAACAGAGGAAGGATCTGGGGACAAGATCCCTTTATGTTCCCTGTGACCTGATTTCTCCAACTAGCCCATTCAGCTATGAACTCATCAGTGAACTAATGATGTTCTGGTCACTGCTCAATAGGCCACCAGCTGTGGACCAAGCCTTCCTCATGTGAGCCCTTTTGGAGGATAGCTCATATTTACATCATAGAATTCCACCCTTCCCCCCTTAACACACATGTCCATCTCAATGACATTCTCCTTGTGACCTGCTTCCATTAACGACCCCACCTTCTGATAGGCCAATCCGTTATAAATTCATCAATGGGTTACGTTATTGATGAAGTTAGTACCTTTATCAACCCAACCAGCTGGGGACCAAGCCTTCAATACATGAGCCTTCTGAGGGAACATTTTATATCCAAACTGCAAAGAGCATGTGGTAAGGTAAAGCTGCTCACGTCATGACAGGCAGGAAGCAGATAAAGAGGCGAGAAGAGACCAGAGACACCATATCCCCTTCAATGACATTTTCCTGATGACCTGCTTCCATTGACTAGACCTCACCTCCTGATAGACCATTCAGCTATGAATTCATCAATGGGTTACTCTATTGATGAAGTTAGTGCCTTGCTTCCATTAACTAGACCCCACCTCCTGAAAGCCTTCAATACAGGAGCCTTTTGGAGGAACACTTTAGATCCAAACTGTAACAGGTGGAGACCTATATCTTTTAAGAGATATGGATTATTGGAATATTGCACTGACATCCATTACTTCCCAATAGATGTTTTGAACTCTGAATAACTTTTAAAATAGGAACTCCATTCTTTATAAGTAGCCAAGAATAGTAGCATGTGTTGAATATATATAAGATTAGACTGAGTTGAATTTGAAAAACAGTAACTATTTGAACAACAGAATTTTTTTCTAGACATAGGCAGTACAAGTCTTATATGAGATTCCATGTCATCAGGGCCCAACCTGTATCTGCCTTTCCCCTCCTTTATCTCTAAAATAAAATCCTCTTCTCTTGGTCCAGAATGGTTGAAGCTCCATCCATGACAACCTCACTCCAGGCAAAGACGTGGAGGAAGCACTAAATAAAGCATTTTCCTTTAAGAAAGACTCAGAATATTTCATATGATAGTTTTATTTGTATCTCTTAAAAATTATTAATTGACTGATTGATTTTATGTGATGAATGTTTTTTCTGCATGTAGTGCATCAGTGTTGTACAGTGCCCATGGAGGCCAGAAGAGGATGTCAGACCCCCTGGAACTGGCATTACAGACAATTGTTAGCCACCCTGTAAGTGCTGGGAACTGAACCCAGGTCCTCTGCAAGAGCAGCCAATGACCTTAACCACTGAGCTATCTCTCCAGCCCCTTTACATCTTATTGAACAGATTTGATCACATCACTGCACAACCATGAAGAAATTAGAAAGTCAAAAACATTATGGTCATCTATAAATTAGGAGTTCGTTATTGAAGAAAGTGGACAGGCAACAGCTCTGCTGTGCTATAATTACTTTTAAAATGTAGTTGCTATTTTTTCAATTTTATAAAATGCATTTCTCAGAATTTATGAGATTTGAATTTTTATTAATGTAAAAACTTGTATTGATCAGAAATAAATTTAGAAAGCACCAGATTGTGCTTTTCTGTGTGATTTTGGTAGAAAGAGATTTTTGGCAGTGAAGGATACTGAGAGAAAAAAGAAAGTATGTATCCTACTAAAATATAACTGTCTTTAAAGTGACTGCCTGGTTAGTCTTAAACCTCTCCTCTCCTCTCTCTCTTTTTCCCTTCCGTTCTTTCTTTCTCTGTCTCTTCTCTCAGGACAGAAGCACGTTTGAGTTGTAGACTCTCTCACTGAATAAATAATAATAAATAAATCTGTGGTCTTGAATGTATTATTTGACCTTATCTTTAACATGAGAAAACTGAACCAGATGTTCACAAAGCAGACTTGGTAGGCTGTAACCCTCTGTAACCCAGGATCTAAGAGGTGCACTTAACCATACAGCAGCCTACTCGTCACCTCTCTGTCTATAGACAGCTCTGACTGCTTGTTCATGCACCATTTATTCATCTATCTAATGCACCCATCTCTCAAATATTTTGAGGCACCTTCCAAGAATCTGACAGTATGCTAAAGGCTGCAGAGTCAAATACAAGTTATCAGTTCTTCTGAGGTTTATAGTTTAGTTCAAGCTCCAAGGAATATGCTCTCTGTTTTCCCTCTTGTCAGATGAAACTGTAATTGAAAAAACTGTCCTCGGTTTCATCTGCCAGTGTGCCACATATAGAAATAACAACAACCGTCACTGATGAGCCCTGATTCTGGGCCGGGTGCTCACATGCACATGTTGTGGTATTTTACAAATGTTCCTTACTTCACCCTATGGTATGGGCTCTGTTATTTTTCTCTGAGTCACTGAGAGGTCAATCAACCTGCCCCAGAGCTTCACGGTCCTTAGACACCATACTGTTCTTAGAAAAGTACTCATGTGCACATACACATTTTTGAACAAAGTTCTAGGGAATACAACTCTCACTGAAACTGGCCATGTGTTTAGGAAACTTTGACTTGGCATCCTAATTAAGAAAACAGCTGATTATAAACCACCATAGATATTGAAAGGTCAAAGGTTATCTGTATGTAGATACTTTTCTGCATCTGCTTGTGAGAAGGGAAGAAACCAGTCTGAGCTGAGGGTGAGAGTCTTGGACCACCAATAGTTCAGCCAGTATCCAAAACCAAATCCAATGATTCACAAGTGTAGTCCTTGGACCAATGGCAGCAGCAGCATCAATTGGGCTCCTACTAGAAACTGGGCAGGTTGATTGACCATCAGTGACGGTTGTTGTTATTTCTATACCCCATACCAGACCTATTGAACCGGAAACTGTTTTTAGATGCCTTCTTGAATATTCGGATGTATATGATGCTCTGAGAAGCATCATCCAGTGAACTGTTGCCTGCAAATGTAGATGTCCTACATCTGCCCTGTCCAGTGTGGTAGCCACCCAGCACAGCAGTTACAGAGCACTTGGACGTGGTGGGGGAACTGTGCTGAGTGGCTACTGCTGAGCAGCAGTCCTAAATCCTATAATCTAAACAAGTAGCTGCTGTAAAACACACACAACATAGCAACAACTGCAAAAATCCTGAATGCTACTCAGAGACCTATGTGCTGACATTATTTATTTCATTATTCCAAGGTTGATATCATTTAATTGAAAAATATTTGAGATGGGGCCTTGGTGTTTAATGCTAGTGAAATATTCTGTAACAAAAACCAACTTGTATGTATTTCTAAGACCTGTCAGAATTTATTATAAGTGGTACTTTATAACATAATTTCCCCTGAAATAGATGATAATTGTGGGAATTTCAGAATAACCTCCAAACTCAGCTTCCTTAAAGAAAATGAAGTCCAAGCTATACTTGAAGGACAGTGTGGTACTCTGTTGGGGGAGGGAAGAGAGAGCTGGCAGGAGCCGGTGGTGTTGCACACAAAACAAGAGGGGTGAGTTAAAGAATGGAGGCAGGAAGGTCCTGGCATTTGGGCAGTTAGCAAAGAATTACATTTGACTAAAGCACAGTATGCGTGGAATACTGGAAATTGTTAGTTTACTTTTCTTATTGCTGTGACCAAGTTCCTGAGAGACAAGGTAAAGAAGGAAAGATTTCCTTTTGCCCATGGTTTCAGAGCTGTCTGTCTAGCTTGGTAGGGAAGGTGTGGCAAGGCAGAGTAGGTCACACCCTGGTGCTCAGGAAGAGGCAGAAATGGGGAATGCTGGAAGGAGTCACAGCAGGATACAGCCCCCAAGCACATGCCCCCCAGTAGCCTCAGTTCCACCCCACCTCTCATCACCTCTCACAGTGCTATCACATAATGAACTCCGTCAAGGGATCAATGTATTCGTTAGGTCAGAGGCCTCATGATCACAGACACGCCCAGAGGTGTGCTTTACTAATCAATCTCGTATCTGTACCTTCGTCCATAAATGAATACGTAAAGCCACCCCTAACTCCTGGCCCTGCGCCCGGTCCCCAGCTCCTTCCCAGCTGTGCGGTGTGAAGCAAGGTGCTCGTGGGGTTGGCGGTGATGGGCAGAGGGAAGGTGAGACTAAGAGGCTGTGGAAGTAGAACTGGCAAGCTGTTTTCTGATGCGGTATTCTATCCGCTGCATGCCAAGGACTCTTAAGGAATCTGATACCCAAAGAGGAGTTGGGTCTCTGCCTTGGAGGAAGGAGGAGCACTCTGGGGGAAACAGCATATTAACAAATGAGTGAGACCCACGCTACCCACTTCCAGAAGTCTGCAGAAGGTCCAAAACTGGATGACATCACAGTCTTCTGATCTGTGGTGCGTCGTGATGATGAGTGCTGGGATTCACATCTCACGTGACCACGAAGACAACATTCAGAGATTTAGGATGTGGAGGTAGATGGGCTGGGTGATACTGGGTGAGGCTAGACAAGGTGGTGAAAACATCTTTTCTTGTATTTTTTCCTTCATATATGAATACATTTTACTTTGATCGAGTTCATCCCTCACTCCCTCCCATCCCCCTCCCACTTTCACACCCTGCCTAGCTAACTACTAACATGACATATTTAAAACCTACTGAATCCAATGAAAATAATTTAAAAATATTTTCCAAGCAGTATTCCTCCGCTGTGTATTTTATGTACAAGCTTGTGTGCATACATGTACACATATTCACGTTAGGCTTCTTGAGGTCTCTCATCTTCTCTTTGTTGTTCGCATTTAGCGCATAACCCCATCTATAGCTGATCACTTTGTTATTTTCATTCAAAGGACAAAATTTCTTCCCACTTAGATTCCAGAATGTTTTAATAACCTATATAATCCAATAACTCTGTCTCCCTCTAAACTGGTTTCTGCTTTTTGACATGTGAGCTGTGCTTGATGTCCCCATGTCACACTGCTATCTCCAGTGTGTTCTGGACCAACGCAGACGCCACTTGAAGCTAAAAGTCTCCTACCGAGTCTCAAGAACGTGCATTTCTTTTTAAAATTTTACTTATTTATTTAGTGTATTGAGTGTTTTGCCTGCATATGTGTAAGTACACCTGTCCATGTGGAGACCAGAAGAGGGCATCAGAACTCCTAGAATTGTGTTAGCTGCCATGTGGATGCTAGGAACCGAACCCAGGTCCTCTGTAAAAGCATCCAGTGCTCTTAACCATGAAGTCATTTATCCAGCCCCAAGAACATGTCCTTCTGAAGAGTATTTTATGTGGGTACTTACTTGATTATTTTTTATTACATCTATTTAGACCCAAACTACATTTTCATTTTCTTTTAAATTCTATAAATTCAATTCTGTAGATGTATGTTTTGAGCTCCTTCTCTTTTCAGAAATGCTTTAAAATGTTTGTATCAATACTGTAGACCAAGAAAATAAATTAGCCAGGGGGTGTAACCTTAAGGCATTGAGCTCAGATCTTAATATCAGAGACCCACAGGTTTTCAGCAGTCCAATGCAAGCAACTGCCTGATGCTGTCCTTGGTCCTACCACTGCCTTTCTGTCTGGTGTGTGTGTCTGTCTGTCTGTCTGTGTCTGTCAGTGTGTCTTTGTGTCTGTGTGTCCGCATGTCTCTGTGCAGACATGCAGAGGCCAGAGGAAGACCTCCAATGTCCTGCTCTGCCACCCTCTGCCTTATTCCCTGGAGACAGGGTCTCTCACTGTTTTGGCTGGGCTGGCTGGCCAGCAAGCCCCAAGAATTCTCCAGACACTTCTCCACCCCCAGTCCCCAGTGCTAGGATTTCAGGAGTGCAAGACCATGCCTGGCTTTTTATGTGGATGCTGAGAACTGGAACTCAGGTCCTCATTCTTGAAAGGCAAACACTCTAACCCACTGGCCACCTCCCCAGCCTCTTCTTTGTCTTTTGCCAGGTTCCTCATTACAGCCTACTTGGCTCCTTGCTGTTGCATGCCGCCCGTATCCTGGCTTTGCTTCTTGACTCGTCACCAGTTCAGCCATTACTTGTCCCTGTCTTGGGTATCTGGGGCTGATTTTTGCATCCCCTCACTCAGTCCAGCAGAGGTTTTCCCAATAGCCTCAGGGTAGAGTCTTCAGTCAAGCGTGATATCTGGAAAATAATTCTTTGTAAATATTTCCCTCATTTGCAGAGTACTGCTCCCTGCAGAGGTCATTTCTGAGAGCTGATTACTACACAAAATATTTTCTTTTATTATTAGTTCAGAATTGGTCTCAGATTAGCTGAGAGTGACCCGTCGTGCTTCTGATAATGTACAGGGCAAAACCAATATCTTTCTTTCCCTAGTGGTAGCAGAAATGTTGTGAGGTTGCATTGCTGCCAGCTGCCAGTGATAATTGAACTTGATTTAGTGTATTTAAGGGTCTCAAGGAGACTTTTAACCTTTTTGTTCACATAAGATAGAATAATTTGTCCATTTTTTTTCTACAACAAGATCCCTTTCTAGTGCATTTAGCTTCGGTTTTCTAGGTATAGATCTTCTTTCTTTTAAGTAGACTTGATGTAGAGTACCTTTGATTCACTTTATCATTAAACAACTTTTCTTAATTAAACTATTGAACAAAATTGATACTGTCCTAGACCGTCATGAATATAGAGAATGAATGCACCATGATTTGTTCAGATGGTATATAATTGATGACAACTCAACTTATAAGAATATTCCTAAATAGTTAGATGATGAGTCAAGTAAGAACTAAAAATATGAGGCTGGGTATGGTGGGGCATTCACCAGAGACAGGTGAAGCTGTGTGAGTTCAAAGGCAGCCTGGTCTCTATAGTGAGTTCCAGGTAGGTAAGCTGGGGTTACAGAGAGACTGTCTCAAAAAGACCAAAAAAATTTAAATATGAGATTAATCACAAAACACAATTTACACACTTCCTGAATCTTTTACAAATGGCGGACACATACGTAAATGTCTTGTGATGTATAATCTAAGTCCAAAATACAGACAGCTAGTATTGTGGCAAGAATTGTGTTTGCAAGTAAAATATTGCCTGAGCGGGTAGTCCCACTCATGGCTTAGGTGATTGGCAAGCTGCGTGGTTCATGATGATGTGTTATTGATGTTACAGGAAGCAGAGTGACTGGAGATCTGCAAGGCTTATGAACTCTCTAAGCCCATCCCCATTGATATGCTTCCTCCAGCATGGCCGCACTTTCTAAGACATCCCAATAGTGCCACCAACTGAGGACAAATGTCCAAATACTTAGAACCTATGGGGGACATTCTCATTCAAACCACCACAAATGTTAAAAATAAGTTCTGGCTAGATGCTTCAAATGTAAAACATAAACAGGACGGTTCTTTTTCCAAATGGATTCTTTTGCCCTCCGGTAGGGATTAAAAATGTAGCAAAAAATGAAAGTGTTGTGTTCTTGGTCCGTTTGGGGGGAACTCTTAATCTCACCTACCAGTCATCTGTCACAACCCTCATCACCAGATTCTAAGATGACCTCTGAGAGACCTGGCACTAGAAAACATCTTAGATGAGAATTCATTGACCTGGAAATCGATTCAAGATCCATCAAATTACAAAGCACATTTGAAGCTGGAAGCATGCATCTAACATGTGAGCACCAGGTGTCGTCCCAGCACAGATACATAAAAGCACATGCAAAACACTATAATTCTAAATTTATAAAAAATATGATTCAGTTATGCTTTATGTGTATGTAAATGTGTGTGTGTGTTAATGGCAAGTAAAAATGCCTATCATTATGAAATCTGATGACTAATGCCAAAGAGGATGTGGAGAAAGAGGAGTCCTTATCCACCGCCAGTGGTGTGCAAGCTTATGCAGCCATTAGGAAAAACAGTTGGAGTTGTCTCAAAAAATTAAAAGTAGAGCTGCCATATGACCCAGCTCTCTCACTCCTGGGCATCGATCCAAGAACTCCAGACCTTTCCAGGGAGATTTTCACCCCATGTTTATCGCAGCTCTGTTCACTACAGCAAGGAAGTGGAACCAACCTAGTCGTCCATCAGCTGATGAATGGATAAAGAAGATCTGGTACATATATAAATTGGAATATTATTTAGCCCTAAAGAAAAGTTAAATCACAAAATTTTCAAGTAAATGAATGGACCTATAATGTCTACTATTAAATGAGGTCACCCAATCTCAAAAGAAATGCATGTTCTTCTTTGTTCTGGTTAGCTTTCTATTGATAACCAGCACATTCCTCACATGTGTGCATGTAAACAAGTGTATGAGTGGATTTACTATAACATTCAGAAAGGAGAACAAGAAAGGGTAATTTTTAAAAGGCACACTAATGAGTTCATATATACTTGATGCAAGTCCTTTGAATTCTATCTCAAGATATACTACATTATAAATGCAAAATATGTTCTTAAATAGGCAGTGTTCCCATGTGATTCCATGAGAGGCTGCAACCTTACAGGGAAATCTGAATTTTAATTATTATTTTTCATTCTTTGGATACTTTGTATGCTATACTTTTTTGTAAAGACTAATAAATTTTAATTTTTAAAAAATGCTGAGGAGTTCAGAAGAAACCATTTTAAGCTTTAGATGATAAGTTTAAAACTTTTTTCTTATTTATGAACTTAATTTTAAAATGTTTATTTTTTAATATTTTATTTATTATTTTTATGTTATGTGTATGACTGTATTGCCCGCAGGTAGGTAGGTGCGCCTGTGTTGTGCGGGAGGAGGTTAGAGGAGAACGTCAGATCTCCTGGAGCTGGAGTTGTAGACAGCTGTTAGCTGCCAATGCTGGGATTCGAACTCAGGTCCTCTGGAAGAGCAGCCAGTGCTCTTAACTGCTAGGTTACAGTCCCTAAATTGTTTATTTTTTAAATTAATTAATTTTTAAAAATTCTATATATGAGTGTGTTACCAAGGTGTCTAAGTGCCCCATGTATATGCAACGCTCACAGAGGTGGGAAGAAGGCGTTGAATCCCCTGAAACTTAAATTACAGACAATTGTTAGCTGCCATGTGGGTGCTGGGAACCAAACCCAAGTCCTCTGTAAGAGCGGTCAATGCTCTTAACTGCGGAGCCATCTCCCTTGCAGTCAGTGCTCTTAACTGTTGAGCCATCTCCCTTGCCCCATGTTATTATTTTGTAATAATTTTTTTAAACATAAATTCATTCTAGAAATTGCAGCTTTGAAATGTATAGTACTTGACACAAGGCCAATAACCTTTAAGTTTCAAAAAGATGTTTATAAACAGCATTTGGTTTCTGGTCTAGTTATCGACTGTTACATAAATAAAACAGCTCCAAACTTTAACTTTTGAAGAATCATTTGATCATTTTATTATCTCTCAGGGTTCACATAAGCCAGAGTGTGGGAAGGGTTGTGCTGGGTGGTTCTGGCTCAGGGTCTCTCACGTGATTCGGGGCAGGTGTCTGTCTCTCCTCATTTGATGTAAACCTCTTCAAGTAGTCTCTCTGTATGGCCAGTGTAGACTTCTCAAAACATGGCAGCCTAAAGGGCAGTCAGGCACCCTGCACAGGGCTAGTTTCCAAAAGGAAGCGTGCCTGTGAGCAGGGTGGACTCCGCGCCACCTTCTACGGCCCGGGCAAGGGTAACAGAATGACATGAGCCTGCCAGTCTTAGTCCAGCGAGATTCAGGGGTGCAGACTACATAATTTGTGGGGATCGTTGCAAAGTGAGATGAAAGGCCTCTTGTTCAAAATGAAAGAAGGCTTTCAAGACAGTGGTAGCAGAGGATTAGAGCAAACTCAGAGCCCTTCTGTGTTAGGGGGCTCCCTGTGACTGCACAGACTGCAGGCCTGTGAAACTCACCCTGCCCTTATCTCTTGATGAGGGGAGTGTCCAGTCCACACTCCAGAAAAGCATGTAAGGTGGAAAATAAAGTCCCCATAGTCTCTGCCACTCACCTTCAGTTGATTTGGTGGATCAACTTGTTATTACTTCGAACCAGAGCTGACCATTTGCTACAAAAGAGAAACAGCTACCAAAAGAGAAACGCGTGTATTTTACAACTCTCGGTGGAGGTAATGCTCCCCTCCACCACCAAATAAAGCATTGCAAAAATACATATATTCTATATTAGGGACTAAATTGTGTCCCTCCTCAAGCTCATAGATTGAGTCCCCAAATCCCAGTAGGACTATATTTGGATATAGGCTTTTAAGGAAGTAAAAAAGTTAAGTGAGGTCATAAGCAGCGAGGGGTCCATCCAATATGACTGGTGTCTTTATTAGAAAAGGGAGAGATGCCAGGAGTCCACACAGAGGAAAAGCAGTGTGGCAGGGGAGCTGTTTCTAAGCCAACCAGAGGGCCCTTAGGAGAAAGCAGCCCTGGGGACACTTTGATACCAGCACTGTGAGGAAATACATTTCTGTGGTTAAATCCACCTAGACTATGCAACTGTTGTAGCAGCTCTAGTACACGAATGCAATATCCAGGGAGACCAAATATATAGCTTAGAAGGTGGCCCTGGGGCACTGGAGAGTGGACCTGATGGCCCAACTAATCACGTCTTTTCCCCGGGGTCTTGTCTGTAGAAGGGCGCCGTATCTATGGACATCTCCAAGCTGGCTTCAGCAGAAGAACAAAAGGAAATTCAAGATAAAGTGACTAGTACGGAGAAAGCTGAAGAAGTAAAGTTAAAGGCGAGTATCTTCGCCGGGTAGGAAAGCCTGGTGGTTAAGACTTTTCAAGGGAACAATTGCAGACAGGCGAATTAGGGACTGAAGCTGTAGCTCCACTTGCCTAGCATGCACGAAGCCCTGGGTTCAATCCCTAGCATCGCATAAAGCCTGGCATGGTGGCACATACCTATAACGGCATTCGGGAGGTGGAGGCAGGATCAGAGTAAGGTCATCCTTGCTTATATAAGCAGTATCGAGTTTGTGGCCAGCCTGGTCTGCATGAGGCTGTGTGTTTTAAAAAAGCAAGACAAAAGTATGAGAGTTTCTGGGGATTCTAGCATGGCTGAAATAAAGATGAAAACCGTCTCTGGTACACGGGTCACTGGTGACCACATTCCCATGCCACAGGACCTTCCTCAACATCAGCGATCCTTTCCTTTGCTGGATTCCTTCTCTTTCTCATCTGCTTTTGGTTTCCTGGTGTGTGCTCTACTGTAGGCAGACATACCTGTGGATTTTGATTAAAGTGTACACATGCAAAACACATGTTAGAGTAACATAAGTAATCTACTTGAATATACTTGCATTGCTTACCTAACAGTGTATGACCAGTTTTGACAAGTAACAAGCAAGTTTTCCAATCTTAATGTTTTCCTTCCTTACTTCATTGTCATATGTTACTTTCATTCAATGGAGTCACTGTTGTATGGATTTCTTTTGTACTTTCCTTTTGTATTTGATAAAACAGAATTTTAAGATTACAAGAAAAGTCGTATCATTCAAGCACAAGTAAGTAGGGAAAGAAATTCAAATAACTTCCTGAATTTAAATGGACTTAAATCCATTTCAACTTTAATAGTAGAATTTTATTTGGGTGATATTTGCCCATTCTGATGTAACTTATGTGATGTCAGTACTTAACACATGTTGTTGAAACTTCTATTTTTCCTTGGCTCTGCAGTGTTAAAATAGCTTTGTGACTGAAGATGTGATGGAGTATACAAGTGCATGGACTAGTGCTGTCAAGTTCTGTGCCATTTCATAAATCCAGCACTTTTGTGT
This sequence comes from Eospalax fontanierii, assembly GCA_035773235.1. Classification (NCBI taxonomy): domain Eukaryota; kingdom Metazoa; phylum Chordata; class Mammalia; order Rodentia; family Spalacidae; genus Eospalax; species Eospalax fontanierii. Next base: position 49,166,218 of record CM069545.1, read on the forward strand.
ATTAATTCAGACATTTAGAAAGTAGACAATACACTGAACAGAAGCACAAGAGCTTCTTTACAAATTCTGTATGCCTTTACAGCTTGGATAATAAGAATAGTTCAGGAACTGAAAAGATGGTTCAGTCGGTAACAGTGCTTGCCACAAAAGTTCGGTGGCCTGAACCGACTCCACAAAGCTGTTCTCTGATCTCCACACTTGCACTCCACACATACAATTACAGAAAGGAAAGTTTAGAACTTGGACTTTTAGAATACAAACTTTGCTCAGTCAGCCATAGGATTAAGCTTTTTCCTTTGTCACTAACCTTCGTGACCTTTGGTAACCTTGTGCACGTGTGTCATTTGCTATATGCAGAGTATTTCATTTTGACTTAGAAAACTGCAATTCTTATTATTTATATAAAAACTTTCTAACTTGGGACTGGAGAGATGGCTCAATTGTTAGGGGACTGGGGTTCAATTCCCAGCACCCACATGGCGGCCAACAACCATCTGTAACTCCAGTTCTAGGAAATCTGACTCCCTCTTCTGACTTCTATGGGCACTGCACAACACAGGTGCACTTAAACACACGTAAGCAATACACTTACACACACACACACACACACACACCTTGCTAAATGTAGGAATTTTAATCCCACTCTCAGCTTTGGAAGCATTTGAGTAAGGAGCTTGTGTTCTCTGCTATTTACCTATACCCTCCCCACATTGTTTTTTGTTTTTTTGTTTTTTTTAGTTTTGATTTGTTTATTTGTTTGGGTTGGGGACTTATTGTATTGCCCAGGCTGCTCTGGGACTCATTATTTATATCAGGATGGCCTTGAACTTTCATTAATTCTCTTATTTTAGCTCTCTGAGTGCTTGGATTACAGCCTTGAACCACAAACCACTATGCCTGATTGGTTCTTTGACTGATGTATTGGGTGTTCGGTTTATATAACATATATATCTATGTCTTTACTTTTTAAATTTGCTTTAAAAAGTAATTTTCTTTTTGTGATGCTGAATATCAAGCCTAAGTTCTCGCACATGCTAAGAAAGCACTCTATGACCTAGCTACACTCCAATCCCTAGCAGAATGCTGTAATGAAGTAAAGAGCTGAGGGAACTCTCCAAGGAAGCTATATCAGACTGAAGTGTGGAAAATAATTTTAACTAATTATGATGAACTAAGAGAATTAGGTTTGTGACAATTACAGTAATTTGTATGAAAGGTAAAATTCAAAGTAAATATTTAGGTATTTGATTTTATAGATGTCATTTAAATAGAATATCAATTTGACCTTTCCTTGTAGTTTATCTAGTTGGTGAGAATTTCACAGAATTTATTGGGACAAAATTGCCATTCCCTTAGAGTTCTTGTAGCAGAGGGGTATAGGCGATGGGGATCAGCGTCCTGAACCGATGCTGTGTTCCTCTTCATTTTCAGCTTATACAACACCTCCCTTCATTTGGCTCCAGATATCTTTTTAAAGTAGTTCTATTTGTACACCTGCTTCCCCGTGGCCCCGAATTACAGTGGATGGTGTTCCTTGTACACAGCACCCCCCTCAAAGCTGTTACTCTTAAAGACTGAAGAGTAACACTCAGTACTGTGCTCATGGGTAATGTTACAGTGGGATTACATGTATACACAACTGAAATGAAGGCAGGTAGATTATTCTGCAATGTGTATAGCTCATTATAGGATTGATGGTCGAATTGAAAAATAATGTAAAGTAGAATTTCTGTGATAGATACTTTTTTGTTTTTTTCATAGATATTTGCAAGTTATCTTCATTAAATTATATATCACACAAGATTAATCTGAAAGACCAGAGACCATGTTGCTCCTGACCATGACAGGACTCCTGTGGCCTTTGACAAGCAATAGAATATGTGCTTGAGTTGTAATTTAGAAAACTCAATGTTAATACTGAACCTACTTCAGAACTTTTTGTGGATCTATGCAATGCGGGGTTCTCAAAATAAAATATTGTTGGTTATCTTTTTATCAAAAGTTAATTTCCTCATGAAAACACTCTACCTTCTGTAAAGTCACAGTGCTTAAAATCCAGGAGTTTCCATTAAGAAAGACCTTTCATTACAGATGTGTAGATGTAATTGCTCACCCTCTATTACTGAGGATTGCATAGAGGTTCTTAACTTGCTTGTCTTTCTTTTTCTCTATTATTTTCTGCCTCAAAACTCAGGTTTTTGTAGACTCTTTGATCGTAGCTTCAGTGAAGGTTTTGATGATTTGAGCTTACTTGTCTATTTCTGTTATTTCAAAATTGTACTTTTGAGAACTGGCTGATTTCAATTATTATCCTGTTTGCTATAAATTAACATTAGAGTGAAATTAAGTTGGAGCTAACAAGTACTTCGTGAAAATTCGTTGAAATCTACACTTAGGTGTTTCATGTCCAGTAGCACCTGCTCTGAGTAGTGTAGTTAGGACACACATTTCCTTCTTGAAGGATTATTCTGATGAATCGGAAGGAACATGTTTGTAGTCTACAAGTTATTGGAGAATTTTGTGCTGCTGGCTTAAAATTATGTCTTAAGTACTCAAGACAGACCCAGTATGGCTTCTACCGTTGTTGCGTCAATATACAGAACTGGTTGCTCTTTTAACCTGACGTAACAAAAGTATAACTCTGAATATTTATTGATAATTTTTACTAAATCAGACTTGTATTTTTAGTCTAATTATAAGGAAACCTTGTCAAATCAGAAGTATAATCTCTATTCAAATAGTGCTCTGAACTTGGCTGTTAATGGTCAGAAGCTGGTAGCCTGCAAAGAGGAAATGTCTAGGTGATGATGAAAGCTTCTTCTCTGATGGCTGGCACATTCCCCAGCATTCACATGTATTCCTCACACTTTTGGCTTTCCTTATCTGATTTTCCTTCATCATCCCTAACCCTATCTCCTCCTGAAGCCCATTGTCAGCAATTATTAAGTGGTGTTTAGGGCTGATGACTTATTCATGCTTAATGTCCTTTCCTGTATGCCACAATTTAGAGCATTTTAAATTTCTATAAGATCGTCTTGATGGGGGGACTATCAGCCACTGTCCCCACTTGAACTCAGCATACACAGCCAGCCTCCCCGTGTACCTTTTCTCCATTCTCTACTCGGTCTTGTAAAATTGGAATCAAAGAAACAGCATTGTTGTTGTTAATAAACAGATAAAAAAAGACAGTTGGAATATTGCCTTATTGGTTTCACTCTTCTGGCAGGTAGACCTGCAGGTTTCATTCTATGTATTGATCAGGGTTGCAATCGCCATTAATGTGTTTGTATGATGGGATTTATCAAGGCAATAGTAGTTGAAAAAGCATTTTATTCATTTAATGCTATGCTGTAAAATCTGTGGACATTTGTTGCACAAAAGGGCACAAATATATATATTGCCCATTTCAGGATTTTTAGGTTTTCTTAAAAATTAAAATGGGGTCTTGCTAATGTAGCTTAAGCTACATAACTCAGCCTGACTTCAAACTTCCGGCCTTCCTGCCTCGGCCTCTGAAATGTTGGAATTAGTAGCTGTGTGCCACCAAAACTAACCTCAGTATTTTCTTTAGTAATCATCCTAATCCCTTTGATATCTCAGGTTCTTTGTGAACTTCCAAAAAAAGCTATATCTAATAACAGATGACATGTAAAATTAATGTTCCTTTTAAAATAATGTTCTGATGTGGGGTTGGAGAGATAGCTCAGTGGTTAAGAACACTGGCTGCTCTTATAGAGGACCCAGGTTCAATTTCCAGAACCTACATGACAGCTAACAACCATTTGAAACTCCAATTCCAGCGGATCTGACACCCTCTTTTGACTTCCTTGGACATTATACAACATGGGTGCACTTACCACATCAGACTCTCGTATACAAAAATAAAAGCAACAAATAAAATATAAAATAATAGTCTGATGAATAAAGGCTTTATTGTTCATTTTTTCTGAGTATTGCTATGGCTACTCTAATATTGCAGTTCACTTAGGGATTTGCATAAAGTACAATTGTTTTGAATCACTGGGGACAGTCGTCTACAAAGATGGCTATGAACAAATCCTCCCGCCCTCCCTCTGCATCCTCCTTCTCCCCTCAGTGGCTAGAATCTGTTGCCTCTCCTTGAATCTTTTGGCCTTGTGATTTGTTTTGACCAACAAAATGCAACGGAATTGTGATGCTCAGACTGGGCTCTCCTTGAAAGGTATGGCTTCCATTTTTGCCCTCTTCAAAACCAACCAGCATAAACAAAATCTACCCATCTTGCTAGGAGTGATGTTAAAGGAGAGAAGTCCTAGATGGAGAGCTATAGATGAAAAGGTTCTGGGCGGCCAGGAAGACCTACAAAGGCACAGAAAGCATGTACATGGGGAATGGGAGCATGCCAAAGTCAGGATGTTACTTGCTTCCATGGCTGAGAAAGAACCAGGGAATAAGATACAGGGGTTCTGCCATGATGACTTCAGTTAGCTTTGGAGGTTTGCTGACCTGACCTAGGTTGGATATTTAGAGAGGCTGGTGCTGCCTGTGTTGGATGCTGTAGTGAAAATTACCTCAGATAGTTGCTATCCTTGGATTTCTTTAACAGGACCTGATGCCTAAACACTGGCTCTGGGAAGCGGCTCCTGAGTGCAAACTGCCTTGCAAAAGCTGTGTTGTGATGACTGCCTTGAGCACTGTTATGGGTTCATGTGTATCCTGCTTCTCCAGTGCCTCAGACTGTGGCCTTGTTTGGAAATGCCGTTTGCCTAAAGTGAAGTCATAGTAGACCATGCTCGGCTCTAATCCAATATGGTTGATGTCGCGATGGAAAGGGACACTTTAGACATAGACATAGAGATACACAGAGAGCACCATGAGAAGGTGAGTGCAGAGATTCGATGATATAGAAGCCAAGAAATACTATGACTGCTAAGGCTAGAGAGAGGTATGAACAGTTTTGCTCTCAGGGAGAAACCTTGGACTTCTAGACTCTGTAACCATGAGGCGACATACTTCTGCTTTTAAGCTCTGTCTGTGGCTCTTTGCTATGGCAGTCTGGGAATCTCACTCAGGCACCCAGCCCACTTCCTCCCCATTTACTGCATCTCGTAGATCTGAGTGGATCAGCCTGGGGATAAACCTGTGCCTTTGGTGAGGAGGCTGTCCGAAGGTATCACTTTCTAATCTGTTAAAATTAAAATTCTCATTTTTCCAGAAAGTTTTGTGAAAGACAACTTATTGGATATTTCAGGTATAAAGAAGAGGAGATAATATTCGATAGGAGAACTTCTTTAATACCTTTGAAATTATACCAAATGGATTGTTTAATTTACCACCTTTGGGATCCTTCCAGCAAGAATATGTCTGCACTTATTCCAGAGTTTTCTGGGATTTAACACTATTCTCAGGAAACTTGATTTAACCTATGTCAGGATTGGCACTTGATTATTCCAGTATAATTATTTGCATGATTTTTGGTGCCATAATTGTTGAAAGCTGGTATTGGGATCTTAAAAGTAGCATATCCTATCCAGAAATGTTTAGTGCTTTATAATAACAATAATATTGTGTGCATTATAGAGAAATAATGGAAATTACATTTGCAAAATAGTTCATAGAAATGAGACCTTCTGGAATGCAAGAAATAGAAAATGCACAGTGGGAGAGAAAAGCATGTTTTATCCATATTCGACTGTCTGTGCTCTCAGGGCAGAAGACAGGGAAGAGCTTATAGACAACTCAGTGTCACACAAGCCCTAGGCTGAAAGCTAAAGATTAGCCTGTACGATTCTGATTAGAGTGGAGGATTTCAGTCCTGGAATCAGAGAAGGTAGGGCTGTCGTCATATTTGAAGATGCTGTTTGCTATTTAGAATAGATTTTCATTAAGTGAATAAAGATTGGCTTTCTACATCAAGTAACTATTTTCTATAATTAATCTCAATTTACTTTTCTTCTAGTTGCTTATGACTTCTGATGGATGATTTATTTGAAATGTTCTGGAAAATATATAATATATATTCCCTTATATCTTTCTAGCATCGCCTTTAGGTCAACATTAAGCTGACTGACCTTACCCTCTCTCCCCCTTCACCTGAATCTGACCTTTTTTTGGGTGGTGGGAATTGAATCCAGGGCCTCACGTTTGCTAAGAGATCATGCTACCCACCAATATCCTCTACCCGACCCTGTCTCTTTAACACCTTAATTTATTGATGACATTCATCATATTCAAACTCACAGAAAACCATGGTGAAAATAAGTCTCCAAGGAACTTAAGAAATTCTTGGCTGTGTAAAGCAATACAACAAATGCTGATTTTTGAATTTTGGATGTATTCTGTACCAATTAGAACATTTTGTGAAATTTTGATTAAATACATCTTTTGCCAGCTTAATTAGCCTTAATCCAGGAGGATTCTGCCTAAAACTGCCAAGATTAAACAAAACTACAGGACTGCCAGTACAGCAGAGTTGGGGGAAAAAGGAATGAATTAATCCCCTGGGGTCCGATTCGTCAGAATTAATTTAACGTGGCCTGTATTCCCACGGAAGCTGTCTTTGCTCAGTTACTTTCATGAGGAAAAAGTTTTGATTTTTACCTTTTCTCTTTAGTTGTAGAACCGCTAACCTACAGGCAAGTTTATAGACTTCTACTTTTGAAGGCTCCTCAGTTTTCAGGGCTGTTTCCATCTCCCACTCCTTGCTGGAGCACGATGTGTACTCCAACAGTGGGAGGCCATGTTCCTCAGATTCCAGGACATAATGCAAAGCCCATTTTCTTGTAGTGATGAGATGTGATGTCTGCACCTTCTCCCTCAAGCAACTCTGAAGTCACCCAAGGATTGCTTCCAAAGTCCTTAGGGTCTCATGTTTCAACCTCATCTAGAAAGCTTACCAGATTTCACTGACAGGAAGGGGTGGGCAAGATTGGTCACGTGTTGTTCATCCATCTTTCCAAACCAGCAAAGACATTCTTGCTTCTGCGGAACAGAACATTAGTGACTCTAGCCAGCAGCGTCCTGCAGGGCTCAAGTGCTCGGGACCCCAGCCTTTGCTCCTTTGCCGTGGTTCTCTCCACCCCAACATTCATTGTTTCTGAATGCTGTCCGCTTTCCTTTGTGTGGTAAAATTATCCCTCTTGAGAAGTGCTCTGCGAACACAGTGGCTCTGTGGACAGTGCTTCGCTGACCCACATTCGCTCTCCAGATAGTGGTTTATTTTCCAAGGTCAAACTTCTTTGGGGCACTGAGTTACTATTTTTCTTCTTGTGTTTATTGAGAGGGAAATGTCGTCTAATGGTTCAGAACACCAGAGGGCTGCAGAGATGACTCAGTTGATAAAGTGACTGCCACACAAGCACAAGGATCTGAGTTCAGATCCCCAGCACCCACATAAAAGCTGCATGGTAGCATATATAACCCCAGGGCTGAGGGTGCGGTAGAAACAGGAGGATTCCTGGAGCTCTTTTGGCCAGTCTAACCCAATGCATGAACTCCAGGTTTAGTGAAAGACCCTGCCAAATTTGGGGGGCTGGAGAGCCATAGAGGAAGACACCTGACATCTATCTATGGCCTCTAACAGATTTGTTCACAAACATGCATGTGAACCTGCACATACAAACACACACACACGTACCCTCATGAACACATGCATACATCATACATCACACACAAGCTATGAGGTACAGACTATTCATATTTCACCACCAGCTGTGACTGGACTGGGTTACTCACTGAGCCTGGTTTCTTTAATGTTAATTAAGGACACTAAACAGAATCTCCCTTTCAGTGTTTGCTGAGCAGTGATTAAGTGGATATTGCAAGGGGAAGCACTTAGCCTGGGGTCAGGCACGTATTAGTATCTTAGTATTTTGTTGCTGGTGGTGGTGATGATGGTGCTGGAGATAGAAGCTAGGGAGTCTCATGTCTATAGAGCTGTTCTCTGCTGAGGAGCCACACCCAGCCCTACTTCCATTTCTGTTATTCTGATGAATTTTGTGCGAAGCCAGCAGAAAGGAGTTGACTCTCATAACTTGATTAGTTGCAGAAATATTTTTCCCCTGTCTTATCTTCTTCCTTTACTCCATCTTACCTAGGATGGAAACTTCATTAAATGAGCAAGGTGTGTTTAGTGGCTTTTGTTTGTTTTGTTTTAGAATGTCATCCTGGTACATGCGTGCACACACACACAGACACACACAGATTCTTTGGTCTTTTTAGACAGGATCTCCCTGTAGCTCTGCAGCCCCAGCTGGCCTGGAACTCACTGTGACCTCAACCTTGCAGAGATCTGCCTGCGTCCGCCTCCAGAGCCCTGGGATTAAAGGCATGTACCACCATGCCTCATAGTGTATATATATTAAGGAATCATAAGATGATGATTCCAATACTTAGAAGCCCAAGACTTCTTTGTGGCTTCAAGTCCTGATGAAGATGTAAGAGGACGAATTTTGTGAGACAGCTTCTCCTGGCAGTGGCTCTCTGTCCTTTCCCTCCGGGTGGCTACTATTCTGTCAGGACTTGGTTGGGCTCCTTAGAGTGGCATGCAGGTTGTGGGGAAAGGCTTTAGGCATAGAGCTCCATGATGCCTGTGCTCTGGCTTCTCCTTCTTAGATATCTGCTGGCACTGGGCAGAAAGCAAGGTGATGTCTGCCTGGCATCTTATTTGTATATCATTAAAATTTGGTAGAAAGTGAGGATGGAAATTTATGTCATAAATGGCCACTTGAAATGACTTCCAACTCTACGATATTCTGCTGCCTTGGGAGGTAGTTATGATATACTATGACATGATATAGAGATGGTACATTTCATAGTGGATTTCATATCCCTGATATGAAGCTGGTAGAGTTAACAGTGATTGAGTCTGAGAATCTAATTTTTTTTTTTTTTTTTTTACTTTGTTACAGATTGATGTTCTTAAGGCAGATCTGGAAAGTGCCGAATGGAAAGTTTTAGAAAATCTTATTCTAGAAGATGTCCTTAAGCAGATCGGACAGCTCATCTTTGAGATCCATCTCCACTGGCCTGGCTTTGAGGTCAGTGGCGATGACAGCAGCGTGGTGCGGTTCTGGTACAGTCTCCTCAAAGAGTTAGAGCGGAAGGACTTCAGACTTTTTCACAGCTATAAAGATTTGTCTAAACCCCAGCTGTTCCTGAAGAAAGACATTTTCAATGCTAGTAGCTGTTATACTCTGAGCTGGGTGAATACAAGCTGGAAATAGGCTGAAAGACCTCGTCAAAACGCAAAGAACTGTGTGCGGAGGGAGAACCTCTGTGCTTCAGACCATGGGCTCACTGCCCCAGGATCCACTGCTGCCTGCTGGAGGCAGGGGCTGTGTTTCTGTCCCCACAGTGCGGGCAGCCTTGAGCTTGACGTGCTGACAGCAGCACGGACGCTTGTGGAAGGGATGGGCACCGTCACCCCACTTGCTCAGTCTCAGGCCTTTGCATTTCCACCCTTGACCGAATGGGGATGGGACCCCACTTCCCCCTGGAGGGTGGGTGACCCCGGACTCACCCAGGTTTCCAGTTTCCCTATAACTCATTATGTCTCCATAGTCCATGAATTCACAAACATTACAATGAAGTTTTATTAATTTTCTACTTTTTCTAGGTTGATCAGATTTTAAAGTTCATTAAAGCTGTTTCATTCCTTTGATCTTAAGTAGTTTCCTTCACTTGTCCAGCCAGTCAATAATGTGCTTTACAGCCTTGTGGATTTCAGTCATTCCTTCTCAGCCTCTCTATTGATTCTAGTTCCTGGGAGCTTAGACATACCAAGTTCGGTCCTAGAACTTAAAGACTATCAAGAGCTTCAATTCATAATTGTTTTCAAATTCAGTCTTAAGAACCCTCCATCTCCTATGACACTAAGGACAAAGCAGCATGAGAATCTTTTCTTTTGCCTTTTCCGCCTTCAGACATAAACCTCTGTCTGACAGATCTGCCTACGCTGTCAAATACACTATCTCAGGGCTAGGTGAGGCTCAGTCATCATGAGGATCTGAGTTTGGATTCCCTTTACCTATGTTAAAGCAAGGTGCAGGGATGTGTGCCTTTATAACCACAGTGCTGGGATGGGGATGGGACAGAAAACAGGCAGATCCTTGGAGCTCACTGGCCAGCTAACCTCACTGAGTCAATGAGTTTAGTGAGATTCTGCCTAAAATAATAAGGTGGACAGAGGTAGAGAAAGACACCAGCTTCAACTTCCTCCCTTCCCCCCTTCCCCTCCTTCCTTCCCTCTCTTTCTTCCTCTTTCTGTCCTTCCTTTTCTCCTTTTCTCTCTCTTTCTCCTTTACTTTTTTGAGAGATTCTTGATATCTAACCCAGAGCTCAGTAGGCAGCTCAGGCTGGTTTTGACCTCTGATCATCCTACCTCAGCCTATGGTTCCACTTATTTTTCATAAAATAAAATTTTTAATTAAGCAGAACTCATAGGTTCTCAGTGTTCAAATAATCTCTATTCTGTTCTTGTTTATAGAAATAGAATCGCCTATGGTTGATTTTCAAAAGTTCTATACTAATTAGTTAATATAAAAGCAAACCAAATCAAGGGGTTTGGGGGCATTTTTACAAATTAAGTACGAGAACTGCAGGATTCTTGTTCAAAAAAATCGAAGGAGGCAGTGGAACACTGTCTCAGCAGGCAGGGGAGCACTGACTGTAGAAGGAAGAGGAAGACAAGGTCTGGCGCAGACTGTGGTTGCATTTCAGTCTTTCTTCTCGTTTTCTTTTTCCAACCTGGCTCTTCCTGCTGATATGCCTGATTTGACATATATTTCTAGGCTTCAAAAATACAATTCTTTGAATGAGAAACCAACATAAATTATAATAGGATGATCTCACTAACTTGAGCTAAAAGGGGAAAATAATTATGAATTAGTTGTGATCATTTAAAAAAATCTGAGGATCTGACTTTAAAATTTGTAGTACATAAATAAAGCATGTTGGGTTGAGAAGACCAGCTGGAATAAACATCAACAAAAGGGTTCACAAAAGATCTAAAATGTTTGCACTGTTAGTTTCTATGGTCTCATCTCTAAAGTAAAGCTAACTTTAGTACAACTTTGAATTATGACACATATTTTATTCACAACAATTTTATACACTGAAATATGTATGTAGTAAATCGTCCTATATACTAATGTGTGGCGTGTACTAGTTTAAGTGTCCAGTCTGATCAACTTCTAGATGTGTACATACCTGGCTCAAGATTTTAAATTCATGGAATTAAAAATTTAAGGTATTGAGGATTCCAGACAAGTGGTGCAAAGCATTGTCTTCATCACACCATATGTAAAGCAAGACTGGATGGATGGTTAAAAAAAATCAGGCCTTCCCATTTCCACCTACCAGACAGCCTGTGTAATGGTTATCATATGTGTGCTTGTTTCTCTGCATTGATAGTTTGAAACTGACTGTAGATATTCTCACGGATGCTTCCAGAATTGAGTATGCTTATCATGTAGGTCAAGATTTCTTAGCTTCAGCATTCTTGCCATTTGCGACAAGATGATTCTTCGTTGGGGCAGTACGAGGGCAGTCCTGTGAGCTGCAGCGTGCTTCGCAGCACCCCTGGCCTCCACCCACCAGAGGGCAGGAGCAGCCCCACCAGATGATCTGCAGGCAGTGTCAACTGTCCACCAGGGGGCGACCCCACCCATGTGGAGACAAGTTGGCGGTGGCTGTAAGAAGGGGCCCAGGCTGCTGCGGTTCACGTTCAGAGAGTGGTCAAGACAAGACCCTCCTGTGAGAACCGGCCAAAACACGAACCACCACCACCACCCAGACAGACACACTGGACAGGCAAACCAACAAAATCAAGCCTTATTATCAAGAAATTAGGACTTTTAACTCCCCTGTTTTTGCACTGGATGTTGTTAGGAAATTACATTTGCTCATGGACGAATAAAGGCTGATATAGATTCTATGAGGTTGGTTACTCCTCTTTCTTACCTGCGATTCTGGCAACTTCTAACCCTAATATTTACCCAGAAGAGAGTTAAAATTCCTAATTTCCTAACAGTTATTTACTGAGCGTTTATAGATATGCCAGACACCTTGCATTGTTCATTCTTATTTCTCTCAACAATCCAACAAGGTTATATGGGCATATAAGTCAAGAAGCTATGAGCGGTTACATAGCCTGGATTCAGATTACTCATGGAGCAGATGGAATGGGGATCTACAGGCTCCAGTCAGATCCTACAGAGACCGTCTCAGGCCCCAGCACGGCAGCAAACATAAGATGCTACATTGCAAGGATACTCTTGGCCTGCCTATTGGTCAAAACGAGAGAACGTGCAATATACTTAAAATAGACCTGCAAATCAGTTACAGTTGGGATAAGCATTCAAGTTTGCTTATCTTAGACTGCGTACTTAATTAAAACAAGCTTGTCATGTGGAGGCTTAGTAGAGAAATATGGGGGACCCAGTAACATCTCTGTCAATGTAAGATGGCTCTTTCAGTGGCTAGAAAAGCTTGTGTGAATCTTGGGAGGAACTTCTGTTCTTCCTTGTCCAATACGTGGTACCTTATTTCCAGGCTTTAGAAAGGACAGTCACTTGTGACTGCAGTCAAATTCTGCAGTATTTAAAACTTGTCTTTGACTTGCAAATAAATGAGCTAAGATACGAATGTCATGACACACATCTCTTAACTCTTACCAGAGTCATGTTGCATAAATGATTCAGAAAATACAAATTTAATAATCCCCTTATCAAATTATTAAAAGACTTGTACTTTTAAAGTGAAGGATATATGAGGATGTAAGAGAATAAGAAGCTGTCTTTTAGCACAAACTGCGTGTCACAATTTGAGATGAGAGTCAAGGAAAAACATTCTTTTCCTTTTTCTTTTAATATTATTGGATGCAGGTATAACAGGCTATCGTATAAATATTTGACATGTTCAGATGAAGAGAGCCAAGGAAAAATGAACAAACTTACATGAGAATTGATTGATGTTCCAGTAATGTTTACATCAGAGGAAGTAATTTCATGAATTTACAGTATGTCATCTAAGTCTGTTATTCACATACACATCTGTGCTTGGCTATAAGATCTTTTAGTAAGTCCAAGATGTGAATTTCCTGAGATATTACATGTTTGGATTTTATAAAGCTGGATTAAACAGGAAGCCAGGCCGATTATATGTTGTCAGCTTAAACAGATGATTCTGCATTGCAATACTATAGTACCTCCAAGCTTAATCAGAGTGAATGTCCTACTTTTTAGTGATACATTTATGCTTTCTTTTTAGGCAATACTTTTTATTCTCGCTGATTGTTGGCACCTTCTTGTATTAAAATAGTTTCCATTCACTTACATTGTGAGAGGTGCCTGAAATTCATGAAGCCCAAAGATTCAATAGATTCTTAAAACTGCCTAAATCTACAGATGATTAAGTTTTTGGACTAATTTTATTATATTTCTCTTTTTAAGAAAAATGAGTCAAGGGGCTGGAGAGATGGCCTAGTTGTTAAGAGCACAGACTGCTCTTACAAAGGACCTGGGTTTAGTTCCTAGCACTCACATGGTGGCTATCAACCATCTTATAACTCTAGTTCTAGGGGATCTGACATCCTCTTCTGGCCTCCCCAGGCATTGCACACTTAGATACAGACAAATGTTCACAGAAAAATTGTTTTTAATTAATGAAAAAATCAGTCAAACAGGCTTAATGCCATCCTTTATGTTGAGAATTATAGGGAAAACACTAGAGTCTCAATGTACTAAAATAATATGTTCAAAAACCAATAACTTCATATTCTCATTAAAGCATTGTGAACCTTTGTAGTGGCTGTTTTGTACAGTAAGATTGAAATAAGGGATGTTTTTGGCCAAGTTTAAATTTAAATTTGTATTATTTCAGTAGAGAGGTCCAATAAGTATACACAGGTCTGATACCTAATTACTATGTATCAATAGAAGAGTCTGTTATATCACAGGGTGATTACAGTTAATAAAAATGTATTATAGACTTGGAAATTACAAAGTGAGATTTTAAGTATTCTTACACCAAACGAAGAAAAAACAAGATACCAACATATCTTGTACATGATAAATACATGTGATTTTTTATTTCTTAATTTAAAAGTATTCCATGAAATATTTTGGACATATTTATATAAAATCAAACAAACCAAACAAATAAGCACAATCCAACTTTTTGTAGAGTTATGAATTAGTAAGTGGCTGTAGTACCAAGTTTCCCAGTGCCTTCTTCCAATATAGCCCTCTGATAGAATGCCCTGACCTCCCCCTTGATGGAGCAATAGCAGTTTAGTGCACACTTACAGCAGGCTGCCTCCAGGACCCGGACTCAGCACTGTGGCTAGCTTTTTGTTTGTTTGTCTGCTGCCTTACTTGTCACTGGATACTGGGCATATGTAAGAAATGAAAGTCCAATCAGATTTCCTTAACATCAATGAGAAATCACAATGATGTACCAGTTGAAATGTTACTGATTGCATAATAAAACATTTCTCCGGGATTGGTACCACATCAAGCCTCGTTCACTCAGCTATGGCTATGGCTACTCTTCTACCCTCTCTCTGTGTGTCTTCTGTGTCTGCTGAATAATGTCTATCTTTCCTAGAAGACTGTGAATTCCATCAGGGTAAGGGCCACCTCTGCAGCTCCATGGAACCTGCTGGGTAAAAAGTATAAGTAATAAGTATTTGCTGTGTCTAAATTTCAGGTCTTTCACATAGAATTTTCCGATACAATTATTTCATCATTTAATCTTGAAGTTTTCTGTCATTAAAATACTTCCAGAAATTAGATGAACCAGCCTTCCATCTTATTAATTTATATTTGGACACAATTGTCCTCTTGTTGTTTACTATATTGGATTTTCAGTTTCTATTCCTGGTTGGAGGATGATAACCTGGTAATCTTCTTAGCTTTGACCTTGGGGACCAAGAGCTATATGATGGCTGAGCTGAACAGACATGGCATAAGGAAGGCTCAGTTATTAGAAGATAGGTCTAAGAATTGTGTTGTTAAACCTGGTCTTCCTTTCTTATTCCTTACTGTCCTTTCTTTGTACTAGTTCCCAACAAGCAATATTTTTAGTCAATATGTAAAATATATAGTATATAAAATTCATATTAGTACAAACAATATTATTCTAAAAGATTTTTATTTTACTTTTTGTGTGTGCATGCGTGTCTACCACATGCATGCAGATGCCCTCAGGAGCCAGAAGGGGGCATCGTATCACCTGGAGGCAGTTACAGGCAGCTGTGAGCTGCCTGACATGGGCGCTGGGATTTGAACTCAGATCCTTTGGAAAAGCAGTAAGTACTAACTGTTGAGCATCTCACCACTCTGAGAATGATTTTTATTTTGTGAGAGAAGGAAAGTAAATGATCTAAAGACCTTTCTATCAAGGTTAGGGCCAGTGTTTTTAAAAAGATGATTCAAGCAACAGTTTTTATAAGCTAAAATGAATAATAAAGACAGAAGTTGAAAGAGTAAAATCAAAGTGAGAGAAGGCATTACATATGCTCAAGACTGAAGGAAATTTCTCTGTGGACATAGAGAAAGCAACAGAGGCCTGCTCTAATGTAAGGGACTCTGAAAATGTCTTTAGGACATTTTCAAAACAGGTTTTGTTTTACTAAAGAAAGAAATCATCATCATCGTTTACTGATTGATTGTGTATTTATTTGTGTGTTCATGTGACACTGTGTATGTGGAGATCAAAGGAGAGCTTGTAGGAGTCAGTTCTTTCCTTCCACCGTGTGCGTTCAGAAGCTCAAACTCAGATCTTCAGGCTTGGTGGCAAAGGCCCTTACCCACTGAGCCACCTCACCAGCAGTGATCATTATCTACACAGCTGTTTCTTTTTAACTGCTTAAGGTGGAGACAGCAAGCTGAAAACCACAGAGATTCTGATGGCAACCTGACAATTTTAAGAATATCCAGTTAAGTGACATTGTGTGGTGGAAGGAACAAGAAGACCTTGACATGGTTGCTAGCTACCTGCATCATAGCCTGCACTTGCCACCTTTCTTGGTCTAGTTTCTTCTTTTGGATTAGACTGCCTGATCTCTGAAGCTTCTTCTAGCTGGAACGTCTCATTATTTTGACTTCTGTGATTAGGTAAAGTGTTGGCAATAGCAGGGTCTTGACTATGTGCCTGCTGGGTTTGAATGTCTCTTCAAACTTAGACTGAAAGCTAATAACCCGTGCTCTCACATTAAGAGGTGAGTCTGTGGGCGTTTGACTAGATCATGAGGGTAGAGCCTTCATGGATGGGATTAATGTACTTAACAAGAGGCCTGAGGACAAGTGCTTCCCCTTTCCAGTATGTGAGCTGGAGAAGGTCCCCATCTGAAGCGAGAGTGAGCCTTCATCACTCAACCTGTCCCTGTTTCTTCTTGGACTTCTCAGCTTCTAATACTGTAAGCAATGAATTAGTTGTTTGTAAATTAAATTATTCAGCCTAATGCATTTTGTTATAGGAACTTGAGTGGACCGAGACATGTGCCAGGAATAGAAGTTGTATTATAAATTCAGGAGAATCCAAATGATGTGCTTATCTATTAAAAACAACAAGAAAAACAAAACAAAAAGCCAAGAATGGTAACATAGCACATAGCTTTTAATGCAGCACTTGGGAGGCAGAGGCAGGTGGACCTCTGTGAGATCAAGTCCAGCCTGGTCTACATAGTGAGTTCCAGGCTAGCTGGGCCTACAGGGAGACCCTATCTGAAAAATAAATAAATAAACAAACAAACAAATAAATAAACGCTAGGTAAGGAGAAAACCCATTCCGACAGCTGTTCGGGTAGTGGGAGAAATGCCCCAAGAGAAGCACCTTTCTAGATCATATAACATGGTTCTAAGACCAGAAGTCTTCATCATAGACTATCAGTTCATTATTTCTGTTTTTATTGTCAACATGACAATATTTAAGTATGCCAAACTATATATACCCTCAAATATCCTTCCATAGGCATACAAATATAGATGATAGACAGATATGCGTATTTTGGGCTATGGCTGAATGTCCAAGAAAAAAAGATCTTCAAACAGAAGCCCTGAGAGCCCAGGATGTGAGGCAGAGCAGGAACTTAAACCAGTCACCCTAAGGCTTCAGTATAACAGTGCCATATGGTTAGAAGCTCAGAGCACTAGAGATGAGGCCTGGTGTATGGGGAGCAGGAAGAGGACTGGACCCAGGAAGCATACAAATCCAATGGAAAAATGACCACTACATTTCCCACCCACCAGCACCAGGAAACCTAATCTGTGCTGCAGCTGAGTGCAGAGAGGGGCCTCCAGTGAGAAACAAACCTAAGTGAAAGTTCAGTAATAACAAATAAACAAAAACTGTAAGCTGAAAAATTCTAGATACTGGTGTCTAGGGGTGACATCCTGTGAGGAACATGGCAGAGGCAGATGCACAACACTTAAGGGACTCTTCACTAACTCAGGCTACAAAGGATTCCCTCGAGAAACAAGGCCCACTCATGATAAATGTACAGATTATAAGGAAATGAATGGTGCACTGTGAGGCAGAGTTAACAGATAACAAAACACTGGGAATTTCAGCCAAAATACTTGAGATAACCAAATACCACTCCTTATTTCAAGGGAAGAGAAAAGAACGGAATGGAACAAGGTTCACTTGTCCCTGGCTGGCCTCAAACCTTCTCTGTAGGTGAGGATGATCGTGAAGGTCTGATCTGCCTGCAACATTCTTAGAGTGTTTAACATGGGCCTGGAGAGATGGCTCAGCAGTTAAGGGCACTAAGAGGATCTGAATTAGGTTCCCAGAGTCCACATCAGGCAGTTTACAACCACCAGCTCCAGGGATTGGATGCCCTCTTCTGGCCTCTGAGGGGATCCAGACACATAGCATACAAACACACTCACACACAAACACACAAATAAAAATAAATCTTTTAAAAAGAATGTATAATATAAACGGTTCATGACTGAAGACATAAGACTATATAGAAATCTTAAGATAACAAGATGCTATGAAAAACAAAACAAAAACCAGGCAGATATAAACAAGTATAAACAGAGCTCCCGGAAAAGGAAAACAGTTACTGAATTGAGAAATTTAATGGGTTAAACAGATTAGATACAGCTGAAGAGAATTTAGAGTGAGGATAAAACTGAGGAAATACCCAAAATGTAACATGGACAATATGAACATCGAAATTCCTTACATCTGTTATGAGCAGATGAGGGAGTATCAATGAGTATCTGGACTTGTGTTAAAGAGGTATTATGGCCACACTGTATAGTACGGTAGCCATGAGCATTTAAAAATGGCTGACTGAGGAACTGATTTTTTTTTTTAATTAAAAACAAATGTTTTGCAACCAGCATGATGGCTCAGCTGTTAAAGAGTGCATAATGCTCTGGAAGGGGACCTAGTTCAGTTCCTCGTACCCATGTTGGGCAGCTCACAACCGCCCGTAGCTCTAGCTCTAGGCAATCTGACATCTTCTTCCAGCCTTTGTTGACACACACACACAGACACACACAAATTAAAAATAAAATCAATTTTTAAAGAATGTTTTGGTGCTGGTGATTGAAACTCGAGCCTCCTATATGCTCAGTATGTGCTCTTTCAAGGACCTTGTCCCCTAGTCCAAAGACTGACTTGTAAAACACCAGATTTTGTCTTAGAACAAAAAAGTAAAATACTAATTTTTAAAATTGTATACATGTTGAAATAAAACTATGGACAGACTGCATTAAATATGATTTACTGCCCACTTTAACCTGGTTATTAGAAAAGTTAAAAATACATTTTAAGACTTGAATTTCTGTTGGACAGCACTACACTAAGAACATAAGTTTTAAGATGTTGGAGATCTGAGTCCCTCGTATCTAAGATGTTAGAAGTTGGAGAGTAGGAAGTTGATACATCCATTTGAGGATGGCCAATGTAGGTAGAGAAAACTGTAAGGTCAATGGAATTATTTCTTTCACTGTCATCCAAATTGAAGTCATTTCAAGATTTTTCACTAAAAGCCTATAATTTCTTTTTCCTTAAGTTCCAGATGAAATAGTATTTATGTTGAGAAAGTGGCTTCCACAATTCTAAAATTTCATCTCATGAATTTTGAGCTGATGCTTGTGATAGAAACCTTCTACTGGTTCCTTCTGTGGTCCTTTGTATTGCCTTGCGTTGTCTGTACTCTGTCACAACTATTTTATTATCCACTAAGAATGGATGTGCCACTCTAACTATGATACACCATTGCTTTTAACCATGACCCTCTCCTGAGACACTAAAATGTGACCCTTATGCATCTCTAATGATGGCAGCTGAATCCCCCAGGTTTTCAATTGGCCCACATTTAAGCCTGCAGGTAGACCTTGTGACCTGACTGTGACTTCACACTCCTCTCCTACACCCGAACTCATTATGGTTTCCTCAGCTATCCATTAGTTTCTTTTGAATCCTGCATCTTGTTAAGTAACACAATCCTTAAATGACAGTGGTGTACATAATTCAGTCCACGTGGGTCTTCAAGAGTTTCTGCAATTATTGCTGGTATCAGGATCTTTAAGGCTGTTGCTCAAAGGTTGATGTTTCATTGTCAATGTTCTCTTTTAGTAATTTATAAACATTTTGAGGTGATCAGCCAGTTCCACAATATGGTTCTTAAGGGCCACTTCCTGCCAGATGTGCTGGTACATGTCTATAAGCACTTGGGAAACAGAGACAATAGGATCAATTTGAGGTCATTCTTGGCTACGAAGTGAGTCTGAGGGCAGCCTTCGCTACATGAGCTCCTACCTCAAAACACAGCATAAAAAGTTTTTCCCTTGGAAATGACCTTGTTTTTGGTTCCTTGTTTAGGGCAAAATATTCTCAATTTGCGCTTCAATATTTAAATATTCATTCTGTTGAATCTCTCACTAAAGCATCAGCTGTATTCTAGTGTCCTAAAGGCTGTATTAAGAAAGAGAAGCCAGAAGGTAAGCTCTTGAAGTCAGTAACAATGACTTCTTTATGCTGGAAAGAAATCCCACTTGTTTATATACTCTAAATGTCCTGAGGGTACTGCTTTGTATTTACCATTCAATCAGAATAAACGCATTAATATACTAAGTATGTCACACCCACCTAACACATTTCTTTCTATATAATCCATTTATGTCTGTAAATGGTTTGATTTGGTGTTTCCACAGACTTAAGACTAAAAAGAAAATAATGAACATTTCAACAGCACTTTCTACAAAAGAATGCTTTATTCAAAAATAGGATCTTTTCAAAAAGAGAAAACTTTTATATACAGGTACTTGGTTTAGAAACAGTCAAAAACACAATAAAATAAATCGAGATTCAGCAATGATGATCTGTAACATATACAATACTGGTGCTTTAACAGTTTGACTGTATCACTCTTACTACACTGCAGTAATTCACATTTGTTAGATCCAGTGGCTGGGATTATAGAAAGGTTTTGTCTGAATTCTTTTCTCCTGTGTGCTATGCTATCTCCCAATAGCTAGGCAGCATAAAGTTCAACACTTGATTTTTTTAAAACCATGGTCACTACTTCTTAAACTGGGGAACTCTACACATTTTCCTATTGTGTCAATGCTTTTTCAAAGATCTGAAGTGTTTTTCCTAATATTTAAAAAGTTCTATTGTATGTATTCACAAGCAAAATTGAATAATTTTAAATACAAAACACATGACTTCAAAGAAATTATAAGGTCACATTTTTGACTATGCTTGGCCTCTACAAGAAGAATTCATTAGTGAAACTGGTGAAACAATGTCCTTGAGACCCTGATTTCTGAGGACAGCCAGTTCCTCATTGACAGTGATTACAAATAAAATTCAAAGTCTTGGCTTGTCCACTTGAGTTGAGAAACAATCTATTTTTCTGCTTACATTTATATAGTTCTGTCTATATTGGTCAGGAAACAAGTCAAGGAAAGAACTCTGGACTGAGTTTTAATGTGGTCTAATAATTAGAGGAATACTGTTGTTAACAAAGTCTACTAATTAAAAAGTAAAAATACCATAGCATATGCCCTAAAAAATAATGGAACTCATGAAGCCAAAGGACTAGAACTTGATTCAATGGAAATACTGGGAACAGTAATTCTGGGTGGTTTTATCTTTCTTTCAACATTTATTAAATATTATCCTGCCTGCCTTTTGGCTGAACTGTTAAGTGTATGATACCTTTCTAAGTCACTAGCTGCATTATTTTCTCTATGATCACATATCCATTAGGGATTTTTTTTTTCTTGATCCCAATGAGATCCTTCCAGTGACATCAGGGGATAAACCGAAACTGCTGGCCAACAATATCTACTGTCAAATAGAAAATCAGTTGTCATTTTTGTATAAATAACACCTATAAAGAACTCTATGAAGTCACCATTGAACTTATATGAGGCAAATTTACAAAGCTCTTAAAGAAAACAATGGAACAACTTCCTAAGACCATATACGGAAAAGATTACCTATAAATCAAACTGCCATCCAACACATTTAATAATTAAATAGTTAAATATGACATTGGATCCAAAATGATCCCAGATAGTTAAAGGACTAACTTATTAATCCCACAGTTTAATGAGGCCATCCCACCCACATGTGATGACCTTGGATGTCTCGTGTGGATGCCACACTGCACCTATGCACACTTTATCATGAGCTTTAAAACGACTGTACAATTTTGTGGTCTTCCAGTCCCAAATGTTTAATTTTCCATTTCCATCTCCTGAAATCACATAGCTACAAAAGAAGGAAAACAAACTTAAATTATTCATATACCTTAAACTAGAAAAATAAATAAAGGAGACAGATCTTATATTTTTAACAACACTCAGAATAATAAGAGTATGAAGCAGTCTATAATATGAACTTCTCCACCTCACCCCCCAAATGAGCTGGTAAATTATTTTTAGCAGAGACTGGAAGCCCTAAGGGCTATAATGAACAAGGTATTACAGCCTGCCCCTGGACAGTTAGAAATTGCACAGAGGAACCCATTTCACTTGCACTCAGTGAACATATTAAACACATTGTACTAGACTGAACTTTAACATTTTTTTAGCTTCAATATCCTTTGAATACATTTAAGGCTGAACAGAGGTTAGAATTTAAGGCTTAGTTACCACGCTAAATATACAAAGCCAAAGGGATTTCCAAATTCTTTCTACTTATATGTTTTGACTAAGAACAGGGAGATGAATGCACATCTCACTCTTAACTGTGACCTAGAAATATTCAAAAGCTGAATTTCTGTTTCCAGCATAGAGAAGCTATAGAAGACTGTGATGCAGACTTCTTCTGGTATTCATGCATATTACAACCTTGCTTAGAAAAGCAAAGAGAAAATAAGGCATTGGTGATGTAGACAGAGACTTACTAGGTGGTTAAAGGGCACAGATCTAAGTAATACCAGAAAATATATCAAATAAAAACCTACAGAAAAGTAAAATGTAATTTTCATAACTGGTTCTTGATTTCCTATCTGTCATATCTGTTATTTTGACAGATTACACAGTTCTCATCAAACATGCCTAAGTGATTTGTGAAGTACTGTCATCTGAATAATACTGTATACCATATCATCATATTTGAATATAAGAAATTAAACTTACCTCATGTCTGGTGAAAAGTCCACCTGACAAGCATAGCCTGCTACCATATGGCCCTTAAAAATTTTCTTCTTATTTAATCTGAATCTGTTCTGTGCTCCAAAAATTAAGATCTGGTTGTCCATTGACTGGCATGCTAGCCATTTCCCTGTAAAATTCAATAAATGAGAATTTTAGAGAAAGATGAAAAAGAATTTATTTTAAATATATTAGCTGTCATTATTCTTTTGTTCTCAACTATGTTATAATACTAGAAAACAAAATTTCTATGCCATCTGTAAAGTGTTATAAATAAGTCACTGGCAAGAGGTATTTTTATCTCAAGTAATGGATTCTGTTCTAGTAATCATATTATCATCAAGTTCTCTTCATAGAAAAGCTCCTGATTTTTTTTTAAATAAGGAAGTACACTAAGCTTAGTGTTGACAGAGTAAGTTATTAACGAAATCTACCAAGTGGGATTGATTTGTAATAAGTATAGACAATGGAGCACCAGGAAAAACAAAACCGATCTGTGGTAAGACTAAAACAAAGATCAGTTCTGGTGATAAACCTAGAATTATAAAAAACAACAATCAACAAAAAAACTGCACCCAAAAAGAGGTTCTGAATAACAAAACTATAGCAATTGTTTCTTAAAGGGCACACTGCTTTTATCTACCCTGGAGCCATCAAAGCCCCCAGATCCTAAGTCACAGTATTTACTTTCATCTTATGTATTTATAAACATTACTAAAGAAACAGTTCTAACACTGTCTAACCGAGTAAACGGCTTTGTTCAGGAAGGGCCAATAGGTGGTTTAAAAACCCAGTACATGAAGTGTAGGTAGCATCCTTTCAACGAAGGACTTCATATGATGATTATCAAAGCAGTATGATTGCTTTCCACAGAACGACAGGATACTTGACAACGGTCACCAAGACGCCTGCACGGAGGCCCAGATGGACAAGCAAGTTCTTCCTTGCCTCCTTGTTCTGCCCCACAGCAGATGTGTGAGTTAATGTTGGCTTTGAAGATATGTTCCACAAACCTCAGATGCTCATGCAGAGCTTGATTACATCAGTATACCGGTAGCACAAACGATCTATTACTTAAATAGATAATGGATTACTGAATAAGAAACAACATTGAAATTATTCTTTTATTTTTGCTTAAGAAAATCTTTTATATGAAAATTGCTAAGGTATTCTCATTGTGGAGAATCAGACCAAAATTTCCTATCCCCTTGAAAGAATAGTGATTAATTTATTGAACTTGATTGTGTGGGAAACAAAATTATTAAAAACCAAGAAAAAAAAATTAGCTGTCAGAAATCCTTAGATTTATTTTTTTCAAAACAAGAGAGTGGATGAGATGACTCATATATAAAAACCAGCAATTACTACTAATATGGAAAAGGTTTCCTTATACAAAAGGAAGCAGCCCAAGTTCTTATGAATTCAGCACTTCTGTGTCTTAGAAGCTCCAGTAAGAATACATCCTATGTACGAACTTACCGTTTGGAGACAAAGTCACCGCTGGCATTGAGTGCATACTGGGCTCTGCTATGTACTTGAAATCCACAGGGATATCCCTGAAAATTGAAAACAGAGCATCAGAACAAGTCATTTTAAAAAAAGCACATTTAGGACAATTACCTCTGAAACAGTACTCAAATAAAAGCAGCCAGCCTTTTCGTTAAACGTCCAGGATAAAGGAAAAATCACAAATGACACTGTACTTTATAAAGCTTTTATTTTATAAATGACTTTCCATGAAAACTGTAATAATGTTAGTAGTTTTATTGTCTAACTATCAGCTTTAAAATTTGGGCTTTATGTTAAAAATCTGTCACTAAATAAATATTCTTTAATGGTGAATGAACTCAAGGTTGGCAGAAGCAAGATGTCAGAGAAAGCCTATGGGGAATGTGTGTCACCTGCCAGTGGATCTTAACTCATTATCTTGTGAATAATGAGTGGGAGTGCCACAAAGACTGTGCAGCGTGAGTGTGTGACAGTAGAGCTGGGGGGGGGAGGGGCAAGAGCTTGTGCAATTGGTCCCGAAACAACAAGCCAGGCCAGGGAGCTAAAGAGCTTGTTACCAAGCCTCTCTTTGGTTTACATGTAAAGTATTTCAAAAGTGTACAATACAGGACAAAAAGCATTAAAACCAGAGAGCCCAAAACTCATGTGCTAAAAAGCCTGAAAACAGCAAAAATGCAAAACCAATCGCTTAAATTTAGAACAAAATGTGCTACATACCCTTTTGTTTTTATTATTCTCCAAATAAAAATTATTCCGCAATTCTGAAGGGAGTTTTGATACTGTTGTTTCTTATAAGACTAGAACCATTTTGTGGAATAATGTGCGGGAAATGTTATTTGATGAACAACATGGTATGAAGTGGCAACTTCAATTTCAAGGTGTGGCTCAAATTCCAATATTTTGCCTAATTGGAATAATTATAATGTTTCATGTACCAATATCTCTATTCATTTATTCAATACCCAGAAGGAAAAACTGATGAGAGGAAGGGGATTTCAAGATATAACTAGGGGAATAATGGAACAGATCATCAAAGTTTTACATTTCTAAACAGTGCTGAGAACTGATTTTTAGAATGATCCAGGTCTATGTAAGAAGCTTCAATCTACAAAAGATTCATGGTTTTTCCTTCTTCATATGTATCGTGAGAGTAGGTTCACATGCTTTAGTAAACATAAAAAGTTCACTTATCCCTTATTTCAAGGAATCTTGTTACAATAAACTCTAGAACAAGACATGACTATGAGCCACCCTCTGGGCTTCAGCATTTCTGGCTAAAATGCCTGCTAGACCTAGTTAAACTTAATAAACACAACATCATTTTCTACTTAGATATTGTCATTCAATATAAAAAGCTTGGAATGCATTTATAAATAGTCATCATTTTGGGAAATGAACTTATAAAGAACTAACAATCACCTGTGACATTTTAAAAACAAAAGATAAACCGCAAAGTTTATCAATTTTTATACAATTTCCTTTTAGAAACATTTTACCAAAATAAATACCTTTGTGGGAGTGAGGGGCATGCTTTGAGCTGATTCAAATGCCACAGCTGTGGAGTACCTACTATGACCCAACTCTCCTGAACTCCCTCACAGTCTTAGCTTGCTGTTGAAGAAAGCCAGTTTCCGGTTTGTTTTCTTGTATCCTCCTGCTAAGCCAAGCAGTTACAGGACAGGAAACTGGATAAACAGCTTTTGTATCAAGGCTGCAGTGCAGGTACCTTCCCTGCACTTAGGCTCTGCTCTCACTTGGAGGCTAGGACTCCCTCCTCCTGGGTCAGCCACCAGTATCACCAGTAATTATTCTCAGAAGTGGCTGTGAGAGCTGTGGGGATCCCCAGCTGGGTTTGCTTTCTATTTGCCTTTTACAGCAAGTTTGAGCCTTACATTTTTTGTTTTCTCACTAGCCAAACCAGACAGGTCGCCTTCTCTCCCAAGTCCTTCATTCATCTCCCTAGCTACAGAGCCACACACTCAAGTTTTGGAATCAGTTTGACTCAGGTTTGAATTTTGGTCTTTTATGACTATATAACCTTAGACAGACCACTTAACCTTGAAAAGAAAAAAAAGGTATACCTGTCTCATGAGATTGCTTTGTACATTAAATCAAAGAGTTCACAGAAAATGTTTATCATAGTGACTGGCATACAGAAAGAGCTCCACAAATGCAACCCCTATTAATGATCACAACGGTGATGACATCTGATAGCAGGTAATGGTTAGACACAGGATGTCATCATTCGTAATAAAACAGTACCATGCCTTTTTAGAAGATCTGAGAGGAAAAAATGAAGTTAATATTACCATCTTAACTTAATCAAAGCATTTTATTGACCAAATGTACTTTAGAAAAACACTTAGTAGTGTTCCAAAACCCTGCAACTGATACAGCATCTAAATATTAACCAGTTTCTTTTTTTACTACTCTTCATTTAAAAATGGAGCTGAAACAGCATCGGAAGATAGCAACATCTGAATGCTTAAGTAAAACCCAACTATTAGTGTATATAAAAAACCAAGAAAGTATTTGTTATTTATGTAAAATGATCTAAGCCAGTTTATGTAAAACTTGGTATTGAGTTAGAGAGATGGTTCAATGGGTAAGACCTGAGTTCAAATCCCTAGCATCCATGTAGAAGCTGGACATGACTGCATATGCCTGTATCCCAGCACTGAGAACTGGAAACAGATGGGTCTCCAGAGCTCACTGGCTGGCCAGCAAACCAGCCTAGTCAAAATAGCAAGTTTCAGGCTTAGGGAGAGACCCTGTCTCAAAAAACAAGTGGAGAGTGATAAAGGAAGACACCTGACATCCTCTTCTGGCTTCAACATGTATATGCACTGAGTATATGACATCCCCACACATGCCCAAACACCACATACACCTCCCAAAACCAAACCAACAGACAAAACAACTTGCTGTCCATGTTAGAGTCTCCATAGAAAACAGTCTTTCTTTCATTTTTTAGTGATTGAAGTCGAACATTGCACATGGGAAACCAGCACTTTCCTACTGAGCTATATCTATAGCCCTAAGAAGCACCATTTCTAGAGAATGATCTTAGTCTCAAATTATGAACCATAAGGATGAAGCTAATGTTGAGACTACAAGTAAAGTACAGTCAACTTCCTACTAGCTGGAGATAATGTGAAGGGTGTAGTGGATGTTTGGAGGAACTGCAATTAAATCTACAATGACTTCAATTATCCTGACAAGACTGAGGGTCCACTCAGTTCCCTCAAGGAACTGAGTATGAAGAAGAAATTACTAGCTGTGGTTCAAGGCTTTTTTTTCTTAGAGTGTAACTACTTCTAGGTGTAGGCTGGGAAGATGCACTTTCTAGTCCTTGAAAGGCTGTAGCCTCGGCTGCACTATGCTTTATAACTGGCTATAACAACAAGCTGGGTTCTATCCAAACATTATTTTAACAAAAAAGACTATCATGTAATTCCTTGCAACTATATTATTAAAAAAACCCTATGATTCCAGACTAAGTATTTTTGACTTTAGAAAAACAATATTCTTCTATGAAAGCCAAAACTAGCCAAATATGTTCTGATTATATTTAGCAAGCAAAATACTTGTTTAAGGCTGATGACAGGGGGCAACTTACAGCATCATGTAGACATTAAGAAAACTGAGAGATATATCAGTATTTTCTTTGGATTTCTTCTGAGGCCAGGGTGTTATAAATGAGCCTTATATAACTAATATAACTTATAGGCTAGTGACTCCTACATCTTGCATGGCATTTTGCAAAGATGAATAAGATCGCTAATAAACAATATGAGAAGGGGACTAGTAAGATACCTTAGCAGATCAGTGTTTGCTGTCTAAGTCTGGCAACCAGAGTTTGATCCCTTGAACCCACAGTAAAGAGGGAACTGACTCCTGAAAAGCTGTCCTTTACCTCCACATATGTGCAGTGACACACATACACACACTCACACATACAACAACAATAATAAATAAAAGAAAAAATTAAAAAAGAAAAGAACAAAAGAATGTGAGATGCCACAGTGCGACAACGTCACTACAAGAACAGCAATTCAAAACGCAAATACTTTGGAAAGGTTTTTCCAGAAATGGAACGGCAGTATGCTTAGACTTCAATTACAAGACTGTAGGAACTTAAATACATAGGACATTTTGGCTGGAAAACCATGCAAATAGCTGCATATTGTCAGACTTTGTCTTTGGTCACACATTTTCTAATTGCTTGCTTTATAAAAGTCTGGTTTTCTCTGAGGGAAACTCACCATTCCCAAACTCTTAGGCTCTTATCATCAGATGTACTCACAAATCTTCGATTCTCATCAACAAAAACAATGGTGTTGACAGCTCCCAAATGCCGATCATATTCCTGTACAATCTCTCCACTGCGAATGTCCCACTGTGCAGTAAAACAAGAAAAGGTAAGGACAGAAGTGAACAAATTTATGAGACCAACAAAGATACACTGATGGAAAGTAAAAAGAACTCTAGCATCATATTTTTATGAACTGGTTTCAACTAAGTAAGTACAGCACTAGAGGACTCTAAAAGTAGTAGACATTAACCGAGGGAACATTTTGTATTCTATTCTCTAATATAAAGCTCAGGAATCTTAAGCAAAGTATTAAAAAAAGGCTTACTTGCACGATCTTTTTATCAGACATCCCAGCCACAAAAAGATTCTGTTTATCTTCATCAGGATTGAATTTGACACAATAGGGTACTTTTCGGTTTGTGAATCTTGATATACACTGTCCTAAAATCAAAGAACCAAATTAAACAAACAAACAAAAAAATAGATTTGACTCCTACCAGATGACAATGGCATGAAGATCTAAGGGTTACTGCTTAAAAAACATTGAGGAAGGGCAGCTTGTTTACTCTTTAAACTACCGTAAACTATGTTATGCTTTTTCATAGATTTATAATGACTAAAATATTTTTCCAGAGGTTGGGGAGATGGCTTAGTGGATAAGAACACTTGCTGTGCAACTGTGAGGACCTGAGTTTGACTCTCCAGCATCCATTGAAAGATCCGGGCATGGGTATGTATGCCTGTAACTCCAGTACTGGGGGTGAAGACACATAAATACTGGGAGCTTGCTGGTCCACCAGCCTAGCCTAACTGGTGAGCTTTCAGTGCAGTGAGAGACCCTGCCTCAAGGCCAATTAGGGAGAAAGACAAAGAAAGACATTGGGTGTTTTCCCTAGTTACTGCAAGCCTGTGTGCACACACACAACACGCGAACAAACATACACACAGAGTTGGTTTTTTTCCTCAAAAGTAATATACCATCAATTTTAGAGATAAATTATAATTTCATTGAGTACAGTGGGATATTTTGAGTAATAGAAAATAATTACTGCTACAAACCACATGAATGAGTCTCAGGTCGTAAGTGAAAAGAGGAATAAGAAAATATGATATGATTCTATCAAAGGACAAACAAAAGGCTCTGTGGGGACAGCCATCACAGTGGTTACTAGGAGTGGGTGTAGATCAGAAAAGGGCACAGGAACTCACACTATGAACTGGAGATACTCTATATCTTGATCTTGGTGGTGTTTAAAACAAACTCAAAGATGTTTACCATAAAAAAAGAAATCACCTAACACTAATGTACTTTATACAATTTTATGTATATCTTAATTTTTTGTTGCTTTTTTGAGACAGAGTCTCAATTTGCAGCCAGGGCTGGCCTAGAACTCTCTGTGTAGAACAGGCTGGTCTCAAACTCACAGAAATCTCCTTTCTGACTCCTAAGTGCTAGGACTAAAGGCATGCACCACCATGCTTGGCATATATCTTAATTTTTAAAAGAGCTTGTATGTATGTATGTATTCTGTATGTAGTCAAGGCTTGTCTTCAACTCATGATCTTTCTGTCTTAGCCTCCTGATCTTTCTGTCTTAGCCTCCTGAGTGCTGGGACTGCAGGCCATGTACCTTTAAGCTTGATTCTAAAAGATGTATTTCTAATAACTCAAAATTGTACTAGCCAGAAAAATGCTGATACAATTAATACAATTGTAAAAATATAAAAGTGCTCCATGATAATTTTGATCTACATTATCAATTTAAACAATTAAATTCTGCATTTATTATGTGTGGTACACTGTACTAAGTGATGTGGGAGTATAAAGAAATCAATTAGATTGTCTATGGAATATTTTTGTTTTTCTACCAATATATTTGCTTTATAAATTATACTGGGTGAGAGTAATATTTCCCCGTGAAAACTGATTATTATACAGTTGCTTTTCAACTCTACAAACATACTTTGTGTTATTAGTTGCTTTTCAATAACATGAGAAGCAGCAATCAGAGAAGGCGCCGTTTTACTAGAGGAGCAGTCCTACTAGTTCACATACCAGCACTAAGTCAGGAAAGTAGGGAAGCACAGGGTCGATATTCTCTTACCTGTCTCAGTGTCCCACAGTTTAAGATATCTGTCATAAGCCGCACTGAGGAACTGTGTTCCTGCAGTATTAAAGCAGATGTCTCTTACAGCTTTACTGTGACCTAGAAGTAGAGCAAACAGAAATGGCGGTAAGGACAGGTACTGTGTCTGCATAAGCATGCTAAAGAGAAGCATTAAACAGTGCGCTCAAAGAAAGCTGGCAGGCAAGATTCCTGGAGCCCCAACTCCTGATTAGCTAACAACCTGTGATGTGGAAAATATGAGTCTGGCTGGTTCTTCTTTCAAAATGCTCTGTAGGTAGTTCTGATGTATAATATTTTGGTATGAACCAAGAGAAAAAGCCCAATTAAAATTTTGTTGTTGTTGTTGTGGCATCTCTAACAAACTATTATCAGTGCAAGAAATAAAGCTGAAAATTTGGAGGTTCACTTTCAGATTGCTTACCATGTTGGGAATAGAAACAAAATGACCTAAACTTCAAGTCCAGGAAACTGAATCCCTCATTCAATAATTGTATATTTCTGTGATCGTATTACTTAATTTCACAGAAACTGATTCAGCATCTTGGAAACTAAGCCCTTTTGAAAACTATAATATTACCTCTCTTTGGTTTTAAGATGATATTTTGGCACTAAGTTAATCTTGGGGTGCTGACTATGCTGTACCCAGAATCAACCTTGTCAGGTCAAGCAATCTTTTGGAAGTTTCTGGGACAAATAAAAATGTAGCTAAGCAAAAGTAGAAATGTTCCCATTTTTTACTATGACCAAAATTGTGCAAAATATGCATGGCCCAAATTGTCAATCATGTGCTGCATCCCTTAGCCAACCCACCATGGAACTCCAGGAGGGCAGCAAGCACCATGGCAACCAGGCATCCTTTTCCATAACAGGAGTGCCCCGTAGGATGGCTATCATCTTCCTAAGGAGAGAATTCCAGTTTTCTACTGAAAAATGCTCTGTAGTCTGGGTGATACAGATGAGGTCAAATACTGGATGTGATAGACAGTTTGTTCCCTGGACACAGATGTTTCCTCTGTAAGTCTGGTGGGCTAGCGTGGCACCTTAGCATTTATTTGCAGAGGTCCTAAACCCCTAAGCAAATGGGAGGACAGAATCCCACTTTATTTATAAACTGAGTCACTGCGATTCCCAGCATTTCAATGTGGTACAGTTAAATTTAGAAAGCAACAAGAAGTGACAGAGATGGAAAAGTACGAAGGCTCCTCTGCCACAGTCTGTCCTCCCACTGGTCCAGTCTTGTCTTCAGGAGTTTTCTCAATCTCATCATTTCTTATGCTTCAGCTGTTAGCTCCCAACCTCACTCCAAAGCTTGACCTATGGCTACTGCTTACTGGGCATTTTCTATATAGGCTGCTCAGATTCAACAAGTCTCACCATTCTCTGATGTTCCCTTCCTTGGTAAATGGCTATTACCATTCATCCAGGGAGTTATTCCTGCCTTGTATCACTCAGATCCTGTTATTGAATCTCATTAGAGCTCATTCTTCTATGTCTGGTGCTTTGGTCCAAACTCTCACCATGTTTAATATAGACCAATGGGATTACTGTATAATTTTTTTTCTTATTTCTAAGCCTGCTCTATCAAAGTATCCTTCAGACTGCATGTAATCTCTGTAGACTTCCTTCTAATCACATCACTTTCCAGTAAGAGCTATCAAATGACTCTTTGCTGCTGTTAGGGCACCGACCGTTCTCCACACTCTGACCCCCTCTACTTTTTATCCCTGCATCTCTCTCCTATGCCCTGTCAGTTCTTTACATGTGGTTCCCCCAGCACAGCACGTTATACTCTGGCTTCTGCTGCTTTCCCCCTCATTCTCTCTTCCTACCTAGAGATTTACTCCTTCTAGACTTAGCTCAAGTCTAGAAATACCTTTCTTCACATCAGGATAGAAGAATAACTGACAATGTTGTTATCTTACTTGCAGAAGTTTTCCTAAACAGCTTTACAGACAGGGAGAAATGAAGTATTACCAATAAATGTCCGCAGACAACGCCGGTCTCCATAAACTTCCCATAGCTGGAGGAAAAACCACAACAACACATGGAAATATTAATTTTTCTTTTTGGGAATTGAACCCAGGACCTCATGCATGCTAAGCATGTGCTCTACCACTAAGCTAAACTCTCAGCCCTGGAGATATCAACCTTAATAAAAGTAGTTTATCAATAACAACAGCCATATGCCACCTATGTGTGTGTATAAATCTTTGCAGGCAGAGGGGATTTAATTATTAAATATTGATTAGTGTTGCCAGTTTGTGTTACAGTTTTTGGAACACAGATGTATACACATACATTCTTTATAACTAAAGAGATTTTTTTTAAAAAAACATCAAAACAGCAAGAAAATTTAACTACAGATGGAGTTTACCAGGCAGCTTCATTTTCTTACTGTTCTTTGCTATATTTTATATATTTTTTATGATGAATAGTTTCTATGTTTGTAACATTATGAATTACTTTGAAAGGAATTAAGTGCTATTAAAACATATATACAACATTTTGACATTACAAGCTTTTGAAATAATTTTCTGAAGTAATAATTACAGAATCTATACAAAAAATCATATCTAGACCGAAATAACTAGTTTATAAATCTCATCATATCTAAAGGAGACAAACACAAAAGCTTTCAAACAATTTTGTTCTTGCCTACTTTAAATCCAGTCCTTGCCATGTTGCTAGTACTCTAAGAGAGGAAGCATTTCCTGTCCACCTAATGCCAACTAGATAAAAGTTTCAGGTCTTACAGCATACCAGGAGGACCTCTGGGACTTGCCCCTGTCTATGACTACAGTCATCTTCTGTCTCACACTCTGTGCTCTGGCAAGCACAGCACCCGCATAGATTTCAGCTCATCATCCTGATTCACATTGTTCACTCCGCCCAAGCACACAGCACTCCTCCCCTTTGCTGAGCCTTCCCGATCAGGTGTGCTTCCTCTGAAATGAACCCTCACCCGTGCCTGCCAGTGCCATTGTCGTTTACATCATAATGAAATGATCCCTTACAGGCAAGGTTAGTGCATCGGAAACTCTTTTATCATCATCCCTCTGCACACAATGGACACCTAATACATGTTTATAGAGGTGAACTAAATTAAACTCTATGCTTTGTTACTTGACCAAAGAGAAAATCCCAATCTTACGTAGTTTGCATAAACTGAAAGTTAAAGAAAATTAGAGCTTTTTCTACAAAACTGTTTCTATTAGAGACAAATGCCTAAATTGTTGTTCTCAACAAAAACAACTGCCTTTATATACTGCTACTATTCATCAAGTATTGAAAAAGGACAAGATTTTAATGATCTGACTTTCCAAGCCACAAGTGTACTACAGGATTGGTATTTATTTAGCCATCATAATGATTTGGACAGAGGAGACACAAAAAGGATAAGAACTATTCTTTCAACTTAAGATTTTTCTGGTTTTTTCTATATTCATGTTGACATGATTGACAATTCATTTTTTTTCTACCACACACTCCACAGCTGAGTAGAAGGTAAAGATGGAACTTCCTAAGAATTCCAAAAGCAGGAGAAGAGGCTGATAGTATTTTCTGCTACTTGGTGTTCACAGTGTCCAGAAAAAAAAGGATGAATGACACTCTGTACCATGGGGTTCCCATCATGTACCTTCTTGTTCTCAGTCAGTTCTGAGGTACAACTGAATTCAGTTACATCTCCATAACCTCTATAAAAAATGTACTATTTCATGATTCAATATTTATGTGCCCAGTGCCAAAGTGATTGGATTACATCCTAATCAGTTGCCTAAGCTTCAAAATGAGTACAGCCAACTGGACTACAGAGCCATATCTGAATCTACAAGTTTGGAAGCAGCTCATAACTAGCTGCATTCACAGGGCTTAATAGAAAATAATTAACCTTTAATTGACTAATTATTTATTTATAATTTATTTATAATTAATCAAATAGACTTAACGAAAGCACTAGCTTTGAAGCACTCTGATTCTCATACTGAAAACTCACCTTAATTTTACAGTCCATGGAACAAGACAGCAGTAAATGGCCAGAGAGAGGAAACAATCTGACTGCACTGACACCCTGCAAAAAGGCATTGCATCGTCACTCCAAAGCATTCAAAATATCAGCCAAAGCTGAATACAAGGCAAAGAGGAAATCACACCCTATTTTCTTCATTCCAAACCCGAGGCTCCAGAATAGCCTTTACCAGTATTGCAAGAGCAGGGCTTATCTTGACATTAAGCTACTGATGAGTTTTTTTTAAGCTTTAAATTTTGGCTTCCTTATCCTGAGCCAGTCACATTGCTAATGCACTCTACTTCTTTTCTGTAGTCCCTTTGTTCTTGTCAAAGATCTGGAAATCAGTAGCTGGAATAGTGTAGATGGCAAAGAATATCAACATCCAAGGTGTTCATGTTTCTTTGCACTTGTTTAAATATTATCTTAGATTATAAAGCAAGGAACGAACATGTATTCTCTGATGTGTGATAACCCCAGAACCAAGGCAACATTACCGAGGCCAAGCAGGAGACTTGATGCTAGTCTCTCAGCCCACTACTCCCTGCTGTGGTGACAAGGAGCAGCACACAACTTGTGGGGAAAGGAGTAAGCAACAATAAGGTGATGGACACTGACCCATGAACGCTTATGTTACGGCCATCCGGACGGCCTTGAAGACTCATCAGTCACTGTGACCATTACAAGCAGGCATCTCCAAAGCCCAGTATTTGCCTTCCTCCCTGTATCTATACTGAATGTTCTACATCAACAACTGAATTTACAGTCACAATGGCTTCACTATTAAAACATGACAGCAAATGGGCACATTCAACTTGCTTACCTTTGTGTGTCCAGACCACACATGAATTTGCTTTTTGGGAAGGTAACATTTTTCAGGAGGCACAGATGACCGTAGATTAACCCCAACATCCTGAGGGATGTGAAGGTAGGATCTGCCTTGGTAGTCATACATTTCCTTAACTAAAACAAACAAACAAACAAAAAACAAAAGAAAGCAATAACCAAATATAAACCATAGTCATGAAATCTGTATTCTTAAAATAGTAACATCATCCACATTAAATACTTAGGTAATAATACTCTGATGATATTAAATGTTAGAATCATAAGTTGGCTAAAATTTAGCTGTCTGAAATCCTTGCCATCATTTAGGATGAAAGGATTTTAGAATTTCTAAATACCCAAGCAGTACGAGCCCTTTAATCAGATTTACATTTCCTTCATTCAACTACACATTTTAGTGATAAAGACTTCGCTGTAGTCTAATTTCATTGAGGGAGGGTAAGATAATACTCAGGTCTTGTGAGTCAAAACAGGCATCAAAGGACAGACACAAAACAAGAAGTACTAACTCTCCTTTTCTCCACTGCGCCCACTCCTTTTTTTTGCCCTTCTGGTTCCTTTACATTTGCCTTTCTCCATTTTTACCACAAACTTTCCAATAAAAGTTACATGGAGACTTCTTATCTACCAACAACAAAAGGCTCCTGAACAAACCATGACCAAAAATTAATTGATAATAAATCTAAGGCATTTCTGGCAGCGTTCTAAGCAGTGCTGGGCAACTGCCCTGCAGCTGTGGTTCGGAACACTAACTAGTGGGCACTTTGCATTGATTGGACACAGGCTGTTAGGTGTGCATGTATGAACTGCAGGTTTATTTTTATTGTACAATTTTTTCTGCTGTTCTAGACACATAATGAACACTTAATATTTTCCTGCCATCATTCTCCAGTATGCAAATATCATAACCCTTACATTGTGTTAGAATGTTTGATTTAAAGACTTGCTGTTTGAGTTATTTGAGTTTCACAAAAAATTGCTAAATGAGCGGTGGCTTGGAATTAGGACAGAATTTCCAGCAATGTCTGGAATGGCTTTAAACATTCTTCTGCCAATTTGTACTATGTATTTACACAAAGCAGTGTTCTCAGCATTGATGATTACAGAATTAAAACACTGGACAGCATTAAAGATGCTCTACCTCCTGCCATTTCAAACACATCTATCTCAGTATGCCAATTTG
This sequence comes from Eospalax fontanierii, assembly GCA_035773235.1. NCBI lineage: Eukaryota > Metazoa > Chordata > Mammalia > Rodentia > Spalacidae > Eospalax > Eospalax fontanierii. Next base: position 49,202,818 of record CM069545.1, read on the forward strand.
CTTTCATACTTAATAAATGGTGAAATTACAGATAAAATAAAAATTCCCTCATGATTTATTATCAGTAAATATTTAATTTTGTATACTGATTTTATATATGTATTATACATACCTAGGATCACATAAATATTTTACAGGTGAAAAGAAGACATATGTGGAAAAAAATTTAAGAAGCCTGACTTAGATGACAAGGGTGCATATAAAGCATGCCTGGCACAAACTAGGTTTTAAGTACCAGAGACTCCTTGGATATAAAATTCAAGTTTGTGAAACCTTAAACCTAAATATCTGTTATGATAAAACATTTAAGCAAGCAACACTGTCAGCATTGAATTATTCCTTAAGAAATTAAATATTTTATTTATTATTTTTGTTTTACATGTATGAGGGCATTGGACCCTCTGGAACTGGAGTTACAGATGGTTGTAAGCTACCACATGAGTACTTGGGAACCAAACCTGGGTCCTCTGCAAGAGCAGCCAGTGCTCTTAACTGCAGAGCCATCTTTCCAGCCCGAGAATTAATTCTTTAAGCTTCAGGTCATCACTATATAATTTCCTAGCTGTAATTAAATTTTTTTTTTTTTGAGACAGCATCTCCCTGTTGCCCCAACTAGCCTGTGCTAGTCACTATGTAGACCATGCTGGCCTCACAGAGATCTGTCTACTACTGCATCCCAAGTGCTGGAATTAAAGGTGTGTCCCACCATGCCCCACCTGTAACTATTTCTTAATGAGCAAGTAAATTACAGTACATTTGTAAATCAAAGTAATCTCTATTCATATGAAAACGTTTTTTCTCTTAAAGTTATATAGTATAAGTTATGATGATACTTGAATGGCTTGGGTTAGAAATGAAGTTAAATGACTGAGGTAACTATATCTAAGGAAAAAAATTATGGACCATTCATATTTTTCCTTTATTCATTTTTTTAAAATCCACTAATGCTTGAACAAAAATTACCTGTGCCTTTCTTTAACCATGCTAGGTTCCTCACTGTTAGAGACTGCAGTCATTTCTTTAGGATGCAAATTACTCAAATAATTATTCTTAACACAATGGCTCTATAGCAGCTGACAGTAAGAGCAACTGGTATTACATGGCAAGAGAACAAGTAAACCCAAAAGCTATTCATGAAAGCACACAAGTATGAAAAATACAATACCATGTAAGATTGTCTTCTCCTCCCCAGGTTTCTCTTCTTCCTGTTTGCCTTTTTTCTGTCTCTTTGCTGTGATTTCATCCAATTCTTTCTGTTCTTCCTATGGGAAGAAGTGAGTTTTAAAATGAATGTCTGAGAATCAATCTTGTGTCCATTGTTAGTTATATACTCTCTATAATGAAGACCACAGATATGTCTCCTAGGATAGCAATGCCAATTTCTTCCACAGCCAGAGATGAATTACCTCTTTCATAGATCACAAGACGACATTAAACTCATTATAAATATAGAAAGCTCATACTTCTGGAACACCTAGAAATAAACTTAGCATGTTATGCTAATTATGTAAGTGAAAAAACAAGACAGAAAATCTGGTACCAGAAAGAATACTGAATTTTAGAACATGATGTTTTTCAGTAAGTTGAAATCATGTTTATATCATGAAACTATAAGTAATAAGTATACATTTGCGACCAGCTTTTTGGGAGAGCTGGGGAGGGAAGATGGGGAAGCTGCAAATCTGTTTTTATAACAAGTCAGGAGATAATACCTAAAATAAAGAAACGGCAGTGTATGCACATTACTAAGTCATACGGATGCAAGGAATCCAAGCTCCATAAGGACAAGATTTTCTTAATATTGTCCATCAGTATATTCCAGAACTTAGAATAGTGCCTTGACCCCAGAGTCTGTGGGATTACAGAGGCGGAGAAGAGCTCTGTAGTTTTATTTTATAAATTTCACAGTCATATTTTTATAACATAATATAGATAAGGCTTAAGATTTTAAAATAAGTTAACAAGTAAAGCCCACCACCATTTCCAGTACCAACAGAGAGGCTGTGATTCTGGAATAGCTAGCTATCTGACTGACTGTCAGGTATCAGAAGAACAGTATGGAGCCTACCCAAAGAGCTTTATTAAGGGCAATTTTTGTTAGAAATGGTTCAATATTCTATTTTAGTTAAAAAAAAAAGCATAGAAGATAATACGGCAAAAAACAGAGAGCAAATAGAACTATTTCAAGAAAAGCAAAAAAATGTTATAATTCTCTGTCAACTAAGGCTGAGAAATTTTGATGAATCATGGGTTCTCTAAAGACTCTCAAATTTATTAATACAGATATGCTTGACAAAGATAGAGCACACACTTGAACTGACAACAGAAAACATTAAAGCTTACTTCTGAAGGTTTGGCCACATCTTTTTCATCCACATATTTTGCCCAGGGTCCCAAGAAACCATCTATATTTGATGCATCATTTTCTTTGAACTTTTTTCTCTTTTCCGTTTTCTTTTGACCAGTTTCAAAAACAGTTAAACCTATATTAACAACAACAAAATAGAACCTATAAGTAAACATGCATATTTTCTTTAGAAATCTTAGCATTTATAACAAGAAAGAGGGTACCGTGGGGCTGCTAGTCTGGAGCTTTTAAAGGACAGAAACTTGGGTGAGGTGTGGGGAGGGAGTGAGTTGGTCAGTCCAGATGGCCCAAACAGGTATCCAGGTGCCTTTTTAATGAACCAGACCCTGTATTGGTGGGCTTTTTGTTCTGTCTGTCTTCAGAGATAAGATCTCTGTATAGTCCAGGGTGGCCACAACTTGCTTACCTCAGCCTCTCAAATACTGAGATTACAGGTGTGCACCTCATGCCAGCAAAACACCAGCGATTTAATATTGTTAAATAATGATAAAGTTACCTTTGAACACAAGCATAAATTGTAATTTATCATTTAAAAATGGAATTAAGCCACAGCAAATGCTTAATAATTTATTTTACTTCATGTGTAATGCAACAATAGAAATTAATGTTTCTTAGGATTCTGATATTTCTTCCATGGAATGTGAATCTATATTTGGCCTCAAATGACATCAACCTTAAAAAGAATTGACAAAGCATGATGTTTCTGAGATTCTGGTTCAATTAATAGGTGAGGGCACACTGTTTTTAAGTCACCAAATTGAAAACAGAAAGGTTTATGGGTGTCATGGTTAGCTGATTAAGAATCTAGTAATGGGGCTGAAGAGATGGCTCAGCAGTTAAGAGCACTGGTCTTTCTTGCAGAGGACTTGGGTTTGATTCCCAGCATTCACATGGTGGCTAACAACCATCTGTAACTCAATTTCCAGGGGATATGAAGCCCTCTTCTGGCCTCCATGGGCACTGCATGTCATGCACATGGTGCACTTACATACATGCAGGCAAAACACTCAAACACAAAAAAAGTACAAACAAGTAAATTAAAAAAAAAAAGAATCTAGTTACATATACAGGTAAATAGGTATAACTGAAGGGAAAAAAGTCCACCTATATGAATTCAAATCAGCTTCCTTTGGGCTGATTACAACAAAGCAAGTTAAAATTTTATTTCAATAATAATTAGTACATACTCACAGCTTAGTAATATGGGGTTGTCCCTGTGCAAGTAGCACATTCATTTTTAGTGGCATTTTATAACTAACATTCCAATATTCTGTTGAACTATACGAGAAGTCAGCATTTAAAGTACAATGCTTTATTATTCATACAATACAAATATAAACACAAATATATTTTTAAAGAGACATACTGAAAGTCAGCTATTAAAGCAACTCCTCAAAAGCATATATGCAGAATGAAATGTTTTCATTAAAATGTAGCTTGACAGTGTCAAGAAGCCAACTGCCAAAATAACCTAGACGTAACTATAACCAAATGATTTGTATAGGGTGGCATGGTGCCAAATGCTCAAAATAATCCAAAGAGAGAAATAAGACCATCTTCCTTACAAGACTGCGCAGCTACTAAAGGGCTCTAAACAGTAAAACTCTTATTGCTTTAACCTATATCACTCCATTGTTTCAACTTAAAAAAGAAATCAAGAGCTAAATAAAATAATAGTTTCCTCAGATTGTCTAATTATCGCAAGACAATAATTAAACTACTTTAAATAAATTACCTTGGTTCTTTTCAGCTTCTTCTACAGAACCAATATATTTAGTAGATACTTGATGACTATCTAATGAAGGATCCAATGCATAACCTGCAAGGGAAAAAGTACAAATAACTGATTCTACCTTTTACAGTTCATTTTATTACTGAACACAAACCTATTACATATTTTCCTTCCCAGATAACTAAGAACTGAGCTTTCCTTTCTGAGTTCCATTTCTGTTTACAACAATTAACCTACATTTCATGCTGGACCATGAATGATTTCAGGAGAATAAGTAGCATTTTACAGGATGAGTCTAACAAAGAGTCAGTTCATTATCAAGAACCTTTCTAGCTGTGAATTCAAAGTTCAGTTTCAAATACTCTAGGAGCTTAAAAATACATATGTATTATGTATTCAGAAAGTTAGAAGCTATTTCCTTTTTCTTTTTATTAATGTATATTATAGTTTGTGACAGCATTAATTATTAAATTGAAAAAGGAGTAGAATAAGAAATTAATTATAAAAGATCTAGTTATTATTATGGAAATGTCATTCTTAGTAAGGACTGTTCTAATCTTACAACACTACTCCCTCATGGTAAGAGAAGTAGAACTATCAGCAAATGAATACGCTCATTCAGTCAGCCATGGAGTGTGTATCTGCATGACCATGGATTTCAGTGGTCTAGGGAAACTATCTACTGGCAAATGAATATGCTCCCTCAGACAGTCACAGAGTGCATACTTTCAGGTGACTGTGGACTTTGGTGGTTTGGGGAAACCCAGGGAAGCTCACCCAAGTTCATTCAAACTAGGTTTTTCTCAAGTGGATGTGCTCCTATAATAAATGTAAATGGTAAAATCAGTTTTCATAATAATCCAGGTCATCCATAAAAGAGTGAGATCATTAATTAGTCTATGGCCTACTACTCATGTCAAAGTCACAAACTACTTAAAAAGTATTAGTGCACTTTAAATGGGTATATTCTAGTGGATATAGTTAACATTTTTATTTTGCAGCTAAAAATTAAAAGGAACTTTTTGGGGGAAGCAGATAGAAGATTTGTTGTGAAGTATACTTCTACAACACTCTTGCAATATGCTAGAATAGAACCAACCATCTGGCTATTAGTTCATTTGCAAATAATTTTCTTCCACCACTAAAATATGTTCTCACCTAGAGGAGAGCCTGATGGTAGAAAGGTGCCTTTGGAGTAGAATCTCTGAATCACAGGCTCAAGTCTCATGAGTTACTTTAGCTTTTATTTCTTTGCTAAACAAAATAGTATTCTGCACATGAAGTTTCTAATGAGACTTTTACAAGGCTTATATAAAATTCAGACCAACAAATTCTGAGTTAAAATCCCCATCTCAATCATAGAAACCTATCTCATATATAAAGGAGATTTCTGTTTGTGTGAATGGTGGCGCATGATGCTTTTGGAGGGGCAGAGGACAGTGATGGTGCTCCTGGTCCTTGTTTCCTGTCAACACCAATTCCTAGCTTATCTGGCCATCTTGGTTCTGAGGAAAGGAATTGGCTTGCTTCTGGTTCTGCAACCTCGGTGTAAAAACCTTTCATTATTCCTTCCACAGTCCCCACCGCTGCCTTTCTCCCCAGGTGATTCTTTTTACAAATAAGAGAAATTAAAACATTTAGACACCATCCTTCTATAAATCAGCCAGTGATAAAACAAGACCTAAATCTAACATAATGGAATTTCAGTCCAACTAGTATTCTATTTTAAATAAATTAATATAATTCATTGTTAACTCTTTTTTGTTTGTTTGTTTTGAGACAGGGTCTCCCTATAGCCTCAGCTGGGCTGGAACTCGCTATCTAAGTAAATCAGGCTGGCCTTGATCTCACAGAGATCAGCCTGCCTCTGCCTCCTGAGAGCTGGGATTAATGGTGTGCTTCACCAGGCCCAGCTATGCTGCAATTTTTAAGAATTCTCATGTATATTTTTGAAGCTTATTTTCCATTTTGCCTTTTCAACAGAGTTAATATCTACTTTTTTTTTTTCCTTTTGGAAATCAAATTTGAAACAACTATAACATTAATTTCATTATTTATACCCTAAGATTACCATATTAATATTATAATAGGTAAACCAAAATAGACAGTAAAGAATTTGCAAAGTTAGTACTTGCAAAGATATAGAAAAACTTTCAAGCTCATTAACAGTTCAGAAAAATCAAATGGAAACAGTTAAATATTTGATTATTAAATAAACAAAGGAAAAAGCAACCATATAGATCCAGGTACAAAGAAATACAGTTTTCTTATATAGCATTTATATACTTTACAGTGTAGAATAAGCTGGGAGAATTCTTTTGGAAAGCAATTTAGAAATATAACACAAATTTAAAAACTTTTTTTTTTTTTTTACCACTAGGCCTTTAATCCCAGCACCAGGAAGGCAGATGAAAGTGAACTGCTACATAGTGAGTTTCAGGCCAGCTGAGACCCTGTCTCAAAAAAAGACCAAAAAACTCCATAAAAAACAAATAACCCTCTCCAAAACCAACCCAAGTCCCCCCAAAACCTAGCCTAAACCAAACCAAAAGCAACAACAAAAAAAATTTTAAAAAAAATTTAACTTATCTGGGGATTTAGATTAAGATAATAAAGAACTTTAAAGTTTTATGCTGTACTAATCACATTTGGGTTTTTTCTTATTTGTTTATTTGAGGCAGGGACTCCCTATAGCCCCAGATGGCCTGGAACTGACTATGTAGACTAGGTTGGCCTCAATCTAACAGAGATCCTCCTGCCTCTGCTCCCAAGTGCTGGAACTAAAGGCGTGTATCACCACGCCCAGCTCAGCACATTTTAAAAATTGCAAACAGGAACTAACTTGAAATCTAATGATTCAAGGAATTTTTTCATATGCAATTTTAGCAAACAAAATAAATTTAATGTTAATTGTTTCTAATAATGAAGTTAAAATGCATTTTAATAATGACCACAGCCGGAGTAATGACATCCACTTAACATTCCACTTTCCTGTTCCAAAGACTGCTGAAGAGAAATCCTGGGCAAAAGGAGGACAACAGGACAAGCACTCCTTGAGAAGCCCTTCTGAAGACAGCAGGTCAGGGACTCAGGAGAAAAGGGAGGAAACAAGAAAATGGAATCCATGCATACCATGAAGGCATTGAGACACCAGGAAAGATGCCAGGAACAGCAGCAAAAGCTAAACTACAAAGGACGGAACCAAGTGATACAGTAAATGAGACTAGCTTCACTGATAAAGGCCTCTACAGGTTGGCTCTATCACAAACAAAATGCACTACAGAACACAAATCTACCTGAAGTCATTTCTGGAGATGGTAGGAATGCCTCATTTCAAAATGAGGAACAATGGAGGATCAATGTTCTATATATGCTGGGCCTAGTAGGATGGTTCATTGATTTATTAAGGACACTGTTCTAAGTTCTAAGATCTATCATAAGGGAGACAGCCCATGATTCTTAGTTTTCAGGGTGCTTGATATACATACAATAGTTGCATATTTATTTTTATGTCTTAAATCCCCTAAATAGTTCAACCTCTGTCCTATCCACAACTTCCTGGGAGAGGCAAAACTCAATGGCTTTTTATTCACAAGTAAGTCCATTTCTGAACCCAAAATTAAAGCAAATCGAATAGCTGTAAATGTTTACCCCTGCTATGAAGTAACTTGAAAAGTAGATGTCAGTGCAAAGTTAATTGCACTTTTCAAAAACCTTGCTCTAATTTATTTTTTAAGTATTTATTTTTATTAAATCATTGTGTGCTTCATATAGACTATCTCAATCAATCTCAATCATATTTATATCCCTTTCCCCACAGACACCTCCATAATTCCCCAACTGAAATCCATACATTCTTTCATCTGTATTGTGTTAAGGTATACTGTGTCATTAGTATCTCCAGTGGAGGTTCAGTCAGTCTATCCAGAATCCCTCACTTTGGGGAGACTAGCTCATCCTTACCCAACAGTAATCAGTTGCCAACATTTCTTAAGCAAAGGTTAGGGGTCTTCTACCCACTTCCCCAGTTCCGTGTTGGGTTTTGTCTGCTTGAGTTTGCATGAGTCTCATATGAACCTACGAGCAAGGTCCTAGGAGCTTGTGAGATTCTATTTCCATAAGTCACACACTTCCTCACTGGCTCTTGCAATCTTTCCACTCCTTTTTCTGCAATGGTCCCTGAGTCCTGAGTGAGTGAAACTTAATACAACATTTCTGTCTAGGGACCCACACTCTGTAGACTCTTACTCTCCATGTTTTAGCCAGTTGTGACCTTTTGTGTTACCAGTCCTTTGTTGCATGAGGGAGCTTCATTAATGAGAGTTGAGAGGGTCATTAGTGACTTCTTTACCCCTTGTTCTATATTGTGTGAGCCTTGGGTGTACAGGCTGCATTATAGATGTACCACTTAGGCATGGGCAATTCACAGACAATGTCTGTGTGTGACCAGCTGTAGTACTCTGTATTAGTCTCTATCTAGTGCAAAAGAAGCTTCTTTGATGAGTGGTGACTGGGATACTTGACAGTAAATATAAGGATATATATTTTGCATTTAGTAAGAAGTTACGTTAGCCTAGGAATGTGACAGCCTTGGGAATTTCTCTAAGATCTAAACCTCTTCAGCCATGTGAATTTGGCTATAATTACAGTGCCATACATGAGTTCCCTTTAATTGAGTGGGCTCTAAGACCAATTAGGTAGCTGCTGATTGGCCTCAGGATAAAAGTGTCATGGCTGCACCAGTGTCGAATGCTGTGCCAGTCATCGATGTGGTTATTTGGTCATGAAGACGGTATTGGGCCATCAATTGCTGTTGTTTCTTGGCTACTGTACAGTGTGCTCTCCAGAGCTATGAGAGCTAGCCTTCAGGGGAAGTGGCTTCCAGGTCAGTTCCAGCTCCACTGCTCCAAATCTGGTCTCTGAAGTATGTCCTGTCTTCAGCAATAGGGCCTTACTTCAAGTTCTGGGAGGCAATCAAGGGCTATGGCAATAGCCTGGGTAATTTGGGGAGTTTTTTGGACCACCCTGGCCAACAACTCAAAGGAAGGTTTCTCCTGTCTTGCACTGTTCCTGTTACTAAGGGAGAAATAAATAAAAGGGAGGTATTTAAATGGAAGGGGGTGGGAAGGTTATACAAGGAACTATGGGAAAAAAGGAGCTTGAGAGAGGTGGGGACTTAGGAGACTGGTATTATTAAGGGAGAAATGGGGACACTTTAAATGGGGAAGGCATGGAAGGAATGTCAGAAAGAGAGAGAGAAAGAGAGAAATAATGCATAGCTAGTGTAAAACATCATATTAGTCTAACAACCCAATGACAAATTCCACATATGATACCTCTACATGAGCCCATGTGCATAGATGAAGGCTACATAACAAAATCTTGCTTTATTTTAAGGATACTTAAGTTACCTTAAATAAATTATTACTTTAAGATCCTTTAAAAATTTATGAAAGCAAACTCTAAGTCTGTCTTAGTATAGGATAGAATATGTAAATTTATGAATTAGGTTTTATGTGTCACACATTAGACTTAAAACAGATTCCTTATAAAGGCAGTGGGTACAGTGCCTATGTAACCATTTCATTGGACTAGAAGTGTCAGTAAAATCTTTTGGATGATTTCAGTGGTATGCACTTTTGGGTTTTTTGTTGTTGTTATTGCTTGTTTTTTGAGAAAGGATCTCATCTCATGTAGACGAAGCTGGCCTGAATTCACAAGGTACCAATGATAACCTTGAACTCCTGATCCTTCTGCCCGTACTTCGGGAGTGCTAGGAATAGGCGTAGGCTACCACACCTGAGTTACGCTGTGCTGGTGACTGAACCCAGCACCTTGCATATGCTAGGCCGGTATTCTCTCACCCTTCCTGGCATGCAGTCCTCACTGTGACTGTAGCCTTTCCATGGTGAAACATGATTTAGTACATGGCAGTCTTTTTCACAACCACTTTGCATGCACTAACTTTGAAAATTTCACCACTGTTGGAATTCAGTTATTTCACATCATGATTTTACTATTTTAGTAATGAACTTTAGTAATGAAGAGAAAATATTTCAGGGATAGAATTTGAGAAACAGAATAAAGTTAATTAGCATATAAGATATAAATATATCTTCATAGTATCCTTTCATTTACCAATTTAAAAATCTGCATGTGATGGACATTTAATAACAAATGTTTACTACCAAGCACAATAACAAGGAATATTTTGCTTTTAGAATCACAGACTATTTCCAGCACTGAAAAAACACCACAAAGGATTTAATGACAGGTGAAAACACTTGTCCCGTTTTCATTTGTACACATATTTATAGATATGTATAAGAACACATACACCACTGGTGCGCAGGTAGGGAAACACAGGTGAGTCTCTGTGAGATCCAGGCCAGATTGGTCAATACAACCAAGTTCCAAGCCAAACAGGGCTATAAAGTGAGACTCTGTCTCAACAAAACAAAAAACAAAACAAAATAGAACAGAGCAGAACAATCCCATCCTTCCCCACCCCCACCCAAGGATATATACCTCCTTGAGGAAATTCAAGTTCAGCTTAATAAATTTCAAAAGCTAGCACAGAAAATAGATGACTACATGTAGAACTTATGCTTCTAATACAGTCAAACCTATAACTGTTCAAGCTTTATCATAACCTTACCGTATGTGGCAAAAGTTCTTCTTTGCTGTTCAAACATGAAATCGTTGATATGAGCTGGTTCAGCATATCCAGAAAGCATGTTTCTAGGAGCAGCCATTTGCTGAGTTCGAAAGGGATTTTCTGGTCCAAACTGCAATGTTATGAGGAAGAAATGAGAAAAACTCGTAAGCTACTGCAATTATTGGGCAGTGCATTTTCAATTTTAAATCATCAGGGGTTGATTGGTCTGTTTGGGAACATGCCAGCCTCATATGGTGTAGTGTAATTAGGCAATGGTTGGTGAGCACTGTTTATCAGCCCCTGTGACAGACAAGAGCCCATCACACCTAAGTTCACATCTAGGTATTTAGTTCATGAGCCCAGTAGAAACATAACAATACTATAGCTACCACAGTCTCATCACAGGAAGTCCTATTCGACAGCTTTGCTCTGGATGCTTTTTCTAAATCATAGCTTGGAGGATTAGGGGTAACTATTTCCCAATGATAGCACTGTAATGCAATTTTTGTTTTAAAAGCCATGTTTCTCTTCCACTAATGGGTTCTTCAAAGGTAGTGACTCAGAATCATTTATATTTACCACAGTGCCTGGCAAACAGAAAATATAGAACTCATTAATACAATAAAAGTGAATCCTAGTGGAGGCAAAGGATAGGAAAACAAACAATAAAAATTAGGTGCTTGAAAAAGTCCTGTAGGCAAGGCATCACTAAAAATAAAACTTTTCCACTCTGAGAAGTCATACTTTGAATGAATGTCCAACACAAAACAGTGGCATTGGTACCTACTTGTTCATAATCCTATGAATTTCCAGAATGATTTTCTATATGTCATTTGTTTAGTATAAAAATACTGGAAGGTTAGAGAGGCATTCTGCTTTGTATAACACAAATAAAGAGGGGGGAAAAAAAAAAAACTAAAGATAAGGTATTTACCTGCTCTAAGATCAAATGTTTTGTTACCTGGGAGAACCAAGGCTAGAACAACCCTAGACTGAACATCCTTTAAATGCAGTCCAACTTCTAAAATACAGAGTTAAGAAGTACCACCACGTGCTATGTTAATTGCTATTAATTTACTCTATCATAAAAGGTCCTGAGAAAAGCCAATTCTTGAGATGGGGTTTCGCTCTGGAGGCCAACCTGGCCTAGAAATTACTTGTGACCCAAGCTGGCCTTGAATTCCTGGCTATCTTCCTATCTCAGGTTCCTGGGTTTTGTTGTTTGTTTGAAGAATAAAGTGAATGTTCACTTAGGAAAAAAAGAACAATATTTTTATCTTTATGATAGTTGTTTTGAGACAGGGTTTCACAATATAGCCCAGGCTGGATTAGAACTTTTTATGTAGCGCTGGCCTTACATGAGCAATCTTACCTTTGCCTCCCAAGTGCTGGGACTGCAGGCATGTACCACCACACCCAGCACATAACAAAACTTATTTGAATTATAGAAAACCCATTGTTCCTGATGAAATATTTGACATGAGAATATCTATCACTAGAAACTACCTTTTCTATGACACATTTCCAAAGTTATAAATATAAATTACTGTTGTCTTAATCCTATGTCTTCTAGAGATAATTACACTGTATGTGAAAATATTTATTCAAGTGTCAAGTTATCTGTTTAATATACTTTTTTGTTTAGAGGAAAATGAAAAACTACAAGATGGCCAGAGATTGCATTTGTTTAATACTTGATTTTACACAAACTTTTTAACTGCTATACATTCTAAATTATAATGAACAATGCAAGACTGTGGCCTACCGGGTAGAATCACAGGGACAAACAATCTGTACTACTGAATGCTGGAGGTTATATTCACTTTCATTCAGTCATGAAACTTATTATAATGAACAGAAATAGCCACGAAATTACAGATACTAAAACGCTGTCCACAAAGCAGTATGAGACTCCTGGAGATGGGAAGGGAGAGGGAATCTACAATGACAAAACTCCTATCATGTGTAATCAATTACCACAGTGATTGTAGGTCGTTGTCTATTTTAAAAAAGAGATGACAGGGGCTGGAGAGATGACTCAGTGGTTAAGCGCACTGGCTACTCTTGCAAAGGACCTGGGTTTGGTTCCCAGCACCCACAAGACAGCTAACAACCATTTCAAACCCCAGTTCTAGGGGATTCAATGTCCTCTTCTGGCTTCTGTGGGCATTGCATACACTGATGATCTTTCTAGAGTCTTAACTTATAAAAAGTGAAAATTCCACAGGCTATACATATCAAGATAGCTTCACTTTTTTTCTTTTCTTTCTCTTTTGAGGCAGAGGTCTCCCTATAGTTCCAGTAGCAGAATTTGCTATGTAGATCAGATCGGTCTCAATCTCACAGAGACACACCTAACCCTCCTGAGTACTGGGATTAAAGGCACGTGCCACCACACTCTGCAGCTTCACTTTTAAAAGAAAATTCTTTGTATCAAAGAATAGTGGTTTGTATTATTAAAGTCAAGTGCATTTTACACATGGTACTATGACTAAAGTCATCTTAAAATTTAAATATCTTATAGATATTTGGGGTGGGATAACAAAAAAATGTTCTAGTTATACAGAGAGCAGGGGCAGGGGAGGAGCCATCTACTTCAGGCTACCTAAACCGCCTGCCTGGTTGCTGGCATCTATTACAGCTGACCCGCAAGACACAGAATGACAACAGGAGGCAGAGACTGAGTTCTGCAGGACTCTGTTCTTCTCCTATTACTCACAAAACATTTCCTATGTTCCTGGTCTCTGTGAATGTGCAACTCTTTTAATTCTGGAGTAGACATTAAAAAACAAAACAAAGTATATAAAAATATAGAAAGCAATTTTCAATTTTTTTTTCAAGTCTCAGTAGCTAAGTGTTATGGTTTGGACATGAGGTGTCCCTCCAATCATGTGTTGGGGGCTTGATGTCCAGTTGTTGTTGTTATTTTGGGAGGTTCTGGAAATTTTAGTTGGTGGGACCTAGCTGGGGGACTATTTCATTAGTCACAGGTAGGTTCTTGGGTGTATGCTGTTCCTCGCCCCTTCCTATTTAGCTCTGTTTCTCTCTCCTATCCTTAATGAGAGTAAGAAGCTTCTCACCACAAACATCACTGCTGTATGTCCTGTCAAATGCATAGGGCCAAGCAACTGTGGCATGAATCCTCTGAAACCATGAGTCAAAATAAATCCTGCTTTAAGTTGTTATATAAAGGAATTTGGGTACATGATGAAAAGCTAATTAGCAGACGAGGTTTAAGAGTTTATATGTATTCAAGTGATTTATGGCAATTTTTATTTTATTTATTATTTTTATTTTATGTGTATGAGTGTTATGCCTGCATGCATGAAAGTGCACCTGTGTTGTTCAATGGCCATTGAGGTTAGAAGAGGGCATTGGAATTCCTAGAACTGGAGTTATAGATTTTAGTTCTCTGTGGGTGCAGGGAACCGAATGTGGGTCTTCTGAAAGAGCAGCCAGTGCTCTAGACCACTTACCCATCTATCTCTCTAGGCCCCAATTTATAGCAACATATCAGTGAATGTATAGCATCTGTATATGAATATACTGATAAGGGGTGAACATTCTAAATATATAATGAACTCAAATCAATAGCAAGGAAACAAATAATTGTTTAAAAATAGGCAAAGGACCATAACAGACATCTCTCAAAAGAAGACCTAGTCAATAGATAAATGAAAAAGTGTTTATCATCAGTAATCAGAAAAGTACAAATTAAAATTACAATGAGGAATCACTTCACATCTGTTAAAATTATCATTACCTAATGAAAAAGACAAAAGCTAATGAGTGCTGGAAAGCATGGAAGAAAGGGATTCACATAGACTATGGATGAGAATGTACATTAGTAACGACTCTATGTAACACAACACAAAGCTAGAACTGCCACATGGCTTAGCAATCCTATTACTGGTTTTATATCAAAGGGAAAAGAAAACAAAATGCCCAAGAGATAACTGTATTCCTAAATTCATTGCAAGATTACATACAAAAGCCAAAATACAAAATCAACTTGTGCCTATCAACTAAGGGATGAATAAAGAAAACCCAGTAAGCCAGGCACTGAGGAAGCAGAGGCAAAAGGATCATGGCAAGATCAAGACCACCCTGATCTATATAGTGAGTACCAGGCTAATCAAGGCTACACAGTGAGATCCTATCTGACGAAACCAGCCCTGGAAGAAGAAGGAGAGGAAGAGGAAGAGGAGGAGGAAGAAGAAGAGAAGAAGAAAAAAAGGCATTTAGACACAGTAGAAAACAATTTGCCCTTACAAGGGAATTAACATTTGTGACAACACAGATGAATCTGATGAATACTGTGTTAAATGAGATAAGCCTGGAACACAAAGATAAATATTGTATAATCTCCGTAAATGTGGAGCTGAAGAAAGTTGAACACAAAAGCAGAAAGTAGAATAGTAGTTGGCAAGAATAGTGGGGGCATGCGTGGTGATATTGGTCACACGATGGAAGTTTCAGTTAAAGAGAAAGAATACGCTCAAAAACCTATTGAGATTTCTGAATAAAGATGACCTCTCCTAAGAGACAGAAACATCCTGACATCTTTCAGCGTGTGAAGTAGTAATTTATTTAGAGAATGGGGAAAAACACATTTTGTA
This sequence comes from Eospalax fontanierii, assembly GCA_035773235.1. Classification (NCBI taxonomy): domain Eukaryota; kingdom Metazoa; phylum Chordata; class Mammalia; order Rodentia; family Spalacidae; genus Eospalax; species Eospalax fontanierii. Next base: position 49,218,195 of record CM069545.1, read on the forward strand.
GGGATGCTGGCAGATAACTCTCAGGGATCTGCTTATTATAAGACAGCATTTCTCAAAGTCTTTAGGAGGCAGAGTACTGGAGAGTCAGTATTTTAGGCGTATATCCCAACATCAAAGGAATTAAGAAAACATATACTAGCAAAAGGGATGCATGAAATCACAACTTTAAATTTACATATTAAGGGAAAAGTCACATTACTGAATTAATATGATAGATTATTATTAAATTTTTCATTAATATTTATTGTATCAATGTTTAGAAATTTATGAACATATTTTAAGGTGAGAAGTTATTAACTGAATCATTTTCTATAAATCAGGAAAAGATCACAATTCAGTTTTGTTGGCAGAATAATTTTGTAAGACATAAGCAAAATCTGAATATTACTTGTATAAGAAAATTTCATTAGTGCTGTTTCTAATAACCTTGGGCCTCAATTTCCTTACAGAATAAAAGTGGTGAGCAATATGATTTCTAAGGCATTAATATTTTAGCAGCTTTAATAGTCAGATTTTTAATAATCACTAGTATTCTTTTCCTCTTAATTTTTATGTTTTTCTTAAAAGCTTAATTAATTTAAGGGGTCTCCAATTCTTCCTGTGTCCTACGAATTTAATATGATTTTAATTTTATTTGTATTTATATATATATATATATATATATATATATATTTGTTTTATGAGTATGAATGTATTGCCTGCACCTGTGTAAATGCACCCATGTTGTGCAATGTCTGCAGAGGTCTGAAGAGGGCATTGGATTCCCCTAGAACTGGAGTTAGGGATGGTCGTTAGCCACCATGTAGGTGCTGGGAATCAGACCCCAGTCCTCTGCAAGAGCAGCCAGTGCTCCTAAATGCTGAGCCATTTCTCTAGCCCCTTATTTCTATATTTCATGTGTATGAGTGTATTGTCTGTATGTATGTTAAGTGCATCCATGTCCTGCAATGAATGCCCCTGGAGGCCAGAAGGGCATTTGATTTCCTGGAACTGGAGTTGCAGATGGCTGTTAGCCACTGTGTAGGTACTTGGAACCAAACTCAAGTCACCGGCAAGAGCAACCAGTGTTCTTAACCACTAAGCCATCTCTCTAGACCCTTAATATGATTTTAAAGAAACTAAAAAATCATATCTATAAGCAGTTTAAAAAATGAATTCAATAAAAAAGTAGATCAATAGTCTAAAACAGTGATTTATCTTCTAAAACAGCTTTATCTTCAAGTTCAATTCATAAAAGATTCTGTCACAATAGGCAGGCCTTTTGGGAAGCTTCCTTGGTTGGAATGGAGGAATAACATTTTACAAAACAAGCAATTAGGTTAATTTTCAGAATTAGAAAGGCATAGGGATGTATCATGCCAATTACACAATGACTTCAAATTGTTCTTCCAGCTGTCGGGAGATAATGAATCTGGACTTGAACCCCACAAAAACGCCATGGCTGGGGGTGTAACCGGAGACTTGGTTTCTACTCTACACAAAAGGGAAAAGTACTCACTTCACACATGTTAATCCCTGGGTAGGTACATAGCATACACTAAAAAATGGTAGTCTAATCTCATCCATTACGTCTCTTTTCTGTTCTTTTCTATCATTCAAACCCTCGACAGACATCTTTTCCTAAAGATACACTTTTGATATCATTGCTTAATTTTAGACCCTCAGAAATCTATCATCTATCCTACCATAACCAAACTCTTCCCTGTGGTTTCCAAATCTTCCTACTGTACCGTTTTATTTCCCTCTTCACTTCTACCAATCATGACTGAAACACTCCCATATCCATCTGTTAAATGCTTACTCTGTGCCCGAGTTTCCCAGTCGTATCATACATAGCTAATGTAACACAGTAGAGTAGAAATTACCTTCATTTTAACTAGGAGAAAACTAAGAACATCCAAGGTGATACAGGGTTATTATGCAGTCCATCTCACAGTTTCATGTTCTTAACCAGGAATGATTAGCCATTGTCCATTTCAAACCCTACTTTCAGGGGCTATCTCTCTCCTCTCTCCTCTCTGCCCTCCCTCCTCCTCCACTTCCCTTTCTCTGCTTCTCTTCCTCCACCACACTTAGCATATCCACTCTGACAAAATACTAGGTTGAGGAGAGGGATTAATTATCTTGTTTCTAAAAGCAGATCTCAAATACAGGAACTTGGCAAAGCTCCTGGTGACAACTTTCCAAAGTGATCTGGGTTCTAGTCATAATACACAAAATTCAGAATTTGTTACATCATAGATGACTGATTAATTTTTAATTAAAAATTGAATTTTATGAATTAAAAAATTAAACAATTAATTAACTAGGAAAAATTCTAATTTTGCTTCCAAATTTTACTCCTTCCCTAAAATTTTAACAGGTATGAGCCAGGCATGGTGGTATAGGACCTTAATCCCAGCACTTGGGAGGCAGAGACAGGTGGATCTCTGTGAGTTCAAAGGCCAGCCTGGGCCACAAGGAGACCCTGTCTCAAAAAGAACAACAAAAATTTTTTTAACAGGTATGGTAGCATTCCTAACACAGACGAGTTTACAGGGTTAAAGTGAGGCTCCTAAACATGAGGAAAAAAAGGACAGAAATAATGATAGGCTGATTGACTTGCCAATGTTACCACAAAATGAATTAAGCAATCTTTAGTATTTCCCTTGAAAGCTTTGAAAATTATAATTATGTAGCACTATTTCATTTATATGTAAGGATTCAAAATTTAGGAAAAAGCAGGTATAGAAAATAAGCTGACATCAAAGGTTACTACTTCCAAATATTCTCATTTTCTGATGCAAATAAGTTGTACTTTACTGAAATACTTTTCATTTTAAAAAATCATGAAGCATACATGCAATATACCTCTGTGCTAGCTAACTGGTACTAAAAGGAAAGGAGATAGCAAACATCATTCAAGAGGCCAGAAGAACTTAAAAAATAACAGTAAAATTTAAAATGCACTCTAGTCTGATAGCATCCAAATGAAACCTTTGCTTACTATACAGCCAAAGAACAGCTGGAGCACCAACACAAGCACCAATCACTGACTGACTGCATTACATATTCCAATGGCCATCTTTTAAGTGATAATGAAAACCTAGGCAGGCAAGGGAGATGCCAGCTGCTGTGTTAGAAAAAGGACAAGGTCTGCATGCTACAAAATGAAACTATTAAAAGCACTAAGATGCAATAAGCTATAGCTCCTTACTGCCACCTTTAAAATGCTTCTTAAAGATGCTGTTATTGAGTCTTAAGGCACCCCACCCCCAGCAAGGAGAGGGTGCGTTAAGGACTATTCTGGTTTTCTTTTTGTTAACCAAGTACCTTTTCCATTTAATGTTGGAAAATGTCAATTATTAAATAAACTTTTCTTAATGGACAGTATTCAAAGACTTTAAAAGACATGCCTCTTTTCTCTTCCTTTAATGCTTCTATCACCACCTATTACCAAGAGAAAAAAGAAAACCCAACCCAGAACTCTGCTGTACCCAGCACCACTGTGACTGCTTTTCAATAGCCTGTTAGTATGACATGGCAGAGGCATCTGTAACTAAATGCTTCATAATACAGTATGTATTAATGTTAATATTATGTACTAATATTTCCTTTATGGTCAATTATAATATTCCCTTATCAACACTGACGGAAAAGTGTCAAATTCACATTGAAGAATTAGATAGTCAGATTTTCTTTTTCAAAAGACAGTTCCATACTACTGGATGTTTGTATGTGGGGAGATAAGCAGTCAGAGGACTTGTAAAAGTATTCTCATAAAAACTTACTATTTAGGTTTCTGGAGATCTTAAAAGGAAGTTTTTTCTTTTCTTTTGTGAGAAAAGGTCTCCCTGTAGCTCCAGCTACAGAGTTGCCTTGATCTCAGAGATCTGCCTGCCTTAGCCTCCCAAGTACTGGGACTAAAGGTATGTGTCACCAAAAAAGGAATATTTTATAAAACCACAAATAGCATTCTTTTATGAGAAAAATTTTAAGCATTCAAATATTTAACAAGAGGGAGAAGCTTGGCTATGTTTTCTTACCTCAGGAGCAAACATGGTTTCATAGGTAGGATTATACTGAACTTCTTTGACAGCAGGGTCAAGGTGAACTCCAGTCTCCAAGTCTTCCTAAAAGAAAGACAAATGAATGCTAAAAATTTGTTACATGACTATTATTTTAGGAGCTACATCAAAGTCACATCAGCTTTAAATTTTTTTGTTGTTGTTGTTTTTATGTGTATGAGTGTTTGGCCTGCATGTTAGATTAAGTGCACCATCTGTATGCAATGTCTGTGGAGGCCAAAAGAGGGCATCAGATCCCCTAGAACTGGAGGCACAAACAGTTGTTAGCATGTGGGATACTGAGAACCAAACCTGGGTCCTCTGCAGGAGCAGTCAGTACTCTTAACTGATGAGCCATTTCTCCAGCCCCAATACATTATTAGCTTTTTAAACACCAATTTTATGATTATACATCACTATTGTACCATTAATGATTATAATAAAGATTAATGAAAGTAACATGGTAATATAGTTTTACATATAAATATAAATATTTCTTTTCAAAATACTGATTTTATTAATTAAACATTTCTAAATACTTAAATTCCAAAATACTTAAATCAAAAAATTCTTTTTTATTAACTGAAAAGACCTGATTCTCTAGTTCTAAATTGAAAAAGAATATACCCGTTTAAATGAAAAACCTATTCCATGTGTAAACAGTTTGGGCACCCAAGAGGAAACAAAATGGCAGGACTTGAATTTTCCTAATATAAAGTTTTATAATCCATGCCAATATTTCAACATTCTTAAATTAATTCCCAGATTAAAGGACACAGACATCTTCGCTTCCACTACAATCACTGACAGTCTCTTTTTTATAACCCTATCACTTACAAATACACTGATTTTCAAATTGCTATCTTCAGCTGAGACCTCTCCCTTGAATTCTAGAGACTCATATTTAACTATGAATTTGGCAACTTTTCTCTCAGTGTCTTAACACAGATCTCAAGTACTCCTGGTCCCCCTCCCCTAGTGAATCCTTCCAGGCTCCTGTGAATTTACATCCCTCTAGTTGCTCTGGTGAAAATCTCAAGTTATCCTTTACTATTCTTTCTTCACACTCTATGTCCAATCCGTTAGCAGATCTACCATCCAATTCACATACATATGGAATCCAACTAAACATTTCCTCTTTCCTCTACCTCAGTTCAAACAGCACCTCACACCTGAGTGATTTTAATGGCTTCAGCTGCTTCCCTGTTTTTTTCACTTGCCACCTGTGGTCACTACACAGAAGCCAAATGCAGTTCTTCTAAAATGTTAGTCAAACCGCCACCCTATGCCCCAGTGGCTTTCCTGTTCACCGTCAAAGGCTAATAAGGACTTATAAAGGGGGCTGTGGCTGTAACTCGTTATACAAGTATCCTTGTGAGGCGCTCAGTCTTTTGGAATGTTCCTTCCCTGGATATCCACAAGGTTATTCTTTCTTCTTTTAAGGCTCTGCTCAAAATTTTCCTGCTTTTTCTTTTCTTTGCTTAATTTTTCCCCATTATATTTCCCATTACCCGACATACAATTCTGTTGTCTCCCTTCACTAAAATGTAAGCTTGCAAACAGATGGATTTCTAGAAGCTAACAGTGATACTGTAGAAGCAGCAATACTACAGGTGAAGATTTGGGTAGAAAGACAGATGATAAGATCAGAATACTGACAAAAAAAAAATAAAGTACTGTATGCATATACTTAATGCTCCAAAATCTTAGTACTCTTAACATGTGTCACAACCTCCTTTTACCAAGGGAGGCCACTTAATTCCCTACTTCTCAAAGAGCCAGAACCAATCAGATACAATTTCCTCACACTTCCCTCTTCTGTAATTTCAAAATTGCCCATTACCTTATTTTATCCTTCTCATGACTTCCAGTTACACCTTCCTTCCCTAGTCTAGACTCCATTTCTAACTTCTGGATCCTCATAGCTAAGAGAATCACAGCATTAAACACTATGTTAAAACCTATCACTCCTCACATGACTTCATCTTCCAACCCATCAGGCACTGAGCTCCCTGTATCTCTCCAGCAGACCTACTTCAGCTCTCTCTTCCCCATATCCCACCTACTGCTGTCCTCATTCAGGGCCTCATCTCGTCTTGCCTGGTCTATTATAATACCTCCTAATGCTCACAGCCCACTTTTACCATATTACACTAATGGATGCCTTTTTAGGAAATAGCAAGTACTTAGATGCTCTCGGCCGCCTGCAGCGTTACTGCCTTGTATCATAGTAGTGCTTCTGCTACCTGTTAATACATCACCTTCTTCCCTCCACCTGCTATAGAAAAACTTTTTTCTGCCACAGTTCTATTGAACACTGTATTTTTCTCAGTATTTGTGATATATTACTTATCATATATAGCTTTTACTTACATTTTCTATCATTACTGTCTAGTTCAATGCTGAGCAGGCAGCACGTGTCAATAAATATTTGTTAAATTAAAATGATGAAAGAAGAGGTAAGTCCACGGAGAGACTGAATAGAATGAGGCTGACTAAATGCTACTGAATTTGGCACAACCTCTGCCAGAGTGGCTTTAGTTCTGAGGTCGACCGTGTAAGCCAGCTGCAAGGGATATTAGTGTAAATGAGGATTTAGAAATTTAAGCAATGTGTAATCTTTAACTCACTATTTAAAGAGTGAACAAACAAACAAACACATAAACAAGCCAGAAGAGACAATGGAGTATCAGATGGAAGGATTTACAGAACAAAAACTGTGTTTTGGGGCTGGAGAGATGGCTTAGTGGTTAAGAAAACTGGCTACTCTTGCAGGAGACCTGAGTTTGGTTCCCAGCACCCACAAGATGGCTAACAACCATCTCTAAATCCAGGTGCACTTACATATATGCAGGCAATACATTCATACACATAAAATAAAATACAGTATTTTTAAAAACTGTTTTTCATCTTCTTTAAGAAAAGAATAAGTCAAAGGCACAGTCATACTGATGGAGGAAAGGAGACAAGCAGGTTGAAACACAGGATAACAAGTGAACAGTGGAGTGTGTATGTCTGTAATCTTACCACCAGACAGGCAGAGGCAGGAGAATTATGAGTTCCAGGCCAACCTGGGCTACACAAAAAAAAAGAGAAGAGAAAAAAGAATGAGGAGATAATCAAAGACATGGTTATTCTAGAAGAGTTAAGAGGGGGCAGAATCCAGGGTACAGCTGGAAACATTAGCTTCTGAAAAGAAATAATGAAGAACACGTAGTAGGTGAGATGCTGGGAGACCCTGGCAATCATAAGGGATCTTTCCATTTTCTTTGTATAGTTAAGGCACAAGGACCTTCACAAATCATGTACAGTGACTTCAGACTCACATGTTCATTCAACAAATACTGTCTGTGTGTCTGCTACATGTCAGGCTCTGTTCTAGGTCTACAGAAATAGAGAAAGGCGGGCTGGAGAGATGGCTCTGCGGTAAGAGCACTGATTGTTCTAGCAGAGGACCTGGGTTCGAATCCCAGCACCCATATGGTGGCTAACAATCATCCATAACTCCAGTTCCAGGGGAATTACCTTCTTCTGACCTCGGTGGGTAGTGCACAACACAGGTGCACTTACACATATGCAGGCGATATGCTCATACACATAAAATTAAAATAATAAAAAAAAGAAATAGACTAAGGTAACTATTAAAGGTTTCAATCTAGTGCAGAAGACAGACAGTAACCCATACAATAAATAAACAAATAAATGCTATGATATGCTACAAGAGGATAAGTACTATGAAAACAAGAATTTAGCAATACTAATGCGTTGGCACAAGGGTAGATAAATTATTTCATATACTCTTTATTGGGGGAGGCAGAGGACAACAGTAGGTATATTTTGGGGGCTCTTCTGTCTACCTTTGTGTGCGTGTGTGTGTGTGTTTTGAGACAGGGTCTCTCATTGTCCTGGAACTTGCCAATAGGCTACATTGGCTGGCCAGGGAGTCCCAGTAATCTACCTCTCTCCCCTTAACCAGCCCTGGGATTTCAAGTGCTTACTACCATGCCTAGTTTTTTATGTGAGTTCTGGGATCTAACTCAGGTTCTTGTTTTTGCAAGCCAAGCATTTTGCTGAGCAATCTTCCTGTCTTATTTCATTTATTTTTACATCAATTCTGTGAATTAAGTTATAAGCAAGATTAAGTCACCCACTCCAAGGTGCTAATAGAATTAATGATAATGAGGAAAGAGTTTAAAGTCCCCTGGAAGATGACAGCTATATGGGTTCTACCTCATCTCTTCCCTGATTAGAGCTAGTATTGTGCCTTGAGTCCAATGTCAAGCCTATTGATATAAAGTGAAAGAGTGTACACTGCTTAAACTGTATGAGTCAATGAAATTAAATGTTGTTTCCTCCAAACATTCAACTCCTGGAGCAAACTACTTAAAGGAACAAGTGGCTTAGTCACATTTCCATCCCTCGATGGATTTTACACTGGATAGTTGCTAGAACCACTTATAAGGATTATCAGATTTTCCCAATTATGGGTATGTAAAGATTCTGAATTTTAATTATTGTGAACAGGGTATTATGAGACATCAAGTTTTGAATACAAGGTGCAATCAAAAATACCTTTATAATAACAACAATGGCAACTAATAACACAAATAAATCTTAATCTCTGATTCCTGAAAAGATCACAGAATGAACTGAACAACCCTCCAGAAAACGGGTGACAAGTTTATATTTAATGAGAAAAACGTGGACATACCACAGTCTGGTTTAAATCTCTGGAGGATTTCAATGTCAATTAAGCATGCAATTAGAACTACCATCTATCCAGTTTCAATTATCCACAAAAATTCAAGTGCAGTAACTGAAGGACACAATATGGGTCAAATAAATGTAATGGATTCTCTTTGTTGACTGAAAGTAAAACGAGAATAAAACTAAACTGTCAGTGTTTAGTCCTTGTCCCAATCTTCCTATGTGCAAATATGAAAATACTATGTAAACTGTAAAGCACATCACAAACTTTAGTCATTATATAGAGTACTTATCAGTTTATGACATATTTTCTCCTGGGGAAATGGAAATGACTAAACATCCCCAAATGAGAATTTAGATAGAAGAAGTAAGCCTTTAATGGATACGGAGAGAAAAGGTGATTTATCTGAAGTTCAAGATCATAGCACCCCCCAAAGAAACTGAAACCATGCTTCAGATGTAAGAGGCAGAATTCCATTTTAACTCAAGGTGGCTATGCTAAAATGGGATATTCATTGGGGGAAAGTAACGTTCACTGACTGAAATGATTGTTTTTTTAAGTATAAAGTTAATAAATAATTCCTACAGCCCAACAGAGTTTACTATATTTCTTTTCTTTTTGATGTTTAACTGAATTCATGTGATCTGCATACAACTGAGTTTGATGCCTACGGCAGGGCTTGCTGCTCCTCCCCTCCGCTACCCTACTGCACACATTTCTTTTTTGTTTTATTTCTGTTTCTGACCTGGGAGGCGTGCCTATGATGCCCTGGCTAGCACTGAATTCATGATCCTTCTGTCCTAGTCTTAAGTTTGAGAATTACAAATGTGTGCCACCAAACCTGCCCCAGCACATCACATTTATTATGATTTCTAATGTGCAAAGTATGACAATATTGTATTACAGTAAATTTTAACAAAAATATGCAATTATTATTATACATTAGAAGACACAAATATATTTAATTGGCATTCCAGAAGCAGAGGAGAATGGAACTAAAGTACTATATAAAGAGATAAGAACTATGAACTTCCCAGAAATACCAAAAGTCCATACTCCAAAGTAATCTATCTGCTGTTAAGACATTCAACAATATTCTAAGCAGAACAAACAGAAATAAATCTATACATTTCTCCCACAATAAAAATAAAACCATACCTTAAATAAAAGAGAAGTATCTCTATACCAAAAGAAAAAGAAAATCAAGAAGAAAACGAGCTTCATGGACAGCTCGTTTGTTATCAGTAACAAGTGAGTATCTGAATAAGACAGAATATTGTAAATGAGCCGAGAGAAGTGTCAGCTCAGTAAGCGAAATCTAGCAAAATATTCCTCAAGAAAGATTATGAAATGAAAACATTGTAAAGACAAACTAAAAGTGAAATCACCATTTTATTTAATTAAAGGGTAGTCTAAAACGAGCACTATAGCAGAAAACAAGTGAAAATCGTTTGCACATGAGATGCAAGAACCATCATCACTCAGCACTGTCTTGTGGAGGCATGTGGAATGTGTGTACACATACCAGACAATGTCTTTAAAAAATGTGATAAAATTGTAGTCCTTGTATTGTTTAGTAGGTACAGGTGCTGACTAATTCAGACATGTAATTTCTAAGATAACCACTTTAATAGAAACTGAGTGTATGGTTCATAAATGAAGACTGATAAAGAACAGAATAACTAGTCAGGTATGGTATCCCAGCACTTCAGACACAGAGGCAGGCAGATCTCTGTGAGGCCAACCTGGTCTACACAGTGTTCTAGGCCATCTCTGGCTATAGGGAAACCCTGCCTCAAAAACAAACAAACAAAAAAGTTACAAAAATTGGTGTCTAACATACTTTCTGTATTTTACAGTTTTTATGTATAAATGTATACTTAAAAAATATTGAGATGGTGGAACCTCAGAGATTTAAAGACTTATTTTCTTTATTGTTCAGTACAAAAAAATTTTATTATGGATTGGGAATGTAGCTCAGTTGGTAGTGTGCTTGCTTAGTGTGCAAAAAGATCTGACATGGATCCATAGCACTACCTAACCCAGGAATGGTGACATACAACTACAATCCCAGCACTTCAGGTCAGAAGTTCAAGGTTATCCTTAGCTCCATAGAGACTTCTAGGCCAGCCTGTCTTCAAACAGTTTTGTTATGATTTCTTTTCTTCGCCTCATAAGCAAGTTTGTAATTTTCAAATATGGGAATTTTATCTTTTTATGTCTAGTTCTTAGTGTAGATGCACTATGGTTAGAGAATGTTGTAATATGTTGCCTAAGTTACTGAGCTTTATTTTGGGGTCTAGCACTGGGAATACCAACTATAGTATATGGGCTAAATCTCATCCGCAGATTGTTTTTTGTATTCACAAATGAACAATGGTATTTACAGTTTTAGTGCTGATTTAAAAAGAGAAGCAGGTTGTGGCTGTGCATAACTTTAATCCCGCAACTCAGGAGGCAGAGGCAGGTGGATCTTTGTGAGTTCAAGACAAGCCTGGTCTATGTAAAGAGCTCCAGGCCAGCCAGAACTACATAGTAAAACCCCATCTCAATATCCCACCCCCCAAAATAGAAAAGAATCAAGAAAGAAAGTGACAGAGATTATATGTCACCAAACATATCATCTGGCCCTTTATCAAAACCTGTCAATCCCTAGTTTAATATATAAATCAGTTTTAAAAAAAATTTTTAATTCACATTTGTGTATGTGTATGTGCATGCCTACGTGTGGAGTGCGTGTGTGTGTGTGCGTCTGTAGTGCATGTAGAGTGGTGGCGTCTCTCCCTTCATCACTCTTCACCTTATTTTCTGAGACAGGCTCTCACTGAACCTGGTGCTCACTGATTCAGTTAGACTGGCTGGCCAGAGAGCCAGGGAGTAAGTTGTTCTCTGACCTCCACACATGCACTGTGGCACACACAGTCTCTCCCATGCCCCTACAACAAAGTTAAATAGAAATGAAAAAAACACTGCACACATTTTTTGCGGGGGGGGGCCAAAGATTATCAGGCACAATAAAATTAGTAAAATATAGAAAAATGCCCTCAGATGCTTCCTATCTCCTTCCTTGACCGGTTTCTAATCTTTGCAATTACATTTACAAGTATAAACTTTTCTTCACCCCTTCATAAAAGCACCTGTTGGTCCTGCTCATCTGTTATGACAGAATCCAGATCTCTGGGGATCTAGACCAGTTTTTCTCTGAATGAACTTCTGACACCTTAGAGAGCTGTTCCTCCTGGAATTTCTTTTCTTCCTGATTTAATTACTTGTGACTGAACTAAGCAAGCTCTAGAGACAGCTCCCTCCCTGCCACTGCTAATGCTAAACCTCAGATTCTCAATGTACTTTATCAAGATTTTCTTTTTCTTGTGGTTTGTCTAGTCCCTTATTACCGAATTTCCCTCCACCTTGTACGTCAGGCTTTGGAGACACAAAGGAAACACTACAACATTATCTGGGCCCCAGAACCTCACCATCCAGGTAGAACATTAACAAATCTCAGAAATGTAGTGAGTGATGCCATGCCACTGAGATATGAAAGGGCGCTCAGTTAGATAAAGAAACAAGTCAGTGAGACTGAAGGACCAGAGGCAGGGACATATGATGGAGGCAAGGGATTTCCAGGCAGATTAGCACATGCAACACTGTGAGAAGAGAATTGTGGCACTTTATAAAGAATTCAGCAGGAGAGAGGGAAGACTTGACAACCGTATACAGAATTTAAAAGTTATCTGATAGACAACATGATGTCTTTGGACAGGGTAAGTGACATGATGATGTGTGAATTTAGAAGCAGCATTCTAAGTACACTGTGAAGGAAAGACGCGGGAACTAGGAAACAGAAAAGATGACGGTTAGAAGGTTACACTTGGTCTTGGAAGAACTGACGAGAATCTGAACTACAGTGGCAGCAGAAGAGTAAAGAGAGATTGGTAAACATCACCCAGTTACACTGGGGCAGGACCCATCTCTCAAAAGCAAAGGCTGAGAGACAAAGCCATGAATAATTCCTAGCGGGGCTGGAGAGATGACTCAGTGGTTAAAAGCACTGGCTGCTCTGCAGAGGACCCAGGTTCAGTTCCCAGCACCTACATGGCAGCTAACAATTGTCTATAATTCCAGTTCCAGATCTGACACCTCTTGGGCCTCTGTGAGTTATGACATTTGTTAATGTTCTACCTGGATGGTGAGGTTCTGGGGCCCAGATAATGTTGTAGTGTTTCCTTTGTGTCTCCAAAGCCTGACGTACAAGATGGAGGGAAATTCGGTAATAAGGGACTAGACAAACCACAAGAAAAAGAAAATCTTGATAAAGTACATTGAGAATCTGAGGTTTAGCATTAGCAGTGGCAGGGAGGGAGCTGTCTCTAGAGCTTGCTTAGTTCAGTCACAAGTAATTAAATCAGGAAGAAAAGAAATTCCAGGAGGAACAGCTCTCTAAGGTGTCAGAGGTTATGACCTCTGTGGGCACTACATGACACAGGTGCACTTACATACATACAGGCAACATACTCATCTACATAAATAAAATATTTTAAACATTTTTAAAAAGAATAATTCCTGGGAGAAAGAACAATGTTATGAGGCTGCATCAATGAAAACAGAAAGGAAGAAATTGAGAAAAACCAATGAAGCAGAAATGAATCACCCTTCTGTTTGTAGCTTGGACCAAGAGATGGAATGTGGGGTCACTGATCAAAATGGGGGAAAAAGAAACTTAAAAGTTTCTAGCACACCAGACAGAAGGGCCTGAGAGGCAACCTGGAAGAGATTTTTATTATTATTATTATTATTTATTAGGTCTTAAACTGACAAGGAGTTAAGGACTGGAAATTACAAGGATGGCTGACATTTGGTCAATGTTTTTCATGTGTTTGATAGAGTTAAAAATGGCTTTACATTTTGGAAAACTGGTTTATGACAATTCTTATAACTCCAAAAGATGGAAATTAAACCTACTTTTAAGATGAATAAGAACTGACTCAGGGTACTTAAGTCATTTATGGAAGGCCACCCTGTGTTAAACTCTTCACAATGGTTACCCATGAGTAATCAGAAGTACTTCTGTAGTTGAAAACATGGGAGAATATGTGGGATGCAGAAAGAGATAGGGACAGAGACCTAGGAAACACTAATGCTGAAGGGGAAAGCAGATCAGGGGACCCAAAGGCCGAGGACAGTGCTCAGGAAAGTCTTAAGGAGAAAATGTTTTGAGAGAGAGAAATTAAAACAGTGTTGTTTGATGCAGAGACCCAAGACACATGGTAGAACACAACAGCTTGGAAGGACATCATTTTTGTAGCTAACCAAGAGGCTCAGGCTAGTATACTGGGTTGGGGAAAAATGATGACAGAGAAGTAAACAGAGCATAGCATCAAAAGGTAAGCTGTGAAAGGAATAGGCTGAGGAGCTGTTGCAAAGTCCTAAGCTGGGTTTTGCTTTGCTCTAAAGATAGAATTCCTAGCATTTTTTCATGTCACATCCTTATGAAAAAGTAAAATTTCATAAACAGCTTACAAAAACCTGCAAAATACTTCTTTTTAAGAAGGAATTTTTGTACATGGTTTCCCCTGAGCTGCTGAATGCCCATGTGGGACTCCACCAGCAGCTGTGCATGCTCTCAGTGGATTCAAGACACACCAGTCTCAGACACACTAAGAGCTCTCTCTGCCTTCTCAGGTTTGCCAGTCACCTATGCTTGGAAACTCTTGCTTTAGCTTACACAGCTTTTCATTCTTTGAACTGACCTTTTTATCAGAAAGAACTTTCTAGACCAACCTACCAAAATCAGACTTCTAACTTACTCTCTATTATGATACTTTTATTATTTTTTTCTCCTCTCCGTGTCCTATCTCTACTTTGTTTACATTTAACTGGCTGTCTCTTCCAGTAGAACGATTTTAGTATGCACCATGTTAGCAAAGATGTTCTGGCTTGTTGGCTTCTGTGGCTTCAGCCCTTAGGATAGTTACTGGCAAATAATACACAACTCAATAAAGAACTATATAGTCTGCTTTTTCCCTTTATCACCTCCCTTGCCTGGGATCCTGCATGCAGTTTCTTAAATCTAACGCCCCCCTTTACGCACTGTATAAATATATATAACCACAATAGCTAACGTTTATTGTCCTTTCACTAAATATCAAGCTCTATGTTATAACTTTTATTGTATAATTTCAAGTAATCTTTACAACAATCTAATATAGATAAATCCTTTAAATAGTATCTCCATTGTACAGGAGAGGAACAGAGAGAGTTGTGCAAATTGTCTAGTTTCACACAAGTGATGGAGTTTAGGGATTAGTTCCTCAAAAACAAAATAGTGTCTGGCTATTGCTCATTTGAGTGAGGGCACATAGTCTAGTTGGAAGTTCTGATCTAGTTTTATTCATGCTCTGAACTTACACCTGCTCTAACAGGGCTACGTCCTAGTCTACAAATTCAAGTTTTACCCCCTCTTCGACTACTTTTTTTGCCCCCCAGTGGAGATAAGCGAGGGCTGGGAGTAGTGGTGGGCTGCCTCATACTTCCAATTGTCGGCTTCTCCAGTGGAAAGATGTACGTGGGAAGAAGAGATGTAGCGTGGGCAACTTCTCAGCACTGAGCTAGCTACCCGGGACCTAACAGGAGAATGGAGGTTTTGGACATGCGATCAATCCCCTCAACCATTAGTGGCTAAAACACTTACCTTAACTGCCACCTCTGGAGCCGAGTCCACCGCTACTGTCAGAGAGGGCTTGGCCGAAGTCGACTTGGTCAAGTGCATGAGGGAGTCCGCAGCTGGCAGCGGACACCGACTGCCTTCACTGTCAGAATCCGATTCGGACCCCGAACCCGAACCATAGGAGGCAGCCAGAGCTGCAATTGCAGCCGACATGACGGCAACAGATCCTCCAGGCTGAGGCCGGGCCAGGGCGGAAGAAGCAGCGGCTGCCAGGTCCTGACAGATTGTCATAGAACAAACTATTTACCTCCTTTGGCAACAAATCATTTTTAACTTCTTGATAAAAACCCTGAATAATTATTACAATAACTGTAACAAACTTGAGATTTGCAAAAGTTCATCTAGGGAAACACAGAAATTATGATACTTTATAACTTTCAGGACCTAGTGAATTAAAGACTACGAATTCTGAATACCTTTGAGGCCTCGAGGTCCTCCACTCCCGGCATGCAGGGCGGCGGGAGGTGCAAGAGGAATGCAGGGAAATGTAGTTTAGAGTGAGGGGGCGGAGCCAGACGGGCGGGTCTACCTTCGACCCCGCCCCGAATGGATGGTTCATTCAATTGGCTATCATCTTCCCTCATTCCCTAGCCCAGCACTGTTCTCTCCATCCCCCTCCCCCAAACTGAGGATTGGGTAATACCACGGAGCCTCAGGACAGGGGGAAGAGCCGTCCTCTCGCCCGCGGAGGGCTGAGTGGGCGGAGGCTGAGTCTCCCACCACGCTGCCCCTGGGCCCCGCCGGGCTCTAGGGAAAGTGAGAATCTTAAGTTGGGAGACCCGAGACCCGCTTGGAGTAGCTCCCGGGGGGAAGGCTGCGAGGTGAGGCTGAGGGAGCCCCGCGGCTCCCCCTGCTGCTGGCGCGGGTCCCCGCGCCCGGTTGTGGAGCGTCGCGCGCGGAGGGGGCGGGCGGAGGGCAGCGGCGGCTCGTGGTGTTGTTCGCTCGCGCATCGCGCGGACCGCAGCTCGGTCGACCGGTGGGCGCCCCCGGCGGCATTCCTGGCGGCCCGGTGCCTCCGCCACTGCCCGGAGCGGCTGCCGCCCCGGAGCCCGACGCCCTCGGAGGGCTCTCGCGGAGTCCCGGAGCCAAGCGGGACCGGCGGCCGCCGCCGAAGCATGAAGCAGGGGTAGGGCGAGAGCCCCCCACGGTTTCCCGGTGAGCGCGAGTCTCTCAGGATTTTGTCTTTTTTTTCGCGGGGGAAGGAACTCTTCCGGCCGGAGCGAGAGGAGCCGGGCGTGCGCGAGCGCCCGTCCGCCGAGGGTGCGGGGATGGATGGGCGCGCCGCCCCCGCCCCCATCCCGCCGCCCACCGGCTGCCCGGGCTGGGCGCCGCCGACTCGGGGCTGTGTGGCGCGGGGGACCGGCCCGCGGCCGCGCTGGGCGGAGCGGCTGCCGCTCTCACCTGCGGTGCGGTGCGGTGGGCTGCTGCCCGCGCTCCCGGGCCGGGAGGCTGCAGCCCGCGGCCGCGAAGCCCCTCGCCCTACGTGCCCCGGGCTGGGGAAAGCGAGCGCCGGCTTTTGCGTGTTAGCGGCGCGGGTCTGTGTGCACAGACACGGTACTGCGTGTGCGGGCATCCTCTAATTCGTTTGGAAGAGGGCGAAGTGGCTGCCCGCTTTGCTGATGGCTGGGAACGGGGAGGTGCCTCGGGCAGAGTTAGGAGACGCTCACTCTGTCCTGATGTCGGCCGGACTCGCCCATTGTGCCACCCAGATAATTATTCAACTATGCAGCATCCATTGCACCTTTCCCGTTTTTCTTTCCCCTTGCTACAGCATGCCCCCTAGCTTCGGTACTCTGACACCGTCTCTTGCACTTGCGGATGATGAACTAGAATAATGATGAAAGAAAGCTCATCCGATCCGAGCATTCCCGACTTGCCCTGTAACCGACTAATTGGTTAATTCCCAGCTAGAATAGGTACTTAAATACGACTCGTTCTAACCCTGTCCTTTGCTATACACGGTGTGCCTTAGAGTCCATTTTAATTTTTTTTCTTGATGTTATATTCACAGACTACATAAGTATTGTTTCTGTTCAGTAATTGGTGTAATTGATTTGTTAGTGATTCAGTCCATTAATATCTGTAAGTTTACTATGATAAACGTTCATTTTTCTAATTATTAATGGCACCATAACAATTACAAATGTAGTCAGTTCAGGCTCTTAGAAATATTTTTATTTATTTTGAATATTTGAATAAAGGCGATAGAAATTTCCCTAAGTTTTGAGTAAGAAAAGTTTTCTTTTTTTCATTGGGAGAATATTTGATTATTAATCTTAGTTCTTCCATTTGAATGGAAGGACTTAATATGTTCAGAGGGTTCCTTAACTCCCCAACTTACTTGAATTTTACTTTTCTCCTAGCTCTTTTTACAGTATATTTAATTGCTTTGAGATTTTTTTTCCTTAGTTTTCTAACTTTTATCTACAAAATGAGTAGATTCCAGTTTTATATGATCTACCTGATTAAATAATTTTTGAAAACATAAAAACCAACCGTTGGTTGCTTATATTAAAAATCATTTAAATATTATTTTAAAATAAATGGTTAACTCCCTAAAATACCCTTTTTTCTTTAATCCTTCCCATCCTTCCATGTTTAAGCTTTTCTCATTAACCCTTTTGATGAAAGCACAGAGACATTGCAGAGGCACTTCCAAGTTGCAGTAAATGTTCAGTGGCACTAGGAAGTGACCAACGTACAAGTTGATTGATGGTGGAGAATCAGTTGTTTGGTTAGAAAATGACCTTGCAATTTACAAAATGGACACCTTTGTGCCTTGGTTTCCTTACATATAAATGGAAACAATACTTATTTATTCTACAAGATAATGCTCATGAATTCAGTAAAGATGTTCTCATAGTACTTTTAATTGTAAGATTTTGGTCGATGAATCATGAAAATGGTTCAACATGCTTTTCTGTGGCACATTAGAATGGCTAATCACCTTTGACTTGACTTTGGAGAGATGGTTTTAAATTGAAGAATTTTTCATATCTCAAGGGTTTTTAATTGTAGACTTAATGCCTACAGATAATAAATATAAGTATAAATTGTTAATACTGATGAAAAATTAATAATAAATAGAATATTGAATTGTTTGTGAAAAATAAAATGTCCAGAAAATGGACATTTAGTGAAAAAATTTTAAGATACAATTCGAAATTCATAATTGTGATTCCTTTTAAGGTGTGAAATGGAACTACCTTATTCACATTTGTGACTTTATATATTGAAGATAGTGCATTAGTATTGTGAATACTGTATTTTTTTTGCTTAATTTTAAGAGTAAGGTTTCTTTTCAAGTGTTCATTTTTCATTTGAACAGTAGATCGTATACTTGATTTCCTTACTGAGAGATTAACTCATTCATTTTCATAGTAAAAGCTACCATTGAAAGACTGCCATTACAGACTCTACTAAAACATTAGACTTTATTATATTTTATCATGTTTTCTTAAATATGATAAGCTAAAATTTAGTTGTTTTTATCACTGGGTAAAGAAAAACTGTTTTGTTGCCTTTTTTAGCTCTCTGAGGACAGGGGCTAGTTGTCATAAAACTAAAGGTGCCAGCAAAACAAATAACAAGGGATTTGTTTTCCATGTTGAACAAATAAGATGGGTGAATAAGGAATTAATGTACTAAGTGAACATTTTGCAAATTTAGAAAACATTTTAATTGATAAAACAGTTTTATCTCTAAAGAAAAGAAAGACATTTGGAAGTTCTTGGTTAACCTCCTTTTATAATCCTTTTACCCACATATTATTAAACTAGCACTAAATACTGAATAATGTATATCCTAGAAGCCTAAATGAAATGTCAGTGATTTTCTTCTTGCTCTTGTAGTTCTCTGGGTAATATCATTTTTATTTCCTAAATTATATATAGAAATAATTTTCCTCTTTGACTTAGTTTTTCCCAGTAAAATTTTAATAAAAAATGTTTGTAAATGAAATCTTTTGCTTGTCTATGTAACAGATTTTAAAATGAAATGACCTGAAGATAGGACTTTTCATAAAATTAATAATCTTTTGTTTTTATTTATTGCATACAGCTTACAATTTTGACTTCTTTCTTTCCTCCTATCTTTTTCAGTACTGGGGCTAAAACCCAGAGGCCTCATGTATTTTTGACAAGCATTCTACTTCTGAGCCATACTCTCAACCCCAATTTTTAATCTTTAATCTTTGAGCTTCTAATCTTAAATTGGATTTACTATATTTTAAAATTTATAACATGCTTTAGAACTTGGTGTTAGCTCCTTTGTCATGTGTGATGATGTGCCCAACAAAAGCAACTTAAAGGAAGAAGGGTTTATTTTGGCTTACAGTTTGAGGGGATACTGTCCATCATTGGGGGAAGGCACGGCAGCAGGAATGTAAAACAGCTAGTCAGGTCCTGCCTGCTGTCAGGAATCAGATGAGTGCTGGTATTCCACTCAATTTCTCCTTTGTATTCAGGCAGATCTCCGCACATGGGAAGGAGTCAGCAACATTCAGGGTGGGTCCTCCCTCAGTTGCACATCTCTGGAAACAACCAGAGGTTTGTCTCCTAGGTGATTCTAAATCCAGTGAATTTACACCGAGGTTTACACTGGTTTAATTATCACAGACCTGGAATTTATTTTCTCAGAAAGTGTGTGCTTAGTGATTAGATTCACAAACAGCCGACTATAAGCCAGATGATATTGGAGTTACAGGATTTTACTATTAATTATAAAACCCTAGAAAATTATAAAATTATGCTAACAACTAATATAAGTATATTTAAAATATTTATAATTCTGTGTAACAATCCTTTCAACTTATTAACCATGACATTATTAGGAACTTTCACTTGTGGAACAGGAAGAGGAAGATATTTTTTAGTTTTCATAATGGCTTACCCTTATAGCATGTAGACTAAGAAGTTAGGGCATGTGGGAAATTGGAGGGAACTGGGGTTTTATGTGTGACTTTACCTCTCAGTGTTTTGGGTTTTGTCAGTTGCAAAATCAGAAGGTTAAAGGAGAGGACCTCTTGTGTCTTGTAGTTACAGTAAAATTCCAAGGCTTGGAAAAATCTGTGCAATTCCCTTTTCTTTAAGACTGTTTTCCCTTTCTAAGATGACTGCCTATATACTTGTTAGGAAATTTCTCCTTTCTGGATCTGCTTCTGAAAAGAACATAGTTCTAAACTTTTTTTCATATGCCTTATTTTTGGAAGTGAATGTATTTTCATTCTTTTGTTGGTGGAATGGTGGGTTTTAATTTTGCTAGTTTTAAAAAATAAACTCTCAGCACTGTTAAGAAATGAAATCAATAGTGGCATGGTTTGCTTTAATAGGGTCACAGGCAGATTGAAACCTTGAGTTATGAGTGCATCAAGGAAGAGAAATTTTTGTTGTTTGGTTGGTGGTTTTGCTTCAGCTTTGCTTTGTTTTCAAGTTCCTGGTGCTTGCTTTGTAGCTGAAGCTAAATGGATTTTGAGTGGATGCAATTACCACAGAATAGTAGACGAGTCATTCTCCTTGGAGAGTGGAAAGAGATGAGTGCAGTGAGAAAAGGACTTCTGAAACACTGAGCTGGCCATTTATATTGGAGTATTTTGTAGGCTTTTAATTAACTTATTTGGAGATTAATGATATTCAAAGATAATGTGTAACCTGGTCTAAGAGACAAGGAGGTAAGATTACATGCTTGCCATAAACGCAAATCCCTTTATAGGTCTATTACACCTATTTTACTGAATTGCTTCCATAATCTTAGGAGGATTTTATGGAAGAATGTGATAGGCTGAATTGAAGAAGTTGTTTACTTTGCCCAGCAGAAGCCCAAGTTGTTTGGGAACTTCTTCCTTTCCTTTTTTTTCCCAGGTAAGTAGCTGTTGGAACAGTTTGTGACTTGATAACAGCAGTATCTTTCTCTTGTCTTCTACTCAGTTGTTGGTTGATCCAGTGGGGGTTACCAACCCTCTGCTACATCAATTATGTTATATAAATTAAGGCCCAATTAGGTGCTAAAAGGATAGATCTCAATCTCTTGGAATAAGAGATACAAATTCTGAATCAATACATCCGTAATTAGCAAATGCCATGAAGAGAAAAAAGAAGGAACCTATTTACCTTGAGTGCCAGGGAAGGCTGTCAGAAGCAAGATTAATGAAAACAGAGCCTGGTTCTATAAGGGTTATGGAGAAGCCCACGAAGTATTTAAATATATTGGATCAGACCTGACTGTTAGAAAGATTACTCTGGCTTGGAGGAACTTGGGTGACCCATCACAATTCTGTGCATTTCCGTAGTTTACCAGCTAAGTTCTAATGCTTGCCAAGTCATAGATTCCCAAAGGTTGAATAAATTTGTTTTCTCTCCAGTTGATGAAGCTATAAAATACAAACTCTGAGGCTCTTAATGATCTGGTTCTCACCACATAGAATAGGTAAGCTGTGGCATCTGGAACAAAGGGTGAGGAGAAGAGCAGATGCAGTCTTCTGACTACAGGCCCAAGTGTCTTTGTCCATGGTCCTGAGATTGTTGACCAAGGTGCTGTTTTCACTTTGTGTCTTTGTAATAAATCATTTTTGCATGAACTGATTAGAATTGTATTTTAGGTACTTGCCAGCTAACCAAGAGTGTCTGGTCAGAGATTAGAGAGTTTGGACAAGGTCTCATGGTTAATAAAAATAAAAGTGGAATTGGAATGCCAGGATGTATGTTTTCAAATTCCATTTTTCCTACTACTCTTAAACTGTCGAGGATTTCTGCAGAGCTGGATTGTGAACGTACTGGCTCTTAAATGACGATGGAGCAAAACTCTGATAGTCTTTCTTAATAGTAGGCCGGAGCTTTCTTAACAGTCCAGCTCCTGCCATTCTTTCTCCTGTAGTCTGTACTATAATTAGTTAATGCTTCTGCATTGACTGGAGTCATCTTGAAAGAAGAAAAACCTTCTGTGGCAGGATAGAGATTAATTTGTTGACGTTTCTTTAATAAAGATTATGAAGATTTGTTTTTTTTTTCATATTTGTCTAAAAAACTTAAGTATTTTTGTCTGTTGTCTTACACTTGGGGGGGTAATTTTTTATAACATACATGTACTAGAGGTTATGCCTGAATTATGGAAAAGTTAAGCAAAAGGAGAAAACAAACAGTGCACTTTGTCTAGTGGGTGGTAATGACTAACACTTTTGACATCAAAATAAAAGCTCTGTGATTCCTGTTCTCAATTCCACTGATTTCTTTCCTTTTTCTTTTTTGAAACTATTTTTTCTTTCTGCTTGCTCTAGGCTTATTTTACTCTGCTTTTTAAATTCCTAAGTAGAAAGTATATTGGTTTAAGTTCTCCCCGCCATCTTTGTTTGTTTTGATGGGGTCTTCCTTTACCCCAGCCCACTTCAAACTCACTATGTAGACCAGGTTGGCCTCAATCTCACAGAGACCTACCTGCCTCTGCCTCCTGAGTGTTGGAATTAAAGGTACCACCATGCCCAGTGCTTTCTCCCGGTTTCTGAGACAGAGTCCAGTGTAGCCCAGGATGGCCTCTAGACTTGGCTTTGTAGCTGAGGATAACCTTCAAGTTCAGATCCTCTTGCTTTCATTTTCCAGGTCCTGGGATTATAGGTGAGGCCTCCAGCCTAACTCCTTTTTAAATATATTCAGTGAATTTCTCTCTAGTCACTGCTTTTGATACATCTCACAAATTTTCCTTTACTTTTGAATATTTAAAATATTCTCTTGAGACTTTGAATTATTACTTATAAGTAGGGTATTCAGTCTTCAGATTTTGGTATTTTTCATCTGTATGTTTTAAGACCCAGAACACTGTCTGTCTCAGTGTATGGGTCATGTGAGCTTGAGAAAAATCTTTACACTGCAGTTTGTGGTAAAGTACCATGTACATAACTAGATCCAGTAGATGGGTGGTGTTATTCAACAGTGTCTTCACTTATTTTTCTGTCTATTGAATCTGCTAATTACTAATAGGGGAATGCGGAAATCTCTGATTGTGATAGTGTCCTTCAGCCATTTCTCCTTGTCATTCTGTCATATTATGATGTCCTATTTTGAAGACTGTTATATATTAAAAGGATTGTTATGTTTTAGGAAATGTACCCCTTTATCTTAACATGATACATTTTTTTAAAGTTCCAGATAATTTCCTTCAAAAGTTTCCTTTTTTAAAATTAGTATAGCTACTTTAAGCTTCCTTTAGGTTCAGGTTAGTAGCATGTATCTTTCTCCATTGTTTTATTTTTAATTTATATCTTTCTATATAAAATGGATTCTTACAGACAGTATATAGTTAGATACTAATTTGTATTCACTGAAGATGTTTGTCTTTTAATTGGCGTATCTGAGCCACTCGATTAAAATATCGATAGTTGAATTGCTGTCTGTTATATTTTAACTTTTGTATTCATTGCCCTTATATTTTACTTTTAAAAATCTTCCTCTTTATCCATTTTCCCTGACTTTAAAAATTGAGCATTTTATGCAGTTCTCTTTTTCTTCTCTATTCTTTTTAAAAAAATACCTTATTTATTATTTTTATTTTATGTGTTTGAGTGTATTGTCTCCATATAGGCAGGTACATCCATGTCATGCAGTGCCTGAAGAGGGTGTCATATCCCCTGGAACTGGCATTATGGACATTTGTTAACCGCCATGTAGGTGCTGAGATTCGAGCCCAGGTCCTCTATAAGAATAGCCAGTGCACTTTAACAGCTGAACTATCTTTCCAGTCAGCTCCTTTTCTCTCTATTCTTGTGTCAGTTATATCTCTTAAAACTTTGCTTTAGTCAATGCCCTAGATTTTCTGGATATATTTACAGTTAATCTAAGTCTACATTTAAATAACACTAATGCCACTTAACAGGTAATTTAAGGTACCTTGTAACAGAGTTCCCATTCCTAACTCTCCCAGCCTTTGTGACATTGCTGCTCTTCATTTCAATACTAATGTCGCTTGATGATCCTTTGAATGAATAATTATATGAAGATTTTATTTCAGCTTCATGTATTCATTCTCTTCCCTACATTCTTCTTTTGTAGATCTGACTTGTGCTTTAACGTTTTCCTGCCCTATGTCCTATGAGAATTGTTCTGTCTCCCCCCCCCCCCCCCTTTTTGAGACAGAGCCTCCTTGTAGCTCCAGCTAGACTGGAACTCACTATGTAGACCAGGCTGGCCTTGATCTCACAGAGATAGGCCTGCCTCTCTGCCCTGCAAGTGCTGGGATTAAAGGCATTTGCAACCACACTCAGCTTGTTTTGTTGTTGTTGAAAGGCATATTCACTGGTGTCAAGGTCCCTGGGTTTTTATTTTTCTGAGAAAGTGTTTACCACTTTTGAATAGCTGAAATCAAAACTAGGTTGGTAGATTTGTTAACCTTTGGAAACCTTAAATATCTCATTCTACACTCTTGTTTTTAGTGATTAATGATTCCAAAAGTCCAAAGCACTTTTTACTTCTGTTCGTTCATAAGAACAGTGATCTCTCTTTCAGGGTTTATCCATGCCTTTTACGTTTAAATAACTCAATAACTAATTAAAAAATAACTAATGAATGGTGCTGAGGAGCCATCCTAAAGGCTTTGTACATGACAGGCAAGTGCTGTAGCACTGAGCTACATGTAGCCTGTCTTTCTGCAGTCTTGAGTATTGCTGCCTATGGTGTGGATTCTGCTTGGTATTTCTCGTGGGTCTGTCATTTGATTTCTGCTATTCATTTTAGAGGTTATGAGAACCTGCATGGACTGTAATCTTCACAACAACCCGGTGAGGAGATGTAATTCTTACTTTTTATTATTTTATTTTTAGTTTTATTTTATGTATATGAGTGTATTGCCTGCATGTTTGTAAGTGCATCCATGTTGTGCAATGCCTGCGGAAGTCAGAAGAAGGTGTCAGATTCCCCTAGATCTGGAATTACAGATGGTTGTTAGTTGCCATGTGCTACTGGGAATTGAACCCAGTCCCCTACAAAAAGCCCCAATGCTCTTAACCACTGAGTCATCTCTTCAGCTCCTAGTTTTTTTTAAGGCAAGAGCTTTTAAATATGGACTGTGGCCGAGTTTTTTTTTTTTTTTTTTTTTAATTTCTAGAGAAAATTTAACAACCCTTTGCCTCTTTCTGACTCTTGTAGACATAGAGGGGGAAAAATAGGATTATTTTAAGTTATTTGGTCAGTAGCCATCTTGGAAATGATCGTTAGGAATTAGTTCCAGACTTCAAGATATCTGCAACATACCAAATTGAATGAGACAGTGTCACGTGACTTCTCCTGAGGAGATGTGAACAAATATCTGTTCACCCCAGCTAGGGCACTGAAATAGAGAGTTCTGTTTAAGTCCTACTTGTATGTTTGTTGGGGGGTACTTACAGGAATATTGATGACAACTCATGAAACTGAACTACAGTCCCCAATCAACAGCCCATGTTCTATATACTCTAGCACCCACCTCCCAGGACCATGTGCAGGTGGGGAAAGAGGAAGTCTGGTGACTGAAGTCTCAAGTGGGAGTCTCCCAAGCTCCCCCAGCAAGACGAGGTTAACAGCCTTATTATCATGGCTTAGCACACACATAGGCTACCACTCTATTTATTGTTCTGCATATTTTGGTGCTGCATTGTGGGCCAAGGTATTCTGTAGAGTTCTATTACAGCTAGAGGAAATAGCTCCACTGCAGCAGACTGTAACTATTTTACCAGTGGTTTACACTCAACCAGAAATTTACTGAGAGCCTACGAGAGATGACTCAGTTCACTAAAAGTGCTTGTCTTGTAAGCCCAACAACTTGAATTCAATCCCTGGAACCCTTGGTGGAAGTAGAGAACTAACTCCCCAAAATATGCACTCTGACTTACACATGTGCCCTGTGTACACCCATGCCAACACACAGATTTTTTTTCAAAGGCTGACTGAACTGATTAGTAGAGAAGCCAATACTTTGCTTTGAATTTGCTTTAGTTTAGAGATAATCAATTTCTAAGTGATTTGGTACTGTGACTAGAAATTTCCTTTGAGGGAAGAGTAGAGAGTTACAGATGTTGAACTTGATTTAGGGTATGTTGAATTTGGGCTAGTGACACAATCTTTAGGAACTGTTTGTTTAGGGTTATACAAATAATGTAGAAGTGGTAGTTCAAGGTAAATCAAGGAATAGCCTGATTTATGAAAAGACAAGAGAATATAGACTTGTCATGTAACAAAACTGCTGCCTCCTGACTTATGTTTAAAAGAGTAGACAAATAAGAAAAGAAAAGAGGGTGTTAAAGTGGGGATCTGTAATGAGTTGCAATTTGATTTGACCCACACACAGATACTAAGGGCACAAGTCTGTCTTTTTCTAAAGAGAAATCTAGAAGACTATACCTGTGTGTTGTTGGTTTTGAAAATAGAAGAGAATGAAAGGAGTGCAGGAAGGACAGTGAGGTGTTTAATGATGAAGAAGTGATGGGGCAGGATAGGGATTGTTGAGAAAGGGCCATTTTTAAGTTGGAAGTCTTAGAAGTAGAATTGTTTGAGTTTGTACTTGGTATGCTTAGAAGAAGGAAGGTGTTCCTTTGTCTTCAAAACTGCAAGTACTGATAACAAAGCCCTCTGGAGAGAATGGTCACACTTCTAAAAGCCTTGTAGTCTGATTACTTCTACCCTGTGGTCTAGGTAGTAAGTGGCACAAGGTATATTATTTGAGGAGTAGGGAGGGATGCAGAGTGTCACGCATTGTGCATTGCTGCTGGTTGCTTTGCTAAAAATACATTCTCTTTGCCTGCAGAAACAGACATTGATTACAATAGTTAACCATCTTGTGCTTCATATACAGTAATCAAATATCATAAAAGTCACCATTTTATTGTCATGGAAGGAAATGAACTAGTGTGTGTCTTTTAACAGATTTGTACATAAAGGGCTTTATTTCATTCTTAGCATTAAAATGAAAATATAGAAACTAGAGAGATCAGTGGATCTGAGTTCTTAAGTTTGGTTCCCAGCATCTACAATGGATAGCTCACAACTGCCTGTCACTCTGCTCCAGGGCATGTGACACCTTTGCCCTCCCTGGGCATCTGCACTCACATGTATATACCCTCGCACATACACATAATTTTTAAAAGAACATTTAAAAAACCCATAAATCTCTTTTTTGTTACTAAGTATAGAAAGATGATGTTAATGACCTGTCATAAATCAAACATGGGTTTCAATATATATTACAGTAGGAATGGATTTGAATTGTGTGATTTTGTGTATTTTATGTGTGCATATGACATGTATGTGGTGCAGTGCTGCCCTTGTGTGCTCATGCAGCAGCTAGAAGTTGACATTGGCTATCTTCATAGCATTTTGGGGACAGGGTTTCTCACTGAACCTGAACCTAGACATTTCAGCTAGACTGCCTGGTCAGTGAGTAACCCCAGTCCTGAGTGTGCACTCCTCTGTACCCAGCACTAAGTGGGTCCTGACTATCCAGGTCCTTGTGCTCACACAGCAAGCCCTTTACTCCCTGAGCTGTGCGCCCAACTCTAATTTTTCTTTCCTTTTTTTTTTTTTTTTAACAGTTCTGCTGTATTGCCAGAATAACACTGAGTTCCTTGACTTCTGAGTGCTAATGGTCCTCTCACCTCTGCCTCCTTAGTAGGTGGCACCAGAAGTGTGTGGCTCTGTGCCTACTTTCCAACTACTTTAAAATTCATTAAATTCACTCGTTACAAGTTTGTTAAAAGCTGGGTGTGGTGTCCCATATTTGTAATCTGAACACTCGGGAAGCTGAGTCAGGAGGAGCATCATGAGTTCAAGCCTGTGAACTCTACAGTGTGAGAAGATGCCATCTCAAAATAACAACAGTAAGAAGCCTCTGATAGGTTATGATAGGTCCAAAAACTGTTGGCTAAAATATTACTTATTTTTACTAGTCTGTATGAGTTCTTCAGTGGGTAAAGAAAGAATTATTGTGGAGGTGCCTTTGAAAGAAGTATACAGTAGGGTGCAGTTTCTGTATTTAAGCCCATAGACTAGGACCACAGACAGGATTTACATATATCTGGCCTTGAACTCACAGAGTTCCGCCTGCCTCTGCCTCCTGAGGGTGTGTGCCACCATGACCAACAGGATTTATATTTTTAATCCAACATGGCATTTAAATATTTCTAATGTAATTAATAGCTACAATAAATATTTTGTTTTTCGTCAGTTTAGCTTTATTTTAAATTTTAAATGATTCTCTATACCAGTCATGTTGAACTTTGAAGAAAGATGATAACGATTTATTGAAAATTGAGGTACTTATTTACAGTTTTTGTTCTTATTTGTATCTGATCTTCATTTGCAGCTACCTCACCAAATTCTACTAAACTTACCTTTAATTGACTATTTGAGGATGAGAGTGAAGCATGAGGGTTTTTATGTTAGAACTATACGTAACCCTGAAGAAAACTAGTGGAGTGATTAAGTTAGAGATTAGAGGCCCCAGACCTAAGTCCACTGAGGAGTGGAGGCTGAGAATGAGGTAAGAGGAAGCCGTGAACTTGTAATGCCCTGAACACCAAATTAAAGGAGTCAATGACTGTTCATATGTAGAATGAGAAACTGAGAAGTGACCCTGGGTCATAGCAAATAACTGACCCTGGTGGATGATTGGTACATTATTTGTAACAAAAATCTGAATCAGGCAGATTTAAGTGAAAATCAGAGGAGAGAAATCAAACGACTTGTTCAAGGAATTTTGAAAAGGACATCAGAGAAATTGTGTGAGAGAGGAAAAGCTGGAGGGAGAAGTGTGAGACCAAGAGAAATTTTTGTTTTTTCTTTTTTTAAAGTAGATGAAATTATAGTCTATCACTCTGCTGAAGGCAGTGATTTCATAAAGGGAAAAATGGTGTGGAAGAAAGAGGATAATTAACCCTTACTGCTTAAATAGGATTTGAACTGGCTGGAGCTTTGCCATCACATGAAATGTGTCTGAGGAGACATTTTTTACTTTGATGTAAGCAAATTATAGTTGTACATGCCTTAATCCCAGCACTCAGGAGGTAGAGGCAGGCAGATCTCTGTGCGATCACGGCCAGACTGGTCTACATAGTGAGTTCCAGGTCACCTGTGACTACCGGGAGACCCTGTCTCAAAAACAAACAAAAGCCCAATAATACAGCCTGTCTATTAAGTTGAATGTTGTAGGTTCTCTTTGGTAACGATAGTACAGGCATTAGTATAACCACAAAGCGGTTTTCCATTGTAAGACCACGTTTGTGTGCAAGTCAGTAATAGGATTAGATGCATAGCAAAGTTCTTTGCTTGACTTGAGCTTGTCTGAACTTACTTTAGTCCATTAGGGTCCAAGGTTTCTGCTTGCATATTTCAAGAAAGATTTCTTAAAAACTGTTTGTATCTGCTTACATACTTTAAAGTTGATGTCTAATATTATTAAGCTTGAATCATTTATTTTTTGTTTGTAGGTAATAGAAAATAGTAAGCATTTTGTGGCATGAAGCCTTTCTTTAGTTGGAATAATTGACTCGTTAAATGGATTTTTGGGACCTCTATTGAAATGTGATTGACATTATAAACTACAATTGGGTGAGCCTTGATTTATGGGCCCACCTTGGGGACTGTCCTGGTAGTGGGACTTCAGTTTTCGATTTCCCTCTAATCCTGAGTTCTGCCTCTCCCTGCTCCTACCAACCCCAGCTCCCTCCTAAGAACTACAGTCTGCTTTCTCACTGCAGGTTAGTCTGCATTTTCAAAGGCTTTGTGCAAATGAATTATACAGTGTGCGTGGGGTTTTTTTTGCGGGGGGGGGGCTCTTCAATAAAATGATTGGAAGGTTACTGTGTCATAATATCTATGATTCATTTTATTGCTGAATACTTTTCCACTGTGTAACTACCATTCCATGACTAATACCACTGTTACTTGTTCATTTGTTGATGAGCTTTTGAATTGTTTTCAGGTTTTGACTTTAAGAATATAGTTACTTTTGGCATACCTGTAGAAGTCATGTTTGGACACATATTTTTGTGTCTCCTAAGTAAACATATCATACACAAATGAAAGAAACAACTTCTATTTTACATAGCACTTAATATACAAGTCTTTGAAGATACATTATTAAGTTCTTACAAAAATCTTGGGATAAGGGGACTGGAGAAATGACTTAGCGTTAAGAGCACTTGCTGTTCTTGCAGAAAACTCAATTTCGGTTCCTAGCACCTAAATGGCATTTTAACAGTTACAGGAGATCTGTACTCTCTTCTGCTCTCCATGGGCACTGCATACATGTGGTACACTTGCATGTACACAGGCAAAACATTTATATTCATAAAATGCAAATAAATAAAAATTTAAAAATCTTATGATGAGGCAGCTGCTGAGTTTTAAATAACCCAGAGACCTAATTAGATTAAGGTTACAGTCATTCTATGGAAGAAGTCTGGAATTTGATGGTAGGTACAGATTGGATTCAGAGAATTGGTCTCTTTCAAAGTGTGTCTAACCAGGCATGGTTGAAGATGCCTGTAAAATGAGGAAGGAGGTGGAGGCCAGAGGAACAGGAGTTCAGGGCCAGAAGAAATGAAAAAGGAAGAAGAAACAAAACACAGCAAACAAACAACAGCAAAAGAAGTCTAGTTAGAACAAGATGGAAGAAGTGGGAGAGTGGGAGGGCAAAGCTGCGGGTGGGCGTGAACCAGATACGATATGTGTGTACAGAATTGTCAGAGCATACGTAAATATTCTATACCGCCCCAGATGTCCACAAAACATGTACCTCTGAGTAATAATGTAGCCAATCTGAAACCTATTTTGTTGAATAAAGTGTATATTGTAATTCCTCCAACTACTGAGAATTAGAATGATTTTTACTTCCTTACATGATTCCATACAAGATTAAAAGACACACATGTTGTTTCTGAATAAAATTAGGAAAATACCTCATTTCATGCTTACTACTGTTCGGTTAATTTTTAGAATTAGTGAACTAAGTTTAGTTTATTATACTAGTTTCATAGAGTAAGTGACCTTATAAATTCCCTCTTTTCACTGCCTGGAAACAATCATTATTAAAAATTTTATTTCAATAAAGTTACTGTTTTTGTGCTAGAAATAGAGTGTAATTCTGTCTTTGAACTACACTTTCCTGTGTTTTAAAAATAATGTAGAAATCCCATTTCTGAGTATTTTTCTCTTATGGTGAAATAGCTGAGTGAGAAGCCTGAGAAGCCTATTGTGAAAAGTCACACTGATAGGATTATCACTTAAGGAGCAAAGTGCTATCCCCGGATACTTCAGGCAAATGATGTCCAAGGTGATAATTGCAGGTACTTATTCTTCATAGTAAATATTTTCATAGTGGGGCTTTGACCCTGGAGTTTTTCCTTTTATTCCGTGTTGAATTTAGTTTTATCTTCTTTCATTGTCTGCTGTTGTTAGAGAGTAAACTAATACGATGCTGTGCAAAAGGTAAACATTAATTACTTTAACAACTGTTGAATGCTATTAAGATAGTAATGAATGAAACATGCTTTCTACCTTTATGAAACCTCCTTATCTGGTAAAACACACAAAAAGACAAACACAACAACAACAGTTGCATTTGCGTGTTACAATGCAGTGGAAAGCTGCTGTGAATTTTTAAGCAGGAGAAATAATATGATCAGACTCACATTTTAAGAATGTCTTTAACTCCTTTAAGAAGGCAAGAACAAATACGGGGAGACAAATGGATGTCAGTTGTAATCTGGGCAAGAAATTATTGTGGCTTGATCCAGGGTAGGTATTTCTGGAGATAGAGAATGGTAGGTGAATCTGATAAAATACTTTGAAGGTACAACCTACTGGTACAAAAGATACGGATAATGAGTGGAGTGAGTCAAGAATGAGTGGTAGGTTCTAACAGGTAGTTACATGTGTGTTTGTGAATATCTGTTACTTTTCAGGTGATTTAATTTTTTAAATTTGCTATTAGTGTTTACAAATATTAAATGTTTGAATGATATATTTCAAATCAAGTACTAGGTTTCATAAATTACTCTGAGAGTAGTTGCCTTGTTAATATTTTCTTACCTCAGCATGTGAAATTTTTTTCTATGACACAAGATTATCTTGCTGCATCTTCAACATTTAGCACAGTGACTAACATAATAGGTATTTCATAGAGATTTGTTGAATGAATTATACCCCTTGGAAAAAAAGTACGATTTCCAGAATCCAACTAGGACAAGATGATTCCATGTAAACAACTCCCCATTTAGGTTGACAGCAGGTAGTTTGTAGGACAGGTTGGCTCTACCAAAGTAACCTGGCAAATTTTATTTGAACTTACAACCCAAATTAACAGTAAGAGGCTGCTTTTTGGAAGTACTATATAGAATTGGATTGTAAGGTGTATGACTACCAGGATCTTGCAACAATAGAATGTCATGGGGGGAAGAAAACACATTGCTCTAAGATAGACCTAGAAAATTAATTTCCAGTTTTGACTCTGCTGTGTATAATGGTATTTTGAATTAGTTACAAGCTCCTTAAATTTCCATTTCCCCACATGTAAAGTAGGAATAGTTTGTTTCCTGAGGACTTTTAATAATAATTAAATGTAATATAATAAATACATAAAAATGCACGTTTACACATGTATAATCGTTAGCAGACTGCCTGGCGTATAGTACAATTTTTATTTTCCTAAAAGACATTAACATACTCAATATAGAGGTCTGCAGTAGATTGTAAACGTGACCACAGTAAGCAGTTCAATGACTGTTTCCCCATCTTTTAAGTCTTGGTCTTTGTCATATACTTTGGCTAGTAAACTCAGTGGAAGTTATGTTTTCTGAGTCTGAGCATGGGCTTTATATGTTGCATGTTTCCATGTGTTTCAAGTCTTAGCTGAATAGATGATGAGATACTGTGTATAATAGATATAAGACATTCTGGTTGGACCATCTTAGATTAGCTAGCTCCCAACTACTTGGCAGCTGACCATAAACACATGAATGAGCCCAACCTAATTTGCTGATCTGTAAAATCAATTGTTATTTTAAACTATAAGTTTTGGAAGTGCTTTAAGGATGACAATAAGCAACTGATAAAAATCAGTGTCCCTATTGAACTTATTCAGTAATAGAAGAATAGAATTTTTAGGATGGTATATTATTTGCCATGTTGCTTTGCTTTTATTGAAACAAGAGCTTATGTAGCCCAGGCTGGCCTTGAATTTTTTTTTTCAGTCTCAAAGAAGAATGAAATCCTGTTGTTTATTGGGGAATAGACACAACTGAAGATAAAAGCTAGCCTTAGAAAAATAAATACCATGTTTTCTTTGTGATCCCTAGTTTTTATATCTATAAACAAAACCATGTATGTATTTATGATATGAAAGTAGAAGTAAAACTGTCTGCAGGGACAAGAGGGAAATCAGGAGGGTGTGGGGCGGAATATGCTCAACTTCCTGTGAAAAGTTAGAGTTGCAAAGAATTTGTAACCATTTTTAATATCAGTTCCTAAGGCACCTGCATTTTACAAAGGTGTACAATTTCTATGGATAATATAATCTGTCCTTTGTTTTTAACATAAATACCTAACGCTGAGAAATTAGTAAAGGAAAAGAAGTTTATGTGGGCTTGTGATTCTGGAGAACATGCATTTGATGATGGCCCTGTTGCTGGCCTAAGAGCATAGACCATCAACATGGCAAGAGATAAGGAACATATGTGTGACTGTATCTAACCCAAATCATCTCCTAGGGGCCCTAGTTCTAAACATCATAGTTGTATTGTTACCACTTTCCTAGTGACTCACATGAACCCTGGGGGACACACTCAAACCATATTGCAAACCATACAGGTAGTGATGCACAATAATTTACACATTACCAAAGGAAATTAGCCTGAGTTATTTGGTTGCACGAACAAGCAGGCCATAACTGTGGGGATGTGATAGGACTGGGATAGAGACCACAGAAAGGGTGTCTACAAGGAATCGATCCTTACAAAAGATCTGTTTCATAGTTGTTTATTTCAGAAGACAGATTAAATGCAAGTTGTTTCTAGATCGCTGAAAACTGGATCTCTTTTTTCCTCACCCATCCTTTGGTAGAATAATAAAGTGAAAATATATCACTACTTCCTGACTTTATATCCTCTGAGGCAATTTAGTTAAATATACTTCAAAAAAAATTTTTTTAAATTTTGTGTGTGAATGTTTTCCCTGCACCTGTGTCATGCAATGTCCATGGAGGCCAGAAAAAGATGTCAGGTCTCCTAGAACTGGAGTTACAGAGAGTACAGGTGATTGTTAGTCACCCGTGTAGGTGGTGGGAACCAAACCTGGGTCCTCTGCAAGAGCAGCCAGTGCTCTGAATCACTGAGCCATCTCTCCAGCTCAGGTTAAATATACTTTTGAGCCATTAAAAATATATAGACACAGGGATAAATGGTTGAGGTGTGTCTGCATTTTAATTTCATAATTGCGTCCTTTCTGCTGTGTTTTAAAACATGAAAATTTGGGGCTCAGTGGTTAAGAGCACTGATTGCTCTTGCAGAGGACCTGGGTTCGATTCCCAGCACCCACGTGGTGGCTAACAACCATCTGTAACTGTAGTTCCAGGGGCATCTGACACCTTCTTATGACTTCTGTGGGCATTGCAAGACATGAGTGCACTTACACACATGCAGGCAATTCACTCATATACATAAAATAAAAACAAAATATTTTTAAAAACATTAAAATTCAGTTATTGATTATGTTAAAGACAATGATATTGGTGAAAAACACTTTTTTACTAGGATATATATAAGAAATTATATGGCCATGCAAAACAGTAGTTCATTAAATGGAAACAGAAATACATACTTTGGTTTGAGTGGTTTGTTTGACACTTGATATGCAGTCTAGGCTGGTATGGAATTTTCAGGGTTGTGAGGTTGACCTTGAACTCATAATCTTCCCGCTTCCATTTTCCGAGTGCCATCACACATGGTTCAGATAGTGTCCTTTCTAAAAAGATTTTAGAAAGGCTAGGTGTGGTGGCACATGCTTTTAATCCCAACACTGGGGAGGCAGAGGCAGGTAGATCTCTGTGAGATTGAGGCCAGCCTCATCTACATAGCGAGTTCCAGCCCAACTGGGTCTACAGGGAGACCCCGTCACAAGTTTTTTAAAAATCAGTATAAAATATCACTATTGGGGCTGCATGTGGCAGCTCATGCCTATTATCCCAGTATTTGGAAAGCAGAGACAGGCCAGCCTGGTCTAGTAGCAAATTCAGGCCATCCAGGGCTACTTAGACCAGTCTCGAACAAGGTCCCCCCAAAAAGAATAAAAGAAAAACAACCAAAAAATCACTTTATTGTCTTGAACTCACAAAAATATGCAGTAAAAATAGCCATTTGAAGCCATGGAGCTTCACTTAGAGTTTTACACTTTCACTCTGAATTACATTTATTTATGTACTTATATACCACAAAAAGGAAAAATCATGACAATTAAGATTAGAGAAACAATTAGCTATTTTATCTTCTTTCATGACTCATGTGTCCTTTATCTGCATTCTGTCCTTCCTCATCACCTAATATTACTCTTGTTCACCTTTCTGAATGTTGTACTGTACCCACACATACATTTGTTTATACATAAACATATATAAAGAGAGAGAGAAAGGGAGAGAGAGCACACCTAGAATCCTGACAAAGAATTTGATGTCAGGATGTGTTCCTCAGTCACTTTTCCACTTCATTTTTTGAGACAGAATCTCTCACTGAACCTAGAACTTGCCATTTTAGCTAAAAAGGTTGGACAGTGAGCCCAGGATTCCCTGTCTCTGTCCACCAAGCGCTGTAGTTACAGGCATCATGCCATCACACCAGTGGGTGTTTGGTACCTGAATAAACTCAAGTCTTATGCTTGTACAAAAAGCACTTTACCCACTGAACTATCTCCCCAACTCCTTTGTTTTTGTTTTTGTTTTTTTAAGCTTGATAAAATGTGTGGGTAATGCAGAAATTAAAAAAGCAACAATAAACGATCAAGTTTCTTCAGGAAAATACACAATACAGCAGATAAATAATGTATATTTTAGGTATGTACAAGTAGCTGGATAAGAAAATCTTAATCTGATACGCTAAAATACCTCAAAGACTTACTCTCCTATTATTCTGAGTGTGATGGACATATTTAGGGACCAATAAAAGGAAGGGAAAATGGATTACTAAATTCATCTAATCATAGGTGGGGTTTCCGAGTTTGATTGCTAGTTAACTGAAACATTGAGCTAACCGCTCCCTTTCTTCTAGGACTTTTTCTTCCTCCTAGATAAAGTAGCATTAATAAGTAAAATGAGGTTAGTTGATAGAAGATACAATATATTGTGTTAGTATATGATGAATAAAAAACTATAAATAAGAACTGTAAGGCATTGATGAAGGGGGATGAAGAGGCCTTAAAGAGTGCAGTAGAACAGACGAGATCCTGGTGGTGGTGGTGGGAAGGTGTAAGCAGAGATGTGTGAGGAAAGATGGAAGAGAGGAGGGGCCGAGGAAGGGTTAACCAAAGCTTAAAAAAAGCCATATAGGAACCTACTACTTTTCAAACTAATTAAAAAATATAATTTAAAATATTTGAATGCAGATGTCATAAATAATAATACTATAAGCCATGGACTATTAAAAATTTCAGCTCCAGTGAGGGATCCCTCCATAATGAGTCATTGGTCAAGAAGACCCCAGAGGCCCTCCAAACAGTACAGGCTATTGTCATTGCTCTTGGTTATCTATCCTATTGGTTAGCTTTCATAGTGTCCAAAAGTGCTGTGCAGGCTATGGAAGAAGAAAAGGCATCAAAGGTCTTATATAGGTGTGGACCCTGCATGCTCTGATACTGACCAGAGACCAGAGAGACAGGGGGTGCCCACTGGTGCAGTAGTGGCATGACTGTTACAGGGGTAGCCAACAGCTTTCTGAGCGGATTTGAGGCCTGTTCCACAGGCACAAATTCACACTTGGTTCTGTAAACCTGGTCAGAAGGCCAAGACTTGGGTACTCAAGGGTCCTAGGAGAGAACATATTGTTATTATTTTGCTAAATGAACTTTTCAGACTATTTATACCCATATATTACGCTCTTAGCCTTGATCAGAGATGATGCTTTTTGCAGATGGTAGTGATTAATGCAGAGCCTTATAGCTGGTGAGAATGCTGACAATAAGTAAGTTTGATGCTGAGCCATAAACAGAACATCTATATAGTATCCTTCCTCCCCCATATCAAGGTTTAGTAAACATCACAGAAGAGACAGAAAGAATATTAGAGTTGGAGGGTGGGAACTGTGCTGTGAAGCACTGTCTGTTGTTCGTGACATGGCTGTTGCATATCAAGGTTTAGTAAACATCACAGAAGAGACAGAAAGAATATTAGAGTTGGAGGGTGGGAACTGTGCTGTGAAGCACTGTCTGTTGTTCGTGACATGGCTGTTGCAGTCATGAACTCACAGTAGCTGTGTTTACCTACACAAAACCTGCACAGAATTGAGCTGGTCATCATTCCATCATGGATGGAGAAGAAGCTCCTAAGGCCCCACCCCTCCCAGAGGAGCTAATGACTGATAATGGTTAATGGTTGCTAGGGAGAGGAGGAGAATTTTCTTCACTGGTGTAGCCACTGGTAATTTGCCAGTGCTCCAGTAAATAATCCTCTACCCATGCTCATGCAATTAAACTCAATGAGTTTCCTGTCCCCGCCCCCAAATGCATGAAAAAGAGGAGTTCAGCAGGGGTGGAAGTGGTGTAAAATAGGGTAGTAGAGTTGAATGTGATGAAAATACATTATATACATGTATGACATTGTTAATAAACTTACTTTAAAAAAGCACCTAAATATTTGTTAAATGGATGAGTTAAGAATGTTGCTGTTTTTCTTAACTTAGAAATTGGAAAATGCCCCATTGAAAGGATTCTTTGATTTTTTTTTTTTTTATTACTCGCTTATTCTGTGTGTGTGATATGTCTTTGAGTGCACACATCTACTGTGTCATGCCTGTGGAGGTCAGGAGACAACTGAGCTGTTGGTTCTCCTGTCTTTTGAGGCAGGGTCTCTTTCATTTCTGCTTCTGTACTGTGAACTCTAGCCCAGCTGACTTGTAAGCTTCTGGGGAATTCTGCTGTCTTCAGCTTCAGTTCTCTGTAAGGATATGGGTGGTTCCATTGCATCTGACTTTTTTCTTGGGTTCCAGGGATTAAACTCAGTTTCGTAGGCTTGTGAGCCTCTAGCACTTTAACTCAGTGAGCCATCCCCTCAGCCCAAGCTTTGTTTTTAAAGCTTAAAGCTTTTCTTATGGAAAGAATTTCAGACTTCTTACTAAGCAAGAATTGCACTTATCTTCTCTAGGTGATTTCAAATTCATAATTGATAGTATGGTTAATCGGGATTTTATTATATTTGTCTTCCATTTTTCCATTATAACTAAAAGTAGTTAAGCTTAAATTACTTCTTGGGTCACATATTTCATTGTTCTAATTCTTCACAGGAAAAAAATGAGTGTAAGGACAAAAGAATAAATATTGGTTGTTATTTTTGTTACTAAATCAGTTTGGAGAGATTGACATGTTAAAACCCATGTTGATGATAGCTGTTGAAATTAAGTTGCTGAAAAATTTTTTAAATCTTCAAAATAAGATTAAGTTGTAAAGTGCTGTAGCTCATACCAACTTGAGATAGGTGTAAATTTAAAGCCATTTCTCATATCTACTTCAGAACTTGTATTTCATCTTTTACTTTTAAAAATTAAGTATGTAAAGACAGGATTGATAAATGTTGGTGGTTTTTTATCAGAGATTTAAAGGCAGTGTCTCAATTTTTTCCACTTCTGTTTAAAGGTAGTGCTAGTTTCCGAGGCTCAAATCTTTCTTATTTTGTTTTTAATGTTTTTCTTTGTACTGCCAGCCATCTAAACCCATTCCTCATCAATTTGTGAGTGATAATATATAAATGCCCCTAAAAGGGTTCTGTAGCCAGTTTCCCCTTGTTTTAATCTGTCCTACAATTGGTTTATTTAATAGTCTTATGTTCAGTTTTTGTTATGTACTTGATTTTGAATTATTGATCCTTCTTACGATACTGCTATTTTATAGATACTGTGATATAGCCAGTATAACTTAGTTTCAAATGCAACTTTTCATATATGACAGGAATGTATATCATATTTTAAAATTAGACTTAGCATTCTAACTAGGGAAAACTGTCAAGATGGTATACTTGAATTCAATAGGTTACCATCATAATACTAAATACTTAGAAAATTGCTGAAGCCACGGTCACTTTAGAACCATTTAAAGAAGTAGATGCTTCTCAAAGTCTCTGTGGCCTTATGAATAATGCTGTTTATTCAGTTTGCTGGCCATGGCCCAATAGTAGGCTCTCCTAGGTACCATCTGGCATCAGTAGGAATCGACATTTGAAGACCCCTATCAAATGCAGAAAGGAACCGAAGATGTGGAAAGACTCTTGTGCTGCTGCTGCGCTTCACTGATAGCGCAGGGTCCTGTGGCAGTCCTGCGTGTCAGTGGTTCTCACCTTTATTATGCATCTCTGCCAAATGGTGTGACAGGATTACATGGAGCCTGATCTAGAGTCCTGCCTTTCTCACTGCAGCAGGCATTCATAGTCTTATGAGGCATTTTTTAATATTGGTTAGAATGCTGACTCAAAGTCTATCAATATATTTTAGTATTACCTTCAATAATCTTTTCTAAAGGAAATTCTTTTCTACTTCAATACTAAAAGCTCTTTTCCAGTTCTCTGTTTCTATGTGATATTGTTAAGTGGAGCTCGTTGTAGTCATCTTGTATTGCATTTGACACGTGGGGAAAAAACACATTGAAAATCTGTTGGAAAAGAGAGGCCTAAGCTGCTGCTTACTTATCTGTCTCACTTGTTGTCATTCAGACACTTTGTAAGATTTTGCTTTCTGACATTTTTCTAGTCAGAGGAAAGGAAACTCCATAGCTTCTCTTGAAATTTACTTTTGAAGCTCAAAAGAATCCCTTTAAATGAAAAGTGATACATTTAATTTATAATTATCTCATGATTAAGAATTCTATAAGTTAAAATTATTTTCCATTTTCATGTGTGGGCATATGGTGTGTGTGTATGCATGTTTGCATGTGTGTAGGCATCATGTGGGTGCACGTGCATGTGCCTGTGGATGCTCACGCATGTGGAAGTCCAAAGTAGATGTGAGAAATCCTTGATTGCCTTTTGATCTTACTAATTGAGGCAGGTCTTTTCAAATAAACTCAAGAGTTTACCATCTTAGTACTTAGGGGATAGATGCTCTGTCTCCTTCTGAGACTGGAATTAGAGGCAGGCAACAGTGCTCACCTGGCATTCGTGTGATTTCTGCAGATCCAGTCCTCATTGTTGGATGGCAAGCACTTGACTAACATCTCCCCAGTCTGAAATTAAACGTTTCAATAGATGGTGTAAAGCTTATGTAGCTCATCTTGCTTGGATGATCAGACTATTCATAAACATCAAGTGTTGGTGAGAATGTCAAACAACTGGAGTTCTTGATAAGTTGCTGGTATGGGAATAAACTTGGTCAAGCACTTTGGAAAACTGACATTCTTTTTCTAAAGCTGTGCATGTGTGCACAGACCTGTGATTCAGTGACTCCCAGTTGTATGTTTATTCCATAAGACATACCCTTTAGGTCAAATATTTATCACTTTTTACTCTTTTTAAGATTATGTGTCCTTCATTGTATACCAGAGTCCACCATCTTCAGTTAGAATGCATTTTTGGTTTTTCTTTTTCTTCCCACCTCTGTTCCTTTTAAGCAGGTTTCCCCATTTTTCTTCACTTATGCTTGTCTTAAAATATCCATACTCCTTGCTACTTGATCCATCGTCCTGTATGTTCAGTGAAACTTTCTGCAGTGATGGTAGCACTCTATAATTACCCTATCCAGTGTGGCAGTCACAACTCATGTGTGGCTGCTGAGCATTTGTAATGTGATTATGTGGCACAGAGGAATGAATTTTTAAATCAAATTTTAGTTTAACCACATGTAGCTAATGGTTAATATTTTGCGAAGGTCTATGTAAATACTGTTTTTCTTAACCTCTTTAGCTTGTCTTGATTTAAATTACTCTGCCTACCTGCTGATTTGACTTATTCTACTTTAGACCTTAACCATATGTTAATTTTTTACTATTCTTTAAGTTTGGGTAGAGATTTTTGCTTCCTTATTGTTGTGTAAGTGTCTGGATGGTGGAACTATTTTAATTATTTTTAATTTTCATCGCTGTATTTTTAAAAGTTTTAAAAATATTTTTTATTTTCATTTTCTGTGTATGAATGTATTGCCTGCATGTGTGTAAGTACACCCCTGCCATGTCTTGCAATACCTGAGGAAATCAGAAGAGGATATTGGATCTCCTGGAACTGGAGTTAGGGATAGTTGTTTGTCACCATGTGGATGCCGAGATTCAAACTTGAGTCCTCTGCAAAAGCAGCCAGTGCTCTTAACTGCTGAACCATCTCTCCAGCCCGATCTCTCTCTATTTTTAAATTTATTTTAATTTTATTATTTATGTGTATGAGTGTTAATGCCTACATATATGTGTCATGCAGTGCCCACAGAGGCCAGAAGAGGGCTTCAGGTCCCCTAGAACTGGAGTTACAGATGATTTAACATTAGCCACTTTGTTGATGTTGGGATTCAAACCCGGGTCTTTTGCAAGAACAGCCAGTGCTCTTTTAACTGCTAAGCCATCTCTCCAACCCCTAAATTTATTTATTTATTTATTATTATTATTTTGAGACAGGGTCTCACTGTTGTCTGGCCTGGAGTTCACTCTGTAGGAAAGACTGGCCTCTGCCTCTTGAGTGCTGAGTCATTTGAGAATTGGGAAGCATTATTTGCAACATCACAGTACTAGTGACATTTTTTTAGGATATTGTGAAATGTGGAAGTCTGTTTTGTCAGGAATACAAAATGGGATTGAAAACAGTAACAGATGAAGAATAGAAGAGGCAGCATACCCAGAGTGCTGAAGCCGAAAATCTGTTGTTCGTTTTATGAAATGTTTTTTAACTTTTTCAGTTAAGTTTGGTTGTCTTAAAAAAAAAAAAAGGAGAGAGATGAATTCTTTATCTTTTAGTATCTCTTCCAGCCTACAAAAAGATTAAGAGTTTCAGAATTGAAATCTATTAGCAATGAGGATCCATTTTGGCAGTGCTTTTCTCTTATATTTTGGAAGTGTCCAGGAAGAGAAAGTACACATTGAAATGGCCAGGTTTGAAATGACAAACCATTGCTCTGTGTAGTAGAACGCCAAGATGACAAGTTATGTCAAGACCTCATAATATTATGAGCAGACAAGAAAATAGAACAAGGGCTTCTTTGTAGCAGTGAGCAAAACTAAAGAATAATGAAACCGTATTTAAATGACTATGTATTCCTCATAATTAGCAAATACAGGAATAAGAATTAGGAGAAGGTCAACATGATATAATTAATAAACGTGGAAGTTGGGATCACTGTGCATTGCTAGTAATTAGATGTTTTATTTGTTTGTAGTAAAGTTTGAAAGGATATTTGTTTCTATACACCATGGTGTGTACTTTAGATCATAACAAACATGACAATATCTTTTGCTTTCAAAAGGCCTAGAAATAATTCTGTTCTACCTCATCTCATTTATCTGAGTCATCTAGCTGAAGGACACGCCCATGTTATCCTTCTGTATTCACACATGCTTAATCCTTTGAACACTCCTTACTTGACCCATTTTTTCCCCACCTTCCTAGTCCTTCCTTTTTTCCTGAGAACTTCCACCTCTGTGATCTGTAAACATCCCTAACATGTACTTTCAGTCTTTTCTCTAACTGTAACTATCTCCTTGTTTTAACTGAAATTTGATCCCAAATTAGTTTTATCTGTACTGTCTTATGTGGGAGTAGGAAGTATATCTCTATATAACATCCAAATGTATTAAGTTTGGAAATCATTTTTGCCCCCTAAAACTGCATCCCCACATAGTTCTCACTTTAAAAGGAGTCAGACAGTACTGCCAGTTCCACCTCCTAATATTCGATACCATGGTGTATAGAAACAAATATCCTTTCAAACTTTACTACAAACAAATAAAACATCTAATTACTAGCAGTGCACAGTGATCCCAACTTCCACGTTTATTAATTATATCATGTTGACTTTCCCCTAATTCTTATTCCTGTATTTGCTAATTATGAGGAATACATAGTCATTTAAATACGGTTTCATTATTCTTTAGTTTTGCTCACTGCTACAAAGAAGCCCTTGTTCTATTTTCTTGCCTGCTTATAATTTCAGTAGGAAATTAGTGGTGGTTTCTTGTGCTCCTACTACATTTCATGAACTTTTCTAAAACCTGCGTCTATATGAACCATTTTAACTGTCATCAAACTCTTTGAGGTTGGTGATGTTATCTTTAGCGTGTGTGTGTGTGTTTCGAAGAACTAGCTTTATTGAATATTCTTTCGCATAAAAGAAGGCTAAATGGAGTGCTCTGACTAGTTAGTTGCAGGACTGATTAAGTTCACAAAGCATTTGCAATGCTCTGTCTACTGTACAGGGAAAGCCATACATGTTACTACCACTGACTCCTGCTCTGGAGACCAACTAGGAACTCTGAGTCACAAGGTTCCATCCTCAGTAAATGTAAATGCAGTCATTTGCATAAACAAACATCTTCCTTTTTTTAAGATTGCACAAGATCTTTTCTCCTTCTAAGTATGCATTAGAAATGTTTCCTGATTATTAACCTATAAACTCTTCCATCACAGAACTTTTACGTAGGCCTTGGGTTCTTTGTCATTTTGTTTATTTTTAAGTTTTTATTTTATGTGTATGAGTATTTTACCCTTTATGTAAGTACAATGCCTGTGAAGACTTTAAGAGTCATCAAGTCTCCTGAAGCTGGAGTTACAGACTTGTTAGCTGTCACATGGGTGCTGAGAACTGAACTTGGGTTCTCTGCAAGAACAACCAGTGCTTCTAGCTGCTGAGCTATCTCTCCAGCCCTGTCATTTTATTTTTTTATGTTTATTAGTATTTACAACAGAAAACCAAACCGTATAGTATTAAGAGGTATTCAAAGTATGAAAAAAAACTGATTTAAAATTCAGATTTCCCTGTAATAGTCTCGTTTTAAAGATAAAAAAATTAAGGCACAAAGAAGTTAACCTGTCTTGGGTCTCCTGGAATTGAGAAAGTAGTA
Source organism: Eospalax fontanierii (assembly GCA_035773235.1). Classification (NCBI taxonomy): domain Eukaryota; kingdom Metazoa; phylum Chordata; class Mammalia; order Rodentia; family Spalacidae; genus Eospalax; species Eospalax fontanierii. Next base: position 49,262,904 of record CM069545.1, read on the forward strand.
AAATATTCTCTTATATAGCGAGACTAAAAATTGTATTATTTTGTAAGACTTTTTTTTTTTTTTTTGGACTTGGACCAGACCAGCCTGGAACTCTATGTAGACCAGACTGGCCTGGAACACACAAAGATCTACCTGCCTCTGCCTCCTGAGTGCTGGAATTAAAGAGATATGCCACCACACCGGGCTGTAAGACGTATTTTGTAAAGTATTTCACGGAGGTCTCGAGGTTTCCATATTTAAATAAACAGAAATTTGGGGCATGGTAATAGCTTGTTCCAATTTTATGTGTTACAGTAAAAATCTGAACAAAATGTTCAACACTAGAGGAAAGTTAAATTATAGTGTATGTTGTAAACTATAAGGTAGGGGTTAAACAGTGTTTTCCCAGTGTTTATGAAGAGAATGAGAACATAAATTTGACAGAAACTTTTTTGAGTGTATCTGTGTGCCTGAGTAGGATGGGTGCACAGGTCAGAGGACCCTAGTGTCCATCCTCTGCTTCTACCTTGAGACAGAGTGTTGTTCTTTCTGTTGTTCTCAGTTGGATAGCCGAGGCTAGCTGGCTCTTAAACTTCCAGGAATTCTACTGTCTCCACTTCCCATTTCACTTTAGGAGTATTGGAATTACAGACACACTCAGCTTTTCAAGAGTTCTGAGATTCAAACCCAGGTCCTCACATCTGCATAACAAGCACTTTTACCCACTGAGCCATTTTCCAGCCACAGTTTTTAAAAAAAATTTAGTACATATATCAATAGTTTGCTCTGCTAGAAATTTATCTGATGGATTTTTTTTTACAAATTGAATATGGTAAGATTGGAAGTTAAAAAAAAAAAGAATATTCCAGGACTGGAAACATGGCTCAGCAATTAAGAACATTTGCTTCTTTTGCAGAAGACCCAGGTTCAGTTCTCAGCCCCTATGTGGTAACTCATAACCAGGATCTAACACCCTTTTCTGGCTTCCATAGGCACTGCATACACATGGTGCACACATATACGTATAGGCAAGACGTGTATACATAAAATAAAAATAAATAAATCTTAAGAAAAAAATCCCAGCCTTCAGGAGACATAAACAGGTGGATCTCTGTGAGTTCAAGTCCAGCCTGGTCTACAATAGTCAGTTTCAGGCCAGTCAAGGCTGCATAATCAGACACGGCCTCAAAAAAAAAAAAGATTCCGATTTCACTAAAGTGGCTATTGTTTCATAGATATATTAATAAAGAAAGAGCCAGATTTTTGTTGTTGTTGTTTTGGGCTTTTTCTTTGCTTTTTTCCTGGAGAAAAAAATAGGACTTGTTGATTTTGCATTTTCTTGATTGAGTCATAGGGACCCGGAGGAAAGGACAGACAGCCACTATGTGGGAAATATGTTTAAAGAGAAAGAGGGCGCCTGGTCTGCAGATGAAAACTGAGTGGGAGGTGTACAGTTTTCCGTATCTTGGCAGAAGTCACGTGCAGGAGTCTGTGGGCAGGCCTGTTCCCATTTGTGATACATGGTGATGTACTTTGCTACTTTTAAAATACATGTTCTTCTCTTTAGTGAAAAGACTAATTGTGTTTCTTTGGTGAAATTTTGGCTATTCTCTGAATACTGAACTGTGAAATGTTTTTGTGAAGAACACATTGTGTGATTCAGCTTACTATTAAGGAGACAATAGGGTACAATTAGAAGAACACAGGAAAGTGGGTTCTGTTCTCTGCTCTGTCTTCAGCAACACATATTCCCCTCTTTGAGGCCATGTGTTCAGCTTGGCCTAGAATGATTCTCAGCCAGACATCTTCTAATAAGCTCAGGAGTTTTCTCTTAAAATTTTATCTTCTTTGTTACAATTTTGATTTTAAAACAGGTAATGAAAAAATAAAAGGGGGTAATGAATGTACATTCTGAATCTTTTAGAAGTCTACATGTCAAATGATTTTAGTATCTCTTCATATCTGGCATAGCTTTGTTGGCAAATGGTACAAATTGAATATAGTATAGAGGCAAACTTTCTGTATAAATACTGTGTTTTCACACAGTAAGCCTAACTGGTATCAACTAGGTAATGTATGAATAAAGTTTCTTCGGAGAAATGGCTATGATCACACAACAGAGCAAGCATGAATAAAGTAAAGCAGAATTTTGAAGTAGTCAGTACAGGATTCTAACAGCAAGCCGTGGTTGAGTTAAAGTTCAAGAATTTCCTCATAGTTAATGCTTCTCATTTTGAATTTTGTTAGTTTTGTAGTTTTATTTATTTTGATTTCATATTTAAGAGTTATAAGGATCTTAAGTATGACTTTATACTTGTATGCTTCCAAGTAACATAAAATAAGTTAACATCAGAAGTCCAACAGTTTTCTCAGGGACTTGCTCTCTGAGAGGATATCTAATCCCAACTGGGCAACCCTAAACACAGGTACACACGAGTAGCCCCACTAGATGGACTCAGTGCCTCTTGTATGTTTATGTGTGCACATGTGCGTGTTTGTGTGTGTTTATGTATGTATGTTTATAATTGTATGTACGTATATGTAGCAGTAATGAAGAGGACAAGTTGAGAGGGAGTAGAGAACATGAAGGAGTTCAGTGTTAGACTGTGAGGGATGGAAATAATGCAAAGACAATATTTATGAACTTCTTAAAATTAAAAAAAAATTTTCCTCTTCAAAAGATAATAGATAATACATTGCTTAATTTTTCACAGATATGTAAACATTAAAAAAATTCCCTCTCCTGGCACTGGTGAGATAGCTGAGCAGGTAAAGCTGCTTGCTGCCAAGCTTAACAACCTGGGTTTGATCCCCAAACTTACATAGAATGAACCAACTCCCAAAGGTGTCCTTTCTGTTTGGCTCCACATATGCATCATGACACATGCATATTATATGGCTCATGTATGCATGTACACATATGCACAATAAATAAACAAATGAATTACGTGAAAAATAATCCCTATTCTGGGGCCAGCAAGAAAGCTCATCAGGTAAAGGTACTTGTGGCACAAGCTTGGCAACCTGAGTACAATCCCAGGAAGCCACATAAAGGTGGAAGAAAGAGAGCTAATTCCATAAGATTGTCCTCCAGTCACACATGCACCATGGCCCAAGTGCCCACATGCACATGCAGTAATAATACATAACCAAAATTTTACATACATACAAAACCCTTTTTGATTTATTTATGTGTGTGTCTGGTGTGTGTGTATTCATGTGTTCAAGAATGAATGTGTGTGGGTATTTAAGAATGCCAGAGGAGAGAATAGGATCTCTGGGAGCTGGAGTCACAGATGGTTGTGAGCCACCTTATGTGGGTGCTGGGAACTGAACTCTGGTCCTGTGCAAGAGCACCAAGCACTCTTAACCACTGAGCCATCTCTCTAGCCCCATAAATTAAAAAAAAAAAAATTTTAATTGCCCTGTCCTGTGTGTCACTGAACAGTTCCCCTTAAAATACCCAAAAATATCTCTTAAACTTTGTATTCTGAATAGCACATTTTAAAAGAGATTTTTAAAATAAAAGCCATTCCATTATAGATGTTTAATTCTGCAGAATGCTATGTTCCCATTAACATGGTCATCAGTCACTGTTTCCTCATGCATGTGAAATAAATACATGTGAACAAGATACACAAATATTAATAATGTAGATAATTTTCTTTCATGCAGCTGCCCTTTAGAAGGAAGAGGATATCACTGGGCATGTGATGTGAATTGCAGTGGCAGTAGGAGTTAAAGCACTAGAAATATTTTGTTTACCCTTACTGTGTTGTCTGCAGGTCCAGCAGACACAAGTTCAAAGATAGAGAGAATGGGAATGGTACAGAGCAGAGTGGTTGAGTGAATCTAAGCCACTGCTTTTTGGGCTGAAATGGGTAAAGTGGGTGTGTCTCACAGGAGAATAGTGAAATGTAAGGGAACAGTAAGAGGGGAGGGAAAGGATAAAACTACTAGATATCTCACCCCAGTTGATTTGCACCTTCAAAGTTACTGTTCTTCCATTGCTCCCTGCCCCAGTCACCATTAAATTACTTTCCGTGTTCTCTGTCTGTATCTATCTATCTATCTATCTATCTATCTATCTATCTATCTATCTGTCATCTATCTCTATCTCTGTGTGTAATACATATGTTACATATTACTAGCATTGGCCATATATCTTTTTACTCTCACAGAGTTTATGGATCAGGGATAATATATTGATATAATTGCTCTGCTTCAGCCTAGAATTTGGGCCTCGCCCCTAATTGTCAGTCCTGTTTCATTCCACCTCTAGGATAGTCCTTAAATTGACAGCTGTGTGTCAAGTCCTAGTGGCTCCAGTCTGTCACCTGGCCCACCTAATAATTATTCTGTCCTCCCCAACTGCTTAAGTCGAGAGAGAGAGAGAGAGAATGAATATGAATATGAGAATAGTCATTGCAGATCTTGGATTACAGTTCCTTCAAAGTCTTGCTAGTAGGGTAGCATTGAAAATCTGCAACATGACCTTCAAGGTCCTGCTTGATCTGACCTACTGTTACTCTCTAGTCCCAGTTCCTGACATTGTGTTCATGCTGGCCTGCTCTCTGTTGGCCATGCTCACAAACAACTCCCCAGTTCTGGGCGCTTTTTTGCATGTATTATACCTTCTAAGTGAAAACATAGATGCACACATAGAATTCAGCTCCCTCATTGGCTAACTCTTGAATTTCTTGTAGTCTCAGTTTCAGTGTCTATCCCTAATATCCTACATAATTAGATACCAGATCCAGGGAGAACTTGAATTTCGGTTGCTGCTTTATCTTTAACATTTAGTATAAGTAATTGATTCATTTGTATTCAGTAAATGGTGAAGAATTGGATAGTTATGTGTCAGTGCCACACTATACCCAATAAGTAAATACTCTTTTTAGTGAAACTACTTTTATTTTTGGTTTTGTGTGGGGACAGGGCTCACTCTGTAGCCCAGGCTAACCTAGAACTCACTATGTCACCTAGGCCGGCCTTGAACTTGCAATAATCAGGATGCAGGGTGAAAGCTACCTCACATTTCTAAAGATACTGCTTTTTGTATAAATAGTACTTGATCTTGCTTTTAAAATGACTTATTTCTGAATTTGTGATAGTGACATACCAACTTAAAAATTAACATCTTTTAAGCCACTAAAAATGACTTTAATAGTACAACAAATCCTTGTGAAGTTTCTGTGCTGGTTTGTGACGTCCTCTGTGTGAGCAGCTCGGGTCTCGTGGCTCTCGATACAGCTTGTCTGCACTCTGCTTTCCGTGCTGCAGGTGTCTTGCTGGTTATTAGTTCGTTTCTTTCCATCTCTCTTCTTGAATTGTCACTGTTATGAATTGCTGTGTAGCTTATTTCATTCACTTTTACTTTAGTTCATACAATAATAGTTACATTCTTTTCACCCTCAGCCTACCAAAATGGAATTCTTCAGTATTGTCACATGAGGTACAAAATATAATTATTTTTGTAAACGTAATGCTGTTCATAGGACAAATTCTTTAAGCAAAGGCCAAAGCAATCCAGTACTAGAGTTGTTTTGCATGATTAATAGCTCTTTAGACCCATCTAAATTGGCTTTTGTTATTTTGTGTGCTGAATTTTAACTTTTCATGAACAGGTGCTGGTTTTAAGGTTTACGTCTCACAACAAAGAGGAGATTTGTAATTTTTTATGATCCTGAGATGGTTTTGCACACGCTTCTTTTGTTGCGCTATTGAATTCTAGCCTCGGATGGGAGCACCAAAAGAACAAAATCCTGTTCTGGTACACTTTTAGACAATATATTTTAGAAAATATTTTTTATAATAAGTTGTTGTTTAAAGGCCTGTGACTTTACATAATTAAAATGTTTTTAAAATTTTGTTTATGTGGAGTGCTTGTTCCATGCATTCTTTTTAAAATTCTATATTACTTTCATCAGTTGTGCCTGTTACAGTTATAAATCACCTTATTTGTATTGTAGTTTAAGAAAATTATTTCCATAAAAGTTTTCCATTTAAATACTCCTGTGCTTAAATTATTTACTTATTTTATGTATAATTAAACAGAATCTGATCTGAAAGAGATAGGGCATTTCTTATAAAAGGATTTTTTGGGGCTGGGGAGATAACTCAGTAGGTAAAGTGACTATTACAGGAGCATGAGGACTGACTCCAGATCCCTGTCACCTAAATAAAAACTGGATGTGGTGGCATGTACCTGTAACCTAGTGCTGGGGGAGCAAAGATGGGTGGATCCCAGGGGCTCACTGATCAGTCAGTCTAGCTGAAATGGTGAGCTCCAGATTCAGTGTGAGACCCTATCTAATCAGTTACAGTAGCAGTAATAATGTGGAGAGTAAGTAGGAAGATACCCAAAGTTGACCTTGGTCTTCACATGTACACACATAGGCCAGTGCAGCCTCGTACACATGTGTACATCACATACAAAAAGGCATTTTCTCTGTCAAAATTTCATAAAATATTTAAAATACTGGAATTTTTTAGTCAAATACTTACTTTACACTAATCTGTTCCCATAGGTCATGTAATACACCCTTTAGTTTGAATAATTAAATATTTAATAGTCTTTAGAAAAATTGGGAATTATATTTCTATAATATCAATTTTTATTATTTAATTCTAATGTTATTATTTTTTTTTAATACAGGGTCTCTTATGTAGCCCTGGAAGGCCTCGGAACTCTCTATGTAGACAAGGCTCACCTTAGATGCTCAAAAATCCACCTGCTTCTGCTTGGGATTAAAGACATGGCCTAATGCTAGTTTTTAAATTAAGAAATACCATTAGGGCTGGAGAAATAGCCCAGAAATTAAGAGAGGTAACCTGAATTTGCTTTCCAGCACCCATGTTAGGTGGCCTATAACTCCAGCCCCAAGAGATCTGAAGCCTCTGACCTCCCAGAACACCTGCCCTGACATACACATACAACACACTGAGACACATAATTAAAAATAATACATACATTTAAAAATACTTTCAAATAATCATAGATTGTCTCACTGACATAAGTCCGGAGACAGCCACTTACTGTTGATCACATAATAAAATGTGTTTAATCTTCTGCTCTGTATGTAATTGTTTTAGCAGTTTGGTTTAGTTACCTTTCTCATTGCTCTGACAAAAGTTACTTAAAGAAGGTTTATTTTGACTGATGGGGAAGACATGATGGAGCAGATCTGTGACTTTGGGAACATGTGGTAGAGATCTTAAATAGCAGCTGGACCAGGAAGCAAGACAGGCTATAACCCTCAAAGGCTGATACCCAGTGAACCCACCTCTTCCAGCCAGGGCCACATTCCTGATGTTTTTAAAAATTAACGTAATTGGGTGTGATGGCATGCACCTTTAATTTCATCACTCAAGAGGCAGAGGCAGTCAGATCTTTGATCTACATAGTGAGTTCCAGTCCAGGGGCTACAAAGAGACCCTGTCTCAAAAACCCAAATAATAAAACTTTGGGGGCTGGAGAATTGTCTCAGTGGTTAAGAGCACTGACTGCTCTTGTAGAGGACCCAGGTTTGATTCCCAGCACCCACATGGCAGCTAACAACCATCCATAACTCCAGTTCCACGGGATCTGACACCCTCTTCTGACCTCTGTGAGCATTGCATGACACAGGTGCACTTACACACATGCGGACAATACACTCATTCACATAAATAATTTAAAAATTGGTTTCTCTTTAAAGGATGTATTGTTAAGTTTGCATACTCTCACAATCTCGATTTTTGCTTCAGTGATTGATAACTTAATTGCTAAGAATATTGGAAATATATATGAATAAACTGAGAATTATTTTAATTTTTCTATATCTAGCAAATATAACTATTTTTAGAATCACGTGGGTTGTATAATAATTGGGAAATAGGGGGTTGCTATGGTAGTATCTTTAACTGTGACCTAGGAGAACAAATTCAGAAATTAGTCATTTTATGTCATAGTACAATATAATTTGGCTTTCTTGTTAGATAAAAGAGTTTACTTTTAGTAATCAAATCAGACATTGATAGATTAAAATATCTTGTTGTATATACATAATTGGTTCATTCTGTTCAGTTTTTAATGCTTTCAAACAAAAAGTCATTTGCAGTATTAAAAGTAAAATTTGATTTCATATTTGCTTGGCAATTAATTTGTGTTTTAGCAGAGTCTTTGTTTTATTCTTAATCTAATATAAGATGCTACATTAAAAATTGTGCTAGGATGTCAAAAACCAGGAATCTGACATTTTGGGGGGGGGTATTTAAAATTTTACAAATAAGAGTTAGCTAGCAGAATCACGTAAAAGGCCACTGCAGTTAAAACAAAGAGGTGGAAGAAAGAACACGCCATTAAAACTGAAGTAAAGAAGAGAATGCTCAAGATTTTTCTCTTCAAAAAGTTGACTTAGATCGAGTGTAAAGATACAGAAATGAATAAGATACTATCCCTGCTTTATCTGGAAATCCTTGAAATAAGCAAACCAGATTCATCATGCAATTATAGGTAGTATTTTTCTCAAAATAATACTTTTTCAATGCAAATTAAAAAAAAAAAACCTGAAGCTCCTTAAATCGTAATTAAATGGTTGATTGATTAGAAAAGTATGTGTGTTTGCCGTCTCTCAGGAATCTACAGACTTTTATTTGGGGGCGCGGGTGGTGAAGAGATGGCTCAGAGGTTAAGAGCACTGGCTGCTCTTTAGAAGACCCAAGTTTGAATCCCAGCACTCACATGGCAGCTAACAACTGTCTGTAACTCCAGTTCCAGGGGATCTGATGCCCTCTTCTGTCCTCCACAGGCACTGCATGACACAGGTGCATTTACATACATGAAGGCAAAACATTCGTACACATAAGATAAAAATAAATTAAAAAAAAAAAGAATTTTATTTTTGGCTCCTTAGACTTCATGGTTTGTTTTTTCTGTTCCTCCTGTTTAGATAGAAATACAAGTTGAATTATGTAAGATTTTTGTCCTTTGATTTAAGCATAAACATGTAAACAAGTCCAATACAATAAAATATAATTCTGTTATATAATATGGGTCAAGGTTGGTTGAGTTTGTCAAAAAGTAGATGGTTACATTTTCCTGGGAAATTCAGGGTTTCAGAGGAGGGGTGCTGAGTCTTCTCTTGAACAATTAGTATTTCATGTAAAGATAAGAAGGAACATAAGACATTCTGGGCAGAGCAGCCTGTGAAAAGACAGGACTATAGACGTGACTAGAGGGTAGGGTAGGAATATAGTAATGAAGGAGTCTGGGAGTAGGAGAGTCGGTGGCTAAGTCCTGAAGAATTGTATCTGTCACGTTTGAGCCTTAGGTAAACAACAACAAAAAAGGGGGAAGGGTTTGGGTTTGACAGAAGGATATTGCCAATTTAACATTTTTTATAATATTCCTAAAGCTGTGTGTGGGGTTGACAGGTCAGGAATGGTGGGCTAGGCAGAGTAGTGATGTAGGTAGGTTCAGTGACAGGGGAAACTGTAAGAAAGAAACAAAGGACTAGTGCAACCAAGTGAAGTGACTAGGGTTTGCAGTAAAAGAGTAGCAGATGAATAGAAAAGAAAGCTCAGAATGTGACAGATTAAATTAGTAAGGCTTAATCTTTTATTGGATATAAAATAGGGTCTGCTGTAGTAGAGCAAAATTAAAGATAACGCCTAGACTTAAAAATACAGTGAGCTCAGGTTTGTACATACTGAGTCTTAACAGAACTTGCTGTATCTTACAGAACTTGTAAGTACTGCTGCTCAGGAGGTATTTGCATATACACCTCTGCAGCTTACAGGAGAGATTTGAGTTTTAATTAAGGACTTGAGATGCATATTGAATACTTTCTTATCTGCCAAAGCATTTATTCAGCAGTCAATATACTATGTATGAAAAACATGAAACAGAAATCAGTTGTGGAGGTATATAATTACAAATTGAGACATGTTGTTATAAAAAATTATAAGTTGCTATGAGAGAATTTTAACAGAAGGACGAGCCCAAGTCAAATAGACGAATCAGAAGGTGCTGTCATTTGAGCTGAAATCTGAAGAAAAGTAGGAGTAGATAAAGAAGGGACCTGACAGGAGAGCACCCTGCAAAGAGGGGTATTAGCAGTGTTCCAGTAAAGCATTTAAAGATTGTCAATCCTAATTTAAAATGAAAAAGAAATAACTGTGGAAAGACATGTCTTGAAATATAAAAACACAGAAAAATTAAAAAGAATAGGAAAAGCTCTGTGATACAAACACAGACCAATAAAGTTGCTCTATCTATGTATCAGAGTTGGTTTTTAGGCAAGTCTGTATTATTAGAACAAAGGGAATTTTATGATAATAGAGTCTGAAAGTATATAAATCATGGGGCTAGGGAGATGGAGCTCCGTCAGTAAAGTGCCTGCTGGACAAGCATGAGGACCTGAGTTTAAATCCTCAACATCCATATAAATTGCTATTGTAGCGGTGTGCACCTGTAATTCTAGCACTGGGAGGCATAAACAGGAGGATCCCTGGCGCTTTCTGGCCCCCCTAGTCTAATTCTGCCAGATCCAGGTCCAGTAAGAGACCCAATCTTAAAAGATAAGGTAGAGTGGGATAGTGTGATTAAGGAAGACAACTCCATTGACTTTGGCCTGCAGAAACAGACACATACTCTGACCATTAACCTCAGACCTGACTTTGATTCACGGGACCCACAATAGAGAGAGCGACCCCTTAAGTTACCAAGGCATTTTGAGCATTTGAGGCTTGCCCAGCTTGCAACAGCACAGCTAGCAGAGTATCTTCCTCTGTCTTGGCAGACTCACACACAACTGCTTTCTATTAAAATTGAACCAACCTCCATCTTGTTATCTTTTTCACTTTCAGTGTAGAGCTATCACTCCCTTTAATGTGAAGTTTTTTTCCAGCATCACTTCCTGTGTAACCAGTTCCTCCTCTTTGTCACAAGCACATTCCTCTTTTGTGACTGTAAGTTGGCCTTCACCGAGTTCTTCCAGTCCCATAGCCATAGTCTTTCAAACAGTGGCAGGAGAAACATTTCCACAGTTTGCTGTTTGTTCTTTATGCCACTTACTGTTAAATTTTGAATTTCATTTCCAATGTTATCTTTGTGGGGTGGATTTTGCTACAATTTTATCTTGGCTTGTCAGCTTCCTTGTCCAGCTATCTATTTTATAATATTTTGTGTGGCTCAGCACTGACAGGCAAGATGGAAACACAATTACAGCTCTGCTGTCTGTGGTTGAATAACACAGTGTACCCGTCTGACTGACTTAGGTTAGTCACGCTGATCATGGTGTGTGTCTCATATTAACAGTGACCTAGAGCACTAGAAATAGAGTTGGAGTTTTATTTTTATGATTATTATACTGTGGTAAGTGAAATTTGAACCATGGTGTTGGGAGACTTGTATTGTTTTGAGCTCTACTTGCTTCAAGTTTGCACATAGGAAGCATGTAAGTGAGGGCCTACTGTGAGTCAAAGACGTAGAGATGAATGAATGAAGATTTGGTAGGTCTGACAAGATTTCAGATGTTGAGCTGCTTTGAGCTTTTGAACACGGCTGATGTGTGTTATGTGGAAATACAATTTGATGCTGCTCTCAGCTTTTTCAGTCTTCCTAATGCTTCCTTAGCAAGGATTGCTTACACCAGTTGCATGGAACAAAGTGTCTACCTGTGCTACATTTTTTTTAAAACAATCATATAAATTCCCCAGGGAGTAATTGATGTGGACTGTAAGTTTAAAATACAGTTTATGTATCTCAGTGTTCTAATAATTGTAAAGAAAGAGTTAACAAATAAGTTTTGATTTCTTGAGTCAGTTAACTCCATTTTGTTGTCATCATATAGTATATATAACTTTATTCTTAAATATGATAGTCTATCTCTGAATTGATTTCAACTGAATAGTATTAATTTCTTTTTTGGTTTCTCATAGGTGAACTGGTACAGAAGTTGATCTCAAGATGCCATTAGTGAAAAGAAACATTGATCCTAGGCACTTGTGCCATACAGCATTGCCTAGAGGCATTAAGAATGAACTGGAATGTGTAACCAATATTTCCCTGGCAAATATAATTAGACAACTAAGTAGCTTAAGTAAGTATTTTTACATTTATTTAGATATTGCAAATCAAAATCTTAAGCTTCAAACTTAGTATTAAGAAAATATACTTGTAATTAATTGGAGAGGAATGCTTGGTATAATGATTATAAAGTTATCATGAAAATATGGTTACTTTAAGTAAAATTAATGAAGTCTTACAATCATTTCTTCTTCCTCTGCATGATTTTTTATGATAGAAGGAATTAAGATCAGAATCGAATCTTTTGCAACAATATCACAGTGATGAGAATTGTTGAAATTGATGTTAAAACGTAATTTGTTCTAGAAAGCTAGAGCCAGAGTTGTACTTTGCTTGGTGGTTATCTCTGTTTACTGTTCTCAGAGGTTTCAGTTATTTGCATTTTGGGACCTTAGTATCTTTTAAAAATATGTTTTATTAATACAAGGGAGTACTTTCATATTATCAAAGATCTAAAGAGAATGGTAAGGTTATCATTAGTCATAGGATTAGGTTAGTAAAGTAAGTTTTGTCTAAGGGACATAAGCGTATAAGTCCAAGAGTTTGATAAACAGCATAATATGAAAATTATGAAAGATCAATAGAATTTGACTTACGGCATGCAGGATTGAGCAAAGAAAAAACTACTGAGAGGCTGGGGAGATGGCCCAGTGTGTCAGAATGCTTGCTGTGCAAGCATGGGGATCTGAGTTCAAATCCCTAACAACCGTGTAAATAGCTAGCATGACTGCATGTGTCTAACCTTAGTATTGGGGAACAAAGAGAGGCGATCCCAAGAGCTTGCTGGCTGGGCACCTTAACTGAAACAACAAGCTTCCTGTTCAGTGACAGACCCTGTCTCGAGGCAGTGAGACAGTGGGAGACCCTGGACAGCCTCTTCATGTGTACATGAACATGCGCAAGCATACACATGTTTATACCATTGAAAGGGAGACACAGGAGAGAAAGTAGTATGCAGTAGTACATCCCTGTGAGATTACAGAATCGAGATACTTTGTTAAGGAATGAAATTATTAAAAAGAAAAATCTGGGGCTTGGAGAGATGGCTCATAGGTTAAGAGCACTGGCTCTTCCTGCAGAGAACCCAGGTTCAGTTCCCAGCACCCACATAGAGGCTAACAGCCATTGTAAATCCAGTTTCAGAGGAATTCAGTGCTCTTTTCTGACCTCCATGAGATTTGCCTGACACAAATGCACTTACGTGTAGGCAATACACACATAAAGTAAATATAATGAATGTTTTTTAAATCCTTAAAGCTGGAGAGATGGCTCACCAGTGAAGAGCATTGGCTGTTCTTGCAGAAGACCCATGTTTGAATCCCAGCCCCTGCATGGTAGCTATCAACCATCCCTAACTCTAATTCTAAGGAATCTGATCCCCTCTTCTGAACTCTGTGGCATTGCATGACACAGGTGACCCACATACATGCTGGCAATACACACATACACACAAAAATTTTTTAAATAATAAAATTTTTTTAATTGCTTGAAGGATATCTGTGTTTCATTTTCAACATGAAATGAAATGTTCTTGGTCTGGATATAGGTCCCTGAGGGCACACCTGTACTTGCCATACCTACATTGACACAGATTCTCTTAGTAGTCAGACTTGTTTTCTTTTAACTTGTGTCTGTTAATAATGAAAATAGTGACAATGGAGGGCAGCCATCCTTTGTTCTTTGTGGAGATCATTTCCAGACTCCCCCATGGATACAGAAATTCACAGATGCTCAAGTCCTCTATATAATATGGAATGATATTTGCATATGATCAGTGCATGTTCTCCCATATACTGTGCTTTAAATGATTTCAAGGTCAACCAGCAGTACATTATAAATGCTGTGTAAGTAATTGTTATGCTGTGTTACTTAGGAACAATAAAGAGGAAAAAGTCTATCCATATTCAATAGAAGCAATCGTTTTCAAATATTTTCTTTCCAAAGTTGGTTAAATCCTCATGGCAGAGCTCATGGATTCAAAACTACAAGGGCCAGATGTACTTGGCACAAGAAAAAGAAGTTGTTACTCTGTTTCAGGTGAAAAAGTTTGGACCTTTATACTGTAGCTTGAGTAACATAGGAAGTTAAACAGATACTCCTCACCTTGTGATGGGGCTATTTTCCACTAAACCCATCAAAATTGCAAAAGCATCTAACACACTAAACTCTGTATCTTAGCAGCACAGTATACAGCAGCTTATTGGTTGCTTACTCTGAGGATCACATGACTAAGAGTCTCCCTCCACTTGCTCACCGAATTGGGAGAGAATATTGTACTACAATTGCTAACTGAGGAAGAGATCAAAATTCAGATTTCCAAGTATGAGTTGTACTGAATGCACGTCACTTCTACACCATTGCAAAGCTAAAATTCCATTAAATCAGAGTATTCGGGAAATCTGTATTTGAATGTTCTTTGTGAGAATACTAAGGGACATAAGCGTATAAGTCCAAGAGTTTGATAAACAGCATAATATGAAAATTATGAAAGATCAATAGAATTTGACTTACGGCATGCAGGATTGAGCAAAGAAAAAACTACTGAGAGGCTGGGGAGAAATTGTTGCAAGAATAAAAAGCTGCTTATTTGGGATTCTTTTAATGGTATTCTTATTTTTGTTGGTGGTTATTTCTTTCAGGTAAGTTATTTACAATAAAATATACAGTTTGTTTCTTCCATAGGAAAGCCAGTATTTTTACTAGTCAAAAGAAAAAAGAAGAGTCTTAGTTCTCAGATATTACATGAACATAATTAGCCATGTTGTTAAAGATACTTTGTTGACTCTTTGTGGCCTAACATTGGTTGATCTAATGTAACAAAACATCACATACAATAAGTGTTTTATGCATATGTTTATATCCATATGTTTATATTAAGGTGGATGTTAAAAGTGTAGAAATGGTATCAGTCACTTGGAAAAACATTCTTAAAATGAAAATGAATTCAACTCTTATAGAGTCATCATGTTTTAAATATATACCCAGTACAGAATTTAGAATTTATATGATTAAGTGTGTTAATTTGTAATAGTAACATTTCTTACAAGGGGAAAATTAAAAGAATTTTTGAGTCTGGTAGAGTTCAAATGTGCAGTGTCTGTCCATTAAAAATATGGCCATATTGTAACAAAATTGAGAATATAAAAATACTGTAAAAATATAGTTAAGATCCAAATTCCAAGATCATATAAATATTTTCTAAGCAATCTATAGAGAGTGTAATAAGTCAGAGAGAAAATTCTATGGATTCAACATGTAATCGTAGTTTATTGCCCCAAAAGTAACTCTGCATGTTTTCCCACTTGACATAGTTGAAAACCTAGAATTAAATTATATTTAAAGGGCCTCAGCCTTTTAAATAAATAACCCTATACACTAAAGAACCAGACACATAAAATAACCAGTTAGCCCTTTCAGAACATGTTTAGTTTTATATATTTTTATTTGCTATTTTTATTTTATATGTATGAGTATATTGCCTGCATGTATGTAAGTACACTGTGCAGTGCCTACAAAAGTTAGAAAAGGGCATTGGATCCCTTGGAACTGGAGTTACTAATGGTTGTTAGCCGCTATATGGGTGCTGGGAACCAAACCCAGGTCTTCTCGAAGAGCAGCTGGTGCTCTTAACTACTAAGCCATTTCTCCAACCCAGAACCTGTTTACTTTTCCTTTGATTATTCAGACAGATTTGATGGTTTGATTTCTAAACATTTATGTTTTAGAGGATTGAAAGATAGGAGAGAATAGAAGGAGGCATCACTGATTAAAATAGGTGACTAGCAGCAAAGAATTGAAAATAGACAACATAAAAATTGGAAAGAGACCATTTGATGTAAAAGCAGATATTTTATATATTTTTGGTGTAGGACAATTAATATTTAATTCATTACCATAAGTTCTCAAGAAAAAATTAAATTATGTTTCATTTTATATTACATACAAGAAAATAGGGAGGGCTGGAGAAATGTCTCAGTGATGAAGAGCACTAGCTGTTCTTCCAGAGGACCTGGGTTCAATTCCCACCACCCACATGACAGCTAACAACTGTCCATAACTCCAGTTCCAGGGAATCCAACACCCTCTTCTGGCCTCTATGGGCATTGCACGCACATCATGTGCTTATATCCATGCAGACAAAACACTCATACACATAAGATGAAAATAATAATAAATACAAGGAAACTAAAATGTATTTCACAATGGTTTTATCAAAATAGTCAAAATAATAATGAATACATTTAATAATTTCTAAATTATTTAGGAAACTTGACTGTCTAAAATGGTTCTCTAAAAACTAGTTATGGTGACTTATGCCTATAATCCTAGCATTCAGGAGGTTGAGGCAGGATGCGCGAGCCAACCTGGGCTGTAGAGTCAGACCCTGACTGGAAAAACAAACAAAAAACGAAGGAAAGTAAAATAGTCTTCAGTAATCAATAGTTTTCAATATTATACCACTAATAGCACAAATGAAAGTAAACTATAGTGCTTCATGTGGCTTAGAGACAGAAATCCTTAAAAATATGTGCCTTGATTAATATTTATCATAGTTTTTCTACTAAAACATACTTCTACTTTGTACTAGATAATTAGTGAAAAATCTAAAATTTACTTTGTCTAAATTTCTTCTCTTATTTGTTGTCTTATCCATTGGGACTCATTATCTTCAAAACATATTTTACCATTCTATGTTATTTTTTTTCTTGTAAAATATTGTCAGTTCATTCTACTGAGATTAGCTAATAAAAGTCTTCTTTTTGTTCTCAAATACAAATAATTTGACAGGTAGCATATTAGTCTGTTTCCAATTGTTGTAACAAAAATACTTAATACAAAGAAAAGATATTTAAGTCATAGTTTTTCAAAGTTGAAAATCAAGATTTAGCAGCCTTATCTGCTCAGTGTTTGGTGAGGGCTCTCTTGGTTGTGTCACAGAAACAGGAGATGAGCATGAGGTAGCTTTCCTTTATAACCTACTCTCTTTAGAACTATTCAGTCTATGAGAGCAATGTTAGATCCTTCTGAGAGGGGTGTCTTAATGATCTAGTTGCCTTGTCTGGGCCCTGACTCTAAAGTTCCACCACCTCAGTGCTACTATACAAAAACCAGGCCTCCAGCACAAATACCTTTGGGGAACAAACTGTGGTTTAGACCATAAAGTTTAGATAGATAACAAACGAGAAAACCAGGAGAGTAGTAGGTAAGTAGACATTGGAGAGGTAAAATTGAACAGTTTTGTGATAAAGATACACACAGTTCTTGTCCCAAAACAACCTATGTCATTTAGTAGACTCTCTACTATGAGAAGTATAGAAACCATTCTGAATAGAATGCACATGCATGTAAGTAACATTAACATTCTAACATGAATTATAGATTGCAAGAGCTATTTTTAAAAGGTAATCAATCATAGGTGAATTATGTGAAGGCAGGCTTACTGAATGAAGTATGAATTGATTTGAGCCTCCAAAAAACAAAAGAATTTGAAAAGGTGGAGAATTGGGGAGGAATGCTTTTTATTTGTATGACTTAGGCTAATGAATAGAAACAGAAATAATGTGTTCATAAGGAGGACTGGAGTGAGGTGACATTAGGTACCTGTGGTGAAGTCTGATTGGAAGACAAAATGTTAGATCAGAGTTAGATAACGAGACATGGTAGGTTCTTGAGAGAGCAGTCTACTGTAAGTGTAGTTGAATTCAGGTATGTACACAGCCAGTTTCACACTGTGAACTTCGTCTTACCTCTCTAGAGGGAAAGGGGAGGCAGATTTGAAATGGAAGAAGAGGTATAAAAAGGGAGTGGATGAGGTGCTACCCAAAACACTGTTGTGGTATTTAAACTTCAAGGGGAGAGTATCATGTATCCTTGATAACTAAAAAGCTATAAGCCCTGTCTCCAAAAAAAAAAGGAGAAAAAAGAAAAATTCATCTAAAAGTTTGCTTATACTTTTGACCATGCACAAACTGTAAATTAAAATTCTCTGTGTTAAACTGAGCTGTTTTAGAGATGAAGTAGTCCCATCATTCTCTGTATCCTAACATGTCCATAACCTAACCTTAGGTCAGTAAATTACTGTATACCTGCATCTTCTCCCATTTAGGATACTTCTTTAAAAGAAAGCTTTTTAACTATTTATATTTTTTAATTGTATGTGTATGAGTATATTGCCTACATGTATATAAGTACACCCCTGTGTGCAGTACCCCCAGAGGTCGGAAGAGGGCATCCAGTTCCCCTGTAACTGGAGTTATAGATGATGGCTAACTCTGTGGGTGGTCAGAATCAAACCTGGGTCATCTTAAGGGCAATCAGTGCTCTTAACTTCGGAGCCATCCCTCTAGCTCCTGGGATGCTTCTTTTATCTGCCAAAGAAACTGTCTGGTAATACCTTTAACACATTCCCACACCTAAAATTAGATGTGTGTGTCTGTGTTCTGTGGCTTGGACCCGATACTGCATTAAGGCTACCTTATTTTGTACCAGGTATACTACCGGGCCCTTTGTTCCCTGTCTTCTTTTCCTAAAATTTGTTTTTGAGCCATGTTTTTATTTTTATTTGACAGTTGAGGGAATTGATACCATGGTCTCAGAGTGAATGAAGCAAAGATTTAAACTAACTCTGTTTATTAAATTACTTTTCATTGGGGCAGGAGAGATGGCTCAGAAGTTAAGGCTGCTCTTGCAGAGGACCTGGGTTCGATTCCCAGCACCCATATGGCAGCTAATAGTCATCCATAACTCCAGTTCCAGAGGATCCAATGCCCTCTCCTGACCTCCATAGGCATTGCATGACTTGAGTGCACTTACGTACATATATGCAGGCAATACACTTAAACATAAAATAAAAATAATGAATAAAATATTTTAAATTACTTTTCATATTTAAATATCGTCTTTAAAATTAGTGAATTGCATGCAATTTCTGGTTATATTTGGCTTATACTTTTTGGTAATAAGGATTTAAATGACTAGAGATTCAAGAATTTCAGATTTTTTTATGATTTAAAAAAAAAAAATACAGGGGCTGCAGAGATGGCTTAGTGGTTAAGAGCACTGGCCCGCTCTTGCAGAGGACCTGGGTTTGGTTCCAGGGGACCCAGTGCTCTCTTCTGGACTCCTTAAGCAGCAAGCACACACAGACAGAAAATACTCAAACACATAAATAAAAATAATTCTTAAAAAACAATAAATAATAAGAGAAATTATGGTAAGAAAAGGCAAAATATCTCACAATTTTACGAATCTCTATTTCGGGCATTTCCAAAGCAGAAGATCTTCTAGGGCTGTGAATTTGATTAAAAGATGTATTCTTTCTATGCTTTTACATTATAAACTCCCTAACCCTCATCAGGTAAGAGAGTAAGTATAAAGCAGGTAGAATGTTTCCATTTTAGACACAAGTCATCTAGCAGAAAGCAGGAGAACAAATTTAAAGCCAGCTTTCCCAGGGCTCTTGTCATCATTGTCCTGTCCCTGTCCCGTCCCCTGTGTCATTCCCTGACTCCCTCCCTTCCCCCCATCACAGCTAAATGACTTTAGGACAGGGTTTAAAGTTTAAAATACTTTCAAATAACTGTCAAATTCTACAGCACAACTCTTTTAATTGTTAAATTGCTCAATATGAATCTCTGATCACAATTACATTACATTTTATGGTATATATTTCATTTTTGTCTAGGTAAGTATGCTGAAGATATTTTTGGAGAATTATTCAACGAAGCACATAGTTTTTCCTTCAGAGTGAACTCATTGCAAGAACGTGTGGACCGTTTGTCTGTTAGTGTTACCCAACTTGATCCTAAAGAAGAAGAGCGTAAGTTTATTCAGACCGTATTTTCCCCCACATTGCATTTTAAATATTTTTTATTATTTTTATTTTATGTGTATGAGTATATTGCCTGCATGTATGTAAGTACACCAGTGCCATGCAATGCCCTTGGAGATCAGAAAAGGGTGTTGAATCCCTTGGAACTGGAGTTATACACAATTGTTAACTGCTTTGTGGGTGCTGGGAACAAAAACCTAGGTTCTCTACAAGAGCAGCCAGTATTCTTAACCTTGAGCTGAGCAGTGTATTTAAGAACAATATTAGATCTGGATATATTGCGATCTCTGTACCCCTGGCCTCTGTGTATATGCTGAAATAAATTGGTGTATTATCTGTTAAGAGCTGTCAGTATGACTGGCTAGTTTATCAATTTTACTTTTTTTAAAAAAAAATCTCTTCTTTTTTATATGGTTTATCTCTTAAATTTTTGACAGGAAGAAGGCATTTTAGCAAGACACTTTCTTCAGTTCCCTCTCTGTACCCCCAGCTGGACTGGAACTTGCTGTGTAGATCAGGCTGGCCCTGATCTCACAGCGATCTCCTGTCTCTGCCTCCCGAGTCCTGGGATTGAAGAAGTGTGCCACTATGACTCAGTTCTCCCTTATTCTTTATTTATCTGCTTCTCTTAGCAATTGAAATTATTTGTAAAGTATCTGAAATTGTATGATTTCATTGTAATCTTTTTTTTTAAATATGCCTTTGGGAATACATGTTGCTAAACTGTGGTCTAGTTATTTAATTGAACATTGCTATCTGCTTGAAATGAACACTCCAAAAGCACATTGGCTGTATGTAGACTAGAAATGTTTTGTGTCAAGATTAAAACTGAAATATCATGTGAAAAAAAAAAGCCACAGTACTGTTGAACAATGGTAGAAATTTTGGAGTG
Source organism: Eospalax fontanierii (assembly GCA_035773235.1). Classification (NCBI taxonomy): domain Eukaryota; kingdom Metazoa; phylum Chordata; class Mammalia; order Rodentia; family Spalacidae; genus Eospalax; species Eospalax fontanierii. Next base: position 49,283,679 of record CM069545.1, read on the forward strand.
GTAAAAGCTCATTTTATGCCTTGACAGATACATAGATACCTTACTTGAATGTTGATATTCCAAATACCCTGAAACACTGATATTTCTCAAATTCTGCTTTTTTTATTCACAAAAGAAATGAAACTTAACACATGTTATAGAGAATTGTTGAATGTGACTATTTTTGTCACATTAAATTTTTCTTCAAAAATTTTTGCTGCATAACATTTTTAGCATAAATTCAAGTTACATGTCTAAATGAGAACAATAAAAATATTAAAGAATATCAGAAAAGAGAAGCAAAAAGTAGATTGTTGTGAGTATTTTGGTGATTGAACAAACTGCTTGTGACATAATCTAATGTAATGTGTAAATACCACATATACTATTTATAAAGATAAGAACTCATGGTTTTGGACATGAGAGAACAACAGCTTTAAATAAAGCCTTATTTTTGTATTAACTTATTACACTCTATACCTTATAGTACTCATTAAAATTACAGATCAACAGGTTCTTTTTTTTTTTTTAACATATCCAACAAAGGTTTATGCAGTTACCACCACAATCAATTTAAGAACATTTTTAAGACTCCAAAAAGAAGCCCCACTCTCTTTCTCTGACTCTAGTATCACTAACCTCCTTCTGCATAGATGGATTTGCCTATTCTGGACATACCTTATGAACAAATAATATCATAAGTGGTCTTCAGTGAATAACATCTTTCAGTTTCTAAGATTCATTTGTATTTTTATTTCCCCAATTACTAATGATGTTGCGCATCCTTCAGGTACTTACAGACCGTTTGTATTTTCTTGGAGAAATATCCATTCAGTTCTTTGCCCATTTTCTTTTCCTCCTCCCATATCCCATCCATTTGCCTATTTTAAAATCGGGTTATCTTTTTTGTGTGTGGAGTTGTAAGAAATTTTTAAATATTCTATATCTAAATCCACTATCATATGTAGGTTATCTTATTTTTTATCTTTCCTTTGAAGTATATTTATTTTTGTTAATCACATTTCATAAAATTCTTAAAATTATTACTAATCAAAAATATTTAATAGCTGGGGATAGAGAAATGGCTCAGTGGTTAAGAGCACAATCTGCTCTTGCAGAGGACCTGGATTCAGTTCCCAACACCCACATGACAACTAACAACTGTCTGTAACTCCAGTTCCAGGAGATCCAACACCCACTTCTGACCTCTGCAGGCATTGCACAACATAGTTGCCATTACATACATGCAGGCAGTATACTCATACACATAAAAATAATAAAGTATTTAAAAATAATAGGCATACATACTCTCAAGTATATAATTTATACAAAAATTTTGTAGCAAATAGCTGGACATGGTAGTGTAAACCTTTAATCTCAACACTTGGGTGGCAGAGACAGGTAGATAGATCTCTGGGAGACTGAGGCTAGCTGGGGTTACAGGGAGACTGCCCCCCCAAAAAAAACAAAAAAAGTTTATAACAAAAAAATTAATATTTAATTTTAAAATACTATTTATTTTTCATATAACATTAATTTTCTTTGACAACTTCATACATGGATATAATGCATTCTGGTTACTCTATTAAATTGCAACAAATATTTTAACACTGTCATTAAGCTTGAAAGTGAAAATATAGATGCCACAAAATACTTTCAAGGTGTATGCATTTCAGAAATTAGTTTCTCTTCTTTTTTTCATACGTCCTTTTGAATTAGTGAAACTGTAGAGAATTCTAAATCCCAAAGCTAAATGCTAGATTTTGAAACTCAGTAAGAGTTCAAAAAAGTAATATTATGAACATAATTAAATTACAGAGTGTGAAACTAGTTTGTATTATTAGGTACTAAATATAAATATTATTCTAAATATAATTTAGAAAATGTGTAAAAGTGTCATAAAGATTTGGATAGCTACATTTAATTTGACTTTGCAAGTACATCAAATTCTCACATACTGTTTGTATAATAGTATTGAGGCAATATCAGATATTGTCGGATTGCATGGAACATTGTCTCAGTACTCTGCTTATCAGTAAGACATGCTAGATAGAAAAGTACATCACACTTATTATTTTACATGCTTTTTATATCCTTTACCAAAAGAGCTTTGGGAACTTGACATTTGACTCCATTTTGGTTGCAGTTAGGAAGAGTAAGGGAATGATAGTTATGATTCATGTTCATTGCCAAAAACCCCGCCGGGCCATTTCCGATAGCCTGGGTACAGTATGTACGTTGTGGTAAAGAATTAGCCTCAGAAACAGATCAGACTTTTCTGCCCTGGCTTTGCTGCCTTAATCGTTTATGTTGAGCCAGTTGTCTATTTTGTAGCTTTGGCTTTTTTGTATTTAAAAATGAAACAGCGATTCCTAGCTCCCTGAATAGTTGCAAAGATTAAATGAAATAACAGTGAAAGCATCCATCCCATTTACAGTGTGTTTCAAAAACCACTCCCTGGTGATAATAGGGAATTCTTTTGTGTTTTTTTCTTTCTCAAATTTTGTTCTGGTGTTTATAAATTTGTCACACGTTGGCCATTAGCAGATTGGTTTAAAATGCAGCTATAGTGTGAGCATTGCAGAGCCATCTCATTACCCCACTGTGCCATACAGTTCCAGATGTTCATGAATTTTCCTTGTGAAAATGATAGATATACATTTTAGGGAGAATAGATGAGCATTGTGATTGATTACTGGCATTGCTATGGTATGCAGGGTTTGTATACTTAAGGTCATATTAAATATGTAAGTTTTTGTTGTTGTGTTTTTTTTTTTTTTTTTATTTCATTTTTGAGACAGGGTCTCACTCTGTGGCTTGAGCTGGCCTGGAACTTGTAGCAGTTTTGCCTCAGCTTCCCAAGTGCTGGGATTATAGATGTGAGCTACCACACTAACTCTACCAACTTTTTTAATGTGAAGAAATCACCCTAAATGTCAAGACTACAGATTTTGGTGCACACCTTATTTTAATATGCTGAACAGTACCAAAAAAAAAAAAAGAGTAAATGCAGTCAGTTTTAATTCATCATGTATGTGAATGTGATGGGACTGGACCATTTACTGGGGTTACAAATGTACAAGAGAGTCTCAGTCTTTAAAAAATTATGGTCAGGTATAAATCCTTATAGTACAGATAAAAGTGTGAAGGTAGAAACTAATAGAGATCACCCAGATGTAATATTTATAGTATACTTAGCAAAATGTCAACAATATGTTTAGCTTAGGATGCTACTGGTAATTAGTTCTCCCAAGTTACTGCTGGGTATAAGCTAACAAGGAATAAAAGAAGGTGGGGAAAGTTTTACTGAGAAAAATAAAAGAATGTACGTTGATATGAGGGCAAGGATAGCAGGTAAAGAAAGAATATATTTGTAGGAAATGTAGATTTGTTTCAGATATCCTTAGGAACTTCTGAGCTTTAGAAACAAAAAGTTGCAGTAAAAGTTATCTGATTGGGAAAATTAGGCAGAGAATGGTTGAAATAAATACAGTGGTACAGCATTTAAAATTATTCTTGATTTATGAAGTTGCTAAAACCACACAACCTGTTGGGCATGATAACTTTTAAGTAAATACAGTGTTAATGTGCAGTTAAGTGATCTTAGTAAAATCTCATGATTTTATAATTTTTGTTTTAGTGTCTTTGCAAGATATAACAATGAGAAAAGCTTTCAGAAGTTCTACAATTCAAGATCAACAGCTTTTTGACCGTAAGACTTTGCCTATTCCATTGCAAGAGACATATGATGTCTGTGAACAACCTCCACCTCTCAATATACTCACCCCTTATAGGTCAGTAGACTAATAAATAAGAATCTTATTATCTGTCTCATTCTTCAGATTTAAATGCTTGATTTCCACACATTTTTAATTTCATTTTATTCTAGCCAACAAAGGGGCCTCGTTATCTACTACTTTCAGAAAACTTTTATTCACTTACAAGATGAGCTTTAAGGTCCTGGATAAAAGCAACAGGACCTGTTCAAAGCATTATTATGAATAGTTACTGGCAACACTGTTAACATGAAATGTCAAGGATTGTTATTGTCCTTTTAATTTTTAATCAAAAATGAATTGAAAGTTCCACTGTACAGAAAAATTGCCATTTTTGCATTCTATTCTTGATATGTATGTATTAACTTTCTGCATAATGAGCATGTAGTGTTCTTTTGTATTTTCTACCACTTAAAAAGAAATCTAGAATTCATTGTTTCTTTGGGGTTCTTTGACACGTTTTGTTAAATAGGCAGTTTGCGATGTGCAGCACAGCCATGAATAAAATGATATTCGGTAGTTACTTGAAGCTATCAGTATGCTGGTCAGTGGATGTAAATGTTACTGTTAAACTGACAGTTTAGATGCCTTTTGGATTTAGTAAGATAGTAAGTTAATGGGAGTACTGGCAGAAACTGAAAATTTCCTATTCTCAATTATGTGACTGTCTTTCCAGACGTTTGATTATTGACAGAACTATTTGTGATCGTTCTATTATTGAGGACTTAGAAAATCAGAATTCAGCAAAAGTCAGCATTAAAGTTGAACCGCGGTACTAGACTGGTACGAACTCTGAAAAGCACCTGCTTTTCTGTTTTCCATAGTTTTCTGATTTGTGAAAATTTTTGTATTGCTGCAATATTTTGGCAATATTTATTCTGAGACTTGATCTCCTTATTAACCCAGTCTGACCTCAAACGTAAGATCTCTTGCCTTGTCCTCTTGACTTATGAGATGACAGACATGCACTATGCCTGACTAGACAATGCTTTAGTAATGTGAGGGGAAACACATTTCATTGGAAGAGTTGTCTATTTTACCTAATATATTTTAACTAACATATCGTATTTCAGAGATGATGGTAAAGAAGGTCTGAAGTTTTATACCAATCCTTCATATTTCTTTGATCTGTGGAAAGAAAAAATGTTGCAAGATACAGAGGATAAGAGGAAGGAAAAGAGAAAACAGAAGGTATCACAAGAGACTTAAAAATCGACAATTTTTTTATGTATTTATATTTTGTTGCACATGTAGAACTTTATTAATCCTACACTTGACAGCCTTATTTTATTGAGCCCCTATACTAAAGTCTTTGTAACTAGGCAGATCACAAAAGAACACTGTATTAGTATTAGTAAGCAGTGAATTAAGCTAATATTTCTTGGCAACACAGCATGCTGTAGGCTTTTTCAGGATGTTTTTGTCTTCTTACTAAGTTCCTGTTACCAGTCTATTGGTTGCCATTTTTCACAGTGATAAGAATTTACCTGCGTCTACTTTATTTCATATTAATGATAAAAAAGACACGTAGAAGGAAGAAGCAGGTTGGATCTGGGCATATTGTGGAGGCAAAGTCTGTCTTCATTCCTCTGCTTCTCCAGTAGCTATCTGTACTTTCTTGAATCCCTATAATGCCCTCTTGTTATACTCCTCTGTGCTGGACAGTGCCCCTGTGTTTTAAACTGGAGTTTGCATACTGGTGACTGGCAAGCCAAAGTACTCCAGAAAGCAGATTTTGTTTGCTAAACGCAGGGGTTTAAATTTTTTTTTAAGGAGAAGTCTTGAGATGAGACATGCCTAGGTAGTTCACTGCATGTTCCCTCTTACACCTGACTGACTTCATTCATACCTGTTACCTGCTTGGTCCCGTTGAGCATTTGAGGTTTGTTAAATGTACCTTTTTCAATAGAGATGTAAGAATTTTATTTTGATTGTTGTAACCTCTTTTTAAAAATTTATCACTTCAGCATTTGGCTTTATTTCAATACATCTGTTATAGCAGAAAAATCTAGATCGTCCTCATGAACCAGAAAAAGTGCCAAGAGCACCTCATGACAGGCGGAGAGAGTGGCAGAAGTTGGCCCAGGGTCCAGAGCTGGCTGAAGATGATGCTAACCTCTTACATAAGCACATTGAAGTTGCCAATGGCCCAGCCTCTCATTTTGAAACAAGGTTTCTTTTCTTTCCATTGTTTTTTAATTAATGCTAAAATATTAGATTTGTTTATCATATCTATATTTCTAAGTCTTGGTTCCTGAACTGTTGAACCGGAAGGCCTTTTTGTAATAGAAATTATTTCAAAACCCAGACTACTAAGCCTGCTAAAATCTAACCTCTTTGGACAAGTAGTTTTCATATTTGGACTTTGTCACTTGTAGAAAGAGTTGTCTAAAGTAGATGATTTTCAGATTTGTTTCAGCTTTTATCTGAAGACTTAGTTCGCTGTCAGTATTTTAGTCAGAGTGTGTTATTATTTCATAATAGAGTGGGTCTGGAATATTTTCAAAAGTATTTATTGAAATGTGAGTTAAAAAGAAATCCTCTTCTGTTTTTTCTGTTCCCTGACTTCCTTTACTTGCTGTGTCCCCAAACTCAGGTATGTCAGGGATGTCAAAAAAAACTACTCACCTTCTTTTGCAAAAACGTGTCCTTTCTCGGTGTCCAAGGGTCTTATCTAACTAGCATGCTACCGAAGCAAACACATACTGGCAAGTCTTTGTAAAGAAATTTGTGTATTGTCATATTGATTTTTTAATGGAAAAGAGCTTAATGTTTCCCTTGAATAATACATGTAAAGTGTCTGATCACAACTGAAATATCTTGGCCTATTTTAAGAGAAACGTAGATCTAAGAGATACTTTTTATCTTAGCATTATTGAAGGAAACTAAAATAATGGAGATTTTAAAGAAAACAATCAATAGACAAGCATTTCTGACACAGTCAAGTATGAGTATTTGTCTAGCCTGTCACTATTATAAATACAGTGATTTGTGATTTGTTCTGGGCATATTGGTTAAATCCAGCTTTGCTACCAGAATGTACTGCAGAAGTAAATAGAAACCTTCACAGACTCTGCTAGGATTTTATTTGTTTCATGTAAGCAACATGTTACTATGCTCCTCAGCTATTTTCTGAGGTCTCTTGCCACTCTAGAATCACAGAAGACTTTTTTCTCTGGTGCAAGACTTTTGGAAGTCATAAGTGTTAATAAGTTCCAGTTTTCATATTCTACCTCTGTCCTTTGTAGCTTCTTATAAAGAAAACACAGTGGCATAGAAGCACATTACTTTGAACACTTTGCCAAAGTTTTTTCATGTTTACAGAATTACGTAGGTAATCTTTTGACTCCTATAAATTGAGTTAGTATTCGGTTGTAAAATAGTAGTTGGCATTGTGGCAGTAAGCCTAAATTAGCAAATAAAAATTGCGTTAGGAACAATATTCTTTGTTTTAAAGCAAGATTCATATAAGAAATTTTTATAAGATTTAGATAGAAACTATTGACATTAAAATAAATATTTCATTTCTCTAATAAATACACTAATACTGCATATTTCTTTTAGGCCACAGACATACGTGGATCATATGGATGGGTCTTACTCACTTTCTGCCTTGCCGTTTAGTCAGATGAGTGAACTTCTGACAAGAGCTGAGGAAAGGGTCTTAGTCAGACCACATGAACCACCTCCACCTCCACCAATGCACGGAGCAGGAGATGCAAAACCTGTACCCACCTGTATCAGGTATGTTGTGACACACATATATTCTATCTTAGGGATCACTAACGTTTTTCTTTAAAGGCCCAAGTAAGGAGCTGGAGAGATGCTCAGTGGTTAAGAGCACTGGCTGATCTTGCCGAGGACCCAGGTTCAGTCACAACACCCACGTGACTGCTTACATTAGTCTAACTCCAGTTCCAGGGGATCTGATGTCCTCTTCTGACTTCTATGGCCATTGCACACACATAGTGTATTTATATACATGCATGCAGAATACACATCCAAATTTTTAAAAAAATAGAGTATGTTTTTTGAGAAAGGATCAGATAGATATTTTAAGCTTTTTGGACAAATGTTTTCTATCACCGAGTATTCAGTTCTGCCATCATTGTGTGAAAGCAGCCATAGACTATGTGGGCATGGAGGAGTGTCACTGCAGCTAGCAGATTCTCCTGGGGACATTTAGCCAATAAGAATTTACCTTAAAGATTAGTGTTTTCATATAATTGTGGCTCTTTTTTTGAGCATATCATGTGTGGTATGTATGAAATGAAGTGTTTGGAATGCGTTAAGAGTCTAAAATATGAAGGTCAAATGTGTAGGTGTAGATATCAATTTGTTATTAAGGGAGCCACTTGAACAACTTCAAAGACAATAGGCAGTTGCTTATCGAAATATTTCAAGAAAGCTGTTCAAAAATTTAATGTGGTAAATTATACAAATTTTTAATATAGACATATTAAAGAAATTTTCTAATAGAGAAATATATACCAGCTTTACCATTTTCAGGAAAGAAAAAAAAAAGCACAAAACCTTGTATCTGACTTATTTGTGTTCTAGCTTTAGGAAGAAAGAGCTGTAAATTTCTTTTTGTGGTTTTTTAGAAACTGCCATTGACTTCACTGAAATGACATATGAGTCTTAATATCTAGCGTATAAATACAGCATTGTATTAGCCAAATATTGCTACAAATACTGCAGTATGATAGGTGTTGAGCATTATGGATATTCATACTGCATTGTAGAATCGAACATTTACTAAAGTAATCATAAAATGTTGGAGTGGGTATGAAAGTTGTATAAGAGTTAAGACTGTTTTGGAACTAAATTATTATAAACTGAAACACCATCCACTGGCTTTCCTGTGCACTTTTAGTTCTCATTTCTTTTGAAACAGTGTTAATGAATTTAAATTTTCAGTAAGAGCATATAAATAGCTCTACTTTTTATAGTTATTGTAGTTATATTTATACTTTGATATAGTCATTTATAGTTTCTACAGTTGTTTCCTTTTTAGTTTTCCTGTTTAATAACTTGCTAGGATCTCTTTATCATTTCAGTTCTGCTACAGGGTTGATAGAAAATCGCCCTCAGTCACCAGCTGCAGGCAGACCACCTGTGTTTGTGAGCCCCACTCCCCCACCTCCTCCGCCACCTCTGCCATCTGCCTTGTCAACTTCTTCGTTAAGAGCGTCGATGACTTCAACCCCGCCCCCCCCCGTTCCCCCCCCCCCTCCACCTCCACCCACCGCTTTGCAGGCTCCAGCGGTGCCACCACCTCCGGCTCCGCTTCAGATTGCCCCCGGAGTTCTTCACCCAGCTCCTCCCCCAATCGCACCTCCGCTGGTACAGCCCTCTCCACCAGTAGCCAGAGCGGCCCCGGTGTGCGAGACTGTGCCGGCGCACCCGCTCCCACAAGGCGAGGTCCAGGGGCTGCCTCCGCCCCCGCCCCCGCCTCCTCTGCCTCCGCCTGGCATTCGCCCATCCTCACCTGTCACAGTTGCAGCTCTTGCTCATCCTCCCTCTGGCCTGCATCCTACTCCATCTACTGCCCCAGGTCCCCATGTTCCATTAATGCCTCCATCTCCTCCATCACAAGTTCTCCCTGCTTCTGAGCCAAAGCGTCATCCATCAACCCTTCCTGTAATCAGTGACGCAAGGAGTGTTCTACTGGAAGCAATACGAAAAGGTAATTTGTTCAGGGCCATGAAAAGCATTGTTATGGTAACACTGGAAATTTTCTAAATATTTAGGGCAATGATGTCCTCACCATTTATGAAATTTGAGGTGGTCATTTTTTTTGTATAAATGGTATTTAGTAAGTAAAGCTGTGTAAAACTTTAACACATTTAACCATTTTATTTTCATACTTAGTAGGAATTCATAAAATGAATGAGAAATTGAAAGTATTGGGGTTGGATATGTAGCTCAGTTGGTAGAGTGCTTTACCTAACATGCACAAAGCCCTGAGTTTGATCCCCAGTGCCACAAAAAACTGGACCTGGTAGTACACACCTATAATGCCAGCATTAGTTCTAGGTCATATTTAGCTGCATGCCAGCATGGATTACATAAGACTTGTCTAAAAAGAAAGAAAGGGAGAGAGAGAGGGAAGACTTAAAACACTGGACTTCTGTGTTATAGAAAAATTATTTTAAAGTTTTTATATGTATATTAACTGCCTTCCAGTAGTATTTTCTTCAGTATTAATGCTGTTCATTTGGGGGATCATTAGCATATGGTTTTCCAGATGCCTTTTGAGGAATAAGGTTTTTCTCTTAGTAACAAAAACGACTTAATCATGTTTATTCATTTATTACTTAAACATTTGCTAAGTAGTTACTGTGTGCCAGTCATCAAGAGATGAGATAGAGATAGAGAACAGGGGCTAGAGAGAGGCTTGGAGGTTATGAGCCTGGTCTTGCAGAGTTCCCCACACCCACATGGTGGCTAACAATTGTCCACATTCCAGGGGATCCAACCCTCTTCTGGCCTCTTTGGGCATTGCATGACATGGGTGCACTTATGTACATGCAGGGAGTACACTCATACACATAAGATAAAAATAAACTGTTTAAAGCTTTTTTTAAAAAAGGATATAGAGAATAATGGTGTTTTCCTTCAAATACAGGGCACAGTAAAGCCACAAAAATTTATTCAACAATGTTTATTTGGCCCTAGAGGTGATAGAAGAATGTATCATCTGGTTAACGGTTAGGGGTAGGGAGCTGGAGGTATGGCACAGCCTGATAGGTAAATATAGATAGACACTGGAATATCTGAGGAGTTTTGCCATCCAACACACAAATGATAATGTAACAAAAGATTTAATGGTATGATCCCTTCAGATTCTTTTCTACTAGAGCTGGCTTTTATTTTCATATTGTGATTTTTATATGCTTTTGATTTTATTCCAGAACGATTACTGTTGTTTAGTCTTTAGCATCTGATTTAAAATAATGTTTTGAATCTGCTGTATCAGGTATTCAGCTGCGCAAGGTAGAAGAGCAGCGCGAACAGGAAGCTAAGCATGAACGAATTGAAAATGATGTTGCCACCATCCTCTCTCGCCGCATTGCTGTGGAGTACAGTGATTCAGAAGATGATTCAGAATTTGATGAAGTAGACTGGTTGGAGTAAGAATACTGCATTGCTAAATATTTCAAAACTGAATGCAAATGTCCTTTGTGGTGCTTGTTCTTGGAAATGTTTGGTCATTCTAGTGTTTTGCGTTCTATTCCTTATAATAACCCTTTTCCTCCATAATTTTTGATTTCTAAAAAAGTATTAGCATACATTTCTAACTAAATATTTTACAGTGGCTTATCTTATTTTTTCCCCTGAAAATACATGATTTGGTCCAATAAACCACTAAGTATTAAGCATGGACAGCCGTTGTTAGAGTAGCAGATTTAGTTTTTTGATATACCTTAATTGTGCACTTTGTGATTTTTTTAATTTAAAGAAGGCAACTGAGATTGAAATCTTGAAGGCAGCTGTGTCTATTAACGAGCCTTATTCCATTTCTTGATGTTTTAAAAGAGGAAACACTGCCTTGATTATATCAATACACTCAGAACGTACATTTAGCTTGTCGTGTTGAATTCTCTTAAAGAATGCTTAAATTTTTTAAATCATTTTATTGTTTTAAATACTTGCCTTATTTGAATGTTTAGCAGGAACTCTTGCCCACTTATATATTGTGTGGTACAATTTTGCTTGCCTGTAGAAGTTTAAAATTTTTCCATGTGAAATACTCCGAATAAACATATATGTAACTTACATAACTTAAGAATAACAGTCTGATTTAATAAATGGTTCATTTTAAAGGTTCTTTGGTGTTCCTCTTTGAATAAAACTATGTAGTAGTCTCTAACTCTATAGATAATACACAAAGAAAACTTCAAACATAGTTAGCTGTATAACTCCATAGTTTTTCATATTCATAGTGTCTGTTATGTAAAGGAGCTTTTATGTCATGGTTTTCTAAAGTTTCAAAATTATGATCTTAATTTCAGTTTGCCATTTACTTTCAGCAAACCTTATTTTCAGTTTAAATTACTCTGGACACATTTTATAGTGATCAGTTGTTAGTGTTTACACCAAATCAGGACAAAGGGGAAGTGCCATCAGTATGATCACTTATGTTTGAAAAACTAAATGAGCTAGGTATAATAGTGCATGCCTGCAATTCCATAATCCCAGTGTTCAGGGGGAGAGAGAAGAGGATGAGAGTGTGAGGGATCCATGGCAAGAACTGGTCTCAAAAAAGGAAAGAGGGAGGGAGGAAGGAAACGAAAGTGAATCTGGCTTCACCAAAGAGAAAGAAAAAGAAGGAAGGAAGGAGGGAAAGAACAAATGGTTTTAGGGCAGGTTGGTTTTTAAAGTGACTGTACTCTTCAGCCTTGCCCATGTCCATGCATTCTGCAGCACAGTTCCAGCTTTTCCCATCACATGGTGAATTGTTCTCACTCAGTTCAATCTGTGCTTCTCTAAGATTTACTTTGCCCAATAGCATGTGGCAAAAGTGATCTTGTACTAATTCTAAACCTAGGCCTCAAGGGACTTGCACACTTTATCTTTCCCCAGCCCCCTTTTCTCCCTCACCTTACACCACAGATGGTTGGTACATAAAGCTGCTTGGTAACTTGATAATGTGGAGGTTATTTAAGCAAATAGCTAGTGACCTAATACGCTTTTAAAAATAGAAACAGTAGACCAAGTTCAACTATAGCAATTCAGTTCAGATATAAACAATACTTCCTAAAGGTTTAAAATAAAAGATTTGATTCATTGTTTCAGTAGCTTACCTTAGAACAAGAGTTTAGATAAACATTGAAGGTTTCTTTCTAGCCTTACAAAAATGTAGTATTACATTTAACTTAAGAATACATGACATAGTTTAAAGTGTATCTTCCTAAATGTACTTACGTTTAAAAAGTTTCAACAATTTTTAAGATGTGTGCATGCGTACATGTGTGAGTGTGGGTACACGCCTCCATGGCATGCGTGTGGAGGTCAGAGGACATCCTCAGCTGTCAGCCTCATCTTCCACCTTGTTTGGGACAGTCTCTTGTTTGCCAGTGCATATCCCAAGCTAGCTGGCCCTCACACTTCCGGGGTTTCTCATGTCTTCACCTCCCATCTCACTATAGGTGTGCTGGGACTACAGACGGATACTACTGCATTGAGGCTTCTACAGGTTCTGGGTATTCAGACTCAGGTCCTCACACTTTCATTGCAAGCACTTTATATACTGAGCCATCTCTCCAACCCCTAGTATGTTTTATGTTTGTTTGTTTGTTTGTTTTTATAAAGATGGAGTGTAGCCAGGTAACTAAAACATAATGGTATGGGGTTGGAGCAGTTAAGAGTAATCTGGAATGAAATTGGTGAAGATTTTCTAATTATAAAATTGTATGTATGTAAAGCCCAGCAGTGTGTATTTTAATAATTTGTAGAGTTTTTCATTGTTGCTCCTGAAAACATGGCTGCAAGATAAAAAGCATGCCTACAGGACTGAAAAAGCTGGATACAGCATCCATTTTAAAGTCAAAATAACCTTTTAGTGTAGGTACTTAGCTAAACTTACTGAGTGAGGGTTTTTTTTATTACATTTATTTTATGTGTATGAGTATATTGCCTACATGTATGTAAGTGCACCCATGTCATGCAATGTCCTCAGAGGTTAGAAGATGGCATCAGATCCCCTGGAACTGGAATTATGAATGGTTGTTGGCCACCATATGGGTGCTGGGAATCAAACCTGGGTGCTCTCTACAAGAGCAACCAGTGCTCTTAATCACTGAGCCATCCCTCCAGCCCCCTGAGAGAGTTTTTTAAACAGAATACATCAACTTTATTACCATAAGAAGAATGAAAAATAGCGGGAGGAAGAATGTCTTGTGACTGAATTGTTTTACATGTTCAGCAGTTTTACACGTACAGATTCTGTGTAATCCTAGTCAGGAAGATGCACTCTGGGGAAGTGTTGGCCTTTGATTAAGGTCACCCATTCACTTCACATTATCAATTCCAGTGAGCGGTGTGTTTTTGGCTCTTCATTTATTTAGTCTTTGTTTCTGTGTTTATTGTACCTGCTTGAAACTTTCAACTGCACTTTTGCATCTGTCATATCACCTTCCTCTTCTCCCCAGTAAGAGACAGAAGGAAGAGAAATTCTGCCTTGCAGGAGTGGTATTTGGGATGGCATTCATGAGCTTCAGGTTCATAAGGCATGTTAAACTGTCGCCAAAGTTTTGCATAATTTATCATAAAATGGACAGATGAAATAACTTCCAAAGATGCAAGTAACGTTCATTTAGGTTGTGTGAATTACAGAACACCTCATAATTTTACTTTTAGAAAGACCCACTCTTCCTTAAAAATTTATCCTTCATCCATATTTTCATGAAGTCTCTGATCACAACTAGTTTTATTCCTTTTGAGTTTCTCTTATTCTTTCTTTTGCAAACTTTCCTCAAACAAATACTCAACTATTACACATTGAACTTATTACCTATTGGAGTTTACTAAACAGGTTATTCAAATGATAGCTGGACATTAAGTCGGCAATTCACAAATAATTCTTAGTAGATACAATTTTAGAAATTCCCTCCTTTTTGTTCTGAAATCCGGGGCTCTAAAGATAATCCTTCCTGGGCACTACTGTTGTTAAATTTCTCTCCTCATCTCATAACAGTAGTGAAACTAATCCTGATTGAGAGTGAGAGAGAGAGATTGAGAGTCTTCTGGACAAAAGAGGATAATCACTAATATTTCTGAAGTCATTTCTTAAGGTAGAAGGCAAAGTTGATTGTGTTTTTGTGAGTTACTTTCAAAACAGGAGTTAGAACATTTCCCTCCGTAAATGCGCCAGTGATGCTTAGTTTTTCATTTTCAGTCCACTACATTTTTCTTGACTCCAGCTTTTAAAAAAATCTCCTCCCTAAACTGAAGTAAGTATAAGATAATTTATTTAGCCAGGTGTGGTGTGGTAGTGCACTCTTTAATCCGAGTTTGAGGCCAGCCTGGTCTACATAGGGTGTTCCAGGTCAGCTGGGGCTACAGGGAGATCCAGTCTCAAAAAACATGAAACAAAACAAAAAGATAAATTATTTAAAGCTTCTAAATCATTCAAGAAATTCCTGTTAGAATCTATTATCTCTGTTATAGTCACTTAATAAAAGCTACAGACAAACCAGTGAAAGTTATTCATTATGCAAAATCGGGACTTAAAGAGCTTTTCTGTGCTGAACTATGAAATACAATATCAAATTAGGGAATTTCTAAGTTGGATTATGTAATTGTAGTTAATTAGAGGCATCATCCTAAAGCCAAGTGGATGTATAGGCCCTTGTAATGCATGTAAGTTCCTCTCATTTATTCTTTGTGTATGAAGAACACATTTATTTATGTTCTCCATGACTTGACTATAGAATGCAGCACTAATCTCCATCGCTTTTCAGGCCTGACAGCAAGGCTCTGAGTAAAGAATGAATGCAGCCTTGAAGGAGCATTTGAGACACTTGGTTTTTTTAAAGACTGGTTATCAATACCTTTTACTCATTATTGTAAGGCCAGCTGCTCTGGCTTTTTTTCCTTTACGGGGTTGGGGAGTGCCACAGCTAAGCATGTATTGCCATCTTTGTTTCCCAGGGCATGCATTCTCTCTTCTCTGAAACTGGTCGTGATTTTGAGTATTTTATAGTATGTGTGTTCCTTATGGGATACTTATACTCAAAGACTTTGATAAGTTTCTTACTTACCCATCTTGCCTTTAGGCTAGCTTTTTTAATACTACTCCTTTGATATAGAACACAGATGTCTTCATGACTAATGAAATTCTCATCTACTTCTCTGACCTGAAACAATATAAAAGACATGAAAACTGTTAACTCACAGTGTCTTCTATTTTTAACGTCTTCTGATATTATTTACTGTCTTTTTTATTTTTAGCCATGAAAGCCAAGAAGTATACTTGTAGCTTTAATGACAAATACAAGAACTATTTATTTAGACCATGATAAAGGAGCATACTTCCTATTATAAACAGTTTGTTTTGTATTTATTTTCTTTATATTTATTTCAGCTTGCTGAAAACATTTTTATGCTCACAGAGATTTGAGATGGGCTGGGTATTGGGCCATGGCAGTGACTAGACAGAGCTCTGCTTTCTGCGTGTACAGATAAATTAACAAAGCACAATGAATTTTATGTCAGGGAAGCTGGCAGTACTTAGTCTTGAGAAATCAGGAAAAATTTCCAAAGGGAAATAACATTAAAAGTTGGAGGTTTACCTAGACAGACAATGTTAAAGTGAGAGGGAGAAGTCTCCCAGGCAAAAGAAACCGTGTGAAAGTCTGGAAATGTTTGTTGCACATTGTACATAGAGTGAAGTGGCCAAAGACATTAGAAAGAGGTAGACAGGAGTAGATCATGAGAGGTCTTCAGAAAGAGTTCTCAGTATTTTATTGTTCGGGCTGATGACTGCAAACAGATCAATGAGTTAGAAATCTGCTTGCAGGTAAATAATACTAGTCGTGGTGCTAGAACAGGAGAAAGAAGATGAAGGGCAGGGCTGGAGGGAGGGATTAGGGCTAGGGGTGATTGAGCAAGAACTTTACCCAGCTGGGTAAGAGAAATTAGTTATCCATAGGAAATTATCAGACAGTTAGCAATTGTTGAGGTCAGTGACCATGAATTTATAGTGGCTCCAATATGCAGTCTATATGGGAGCTGGTTTTTTTTCCCAGCTGCCTGACCCTAATTCTGTGATTAAATTCCCATGTTGAAGTTCTCTTACAGTTTGCTGCAGTACTAGTTTGATCTCCTCTCCTCATTAAGTGCTTTGACGGGCTCATCTGGACCCTCAGATCCTGCAAAGAAATCTTCCTTTCTTGGCAAGACTTTGTTCTACCTCCCCGTATTCTACGTCATCCTGACTTGTTTTCACTTAGGCTTATTATGTGCAAGCTCTTCTTCAAGCCTGTCATACTTGCAGATTTCTTATTCTCCTTTTAACATACACAGCTGCCCTTTACTTGGTTATCTCTGCAGTGTAGAAATCTTGCTTCTAAATGTTCTATCAAAGATAATTCTGCTATGACGATGATGTGACTCAGAACAAAGAAACAGCGGAGGGGAGATTTGACTTTTTGTTCCTCTTTCATGTCTGAGTTGGCTCATCTGCCTAATTTACTCTGCCAGCAGGAATCCATTTTCTTTTGAAGATGTATTCCTCAGTTCAGATAAGAAATCGTATGCATGGTCTGGTCTTATTAATTTTAGTTTTAGAACACATTAGGATAAGGCCAAATTCTTAATTACTGTGTTGGTTAGTTTCCACAGCTCTTTGGCAATAAACTTTTTACCTTTGGGAAGCCTTTTAAAAAATGTTCGGCATAGAGTCTCAGTAGCAGAATGTGAAAAATCCTATGTAAACTGCTTCCCATTATTTAAAAAGTATTTAAAAAGTCAGAGACACAGGCCTACTAACCAAATACCAAACTTTTTTGTCCTCATATCAAAGACAGGCCTATCCCGTCAAAGCAGTGATGATTACTAATAATCCAGCTGTGGACATTTTGCCAGTATTTCTTCTCCATGAGCAGGCATATCCTAGAGGCAGAGCTGAGTGATAGGACATGTGTCCTTTAGTCGTAAAAGATGATGCCAGCCGCGTCCAAAAGGTTGACGGATTTGTGCTTGTACCAGGAGTCAGAGTCCTTGTTCCTCCCGGTCCTGGTTTGCGCAGTTTAGTTTCAGTTATTCTTGCGGATGTGTGCCAGCACCTCCTTGTGGTTTAAGTTTTATTCTCCCTAATTTCTAGGAAAGTTGTAGATCTTTGTATGTGGTTTTTAGCCATATTTTATTTTCCCTTTTGTGGTTTATCTTCCCCTTTCTAATGGTGCCCTTTGGAAAGAAGTTATATTCATTTTAATGAAGCTCATTTTATTTAATTTTATTTTGGTGGTCATTGCTTTTCATGTCCTAAGATTTTCTTATGTTAAAGGTAGTGATTCTCCTGTCGTTTTCTTCTAGATGTTTTTTTGTTTGTTTGTTTTACCTTTTCCATCTAGATGATAATCCTTCTGGAATTGATTTTTTGTGTCTCGACTATAATGCTAAAAGCAGAGATACCCAAGTACATGAGTATTTAGAGCCTATACGTCATAGTGGCGTCCATTTTGTTGTTGTTGTAGTAGATGTAAAGTAACGGTTGATATCCAGAAAGGAAGCCTGACCAGCCTGTTTTTCTGTAAGATTGTGTTTCCCACTCTTGATCTTCTGCTTTCCTATGTAAATTTGGAATCAGATGGGCAACCAACAGGTGACACTTTCAGAAGCAGTAGCACCTGGACTGTCTAGAAAGTGGGAGCCCATCGCATAGCCTTTATTTTTACTGCTGTTCCTGTACCTCTGGCATATATTCCTGGCCTTTTGGCATAGCAGAACTGGCTCATTTAAATGTCTCTAGAAGCCAAGCATAATGTCACACACTTGTAACCCTCACACCTCAGAAAGCTGAAACAGCAGGCCTGTCTTGAGCCTGAGTTCAGCCCAGGGTACATAGCAAGTCCCTGTCAGTGTTGATGTTGTTTGGTCTTTTGGAGACAGGGTCTCCGTAGAGCCACAACTGGCCTGGAACTTACTATAATAGACCAGGCTGGCCTGGATACCTGCCTGCCTCTGCCTCCTGAGTGCTGGGATTAAAGGCGTGAGCCACCATGCTAGGCACAAAAACCCTGTCTCAGAAAGCAAACAAAAAGTCTCAAAAACTTAACTGTAAGGAGAACTTGAGTCACCTGTGAGCAGTGTGCTTCCTGTCTGCCTGTGCACTGTCCTTTTCAGTGTTCGGTTATCCCAGGCAGTGTTGGGTAGGAGTGGAAGGAGCCTAAGAGCAGGCTTCCTTCCTTCATCTTGTTTGTAGGAAAGCATCCTGTATTTCACTATATAAAGTGTGCAAGCACAGGGTTTCCATAGCTGGCCTCTCACCGTGAGGGCGTTCTCTTTCACGCCACATTTGCTGTTTCTATCTTGACTTGGAGTTAAATTTTGTCAGAATTTTTTTCTCTATCAACCTAATGATGTGATTTTTCTCCATTTTATTAATACGATGGATTACATTGATTTTCACACATAGGTCAAATGTGCATTTTTAGAATTAGATGCCTGATCTATGTTTATATATGTTGGGTTTGATTTATTAATATTTTGTCAGTTTTCTTTTTTCTCTCTTAACGTTTTGTCAAATGTTTCATTTTTGTGCCATTCTTTTAAATGTGTTTTTGCCTCTCTATTTTCTGAGTTTGTATAAGATTGGTATAGTGTCTTTTTTTTTAAGTGTTTGCTAAAATTCACCAGTGACCCTATCTGGGTTGACAGGGTTCTTTTATGAGGGGTAATAAAAGATCAAGCTTTGTTAATAGATACTAGGTTGTTTAGGTTCCAGTTCTGTCCATTTCACCTGGGCTGTTGAATTTATTGATACAAAGTTGTTCATAATATGTACTTACTACCCCTCTGATGTCTGTAGACTCTGGTAATATTATGGTTTTGTTTATGGTACATGGACTCTGAAGCGCTTATTGAATATGTGCTGTGATATCTTTCATCGGTTTTGGTACATTCTTAGTCAATATCTCAGACTATTTTTCTTCGAAAGGTATTGGTACTCCTCATTCTCTAGCCCCACACTGCATGGGTTCTGAAAAATGCCCCCCTCTCTTCATGTATCAGTCCATCTTTTTGCATAACCACCAGCTCTGGCACCCAAGCTGTGAGGCAGGCACCAACCTTTAGGTAGCAGGCTCTGAGCCCATTTGGGGAGAGGAATAGGGCGCAGGCTTGGGAAGAATCTGTGTGGAGTGAGATGTGTGTGTGTGTGTGCGTGCGCACGTGCACGTGTGTGTGTGCGTGCACGTGTGTGTGTGTGTAGGTATGTGTGCACATGTGCATGCTTTTTTCTTTTTACCATTGGGGACTGTTGAATTTGGGGCATTTCTCTACAAAAAACAACCTCCTCTCCCCCCAGGAGGGTCTGGCTGTAACTCTAAGCCCATTAAAAAGGTACTTTTTGCATGAAGAGAACCTCACCCAGACAGCTGGCCAAGGTGCGGAAGTGCGCCTGGGCACGAAGACCCCAGATTCAGCCTGGGCCCCAGAATGAGGGGGTGGTAGGGTTTCCAGGGCTAATGTATTGTTCCCCAGCCCCATTGTCCCTTGTTTCTTTGGGTGAATGTGGGGGTTGGGCCTCACGGTACCTAGGAGAAGCTGAGGACGAGGATGTTTACTTGGTATGTAAATGAATATTTGTATGATTAAATTAGCACATACATACAAAAAAATACATTTTTCTGTCTTATTTTCTTTCTTTTCCTCCTGGAAGTTCGGACTTCCTCAGTCTCCCTGTGTCTCCTAATCATCACTCTAGATCTTCCCTCCCTCTGCCAGTTTCATTTGAGTATTTTCTTGTGGCTTCCTTCATAGTCCGTGAGACGGTTGAGTCTGCCGTTGTCCTCAGTAGTTGGGCTCCCAGTTTTTCATATTCATCTGAGGGATTTACAGCTTTTAGAAAAGATCCCAGTTTTCTGTGAGAATGTTTAGTCTTGCTTTTTGTTTCCTTGAGGATAGCTGTTAGACCCTGTGTCTGATGACTGTAGTATCTGAAGACCATGCTCAGTAAGGTTGATTTGTCTTTGCCAGGCCTTATCTCCTGATTCACTCTTGTTACCATGATGCAGCCCTTTATAGTCTCAGCCTAAAAATAAGGACATTCATCTGGCTTCTCCTAAGGCCATTCCCAAGCTCCGTCCTAGTACCATGAAGCTATCACAAATACTGCTTATTTTCTCAATATGCTCTTCAGGAATTATTAAACTCAGGAGCAAAGTGACTTAAAACATTAAGTCATTAAACACCCCCAGATCTTGCCGTCTTTACCCCTCAGGTCGTTTCAAGCCTGTATCTCTAATATTTTACCCACTTTTTCTAATTGCCATCAGCAAGAGGTTGCACTAAGCTCC
This sequence comes from Eospalax fontanierii, assembly GCA_035773235.1. Lineage (NCBI taxonomy): Eukaryota > Metazoa > Chordata > Mammalia > Rodentia > Spalacidae > Eospalax > Eospalax fontanierii. The sequence goes on from CM069545.1 coordinate 49,304,461, forward strand.
CTGCTCCACCATTCTCAGAAGAGATTGACTAGTCCAGTTATCAAAAACAATAAAATCAATGTGAAGTCCATCGATGCTTTTTAGAAAGTAAAAACTAAGAGCCAAATATTTTTCCATCTTGAGTACGAGTTAACCTAAAATGCAGTTTCCACATTTTCACTGAGTTTTTTAAACTTAACAATTAAAGTATTTATTGCATGCAGCTGCATTTAAAGCCATGCCCTAACAACAGCAACAAAAAGGACTGAACAATCTAGGCTATTTTTAACTAACAGAGAAATGTTCAGGAGTATAGAAGATACACCAATGTTTACATGAAAAACTCGAGAGTGTATCCCAGGAGTATTTTGAGGGATGAAAAGCCTGAGTGACTGACCTGTCAGATAGCTTCTACTTTATTGCTCAGGCAGGTCTTAGAGGAGCTGTTTGATGTTGCACAACTTGCAGAACTTCACCATAAATCAAAATTCTGCCAAGGTACTTTGCTTGGAAGCAGTCTCACTTAAAGGAGGGGAAGTATGTTTAAATTTTTTTTTTTATGGTTCAGTGCCGTTTTAACTTTTAATAGTAACTGTGGACTCTTCCAGCAGATGACCTCTAGTAGCACTTCTCTAAGTGTCTTGCTCATCTTCATATTCCTGCTTTTGGTACAGTACATACTTGTTAAAGTAATAACTGTCTAGAATCCTTGAGAAACCATTCTGAATAAATAAGAGTTAAAATTTTACCTACTGTAAATGAAATGGCCTCTACCAGTATTACCCAGCATCTCCCATTAAGCATCTGTCATCTCTGTGCAGGTACTCTCCTAAGCAGTTTACCTGTTTTCTCTCATTTGACCTTTCTGGTAATAGAATGAGATAGCAAATGGTATCTTCACTTCGTAGGGTTGTGACTTGACCTGTGTGAGACAGCTTATACAGTATAAGGACTCAGTTAGCATCCAGTTCCATCTGACTCCACAGCTTATGTCTGAAATCATTGTTATTATTGAAAGCTATTATAAATGTATTTGCCTTTTAAGAAACAATGTGGACATCATTTCCATTTGAAATAATACTAATGTATCATTTATCAGAATGCATTATAATAAGACTTCCTTATATTCCTTATATTACAATTGTCTTTTAGTTAGACTTGTGAGAATCTTGTCTTAATCTCTGAGTATATTAGTGGGTGGGGAAGAGAGGAAGGGGGGGGAGAGAGAGAGAGATCCTCACCCTCACCTCCCACTTTGAGACAAGGTGTCTTGTTTTGTCACTTGTGTAAGCTAGGCTAGCTGGCCCACAAGCTTCTGTGGATTCTCCAGTCTCTGCCTCCTCTCTCCCTGTAGAATCCCTGGGATTACAGATGCATACTACCATATCCAGCTTTATGTGGGTTCTGGGGATTAAACTCAGTTCCTTGTGTTTACACAGCAAGGTCTCAACCCAGAATCTTAGGAACTCTATCTTGGGGGCTAGAGAGATGGCTCAGTAGTTAAGAGTACCAACTGCTTTTGCAGAGGACCTGGGTTTGGTTCACAGCACCCAGGTGGCTGGTAACAACCACCTGTAACTCCAGTTCCAGAGGCTCTAATGTCTTATGGTCTTCCAAGGCATTGCACACACATGATGCACTTACGTTCATGTAGGCAAAACACTCATATACATAAATATAAATCAAACAAAATGTTTTAAAAAGAACTGTTCTTGTTAACTCTTGTGTCTTCAACCTTCCATTTAGGTTGAAGTTCATAGGGAAACCTTTAATAAATGTCTGCTAAAATAAATTTTACATGCATGAATTAGTGTTGTTATGGTTAAAATTACTTACCGTGAGGTACTAAAAATATAGAAGCAGAAATAGATGTGGATTATTATGTGTGAAGCTCATAGAATAGTGTTGAATCTTTGTACTTGAACCTTTCTTTGACAAAAGCCTCTGGCACTTTCTTTTTTCTCATTTCTTTCATCATCTGATTAATATATACTAATATATCAGACAAAAGACTGCCAACAAATTAAGGAACATGCAGATCCAAAGTAGCTTACGATCATTTTTCACATGAAGATTGCATAGCAATATCTTTTTAGGTTGTTATAGGAAATCACCTGGTTCTGAACAAAATCCTCTTTACATCCTGTTTATATTGACATGTCAGTCTGATTTATGCCTCAGCACAGTGAATAGCTTCTATCCAGTTCTTATTTTGCTAGTGTTCTTAGTTCGTGGAGTAAGGAGGAATAGCCTGTCATGCAGGCTATTATCAAATCAGTACCATCAGTGGGACTTATAGAAACGTCTCAGTCAATATTCCCCTAACAAGCATTTCTTCTTTCCTGTTTTCTTCTGGGATCACAGCTGCATGTGTGTTCTCAGATGTTCTGTTCTGCCTTTTCACATGCTCTTTTCTTCTTTGTCATTGTCATCTTTCTTCCTTCATTTCACCTTGGGATGATTTCTGTTGCTCTGTCTTTGAAGTTCAGTTTCTTTCTTTGGCTGTAGCAAGTCTAAAGTATTCTATAGTTACATTACTAGACTTTTTGACCTTTAACGTTTTTATTTCATTCTTAAAGTTGTCTTTCTTCTGAGATTCCTTCTCTATGCATACATGCTCTCTGTCTTTTCCACGAGATCCTTCAAGATAAATGATGTTTTGAAAATTCCCTTTTGGGGAACTGGAGAGATGGCTCAGTGGTTAAGAGCACTGGCTGCTCTTGCAGAGGGCCCAGGGTTCGATTCCCAGCACCCACATGGCAGCTAACATTACCTTCCAAAACTTCAGTTCCAGGAGATCTGATAACTTCTTCTGACCTCCACCGGCATTGCGTGACTTGGTGTAGGCAATATACACTCGTACACATAAAATAAAGATAACAAGTAAAATATTTTTAAATTCCCTTTCAATTTTTCAGCAAATATAGGCACTATCTTACAATCTTTACAGTTTCGTTGTGTATGAAGTATTTCTTAGTCACCGTTTTCAACATTTGCCGGCCACTTACGTTTCCCTGTGTATTGTCTGTTAACATCCTTTGCCATTTTCTTACAGAATATTTCTTTGTCTTACTGATTTATATTGCACAATAATATGAACTGTAAATCTATTCTCCTAACTATAGCTTGCTTTTTCACTTCAAAGAAGAGTTTTATCATTAACTTTCAGTAGTCAGATTGACTGTTATTTTCCTTTATGGTTGTACTTGTATCACTAGCTGGAAACATCATTCTTCTACCCCAGTTTCTTCTGAAAGCTTTAAAGTTTAGCTTTGCATATTAAGCCTGTTGAGTCTTTAACCATCTAGAGTGTATTTTTGTTTAGTGTATGAAATGGTGAATCTAATAGCTGTCTTTTATTAACAAAAAAAATTTTCTTCACTCCCCTGAACTATAATGCTATTTCCTTCATATGTCACATTCTCACGTGTGAATGTGTTGGTGACATGTTAGTCTATCTGTATATCAACAGATTTTTGTTGATGTTTTCCTAATTACTGTTATACCCCACGTGTGTAAACAGTAAATGAGTATTCGTGGCATTTGATAAGCTCATCCTAAAATTCATTTAGAAAAGGAAAGGACTAACAATAGCCAAGACTGGGCCAGTGAACCAGCTCAGTGGGTGAAGATATCTGCTGCCAAGCTGATGAGCTGAGTAAAGATATCTGCTGCCAAGCTGACGAGCTGAGTTCAATACCCAGGATTCACATGGTGGAGGGAGAGAACTGACTCCCAAAGGTGGTCCCTCTGGCCTCCACATAAAAGGTACCCACACACACGCACACAAAGAAAGAAAGAAAGAAATGAAATCATTTTAAAATTAAAATATCATACTGACTTTGCTTTTAAAATCTTGGATCTTAAAAAGGGTTTTCAAGTTTTTGAAAAATAAAAGTTTCCTTATGAATTTGGAATCGTTGGAAAAGCCTCACACACAAAGGGGCAGACAAGATGCACTAAGCTGCATCCAGTAGTTAGCACAGGAAAACACCAAAATGAGAGCAGAGCAGCCCAAAGCATCCAGGAGCTCGCCACCATAGAGGACAAGCGAAGAAGGAAGATCAGGCCAGAAGGCCGCTGTGATAGAAAGTAGCGGCAAGTGCGGGAGAGGCCTTCCCATCTTCCTTGAGGCTGTCTTGTCCTTTTGATAGAGACCTGCTTTTTTCCTTTACTCCGCATTATTTAAGCAGTGATAAGATCTTGGACGTGCTGCTGTTCCCTAACATCATCTGTTCTTACCTGCCGTTTTCCTGTGCAATCCACCCATGTAGCGCCCACACCACTCACTGACTAACTAGGAGCACCGTGCTTGGCCCTGACCGCTGTTTATCCAGATCATTTCTCAGAGTTGTTTTTACAGTGGATGACCTTGAGGAGGGGAGATACAATCTCCCTTCAAAGCAGAGGATTTGCTTATTTTCTCCTCTAAATAGTGGGTACTCAAAGCAGAGTGTCACTCTTCCCTCCCATAACCCACTAATGTACTGACCTGTCTATACCTGTGTCTACTCACCCATAAGGAACCAGAGCTCAGGGAGCCATTGCAAGCATCTGACACTAGCTACTGAGTTTAGTATAAGTAGCCTTTCCTTAACTGCCCAGGCATCTCAGGTCTCTTCTCAGCATCAAAATAAACCCTAAACCCTTAGTTCTGACAAGACTCTGAACTCTAATCATGGTCATCCCGTTGATCTGTTTGTCTGGGATTTGCCTGGAACTGAATCCATCTGATAGATTGACTTTTCCCTTTTTGCTGTTAGCCCCTCTCCTACCGCATGAATATTCTGAATATTGGGCATGACTTAGAGGGAGGCCTTACTCTTAGAACTCTCCAAAAAGTTGCAGGAATTATATGAAAAGCACCCAGACTTCTAAACCAGATATTCCAGGTATTAACTTTTTGCCTTGTATCACTTATTGTTTACTGTGTGGTGTTATTTACGCTGGGTGGTGGTGGTGGCGGTGGTGTCATGTGTGTCTGCGTGTGTTGTACACTTGCACTTTTTAGTTGCTTTTTGCACATGTATATGTGTAGTATGCATGTGTATGTGTGTTCATGTGTGTGATGTGCATGCATGAGTGTAGGTGTATTCATGTGTGTGAACTGGTTCATGTGTATGCTTGTGTGTTTGGATGTCCGCGGTTGTTGTTGGCAGTCCTCCTCAACCATCCTCCACCTGTGTCTGGGCAGGATCTCTTGAGCTTAGAACTGTGTCTGCCTCCCTCCCTGTAGGCCATCACCCCCAACTGACATGTATGTGGGAGCTGGGGGTCCACACTCCCGTCTTCAGGCTTGAGCAAAGCATTTGCCAGCCCTCAAGTACCCTTTTTAATAAACCTTTTGAGAGTGCTTTATAGACATTGAGGCTATTCATTTTTTTATGTAAGCTTTACACTGAGGTCCACCTTTTCCCAAATTCCGTTCTGTTGTGAATAATATTAGCCCAAAGGGATGTGTCCTTAGAATGCCTTGGAGAACTTAAGGGACTTGATAGTTGAGAGTTTGTGTGCCTACTGTTTTTCCAAGGAAATGAGCATTTCATCTCATGAGAATAATAATATTTTATATGATGATTCCAAATGAATATAACACATTACTATCTTCAAAGCATGCTTATTAGAGGTACTGTTAAAATTGTTTTATTTCATTCCATCCCCAGTGTCAGGTGTAATAAAGTTTCATGTTCTGCTGTTAATTTCGAATGAATCATTTTAAAATTATAACTGTCTCAAGGACTGTAGATATGTTAGTGATGTATGGTTTGCATTAGAAACCTGATCATCATGTTGGAAACACTTGCAAGTGCTAACCACATACAGATAGTGATTGTGACTGGCAGTAAGAGGATGTGGTACCAGTCTTGTGTGCTTTAAAAGAGCATTCAAAAAAATTGATAAAGACTAATTTTCTAATTATTTGGGATTCTGTACATGTGGCCTGGGTACCACTGTGATACCAGGTACATAGACTGGAAGCAACACTCAGAGTGTTTCAGTGACAATTTATAAATTCAAAAGTAAAACACAATTTTATTTTGGCCTCATAATTTATAGCATGGAAACCTAAATAGAGATGAGCAGAACTTGTAGCCATTTTGCCTATGCTGGTTTAGAGACTTTGTGCCAGGTGCACATTAACTTCAGTTAGTTTTATGAAACAAAGAGGGACCAGAGAGATGGCTTGGTGATTAAGAGTTGTACTGCTCTCACAGAGGACCCAGGTTCAGTTCCCAACACGCATATTGGGTCACTCACAACCACCTGTAACTCCAGTTCCAGTAGGGATCAGACACCCTGGGCACTTCATTCACATGCATAAACCCACACACAGATAGACGTAAATTTAAAAAACCCACTAGTTTTTGTTAGGATTGAAATTTCCTACTGTGATGAGCGCATAAACAAGAGTATCAGATTAACTAAAATTACATAGAGGCCACCTTCCTAAGAAGAGAGCCTGCAGCTTCTTACCATAATTTTATATGTGAAAAGGCAAATAACAAATGATTCTATCATAGCTTAGTAATGGAGTATCAGAATTACACTGTTAAAGAAAAGGCTGGAGAGCTCTTGATCTGTATGGAGGGCATAAAATTTATAAACTACATAATGAGCATGCGCATACCGCTACTCGTTCTAAAATGTGCACTAACCAGGGCAATTGAGCCACTGCCTCCTTGCCAGTTGTAATTACTACCATAAACTTTGCTTATCATCACTAAACATTTCTGTTTTGTTACACACTTACTTTATATGTGTACCTATATGTAAAGAAGATGTATATACCCTGAAAACGGCATTATGTAATGGGACTTTCCAATTTTGAACCCATGGTGCATTATTTTTCCAAAGTTTGCATTTTTTCTAGCAGGGCAGCCATGGTGATGCATGTTGTTTAGTTGGCTCCTTAACACTGCCAGAGAAGTGTACCAGTGGGGAAACAGACTGTAACATGATTTCCTTTCTTGCTAATGGCATTTGCTAGATGGAACCATATGAAATTTCTGTTTAACATTGATTAACATTTTAACACTGTGTTCATGTATACTTAAAGCAATGTGAGTGCCATGCAGGATGAGCCTTCCCAGTGTCCCTTAGACACACTAAAGAACAGAGACGGAGTGTACAGCATTGATGCCCCTTTCAGAAATGTGACCCTAGCAATACACTCTTGGGAACCAGAATGTAATAATTCCCATGGAGAGGCCAGGGACATGAATCTCACCACTATAAGAACCCATGAGGCAGGACAGGAAGAAGTAAATGTAAAGACTGGCTTCTGCTGAGGGAAAATACATGCCTCTACTACTGTGTGTATGGAGCTACAGGCCTGAGGCCAGGAGAGAATACATGGTGTGTCTGCTGGCTAATTCTTCTAGCAGAGCCCAGAAGACAGCTGACAGTTGGGTCTAGCAAACTAGAACAATTTTGATGCCAAAAGGGGTGGACTCAGATCCAGACTGAACGTTTCCTCCACCCCTCCCTCCTTTTTTTCCTAGAGAAAGGGAAGGCCTGTCTGAAAGGGAGAACTCACCTAGCAAAGTGCTGGGAAGCCATAGGGTGGCCTAACAGCACCCTCAGCCCCTCTGGCTCCCACCTCCAGGGTTGAAAGCTAGGAGAGAGGGCAGACATAGAATGGCTGAGGGCAGTGGCATCTTTGTTGACCGTTACCATTGGTTACTGAGGTTTTACCTCCTGCTATAGTAAAGATTACAGTCACCGCAATCATGCTGGGTTATAGATAAAAGAAAGAATGGAGCTGAAAGAAGACACTGAAGAAAGAAACCCAAGAGAACTGTTCAGGAGGCATTTTCCCAGCTTTGAAGGAGGGGAAAGGGCTAACTAATCACACCTAAAGGTAAACAAGCAGGTGATTAAGCTACAGCCAAAGGGCAGTAGGACGCAGCCCTGAGGCTATATCATAAGACAAAGAAAAGCATTAAAGAGAATCCTTATTTATATAGGTAACACAATTTTTTAAGAGTTGAGGAAACAAATTCTTAATCCTATGCAAATAATCCCAATTATGCAAACATAAATACTTAAATATTTCAGAATATCCAGATCATGGAATTACCTTTTTTTTCTACAAGTTTATATGCAGTTTCTCCCTAAAAACATTAATTTCAAAAATTATATTTGAAAACATTTTATTATTATTTTTTTTTTCAGTCCTAGTGTTGAAACCCAGGGCCTGTGCGTGCTACACAAGTGCTCTCCACTAAGCTACATCTCCAGCTAGAGTTTTTCAAAAAGTGTAAGAGTCATCCTCTGGGTCCAGACTGGGGTAGGAAGGAAAGCAAGAAACACAAATATAAGTGTAAATGTGCCAAGATGTAGTTGCAGAAAGACCGCATGATAGGGAGACACAGACGTTACTTTTATAGTCTCCATTCTCTAGAATACAATTCCTGTCTTCCACGGCTTTCTCCTCATGACCTCAGACTGACTCTGTCTAGTTTATGGGTAAATTTTTGCAATCCTGCAGCATCCCTGTACATTGCCCACTTCTGGCTTCTCTGAACAGAGGCTGATGCCTTTTAGTGAGCTCATAAGCTAGCCACCGAGGGGACTTGTCACTGCAGTTTATTCTGTTAACCGTAAAGATTGGAAAAGCTTATATGGAAAGAATGATGATGAACAAATGATTTTTGTCATTTTGCCGGTTGGGGCCAGAGTCTGAGATGGCTGGCGGATTAATTTTATGGCTTGCGGTGTCTGTCTTTTAATATGGAAAGCCTGTAAGGGATATCTCAATAAGCAATGCTTGAGACAGGAAGGAGCGTCATGTTTAATCCCGTGGCAGAGACAAGCAGAGCTCTTCCAACCACGCTGCTGCATGTTCTCTGCCCCTGACGAACCCTGTATTTTTTCCTTGCTAAAACTCCCAGTATTCTAGATGTAGCCTTTTGAGACCCCTAGATAAATAGTGCCAGACAGTCTGTCTAATACAAGATCTAATTCTTCTAGAAATAAAGGAATAAACGAGAATCTGAGGTTAGAAATCAGAGGTACGAAACAACCTCTGATTAAACAAGCCAGTTTAAGGTTAAGAACACTTGAGTTTCTTGGGAAGTTGATTTAAGGAAAGTAAACATCCTAAGCCTACAGCTTAGTTCCTTCATTATTCTAGTATCAATTACCTTTTAGACATATTTTATGTGCTTCTGTAATTTATCAATGTATTTTATTAGACCTTGATTCAGACTCTTTAGCAGAAAATGATTATCTTTTCAAAGAAAATTATAATATGGGGTTCTTTCAAAAAATTCTATTTTTAATACCTAAAAATACTGCTATCAAAGTGAATTTTTTCATTCATAGCAGTACCAACTATTTTAAGATAACATGAGACCTCAGTATTACTAGCTAAGGTAAAAGTACTAAACTCATTCTCCTTCATGAAATCCTGACTGCTATAAAAACAGGACTTATTAAAACAAGATCAAATAAAACTTTTCCTGCTATATTTTTTTAAAAGCCACTCTAGTTAAATGTCAAAACACCACAGATACACTTTCTAAATGATGATACTTTTAAATAAAATATTCATAGCCTCCCAGTTTAAGTGCTGAAGATTACCATAACTCTCAACAGAACAACAAACACTAATTAACATGTATGTGACAGACATTAGCATAAATTCAACAAATACTTGCATAGCTCCATGGTGAAATATAAAAACAATATGATTATTTTTTTTAGTCCATTCATTTTGTCCTGATGCTGCCTAAATCTCCAGAGTTCCCAGTTTCCACTGAAAGGTCACAGGTCTACTTTGTGTTGGGATGGTAGTTCACGTCTTTAACTGAAGGAACTGTTTGCATGTTCCCACCCCACATCTTACTTTGGTGCACACATTCTTAAGAGCCGGTGACATGAATGTTCACCGCTCTCCTACACGGTATTCCACAACTGTTAGCCTGTGTTGGCAAGTGCTTAGGAAACCAGTGTGAGAAGCTGGTAGCCGAGTTCAGTCCGCACTGACCTCCCACAATGGATGATGCAGTAATGAAGAGGTATAGAAAGGAGGCTCTAGGCCAGAGAGGTGGCTCAGCAGTTAAGAGCACTGGCTGCTCCTGTAGAGGACCTGGGTTCAGTTCCCAGCACTCACATGGTGGCTGACACCACCCATAACTCCAGTTCCACGGGATCCGACACCTTCTTCTGACTCCACGGGCACTGCACGACAACACTGTGCACTTCCGCACATGCAGTCAATACACTCTTACACATAAAATAAAAATAATTAAAAAAAAGAAAGTAGGCCCATGTTGCCCAGAGATGAATTGTGATTTGAAGTAGTCTCTGATGTCTGTATCACTTGGCAAGTGGCTTGACTGCTACAGTTCCATCCCACAACTGAATGCCATTTCTAGCCCCTGGGACATCCAAAATAAACTCTGTATTAAAAGAGGGAAAAGATTATAAAGAAAAGTGCTGGGGGGCGGGGGGGCTCAGTCCGAAAGGCACTGGTGAGTATGAAGACCTGAATTTGAAGCCCAGAACCCTCATAGAAGCTGGGCATGGTAGTGCACATCTGTAACACTTGCGATTACGTGACTTGAGTTCTATAAAGTAGGGGTATATTACCTCCTACCCTAGAGATGATTATGAAAATGAAATGACAGAGTACATGTGAAATATCTAGTGTTTTTACTCCACAATAGAAACATTTTATCTTATTTTAAATGTTACACAATTTTAAAATTAGTTTTAGATTGTTAAAATGTAATTTATAAAATATTTTTATTTTATGTGTATGACTATATTGCCTGCATGTATGTAAGTGTGCCCATGCTGTGCAGTGCCCACAGAGGCCCTAAGAGGGTGTTGGATCCCCTGGAACTGGAGTTATGGATGGTGGTTTACTGCCATGTGGGTGCTAGGAATCGAACCCAAGTCTTCTGCAAGAGCAGCCAGTGCTCTTAACCACTGAGCCATCACCCAAACCCTGTGATTTATTTTTAAAAATAAGCATTTTTTTCTTCATCTTTTTAAAATGTTATTTTTGCGTGTGTGTGTGTGTGTTCTTGTGGGTGTGGGTATGGCATGCTTGTGGATATCAGAGGACAACCTCAGTGTTGGTCTTCCCCAGCCACGTTGTTTGAAGCAGGGTTTCCTGTTATTTGCCCTGTTGGGCTGGTTGGTCTGGGAGCTTCCTGGGATTCTTATCTAGCCATAGGAGCACACCACAGTGCTCTGTGTGTGGACTCTCAAGGTACCATAGAGAAAGGTACAGAACATCTGGCTCCGTGTGTTTGCGTTAAAACTGTGGTCCAGATCCTTTAAACTTGTGACTTGCAATCACCCATGAAGTAATTGATAGTATTAGTGTTTAGACCCAAATAGACTCCAGTGGCCATGATGCTTCAAGTAGCAAATGTTTCCAAGGTTGGGGGCCTGACGGGTTAAGCAGTGGGTGTCTCCTTTGACTAGACTTCTGCTAAACCCAGCAGAATTGGTGGCTGTGGTTTGCATTACTGAACCTCCGGTTCTGGCCTGGGTGTACACAATAGCAGGCCATTTTCCTTTACCTTGCTGATGGGTGGAGAACTGCCTCTTTAGAAGCATTCTGCGGCTCTACTAAAGTTTTGGATTCAGTGATGCGATTTTTCTGCCTTCTTCCACAAGATAGTAAACATTATGTAGTCCCAGTAAGGCAAGGCCAGTTAATGACCACAGAAAATCCCACTAAGACAGACAATCAAGAAATAGGGAAGAAAATTATTCAGCCTGTACTTGATGCCTTATAAAATAACTGAATGCATGGATAGAAAGTAACATTCCTGCTTTGTCCTTTGCCTAAAGCACTCTTTGAAAGATTGCCCTGGAGGAGCATATGATCATGGATTGTAAATTCCTTTGAAACATACATTTGCAAATGAGGTTAGGAAGTCTCTGAATGACTTGCTATTTGTAAGCATGGTCTACCTTCACTGTAAATTCAGGACCACTGTCTAGGGTGAAGCATGTTCTCCAAACAAGAAATAAGACTGGACTGCTCAGTTGAGGCCGGGAGGGAGGAGGCACAGGAAGATTTGGAGAGTTCTCTCTACTACTGAAGAAGAGAAGTAATCAAGCATTCCTAATATACTGGCCAGGACCTCAGAATTAGGACTGTTAGGAATTGCAGAGTTCTGACCAGGGTCTACAAGGTTACCGTCTGTATTAGTTACTTTGTGTTGCTGTTCTAAAATGCCATGACCAAGGCAGTTTATAAAAGAAGAGTTTATTGGGCTTACAATTCCAGAAGCGTAAGAGTCCATCATGGTGGGGAGACATGGCAGCAGAGGTGGCCAAAGCAGAAAGCTGAGCACTCACAGCTTCAAGCAGGCCCAGGAAGCAGAGAGATAAACTAGAAACAGGCAAAGCTAAAGTCCACGCCCAGCCACACCACCTGAGTTCAGTCATGGATATTATTCTAGCTGCCATGACAAAATACCTGACAAAAGCAACTCAAGAAGAAAAGGTTTATTTTGACTCAGGTACAGTCCACCATGAAGGGGACGTCATGGCTGGAGGGGTGTGAGGCACCTGGTTATACTGCATGCATAGTCAGGAAGCAGAGAAGTGAGTCTTGGTTCTCAGCTCACGTTCTCCTTTTTATTCAGTCTGGGACTCTAGCCCATGGAATGGTGCTGCTCATAGTTAGGGTGAGTCGTCACACCTCACTCATCTAGGAACTCTCTCACAGACATGCCCAGTCTTGACTCAGTGGTTCTAGAACCTGTCAGTTGACAATATTAATCACGGTAACCTTTGCTTTCATGTGCACAATCCCCAAATTTCCAGCTGTCAAAGCAAGAAGGAAAATTGAGATGTTTTACTCTGTATTTTATGCATTTTGAATATTGTGGCATTTGATGTCTTTTCAAAGTTAATACGACAGAGAAGTAGCAATCTAGAGGTTATGTTGTCACCCACAGACTATTCTATGTAAAGGAAGAGACCACCACCCCCCAAAAAGGTCAGGTGAGCTCCCCAGGGACTATAAGAAGAAAGGATTTGGTTCGTGGGGAATCTGTGGTTCAGGCTACTCTGCACCGGGAAGTCTGTTTGCAGCCGCGCACCTGGCTGGTTTCAACAAAAAATCGAGTCTCTACTTACGGTACAGCAACTTGACAGCTTTTTTCTATTTTCTTTTTTCTTTCTTTTCTTGTCTTTTTAAGACAGGGTGTCTCCCTGTAGCCTCATCTGGCCCTACATAGACAAAGCTGACTTGAGTCTCATAGAGATTCGCTTGCCTCTGCCTCCCGAGTGCTGGGATTAAAGCATCACCACACCTGGCTTTGACCACCAGCTATTCCTGAAGGATATGATTCCATATTGTGTCCACTCTACACAGCCAGTGAATGGTTTAAAGCTTCCAGTGACTTCAGTGGGGTGTCAGCCCAAACTGACTATTTTTCGAAGTCTTTGAGATAGGGGTTGGAGAGAGGCTCATTGCTTAAGAGCGCGTACTGCCCTTGTCAAGGTCGGTACATCAGACAGCTCAGAGCTACCTGTAACTCCCAACACCAAAGGGAGTGGACTCTTCTGGCCTCCACGTGCACACACACACACTCATGTGTACATGCCCAAACACACACACGCCATTAAAAAAATGAAAACAAATATTTAAGAGAAAAAAAAATTTTAAAGAAACAACTAAAAGTCTTTTTGTGATTCCAATGTGCAGTGAGAGAATACTGCTCTGATCGAACACAGACCGTAAGTTCAAGTTTGAGGCTGCTATGGTGGAGTCGATGATCATTTTAAGACTTGGGATATAGAAATGTAAGTGCTTCGTGTTCAGCCTTAGCCTTCTGTAGGCTTATCTAAGTGGGCTGTGAGGAAAGTTCCTGTGGAGAAAAACTGGAATTTCATATTGCCAACCAAGGAGCATCCTTATGAAACCGAGCTTGGATTCTGAGTCCAAATTCCAAATTGCAATTAAAAAAAAATTTTTTTTAAACAGTACTGGAAAGGTAGCTTAGCAGTTAAGCGCACTGACTTCTCTTGCAGAGGACCTGGGTTTGGATCCCAGCACCCACATGATGGCTAACAGCTGTCCTTCACTCCGTTTCCAGGGGACGTCTCTGGCCTCCACTGGCATTGCACATCATAGGTGCACTTACACACAGGCAGGCAAAACATTCATACACATCAAAACAAGCATTTTAAAATAAGTTTTAAAAAAGACACAAGGTCAAGCTTAAATCTATGTTTAAAATGCATAGATCTAATGTAGAAGAGCTGCATACAAACTCCAAAACCAATTTTCAGTATGTTCTTGAGCAAAAGGAGAGTAAACTAGGCCCAAGGCCTAATTATAAGCTGCTTCTTGGGGATGATGTCCATCCTTGAGATTTCACTTGATGGAACAACCACATTAAGTAGTCAAGCAGAACTCACGTTGTGCCCCCTGCTGCTCAGCAGTGTGACTTTGGACTCATTTTTCTGTCTGTACTGAGGGAAGGTGTTTTGTGGGCATTTCTCCTTTTGATGGTTCTATGAGAGCCTTCCCACCTCGTGGCTGCCCATCTGCTTAGTGTGGAACCCTGGGCAAGTCTGTCAGCCTCTCTATGCGTTAGTGTCTTCATCTGAAGAATTAGGAGAAAGATAGTAACCTGTTTTGTAGTGATGCTATGAGGATTTAATGAGGAGTACACATAAAACTGCACAGGGTGTCAAAGTTAAATAAGTGGTCTTTATGACTATGCTTATTCTGTGTGTAATTAACAAGGCACAGAGCAAAGTGCAGACCATCCAGCTCCACTGAATTAAACTGTGGTCCGGAGAGGTTAACTGACATCTGTAAGGTCATGCCTGTGTGTTTGGGTATTGGAACATTACACTGTGTCCTGGCCATGTTCCTCAGCCACCTAGACTCCATTGTGAAAAGACACAGTAGCTGGTCTTTGAATGTGACAACATTAAGGAATGTAGTGAGTATAGTCTGTTCCTAGTTTTAAAAACGTATGATTTCTCATTGGAAGCAACAGAACAAAACTTAGATAAATGTGCTTTTTAGGTAGACATCATACCTCACAAGAGAAAGAAGTAAAAAGGAAGAAATTTTCCAAATACAAAGGGCATACTTTATAGTTCCAAATATTCGCTTAATCATACTCCCTTATCTGGGATGCTCGGGGCTCTTTTCTCTATCAGATGTTAGGACTGGTTCCACCAGGAAACTTATTTACCGCCCATGTACGAGGGGCAGTGCTATCTCCTGGGAATCTTTTGATCCAATTAGAAAGGCCAGAGAACATGGGCATTGTAATGGTTTGAATATGAAATGCTTGCCGCAGGCTCCTGCGTTTGATCCCTCGGTACTCTTTGGGAGGTTATGGAGTCTTAAGAGAGTAATGCAGAGCTCGAGGAACTGGGTGACTGGACCTGGGCCTTCACATTACAGCGCAGTCCCAGTTCTGGCCTGAGTGGCTGCTTCCTGGTGGGCACCATGTAGCAAGCAGCTGTACAGGCTCCTGCTGACACGGGCCGAGTTCCACCATGCCTTCTCCGCCTCCGTGGACCGTATCCCCTGAATTGTGAGCCAAAATAAACCTCCCTTAGGATATTTAGTCACGGCAACAAAAAGTAATAAAGACTGGGACCCCACACTCTCCCCTCCACCAGTCATCCACTGCCTGTAGTAGGACCTTAGTCAAGTCCTCCAACTTTTCATTACACTGGCCTTCTCATTACACTGTGCCCCGGGGTGTATGAGGCCTCCTGGCCGTAGATTCAGAGAGACTATTCGGGTGATTGCCAGCATTGATATTAAACTTCCCGAGTTGAATCCCTGTTCAACATCTTGCTAGCTTTGTAACCTTGACAAGCCAATTTGCTTCTATGCGTCAGTCTCTTCATCTGTGAAATGAGACTATTAGTGATGCTGCGCACAGGCGTGCTGTGAGAATTCAACACATGACTGTAATTGTGTGGCACATCATTAATGCTCATGAACTATAACCAGAGTACCTATTACTAAAAATTCTCTGATGGTATCGAGGGAATCTTCTTTAGAACCTGGAAGGAGAACTCCTCTGTCAAGACAGTCCTGCTTCCGGAGATGGTGAGAGTCAGTGAGCCCACAGGAAGCAGGTTGGGAGGAACTGCTCAGGTTATGTGCTCATAGGAGAGGAGGAGGGAGGGAGAAGTCTCTGTGTCCCCCTGTGAAAATCTGTCCGGTAGGAAAGAACCTGTGGCCGTTACTCAGCCTCCTCTTAGTCGTGTTTCTGCAGCGTGTCGCGCCAGTGGTAGGAGACAGTGCACATCTCTGACCCCCAAATGTTAACTTTCTAGGATGACATTTTACCACCTGATTTTCCAAAGGATCATTTAGCAACAATCTCAAAAGAAGTCTAAAAACCACTGAATCAACCAGCAGCACATAGCCAACATGTTACACAAATGTACAGTGTTGTTTGTTTTTTCTGCATGTGTTTATTCAACATTTCCAAATATTTGCTGATCACCCAGCAGGTGACAGGCACTATAGCATTCTGTGTCCTGAGGGAAAGAAAAACACTGAACAAGAAAAAAAAATCATTTTCATGAACCTCACATTCATCTGAAGAAGACAGATTGCCTGTGATAGACGCAGTGATTGGTGTAGCAAAGAGGAAAAGAATAAGATAAAGGAAGGGAAATGAACAGGCACATTGTTAAGACAGGCAGAGGGAATGAGCACCACTGTGCAGCTCTGGAAGGCCGTGTGCAAGACAAAGAACATGTCAAAAGCAGAGTGAGGAAGGTGGGGGGAGACAGGAGGCAGCAGCAGCTGATCATGAGGCGGAACTCTCAGGTGGGACAAGAACTTTGGCTATCTTCTTGATGTGACAGGCAGACATTGGGAAGCTTTGAACACTAGAGTGATAACATCTGACAAGTGTCTGTAAAGATTCTGGTCGCCTCGTGAACAACAAACTGCAAGAAAGTGATAGAAAAGGCCAGAAACTCAAGAGACCATTGGAGCTGTCCAGGAGAGATGGTAGACCAGGATGGGAGAGAGAAGGGACTAGGGGGACTCATATGTGAGATACACTTTGATTGTGGAGTCATCCATCTGCTAAGAGAAGACAGTTCAAGACATGGTATGTCTGTGATTCTGTTAGCCATCCATGTGGTTGGTTATATGAGTCTGGAGTCCATGAGTTGTAGATATGAATAGAGGGATCAGCATGCAGTGTAGACCCATATTAATGAGATCCAGTGGGGAGAGGGGACAGATAGGAGGGAGGTCACTTGAAGCCTTTGGTCATATAGCGCTGAGGAGGAGGATGTGTACCAGGGACTGATTCAGAGCAGTCAGCAAACAGGAGAACAAGAGAGCTAGTCCTGAAGCCTAATGCTGGAAATGTGTCCAGACAGGGCATAGAGTGCTGAATGCCACGGTGAGGTGGGCACAGTAAGCCTCATTTGGAACTGCGTAAAAACACTAGACCCCACCCAGTATGTAGGACACTTGCCCTCTGCCCACTCCAGAGACTGATTATGGAAGGCTCACCTGATAGGGACCTGGAGAAGTTTTTGCTCCAGACTTTCTAATAATAACATAAAGGGTTTAATGAGACTGGTTGAGCTCACCCTATGCACTCAACTCTCTGCAGCTTGTTAAAACAGTTCATAGTTTTATTTTTAAAAATGGCACAACTACAGAATCTGTCTGTACATGCTGGAGTTTGGTGTTAACTCCAACCTCCCTGAGGAATCGGTCATGGCTTATCCTGCAAGCCAGAAGGAAAGTCCTGGCCCTAGCTGGGTCCTTCCTGTTAGTTGTCCTGGCTCTTGATGTTTGCGCACTGATCCTTATCTGGGTCCCATGCCAGTTTATATTGGAATGGCCACAGCTGGGCTGGCCTATTCCTTACAGAGAATTCCCATTCTGTTTGGACGGGCGCCTGCTCTGTGCCCGGCCCTCCTCAGCTGTGCTCTTCGCAGCTTGCTCCTGCGCAGACCCACGGAGCGCAGGAACTTCAGGAGGTTTGCGTTGCTTGGTGTCTCTTGAATGGCTTCTCTCTCCCTGCCGTGTGACAGTGGGAGGGCTTCAGGGCCTACCTGATTTTTGGCAGGGAAAGAACAACTTCTAAGGCAAGTTGCTATAGTTACCGAGTCTTCCCCACTGCACAGCAGCCCCTGACTCTATGCTACTTTTTTTGTGTTGCTCTTTCAAACATTCTCCTTGGGTACAGCAGCTCTCTCGGGTTTTGTTATTTAATCACTTTGTGCCCACTTCTGCGTGGGTTACATAGACAATGAGGTGCACAGGGACTCTATTATGGGGAGCATATGCATGCACCCACACAGTCATGCATGCATATTTCAAGTTTGACATGCCTGAAATCACAGATGTCTTTCAAGTAGGATTTCTCACACAGAACCCATTTCAGGAGGATTTCTGCAATGATAGCCAAGTGTATATGGAATCATTTTGTCCATTTCAGAAAAATGTTTGTGGCTATTTCTGCACACAAGTTAGGTGGTGGAAAACATCCCTGATTCTTTTCTAAGTAATTACCTGTTTTTGCTCTCGAGGGGGCAGGAATAGAAGTTGATTGTAGATGGAATGATTCATTCGTGAGCATTTTTGAAAGTTACTGTTTCAAATCGGACCCATTGTTGAGGTTTTTCAATTGTTTGTGCATGACTGTAATTACGAAAAATGGTGACATTTGGAGCCCAATTGAGTTCTTGTCTTATCTGACAGGCCCAAAAGTTCTAGGCAGAAATTCAGAAGATAACAACTGTGATCGGTTATACCTGTTACATGAACATCATGTCTTTCTCCTCACCCTCCTCTCACAGACACACACACTACAAGCTGGGACTGAAGTTAGTTCAGTGAACAGCGTGAGCACGGTAGCCGAGCAGGGCGTGAACCTGTGTAGCCCATCCCTGTGGCTCCCTGTCCCTGTCCTCTCTTGTCATCTGGCTTCTTCTCTGACCAGATGTTAATGGAGATGGGTCTCCTCTAAGCTAGGCAGTGCTGCTTCGGGCCTCTTGGTGGCAGCACTGGCCCTTTGGTTCCCACCGCTCATGCCCTCTGAAGATTGCTGCCTTTATATGAAGCATTGGTCCTAATGCCAGAGAAAGGAGGACTTCGTCCTTCCTGGCACAATGAGGTATGCCAGTGTGGGCTGCCCACAGACTTGCATAAAACAACACAGACACAGCTCTCATACACGGTAGGCTTCCGGGTCAGCTGGACAGGCTTCTATCAGCTGAAGCTAACAAGTGTGGCATTGAACGGTAAACAAGTTTCTCCAGAGACAAATCCAGCCAGGCCAGAGCAACCACCAGCAGCCTGAGAAGGCAGCCAGTGCTCTAGAATCTCGTATAAACCCTCTTCCAGCCCTTCTACCACTGGGCCTGAGCTCTCCAGGCAGAAGAGGCCCCTTGGCGATGTCTCCCTTGGCCTGCTTCCCCCGACTGCCCTGTCTTAGTCTGGATACTCACTGCTAGTTCCTGTCTGCCTGCCTCAGGGATCCAGTGTGGATCAGGGAGTACTTTAAGCTCTCAGGAAGAGGATATTCTGAGCATTCTCTTCTCTTTCCTGAGCCCAAGAAGACTGTCAAGCTCTGTTCAGTTCCTCCCTCCCTAGCTTAATTAAGCCTACCAAAGCTCCAGGCAGCTGGCTGGATCAGGGGTAGGACCCCACCCCATATTTCTCTTAGCAAACCCTGTGCTGTTTTTCAATGGCTAGAAACGATGTTTTTGTAGCCCTGGTTCAAATTAGTAGCTGCTTAAGACAGGAGGGCAAATGTAGTCCCTGCTGGTTCATCATGTGTCATGCATAGAGAACTCAAGACTATTTTCTTTCCAAGTAGCTCCTGAGCCCTGACGTTCTCCTTTGTCCCCAGCCCCTTGAAGCTCTGTTTGGTTGCCTCTGCCAGCTCCTTCTCCACCCAGCCATGAACCACTGGGTTTATCCAATCACCCTTCTCCCTTCCCACTCCAGCTGCTTCTTGGTGACCAGAGCCATTTCTAACACAGATGCGACTTCTAGTCCAGCGTTCCCATCACTGATTGCCAACTGCCTCTTTGACTGTCTCTAAGCTCCTTAAATGAAGCATGCCGGGTATCTTTATCACTCCTCACTTGATCTTCTTCTCTTACTACACAGCCGGGTATGATGCTGTATTACATTCCCCATCACTGTCACCAAATACATGGCAAAAGAAGCTTAAGGGAGGAGAGGATCACTGTGGCCCATGTGTTAGGGGATACACTCCCTGTGTATGGAATGGTATGGAACTGTGAGGTAGCTGGTCATATCACGTTAACAGACAGGAAGCAGAAAGCTCAACCCAGAAGGGCTAGAGCCTTCAAAGACCTGCTCCCAGAGACCCACTTGTGTTAACTAGACCACAGTCCCAGATGTTCTGCACCCTTCCTAAACAAGCGCCAGCAGCTGGTGACCAAGCATTCAAATGTGAGTCCACGACAAAGAAGCCACATTCAAGCTATAACAACCTCAAGCCTGTGCATTTTCCTGGATTCTTCCTTTTCTCTCAGTGACATATCACAGCTATACCAAATCTTATGGTCTTTATTTTATTTTTTAATTTATTATTTTTATTTTGTGCATATGAGTGTATTGTCTGCATGTATGTAAGTGCACCCATATCATGCAATGGCCACAGAGGTCAGAAGAGGGCATCAGATTCCCCTGGAATTGGAGTTACAGATGGTTGTTAGCTGCCATGGAAGTGCTGGGAACCAAACCTGGATCCTCTGCAAGAGCGGCCAGTGCTCTTAACCACTCAGCCATCTCTCCAGCCCTCATCCTTCTTAAGAAAGCTGGCCTGGCCGGTTGTGGGATCACATGTCTGTAACCTCAGGACTTGAGAAGCCTAGGCAAGAGAATCACAAGTTTGAGGCCAGCCTGGGCTACGTAGCAAGACACCATCTCAAGCAAATCAAACAAGAAGCTCTCATACCTGTTCCCTTCTCTACCTGCAAGGTCCAAGGTGCAGCCTTCCCACTGTTCTGGCTGACCTGGCCTCAGCTCACAGCAGACTCCGGCCAGGCTCCGCCCCTCCCTGCCTTCACTGAACCCAGTTCCTTAGTGATCTATACTCCTCTTACCTTGGGGTCCTAGCACAAGTTGCCCCTCTGCCTCGAGGCACTTCCTGCCACCGTGCACCCTTGCCCCAGAGCCAGTCACCTAGGGAAGCAGGCTCAGGTCCACTTAGCACATGCTTTGATGAACCACACACCTCATTTCTTCACACTTGGTTCATTTAACTTTTATTTGTCTTAATTCGGCAATGAGCGTTAGTCTTCCTCCCAGTCTTGTTGAGGTCTGTGAGGCCTTCACATTTCCTCCTCTCACCATGATGTTTCCAGCTCTGAAGCACAGTTTGGTTTGAGGCTGGAACTTAATGAATATCTTACTGAACACACACATGGAACAATGTAGGTCCCATGGGTCCAAGGAACAGGAGAAGAGCCCGGCTCCACAACCCTGGGAGGGAACCTGTGGGGCAAGGGGTACTGCCCGGCTGGGAAAGTAGCACAAGCCTGCAGGAACTGAGGCAGGGGCATCACAGACCTTGGTGTTTCTGACATGGGTCACATTCTCTTTGCTGTTGAACTCTGCTGCTATCACTCATCGGCCAGCAGAGGACGCTGCCGCTCCTCTGAACTGTGATGGTTGCCTAGCCTTGTGGAGCCAGGCCTGGGTTACAAGGGACTGACCCCATGCCTCTGCTCTGTTCAATCCCAGGACATCTCTAGCTGTAGATCCGTTGAGCCTTCTTTCCCCCCACTGTTCTGTTTTAATACTCCGGCATTTATCAAGAAAAGCACCGGATAGTCTAGAGGATTAGGTTCCCTGCAGGCAGTAAGATCTGTGCGCCTGAGAACCTAGAGGATGGAGATCCAGTGGGGGAGGGGAGCTTCTTTGCATCTTCTTCCTTAGGTTCCCTGGACCTACAGCCCAGAGCTGTGCTGTGGGAGCAGCAGCTGACAGGGTGGGCAGGCTTGATGACAGAGACTCCTTTCTGATCAGACAGGCCCAGGCAATTAGGGCACCCCCTCTAGAAGTCCCCAGCAAACTGCTGTTTACTCCTAGGACGGGTTTCAGTGTGGGGCGGGTGACTGTGGCTCCCAAAGGAGAGTTAGTAGCTGAGCTCTGACAGCAGATGGCATTTATACCTAGAAAATGCTCTTACTCAGAACTCTGACTTGAAAGAAAAGAACAGTGCTGCCCTCTCTCTGATCTTTTCAGGAACAGAGTGGAGGTGGGGGTGGAAACTGAGGAGCTATTGTGGGGACAGTCATCCTGGGGCCTCACTGAGGGTCTTTCCACCACAGGACTGTGCACAGGAAGCCCAGCCTCAGTGCTGAGAAGCTGCCGGCTAGTTAGAGCCCTCCCAGAAGCACGGACCTGAGATTCCTCCGCATTCTTGTCTCTGTGAGAGCAGGAATCCCTCAGAAAAAAAAGATGGGAAAGCTTGGAGATTAGAGTGATCAGAATATCATACACCAAATTTCTGAGTTGACTAAGTTCCTTAAGTTCTCAAGGCCTCAGTTTCTAGATGTATAAAGTGGGATTTCAGTATCAGTCAATACACACACACACACACACCAACAAAGACAACAGACCATTTCATTTTGGCCAGCCTTGTCCTTGGGAAGTGGGACTGGGATAAGTCTTGATCTGTCTTTATATTCTCCCTCCCATGGGAAGAGTAAAAGCCTCTGTGTTTCAAACTCTTAGAAGGAAGGTACTGGGTGGAGATAGTCCCAGTCCATCGAGGATGGAGGCCAGGTTTGTGCTGAGAGAGGCAGAGATGGCCCTAGTGCTAAACTGTTGGGTTCGTGGGACGCGAAGAGGAACTCCCTAAAGCTGAGAGGGGGATGGGCAGACGCGGACTCCATCTCACTTCTCTTTGTTTCCCAGTTGGTGATGTATGCATTCGGGGAGAGAGAGTATACATCACCGGCTGTTGCTTTGGAAATCCCAGGAGTGTGGGGCACCCATCTCCACACTGCAGAGTCCTCCAGAAGAGTCAAGTGGGGAGCCATAGGCCTTCCCTTACAGACTACCTGCTCTCTGGGCCATCGATAGGCTTCAAGAGAGGGAATTCTGCTCTGTTCCCTTCATCACTGACATCCAGTTTTCTACTTGCCAGATAGGAGGGGCCCAGAGTGATTCACTGATTCAGAGAAATGAAGAAATGAAGCAAATCTACAGACTCATTCCCACCTCTTATACCTAGCAGTGGAAAATCCATGTGTTGCCAGGCATGGTGGAGCATGCCTTTAGTTCCAGTACTTGGGAGGTAGAAGCAGGTAGATTTCTGTGAGTTCAAGGCCAGCCTGGTCTACATAGTGAGTTCCAGGCCAGCAGAGGCTACAGGGAGACCCTGTCTCAAACAAAACAAAGCAAAACAGACAAACAAACCAAAAAGAAAATCCATGTGTTTCTCTTCCTTACCCCTTTGCTAAGGGTCTTCCTAAACCTTGCAACCAGTTGAAAACTTTTCTTCTAGTAAAACAAAGCCAAGGAAGAACTTGGAAGCCATCCTTTGTCAGTTTTGCTAATCAGTCACGAACATTTACTAGTTACTATGTGGCATTCCTACCAAGACAGTTAAACTAATTCAGTCACTTGTTGACAAACTCTGCAGAAACAGAAGCAAGACAAAAATACATGTGTGGGAAAATAAACACACAAAAACAAGAGAAACAAACATAATCTTCGACTGTGTGGAGGACAGGGGTAGGCTGGGAGATGGGGTGGGGTGGAGGCTATAGTAAAGGGGCCAACTAGAAACAAGATTTTTTTCCCCTCTCTTTTAAACGGCTGTTATCCTTTTGTTTTCCAGTCAGGATCTTACTATGTAGCCTAGGCTAGCTGACCTCAGACTCAATCCTTCTGCCTTAGCCTCCAGTGCTAGAATGGAGACAAGTCATTGGAGGCCATCCTCGAGTCATCCTGGAGAAGAGCCCTGAGTTCAGAGGGCGGTGTGTGACTTATACTGTTCTGCACGGCAGCACAAAGTCCTATCAAGGCAGTAGAAGTGAGAACAGCTGTGGACCGAACAACCACCAGAGTCGCTTATACCTCCTTCCCATCCTTTCCTCCTCCCTTGGACTGAAGGATTTAAAGATCATACTGTGGCCAGAGGAGTTTCCTTGCTGCTCTAGAGGATCAATAATGATTCTGTGACATCTGGGATTCTCCAAGCTGCCACTGTTTTTTTCCCAATATGTGCTAAGAAGCAGAATGGGGGATGTATTCCTGGATAGAAAGAGGAAAGGAAAGGAGAGAATTCACAGCCGTGGCCAGATACAGTGTTTCCATGTTTTCTATAGCTGTAACAGAACTGGTTACTTAAGAAGCAAAGAAATTTACTTCTTGCACTTTGGTGGGGAGCTGGGAAAGTCTAAGGAGAGGGTCTACATCTCGTGAGGCCTCTTGATGGTGGGGACCCCCTGCAGTGTCCTAATTCCATGTAGGGCATCCCACCATAAGGCAGCACAAGTTTCTTAGCCTCTTTTCCTTTTAGTAAAGCCATGCCCCCATGCCTCATCCAAGCCTAATTACCTCCCAAAGCACGCCCCTGATACTCCCACCTTCAAGTCCCAAGAGTTTAGGACTGTGGGGATTAGGTTTCCAATACATAGAATTTGACACCACATTCAGACCAAAACAGGAACAAGCAAACCACATATTTACGAAGTGGCCAAAATATATTGTTAAACACACCAAGAATTTAAAATAATCACTGTAAGGAAACCCACAAATAAGATACCAGCAAGGATTTCAACATCGTACTAAGAGCCAAGCTGAACTACTGGGTTTGAAAAGTGCATAAATTGCCACAAACGGAAGAACACAGACACTGGGGAGCTGGGAGGGAGATACAGGTAAAGCACAGTTTGTGAGTGGAAGATCAGACCGAAAACCTCCCCTAAGCACAGCAGAAAAAGTTAAGATGAAAATATGTACTCTTCAAAACTAAAAGAAATTCACACAGAGGCCTAGAAAAAGCAAGTTAAAAACGAGAAAAGGTAATATTTGAAGGTAATGATGGAAACGCATTTTCTGAAATTAAGAAATTATGTTCAGCCAATCTGTTGATCACACGTAAGAATACAGTAAGGATATTTCTCAGACTTAGAAATCTTCAGAGTTTGCTCTGAGAAAAATCATACTGAAAGCACAGTGTTCTAGTAAGAAGACTAAATCCAGATGATGAGCAGGCATCATAAGACGGATAACCACTTAGCTTGGGAAAGTTTACTGTTACCTTAAAAATTAGAATGGGAGAAGGCATATTTACAGAACATAAAAACTGAAGTTCTACCAATGTGATATGATGTCGGGGTCCAAGCTTGGAGAAGGCATGAGATTTGTAAGCAAGCGGGGAGAAGGGACAGAGAGCCAGACACCTAAGAAAATAATAAACACGGAAGTGGAGGGTCAGCCATCCCAAGAACAAGCATGCAGGACTCAGTTTCATGGAAGTAACTTGATCCAGTGGAAACTAGGTAGAGAGAAATTTGAGGAAAAAAGAGCAAAGCAGATTAAAAAGACCAGGACCAAATTCTACTAAAGCACTGAACGGGCCCAACTCACCAACAACTGGCTGTCAGATGGGATTAAAAATAAGGAAAGTACCATACAGCAAGATGCAGATTGCCTAAAATCACAGTGCCAAAACCGCAGGAAACAGACTAAAAATAGATTGAAAATATGGGGCTGGAAAGATGGCCCAGTGGTTAAGAGTACTGGTTGTTCTTGAAAAGACCAAGTTTAAATCCTAGCACCCACATGGTGACTAACAACCATTCTTAATCCCAGTACCAGGTGATCTGATGCCCTCTTCTGGCTTCTGTGGGCACTGCATGCGCAGCGCACTTTCCTGTAGGCAAAACCCTCATAAAAACATTTTAACGAGGAAAATCAAATGGAGGGGGGATTTCTTAAAATACAGAATTGAAGAAGGAAAGAGCCATGACACAGAGACTGGAGGTGTGGAAGGCTCAGGTGCCACTCACCCCTAAATTTGAAAGTCGAAATAAAAGAATAGTACAAATTAATAGAAAAAAAAAATCTAAGTTTTAAGAACAAAATAGTGAGCTTGAATTCGATCACTAGTGTGTTGGTCAGCTTTTCATCACTATAGCTAAATGCCTGAGATAGTTATAAAAAGATTTATTTTTGCTCACAGTTTTCACAGTTCCAGGCCCTGATCAAATCTATCTGTGCTGAGGCAGCACACTGGCTGGAGCGTGTAGAAAGCAGACTTGTTTACATCAGGAACGGGGGAGGAAACGTGAGGAGGAAGCAGTGAGCAGCACCCTTTCAGAGCATGCCTGCTGATCCTTAAGATCCTACCACTAGGCCACTTCTTAAAGGTTCCACCACTCCCAGTAGCATCTCCCTAGAGACTAAACCTTTAACATGTACGCTTCCCAACTATAGCAAACTAATAAAAATTCATATTAGTTTCAATTTACAACTCCTGATCCAAATTGGTTTAAATAAAATGAAAAGGCAAAGGCCTACCTTCCAAACAATTGCAGGCTCTGTCAGTCTCATGGGTGAATATTACCATACCTTAAAGACAAAATAAGATATGCCATGTGCTCATAAAAGGCTCATGTGTGCAAAGTCTGGTCCCCAGCTAGTGACACTATTTGCTGGTAATTGGATCATGAGGTTGCTAAGTTTATCAGTGAGCTATTAGGAGCCAGGGTTTGGTTGGTTGCTGCATGTGTGTGTGTGTGTGTGTGTGTGTGTGAAGAATACACTTTGGCTGGCCCTTCTTGCCTCTCTGTCTGCTTTCTGGCCACCATGTGGTGAGCAGCCTCACCACATACTCTTGCAATTATGATGCTCTGCTTCACCATCGGTCCACAGAGAAGAGGCCAAGAAACCATGGACCTAAGTCTCTGAAACCATAAAGTAAAATCATTCTTTCTTTTAAATGTATTTTTCTTGTCACAATGACAAAGAAAACCAGCAAATAAATTGTATCAGAGAATAGAAAAATGAAAACTGCCTAATTCAATTTATGACTGTCTAATCTTGATTCAATAGACAGAAGATAAATGACAGACTCACTTTACTTATAAATGTCCATGCATAACAAGAGAATAAATAATGCTGAAAGCAACTGCTTATTTTTAAAACAACATATCAAAATCAAACAAGCCTGAGTCAAGGAATGAAAAGATGGTTCAAGATCAGGTCAACGAAGGCTCAAAATTAAAAGACTAAAGGATAATTCTGTAATTATTCCAATCTTTGTACAAGAAAAAAAAACCTTTTGAAAAGGAAGAAAGGAAACATGCCTATTTATAAAAGACTAATATCCATTGTAAAAGTAAACTCATTTGGCTGTGAATAGAAGGAAGCTTCCTTAAGTTCATAAAGCTTACACGCCCAAGTCTCCCAGCAATAAGTACTTGTATGTAAAGAAAAGAGTTGACAGAATTCAGAATATTAACACTCTTTTCACTGTTGCTGTCTTATGAGTTTGGGAGGGAACTGGACAGTACTAGAAAAAAGAGGAGGAAATCATGTGTTGAGACTGAAAGAGAGCAGGAGAAATGCTCTCGATTCTCAGAAGACACATCCCTCTTTCTACATAAGTCTATAGAAACAAGTTATTGGCAGTGTTCCTGGAGAAAGATCAACCTATAAAATCAATAGTGTCTCTAAATCTATACAGTCAAAGCAAAATACCCTCATAACAGAACAAGCAGCAAAACCACCCAACAGTACATCAATCACAAGTACATAGTCACTCAAAGGGGGATATATTTTCAAATATTTTATTTTTATTTTATGTGTATGAGTGTATCGCTTGCATGTACGTAAGTGCACCCATGTCATGCAATACTCTGGGAGGTCAGAAAAAGGCATTGGAGCCCCTCAAACTGGAGTTATGGATGGTGGTTAGCAGCCATGTGGGTACTGAAAATTGAACCCAGGTCCTCTGCAAGAACAGCCAGTGGTCTTAACCACTGAGCCATCTCTCCAGTACCAAGGTTGATATCTTTAAAAGTTGTTTAAAAATACTCTGATGGATGACTCCGCAGGTAAAGGCACTTGAATTCCATTCCTGGATCTCACAGATGGAAGGAGAGAGAATTGACTCCTGAAAAGTGTCCTTTGATCTCCACCTTGTGTACCATGGTATGCACACCCCTTCCAAATTAAATAAATAAATAAATATATAGAAAGATAGTAGCTTTTGAAAACAACATAGAATGTCATTAAATTGAGAGATACTCATGTTATATAATAGAAAGATGCCAATGTGAGATATAAACTCTATTGTTGATCTGATATATAATTAAGCTATAAATCAAATTCAACTTGAATCAAAACTTCACTTACATTTTTGAGGCACATTCCCATAATATTTATATGAATGAACAACTATTGACAACTAACCAACCTGAAAAAAAAAGGGTAAAAATAAGGAGCGGTGCCCCTACTGATACTGATGTGCTCTAAAATTAGAATTAATCTTTAAATGTGGTTTATGAGTCAAACTAGAAAAAAACATTCTGCTTCACTGGAGCATACACAGGAGGGCTTGGAGGCAAGTCCAAGTATATGTGGAAACTGATAAAGGACATAGACAACTCTGCACATTAGGAGGAAACAGACAGGTGGTTTAGTAAAAACATGTTAGGAACTTTGGCATACTGTAAATTAACATGATTCCTGCCCAATGCCCCATCCCTGGATGCTGAGGATAAACTAGAAACCAAAATATAACACATAAAGCTACAGAACTAATCCCCTAAAACAGAAGCTGTGTCTTTGTGGCTCAGAAGCAGGGAAAAACTTAAACAAAACTTCAAAATCACAAATTACATTGCCAGAAAAGAATGTACAGATAACAACAGACAACTGAATTGAATTAAAATGAAACATTCCCCATTCAGTGAAAAACACTAAGGATAAAGCTACGATAAAGAGATAAAAAGGCAGGAGAAAATATTTAGAATGTGTAAACTAGGCCTGGGATTAATATTCAGCCTATACCAGAACCTCCTATAAATAAAAATAAAGACAGAAGTACCACTAGAAAAACGACTAGAGATGGAGATGGGCAATTCACAGTCACCTCAGAAACTAATTATATAATACTAATACATTATGAAGAGATGCCTAGAATAATTAGTAATCAAGCAATGCAAATTAAAATGAGATACTAATTTATATCAATTAGCCTGGGAAAAACATGAAGTTAGATGATTACAGGTGTTTGTAAGGATATAAGAAGCCATATGCACCTCTAG
The DNA here is from genome assembly GCA_035773235.1 of Eospalax fontanierii. Classification (NCBI taxonomy): domain Eukaryota; kingdom Metazoa; phylum Chordata; class Mammalia; order Rodentia; family Spalacidae; genus Eospalax; species Eospalax fontanierii. The sequence goes on from CM069545.1 coordinate 49,333,711, forward strand.
TAGGAAAAAGCAGCCAGCTCAGTCTTTCTAAAGACTGAGTATTTTGAAAATATGTAGTATGTACATCCTTTTGGACCTGCTACTTCTCTTCTATGTGCTTGCTTCGAAGAAAGTCTCAGCAGCTCCATAAAGTGACTGCTTGTTATGGTATTGTTTGTGGTGGAGTTGGACATGAACTTGGTGACATGGGTGTGAATGTGGCATGGGTTATCTTGCAGCTGTCAAACCAAACTAGCTTACTGTGAGACAGCAGCTTGGACAGATTTTGAATACCACTCATAAATAAAGTGCTAGTATGCAAAACAATAGCATACATTTTATAAGAACACAGGCAAAGATGCATATAGCTGCTCCTTGACTTCTAAGAAGTTATGCACCAACAAACCTGTGGCATGAGGGAATGGCTCATCAGTTAAAGCCCTTGCTGCACAAGCATGAGGACCAGAGTTCAGATCCCCAGAAACCCAGTAAATGCTGGGTGGATGTGGTGGCCTGCCTGTAATTCCAGTCGTGGAAGGTGGAGACAGGGGACCCCCAGACCAAGCTGGTTAGCAAGACTACCACATCCTCACATTCTGGATTTGACTGAGAGACCCTGCCTCAGTGAACAAGCCAGAAAAGCAATCAAAGATGATTCCCAACATCAACTTTGAGCTTCCACATGCAAATGCACACATGTGCATACGCACCCACATACAATGCATCCACACACATGCAAAAATGTGCATACACACATGTATACCACATATACACACATGAACAATGGAAAAAAGAGGAAAAAAAAGAAAATGTCTTCATCTTTTGTTTTTTAAGACAAGGTTTTCCTGTAGCCCCATCTGGCCTGAAACTATGTAGACCAAGCTAGCCTCAAGCTCACAGAGACCCACCTGTCTCTGCCTCCCAAGAGCAGGGATTAAAGGCACATTTAACTCTTAACCTGCTGACCCTATAGGTAGAAACTGCAATGTGGGGTTTCATCTACTTCTCCTCGGGGTCACAGGTGACTGGCAGCTGTGACTGTCTTCTGCTGCTGTCCCACATCCAGAGGCAGTGTTGTCCTGCACATCGCTAGTCTGGGAAAAGATGAAAACTCTACATTTTCTACTGGACTGAAGTAAAAATATTGTTTAGTTCAATCAAAAGACTGGAATATTTGTGAAAGTGTGGGAGAGAAATGTGAGATAAAGAAATATAGTTTTAAAAATGAACAAATAGACAAATGTGTGAAACCCACTGACAGCTGGGCGGAGCTTATTTTAAATTTCTGCTTCATAATGCCAATTTTCCTGAATTTGCACTTTAATAAAAAATATTTTGTTATTTTAATTTTATGTGTATGAGTGCATTGCCTGCACCTGTATTTTGCAATGCCCACAGAGGTCAGAAGAGGGTGTCAGATGCCATGGAACTGGAGTTCAGATGGTTGTTAGCCACCATGTGAGTGCTGGGAACTGAATCCAGATCTTCTGCAAGAGCAGCCAGTGCTCTTAACCACTGAGCCATCTCTGAAGTACCTCTGATAATTTAAGTCATTTCCAAATTGTCCTCATTGTAAGATGTGACTGAAAGAAAACCCTCCCAGCAGTTTCAGAACTCGGGAAGACTGACAGAAACCTGGGACAAGAATTTACAAACATCCATGAGAAAAGGCTGACTTTTACAACTTCTCTACGGATGAACCCTGGGTCCACAAATATCTGCAAAAGGAACTGACTTTTACAGATTCTTGGTCAGATAAGATTCCTAGCCCAGAATTCACAAACATCTGTAAAAAGGGATTGCTTCCTGGCCAAAATTTTACAATCTCCCTTGAACATCAATCAGATGTCATGGGAACCCCCTCCCCATTAAGAAGGCCTACTGACCAGCTAGGCAGAGCGCACTCATTCTCTCTCATTCTTTCTCCCAGAGCTAGCTTCCTAATCCCAATCTGGGGCCAGGCATGCCAGTCTGGTCCCCCAGCCCGAGTCCCCAAGATGAGGGGGCTAGCCTCTCCCCAGTCCCGAGACAAGAATGTTCTTAAAAAGCACACTTCCATGTTACTCAATTTAAGAAAATAAAAATTTAAGCTACAGCATCTTGGAGGGAAAGAAGATCAGTAAATGAGATGATGATAGACTAGTCCATTCAGTGCTGAGTCATTTGAAACACCTGGGCCCTTTTCTGTAGATCTGTTTGCGCTGAAGTGCAAACTCCGTCACCGGTTTTGTGGCCTGGAGGAGGCTGATGTTCCCTATGAACACTAATGTGTGTTCCATCTCCAGTCACCGCAGCCTCGCTTCCTTAGGACCAGCCTGGTCTTCCACCCCCCCCACCCCCCAACCTGCATGGACTGCTGATTTCTGGAAGGCTTTTCTGTCTTTATGACTTCATTAATAAAATGCAAATTGCTTTCTGAAGGAAATTCTCAGTAGAACAGACTGCCCATACCACGGCAAGCGCAGATTACTTGGAAGGCAGCCAGCTGCTGGGCCAACGGGGAGCAGAGAGGATTAACATGGAAGAAGAAAGTGAACAGGACCCAGAATGGCTGCTCCCCACGTGAAGCTGGCTCCCAGTCAGCTTCAGTGGCGTGTGAAAGGCTCGAGCAAAGTACGCTGAGAGCAGACCCCCTCGCTGGGTCGGAATGCTGTAGATGCCCACCTTCTCGTGGATTCCCTGGGCCCTTTAGCTTCCCTGCGTCTCATTTTCCCGAAGGTGTGATGGCGTGTGGGGCAGCTGCCCAGGGCTGTGGATGGTGTTGCTCTTTATGCTTGCTGGTGGCTTCTGCTGAAGATATGCTGCCAGCCCAGCTCCTTGCTTCCCTGTCTGCACAGACATCACTCCAGTCTCCTCCCCTCCAGACCTGACTCCTCGTCCCACTTTCCTGATTTTGAGTGTAAAAGAGCTGATTTGGCTCCCACTACACTATGGCGAGCAATCAGCAGAGTGGGAATTCTCCCTGATTTGGGGATGGGAATACACCATTTGGTCAGCCTCTTTTGGAAATTATTGAAATGGTTTTGTGAATAACAGTTTTTGGACTTTTATTTTGTGGGGTGTGTGTGTGTGTGTGTGTGTTACGCACACATGTGTGCAGGTGTCTATGACCATGCATGTATATGCAGAGGCCAGAGGAAGACACCAGGTATCTTTTTCATTTTACTTTTTTGAGACAGGGTCTTTCAAGGAACCTAAAGCTCCATGCTTTGGCTGGGTTGGACTGGCCAGCAAGCACCTAGAATCTGTCTGTCTCTACCCGCAATGCTGGGGGTTACGGACAATCAAGGCCACACCCAACTTTTATGTGAGTGTTGATGGTTTGAACTCAGGTTCTCTTGCTTTCACAGCAAACATTCTTACCTACTGATTCAGTTCATTAGCCTTTATGAACAATATTTTATGCTCTGTATAAAAATGATAAAATGTAGAGTGGTATATGGCCCTTGCCGGTAGTCCTAAATACTCGGGAGGCTAAACAGGAGGATAGCTTGAACCTAAGTTTGATGACAAGCTGTGCAGCACAGTGAGACCCCATCTAGAAAAAGGAAGAGGAGGAAGAGGAGGAGAAGCAGGAGAAGAAAGATGAAAATGAGAAGGATGAGGAGGAGAAGGAATGTGTATGATAGGTCAGGGTTTACTGGCTATGGAAGGATTTGTGGCACAGAAATTGGCAGATACTGTATAGATCAAAGCCTCTCATCTCCCCAAGGCAAGTCATTAAACATTTCTGACCGCAACACAGCTTTGAGAGCTGAAGAAACAATCGACAGGTGTGGGACGACAAGAAGGAAATAAGAAAGATTCTCCTCCAGAGAGAGCAGGCTCCAGACGCACAAATCATCACTGAGTAGCTTTAACTGAGAAAAGAGATTTGTGGTGACAGGTATGGCCATCATTCTAACTGGCCTCTGACTATCACAGCCAGGGACAAAGAACACCTCTGCCCCAGTCTCAGAATGTCTGAGAACCAAGTAAAATAAGAAAACACAGTTTCAAAGCCACTGATGTTTAATGGGAGTGATAGAATTTGGATTGTTTTTACAATGTAAAGTTATTTCTTTTCTTAATGTTATTTACCATTGACATTAAGTAACTTACATTTTTAAGAGGCACCACCATGACTGCAGAGGTGTCTCTGAATTCCCTCAGTTCTCATTTCTACAGTAGACTATTCAAATTAGTAAACTGCTATTTCACCAGAGTCGAAAGAAACTCTATCTGGCGCCACTAGCCCAACAACCTCCAGGGGCATGTATACTGGAAGGAGCAGGCCTGCTTGATTCTGGTGAAAGTGGACGGCTCACCCTGGTCTCAGGCTGATGGCTCCTGGCTTCCTCCTACTGGGGAAGGCCCTTTTTCCAACCTCTGCTTGCGGAATCTGGCTCCTAGAGGCAGCAGCAGCAGCCATGGTGGTTGGACACACCTGCTGTGCTCAAAAGTATGAGAGGATAGCTATTCTTATAAACATGATAAACATGGACGTAGTGCAGCCTTCCCCCGGCTGATCTTGCTAATGTTCAGTGTAAGCAGCGTGGTGATGCTGCGAGGAAGGTGTCTCTCCATGATAATTTTCTTAATAGGACTTCAACATTATAGTTTTGTGTGTATGTGGCTTTATAAGACAGGGTCTCTTATAGTCTGACCTAGAACTCATGGCAATCCTCCTGCTTAAGTCTCCTAAGAGCTAGATAAGAGGTGTAAGCCATCATACCCAGCTTAAGCATCATAATTTTTGATGAGGCTGTACTTGGTAGGAAGTTCACTCCTGATGCCTGCTACTGAGCCAGTACTGCAGGTGGAGTCACCTCCTCCGTCTGCTGCACAGAACCTTGCCCAGTCTCACAGCTACTTGGTGGTTCTTCAGACACAGATCCGTAACTCTAGGCTTGAGGTTCAAGAGCACATTAGTCCTTTGACTGTACATATATTTCATGCATACTAGCCCCGGGGCTGATAATCCCAATAAAAATCCTAAATATGAAATACTTTAAAATATTCAACCATTTGAGCATCTACATGGCACAAATGGAAAATCTCAGACCAGAAAACTTTGTTTCAGATGGAAAACTATTAAAAATTATTGTGAAAAATCACCTTCAAGCTATGTGAAAAAGTGAAACATAACTGAATTTTGTATGTAGACTTGTGTCTCATCTCCAAGACATCTTGTTATATTTATGCAAAAATATATACACATCTGAAAAAAATCAGAAATCTAAAGCACTTTCAGTCCCAAGTAGGTTTAAAAGGTTTATTTGTATTTTATGTGTATGAGCATTCTGCTTGCATGTATTAGGTGCATATCTGGTGCCTGCAGAGACCAGAAAAAGGTGCCAGAAGCTCTGGAACTGGAGTTACAGAGATTGTGAGCTACCATGTGGCTGCTGGGAACCAAACCCCAGTCCTCTTCAAGAATTAGCCATCTCTAGCCCTGTCCCTAGTGTTTTGCATAATGGATTATCAGTCTATAAACACATCGACATTTAAAAATTTCTTTGAAGATCTGGAACTTTTACTAAAACCTGTGTAAATTTGGCACAGTTTGCAAACACATAGACTTCGACTTTTCTAAGTATTCAGTACTAGTAAAGGCTAGTAAAAAGCTTTGCAGTATCTAATGGAATTTTGCTTGAGAGCTCACAAGCATTCTGAATGATCAACAGGTGGCAGTGTTGACCTGCTTTAGACAACGCTGTGAGCGCTACTGTGAGAGGCTAATCACCGGGCAGGCTGGCTGATGGTCTCCTTCCCCTTCCTGAACCAGCTAGTCCCTACTAGAGAGGTCACTTGATAAAGTGCTCTATTCAGAAAGATGTTTCTTTATCTCTGAGCACAGAAAAGCAGTGTGACCAGGCTGGGCTTCACTGCCTTATTCCTTTAAATTTAATTTGGAAAACGTTTTTAAATGCTTCTTTCCCAGCTGACTTTAATTTCATTTTTTAAAAATTTTATTTATTATTATTTGATCTTTTTGAGACAGGGTCTTCCTGTAGCCCCAGGTGGCCTAGAACTCATTGTATAGACCAGTTCTGAGTGCTGGGATCAAAGGCAAGTGCCTCCATGCCCAGCTTTGATTTTAATTTTAAAACCCAGGGGGTCAAATTTGGGAAGGCACTCCTGAGGGCTATCTGCCCAGGAGGGACCACTGGCTGATGTTGAGGACAGAACTAGCCGTGTGAGGCATTGAGAGGATTGCGCAGGAAGAAGAGAAAACACACCAAAATATACAGACCATCGACTACTGCGCAGAGCAGACCAAAAATCAAGAGCAGTCATAACAGTGGTGAGCATTCGCGGGCTTCCTGTGTGCCGCGCTCTGTTGGCTTTTCACGGGAGGGGGCGCATCTATTTCATACCACATGTGAAGCAGATACAAGATGGTATCCCTGTGACAGATGAGGAGAAAGGAACTTGGCTGTTTCGTTAGTAACAGAGTTGGGATATGAAACTCAGACTCAAGGGTTCTGCCCCGTTTCTCTAGTCAGAGTGTCTATCCTGTGGTCTGTGAGCCACATGTATCTGATGATAGTTCCAAAGGAGCCCCAACGCACCTGTAGAAGAAGGTGACATGTCACAATGTTAAAAGATTGACAGCCCTGCTAGACAACCATATAGTGCGGTTGAGGAGCTCAGTGTGTGGTCAATCTGTTTGACGGTTGGGATGCCTGGGGGCTGCTTTCTCCTAGGATGGCTTATAGCTGTAGGGAGGAGTTACTTGGAACTTCATCATTGCTAACTGGTTAAAACTTAGCCCCTTGGGATTTATACTTAGTCCCTTGGAATGATAACCTCAAATTCTGTGGTTTTACCATTGCTCAGAATGAAAGAACCTGGGCAGCCGGCTTTTAGCCTTGTGGATTTCCCCAGGTCTGCATGGGATGGATGCTCATATTGAGGAGGCCAGTGAGGAGCTAAAGCCCAGGTACAAACAACTCTAGGACCCTCCATGATGAGCTGGAAGGGTTTGGGCAATGGGGAGCAGCATTCTCTGATGGACATGGATGGAGTGACCTCACACAGTGCTCAGTCTGAGGGAAAACACTGCACCTTGGAATTTAGTTAATGTTTATGATTTCTACTCCAGAGAATGTGGCTTGGGCCTCCATTCATTCAAAACCTTTGTGTTCACCGTGGGAATAACACCACCAACCAACACCAACTCGACTGGCATTTACACTTAGCAGATTTTAAGTCTAAGCCAGAGATCTTTATGTCTTAGGAAACTGGGTCTACTCTGGACTCATCATGGGCAACTCTGTTCTCTAGTAGCTTCACCCCACCTTGTGAAGGAGGCATATTAGTATCTGTTGGGCATAATGCAGGGTGGGCCTAGCTAGGCCACCTGCCAGGAGGAATGGAGGAATGGCTCTCGTGGGTGTGGTGCTCCATACTGGTTGGTTGAAGCCAGTTTCTGCCCAGCACCTGGGGAACAAACTGTAGTTGGCTGTAGTCAGAACCCCACCCCATAAGGCTATTGGCTAACAAGGCCTATAAGACACTCTGCTCTTTCTTGAATAAATGAGTTTTCAGCAGACCACCACTTCTGGATTTCCGTTCAACTCCTGGAGTCAGTGTCTTAATTCCGTGCCTACTCATTCCCTCACTCTACGGCAGAGACCCTTCGGTCCCCCTCGGGCTGGCCCTGAGTGCTGAGACCCCCAATAGTATCTCCATTTACACCCGAAGAAATTGAGACACAGAAAGGTTAAGTAGCATTCCATGGTGAATGAGTGAGAACATTGTCCTTAAGGACGTCTCGAAAACAGTCATCAAAGAAGATGAATAGTAGCCGCTAGAAAACATTGGGTGGCAGCCTCCTGGGTAGAGCCAGGATTTGAACCTGGATCTAACTCCAAAGCTCCAAACTGCTGTTCTATTAGAGGAACATGATAAGCGATTGACTCCCACAATCATGGACTATAAGGTCCCCAAATCTGCTATCTGCAAGCTGAAGTCACAGGAAAAAAAGCTAGTGGTGTCATCCGGAGTTTTGAATCCAAAGGTCTGGGGAATGGGAGTCCATGACGTAAGAGCCAGTGCAAAGGCAGAGGGGCATGTGACGTCATGGACTCTGGGTGCTGGCCTCAAGCTGGGCCACCATCTGGCAGAGTCTGTTGATGGGCGGAGGGAGCAAGAGTAACAGGAATAGCCAAGGCAGGAAGACTAGAGCTCAGAGAACCAGAGGCCATTCATAAGGTACATCTGGCACACTCTGGTTAGATATTGACAGCAGCCGCTTCGAGGCTGGATGGACCCTGTTTCCATTTTCTACCCATAGAGCTTAGGTTGTCACCATACTTTCTCTGAGATTTAATTTCCCCATGTGCAACTGTATGGTGTCAGTGCCTACTGGACGAGGCTGTGATGGTTAAATGATGTAGGTGTGTGAGAGAACCTGGTGCTGGGCTGGTGGGTGGTGGCCTCCTGCGTGGTCTTCCCTTACTAGTTGTGGAAACCATAGTCTCTTGTTTTGGAGGGACAGCTGGCATTTATACTAGTCTTCTATAGGGACTCACGGCAACAAGGCTGTACACTAATTTTTCTACCTACCTTCCAATGAGACTTCCACCCCTAGAGTCTGCCTGCAGTAAACTGCTTATAACCACAATGGTTTCCTCAGTGAGGGTCAGATGATCTGACTGCTACGCTGCCAGCCACATATCAGGTTCTGGCAAGATCCTGACCCCACAGCTCTCTCTCACTCCATCCTGATCTGCTCAGGGCAGGCAACACAACAGTCTGTTTCGCTCCTACATTCGTAAAACCCAGCTGAGAAAGAAAGAGGAAGGACAGGATGAACTTAGCTTGTAATGTGCTAAGTACCATTCCAAGCATGATTGAGAATCTCATCCATTTAAGTCTAGAGAAACTAATAGCACCATCACGATTCTCCAAGTGACTTTTAAGGTTACCTTCACCAGAGTCTCATGGAAGCTTCTTGATGTGTAGATTTCCAAGATTCTCTCAAGAATCTTTGAATTTGTGTCTTTGGGGTGCTGGAGACTGAACTAAAGGCTTTATACATGTTAGGCAAGGACTCTGACACTGAGCCACAGTTCCAACAAAACTTCATTTTAGTAAGGTGCTCTGAGCTTCCCTTCCTCAGGCTCTGAAGTTTCAATAAAGGGCGTTATTCATCTCCAAGTGAGAAGGTCTTTTTAAGCTATATAACCCTATGCTACAGATACGGAAGTTCAGTGATTTACCCCAAGACACAGCTAATAAAAAGGCAGGCATCTGCAGCTCTAGAAGCCAGGGAAAAAGTGCAGACAAGGTGTCTGAGACATTTCTGAGTTGCTCAGGGTCTTCAAATCCTGAGTAGGTCTGGATAGGAGGTCATCAAAGCTGGGCTCTTCAGAGCTCAGAATCTAGACTCTGCTGTGTTGTTAGATTTCTACAGTTGACACTCCTTCTGGACACCCAGCAGGCTGGCCATGTAGCCACTGAATGGACCCCGTGTCTCTACCTCATACACCTGCCATGAGCCTCCAGGAAGCAACATATCTACAAATGTGTCTTCTTGGCAGAAGTTGAAAGAACCCCCTCAGGAAAGGACAGGAAAGCTCGGGGCTGAGGGACTTGCAATCTTGGGACTGTACCCCATGAGAGGATATTCCTGATCCAGAGCACTTGATGCTTGCTCTTGGCCCACACAGACATAGGGTTAGAGCTCAGTGGTTCTAGGAAAGATGTTCCTGGTCATCTGGTTTAAAATGTCATTCCAGAGCCTATCTCCAGAGAGTCTGATTTGGAAGTTCTTGGGGGGCTTTGGAGATGAGCAGTTCAAGAAGTCTTGTGCGATTTTGGAGGTGAGAATCGCAGGTGAACTGCTTCAGATACTCTTTGGGGTGCCTGCACTACTTCCTGGAACCAGGCCCGAGTGCCCTGCTGTAGATGGTACGGACATTTTTACCACATAAGTATTTTTTTTTCTTTTGTAAGCAATGTTTCAGCCTAGTTAAAAAAGAAATTAATGGGAGCTAGAGATATTGCTTAGTGGTTAAGAATACTGGCTGCTCTTGCAGAGGACCCCGGTTCAGTTCCCAGTATCCATATGGTGGCTAACAACCATCTGTAACTCCAGCTTCATTGCATGCATGTGGTATATTTACATACATGCAGGCAAAACACTTATACAAATAAAAATAAACAAATAAAGGAAACATGGACATTTATAATAGAAAGGTAGAGCTGAGGAGTTGGATGCATCGGTAAAATGGAAGCAGCCCAAGCATGAGGATCTGAGTTTTAATTTCTAGCACCCGTGTGAAAAGCCAGATGTGGCACTATCAACTGTAATCTCAGTGCTGGGGAGGCAGAGATAGAAGGCTGACTGTGTACCCAGTCTAGCCAAATCAATGAGTTTCAGATTCAGCAGGAGACTCTGTATCAAAGAATAAAGTGGAGAGTGATCAGGAACAACCCCTAATGTCTACCTCTACCATCCACATGTAATGCAGACACATGCATGTACATTTGCACACATGTTCACATACACACATAAAACAATAGAAGGCTAGACGATAGCTTAGTTGGTGAAGTTCTTGCTTTGTAAACATAAGGGCTTGCATTTAATTCCTAGAACCCTTGTACAAAAAACCAGACATGATAACACACTTGTAGTAATGCCATCACTAGGGAGGCAGAGTCAGGCAGATCCCTAGGGCTCTCTGCCAGCCAGCCTAGCCTATGTGGCAAGTTCTAGGCTGTGATAGGCCTATCTTTAGACATGTGGGCAGTGTCTGAAGAATGAAGAAATGACAACCAAGGCTGATCTGTGGCCTACCTGCACAACAGGCACTCACATAGTACATGAACATTCATATATACATAGACACACACACATACACACACACACACAAACACACACACACACACACGCATGCATGCACGCAAAATAAAGTGTTTAAAAGGACAGGAAATCTGTCAAGCTGAACGTTCCTCTGTTGTCAGTTGTAGCTCTGGAAAGACAATGAACAGGGCCAAGAGAAACTTCTCATTCCCCCTGACACCAGCACATGCCTCCAGCCACCTTCCCAGCTTCCTGAATAATGATGCTGTTGACTTTATTTTTTTGTGAATGTCTCAATTCCATAAACATAAAATAACTTGAAATGAAGGGCAGAAAATGAAAGCAAAATAAGAAAGGCCTGTCAGAGTAGACCCAGGAGACGAAAAGCAATCACACCCTGAGACGGCTCCAATCAGTGTATAGAGAGATTGCTTCCACAGATCTTTCCCCAGACACTGGGGTCAGGCAGACTCCTCTTTCTCCCGTAAGTCTTCGCAGAGGGACACGTTCTCTGTTCCGACCCAGGATACCCCAGACCTACCCTGCCAGAAGCAGGGATAAAGTTCACTTGATGCTGGGTGGTCCCTTCTTTTAAGGTCCCAGCTTAGAAATTGAACAAATTAGTGTGCATTATTAAAGAGCGAATGGTCCCTTTAACCGTTTCTTATGAACCCAGCCTCTCTAAGAAGACTTCCCTTTCTTGGAGGGAAAAGCTGTGGGGTTGGGGAAGGAGCCATCACAGCTGTTGTTATGCAGTTGACTTCTTTCTAATGGGCTTTGATCGTTACCTTAGTAACTTCCCGCCAAGCTTGAATATAAATTTTGTGGGTTCTGAAGCTCATATAATTTGGGAGCCCTCCTTCAGAATCATGAAAGAAGGGACAACGAATCAGAGCTGCCACAAATACAAACTCAAACAATAAGCTAGTTTTATTAATTCTTTGAAATACCTTGATAATGCTGTATGCTTTCCATCTCTCCTGTTCTGTTTCTGCATTCTTCAGCCACCTCTTCACAGAGCAGTGAATTTGTCATTTTTTTATGGAGAAAGGAGAAAAATAATTTATTTTTCCTCAAACCTGGCTGAACTGAATTTCCACTTTCATTTTCTTCCAGCCTTATGACCCTGCACTGGTGACGTCAGTACATTTTCAAGCTTGCTGTCAGGCGCTTGAACCTGCTATCGCGCTTCCTTTGAATGTGAGCTATAAGAATTGGATGAATTTTCGATAGACTTGCTTCTGGCTTCATGAATTCTAAATCTTGATTCTCCCTCACTACACCCATCCTTTGAACATGCTTACATTGCTTGCTGCAAAGTGCCCAGCCTTGCATATCTAGAGACTGGGCAAGCAGATAGATAAGCAGGGGAAATGAGAGGTCTCTTGGATGCCGTTCCTTAGGACAGCTAGCCATAATTTTAAAATGTGTTGATGCAATTGCAGACCACATAAAAATGGCCCATGAAATATTTCCCTCACTTAATTCCTCCCTAACCAGAGACTCCAGAAGTCCTCTGTCACTCTAAAAAGGAGACTATTGAAGGAGATGTGCCATGATTTGGGTCTTAAATAGTCCCTCAAATGTTAGGGATTTAGCCCCCAACTTGGCACTACTGGGCAGTGATGGACGTTTTAAAAGGTGGGGCTGCATTAGAGGTCTTTGATCATTTGGGGCGTGCCCTTGAGGAGGACTTTGAAACCAGAGTCCCTCCCTTCCCTCTTAAAGTTTGTCTTTCTGGCCACGAGGAGGTAAGCAGCGTGTTCAATGCATATTCCCAGCCATGGTATGCTGCCTGGCCTAGCAGGCCAAAAGTAATAGGGCCAAACAACCATAAACCAAAGCCCCTCAGACTGTGAGTCAAGATAAACTCCGCCTCTTTTTAAGCTGATTTCTCTCAGGTACCTGCTGTTACACTGACAGAAAGTTACACAGAAGATGTCAGAAAGGATAGTCTTCATTTGATTGGTATTTAAACAACTTTAAGTCAGTCAGGAATGGTGAAAGCGTGCTTACCCAATGTTCACAAGGTGCTGGGCTCCAGCCCCAGAACTACAGCATCAAAAACATAAACAAAGAATTAAAAACTAAGTTACTTAAGCTACACAGCTTATGGAAGCATATGGTATATGAACATATTTCGAAGGTCTTTTCCTAACAAACACTGATAGGATTTATTTCTCCAGTCACTTCTGCTCAAGAAACAAGGCAAAGGTTGTCTCACAGTCCAAAGGAAGGGGGAGTAGGAAGAGAGGAGCTGGCTAGGTGGGAGCTGGTCTAATGTCTTCTGTGTGGATTGGTGTTACTGTGTTCCACGCCGAAGGCCCTGGTCATTGCTTCTTGGGAAAGCTCCATGTGCCAGGAAATTAGTTCTTTTCTAATTAGAGGTGATAATGGGACCTGCCTAGCAAAGTCTGAAAGTTCTAAGAAGTCAGTGAGACAGAAGGGAGAATTTCTGTGCTGATTGCTGCCAAGTCAAAAATGTAGGTCATCATGAACAGCTCAGCTTATGCGGAAATCGGTTAGGAACCCTATACATTTTTGTGTTCTATGTGGGTCTACACATTTTCCGTTGGTGGCGAGAAGATCAGACTGGCTGCTCTGTAAAGGCCCCTGCCACTACAAACTTTCATTAATTATTGCCTTTAGTTTAAACCACAGGCTGGGAAAGTACCCTTGGGAGGGATCACATACTAAGTGCTCCTGGATGGGATATTCAGACCACAGTGTAGACTTGACTTCTGGGAATAAAAAGAAGGAGATGAATCTTGGAAAGCATTAAGGGAGATTGCAGGAGAGTTAAGGCTCTACCCTCCCTCTCTCACTCACCGTTAGGACAGGGAGTGCAGCAGCCTGTGAGTGATGAGGCATTCCTAGCATCACAGACAGGAAGCCCAAACTGGGAGGAGGCGAAGGTGGAGAGAGTCAAAAGAGAAACTGCAGACACTTCATAGGCTGGTCTTGAGCTGACCTCAGACCTCTGGAACAGCGAAATCTTCTGTTCCCCGCAGCCCAGCTGAAGGAGAAAGGAATGCTGCGGAAGGTCTGGGGTGAAGGTGACTGTCTCTGGGAATGGGTCACTCCAGTGACAGCATCACAGTGCCAACCATTCAGTGTGGTACTTCCTTCTCCCTTCCAGTCTCCTTCAGAGAGCAACTGGATACCAGACATTGTCTCATGTCCTGGGAGACACTGTGAACGAGCACAGGTCGAATCCCGTGCTTCCAGCGAGGCTAGCTTCACCACCCAATCACTGTCCAACAAGCTGGGCTTTTTTCTAGGGGTTCATCTTTAGTCTTACCAATAGCTCTTCAAATGGGGTTTATTATTCTCATTTTACCAATAGGGAAATAATACTTAGGGCAGGTTCCGAAAGCCTGTACTCAGTTTATGGAATAAATGAACAAGCAAACCAATGAACAGGGAGATTCCAAGAACGGAAGTGGCTGAGCCTTAACTGTACCGGTCGCAAGTGGTAGAGCCTGTCTGGTTTCAAAGCTGCGCCTTGCTAGGCCTTCCGGATTGAGTGGTAGTGAGGCGGTGCTTTCCGCACGATTCTGCAAGAAGGGCGGGCAGCCGGCCACCACTGCCCTCGCCCTGCAGAGTCCGCCAGTGCTTTGCTTCGCTTCTCCCTTCATTTTCTCCTCTGCCAGCGCCGTAGCTGCTCTTCCCAAAGCCCCCTGGGCTTCCAGAAGCATCTGTGCCCCTCCCCCAGAGAACATGATATGCTAATGAGGAAAGAGGGTAAATCCAATCTCCCCACCGCGGATCCACGTGCCCATGACAGGGTCTAACAGCATGATGAACCGACGGGGCAGATCGCTTGTGAAGACTTTCTATGGTCCCCCAAATTCATGTGCTGAAGCTGTACGTCCCAGTCCCAAGAATGAGAGTATTTTAGATCTAGGTCTTTAGAGAGGTGATTAAGTTAAAACAAAGCTGCTAGAGTAGGCTCTGATCCAATCCAATTAGTGTTTTTATATGAAGAGCAAAGTGAACACGTAAAGAGATGTCAGGGCCTCAAGCCCAGAGGGATGAACGTGCCAAGTGGCCACAAGAAGCCTGGTCGTCTACAAGTCAAGCAGAGGGGTCTCAGGACTGCTAACTCTTTGATCTTGGACTTGGCTTCCCCAAGGGTAAGAAAACAAATTCTGTAGTTTAAGCCACAATACCGTTGTATTTTATACTGGCAGCCATAGTAAATAAATGTATCTTTTATTTGATTCTCAAAAGAGTGAGCACATCTGGAGGATTAAATGTCAGAGATACTTAGGAAGCCTCTTTTCCCCCTTGTCTACTCATGGACAGTGAGCTAGGTTGGGGTTCCTGGCTTTCCCCCTGGGGATCTTTTCTGGCTCTCCTAGTCCTGCCTATATGTGGAACTGAAGGGAGCTGTGGAATGGGACAGGGGGACAGGAGACAGAGTTCTTGCTGTGCTGCTCTGAGGCCTGAAATATATGTAATTGGAACATGGTCTCTTAGCCCCCGGGGTCAGACAGGATCTGGGTCAGTGGGAAGTTCAGATGCCACTAAAATAAGCCCAGGCAGCTCCACACATGCGAAGTTAGAACTAGCTGGGCGTCTTGCGTGAACCTTGTGAAAAAGGAAATCATTAAGTGATGTTTGATGCTGGTGCAGCCTGCAGGGTTGGTACGTTCACTGTAGACAGCCAAGAATATTGGATTAGATGTCTGGCTAATTGAAATAGGTTCTTCTCTTAATTAGCCTGTGGCTGCCTATGAAAAGACCACTCACATTGGACTCATTTTTCAAAATGCACATGCTTGGTAGCTATAGTTGAGTCTGTTCTTGCTAAAGAATTCATTAGTCTGGTGAAGGTGGCTGAGATTGACTTGTAACACAAAGTCATTGTAGAACTAGCAGTTTGACACTGAATGCTGCCCAGTCTGCTTGCCTAGTTTTACACTAAGTGAATAAGGAGACAGTTTTACTCTTGAGGTCTTTCATGAAAAAGAGGGATGATCATCAAAAGGCACACGTCTGTCCTCTGAATGTCTGTCTGTACCCTGAAGCTGTGGCCTCTCGAGCAACCTTCCCAGTTGGTTCATCAATGATAAAACACACGACATTGCTTAAAGGCCATCAGACCAGGAGACAGGCCATAAGTGAGTTTATAAAATACCTTCTCATTTTTCACCTACCCAGGGTTTGCTAAATGCACATGGACAACAAAGAAGGTGCCATGCAGGCATGAGGAGACAGGAACCCAGGCCCAGGGCAAAGGCTGCTTCCTCCATGAAGTCCTGCCCAACTCTCTGTCAGCGTCCTTGCTCCCTTCTCCCCTCTGCTTCCAGAAGGTTTTACTTCTATGTGTCACATTGAGCTGTGGGTATTTGTGACATGTTCTGTGAGTCCTTATAAAATTCTTAAGTGTGAGAACTGTGTCACATAGAGCATTGTAAACAACATTATCCAGGTGTGGCAATACATACCTTTAATTCCAGCACTCTTGAGGCAGAGGCAGCTGCATCTCTGTGAGATTGAGGCCAGCCTGGTCTCTATAGGGACTTCCAGGTCAGCTTGGCTACAGGGACACAGTCTCAACAACAACAGCAACAAAAACATTAAAACTTTTAAATCTAATTTTATTTATGTGTACATTCACATGCTTGCTTGCCTGTATGTGCATTACCTGTTGTGCAGTGCCCACAGAGGCCAGAAAAGGGTATTAAATCCCCTGGAACTAGAGTTACAGGTGGCATTGAGCTGCCACCATGGGTGACAGGAAATAAACCTGTGTCCTCTGCAATAGCAGCAAGTGCTGCTAATCACTAAGACATCCCTCTATACTTGTAAAAACTTTTTTTTTTTTTTGAGACAGAATCTCATGTATCCTAGCTTGGCCTTAAACTCACTATACAGCCAAGAATGATACTGAACTTCTGACCTTCCTGCCTCAACTTCTAGAGTGCTGAGATTAAAGGTGTGTACCGCCATGTCTGGTTTGTACAATGCTGATCGAATCCAGGGCTTCAGGCATCCTAGGCAAGCACTCTGAGCTACATACTCAAAACCTCCTCTCTTTGGGGGTCAAGGTCTCACTCTGTATCTCAGGCTAGCTTTGAACTCACTACAGTCTTCCTGCCTCAGCCTCTTCAAAACTGGATAACAAGTTTGATCAGCTTCACCTGACAAGAACACTTTTGCACCATGGTTGGTGGCTGAGGTTTGCTGAGTGAAATGGATCTTAAACTTTAAATTCTTGCATTGTCAAATACTCTTCACAGTCAGTTCCGGGAGGGGTTCTTTCTTGGATACTAAGTGACACAAAAGGCCAGTGGGGGTGGAGGAGAGCTTCTGGTGTGGGAACCTGAGAGCAGGTGGTTTATCTGTGTGGGGTTGGGATGTATGCAGTTGGCCCAGTCTCAGTTCAGGGTCTTCAGCTCAGCGCTCTTCTCAGGGGCCGGCTCTGCCTGGGGCTGCCCACCCAGCTGGCTCTCCCTCTTTCCCTGCCGTCATTTGCTAGCAGAGCTCCATGCTTGTCCTTTCCAGCTCTGCCACGTGCCACCTGAGGCTCCAGACAGCATGGGTCTGTTTTTAGCTCGTGCCTCACGTGTGCTCAGCTAACTTAATAAGCTCTCTATAGGGGTAGCTTTCTGGAGAGACTGTTGCTAAGGGCCGGTCACACGTTTCTCACCGTGTTGTGATGGAAACGTGATTAGATGCTGATCTGAGCTCTGCACAACCTGCCAGAGTGTCTGGTTGGAGTGGCCTCTTCCACAGGAGCCTGTGTGATTTTTACAGGCCAACAAGGTCAGCCTTGTGACTTCAGAAACAGGCCAAGGGTGGTAACATACCAGGAGGTGAGGGTTTGGGAGGACTCAGGTACATTCAGTTGAGGGCACATGTTCACTTGGACAGACAGCTCTGCCTGAGCACAGCTGGGGGGCTCATGAAGCAGAAGTCATGTGGTCCTGCCTGCAGATATGGATGAGCAGTTGCCAGTGGGACAACCTGGTTCCTTAGCAGCCTGGGGCTATGGGGCCTAAGTGCAGAAAAGGAGGGCCACAGAGTGAGTTCTTGAACTGGGCCCCAGAGTACCAACCTGGAAGATAAATGGGTGGGTGGTTGAGAGGAGAGGTTAGGGACCCTGAGCAGAACTGGAAGGATCAGGTCACAGTATTCAATGCAGGAACCCCTGTGCAAAATAATGGTAACCACCACATCCACTGACCACGCTCACCTGATCAGCCCTCCTTCAAGGTCTTTCCTCTTTCTGTCCTCATACATGCCCCGAAAAGTCGGTGCTATTATTCTGATTTCATAGACTAGAACTGAAGCCCAGAGAGATCATGACCTACACTATTTCTGGTCACGTGGCTGGTAAAAAGCAGTCTGAAGTTGTTCTGTCTCCAAAGCATGTGCTAGGATTGGGAGGTTGGAGGGTGAGGTGACTGACAGAGGGCCTGAGTGGGAAGGTGGCACCATTCTGCAAGAGAAGTCCAGACTAAAAAGCTGGGACAGTTGCCCTGAGGGTCTTGGCCCAGGTCCTCTGTTAGCAGCCTTCAGAGGAGAGCATATCTTGTATGAGAAGCACAAGCAAATCCTTAGTAAAGACAATACTAGACTGAGTACAGAGGTTCTATCACAACAGGGACTGTGTCCCAATAAACCTGTGCCAGTTCAAACTGGCATGAGTTGAAAATGCATTTAATAATGTAACCTACCACACACTACAACTCAGCAGCACAACATGGGCCACTAGAGAGTGTTGTTTCCTTTCATGATTTCATGGTTGATTGGAAACCACTGGGCATCACGTAAACATCCACCCAGGAAAGCTCAAAATTCAAAATTCCAAGTAAGTTTTCTACTGATTGTGTGTTTCTGAATAAGAGGAAAGATTATACCATGTTTATAGAAAGATTCAACACTATTAACATGTCAGTTCTTTCCAAATTATTACACATACTCAATACATTTACAATGAAAATCTCAGAGGGAGCTGGGCCTAGGGGCCCAAGCCTGTAACACTCAGAATGCAGAGGCAGGAAGACGAATGCAAGTTCAAGGCCACCTCAGGCTACAGAATGAGATGACCCTCTCTCAAAGGAAGAGAGAAAAAAAACAAAGAAAGGAGGAAAAAAAGGAGAAAAGAAAGAAAGAAAAATGTCCTCGTGGGAGTTTTGCAGAAATTGGAGCTCTTTCTAAAAACTGAAGGGAAATGCAAGTGGTCTAGAATAGCCTAAACAGCTTTAATTTAAAAACTTGATTCTGATTAAAATATTGATCAAGAAGAACAAATTTGGAGGATTTTATGACAATATATAGCTGCATGATCAAGGACTGCAAAGAACTATGCAGATAAATGTACAGTTCTGATCAATAGTGTACTTTCAAAAACAAGGAGAAGATTCATGTGCAAGGAGCGGCAGAGAAGTGCAGCATCCGCAAACCAGGCGAACTGCATCTTGAAGCACCCAGTAGAATTGCAGGGTGTAAAATAGATTGGGTGGGGTCCACCTGCTTTGGGAAGAGCAATTTGCTTTATTCAGTTAACCCATTCAGCTGTGACTCTCATCTATGAGAGAGAAACACCCTCATAGATACATTCAGAATGATGCTCAACCACATTTCTGTGAAGCCCAGTTAAACCACCTGCCACACTTTATAAAATCTTGATTCTATTGATCAAGTGAGACCAAAGAGTGCATTTTTCTTAAGTTCCTGACATGTGTGGATCTTCCACTCTGGTGCTTGGCCATAGTGCTAAGCAAGGTGGTGCGTCTGTGCTGTGGGGAGGGTTTCTGCATAGATGGAGGAATGGTGCTGTGCATTTTATGGTTAATGAGTTCACACTAATTAGAACGGTCCCTTTTAGAGACAGAGAGAGAAATGAGCACGGCAGAATAGGCTAGCTGGACAAAGTGACACATGCCTATAATCCCAATGCTCTGGACTAAGCAGGAGGATCATGACTTTGAGGCCAGCCTGGGGTACACAGCAAGACTCCCTCTCAAAAAACCCAACAAGGAAGGACAGTGAAAGCAAGAGCGATATGAGAAGTGTGTGTGCCCATGTGAGAGATGGGGAAGCAGGGTGGGATATCAGATATACACTAAACATGGTTGATGTGTGTTTGATGATGCTTTGGCATCCCAGGGCCTCCTGGAGAGACTGCTCCTCCCAGAGCTAGCTAATAATAATTTCACCTGGAAACATGTCTTTCCACGCAAAGCAACCAATCCGAAGTCCACATTCCCAACGACTTCCTTCCTTTAATTCTCAAACATCAAGCCAATACATCACCCCCATCTCTCTCCATCTATCTCCTACCAGATATTGGACAAATAGGAACCTGCCCCCGACCCTGCAAGGCCACGTCCTAGACTCCTAAAGACCATCTCTAC
Source organism: Eospalax fontanierii (assembly GCA_035773235.1). Lineage (NCBI taxonomy): Eukaryota > Metazoa > Chordata > Mammalia > Rodentia > Spalacidae > Eospalax > Eospalax fontanierii. The sequence goes on from CM069545.1 coordinate 49,353,856, forward strand.
AACCTGGAGCCCATAGAAGTTGTTCCTAAACTGCTTACCCAGCCTGCTCATTACTTCCTGGAAACCTATCGAAAAGGCTCCTTCCATCTCCCGGCCCGCCCTCGTGCTTTTCCACGTGGGCCCGCTTGGAGATCACAACTCCTGTTGCAAAGAATCTGAGTTAAAATCTTCTTCTTCATAACCGACATATCCCGGTCTGGGTGCCTTACTGCGTCTGATTAAAATAAGTCCGGGGCCATTTTATACCAGGTGCCTAAGTAAAAGCAGGTCAGGAACCACTTCTCAGCTGTCACTTTGGATTTGCATGTCCACGTGCTTTGTGGAGAAGAGAGAGAAACTCGCCAAGAAAGGCAGACTTGAGACTAGGACCAGGGGCAGTTATCTCTGCAGGCCACAGGCATCAATGTGGGCGCCTGTCGGAGCTCACCGAGACACTGCCAGCCTGACCCTTTGTTGTCTTTGCTGGCTTTCTTAGTAAGAGCCAAGGGAGCAGGAGGACATATTTTTGATTTCTTACCTGGAGCCAATCTCATTTGGTGGTCAGTCTGGGAGAATATAATGTAATCTTGGGCTTTTGTGGAAATGACTGCATTGAGCTTGGTGTCACCCCAGAAATCACCCTCACAGAAGGCTCACAGCGGGAGTTCAAGGGAGGTCTGCCAAACGCAGGGAGAGAGCAACTTGTCTGTTCTATGTAGATGGCTCCCCATCACCATGGTTGTGATTTCTCTTCTTCCTTCCTTCTTTCCTTCTGTTCCATGTTTCAAATCATTTTGAGCTGATACTAAGAGATTACTGTTTCAGTCTTTTTGTTTCCACAGTCTAATTATTTGTAATAACTAAATGCATTATTCTTTTTGTGATTCTGGTTTGTTCCTGAAGGACCTTTTAACCTGAATAAAAACTATTACCTTGGTGTTGAGAGCCCTAAAAGCAACCACACCTGGAGAAAAGTAACATAGATTGGAGAAGAATTTCCATGAAAGCTGTGGAAACTCAACTGAAAGTCTTCCTAATCTGGAAGAGGACCTGTTCATAGAAGAAGATAGTCTGCTTTCACTGTGTGACATAGCTGATACCTCACATCTGTTTACAGGAATATTAGACACAATAAGGTTTTATATAATATTCATCTTTGGGGAGTTTTATCTGTTCGTTAATTATTTTCTTTGTACTTTGCTAAAAACTTGAAAATGGTCTCTTTGGTGTTTGCCTCCTCTTTCTTACTGGGAAGTTGCTCCATCTCTGTCACACGACCTCCAGCCCAGTCCAGCTTGTGCTCAGTTTGATGGGCCTGAGAAGTCTAGAATGAAGGCACAGTCAGGTTGAAGATGGCAGACAAGTTTTCTGCATTCCTTCAGGACTTGGTCCTCCGTTCTGGCCCCCGTGTTCTGCTCCTCCCTTTGAACTTGTAGAAATTCTGCCATGCCTCTTGTTCCCCATCCTGAGATCAGCTTCTTGGCTCTGGCTCTGAGCACCCTGCAAGTCCAGGTCTACATTAAACCATTTCCTATACACCTGTATTTTATTGTCACCAGAGCCTGGATTGTAAACCTGTAGCAAGTGGGTAATTACCCACAGGAGACTTCTGACTCATCCCACACCAAGGAATTAAGAGATGAGCTATTTCCCAAGCTCTGAGCATAATGGTCTTTTCGGTGCTGGAATTAAGAGACAGAAACGGGAAACCCTCTCGGCAGTCTGAATAGGCCATAGATCTTTAAAATGGGAGGAGGGAGCTAGTCTGTCTGCTGCTGTCATTGGAAGGGTTCTTGAGAAGCAGTCAAGATCTATACACAGGGCAGCCTACACCTAGAATGTTGGGCTAAGGAAGAACCCAAGAGTCAAAGCTCTGGTCTCGACTCAGCTACATTTAGGCAAACTGAGAAAATAGAGATCAGTGGGTCCTGATGACAGGAATCCTCAGAGCCTACTGCTAATGGTCATTGTAAAGAGGCACAGCATGCAGGATTTCTCAGAAGCACCTAAACCATGTACTGATCTCTCCCTCTCTCCCTTCCTCTCAGATTAGGCTATGGAACTGTGGAATGTGAGAATTCAGTTTTTGCTACTGAAATAATTTTGGAACAGCTTTTTAAAAATAACTGGTTATTAAGTGGCACCCCACCTGCTTTCTCCACTACCAAATAAGACAGTGAAGAATTCACCAGAATTCAGAACTATAACCTACCCTGGGGAGAGACGATTTCAGTCTCCATGCAGGTGGATCGAAATGGCCACTAGGCCTACAACAAGAGTGCAAGGATGGTAGGCACTTCCGGCTCATGCACAGGTACAATGGCTTACACCCAGCCAGGGTAGCTGAGAGATAAAAGTATCTCCTGGCCCAGATTGCTAACGGATTCCAGAAGGGATGGCAGAACCTCAGAGGAGGGGCAAAAGAATCTACGGGCCTCTGTATTCTTTGAGTGGGCTTTAAGAACCTTCCCGAAAGAGAGATAATGGGCAAGGGGCCCCTCCTGAGAGACGGGGTAGCGGTTCTAGTTCCCCTCCCACCCGGGAGAGTAAGCGGTCCTGAGGGAGCCACCGAGTTCTACCCTGCTTCCACATCTTTACCTCCGGAGGAAGGGCAACAGCCTACTACCCTGTACACACCAAGGTCAGTGACAGCAGACGAAGCACGCGCATCTGGGGTGGGCTTCACAGGCTGAGAAGAACTGTCAAGCACTGTCCAGGTGTCGGGGACTCCGAATGGTTTCCCTGTGGGAAATGTGGAAAGCGGAGCTGAGAGGGGAGCTGCTGAGCTGTTGGGCATTTTGATGAGCCCCAGATTTATCCTCTGCATCCTGCTCTCAATGATGAGTCACTGGAGGCCCTGCCAGGCAAAGCTCCGGTGGTTTTTGCCCTTGGCACACATGTCACCATGTTGCGTGTCAATGCATATTTCTCTTCGTCAGACATAGTTCTTCCTACTGATGCTTCAAGTAACTATTCCTCGGAAGCGGTGCACTCTTCAGGCCGCTGAAGTAGGACGGGCCTAACCTGTGGTTTTTCACCTTCTGGGAATCCTGGTAAATCACACACCACTAGGTCACACCCATAGAGTAAGCAAGGACTTTGAATTTCTAACAAGTTCCTAAGGGGTACTGAGTCTGTTGGCTCCAGACTCTGCCTTGGATCTGCCGGAGCTGCAAGCTTAAGAGCCCTTTCTTCAAGGCTGAAAGACCAAAGCTGTCTACCCACCTGGTCCCCTCCTGTAGCCCCTCCTGTGGGTTTCCAGGGACTGACACCTCTGCCAGTGCTGATGGGTCCCCTGACTGTTCCAGGGCGTCTGTGAGGACGGCGAGTCTTGTGCAGGAGTGCATTCTCACCTTCTTACTTTTGCACCGCAGTGTGTGGCTTCTCTCAGGCAGACACGCATTTCCACTTTGGAAAGTTAGACCTCCAGAGTGACAGTGGCTGCTTTACTGGCTCAGTCACCTTGCAGGTCTTGCTTCTCTGACTTGCAGCACTTAACTGCAGTCCTATGACCTGAAAAAGCCCTTCAGTCAGCAGAAGGGCCAGTGCACGGTGGTGATGACAGCTGTGTCATCTAGAAATTGCTCATCACAGCTTCCTGCTGTTTCTTCCAGGCCCCCTTCTCCACACACATTGCCAAGGTAGAACTTGTGTGTCTGACCACCCTGTCTTCACTGGTTGTTTGATTCCACCTCAGATCCTGGGAGTTCTTCCCACTCTGGCATCACTGAGCACCTGCTCTCCACACCGGACACCATGTCCACCCCACTGACCTCACCCATCTGAGTAAGGACTTAGGCTGATTCCTGCATAACTTTTCCTCAACTCTGCATTTCCACTAACATTTTGGTGGGCCTATTGCCTTTTATTGCCCCAGGACCTGAGGCTCAGCTTTCCTCTACATTTTATTTTATGAGGGTGGCGTTAGCCTTGTAATACTTAAGGTATATGAAATAATCTTTGTCCCTCTAATAAAGGTGTTCTTGATCTAACTCTATATGGGTTACTTTCCTATTAGACATTTAGCAACTTATGAATACTTGGTTTTTATGGACTCTTCACTAATAGCTTTATCGAGATATAATTACATACCACACAGTTACCCAATTAAAGTACATAATTCAATAGTTTCTAGTGAGCGCACTGATGGGGGTAACCACTGCTACAATCGATTTTAGAGCATTTCCAATGTGTTAAAAAGAAGCCCGCTACCTTCCTATTGTTTGCTTTCCACTTTCTCATTCCCCTAGCCCCAGGCAGCCCCTGTCTGCTTTCTTTCTATGTATGTAGAATTCTCTGTTCTGGGAATAGAATTATTATAACATGTGGTGTGTGTGCATATGTGTGTGTCTGTGTGTGTGTAAAAGAAAGAGCGAGAGGGTGAGGGAGAAAGTTCTTTTGCTTAAGATAATGTTTCAATATATATTGTAGTATATATCAGCAACTCACTCCTTTTCATGGCTTACATTTTATGTATCCATCCATTGCTCAATATTTGTGTTGTCCACAAATAGCCTTCTAGTTATTAAATTTTTATAGATGCTTAAGAGGATGTAACTTGGACTAGAGAGATGGTTCAGAGGTTAAGAGCACTGGCTGCTCTTACAGAAGACCTGAATTTGGTTCCCAGCACTCACAATGCAACTAGCAACCACCTGTAACTTAAGTTCCAGGGGATATGAGCCCTCTTCTGACCTCTGTGGGCACTGCACAACACAGTGCAGTGACATATATGTAGGCAATACATTCATGCACATAAAATAAAAATGATAATAAATAAAATATTTAAAGAGATGTAACTGAAATGAACTTTTGCAACTGGGGACTCCCAACACTTTATTTTGTTGTTGAGGAACCAAAGGCTCTGAAAGATCAAGACCCTTGTCTAAGTTCACACCATGATTCCCTGACAGATCTGGAAACAAAACCCTAGCCATCTGGCTTACAGGTGGCAACTGCCTGGCTCATATAGTGAGAAATCTTGAAATTATCCATGTTTTCTTGGAGTGGTTCTTGGTTTCATGAAAGTTTTGAGTTGTTTTTTCTTCTCACGACTCTTGGAAGTGGTGGAAGGGAGGAAGCAGTTCTCCATGTAGTCTTTCTTGACATTGTGATCCTGCACACTAAATCGTAAACATCCTATTGAATTGCAAACATAAATCTAGTGCCATTAGTTTAGTGATGAAGCAGAATAGAGACAGAAACTCCGCTAGTGAGATGACCTCTTGTCATGAAGTACTTCTTCATTTATTTGAACTTGCAAAAATAAAAATTAAAAAAGTCTTAAAATGCTCCTAAGAAGACAAAGAACTCTGGAGCCGTGAGTGGTTTCACAGTCCGCCCTCATGGTGGCTTCCAGACATGCTTTCTGCAAAGATGCCTATTCCCTCCCAGTCTGCTTCAGCTCGAAAGATATCCCCCAAGACACCCCACCCTTGTTCCCATCCTGTCTTCACCCCTCCCTTTGACCAAGTTCCCATCCCCCAGGAAATCTGATTCATGCAAGGATGAGGAAAGCAGCTCTTTTTGTATCACAGGCATTCAAAGACTTCTGGTTTAACTTATAATAGAGTTTCCGGAAGAAAGGAATAATTAATTAAAAATGAAAAACAAGCTGTTTCTTGATGGGAAATTACATTGGGTCAGTTCACTTTTTTCTGATGTCAGGCATGTGAAAACCAGATCTGAGCCACTGGGGTGACCTAGTTCACACTGAGCAGCCTAATGACACAGAGGAAGACAAGACCAGGTTATTTTGTATTAACGTGAAAACCTTCCTTTAGAAGGAAGAGGACAGAATCCATTCACACAAGAACCCTAAAAATGATATCCAGCAAGAAATCCAAAGGTGTTAGCAGCTATTTTTACGGAAAGAAAAGAAAGTGAAAATGGAATCCGACTTTAAAAACCCCAATGACATTTTACTTCTAATGAGTCTTGTGTGAATTTGGAACGTGTGCTTCTAAACAGTCAAGGCGGAGTTTAGGGCTGCTAGGCAGGGGCCACATCAAGGACTACTAGCTTAGAGCCCAGGTTCTTAAACTATCGTGGGGTCACACCACTGAATGTGGGAGTTGTAAAAACGTGGTTAACAGCAAAAAGCTTCTGAATGTGTAACTACCAAGAGAAATCCAAAATAAAAACGCTTATTTGGTCCAAGGTATTCCTGGCAGCGCTCACCTAGGTTGCTTTGTGTGACTTTCCTGAAGTCTTGGTTCTGAACATACAACATGCACATGGCAATTGGCACCACACATACTGTTGTGCCACACAATACTGGTGAACACCACCAGAAATGCCTTGGCTCTGATTTGAGACTGTTGGAGGTTGTAGGTTATGATTGTGATGTCCTAGTTACTTTTCCTGTTGCTGTGATAAAATATCCTGGCAAAAGCAACTTAAAGGAAAAAAGAGTTTATTTTGGTTCACAGTTCAAGAGTACACTCTATCATGGTGTGGAAGTTCTGGTGGCAGGAGCTTGAGGTGGCTGGTCACATCTATGGCAGCATTAGGAAGCAGAGAACTTGAATGCTGGTGTTCAGCTGGCTTTATCCTTTTTATTCTGGGGGTTTTTGAGAAAGGGTCTCCTGGTAGCCACAACTGACCTAGAACTTGCTGTGTAGTCCTGGCTGGCCTCAATCTCACAGAGATTAAAGATGTGTGCAACTATGCTGGGCTGCTTTCTCATTTTTTTATAAAAACATTTATTATTATATATAACATTATATATATATATATATATATATGTATATGATGTGTGTGTGTGTGCCTGTGTGTGTGTGTGTGTGTACACGCATTTTCTCCTTCAGCCAGGTAGGTCCTGGGGATCAGACTCAGTGGCCAGAACCTTTACCTGCTGAGCCCAACATTCTCCTTCTTTACACAATCCAGGACCCAAGCCCAGGGAATGGTACAGCCTACTTTTAGGCTGGGTCTTTCTATCTTAATTAGTATAATCATCCTAATTCCTTAAAGACATGGCCAGATGCTAAATAATGTCTCATAGGTGGGCCTGGAGGCTTGTCTCCAAATGATCATAGGTCCTGTCAAGTTGACAATTAACAGTAACTGTCACATAGTGTTTCCACTGCACATACAAAGTTTCTGCTCTTATAGAAATATAATGATTTAATTATGAGAAGCAAACACTTTAAATATTTTTCTACCATCATTCCTTAGCACCTTAACTTTCAAATTAGCAAATCTTTGGATTGTTTTGTGTTAGAATGTTTGATTTAAAACTTTGATTTTTGAATTGCTGGCTTGAGTTGCATAAAAAATATCATTAAATGAATTTTAATTTGGGATGAAGATAAAATTCCAAATACATACCTACAGGTCTGTAGTCATATAAAAATTTCTCAGGCAGAGAGGTTACAAATGGAAAAAAGATTTTTTGGGGGGTTTTGTTTTGAGACAGGATCTTACTGTGTATCCCTGGCTGGCCTGGAACTTGTTATATACACCAGGCTGGCCTTGAACTTTCAGAGATTTACCTGCTTCTGCTTCCTGAGTCCTGGGATTAAAGGTAAGCGACACCATGCCCAGCTTACAAGTAGGAAAAGTTTTTAAATGCCCTGATTTAGAACATCTTTTCAGTTTCCCCCCTTACTATTCGTAGCATTTCTCCCTTTCTTTCTAAGCAGCTATGTATTAGGAAAAAACTGGTTCTTTGAACCAGTTCTATAAAATCATCCACATTTCTCCCAGTACTTACATTCAAAACGGCCTCATTGCACATATAAAAAAAAAAATTAAAAAAAAAAAAACTTGCCAAAATGTTTTTAGTTGAATCAACACCAATGGAATGTTACAGCCTGACTACAAATTTTACTTGTGCACATATCGAGAGTTATTTAGATAACATTAGGAAAAAAATAAAAATAAAAATAACCATCCCAGCCCCGTCCCTTTATCCCAGGCTGCACATACTGATGAATTTCTTCTCATCTCTTCTGGCATTTTCCTTTGTACTCAAAGTAAGTGGGAATTGGGCAAGGGATTCAGGAGTATGGTTCAAGAGAGATGGGGAGAGGATATTGCTTTTTTAAATTCCCAATTTACTGGTTATTTCTCTTTTTTTTCTAGCTCAAATACATCAGTAAAGAACTGGAAGAACATGACTTCCACGAAAACTCAGAAGCTGTAGCTTTCCTTCCTAGTCATTTGTTTGTTCATTCAAAGAGGTTAAAGAGAGAAGAAGAAGCTAGAGAACAGATACCTCCCCCTTTCACTTAGAGCCGGTAACTATGTGAGGTCTTCAATGCCAGCCGGAGTCCTCAATCCAAGAAGTCAGAGAAGGGCTCTTTGTTTTTCCAGCCAACAGATAGAAATCCGCTGTGCATAGCTTTAGCAAGGAAAGAAGCTTCATGCTCTATTAGCCACAACTTCATGGGAAGGGAGAATGTCACACTCTCCGATAAAAATGCATTTGGGTTCAAAGGGTGATAATATGATGAGCTCACTCCCTCACATCACCCTTAGTGACCCACTAGTACAGGACCTTCCTCAGGCAAGCCTGGGTGGTCACACTGTCTCTGACTTGAGACCCCACTATGTCCCAATTCTTGCCAGTGCCTCTCGAGCAGCAGGTGCTCACCTTTGGGAACTGAAGGCGGGGGAGGCTTTGTTGGTGATGCAGCTGTCAAATCCTATTAGTGCATGGGTGGGTTTCACTGGGTACAGGAGGTATGTCATTTATAGACAGAAATTGCATAATTAATCTTGATGGGATTTTGACACTTTCTTGGCATGCAATTTTTTCGTCAAGTAAAAAGTCTTTAGGAAGCAGGTCACATGGAATTTGAACTGTAAAGTTTAAAACTAAGTATTTGTCATCACTTAAAGCAGTCATAAGGACCCTGGAAAGACATGTGCTTCTTTGGCTTTTGACCCAATTCTCCCAAGTTTGAATGGAAAAAAGAATGACGATGAAGGCAGATGTTTCCCAAAATTATTTGGGAAGATGCTTTGACTTCAGTTATTCCTATAAAATTTCTTTGAAAAAAGAATTTCAATGTAGAGTAAGCTCACAGGTGGTAAAGTACACCTAGAAAACTCATATAACTCAGGTAATAATGGCCAAGTATATCCACGTTGATCAAGACTTAGTTACACGAAGGACTCAAAGTATATCTGGCCCCTTTTACTCAACATTGTGGGAGACTCATGTATATTGTCTTTTACAGGAGTAATTCCTCACTTTCATCCCTGTGTATAATTCTGTTGTGTGAAAAGCCCTCAATGTACCCATTTTCCTGTTGCTAGACACAATGCTATTTCTACTTTTTCATTATTACAAGTAGTGTTTTTATGAACACTTTTGTGCAACTATATATCTGAAACACTTAGGTTTACATTGCCTGTGCGCCATCTTGGACATTTTTGATACTATAAGAATGAAAATAGCTGAGGTATAGGATATAGATTTTTTCAATTTCAGTACAATGTAGAAAACCATCTTCCCAGGAAACTATGAGAATCGCCCAGTGAGGCGAAACGACCTGATGTTTTTCACTAATAGTCATAATGCCATAAGATGTCCACCTCCAAGTGATCACTCAAAGTATATGTCAAGGTATATATGAAAACTCTTGCTCAGCAAAGAGGTATTTTTATTGGGATGGTTTATTCACAATAAGCAACCGGAAGAGAAAATAACTGTAATTTGGATTAAAACTGTCTTTTGGTTGTTTTCTAGAACTTTTCCAGAGACATGTTTATACTTTATGTAGACTGATCAGAAAAAAAACCCATCTTTGAACTACAATAGATATAGGGTGGCAAAAACACAGATTTCTGTCAGTGTAGTATTTTGTAATTGTGTAGAATAGCAGGGTCCCCTACATACCTTTCTTTTATCAGAACAAAGTATTTGGAGATAAGCGGCTGTAGAACGCCTGACCATGTGAGAGCTATACCTAGGTGACACTCTTTCCTGGCAGATCCTGGTGATGATCCCAGCACATTCTATACAGCTAGCCAAAGAGGTCGTTCCCCTCACATACACATTCCCCCTGCATGGAAAGTTATGACTGCTCATCAACATTCCAGAACAAGAGCCAGCACTTCTTCTGAGTTTTCAGGGAAGTTGCACATTTTTGCAACTGCAGCGTTTTGGATGAAAAAGGCTGAGCACTTGTGCCAGGCATGGCACCAGAGATCACTCAGCAATAGCAGCAGCACCTGCTGCATCCACGTGAGCCTTTGGCATGTGACTGCGTGTGCCAGCCTTGCAGCTTGCATTTTAGCTTGAAATTGTACACTGGGCAAGGTGGAGAAGAAAGCCAAAGCAGCATGCTGAGAGAAAAAGGAGGAGGAGGAGGAGGAGCAGGAGGAGGGTGAGAAGATACAGCTACAGACTTTCAACAAGTCAGCACTTTAACCTGTGACCTCCAAGCTGGTAAGGCCTTGAAAAGATCTGTTCTTGTCCTGAGAAACGTGCTGAAATCAAACTATTAAAACATTTGTGTCTGTGATCATACTACTGTCGAACATAAATTAATTAAGCTCCCAGATTATCAAAAGAGTTCACAGTTTTCCAAAGTAAATTGTCAAACTATATCTTTGCTTCTAAATATTTAACCAGCTTCAAATAGGGCTGGAGTGACTGACAGCGAAAAAAGCCACCAGTCTGTATGACTAGCTCTGGGAGGCAGCCCCATTCGGGGTCCGCGGGCATGCTCTGGGGGCAGATCCCTGCCTCCACTCCTAGCTTGGGTGGCCTTGAGACCTCACTGAATCACTTATGGCTCATTCTCCTGAGAAAGTCCATGGTTGTGGGCATCAAACATGCCAGGGCCCAGCATTTATACATGAGTGAGAGCAAGAATGCTGTGGGCATGGAGTGTTTTCAGGGCCCTCCGTCCTGTGAGTAAAGTGGGGGCCAGAGACGTTGGACTATTTTCTGGCACCTGAGATGAGTCCATAGCCAGTGACTTCTTGAACAATCACCCCTGTGACTTTCTGCCAAGAGATCACCAGGAGTGTGGACAACACTATTATTCCTAGAAGTAAGACTGGTCCTTTTCCTCTTGGTAGAGAGGTCCCTTGCATCGCGGGACCATCTTTCTGCCTTCTTTCTGTAATTTCATGCCTTTCCTCTTGCTGTGCTGTGTGACTTGATGCTCATTCACTTATGTAAAATATTCATTGGCTGGAGAGATGGCTCAGCGGTTAAGAGCATTGACTGCTCTTGCAGAGGACCTGGGTTCCGTTCCCAGCACACACATGGTGCCTGACAACTGTCTGTAATTGCAGTTCCAACACCCTTTTTTGACCTCTGCAAGCATTGCACAACACAGGCGCACTTACGTACATGCAGGCAATACTCTCATACATATAAAATAAATAATAAATAAAATACTTATTAAACATCAACAGTGTTGCCTAAGCACTGAGTGTCGCAATAAGCTTTTTTATTCTTGAGAAGGAGGCAAACGAAACCCTGATAACAAACGCTAAAATAACAATAAATGATGAGAGGACTCTAGAAAAAAGTGAAGGAGGAAGTGAGAGAAAGGAGAGGGAAGGCGGAGCTAATCGGGATTGGCGTTCAGTAAAGTGTCTTCCAGAAGAAGTGACATGGTGCTTGAATCCTCCCACCTCAAGAGAAGTGGCTTCTGAAGAGGGGTGGAGGAGAGGGAAGGACTCATAAGCAACAGGGTCCCATGTGGAATCCCTCCGTGGGAACAAGCTTTATCCTGGAAGAGCCAGGGGTGGGGCTGACTGAACAGGAACAGAGTCAGCAGAGAGTGGCAGGAGGCCAGGTCGGAGGCTGGGCAGGGCCAGTGTTAGGCCTCATGTCCATGGAGGGAGGTGGACTTCCTGTACTTCCGCTGCTCGGCTCTCCTGGCAGATAGAAGGTTCTACGTCCCTTTGTGTATCTTGATCCCCGTTCCCACCATCAGCCATCACCATCCACAGACAAAGACAGCACGTACCACTAAGAGTATGCTAAATAATATGGTGTCTTCTGTGCGAGGTCTACAGTAAAAGGTGAATTAATGAGAAGACTTGGAAAATGGGAGCTGGTAGAGCGCACAGCTCATAATTTAACCTCGCACTTGACTTTTACATTTGGAACCTTCTCTTACATAAAGGTAAATACTGAATCTTGTCTAATGAAGGGCATGATTTCCTTGAGTGACTTCGCCTATTAGAATAGGTGAACAATGAATCGTTTATCACTCAAATATACAAGTTATACTTTGGAAAGTGTCCCTTTCCTGACCGGGGTCCAGGTTACCTTGGCTACCACTTGCTGTCTGTTGGTTATTAGCATATTTTATTTGGGTCAGACATAGTGGCATGTGCTTATAGTCCCAGCTCTATTTGGTAGGCTGAGGCAGGAGGAGCAATTGAACTCGTACAGTCTTAGCCTGGACAGCATAGTGAGACTTTATATAAAATAAAATAAAAATCCTTCACTGGGCATGACTCTTCTAGGCTAAGGACAGGAGGACACTACTTACATTTCATAGCAAAATAAATGAGTAAACATAAAATGGTGAGCTTATATGGGAGATAGCTGAGTTTTAAAAATACTGTGCATTGGGCACACGAACATTGCATTGCAGACCTCCTCCTTTGCCCATTTCCTTTTTAAGAAACAAGGACACCACGATGCAGAGAGCAGCTACCCATAACTACCAGGCTGTGGAGCAGGCTTTTGTGAGGTCTCACTCCCGTGGGAACTCTCACAGATAGCCCTCCATTGCCACACCTGCTTGAGGGCAGTATGGCCTCACTTTTCATATTTTAGTATTAGCATGATGACACATTCCTGTTGCCAATGGACTAGACCGGAATGTCTACACAGGCTTATGCTCTGGCCTGGGAGACGACAGAAAGTAGATGCAGAGAACAAGATTTAGTTGTTTACTATTTCGCTTTATAAAATATGGCACAAGCATTTTTCAGCCTGTACCTTCCCAACCACCTAAAAAGAGCTTTATCTGAAGACCTGTATCCATTAGCTTCATGGCACTGTGGTGAGGTCTATGAATTTATACTTTTAAAAAGTGCTTGCCAAAGATTAGGATACATAACCGGGTTTAGAAATACAAATCGCCAGTGCTGGTGGCACAGCTCAGGGTACAGGCTTCCCTAGTATGATCGGTGACCTGGGTTCATTGCCCTGTATACCAGTAAACAAATAACAAACAAAAACTCCAAATGGAAAATACAAAATGTCTTGCTTCTTTGTTCCTAGCCTGGTTTGTTAAGGTAGATGTGATTTCCCTTCCATTCCCCAAGCCTTACGCAAGGGCTTTGGAACCCTAAGAACCCCTGATTCAAGAAGAGAGTTGCTAAAAAAAATAACATTTAAAAAGTCTTGGTGGGGTAGGCTGACATCTTCTCTTTCCAGGGAAACAGCACCTATCTTTCCAGTCCCAGTCAGAAAATACTTGTTTCAGTACAACACAATCAGTCTAACTTTCAGAAGCAGACTCCAAGGCGTGAGCTTATGCTGTCATAATGTCATCGTAACCCACAGTTCAGAGCACCCCAACCTCCTATTGAAGCTCCATTCACCAGAGTCCATGGCATCTGTTTGTGAGGAAGGTAAAGCAATTTGAGTTTTATACATCAGAATCAGCATTTTAATAGACTATTTTCCTTAAATAAGGTAATGAAAACCCTTGTTCAAGTCTCAGTTTCTAATTAGACAAATGTAGTTCAGAACATCACTGGACCCATTTCTTTCTGTATAGAATAGGAGTGGAAAATACCCAATATCTGGGATTATTTTTAAACTTAAATGAGATCATGTATCTAAAGCACTGACTTGTAAACTTGGCTTATATGAAGAGATGGTTCAGTGGTTAAGACTGCTCTTGCAGAGGACCTGGGTTCAGTTCTCAGCACCCACATGGCAGCTAAGAACCGTCCATAACTCCAGTTCCAGGGGAATCCGACACCCTCTTCTGACCTCTGTGGACATTGCACAGCACTTACATACAGGCAGGTAATACATTTGTACATATAAAATAAAAATAGTAAATAATTTAAAAAATAACATTGATGTCTGGATTCTGCCTCTAGGAATTTGAGTTGGTCTGGGATTTGAGCTGGGGTTAGGAACTTTAAGAGGTACTCAGGTATGTAGAAGATACAGCCTGGTAAGAGCCAGTCATCTACAGTATATGAGAACAATCAAGAAAGTTACAAGGATGGTGCTGGGAGAGGGAGATGTTTAATGCCTCACATAATTTGGATAATTATTTCTGCTCTATAGGGTTCAGAATGAATTTTTGTGGCTGTTTCAGATGGCTTTAGGAGAATCTTTGTTCATCAGTGACCACAGCCTGCAACTTTCCATTGCCCCTGTTGTTTGAACTAGTAAATGTTGCCGAACTCAGTAACGAGAACTGACCTTTTTGGTAAGGCAAATTACTCAGCGGTAGAAGATAGGTGACTGGATTTTAAGCATCCTTGAGTTCTCAGCCCATGGTTAGTACCTAGCTGTTGAATGAAAACAACACTGTCAGGTTGATTGAAAAACAAAAGTAGTTGTGAATTCCTTGGTCCAAGTTAACTTGATTTTAAATTAATTCTCACTGTTTTCCTGAAGCCCAAGTCCCTCAGGTCAAAGCATTTGTGCCTAAAGCATGTTTGTCCTGCTGGGTTATCCATGCAGTCACTCTCTAGCTGCTAACAGCCTAACTGGAGACTCTCAGCCAAGAGGAATTTCAGTCTGCAGTCTGGTTATAAGTGTGTGGAATGGAGTAATGGCTTTTCTTCATTTGAACGTGTTTTTTCTCCTATTTTTTAGACTTTGAATGGTCAAAGTCGTCTTTGGTGACTTGACTCTGTTCAGTCAGGCAGTGACTTCTTACTTTTTTGATGCTGAAGCTTTCATTAAAGGTGGGTGGTGACGTTACTGAAGAGAATGCATCGTGGTTTCCAACAGAATTCACTTTTCTAGCTGCAAGGTATAGGAACACCTGTGCTTACTCATGTAAACACACAAGGCATCAGCCCTCATTTCTACCTCCGAAATCAGCCTGAGGAGCCATGACATGAGAATTTAAGGTGAATATCACTGGAGAAAAGCAAAATTCTTAACAAGGTAACTTTTCTCTTCTTAATCATATTTCAATCAAAAGCAATTCTAACATTCGGTATATAAATAGGAAAGTCGTTCATCACAAGCTTGAGTGACGTGAGCCAACTGAACAAAAGGGTTTCATGACAAGGTGTTTGCCTTTTTTATGCAAATGTAAAATAAATATTCATGAAGTTTTATTTTAGGGAGAGAAAATTTAAATGGCAAAACTATTTAAGTTTTATTTCACATGTGCACAAATATGTTAAATCCTCTTGGGAACAAGAAAACGGGATAATTATACATTATTAAATGTGCAGGTGCGGGTGTGCTTGTGCATACACACCCATTTCACTGAAGATCAGATAATGAATCACGGTCAATTCTCACCCAGTTAAGGGCCTGATGACTTAGAAAATCACAGGACTCTTATAAAGAAATCTCTTACTTATTTACCCAGGAATACCTTGGACTGATCAAAATGGCAGATGGGCTGAGGTGGCCCAGTTAAGCTAGAATTTAGTTATGTCTTCTTTCAACTGTCTTCAGTATAAATGGCTTTCCCCTTTCCCCTTCTTATTACAGAAAATATCAGCATACCAAAAGTAGAGCAAAGACTCCAAGAACCTCTGTGTACCCATGACTCACAACTACCAACTTATGTCCCATCTGGGTTCATCCGTAACAAACGATCTCCACTCCTGGATTAATTCAGATCAGGTTCCAGATGTAATATTATTTCATTAGAGTGGTGTTTTTTCAGTTTTAGTTTTTGAAACAGCATCTACTGTATCATGGACTGGTCTCCATCATTCTGTAGAGCTAAGGATGACTTTGAACGCCTGACCCTGTTGACTCTACCTCCCAAATGTTAGAATTACAGGCCTGTAATAACCACCACAGCTGTTTTTTTAAGTGCTGGGAATTGAACCCAGTACTTTATGCATGCTAGTGCTTACTTTACCGTCTGGGTCACATCCTCAGCCCAAAGCTTTTTGTTTTTCAAACCAGCATTGAAATAGTCAATTATCAATAAGTCAAACACATTCATTCCTATACAAGCTGTTAGATCAACCCAAGTCAGCAATAAGAGGAATCAAAATAAATTGTTTGGCTAATTTAGTTCTTTTACTTAAATAGTTTGTGAATCGAATACAGTTTTATTCATATATTCTTCTGATAATAAAGTAGCAAAATGCTAAACCAGATTTACATTTAAAAATGTTAAATATCCACCCTAACCAGAATGCATCTCCCAGGAGATGGGTCTCCATTTGCATCTTTGTAAGAGCTCCAGGTCTATTATCTCACAGGCACATTCAAACTTCTATGTTGTGTCTACAAGTTCAAGTTTGTGTCTGTTGGTTATTACGTTTGTGATTTACAGAATGTGAAAACTGTTATCTCAGTGTTTTGAGGTAAGATTATGGGAGGAACATTAGGATAATTGGAAAATATTTGCAAAGCCTTTGTACATTTTGCTGGGTGTTTAATATTTTAGATTATATTTCTCCATTGAAAATGGTGTTTGATCTTTGCAGTTAACAAGGAAGGCTTTTAAATAGAATTCGCGTCTTGAATTGCAGCTCTAAATGGTGATTGTGCCTTTAAAAATCTTCTCATGTTGCTTAAATAGCTTTAGAACTATTTAGTCACTGCTGGTGATTTAATTAAGTTATAATGCATGTGGGAGAAAAGAATGAATTCTCATTAACTTAGGCAGACTGAGGTAGTCAGTCTGAATTTTAAATGTTTGAAGAAATTTTATTTTTTATTATTTCAGTCCATACACTGAGAATGATACTGCCAATATTTCCTCATATACAGCAATGAAGAGAAAATGCATTTAAAGTAGCTTCTGCCTGCAGTTCAAAGAATTTTATTTACATTTTTTTGATAACCAGATGGCATATGCTCCTGAGTCTGATTTGTGTAATTGTTTAAATTCCGGAATAACTAAATTTTTACCCTTTCATGTTATTTTACACAAAAGGTAAAAATTTAGTTATTCTGGAATTTAAACATCTGAATGAGAGAATGTAAATTCATGAAAATTTAACTTAAAATAGAAAGCATATGGGGGCTGGAGAGATTGCTCCCATGTTAAGAGCACTGGATGCTCTTGCAGAGGACTCTGGTTCACTTCCCAGCACCTACATGCCTGTGCACAACTGTTTGTATCTCCAGTTTCAGGGGATCTGACCCCCTCTTCTGACCTCTCTGGGCACCAGGCACAAACATGGTACATATACATACATACATTCAGGCAAACACTCATAGACATAAAATAAAAATAAATCTTGTTTGTTTGTTTGTTTTTTAAAACCAAGCATTTCTGTACTTACAGAGGAAGCCAAGTTGTCTGGATGATTGAGGTTTTATTTATTCAAGCAGAGAGAGAATTTTTTTCTTAATCCTTATTTTTTTCTAAAATAACCTAAATGTTTTACTGTATTTTCAGTAGGAGATTCAAAGCAAACTTTCTAAACAATAGGTATCAGTTATTTTACTTGTTCAAAAGACTTTGGAGTATTTTTTTTATCTACTTAGAATTGTCTTGTGTGTCTCTATGTGTGTGTCTCTATGTGTCTGTGTTGTCTTGTGTTCTTGTGTATGCCTGCAGATGGTCCTGTGACTCTCCACTGTTACTGCGGTCATTGTGTCCACCTGTAATAAACCATTGTGCTCCACAAGTCCCAGACTTTAACTTGATAATTCTATCAGAATCTGTCTCTTGGGAAAGCAGATAATTTTGTTGGAAAGATGTTTAATGAAAGATTAACTTGACTGTGTGTGGACCCCCGTGGGCTCTAGTGGGAATGGGATGCAGATGTTGCGAGTAATTGGAGATTCTGCGGTTATCCCTGCTCACTCCTCTGATCCCAATGGGTCCTTCACAGTTAAAGGCTGAAGCACCAGTGTTCAGAGTTGGCACGATATTCTTGCTTTATGTCTGGTCATTTCTCTTCAGACTCAGAGAAAGGATTCTGATGCAAGTGCTTCATTTATCATACAAGGGCTGCATATGGAGTATGGAGGTGATAGAAATTCCGATGCCCTAAAATAAACTTAATTCATTACCAATCAATCATTTTAATTTTACGTATTTTCATCTTTAAAAAATAAAACCTGACTGGCAGCATAGTTATAAAATGAAAACTGATTTTATTTAAAATTTTTCATTTTTGTCAGAAAAATTGATGCACTGCTAAAAGATGAGTCCTTTTCAGTTTGGACACCTTTCTGAGTCATAGTATAATAATGAGAGCCAACAAGCACTGACATTTTATTCCTCTGTATTTTCAATAGTCTTTGTTAATTGTATCCAAAAAGAGAATCTTTTTTCCAAAATCTTGTAGATTGAATAATACCTGCTCTTTCTCCAAGCTGTCCATGGAGCCTGTGACCAACAACCACAGGTGACAGAAGGTACTATGCAATGTAACTAAGGATCCTAAAATAAGGAGATCATCCTGAATTATCTGAACATATTCGAGAAATCACAAGCGTCTTTGTAAGAGGGAGACAGGAGGCTCAGAGCCAGATTAGAAAGCCGGGGGGAAAAAGTAGCTTGGTGTGGAATCCCAGGACCATAAAACATGGGAGCAAGCAAGAGACTTGTCTCTTTTCAGAAGAAACCAGGCAATGACGTTAGTCCAGCGGGATCGCCACCAGACATGCACTAATGCACCTGTGTGGAAGTCAGAGGACAACTTGTGGTAGTCAGTTCTATCCGTCTGCCATATGAGATCGAACTCAGGTTGTCAGGCTTGGTGATAGACACTTTTAAATGTGAAGCCATCTTGTCAGCTTGAAATTTATGTTGTTTTTAAGTCACTGAATTTGGGGGGATTTACCAGAGCAGCAGTCAGAAACTGATATACATGGGAAATAAAGGTACTAGTGACCTCCTGCCTAATGGTAATTAGAAATGAATTAAACACAGAAATCATAGCATCAACCATTCTTAAACACAACAGTAGACATGAACGTGCTTATCTTTTTTTCAATTTCCAAATGAATTCTTAATTTATAATAAATTAACCTACAAGAAGGAAATGTTCTTCTTGAGCCTTTTAAAGCCTCTGTGGATAAAAGCTGGCCTTTCAC
Organism: Eospalax fontanierii; assembly: GCA_035773235.1. NCBI lineage: Eukaryota > Metazoa > Chordata > Mammalia > Rodentia > Spalacidae > Eospalax > Eospalax fontanierii. Next base: position 49,372,994 of record CM069545.1, read on the forward strand.
TCCATTGGGCTCCCATGGACATGGCTTCCCCTGTTTATCAGTTAGACTTTTTCCTCAATCTCCACCAGCAAGCATGTATTTGAGTGACTCATCTTTCGTTCTGAAATATGTTACAGAGTGGTTGTTCTCATGGAGAGATGATTGCCAGAGCCCACGCCATCACAGTTCCGTGCCCCAGTGATTAAGAGTTGATTAAGAGTTGACCTTGCTACTGTGCATTGAGAATTCTGGCAGGAAATTGAACTAGAAATTTGGAACAAAGAGGCCAGGACTGCATTTTAACTATCAGAAGTAGGTCACCATTCTCTAACGTCTTAAAACTAAGCGAGATCGCTCTTTATACTTCCATCACTTTATACTTTCTATACTATAAGTTGATGTCTCCATTGTTAATGTGTGACATCACAAGTAATTTTGAATACAGCAAAAAGAGAAATCAAGCCTGGATCTGTCTCCATCATTGTCAGAATTTGGTGTATTTTATTGCAGTTTTTTGTCTGTTTGCAAACAGTTGCTTGGTTCTAACCCAAACTATATCCATGTTATGATGGATTTGCATCTATCTTTTCCTTCTCTTTCTCTCTTTTTTCCCTCTGTGCTGGGAATAGAACTCAGTGCTCTGTGCACACTAGTAGGCATGCTACCGTAGAGCCACGCCCCCAACTCAGTTTCGTATCTTTCACTTTAAATTTCCCATTGTACAATAACCCTGGAGCAGTGACAGTTTTGAACTTCAAAACATCTTCAAATAAGGATCTGAATTCATATGATAATCCTTCGTAAGCCACAGAAAGCATGTTTATCTACCTTATGTGCAAAGGTTCTACCCTGGAGGGATGTTGAAGAGCTTGCATAATGAGTAGGAAGATGGGGACCCAGGAGAAGGCCAAGAGCAGATCCAGAGTGGCTGTGGGCACTGAGGCAGCAGAGTGAACCCAGCCTTTTCTCCTGGTCACTCTTCTTAGAGTACGTGCCTAGTGTTTGCATGATGGAGTCACTTGAGGGAGAAAGACTAGTTGGGTCTAGCTGGCCATAGCCTGGGTCTGTGACCAACTTCTATGCAAGACACTGTAAGTCAAGCATGAGACGAGGGAAACAGGAACTAGTCATTTCACAAAAAAGAGCCGGGTCAGGGGTGGCCAGGAGTAATCCGCAGTACCCAATTGCTCACCACAGTCAGCTCGGTCGATGTTAGAGCAGGATGGAATAAGATGACTTCCTATGTCATGAGGGATGCTCTTTTGTCAAAGGAATATTTTAAGTAACTATTGTCTTGATATAGGCATATCGCTTTGTTTAGGCAAAGCAGAATTGAATCCCAAATTACATTTCTATCATTTTTTAAATCAACGTGGAATGTTTTAGTCATTCTCGTAGGAAAAATACATGGCCTTTAGCTCAGTGCTGCTTCTGAAAACGTAAGGAGCGTGGTTGCAGTGTGTCCTGCATGTCGATGGGCTCTCTGAGCATCTTGCCATGTCTCTGGTGCACGTCTGTTGAATTTTGTACAATGTGCGGTTAGTCGTGGGTTTCTCAGACTTTCCAACTGAGCTAGTAGCTCCCCTTGCCTCTGGGAATCCAGACTTTCCACTAGAGAGGTGTAATTTAGTCATGTTAGGTTTTGAGGGGCTAGGTCAGGGTACAGTATGATGTTATGCAGAAGGAGATATCTCTAACTCTCCGTTCACGTGTATGTTCTGAATGCCTCTTAAATACCAAGTTTGCCAAATCCTTTTGGATACAGTGGTGACAAGACAGGGTCACTTACAAGGCAAAGAGTTAGACAATTTAGAGAAATGATTATCATAAAGGGGGAAGAGTACTGGGCTAGAAGATGCTCAGGGCATTTAAGGGATCCCTCATAGAGGTCTAACCTGATCCAAGGTAGAGGAATTAGAGAGCTAAGACGTGAGTTGAAGGAGAAGGTGGGAGCTGATACCCTCATGAATCATCTGTTGTGAATGGTGGAGGAACTGAGGGATGACAGGGCAGTGGATAACCACAGAACACACAAAGCCATGTAGGTAGATGAAAGCTAGCATGTTCAAAATATGAAAGCCATCTAACATGACCAGTCAGAGTAGATCAGCTTGTAAATGATTTCTTTGGCCATGTTAAGGTGTTTGACTAGTTTCAGGGGCCATGAGGAGCTCCTGAGTGTGCAGGTAGGGCTGCTGACAATAGGTTACTTCTTTGTACACCTTCCTTCAATGTGGTAGGAGACGGACAGGAAGAGAACTATCACAGCATGAAATGCATCTTGTTCGAAAGCATTTCTGCCTCAGTCAAATCCAGAAAGCACAAAACAGACTCTGAATATAATGAACCTCCTTCCAAGATATGAAACCAGGGTTCACCTGAGATCCCAGGGAAGAAGCTAGTTCTCACCCACCACGGCATCTCTCTCTACCCCTTCATGAACAGGGTCCTGGCCCATCAACTGCTCAGAAAAGAGTGGTGGAAAACTCTGAACTCAACTTAGTCCAAACTCCTTATGCCTCTCACGGAGGAGAGAGATGGCCTGCAGGCCTCACCTGAGGTCACACAGCTCAGACAAAGCACAAGCATGACCTCCAGGGTGCCAGGCACCCCCTTACCAAAAAGCACATCCTTTCTGATCTACAAGGGCTTTGCTGTAATACTTCTTAGAGGACTTCAGGTGGGCATACAGGTGGACAGTCTCTGTCCTGGTCATCCCCTGCACACCAAGGATAACCAGCGATCATTTTAAATGGCATGGCTGTATTGTGGTATGTCTCTGAGTCTCACCACCAGCTGTTGTGGGGCCTCCCGGGACTCTGGCTACCTCTTCCCTGTGTGGAAGTGTGGCAAGCAGTGGCTGAGTGGAGTGCCAGCGAGGATGCTCGGCGGGCGGCCCTTCTTCCTCTGTTATCTCAGTGTCTCGTGCCCGGTTGTCCTGAAGCCTTGTTGGAATGCTTCATACTTCCCCAAGCTCGCTTCTCAGAACTTTCTGTCAGGTCCAGGATCAGGAGTTTGAACATGAGAAAAGCAAGTTAAGATGAATAGTGAGTAAGATCCTCCCATGGGGCTGAAGACAAGGTGAGTGTCCCTCCCCAGCAGAGCTAACGACGACTGATTTTCTTTTCATGAAATTTCTTTCATGGTTTTGTCAGCATCCCTATTGGGCTATCATCTTCTCAATTTGTAAAAACTCTTCATATGCAAAACAATTTGCCACATATTGTGAATATATTTAAATACATTAAATATTCTTGATTTTTTTCCCTGCTATGCTCTTTGTCTTTAAGCTTTATAATGGGGTTTGATTTTATACATATACCTTTGAGATTTTGTTCATTGTTTTGAAGTTCAGAAAGTCTTCTCTCTTCCAGAGATTTGATGGATAGGTCCTCACTTGTATTTTCTTCTAATTTAAATAATAGGGTAAAAGGGCTTTTATTGTCTTTTACTTTACACTCATTCAGCTACACAAGACTTGTTGAGGGAGGTAAAAAAGTCTTTTGATTTGCGAGGTTAAAAGCTTTATATAAAGCCCTTGAGATGTCAAGCTACATGATTTTGAAGATGGTGCTCTAGGCACTGAGCAAGACATAAATTGGAGCCTAGACCAAATCCCTGGCCACAGAGCTTGATAAGCAGGGTCAGAGTTTGCTAGACATTTCCTCCTTCTCTCCACATCAAACAGCTGGATCTCTGGAAACAGACACCTTCCACCCTGAGCCTTGGATGCGCACTCCGGAAGAGAGGGTACGAAGTTTTGCCGGCAGCAACATCAGCCTCCTTCTTGCCAAGGGTCAGACATGGGTGGCCATCCTTAACTTCACTTAGAGCTCAGGTGGGCACCATGGCTGGCATGGGGTCCTACCCAGCTTTCCTGGGAGGTGGGAAGGTGGGAAGAGAGTAGGGCAAGAGAAGCTCTGCAGATAGGTGAGCATGTTCCCGGGCCCAAGTGACCACCAGCTGCCGCACATGCCACCTGAACTCCAGTTCTCTTCTCCATGCAGAAGCTATGCAATCTTGGATTTCTTTGATTTTTCACTGGCTTTTCTCCAAAGTTCAAGGTCACTGAAACCCAAAGGAAATGGATAGGATACCCTCTAATGCCCCATTCTAGCCCTGACTCTGTTACTACAGTCAAATCCCCAGCAGACAGAGCTGGCTTCTTGGAAGCAGATAGTGAGAAAGAAAAGGGTCACAAATAGACTCCCCAGAGTTGAGTGCAGTCTGCAAGCCCAGGTAGGGTGGTTGTCACGTGCACTCTGCATGACCTGCAAAGTACTGCTAGCTTGGTACCAGCCAGTCCAGTGACATCTGTCATACAGGGATTAAATGCCTCAGTAACAAAAGATAATGTTATCAGCTGTCAGCTGTTTCAGTAATAAACTGGAATTTCATCCACAGCAATGAAAACGAGATCTGTTGAAATGGACTAAAACAGGTAATCTTTTTGCTGTTATTAATTAATTCTACCATCGTTTTCATAATTACCTTAGTATTTTTGAAACAAATTTAACCCCCTTCCAGTGAAAGAAAGAATGCCATCTCGTGCTAGTTACTGTGTGCCTCTGTTAATAACAGTACTTTTAAAAATTGAGGGAGCGATTATTCTTTTAATACAAATCCTATGGCAATACTACAGTAACACTCAACTACAAGGGGCCATAATCATTGTTGACTTTGGCTACACTGTGGTGTGACTTAGCACACACAGCGGGGGTGGGGGACTGCAGGGCACAGTTGTCACCTGCACACAGTCTGCAGTATAGACCCTTTCCCTCATGGCCCCACAGGCGGGGGCTAAGTGACTGCCCTCTGAGCATTCTGTTAGTGGCTGCAGGTCCTCATCACCTGCCCCGTCATCTTCAAGCTGATATTCTGATATGTTCGATCAGCGCTCAAGCAGAGAACACTGGCTTTGTTCTGTGTACTGCTGGAGTTTGGCCTAACAAATGACTTAAAAAAATTTTTTTTTAATTTTAAAAAATGTATTTATTTATATTTTTTGTGTATGAGTGTCTTGCCTGCATGTGTGCAAAGATATCCATATTACACAAAGCAGGAAGAGGCCAGAAGAGGGTGTCAGATCCCCTGGAACTAGAGTTATGTATGGTTATATGTCATGTGGGTACTGGGAATTGAACCCAGGTCCTCTGTAGAGCAGCTAGTGCTCTTAACCACTGAGCCATCCTCTAGCCCCTATGAATTCCTTTCTTACAGTGGCATTTCTTCAGGGAATAATCCAGGTTTGTTTTTTTTTTTCAGACTATCCTTGAACTCAAACTACCAGGCTTGTAGTATATCCCTGTGAGTGGGGTCCACATAAGTTCCAGGGACTTCCTAGTACTCGGGGTGTGTGTGTGTGTGTGTGTGTGTGTGCACATGCCTCTGTGTTAGAGACAGAAATGTGTTTATGTGCTTGTTTTTGTTGTTTCTTTTTCTATGCAGGGGAAGCAGAGATGATACAATTTGTATTAAAGCTATTCCTAAATCTAAACATTCTATTAGACAATTCAAGACAAGTAGTTCACAGCAAATATGCACACCTCTGTTTCAAGGCATTGGGGAAAATGGGCCCGACATTGATTTGGATTGCTACTTCAGCAACACCTGCTTCGAAGCCTGATGATCTGAGTTCCATTCCCGGAACCCACGTGGTGGAAGGAGACGACTGACTCTCAAACACTGCATGCATATATACACAATAAATAAACAAACCAAAGATAATAAATATTTGAAGATTATTATAAAAATTATTATTTCAAAGCATCAACTAAAATATTGAAAAGACGGTTTTTAAGATCTGCACACTACTGAAAACAGGTAACGAAAAATACTTTGAGTCCAATAGAGGGGACCTGAAAAGCAAATATACTTAAGGCTATAAAAACCTAAACTATATGAAAATGCCACAGTCATAAAATCTGCTTAATAACAACAGCATCCCAGTAGGAGCAGCTGAGGTAGGTATAATGAGACCTCGGGGTCAAGCACCATTCCAACTTTATTAGCTTATCTAACCCTTACAGCAGCCTTAGCACAGGGTAAGGTGCTGGTCTCAGTCTTCCTCTTCACTCCATCCTTAAATGGCAGCAGTGCTGACGTGGTAGCTCCACTTGGTAAGTGACTTGCTGTGTCCTCCCTTTTCCTGACTGGAGTGGAAGGAACAAGCACCAAGCATGGTTCCTGTCTGGTGGCGTCATTAGTTGGTTCTGGCTGTTCTCCTCTGAGGCAGCTACGTTCAGACTAACTGGCTAGTGGGTGGGTAACTCTCTCTCTCTCTCTCTCTCTCTCTCTCTCTCTCTCTCTCTCTCTCTCTCTCATTTTGATTTTTTAGAATGAGTCTTAGGTAGTCCCGACCGGCCTCAAACTTGATATTTAGCTGAGTCTATCCTTGAACTCTTGAGTCTCCTTCCTCTGTCTCCTGGGTGATGGGATTACAGATGTGTACCACCAGGCCTAGCTCTCACTCTCTTGTTTTTACTCTCAAGATCTGGAAGTTTAAAATTAGTTTGGCTTGGATTGTAACAGGAGTGATAAGATATAAGACCTAAGTTTGAGTATTGACGGCTTTACTTGGACAAAGCAAGCAGTTTGGACAGATGTTCTTTAGAACTTTGTGGCTTCAGAAAAAGGATAAGTCAGGGGCTGCGGAGATAGCTGAGTTGTGGAGATAGATGAGTTAGTATAGTGCTTACCTTGCAAGTATGAGGGCCTCAGTGTGCTCCCTAAAACATCCATTTAGAAACAAACAAACAACTGGACATGGTAGTATGTGATTGTAATCCCAGGAGTAGGGAGGCAGATACAGGCTATCCCTGGGCTCACTGACCAGGCAGCCTGGCCTACTGGGCAAGTTCCAGCTCAGTTAGAGACCCTGTCTCAAAAACCAAGGTGAATAGTACCCAAGGAATGACAGCACCTTCAGACACATGTGTGCCTCAACACAGGAACATGAATGTTTAAACACACACTCACATACATGTACAAACAGAGAGAGAGAACATTCAAATGACCTTGCTTGACTTCCAAGTGCGCTGTACATTTGAGTTGGAAGCCAAAGCCACATATCACAGTCATAGCAAAGTTCCCTGTCCTCCATTCAACGCTCACTGGTGCTCATTAGTGTCCTTTACTCTTTGCCTAGAGTTGGTACTGGAATTTACATATTTCTGGCTCCTCTTACCAACATCATTAGGGTTCCCCTCAATCTGCCCCATCACAAAACCCTGTCACACATCTGACAACACAAACTTGAGACTGTGGACAAGGGTTTGTGCAAACTTTCCCAATCCCCATCAAGCTACTCCATGAGAGCAAGGTTTGGCTGAAGCTAGAAACCCAGGCTCCTCTGTCTTCCTACCTCGGTGGCAAGGAGGCAGGAGAAGACATTGTCGCCGCTATTTCTTATGCCCTGTTCTGCTGCGTGACTAAACACCCCCTTCCGTAAGTTTTATCGGGATTATAAAAGTCTGTTTAGTCTTAATATTGAAATTTTAAGTTTGAATCTTCTGAAGAATCTCTTTTCTCCAGCTTGATGTTGATCAGAGGAAGGCAAAGATGATATGGGCAAATCTCAGGCCCATGCACTTCTGATGCACGTCTCTTTCTGAGATCTCAGTATTACCCTGTACCCTCGTATAGTCAGGGAGGCCTCGGACTAGATCTACCCAGTGGGCTGGGTACGGGTGTGTCATTATGGCCAAACATTTAGTTGCTGGCATGATACCCCCTAGAACTCTACTTTTTGCTCTGGTGATTATAGAGAAGGTCTCAGGGTGAGAGGAAGAAGGCCAGACAGTGGACAGCTATATTACCATGCAGTAATGAAAGCTGTCTGGAGAAGTTGTCTAGGCATTGCAAAAAATACTCTAGATATGAGAAATCCTTGTTACATGAAGCCACTACAATCGCAGGGTTACCTGTTATACAGGTAACTGTATAAGTTATATATACAGTATAACTTATGCTTCTTAATTTATATAAATCCTTAGAACAACCTTAGCACACTGGAAAGACCCTGTTTCTGTATATCTCTCTCTGTTCACTTCACCCTTGAATGATTATCAGATAGATGTATTTGAAAGGACTAAACCACATTATCTGAACAATAAACCATATCATATTGACTTGCAATCTTCAAATGTGCAATGTTCTAGCTACCATCTATTGCTGTGATTAAAACACTGACTGAACCAACTTGGGGAGGAAAGGGTTTATCTTACATCTCCCAGGTCACAGTTCATCACTGGGGGAAGTTGGGACAGGAACTGCTTTTTATGCAACACAAGACCACCTGCCCAGGGGTGGCATCACCCTCAGTGGACTCAGTATTTGAGAAAATGACCAACAGACATGGCCACAGGCTAATCTAATTAAGGCATTCTTCAATTAATGTTCCCTTTACCCAAATGTGTCAAGTTGACAACAGAAGCTATCCAGCACAACTGTCAACTTTACACTTAAACACATCACTATTGAATCATAAACTTTCCATTTCTTGTCCCCAAGATATGTTAATACTAATATTACAATATAAAGCAGTACAGCTTTAAAAGTCCCACAGCCTCTAAAAAATTCAAACACTTTAAAAATTCAAAATCTCTTTAAAAAAAAAATTCAAAGTCTCTCAACTGTGGGCTCCTGTAAATTCCAAAACAAGTTGCATACTGTCTTATTTCAAAAGTGAAGAACTGGGCACATTTAAGTAAACTGAAGCCTAGCAATGTAACTCAATGTTGGACATCTGGGATTCACTCACAATCTTCCAGGCTCCAAAGGGCTTGAGCAGCTCCACTTCTCTGACTCTGCCATCCACAGCACATGCAGCTTGTCTTGTGGTCTCAAGCTGGCACCACGCTAGACTTGCTGCTGCCCTTGGTGGTTATCCTATGGTCCTGGCATCTCCAATATGCTAGGGTCTCCATTGCAACTAAGGCTGCACCTTCACAATGGCCTCTCTTGGTGTCTCAAGGTGCAAAGTCTCAGATTCTCTCTGTATCTGTTACTTTTCTGTTGCTGTGACAAAAACACTGACCAAGGCAACTTATAGAAGGATGAGTATATAACTGCATGCTATGGTCCTTTGGCCTGTACTTGGCCTGCTTTCTTATGTAACACAGGACCTCCTTCCCAGGGGTGGCCCAATGCACAGTGGACTGAGCCTTCCCATATCACTCATTAATAAAGAAAATGCCCCCACAGACATGGTCACAGGCCAATTCAATGGAGGCCCTTCCTTAGTTGAGGTTCCATCTTAGTAGGCATGTCTAGTTGACAACTGAAGCTGTCCAGCACATTCTATTATACTGTGGTTCTTTTGTTGCCTTTTAGTTTATTTAGTAGAAATTTACTGAGGTAAAATTGATGTAAAATGAACAACATGTATTTATTTATTTTGAATGCAGTGTTATAGACCGAAGCTAGGGTCTTGCACATGGTGAGTAAATATTCTGTCACAGAACTACAGCCCAGGCCCTTGTTTTATTAATGAGAGATTTCAGTGTGCAGTTCACACTGGCCTTTAACCTGTTATGTATCCCAGGCTGGCCTAGAGCTTGATATTTTAATGTTTCAGCCTTGAGAATGTAGGCATACAGAGACTGCACGCATGTACCGTGGTCTGTATTTCAAGGGCACAGTTCCCACCAACAAAACAACAATCACAATTAAGATCATGATAATGCATCATCTCAAAACGTCCCGTGAGCCCCTTTCCAGGCTCTTCCTGATCACACATCCTTGCACATCATGCTAGCCACAATCTGATCTCTATGGTTAGAGGTATTTTTAAGACTGTTATATGGACTGTCCCCACCCCCACGTTGGCCCTAAGCCCCCTCCTGATTGTCCTGCCTGAGACCTCTGAACTACCCTGACAAGTGTATCTGTCACCAATCAAAGAAATTTCTTTTAGCAACAGATGGAGACTATTATTGAGTTCCATAACCGATCACACACAGAGAGAGTACGTGTCTGTGAGATGCTCAACCCTAACTGACACATCTACGATGGACCTCTGCACCGAAGGCTCAGGGAACATAGTGCAACAGGATAGAGAGAATCCTAATGCATCTCTCAACCCTTACCAGCAGAGCTTCCTCATGCAACAGACCACAACTGGTCAAAATGTAGAGAATAAGAGACTGTAGAGTGTGTGTCCCTAGACAGGACTCCTATATTAAACCTCACCCACTCAGGGCTCAGAGGCCATTGAGGAAGAGGGGGCAGAAAGATTACAAGAGCCAGGGGTGGTGGATGACCACAAGGGAACAGTTTTCCATGCATCTGGGAATTTGCTCATATGAACTCACAGCAATGGTGATAGCATGCACAAGATCCACGCAACCTAACCCAGAAAAAAAACCAGCATAGAACTGGGGAAATGGGCAAGAAGCCCCAATCTTTACTGGGGAACTAGTGGCAGCTGGTCACTGCTGGGTGAGGGAGAGTTGGTCTTCTTTGATAGGCTGACCAGGTTCCAGTAGATGAACTCTCACTGAGAGATATGTGAGGATACAAACATGACTCGTTAGACCTCTCTATATATGACAGGATGCATGAAATCTGGTGGCAGGGGGGGCTAAGAGGGGATTCAGAGAGTGAAAGGGGTCTAAATAAGATTAATATTCATTATATGAAATGCACAAACATTCAATAAAATATATATTGAAAAAAAGACATGCTATAAGGCATTCATCTATAGAATATCATGTTATAATTTTATATCCTCTTTAAATAGAAAATATTATTGTGATAAAACATATTATTACACTTTGTATCACATAAATAGATAAGGATTTCTTTGAAATTTATTGAATACTTCCTTGGTGTCATGAGTGAAAACTGATCATGTGCCTCTGAGAATTTCTTTGATAGAGATAACATCAGTTAATGTACAGAAAATTAAACAGTATTTTATACAGTAAAATTTTGAATGAAATTCAACACATTTTTTTTCATAGAAAAAGAAAATCTAAAAAATATTATATGCAGAAAAGTTCTGCACTATTTGCTCTTTTCTTGTCCGACTTCTGTCACTCAGCGTAATTATTTGGCGACTCACCCCCGTCACTGCCTGGATCATTAATTCATTCCTTTTCATTCCTGACTAGCATTCAGTCATGTGGGCATACCACAGAAAAAATATATTCACTCATTTGTTGATGGATATTTGGGTCATTCCATTCTTGACTATTATAATCCACTCACCTTGGGTGAACAGCAGCAAAACAGTTGGGTTGTATGGGAGAATGTTGACTAGTTTAAGAAACCACCAACACATCTCCAAAGTGTGTGTACCATTCTGCATGCTCTTCAGCAGTATATGAAGATCTACTTGTTTTCCTCCTTTGTGATGCTTGCTGTGTATGATCTGACCTTTAACTTTGACTAAGTGATTGCAGCATCACCCAGGTACCCGCCTTTGTTCTCAATGCCATCAATTTAGGTTCTTGAGATTTCTTGAAATTGTCTCTTCACTGGCAATCCTCCTTCAGATAAATGGAGATTGTCAGGTTGGAACTCTGTGAACTTCCTCCCACCACCTATAAACTTAGATCTTCAGTGTCAGTGATTCCTCCTCCTGGAAGATCGGGGAGCTGTGTCTCCATGGACTCCTGACACAGTGTCCTTGAGTCCATCCTTCCCTGCCAAAGCCTCGCCCACCGAGCACCTTTCCTGCTTATCTTTCTCTGTTACACAGTGCTCCTCCCTCAGTAGAGTAATATATTCAGTTGTTGAGCCAGAGAGAGAGAGAGACAGAGAGAGAGAGAGAGAGAGAGAGAGAGAGAGAGAGAGAGAGAGAGAGAGAGAGAAGTTTCTCTTGTGGTTCTTTCTATATTTCTCTCTACCACTCTATCTTTCCTCTTCCGTTTAAAGCTAAATGTTTCAAGGAAACTGGCATGCTCCTCACTGCACCCAATCTAACCCTCTATTGCAGTTCTTGAAGCTGCTATCACTCAGACTGCCTGTGAGTCCAGTGTTCCTAGCTTAATGCTTCCCAGGCCTCGGCTCTCTTAGGAGCCCTTCCTCACTTCAGCACGTCCTCCTTTGTCCCAAGATCTGGACTGGACCTCTCTCCGAGGCTGCTCTTCTCCTTTGTTCTCCGTCATTTAACTTCCGTGTTTCTATGTCTTGGACTGTAACCTCCTCCTCAGTACTGCTCTCAAGGATTTGTCTCTTCCTTAGATGGCAAAGGCTGTGCAGATGTGATTAAGGATGTGAAGATGGAAACACTTTCTGGTTATCTAGCCAGGCCTTACATCACAAGTGTCTTTATAAGACAAAGGTTACAGAGCAATTTGACTACAGAAGAAGGCAATGTCATCACTACAGCGAGATGCCACACTGAAGATAGAAGGGAGCCCTGAGCCAGGGAATGCAGCTCTAAACTCTGGAAAAGGCTAGGAAATATTCCATCTGTAGAGCTGCTGTCTGGAGCAAAGCCTGCTGCCATCTTGATTTTTTGACCCTGTGAAGTCGATTTTGGTGTTCTGGTTTCCACCTCTGTGTGTAGCTTAGGGGTTTTTTGTTTGTTTTTTCTTGTAAGAATTTTATTTTAGATTAAAAAATGAACAGTTTCCAAGCTGTCCACTGCAAGATAACCTGGTATTCACGAATACAGTGCTGGTCACTAGAGGAAATGTGTACACGCCTCAACTTCTCCTTCATGTTTTTTTTTTTTCCTTTAGAAAGATACTGTTTACCAAAAAGAAATGTCAGCAGTACAGGAAATCATTTTCAAATTTACAAAAACTCAGTGGAATCAAGATTATCTTCCCGTTACCATCACTTTAATATAATCACATGCTTATTGGAACACTAATACCAAGTAGGACATTTACTTTCAACAATGGAGTGAGTCTTTAAAAAAATCTTCAGTGTGGTGAATGGAATACAGACTTCTGCAGGTATGAAGTGCTAAAATAGGCAGATAGTACTGGATTTAATATTATTTTGTAAATAATTGTACTCTAGCAGTAAACGTAAGTCTGTCATTCACAACAGTCCTACAAAATAAATACTGTGATTATGCACAACATGTTATGACAAACTAGTTTCAAAAGAACAAAATGTCAACATCTTGATAAAAATTCTGATCAGGATAAAATGTGACTCTAAAATTTAAAACAGTCAAAATAACAACATTTAAAATCTTCCATGGTTTACACAGTACTGTGAATCTCCAGTTGTGGAACACATTTTCCCATTGTAAACTAAAATATGAACATATTGAAAATTATTAATTTCAGCATGACAACAGTTTTAGTCTTATTTATCAATGGTCTGACTGGTCTTTAATATTTCATAAGGGTATATATAAGAAATCCTTAAAAGCCAAAAGTATTTCTCACATATATGTGTGTGTGCATATATATATATATATATATATATATAAATATATATATATATTTATATATAAATATATATATAAATCTTATCCCAGAAATGGCTATACTGAACAGAGCCATAGCATGTGTGTGGTTGCATGCATAATGTCAAGTTTGGTGTAACTTGCTACATCAGCAATAGGAAATATATATGCTATGCCAAGTGGAGCCCAGACCTGGGCTTCAAGCTTTAGAGTGCGGGTTCCCAGCCTTACTGTGTTCCTTTTTTTGAGGTGAAGTCTGTATCTTCACTTTAAGATCAGGCACCAGGTGCCTAGGACCTGAAATTTCTCACTCAAGAAATTCTTACTCAAAGCCTACTTCCAGGGCCTATGAACTTCCTCCCCAACTTTGTTCCTTTAAGACTTCTGGTGGCACAAGCCTAGTTCTGAAGGCCAGTCAGGGGTGCAATTGTTGCCAAGACACAAGAGCTAAAGTAGGAGACTACTGGAGTAATCCAGGCAAGAGGTGATGATCGCAGCCCAGAAGGCAGCAGTGGCCAGATTCTTAGCATATTTTGAAGCTAAAGGCAATGGCCTTTGCTGTCACAACACATGTGAAGCGTGAGAAAAATGAAGGGCTAAGGGGGCTTTAAGGTTTCTGATCTGCACAACCACAAAGATGACATTGTCATCAACTTTGTAAATAAAGGATAAAGAATAGGTTCATGGAACAAAATCAGTAACCTGATTTTAAAACTGTTAAATGTAGGACAGTCATTAGATATTTGTATGTTTTAATGAAATTTGCATTTCTCAAAGACTGTATGCTTTTATAACTGGATAGTGTCTAACAATAACACATTCTTAATATTTGATAGGTCACATGAATTTGTGACATTTCTCTATGAAAATGTTTCAAGCTCTGTGCACAGTTTTATATTGTTGCATCGTAGATTGGTTAATGTTAAACCTATTGACATTACACAGACATGCACATCTAAGTCTGAGTTATTAGCAATCTGATTGTTTAGTATCTTCTTTTATATTTTTGAGAGTCTTTCTAGTCCCAGCCCACCTGGAAGTCACTATGTAGACCAGGCTGTCTTCAGTCTCGCAGAGATCCACCTGCCTCTGCCTCCCAAGAGCTAGGATTAAAGGTGTGTGCCACTATGCTCGGTGTTGCTTAGTACCTTCTCATTCTTAATTCTCCCAAATGACTTGGTTAGGACTGCAGCTGATATTAAATATTAATTAATACAAAGTAGACTGCAGTCAGATCCATGATCTGAATCAGATTCTTGCACAAAATGTTCCTCGTGTGCTGATTATAGGAAGTCTTTCTTTATAAATTTATCACACTGTTGAGATCTTTGTTCTACATCTAGAGTTAGATTGTTTTCTCTCATCACTTTTGGGGGAAGCTAACAACCAGACCTTGTGTTTCAGTGCACTTGAATGCTTTCCAGATTTGAGAAGGGGGGCGTTCAAACGATGTGTGACAAGGCTGAAGGTTAGATCTTTAGAAAATTTTAATTTGATGAATGAACAATAATACTAATCTTCCCATCTCTAAATTTATGGGCACTGTAAAAGTCTACATGCATAAACCATGGTGTGTTTTACGGCACTGAAAAGGTCACTGTGCTGCTCGGAGCTGCCAGAAGCTGGATTGCGTGTGTATTTTCTCTTGTACCATCTACACCAGGGCTTCTTTCCCTCTCCTTCTCCTGTGAAGTTGGCAGTGACATTAAAACGATAAAATCTCTAGCTGTTTCTTAATTCTTTATTCTCTTCATCTCCCCATCAGCATTGGGTCCAGGTGACTATTCATTCTTCAGGCATGCTTTCTTCTTTATTTTGGGTGACTGTGCTTTCTTGGTTTCTTCCCATCTCTCTAACCGCTTCTCTTTTCCTTTGCTTGATCTTCCTGTCTTCTGATTTCTAAATACTTCAGTTCATTGGACTCTAGCTTTTGGCTCTCTTCTCTGTCTAAGTGTTCTATAGCAGTTTCCTTCAATTTGGAACATTCCATCTTGGAGGGAGGCTACTTAAAACTAAGGAAGTAAACAATTCAGGAAGTCCCTGAAATTTTCATGATTCATAAGGTCCCCTTCCTTCCCCAAGGTTATATAAGCAGAACAGACTGCTGGGAAGAGGGGACTCTCTACCAGACCAGGGGACTCTCTACCGGACCTGTCAAGCTGCCTGGAAGTTGTGCAAAGAGTTCCAGGAATACAGTTTTTGTGAGTGTCCCTCATGCTGGGATGGGATTTCAAGTGATGCAGTTGCTCTTGAATTGCCTGTGTTCCTGTAAGTAACCCAATAAACTTATTGGTTTTCCAAGTAAAACTTTGGTGGAACCACTTCTTGGGTTTATCATTGGTGGGATGAGCAGACATTTGTTCTCATCTCCCCCAGAAAACAAGTGCCTCCAAGGTGGCCCCATTCAGACCCATGTCTTTAAATGCCACCAATATGTTAAGTCCCAAGTTCATTTGTCTGCTTAGATCTTTCTTCTGAGTTATAGATATGCACAGCTGACTGCCTTGTACCGTATTTCCTCATGGACCGAGAGGGCATAAAACTAGTACCCATCGTATAATGTAACTGTTCTCTTTGTGTTGACAAATCTCTTTTTCACTGCATTCCGTTGCTCCAGGGAAATGGGTATCAAAGAGTAAGTTGTCTTGTTCTCTGGCTTCTGATTGACTTTAATTAATTAAAGTCACCATCAAGAGGTGGGATGGAGCAAAGAAATGGTGCTCCATTAATGAACTTTCTGAGCTTTCTCCTTATCGGGCTTCCTCTGCTAAGGGAGGTGCCATATCTGACACCTCGACCTCTGCCTTCTGTCTTCTGTAGCAGTCTCTCTTGGTTCTGTTAGGACCTGCTTTCTCTTCGCTCTGTTCTGGCAGCTCTACCAGTGCCTAGCTCTAGATGGGGAGTGAGGCGCTTCAACACTTTGCTGGATTCCTTTAACTATGCTCACATTTTTATATGGTCCCTTCATTAACTCTATTAATCACTTGGCTAGAACATGCCATTTGTTTCTTGCTGAGAGTTCAATTGAGGATTTTTGTAGTCATTAAATGAGCTAATATTTGTTAAATGCTTAGAGCAATGCCTGGTATACAAGTGCTATAGAACTGTTTATAAAGTAGACAAACTGCCCAGAAGAGCTCTCTGTTTAGGAGTTTAGAATCAACTTTTCAAATTCCGTTTCTTGTATCAGCATTCTTCAGAGAAATAGCACCAACAAGATGGTACATATATGTGAAGGCAAAGGAAGCTGGTTTTGCTGACCGATAGGTGTGAAGTATGACAGGGACAGAATCCTACCAGTGGATATGTGTGAGTGACGGTATTTATTATAGGCAAATGGTGTGTGTAGGGATGGAGGCTGACAGGTCCACAGTCTGCAGGGTGGGTCATCAGGCTCGAGACTTAGGAGAGTTGATGTTGTGGTTTCTGTCTCAAGGTCACTTGCAGTAGAACCAAAGAGAACCAGTGTTCAGATGAAGTCTGAATTGCAGGTTGCTGGAGAATGCTTTTTTGTTCTATTCAGGCCATGAAGTGATTGTCTGAGGCTCACCCACATATGGGGAGCAATCTGCTTTATTCAAAACCCACCTACTTACATGTTAATCTCACTCCAGACAACCTCCATTCAGAATGTTTGGTCAATTATTTGGTCCATTCAAGTTGACAGAAATGTGATAAGTTTTAAAAGTGCAGACATTTCGTTTCCCCACTCTCTGTCTCATCACCATTAAAGCCCCTTAGGTTCTCTGCGGTCATTCAGAACATTTTCCTTTCCCTTCATGCACTCGTCTATATAATTCAGTGTCTTTCCAGAACTCGGCCGCCACCTACCATTTCTACCCCTTCCCTCTGTGCCTCAAGCCACTGCCATTTCTCATAGAGGTCTGTAGCCCCGGACTTCTGTCTGCTGCCCCCGTCTGACTCTCCTAGAGGTAATTTTCAGTGAAACAGTGTGAGTGATTGTTTTGAATTTTTTAAAATTAGCTTACCAAGTACTAGGGTTTTTTTTTTTTAAATGACTTTTCACACATCTCTGATTTGGGTTGGCCTGCCCTGATCCCTTTCTCTCCCCATTTCCCAGCCCTCATCCGTACTCTGGGTGATTCTGGCTGGAGAGATGGCTCAGTGGTTAAGAGCACTGGCTGCTCTTGAGGAGGACCATCATAGGTGCACTTAGATGCAAGCAATACATTCATACATCTAAAATAAAAAATAATAAATAAAATACCAAAAAATAGAAAATAAAAAATAGAGATCGTGTCATTTCCCTACCACTCAGTAAAATTCCAGGTCTCTAAAGCGAGCTGCAAAGTTTGAGAACATTCGGCCTCGGCCCCCAGTCCATGTTAGTTTTCTGCCTCTCTTCTCATTGATTTCATGAAGCTCAATTGCTGCCCCTTCTTGCTGTTCTCTTTTTTTCCCACCCTGAAGCCTTCACACTTGCTGTTCTTTCTGACTGGAAAGCACATAGCTCACATTCTAATATGTCTTATACCCCCTTCACTGAGCTCACCTCCTAAATGTTAGTTCTTCACAGAGACTTCCCCAGCTACTCCAGCTGATGGGGCATACTCTATGGCTTGCCATCCTTCATCTGTCTTTACTTTCCTTTTTGGTATTTATCCCAACTTGAAAATAAATAGTTGTTTACTATTTAGGCTGGCTCCCCCAGTAGAATATAATACCACACGCGTGGGTGTTTTATTTGTTTGCTTACCTCATTCCATATCCCTGGGTCTGTAATTGTGTCTAGCGTGCAATAGACACTGAATAAATATGAACTCTATGAACAAATTTGTGTGTGTGTGTGTGTGTGTCTGTGTTTTTCCAAGGTTCCAAAGTAGTAATATCTGTGTTTGTGTGCCTATTTCTTCAGATGGGCTCACAGCATGCCCTCCTTGCCCAGCCTTACCTCATGACTCATAGAGTAGGAATGCTTAGTTCTTGAGCATCCTAATGCCTATTTGAAGGATGGATGCCTGAAGAAGGGATACTGGACACACTTCATTTACCTCACGAAGAACTTGGAATCCTGTCTTTGAAAAATATGATCATTTTATGAGAATCTGCATTTTGTTGCCAAAGCTAATCAGCAACAATATTAACATGCCATGTTTAAAATTCTTGCCAGACTTGAAAAACTACAATGGATATCCACGGCTTTAGAGTTTACAAATGCACCTATGGAAATTTGATTTGTTTTGTCCTCCAAATCCAATCCGGAGTGGATTATCTTGAACCAATAACATAAAGCCTTTTCAGGTTCTGAGACTACTGTTCTACGAATGGGGCACTCTCTCTGCCCCTCCCCCACCTGGTGATCTGGATTTGGTATCTCAGTGAAAATTTAGGAACAATATGTAAATGCATATGATTTCTTATATAAGGTTTTCTCTGGAGACTTTAAAAATACACACACTCATAATTCAGCTCTGGAATAATTCCACAATCCATCACATACCCCAAATCATATTTTTATAATGTGTTTATTTGTGTACAAAATATGTTGTAATTTGTTGATGCATGTGCAGCAAAATATTCTATCACATACAACAAAAATACATCTTTGATTCCCTTTCTCCTGCCCTTGAAAATGGCAACACTGTTTTGGCATTTCAGCAGCTAAAAATAAAGTGCTATTATTAAGCAGTATTGGAATGTCTTCACTTGACAAATGTGATGTACAATTTGTGTATACAACCACATCTTTTTGTTAGTTTTTCACAGAACAGGAAGCTCCACATCCTGAACACCTTCAGAAGATACAAATATTTGTATATATATGTACACATGTATACACTGTATATGTAAAGTGCCAACAAGCTTCTTTGTCTATGTGAGTTTGCTGTATTTATGTTTAGTCGCTTCTTTCCTCCCGAAGTCAGATTCACACCATTGGGATTTCAGAGTTTATCAGCAGGCACCGAGCAGCTCACCAAAGGCTGACTTGTTGGGGATGTGGCATTGGTGAGGGGACACGAAGTGAACCCTTCAGACTTCACTGGGGGACCTGGAGCGGAAGGGCACTTTGGACTGGAAACAGCCACAGAACAGGAGCCACAAGGCACGCTGGATCTCCTGGTTGCGGAAGGCATAGATGATGGGATTGATCATGGAATTATAGGTGGCGGGCAGCAGGGTGGCATAGGTGTAAATGGCTGGGTCCTCATGGCTACCCACCACACAATAGATGGCAAAGGGCAGCCAGCTGGCCCCAAAGGTCCCTAGCACCACGGCCAGAGTTCCCACGCCCTTTCTGGTGGCAGCGAGATGGGGCGGTGCCAGGCAGTGTTGCTGCAGCGCGATCTGGTGAGCGTGGCGCCAGACCACCTGGCAGATGCGCACATACAGGTGCAGCATGATGCCGAAGACCACAAAGAAGGAAGTGGAGAGCAGTGCCGCGTGGCTGCGCGTCAGCGGGCGCACCACGCTGCAGGACGAGCGCTCCTCCAAGCAGTTCCAACCCAGCACCGGCAGCAATCCCAGTCCCAGGGACACTGTCCAGGTGGCGGCCAGCAAGAGGTGCACGCTCAGCAGGGTCCGGCGGGAGTAGTAGGTTAGCGCGTTGTAGAGGGACAGGTAACGGTCCACCGTGATGGCTAGCAGGCTGCTGACGGAGGCGGCAAACGAGGCCACCAGGAAGCCCACGGTGAGCAGGCTCACAGTCTCCGAAGGCACCACGTACTGGAACACGAAGTGCAGGATGAGGCCACAGCCCGCCAGCAGGTCGGCCGTGGCCAGGCTACCTACGAGCACGAACATGGGCGTGCGCAGCGCGGGAGTGGACGCGATGAGCGCCACGACCAGCGCATTCTCGCCTGCGATCACCGTCCCCGAAACGCACAGCAGCACGTCCCAGGGATTCACCGCCGACAGCAGCAGTCCCGACGGCCCCGCCGGCAGCTGCGAAGACAGCTCCAGGGACCCGTTAGCTCCGCCGCCGCCGCCCAGCGCCGCCGCTGCCGCGGGGGGGCCCCACTCGCTGGTGTCCGGGGCCCCGGCTGCCGTGGCCGCCGCCGCCGCTCCCTCGGCCGCCGCTACCACCACCTGGGACTCGTTGAGCGAGGCGGCGCTCGCGTTCATCGCCACCAGCTGCTGCACCCTGCACAGAGAGGGACAGCAGACGTCAGGCGCCCTGCTGAGCCTACCCAGGAACTTTGGCACGCAGGTGCGCTGTTCCGGTCGCGCGCACTCACACTGAGCGTGCCCCCTCCGGACGCTGGAGCAGAGACAACAGGCGAAACCAAAATAAGCAAACACCTGTTGAGTGAGTGAGTGAGTGAGTGAGCCGCTCCAGGAGCCCGCAGCGACTGCCGAGCTTTAGCTCGCATGGACACACAGGTACCACCCTGCACGCACACGCTCAATCCCGCAAACGTTCCACCGGCTTGCACACGCATCCAAACACACCCAAGTAAGACTCTCAGCTCGGGAGCCCTCCGGGTCTGAGGGCTGAGCCGGGTGGCGAGGTCGCTGTCCGCGGTGCTGAAAGCGAAGTTTGCAGAATCAGCGTGCAGAGGGCAACAGCACAGGGACCCCGGACGCGGTGGGAAGACGCGGGGAGGGTGCGCTCGCGCGGCCGAGGTCAAACTTCGCTCGCGTTCTCCGACTCTGGGAAAGACCCCGCTCCCGGACTGCCTTTGCCCCTCGCCTTCCCCACTTGCTCAGAGTTCTCCCCGGAGCCCGCCGCTCACCTGCGGAGTCAGGGCTCGGGAGAGTCTCTGGTCATGCGCTCCGTGGCGGTGCGCCAGGCTGCGCTCGCTGCGCCGACCGAGCAGCTTTGGCCCCGGCGTCGAGGAGGCAAGCGCGGGTCACCTGTCGCTGAGCCGGCGCCGCCGCGAGTGAGAGACAGAGGCGGAGAAGGCGGCTGCAAGCCGCGCGCCCGCCGGAGATTGACAGGCGGGACGCGGTGACGTCAGGCGCCCGGTTCTGGGTGCGAGCGTATTACTGGCCTCAGCCGCCTGGCCTATCCTCCTTGGCGTCCTCCCACCCATCTCAGAGGCATCTCGGAGTTCTGGAGAAAGGAAAGGAAAGGAGAAGCCAGAACCGACATCTCCAGTCCAGAAACCTTCAGGAATGGGATGGAGTGAGGGGAGGGGGAGAAAGCAGTGAAGACCCAGAGGCCAGACCAAGAGGGTGAGCTGGAAGAAGGGGAGGGACGAGTGACATACCTCACGCAGCAAAGGACAGAGCCCAAGATCACGCAGGGGAGGAGAGGCAGCCCTGGAGAAGCGAAGGTTGGGACAGGGGCTTCTGACCCGAGACGGTGGAAAAGCAAAGCATAACAGTGACTTAAGAGACGAAAATGACTTGCGGAATGAAATTCTCTTTGTTTAAAAAAAAAATGTTTATGATATTTGTGTCGGTTGAGTAGAGCCAGGAGAGACATGCAGACTCGGAAGCAGAGAAAAGAGAATAAAAACCCTCCGGGACACAGGAGGAATACACAATCTTCACCAGATCACCTGTGCAGCTTTTGCTCCCGTTATCTATCTTGATCTCTGTCCACAGTTTCTTGATTTCAGTAGCTGGTGGTGCCCTTGGAACTTGCTCTTTAATTAAAGACAAGGTCTGTGTCTTGTTAGAAAAGAAGAAAACAGCAAAATGTGATTTACTTTCCTGGCAACAGACTTTGCCCTGTTAATTAGTACCTTATAAAACAAATTACAGGACGAAAATAGTGATAACTCAGCTGCACCAGACTTTAGGAGGCAGGAGTTTTATTTTTAGCTCAGATAAATCATCCTTTTGGTTTAAAGGTGTTTTGTTTTGTCAGTAAAATACTAGTCTTAGTCTTTCTCTTTTTTAAGCAGCCAGAATCTCCAATCACTGTACTTGGGCCAAAGCGAAAGCAATTGACCCTGTGTAAGACTCTAAAAGAAATGATTGCACGTTACCATGAGAACATTGCACTGAGACCATGGTGGGAGTGGCCTTGAGAGACTACATGGTCGGGGCAAAGGCAAAGTACTCTCCTGCCCTTCCCCCTTCCCCTTCCCCTGCTGTGTGTGTGTGAGAGAGAGAGAGAGAGAGAGAGAGAGAGAGAGAGAGAGAGAGAGATCATCAGATTGTCCATAGTCTAGGGGGATGGGGTTACTTGTACTGATTACTTTAAACAAGACCCAGATCACTCCAGTCTGCTGTCTCAGTAGACCTGAAGGTAATTGGGAGACGGTGAGTACATAATGCAGTTCAATTCTTTAGTGCAAAACTAGTATGGGACTATAAAATGAGTCTATACTCCATTTGAGGGGTTTCAAAATTTAACACACACCACCATTTTCATGCATCTAAAACTTGGCTGGTTACAAGTTCTTGTAAAGAACCATTTTGGGTTTCAGTGTAAGATTGTCATCCAAAAGCCAATACTGTTATTTCAGAGCTTTAGAATGAATTGTTAAACCACTACAGTGACATTCCCCAGGTACAGGCCCAGGCCAGAAGGCTTGTCCACCCTACAGCCTGTGGGCTTCATGCATCCCAAGATGGCAATGAACTCAGGTCAAGGTGAAATGTGAGGGTTTTTTTCCTTGTGGTTCTATCTTGTGGTTCTTTTAAAAATAAAAAGTATTATTTTTACTTTATGTCTGTAAGTGTATTGTCTACATGTAAGTGCACCCATGTCATATAATGCCCATGGAGTTTAGAAGGAGTCAGATTCTCCTGGAACTGGAGTTACAGACAATTGTTACCTACCGTGTGAGTGCTGGGAATTGAACACGGATCCTCTGCAGGCGCAGACCATGCTCTTAACCACTGAGCCATCTTTCCAGCCCTGATACTCCATGATTCTTAAGAATGAACTTTGTAGATGACAACATCATGTCTCGGTGTTAAAAACTGGACATACTTGGCCAGGTATGTTCCAGAGCCCAGAATACAAAAGAATGCTCCTGAACACAACTCCCTAACCCTTGCCCTAATCTCTGTTTGGGCATTCTTGGGCTTTCATCATTGCCAAAAATGAGATTTTGGTTTTCAGAGGAAGACAGCTGCTGTAGTATCATACATGGATGCAGGTGGAAGGCTTGTAGACTGACTTTGGGTCACACAGTTTCCTTTCTCAGATGCAAATCTTAAGAACAGACAGGGCGTATCACATCTTTTAACTCCCCATCTTTATGTGTGCTCATCTCTTGGAAGGTGATGGGAATGAAAAAAAAAGACATGCTGTTCTTTGTGTGCGTGAGTATTAGATGTTCATTGTCTGTCTTGTCCATTGTTCATGTATAAGACCTGGTCCTTTCAGTGGTTCCTCCAATATTCAGCCTGTAAACAACAGGGCATTTTCCACCCCTCCCCCACCATATAGCTTAGGGAAGGAGTGTGGTACCTGACCTAAAGCTAGACAGGATCAGCCATCCTTGGCTCCACTATTGACCAGATCCTTTTCTCTTGAAAATTTGAACTGGAGACACTATAAAAATGGTCTTTCAGTGTTGAGATCTGGATCTGATGCATAGCAATAAGTTTGGTCTAGAGCACTCATATTGAACTTTATATGAAATATGCAGTCACAGGAAGCCAGCTGGAATGAAACAAATGTGTGATAGGAACAGAGATGAAAGTGATCCAGGGACAAAAAGATAGAAGGAATGGCCTCAGCCCCTGAGTGCCTGGTCTCTGGTTCTTTGAGTCCAGATCTATGAAAACCTTGAAATGTCTCTACCACAAATCTTCCTAATTTGTAACTACCTTGAGTGGATATTTATTCTGTTGATTCTTGAGATTTGGCTAAAACACTCAACTAAGTGTATTATCCTCATGTCGGTGTGTCTTGCCCTGAATATTTTTGAGGGTCTGAAAAATTTGATTTGTGGCTCATAGTCACAGGTTAAACTCATTATCACCTACCCAGAGACAAGCCGGCTCATCATAGCCTCTTGCCAGGCATGAGCGCAAGAAGATTTTTGTTTTTTTGTTTTTTGTTTTTTGTTCTTTGTTTTGCCTGCGTTGATTTCCTGGTGTCACAATCTGTCAACCCCATCTCTCTCTGGCCCCCATTAGCATCTTTCCCATCTCAGCCCAAGTCAGTGGTTCCCAACCTTGGCTTCCCATTAGAATTATCTGGAAAGCTATTAAAAATCAGCTGTCTGTGTAACCCCTCACCCAGAGATTTTATTTGATCTGAGGTGATGCCCAGGCATCTTATTTTCACCTCTAAAGCTAAAACTGAGAACACTTATCAAAGCAATCATGCAATTCCTCATCAGTTCAGTGGGTGGTGAATTCCCTGAGACGGTGCTTTGCAGTTTGGAATAGGTGCAATAAAGGAATGTTGGCAGCAATCCAGCTGCAAGTCACTCAGTGTAATTTCTGGTTCGGCTCACTAATCAAACGTCTTCTGCAGACCCTTAGTTTCCACACACACACACACACACACACACACACACAGAACCTCCTTTCTGTCCCATGATGAAAGTTGACACTTGGTTCTCTCTTATCCTGAATGAACTCAAAGACCTCATCAGGAAGTACTGAACTCTGGCCCTAGACCTCACAGACACTTCACAGGTATGCAAATCAGACCTCATCAGGAAGTACTGAACTCTGGCCCTAGACCTCACAGACACTTCACAGGTATGCAAATCAGTTACGTTTTACAAAAGCAGAGCTGTTTAGAACCTTTTAAAATTAAGTTGAAAAGACCCATACTAGCAATTCTCTTCTCTCTCTCTCTCTCTCTCTCTCTTTCTTCATCTATAGACATACATACACACAGACACACACACAGAGACTCACACACAAAGTTCCTAGAGCCAAGAAATACAGCTCTTTTCTGGAAAGATTGTATATGTCTATCTTGTAGTAGATAGGTCATTGTACTGACAAGTCAGGAAGACACTGGATGCTTGGAGAGATATTTGAGGCCATTTATTGGGAAAGAATTCTCCTGAAAGAGAGAGAAATAACAAAGGCTACTGAGTCCATTACTTTGTCCATGTCCAGGGTGTTTGATGGAGTCGAATCTTTTGAGGACAAGTGCTGAGATAGATGAATTTTGTTCAAATGTCTCCTTTTTTTGTGTGCTTTCCTCTGTGCCCAAAGCATCAGTGATAATTGATGACAATGTCATAATCTAAGGTACCTACCGTCCCAGCATATACAAAACACTCAAGTATGCCCTTTGTTTGAGTTGTGTAAGCAGTCTCTACTGTAAAGCTTGTTATCCTGGAAGGTCAGTGTCATCTACTGGCCCCATCACATTTACATTAGGAGGCAGTGCACCAGTGTTATCACTATGTGGCCACAGCACTCAGAGCCGTGTGCAAAGCAGTTGAGAGTTGAGTTTGTTTAATTAAGCTGGTAAATAACATTTTTGCATGAGAAACAAATCAAGAAAAATAATGTCACTTAAGATCATGTGGTTCATTTTTATAAAGAATAAAAATAATATTACTGAATTGTATGGGAAAACATGTGATCTTACAACTTGGGTTACTGACTACTGAGTGTGAGAATGTTAATGCGAAAGTTGCTTCTACTGGTGAATTTGAAAAGAAACACAGAAGCAAGCAGTCTTCTGATCTACCTTGCTCTGCATTTTTAAAGTGCTTTGACACTCAGTGAGTTCACACCCATTATCTCATTTCATTCTTTGAAACAATCACATGAAATTAGAAGTTATTATCTTTGCTACTGGGGCAACTGAGGTTCAGCAAGGTGAAGTGAGTTGTCCCAGTGCACACGGGGCACCAGCAGGAAACCTGAGTCTGGACTGGGTTCTTTTGGTTTGATGCTATATTTACTAAGGGCCACTTTCATGCCAGGGGCCATGGCAGGGTCTAGGGTATCAATGGGAAGAACAGGAAGTGTCTCTGCCATCCCCTTCAGGGACTTGGCTCTGGCATCCTCTGGGTACAGGTCTGATTCTTTGGGTCCTGAGGGTTGGTCGCACTGGGTGAGCCATGCAAGGGGTGGACATCTCAGGGCTAGCTCTGGCCTCTAGGCTGCCGGTCACTAAATCACGGGTTACCTCCTGTCATACTGATCAGTCTTAGCTCTTCTGACTTTGCCTTGGTGGGCGAGTGAACAGGAAGGAGCCGTTCAAAAAGGCTTCTCTACCCTCCCACTGTGTTTCTGCTTTTTAAGAAAAGAAAGACTGCTGTTTGACTATATAGTATGGTTCATCCAGCTATGGGTTGCCCAAGCCTTGTACAATTAGGTACACTCTTTGTGACAAGATATTGACTCTCTGTGGGTCATTGTCTGGTTGGCAATTAAAGTCAAGAAAACAGAAGCAGAGAAGTGCCAGGTAAGGGGGTCAACTCATGAAGGGCCCCCAAATGCCAGAGCAGATGTTGAATTTTATCCTGAAGGTAATGGAGAGAGGGGTTAGTGATAGATTTTCTTAAGCAGAGGTGATTGATAGACTTGGGACTCTAAAATTTATGAAGGCTCTACTTGCAACTGTATAGAGAATAGTCTAAAGAAGGGGTAAATGGCAGTCAAGTCAGCCTCTTAGGAAGTTGTTGCAGTGAGCTATTCTTTTAAAATGGTTATGGAGAGATGTGACAGTGGGGACTGGAGTAGTTGATGGACCCTTTAGATGTTTTAGACATTATGTTAGTTAGAGCAATGCTAGTTCCTGTGAAAGACAGTTCTTAAAATCTTGGTGGCATAACTCACAGGGGAATGTTTCTTTCTCTGTGTCAGGCAGTTCTTCACATGGTCAGTCCTGGGACTTAGCTTCTTCTGTCCTGTAATCATCCCTCTTTGGGGATGCCAGGCTGTCAGCATTTACATCAGCATTTCACCATTCTGGCAGTTAAAGAGTAAGCTTGGGAAATTTCACATGGAGTATTTTGTGGGATGTGCACAGTCATGGGCAGATACAGGGAGGAAGGAATCAAGGATGACTCCAATGTTCAGGTGAAAGAAGGGACTGGGGGTGGCCAAAATGGTTAATATGGTTAGAAACACACCGAGCTGGAGGAGGGCCACAGGAGCTGTCCAAAGTTCAGCAGAAGCCAGACTGGAAAAGCAGATTAGGACATCATCATCGTCACACACCACAACCACCACCGCCAATTCATTGAATGTACACCATTTATGGGGTACTGTATGGGGTAATTTCCTTAATTATCCCCATCTTATACAAAACTGGGTGTTAAGAAAGTGAATTCTAATTCCATCACATGGTTGAAAAATTAGAAAGGTAGAGTTTGAACCCCATTTGTCTGACTCCAGTTAAAAGGAGAACTCACGGGGCTGGAGAGCTGACCCAGCAGTTAAGAGCACAGGCTGCTTTTACAGAGGACCCCTCTTCTACAAGGGCAGTCATGGGTTCTCCTTTTTTAAAAAAGAATTTTATTTTTTATTTTATGTGCATGGGTATTTTGCTTGCATGTGTATAAGTGCATCTCTGTAGTGGAATGTCCTTTGAGGCCAGAAGAAGGTGTTGGATCCCCTAGAACTGGAATTATAGACAATTGTTAGTCACTATGTGAATGTTAGGAGCTGAATCTAACTAAGTCCTCTGCAAAAACAACCAATGTTCTTAACAACTAAGCCATCTCTCTAGTCCCTTCAATTATCTTTTTTTTCAATATATATTTATTGAACTTTTTGCATTTTGTACATTTTAATCATATTTAGATTCCCTCCCTTATTTTCAGCCCCATAGCACCCTCAGTGGATTTCATGCATTCTGTCATATATGTCAAGGCCTATCGAGTCCAGTTTATTTCCCCAGATGTACCTTGGTGTGAGTTCATCTACTGGAGCCTGGTTAGCCTGTCTAACCTCACTACCTTAAAGAAAACCAACTCTCCCTCACCCAGCAGTGATCAGCTGCTATTAGTTCCCCAACTAAGGTTGTGGCTTCTTGCCCATTTATCCAGTTCTATGCTGAGTTTTTGTCTGGGTTGAGTTTGCGTGGGTCTTATGTATGCTGTCAACATTGCTGTGGGTTCATATGAGCAAGTTCAAAGTTTCCAAACTCTGTTTCCACATGGTCATCCACCACCCCTGGCTCTTACACTCTCTCTGCCCTCTCTTCCACAATGGTTCTTGAGCCCTGAGTGGGTGAGGTTTAGTACAGGAATCCTATCCAGAGACATGTACTCTACCATCTCTTCTCTACGTTGAGGCCAGTTGTGGTCTTTTGTGTTAATCACCCTCTGTTAAATGAAGAAGTTTCACTGGTGAGAATTGAGAAATGAATTAGTATTCTCTCTACGTCTATTCCACCACATTCCCCAAGCCTTAGGTGAAGAGGTTGCATTGTAGATGTGTTACTTAAGGCTGGGCATCTCACAGACACGTATTCTCTGGTGTTTGACCAGTTATGGAACTCTGTAATAGTCTCTATGTGTTGCCAAAAAAGAAGCTTCTTTGATGAACGATGACAGGTATACTTGCATATAAATATGAGGATACATACTGTGGTTTGGATGAGACTGTCTCCCATAGGCTCCAAGTATTTGAACATTTTGTCCGCAGTAGTTGGTGCTGTTTGGGGAGGTTTTAGGAGGTGTGGCCTTGCTGGAGGAAGCATGTCACTGGGTGGTAGCAGAGGGGTGGGATGTTGAGAGTTCTTAAGCCTTGCCAGATTTCCAGACCCTCTCTGTTTCCTGGGCCTGCTTGGAGATGTGAGTGCTCAGCTTTCTGCTGCAGTCACCTTCTTCTGTCACACCTCCCCTGCCATTGTGGACCCTTAACCCTGGAACCATAAGCTCAGACAAACTCTTCTTTCTATAAGGGGCCTTGGTCATGGTGTCTTACCACAGTAACAGAAAAGTAACTAATATACATATTTAGCATACAGTAAGAAATTATGCTCATCTAGGGATGCTACAGATGTAGGTTTTTCTCTAGGATCTATGACTTCTCCACTGATGTATATTTGGCAATGTTTACAGAACCACACATGAGTTCCCTTCCACTGAGCAGGCTCTAAATCCAATTAGATAGCTGTTGCTTACCCGCAAGACAAAAGTGCCACTGTTATACTGATAGAGACAGTTTACTGTGCCAGTCATTGTTGTGATTATTAAGCTTTAAAGCAGTTGTGGACCACTGATTGATTTCTCTCCTTTAGCAGTTTGTGTAGTATCCTCTGAAACTATGAGAGCTGGTCTTCAGGGAGGAGGCTTCCAGGACAGTTCTAGCTCCCTTGCTACAAGTCCTGTGTCCAAAGTATGTCCTGTCTTCAGCAATAGGGGTCTTACCTTCCAGTTCTGGCAATCAAGGGCTGTGTAATTTGGGGAGTCTCTTGGACTACCCTGACCAGCAACTCAAAGGGAGGTTTCTCCTCTCTAGCACTCTGTTTCTTGTTATATAGCCTTCAACTATACACATGTACAGATATTATATATGTGTTTCAGTAGTCTTTTGAACTAATATATTTTCCTTCTGTTTTTCATACCACCCAAGTATTATTTATCTCTCCTCTCCCTCTCTCCTTGTCTCACCTTCCTCCTCCTTCCCCAGTTAATGTACCCCATTTTACCCACTTCCCTTTTAATAATTCCTGTCTCCTATGCTCACTTCCCTCTTGATCTTTTTAAATAGAGCTAATTTGACCTCTTCTTTTTTTTCCGTCTACTCTCCTTCTCTTGTCTTACAGCTTTAGGAAAAATTTCAAGCACTATATTGAAAAGGAGTGGGAATGGTTGGCAATCTTGTCTGGTTGCTGATTTTAATGGGAATGCTTCAAGTTTTTCTCCATTTAGAAAGATGCTGGATGTGAATTTGTTGGATGTAGCTTTAACTAGGTTGAGGTGTGCTCCCTGCAGTCCAGTTCCCTCTAAAACTATTAACGTGGATGCATTTGGATTTTGTGAAAGGCCTTTTCTGTATCTATTGAGATTACCATGTGATTTTTGTCTTTAAGTCTATTTATGTGGTTTATTACATTTATTGCGTTACATATATTGAACCTGGATCTCTGCAATAAAGCTGAGTTGATCATGTGGATGATTTTTTAATGTATGTCTATAAGCAGTTTGTGAATATTTTGATGAAATTTTTTATACCTATGTTTATTAAGACTATGGGCCTATAGTTTTTTATTATTGTTGCTATGTCTTTAATTTGTTTGGGTATTAGAGAAGTTTGTTTCTATCTGTTTCTATCTTTTTGGATAATTTAAGTAGTATTGGTTGTAGATCTTTTAAAGGTCTGGTAAAGTTCTGCTGTGAATCCATCTGGGCCTGGTCTTATTTTAGTCGGGAGGCTTTATATTACTCTTTTTATGTCCTTATTTGTTATGGGTCTGTTTAAACTGTTGATCTCTTCTTGGTTTAACTTTGGTGGATCCATTGAATTTAGAAACCTGTTCATTTCTTTTAGATTTTAAAATTTAATATAGTATAGGCTTTAAAAGTATTCTTTTATAATGTGGTAGATCTTTTTGGTGTTTGTTGTGATGTTTCCCCTTTTGTCTCTTATTTTGTTCATTTTCTTTATTTTGGTTACCTGAGCTATGGCTCTAAATTGTTTATTATTTAAAGGAGCCAGCTCTTAGATTCATTAATTCTTTGTATTGTTTTCTTTGTTTCTATTTCATTTATTTCTGCTCTTTTCTTTGTTGTTTGTTTGTTTTTGTTTTTGCTTTCTTGTCTGTTGGGTTTGGGTTTGGTTTGATTTGCCTCTCCAAATTCTTGAGTTGTACTATTAGGTCATTTATGTGTACTCTTTCTGATTTTTAATATAGGTGCTTAGAGCTATAAACTTCCATTTTAGAACTATTTTTAATATCTCCCAGAGGTTTTGTTGTGTTGTATTATCATTTTCATTTAGTTTCATGAATACTTTTATTTCTTTTATGATTTCTTCTTTGACCCATTCATTATTCAGGAATGTATTGTTTAATCTCAATATGTTTATTAGTTATTATAGCCTCATTTGCTGTTGATTTTAAGTTTTATTGGGCTGTGGTTTGATAGAATACATGCAATTATTTCAATTTTTTGGTATTTGTTGAAATGTGTTTTGTGCCCCATATGTGGTCTATTTTAGAGGAACTTTGATGGACTGCTAAGTAGAATGTGTATTCTTTGGTGTTTCGGTGGAATGTTCTGTAGATGTCTGTTAGGTCCATTTGATGTATGATATCATTTAATTCACAAGTTTCTCTGTTTATTCTTTGTCCAGTTGACCCGTCTATTGGAGTTAGTGGGGTATTTAAGTCACCTACTATTACTGAGTTGTGTTTAATCTGTGTCTTGAAATTTAATAGTACTCTTTGTATGAAACCAGGTGCACCAGAGTTTGGTGCACATCATATATTCATGATTTTTATGATTGTTATGTTTTATTTTTCATTCATTCTTTTTTATTGAGACAGGGTCTTTCTAAGATTCTTCTCTTTCCTCTGTGCCTATGATGTGTAAATTTGGTCTTGTCATGGTGTCCACCATTTCCTGCATATTCCATTCTTGTTTTTTAAATTGTTTCATAGTCTTGGCTTGAGTGGTTTGGTTCCTCAGCATTGTCATCCAGGCTTGATAGTCTGCTTTCTATCTCATTCATTCTCCTGTCATTTCAGATTGCCTTATTGGATTTTTCAGTTACATCTTCATTTCAACATTTGAGTTTTCTTCAGTATTTCTCTGTTTCGTTAATTCACTTTTCAAATTCTGAACTGTTTTGTCATTTTATTCAGTCATATATTTATATTTTCTTGAGCTTCAGTCGGGAGATTATTCCTACCCTCTTTGAGTTCTTTGAGTTGTTTGTGTGTTCTTTCACATTGTTGAATTCTTTGATCAAGTTTCCGATTGGTCTTTCAAATTCTTCGTCCTGGGTTTCCTCTGGGTGGTTCTCATTGTAGTACACTTCTGTAGGACTGGTGGGTTTTGGTGGGGACATATAATCTTGATTTTTCATATTTCTGTTTTTGCTTTGTGGTTTGGGCATATGGATTTCTTTTGTTGATTGTGTATCTGACATGAAATTCTAGCCTGCCTTTGTTTACCTGGTTTGATTCTGTTTATGTTGTTAATGTAGCTTGGTTGCTTTATGGTTTGATATGAATAATTAATTGGTCTGTGCTTTAGGTTCTCACTTTTTTTTTTTTTTTTTGGCAAGTCAGGATGGTTCCAAAATGATCCAACAGGGTGAAGAGGCCTAGGCACAGTTCAAGACTTGGGTATCCATTGACTGGGTTCTGGCAGGCTTGTCAGGAGATCTCAGACAGAAAGATAAGGAGGGGTGTAGGGCCAAGGTGAGGGTAGGAACCGCATGGGGAGGGGTCTAACCAGCAGGCAGGGTAGCTGGGGGCCCTGAAGCAGGAAAATGGAACTGGTACGGGTGTGGGGGCATCAAGACGCAATGGGCAGGTTTGGGCGCTTAGGAGGCTAGTATGGATGTCTCATGTGGGAGGAGCAGAGGGTGGCCTAAGCCTAAAGGGAGGAGGGGACAGAGTGAAAAGGGTCTAATTGGCTCATCAGACATCCTTTCAGTCATCTTTCGATGGTGTAATTGTGCGCATGCTGTACCAGAAACATAGAATGTCAGAATTTATTAAATAATACATTGGTATCATTGGCTGCAATTTGCCAAGTAATCTTGACTTGATTGATAATTGGCCATTATCAAACACAGGTTCTTTTATTCTAATCTTAATTATTAATATTGACTCTCAGACCACACATTACACATCATAGTAATTATATCTATGCATGTGTGGATGTGTAGCTTACAAAATCACCATAAAAGATTAAGGGGCTCAAGGAATTCAAAGAGGCTTTATTGAAGGCCATCAGAGAGCTGGTAGAGATGCGAAGGCAATCTTTGCCGTGGTAGAGGAGATACTAAAGAGCCCAGTGGATCGCTGCTGGAGCCCCACCAAGGCAGACCTTCAGAGTCTCGAATTGGAGTCGGGTCTCAAAACTGAATTAAGCTGCAGAGTCAAGGTACAGGGCTTTGGAGGCTACGGGGGTGAAGTGCAGGACAGGGTCCAGATGGACGGACAGACGGGCTGAAGAACAGACAGATGACAATTTGAGTAGGGTGCTCTAGCAGTGGGGACTGAGCTGAGTTGAAGTCCAGGGACAGGTCCAGAAACCAAGGTTAAAGAACATATACCACTAAATGGACTCCTGTGGTTCTCAAAGTCTCATTTCCGTTTTTGAAGTATTAAGGATGAATTTGAGCCTTACAACATGCTAGGCAAGGACTGTGTCACTGAGTCATCTCTGTCTGCCGGTCCCTGATGCACACAGCAAGTGGTCAGACGACAGATCAATGGGACCATCACTGTCACAGTGCTATGTGCCTCCTCTTTACAGAGACCAGGTGAGGGTTGTGCCCATCCTCACTCTAGTGTGTTCATAAGTTCTTAGGCTTGACTTTTACGGTTTAAATACGCTCCTGTGCTCATATGGTCCCAATCTACTTGATAACTTTATAGGTAGTACCTTTTTACTCTTAGGAATGTTATTTATCACCTCATAAGTGGCGCTGGGCAGGCTATGTAACAGTGAGATGCAGTCATCCTTCTTGTGCATTTGCACTCTTGATGGGGTCAAATGCTGCTTGTAAAATGGAGTCACCCAGTGCAAGACATAACTTGAAATGTGTTGTTTTATACAATATGGAGTAAGTTAGAGCAGGGCACAGCCTGATTGCCACAATAATTTTACAGAGGCAACACTTAATTTACCATTTCTCTAATGTTAAGACATTTGGACTATCGATATATTGTCATCATAGATAAACCTACAAAGATTGCTTTCATGCACACAGTTTTTTTGTGTGTTGCATGATTATCTTGCCATGATCATCGTCAGCCAAAGGGCAGAAACATTTTCCTGGCTCTTGAAATGTGCTGCTAAATTGCTTTCCAAAAGGCTGGTGATCATTTACAGTATCAACAGTACTCTGTGAGCATACCAGTTTTTCAGCTCTTATAGCACTGGGTTTTATGATATTAAAATATCATTTTAATCTCATGGGTTTAAGTGGTACCTTGTTAAAGATTTAAAGTGTATTTCTTTGATTACCAATCATATCCGAATTTCGTCTGTAAGACAATTTGAGTTTCCTCTTAGTTAAATGATCTTTTTTTTTCTTCTTTGTTAGGGCTTGTTGTTCCTAGCGAGCTGAGGCAATCGACTGTGGATGTAAATCCGTACGCCAAATTTGAGTGTAATTTTTCCTATTTACTCTTTAACTTCAGTTTTGATGATCCAGGTGAATTGTGCTTTTTAAAACCTTGTGTGTGCATGTACACATGCATGTTCATATGTGTGACAATCTCATGTGTCAGTCCTTACATTCTACCTGTTTTAGACAGGGTCTCTTGCTCACCACTGCATACACATGGCTAGCTAGCCCAGGAGATGCTCCTGTCTCCACTTCCCATCTTGCCGCAGAGCGTGGTGGCGGCAGGTGCATGCTACCACACCCGACTTCATGTGGACTGTGAGGACTGTGTGGAGAGAGCTATGTGAGCTATGAGGATTGCAACTCGGGTCCCCCTTTCTCCTGAACGCTGGTACCTGAGGATGGTACAGCCTTTGGTCAGAACAGGGAAGCCACACCTCTCAAGTGCTGGCCCCAAAAGTTCCCCTGGGACCTTAACTGCAAGCGCATTCAGTTGGCTCTGAACAACTGAACCACCCGCCGAGCAGGGGCAGGTGCAAACCAGGCCTGAGTGACTGGCATCCGGGTGGGACACAACTCTGAAAACTGATCTCAACAGAGAAGGACTTACTGAGAAAAGAGTGGGGAGAGGAAGTCATTTCACTATTTCCTGTCGTAGGCAAGGCACATGCATGATGTACTAACATATGCCCTCAACGGGCCATTTTTATCATTTCCTTTTAACACAGAGAAACCAAGTCTCGATGAAGTTAAGAAGGATTCCTATGGTTCTCAAAGCCTCACTTCTGTTTTCGAAGTGTTAAGGGTGAGCGCCGGCCTTTCAACATGCTGGGCAAGGGCTGTGTCACTGAGCTATGCCCCTTGCTTTTGATCTCCCTTAGTAGCTCAAACTACCCTTGAATTCAGTACCCGCCTGCCTCTGTCTCCTGGGTGCTGGGATTACAGGCGTGTGGCACAACACTGGTGCGGCCTCACTGCTTGAAAAACGACCTTGACTCTGCGAAAAGAACTTGTGCTAATGGCTTTGGTGCAATGTGTAGGCCGGGGAGGAGGCATTAGTGGGGGCACGGAGAGGATTCTGGGGTCCAGCAGGTCCAGTAGAGTACTTGGGATCCACAAGAGGATTCTGAGCAGAGAGTTAGTTCATTAGTTCATTTGAATTAATGTTTTAGGAGACAGCAAGGGGCTACTAAGAAGGGAATAAGATGTTTTTCTGTGACACACTTGTGGACTCCAAGCAGATAAAGCAGGTCTATTAAACCAGAGCAAAAGGAACTGATATTTCTGAGTTGCTGCTAAGATAACTCACTGCTCTGGATGCTGATCTGAATGTAATCCTCTGATCTTTTGAGAAGAATTCTAAATCCTAGGAGGAGTTGCCAGGGTAATAAAGCCCTAAATATCATAACAACAAACTATCAAATCATTTTCCCAAAATATCATGAGCTTAACTCTCCAACAAGCAGCACTTGAAGGTTAGGCTGGAAATGAGGCGCAATCCAGTATGGATTTGAGCCCCTCCCTCTGCCCCCACATCTCCGTCCCCTGTGCACAACGATAAGAACCATTCAATGGCAAGTCTTTTACACCTGCAAACTTAGGAGCATCTATATGTTCTCAGGTATCACCCAAGCCAGGGATCCTGTTCTCTTGCAGATTCTCAGCTCCTAGCTTTTTGCCTGATGTGGAATTGCTTCTTTGCTCCCCAAACTGAATGATGCATCAAGCTAGAACTATTGATTTGAGAGATTTATATAAAATGTTTTGTTATGTACAATTGAATTAGATTTTCCTTTTGGATTTTTAAGAAGATAACAACGCATAATTATCCACAGAATGAGAATGAAAGAATGTGTATAGTATAAACTCAGCCTTGTCACAGAAATTATACACACAGTCATATACACTGCATATGAAAGTGTCCAGTGGATCCTGTTCACCTTCTAGCCTTGGACACAGGCCTGCTCTTGCTCTTAGCACCTCAGACCTCTTAGTCCGGGCCCATCCATTGCTCTTTGGTCCCCCTCACTCAGACCAGCTCAGTTTTTCAGTCTGGTTTGCTAGAGCTGTCACAGCCTGTTCCCACCCCCAACTTCCCTCTGCCTGCCCTAGACCAGGAATCTGCCCTGGCTGTCCCCTCCGCCTGCTTGGATTCCTCTGAGCAACCTTCTTTCCTGGTAAGTCTGACCCAGAGCACTGCCCTTGCACTCCCCTACCGCCCGACAGCTCCATTCTGCCCTCCTCCCCACACATCCTGTTCTTCTATCCCAGGGCAGCACCCCAGATCTCCGGACTGCCCTCGCAGTTCAGACCCTCCCACTGTGGCCTGGGATCCTTACTCAGACTAGCTCAGTTTTTCAGTCTAGTTTGTTAGAGCCTTCACAGGCTGTCCCCACCCCAACTTGCCTTTGCATTCCTGAGACCAGCCTTCTACCCTGGCAGTGCCCACGCCCAACTTGCCTTGGATTCCGGAGACCAGCCTTCTTCCTGGGAAATCTGATCCTGCTCACTGCATCTCCACGTCCCTAATGCCCCATGAATGCCAAACTCCTCCATCCCGTATCCTACTCCCCTTTTATCCTTGGACACAGGCACACTTCTACTCTGGCAGATCTCTGGACTGCTCTCTTCCCTCTGCCTGGCTGTCAGCTCTCCAAATCGCACCGTGCCCATCCCCCTGGTACCCACTGCAGCCCCCCGCCCCCACTGCTGCAGCGCCAGGCTTCTGTGCCCTTTAGTAGGGCCCAGACCTGTGCAGACTGCCTGAGAATGCCGGAATTCAGCCTCTGCCTAGCAATCTTTCCAAATTGTGCTGTGCCTGCTGGCTAGAAGGACCTACACCTTAAGAGAGAGCCAGAGAGCATCTGATCTCACTTAACTTGTGCCTCTGAGGGAACTTCTAAACAGCTGGGCTAGAGTCATCTGGTCCTGCCAATATAAAAACAAAAGAGAGAACCCAAAGCCTTAACCAACAAGTTTTTCATACCCAATAAGAAAACAATCAAATCACATCAAGTTTACAAACAAAATCAGACTTCAACTCAAAAAAGGAAGGTTTGACTCTCACATCAGAACACAAACAACAAAAGAAATCCACATGCCAAGAGCACAATGAAAGAATAATAATATGAAAAACCCAAATAATATGTCCCCACCAAACATCACCAGTCCTATAGAAGAGTTCAACAATGAGAACCCTAGGACACAGAACTTAAAAAAGCAATCATAAACATGATAGAAGAATTCAATGAATTTAAAGAATACATAAATCAAAGTACTAAAAAATGATAGGAAAAAAACTTCTGATTGAATTCACAAAAGAAATAGAAGTATTAAAGAAAACTCAAGCTGAAATGAAGAAGGAAGTGAAAAACGGAAGTCAAATTTGAAATGATGGGAGAAAGCCTCAGCAATAAAACGAATGAGATGGAAAACAGAACATCAAGACTGCATGATAAAGCTGAAGAACTGGAGCACTCAAGCAAAGATTACAGAAAAAAAATTTAAAACACCGGAATGGAATATGCAGGAAATGTGGGACACCATGAAAAGCTCAAATTAATGCATCACAACCATGGAAGAAGGAGAAGAATCTAGAGATAATGGCAAGCAGATTGTGGAAGAAAATTTCCCCCAAATTAAGGAGACATGCCATTATAAACACAAGAAGCACATAGAACACCAAATAGACATGACCAGAAAAGAAACTCCCTAGGGCACATCAGAGTAAAAACACTAAGCATACAGAACAAAGAGAGAATACTAAAAGCTGCAAAAGAAAAACAAGTCACATATAAAGGAGGAACATCAGAATTACAGCTGACTTTTCAATGCAAATCATGAGAGCCTGGACCAAAGTATTCCCAGTTCTAAATGACCATAGATGCCAAACTAGAATACTTTACCCATGAAAAGTGTCTATTATAGTTGAAGGGGAAAGAAAAATCTTCCACAACATAAATAGACTGAAAGAATTCATGTCCAGAAAACCAGCCATTCAGAGAATACTTGAAGCAATACAAAGGACTGAAGAAAGGAACAACTGTACCCAAGGGGCAACAGAAAGAAACTAAATGAGAGTATAACTGTGGAACCACAAAGTCAGACTGAGAATGCAAACAGAAATTAAAATGATGGGAACCAAAACACATCTTTCAATAATAACTTTAAACACGAATTGACTGAACTTTCCAGTCAACAGACACAGGCTAGTTGAATGGATCAAGAAACAAAGTCCAACTTTTTGTTGTCTGCAAGAAACCCATCTTACCTTCAAGTAAAAGCATTACTTTAAAATGAAAGGATGGAAAAAAAATATTCCAAGCAAATGACACTAAGAAACAAGCAGGGGTTGCCATTCTAGTATCTGACAAAATTGACTTCAAACTAAAACTAATCAGAAGAGATAAATAAAGAGAGTCACTTCATTCTGATGAAAGGTACAATTAACCAAGAAGATATTACAGTCATGAACATATATGCATTAAACTCTGGTGCACTAAACTTCATAAAATCAGTATTACAGGACTTTAAGACAGATTAATCCCAATTCATTCATACTAGGGGACTACAGTATCCCACTGTCTCCATTAGAGGTCAACGGACAGAGAATAAACAGAAAGACATCTGAATTAAACAATACCATAAAGCAAATGGACCTAACAGACATCTACTGAGTATTCTACCCAAGCACCAAAGAATTCACATTCTACTCAGCACCCCGTGGAATTTTCTCCAGAATCGACCACATACTGGGGCACAAAACAAACCTCAACAAATACAAAAAAAATGAAATAATCCCATGCATTCTATCAGACCACAATGCAATAAAGCTTAAAATCAACACCGGAAGAAGCCCTAGTAACTTCACAAACTCTTGGAGACTAAACAATATACTCCTGAATGATGAACTGGTCAAAGGAGACATTAAGAAACAAAAGAATTCCTGGAATTAAATGAAAAGGACGATATAACGCAACAAAACCTCTGGGACACTTTAAAAAGTAGTCCTAAGAGAGAAGTTTATGGCTTTAAGTACCTACATTGCAAAGTCAGAAAGAACACAAATAAATGACCTAACATTGCAACTCAAGAATCTTAAAGGGCAACAATAAATGAAACCCAAATCCATCAGACAAGAAGAAATAACAAAAATCAGAGCAGAAATTAATGAAATAGAAACAACAAAAACAATACAAAGAATCAATGAATCTAAGAGCTGGTTCTTTGAAAGGATAAACAAGATAAACAGACCCTTAGTCAAGTTAACCAAAAGAAAGAAAAAGCAACTCCAAGTCAAAAAAAATCAGAACTGAAAGGGGACACATCACAACAGACAACAAAAAGATTCAGAATGTTATAAGGGAATACATTAAAAACCTGCATGTTATTAAATTTGAAAATCTTAAAGGAACAGATGTATATTTATAATCATGAGAATAACCAAAGCTAAACCAAGAAGAGATCAACAGCTTAAATAGACCCATAACATATAAGGAAATTGAAATAGTAATACAAAACCTCCCAACTAAAAAATGCCCAGGCCCAGATGGATTAACAGCAAAATTCTACCTGACATTCAAAAAAGATCTATACCCAACACTACTTAAATTATTCAAAAAGATAAAAACAGAGGGAGAACTCCCAAATTCCTTCTAAGAAGCCAGCATTGCTCTAATACTAAAACCAGGTAAAGATACAATCAAAAAAGA
The DNA here is from genome assembly GCA_035773235.1 of Eospalax fontanierii. NCBI lineage: Eukaryota > Metazoa > Chordata > Mammalia > Rodentia > Spalacidae > Eospalax > Eospalax fontanierii. The sequence continues at coordinate 49,413,113 of CM069545.1, forward strand.
AAACTATAGACCCATATCCTTAATGAACATAGAGGCAAAATTTCTCAACAAAATACTTGGAAACTGCATATAGACACACATCAAAAAGATCATCCACCATAATCAAGTCAACCTTATTCCAGAGATTCCGGGGTGGTTCAATATATGTATGTCAATAAATGTCATTAAGCATGTAAATGGACTCAAAGACAAAAATTACACAGTCATCTCAATAGATGCAGAAAAGGTCTTTGACAAAATTCAGCATGTATTTATGTTAAAAGTCTTAGAGGGAATTTGATTGGTGGGAACACACCTCAATATAAGTAAAGCTATATACAACAACATGATTCCAAATGGAGAACACCTGGAAGCATTTCTATTAAAACCAGGAGCCATATAAGGCTGTCTACTACCTGCACTCTTTTTTAATATAGTGCTTGAAACTCTTGCTAGAGCAATAAGGCAAAAGAAGGAGATTAAAGGAAAAGAAGAGGTCAAATTATCCCTTTTTGCAGATGACATGATACCTAAAAGATGCCAAAAATTCTAACAGAAAACTCCTAGAAATGATTAACACTTTCAGTAAAGTGTCAGGTTGCAAAATTAATCTACAAAAATCAGCAGCCTTTCTATACACCAATTCCGTGTAACTGGAGGAAGAGTACAAGGAGACCTTCCCATTCGCAATTCAAAAAAACCTCAAAATAAACCTGAGCAAAGACATTAAAAATCTCTACAATGGAAATTTTAGATCTTTAAAGAAAGAGATTGATGAGAACACGAGAAGATGGAATGGCCATCTATGCTCATGGATTGGAAAAATTAATATTATGAAAATGAACATCCTACTGAAAGCAACATATAGATTCAGTACAATCCCAATCAAAATCCCCATGACATTCTTCACAGAATTAGAAAAAAATATTCTAAAATTCATATGGAAGCACAAAAGACCCTGCATAGCAAAAGCAACCGTGAACACAAAGCAATGTAGGAGGGATTCCTATATCAGATTTCAAACTATATTACACAGCTATAGTCATAGAAACAGCATGGTACTGGCACAAAAAATTAGACCAGTAGACTAATGGAATATAATTGAAGACTCAAACATGAGTACATGCACTTTGAGCCACCTGATATTTGACAAAGGAGCCAAGAACACTCACTGGAGAAATATAGCATCTTCAGTAAATGGTGCTGGCAAAACAGGATCTCCATCTGTAGAAGAATGAAACTAGGCCCTTATCATTCACCCTGCGCAAAAGTCAACTCCAAATGGATCAAAGACCTCAGTGTTAAACCTAAAAGTCTGAAATATTGGCACTAACCTACAAGATATAGGTGAAGGAAAAGACTGTCTAAATGAGACATCAATTGCTCAGGAATTAAGGCCAATAATCAACAAGTGGGATCTCATTAAACTGAAATGCTTCTGTACAGCAAAAGAAAAATCCAAGGAAGTGAAGAGAAAACACATAGAGTAGGAGAAAATCTTTCAGGGTGATACATCTGACCGAGGTTTAACATCCAGAATATATAAAGAACTCAAAAAAAAAAAAAAAATGAAAGAACTAAGAAGACAAGTGACCCAATTAAAAGATGGGCTAGGGATCTGAGCAGAGAATTCTCAAGAGAAGAAATAAAGATGGCTGACAAACATCTTAAAATATGTATATATATTTTCTTATATATGCAGTCACATATCCCAGTCACCACTCATCAAAGACGCTTCTGCTGCACCAGATGGAGACTAACACAGAGTCCCACAACTAGTCACACACAGATATTTGTCCCAGCCGGCGGGCAGCAGTGAGCTTGAGACTCTTCTAGGAACCTGAAATGAGTGGGGACAGACAGACGGAACACGCAGGACAGTGAAGACAGACACAGAAGACAGACACACGAGGATAGATGGCCTGGGCCTGGCCACATGCTTTATTGTTCCAGGGGGTATTTATAGTTTTGGAGAGTCAGGAATACAGATACACCCATACAGAAATGTGGTAATTAACAGAGACAAAGGCCCATCATAAGGTTATGTGTGTATCAGGAAGGAGGCACTAAGAGGGGAGGCAGGGGCTAGGTGGGGCGTGGTGGACTGAGGTTGCTAGGAGACAAATCACTGGAAGAACCAGGAGGCAAGGGCATGTGTAGCCAAGGGCAGCTACGGGTGGGGGAACTTGTCTGCTAGACAATAAGAAACTCTAAGAGGCACTTAAGAGACTGGTTAACATAATTGGTATCAACAAGTGTCAGGATGTTACATTTGCAGAAGGGCAAGACAGAGGTCACTTGGTCCCCGACAGATATTGTCCATGAATTGCCCATGTCTAAGAAGCTCACCTACAATGCAACCTCTACACCCAAGGCTCAGGCAACACAGAACAAAGGGTTAAGAGGACACTAATGAATCTCTGAACTCTTATTAATAAATCTCATCTGACCGAGGGCCAGTAACATAAAAGGTTACAAATGGCTAAAAAGTGGAGATTAGGAATCTGCAGAGTGTGGATCCCTGGACAGGACTCTTATATTAAGTTTCACTCACTCCAGGCTCAGGGTCCATTGTGGAAGATGGGGCAGAAGGATTGTAAAAATGAGCATGACCATATGGAAGCAGAGTCCTACAAGCTCCTGAGATCCTGCTCATATGAACCTACAGCAACGATCTCAGCATGCTCAAGACCCATGCAAACTCAAGCAGACAAAACTCCAGCACAGAACTGGAGAAATGGGTGGCAGACCCCAATCTTTGCTTAAGAAATATTGGCAACTGATTACTGTTGGGTGAGGATAAGCTAATCTTCCTGAAGTGAGGGACTCTGGACAGGTGGACTAGACTTCAGTGGATGGACCTGCACTGAGGAACATTTGGGGAGGCTAACTTGACACAGTAGACCTTAACACTGATGAGAGAATGCATGGGTTCCAGTTAGGGGGCTAAGGGGGATGTTTGTGGGAAGGGGGTATAAAGATGATTAAGACTGAGATATTCTGTATGAAATACACAATTCAAATTTTAAAAGTATATGGTGATTACCTCTGCTTGGTGGCGATTTTTATTCTTGTTCCTGTCTGCAGAGACTAATGGGTGTCATCCAATATCCATTCCCTCTTTATCCTAGAGTAATGGAATTTCACTTAAATTTTTTTGATTTATTTATTTTTATTTTCTGTGTTTGAGTGTTTTACCTGTATGCAAGTACATATGTGCATGCAATACCTACAGAGCCCAGAGGAGGGCATTGGGTCCTCTATAACTGGAATTACTGATGGTTGTTAACTGCCATGTGGGTGCTGGGAACCAAATCCAGGTCTTCTGCAAGAGCAACCAGTGCTCTTATCCACTGTGTCAGAACTTCCATTTTGATTGGGCTTATGGCCATTTAGAACAGGTGCTGGACTTCTAGGTCTCCTCTACGATTAGGTATGGTCATATAACTACATAAGCATCTATGTTGTACCTCTCCTTTCAGAAAGTCTTTGAAAGAGAGAGGACAGCTCTTCTTGCTTGCTTTCTTTTTTGCTGATTGTCAGTGTGATGGCCAAAATGGAAGCAACCATGTGGGACCCTGAGGTGGAAGCCATATGCTGAAGGTGTTAGAGAGACAAAGGTAAGAAGCCTGTGTTCCTAGTGGTTATGGAGTCACCATCTCAGTCATGAACAAGCTATATATACATGGGACAGAGTGTGTCTTATTTAAGTTGTTAGTGTTCTGGGTTTTCTGTCAGTTGACAGTTGAACGAAGCCTTAGCTAATACATATCTATATCTATGTAATTTTTAACTGTGTGTCTCTGTGTATGTTTGTGGGTTGTGCACATGAGCACAGGTGCCCACAGAGGTCAGATGAGGGTGTCAGATCCCCTGGAACTGAAGTTATAGGTGGTTGTGAGCCCCCTGCTGTGGGTGCTAGGAAACGGAACTTAGGCCATCTGGAAGAGCAGGAAGGCTTCTTACCTGTTAAACCATCTCTGCAGCCCACATTTATATATTTTTTAAGCCTCAAAAGACACAGGGTTGTATCGAGAATATAAGACCAGGTCTTTATTCGTGGAATATTTTTCTAGCTGCAAAATTTTTTATTGAAACACTTGTCTCAAGTTTCGCTCATATCTTCTCTGGTACTTCAAACAAATTGCATCAAATCAGCACTTAACACCAAGTTCAGTTTTTTATAGAAAGGACACATTGTCCCATCCTTGGTCCATGGTTGTCTTGATTTTAATTCAAAAGGCGTCACAAATGTTCTGGGAATAAGATATTGATTGTAGTTCCACTTTGATGGTCTTAGGATATTTGTGGTAGGCTTCTAGATTTCTGGAGTCTCAGTTGAGGTACTACGTAAGGTACTAGGTAAGGTACCAGGTAAGTGGGCTAAGCAGCCCTTTTCCCTGCCCAAGTCAGCAGCTTTTGTCACCAAATCAAGAGTGGGGGAGGGTGTGAAGACCGAGAAGGAAGTAGTGTGTGTACGAGTGTGTGTGAGTGTGTGTGCAAGTGTGTATGTGCAAGTGTGTGAGTGAGTGTGTGACAGTGTGTGATGTGTGCAAGTGTGTGATGTGTGACAGTGTGTGTGTGAGTTTGTGTGTACAAGTGTGTGAGCATGTGTATGTGTGTGTGTGAGTGTGTGTGTGCATGTGTGCTCTGTAGCTTTGTGTGGCACTTGATCTGTGTGGGTATGTTATGTTCATGTGCTGTGTGAAGTCCCGAGGTCTGGGGTGTTCACATGTTTTCTGGGCGTGTTTGTTGAGCCTGTATGCTGCTTAGGGGTATGTGTATGTAAATATGTATATTGTGCACTGTGCTACATAGTGCTGTGTCTCTGTGTGCAGATACTGTAGGCATATGTTTGCAGTCTCCCGGCATGTGTGTGCTCATACATGCTTGTGTGCAGGGATGTGTCACAACAGTGACAGAGGCACGCTTTGCCGTATGGAGTACTAAAGAAAGTCATATTTGACTTTGAAGTCGTTCCAGGATGATACATTGGGGAGAATCCCACCTCTGACACTCCCCCTTGTCTCACTCCCAATAGTATCAAATGTTTACACAGTGTTTGCTTATCTAAGCTGTAGGTGACTATCACAGTTTAATTTTAGATTGGCTTTGATTTTGCTAGTACAGTTGCTTTTTCTGTTCCAAGTGACTACACATGTCATTATTTTAAGTTAAATTAATTTTTCTCTAGACATTTGTTCTCCTCTTAAGAGTGAGAGATTATCCTGAAACATAAGGTAGCCTTAAAATAACACAAAGGGAGGTAACAGCTGAAGAAAAGCAGATGCCAACGAAGCACAGGTTGACATTTTAGCGCTCCCCAAGCACTGGCGTGAAAAGTATTTTGCGGCATCACATGTCAGCAGTAGATCCCATCTTTTGCTTGCTGGTTCACCGACTGCTCTGTTTGTTGCTCCTGAGCAGATCCGGGCTAACAGGGGGCTTCTAAAAGGCAGGTAGTGGGACAGTCACTCCTGTTGGATCGTTACACCCCCATATACCTGGAGATTCCTGATTGCACAGAATTGCATTACTCTTCTGAAGCTCCTCCCACAAAAGGGGGGTGCCCATGGCCTTGGAGGTTCCTGAGGGCACCTGGTTCTATTTTGGAACTCGGGAAACTGGGACTCCTCTAGGTGGCGCTACTCAGAGTTGGCGAGGTGTTTCGTTTGCTGCTTTGTGATGAGGGTTTAGGCAGACATTTCAGAGGCCTTAGAGCCTTCTAAAGGCTCTCCTGACTGGCTTTGGCCGCACCTGAGAATGTCCTCACACTGCAAACATGGCATCAGCAACAAGCTCATTATGCACAACCCAATGATGAATACATTATTCCCCATATATTAAATTGAGGCTCCGTGTCCCTTGTCCAAGGCCGCACACAGTGTGAATGTCTGGGCTGGTATTCAAACCCAGGTGGTTTGGCTTCAGAACTACACTCCTGTTCTCTCCTGAGCACCTAGCACAAAGCAACACAAGACCCAGGTGGATTTGGTTCCTGTTCTCAAAGGCTTAGCTCACAAGTGAGTGAGGCCAAGAACCCTGAATTTTGGGAGGTGATCTTGTGGGGGGAGGAAACTCTTCTATGTTTGAAAACTGTTTGAATTATTGATTGGTGGTACAGGAGGAAGAAATCTGCCTTGGAGATTTCTGGAGATCTTCTGGGTCGTTAGATTCCCTTAGGATGTCCTTTGGGCTCCACTTTCAAACCCCGTGGCTGGCCGTAGACCACTTCTGCTCTACCCCAACATTGGAGACAGAGCTCTGCCACATCAACGCTTCGCCTCCTCTGACCTGACCCTCCACGGTCCCCATCCTGCTCTACCTAGCGGGCCCGGCAGGCCCTACACCCTCGGCCCCGTCCCGTTCCCGGTGCTGTCCTTTTCTTTCCTCTACTCCAGGTCATGGATCTCCTCCTCTTCCTCCAACGTATCAGACATGCATGCCTCTGCCGTAGGGACTTTGCATTGGCCACTCCCATTGCCCAGAGTGCTCTTCCCATGGCCGTTACCAGTTCACGGCCTTCCCAGCGAGGCTGCTATGATACTCTACCCACAGTTGCAACTTAGCCCCCAACCCTGTTGGTCCTAGGCCCCCTTCCCTGCTCCACGTCCTTACTCCTTATCTGATTTCAACACTCCACAGAATGTAAGCACTGCGCTGTTCGTCTTCAGTGTCTTTCTCACACACTAGAAAGTGGGTTTACCGCAGGCAGGCTCGTCGCATTGCTTACTGTGGTGTTCCAAATGTCTACATTTGCAGCCTGTTCTGTGGATTCGGGGATCGGTGGAGATTTCAGGAAACTAGGCCAAGTACAGGTGAGGAAAGCACCAAGTCTGCTGACGTGAAGGGGGGCTTGTCAGCAGGGCTCCTGGGCTTCGGGGAGGGGTGCTGTGTACCCCAATGGCCTGTCAAGGGGAAACGTGGTCTCACTCTACATCTGAATACATTTTGAAATAAATGCCTCAAGAATTGGCAAGTATATTTCAGCTTACACAGATTGCCTTAAATGAAGTGATATGAGCCAGATTTTTAGCACAGGGTCTAGCATACTTTCATATCCATAAGGTCATATTTTTTCATTTTTTTAAGAATTTCATACATGAGTATTTGCATAATTTCCTGCCTTCCAGTCTCCCTGCACCTCCTCCCATGCCCCCGACTCCTTCTCAATTTCTTGTCCTTTTCTTTGATTATTTAAAAAATATTTTATTTATTATTTTATGTGTATGACTGCATTGCCTTCATACATGTATGTAAGTGTATCTATGTCATACAATGCCCACAAAGGTCAGCAGAAGGTATCAGACCCCCTGGAACTGGAGTTAGAGATGGTTTTTAGCTACCATGTGGGGGTAGTGGGAACTGAACCCAGGTCTCGGCAAGAGCAGCCAGGCTCTTAAGCCCTAAGCCATCTCTCCAGCCCCCTCTTCTTTGATCATTATTGTTACACATAGATACATATGTCTATAAATATACACATATATAATGCACTGAGTCCTTTTAGTGGTGCTTGTGTGTGCATGTGTTTAGGGCTGACCATTGGACAACATATCAGGAAGGAAGCTAGTCCCTGGAGAAAACTGGTTCTCCCTCCCTCAGGATCTTCTGATTGCCTGCAGCTCTTCACATAGAGGTGGGACCCATGACCCTTCTCCCATGCACACTGGTGTATCTACTGGTTCTGTCATTATGCAGACCTTCTTAAGCTCCCGTATCTCATTATTATTCTTGTCTACATGCCTATCAAAGGATGGAAGCCCAACCTCTTCCATTAGCTTTTATTTTTCCCAAAGCGGCTCCCTGTCCATCTCCTGTCTTTACAGTGATGCTTGGGTTGAGCACAATCCAAGGTTGTCAGTGAAGCAAGTCTTGCCTGTGTGCTGAGAGTGATCAGCTTTGCCAAGAGAGACTGATGAGCCAGGAAGTGGGTCTCAGAAGCCCATGACTTTTTGCAGAGCTCCAGGGCATCATTGTGCGGGTTGTTATCTGGTTCAATCACATTCTGACAGCCTCAGGAACTGAAGGGAAAATGGACAAATCTTTTTAGCATCCCGCTATTTCACCACTTAAAATCCTCTCTCACTCCAGACCAGCACTGGACATCAGAGTGCATCACTGGGTAGCCCACCCACTGGGCTTTTTTCCTTCCTGCTTCATATGTTGGCACCAATCCAGCAGAGAGTTCAGGTTCCATGATGTCTTCTGTAGATGGCATAGTTTGTGTGTTTGACTTTTAACAACACGTGTATTTTTTCATATAGTTTTGTTAGATGACCCATATGGGTCCCACTGGGCTAAGTAAGGTCAGGGGCTAGCCCAGGTGTGTTCATTTCAGAGACTCCGAGGGAAGACACCTTCCTTGCTTTTTCCAGCTTCGAGAGTCTGTCTACATTGCTTAACCCCTGGACCTCCTCTCCATCTTCGAGACCAGCATGTCTCCCATCCTTCCTCCACAGTTATGTCTCCCACTAAGTAACTAACACAGGAGAGGTATCTAAGTTACTTTCCTGTTGCTGGGCACTGACAAAAGCAACTCCGGTGAGAAAGGGCTTACTATGGCTCACAGTTCCAGGTTACAGTCCATCATGGTGAAGAATTCGAAGTGGCAGGAGCTTGAAGCAGCTGGTCACATCATAACCACAGCCAGGAAGAAGAGAGCAATGAATGCCTGAGCTCATCTTACTTCTCCCTTTTCTACAGCCTGGGACCCCATCCCAGGGAACAGCGCCACCTACAGTGGCATCTCAATTAACCTAATAGATCATCTTCCATCTCAATTAACCTAATAGATCATCTTCCATCTCAATTAACCTAATAGATCATCTTCCACTGGCATGCTCCAGACCGGTCTCTCACATGATGCTAGATCTCAACAAGTTGACAGTTGGGAGTAACCATCACAGAAGGGCCGCTTGCTTTCAAAGATTCCTGTAATGGATACCGCCCACCTGGACCACTCAGGCTCTTCTCCCAGTCTCAGTGAGCCTCAGTGTAATCATAGCTCCCAGGTCCTTTTTGCTATGTAAAATGACACATTAGCAGGTTCTAGGGACTGAGTTGAAGATATTGTTGGGGGGCACCCACCAAGATTAGGATTATCTTGTGGTCATAAAATTCCCTCTATGTATGAGGAAGATTTTGCCCTCCAATTGTAATTCCTATCTCAAATGCTGTAACACCTAGTTACTCCTTTTTACCCACAAATTTTTATGGGTGTGTGTATGCATGTGTGTGGTATGTGTGTGTACATGTGCATGTGTGATGTGCACGTGGAGGCTAGCAATTGACATCAGGTATCTTCTTCAATCATTCTCCATCTTTTTTTTTTTTCCTTTTTGAAACAAGGCCTCTCACCAAACCTGGAGCTCATCAATTCGACTAGGCTGGCTGGCCAGCAAGCCCAGGTATCCTTCTGTCTCTTGCCTCTCTAAAGCTGGGATTATAGACGTGCACTGCTACACTCAGCATTTAGAAAATTAATGTGAATTACAGGAATCTAACCCATGTCTTCGTAGCAAGCTCTTAACAGACTGAGACATCTTCCCAACTCCTCCGCCACGGATACATTTCGCTTTTCTTTTCTTTTCTTTTCTTTTCTTTTCTTTTCTTTTCTTTTCTTTTCTTTTCAAATTCTTTTGTGTGTGTATATGTGCTTGTGTATATACATCGTAGGTCCACGTGTCCACTGCTTGTGTGCCTGTAGAGACCAGACGTCGGCATCAGGTGTCTTCCTCAATTGCTGTCCACTTTATTTTTTGAGACAGGGTCTCTCATAGAACCTGGAACTCTCCAATTTAGCTGAGCTGACTGGCCGGTGAGCTCCAGGGATCCACCTTTCTCCACCTTTCCAGCACTAAGATTACTGGTGTGTGCTGCTACGCCTGGATTTTTCTGTAGGTGTGGGGCTCTGAAATCAAGTTCTCAGGCTTGTGCAACGCGCACCTTGCCATGCCATCTCTCTCGTCATGCCCCCTCCCCCCACTGATAAGTGTTTAAAAGATGTGGTTCAATAATTTTGTAAAGAATTTTCGTGCTGACTCTGACATGTAGTAAGTGGAATGTAACTTGGGTAAGCAGGAGGAATCTACACCACTCTGGAAGCCCGGGGATTCTGGGACCTGGGATCTAGTCACCTCCATGACTTGCCTGTGGTGATGAGTGCCTTCCTGATGGAACACCTCATGAAGGGCAAGTGTGAATGGGGAAGAAGCCAATTCTGCTGCAGTTTGACCACCAGGATGAAGAAACATGGGGGGAGAGGGATGATGGAGTCCAGCTGGTAAGGCAAGTCATGTTCGATGAGTCATTCCTCAGCTAGGTGTGGGAAGATTGCACAAGGTGTGCAAGAAAGAATCTGTCCTCCGAGTACCTAAATGGTTCTGAAATATAAAATGTGTCATCTGACACTAAATAAAGAAGTACAGCATCTACCAGCCACAGAAGCTTGCATCTGTAATCCCAGAACTTGAGAGTCTGGGCATGGAGGACTGGTGCAAGTTCAAGATCAGCCTAAGCTACATAAGGAGATCATGTTTGGGGGAGGGGTGTGGAGAAAGACTCATGGTTGCAGAAGAGGGGAGAACGGGAAGCGGGGGAGAGCTGTGTTGGCAGTCCCTGTGTGGAAGGAGGAGCGAACATTAGGAAGTATGTGTGCAAGAAAGCAGTCATCCAGGGGAGGAGCAGGATCCACTGGGAAACTAAATGTTCCCGGAGGAGCCTCTGAAGCCCCATCCTTTCCCAGAACTTTAGGCACGTACACATACTAGAATTCTGAGGACTTTTTCTTTCCTTCCATTTCAGTTGTGAGTTGTGCATAGCACACCTGCTCTCTAGCACACTCACTTGTCAGGAACATAGCCAACTGATGCCCACATTTATGCACAATGATTCTTGCATACTGCCAGAGCCTACTTTCAGTTTTATCACAGCTTGGACAGCAGAGATCCTGCTTCAAAGGTCCGTTTGAGAAAGCAAAGAGAGGGACGATGACCACGTGGTTATCATGTGTCTTTTCAAACTATCTATCTTGGTAGATTCCATTTTTTTTTTTCCTTTGTTCTTCTTGTTTTGAGGCTGACCTCAAACTCTCTATATAGCTGAGCATTACCTAGAACTCCTGATCCTCCCCATCCACCTCTCAGGGCCAGGAGTACAGTGTGCCCCACCGGACCTGGTTATACTTCCTAATATTTTACTACATACCGCTTTGAATATGGATTCACAACGAATGTTTATCTGTTATTTTCTTTTCTTAGAATACTTTGTTAAATTTTCAAACCAAGAATATAAAGGCCTTGTACAATGAGTTTGGAAGTGTTTCCCCCTCTGTTTTCTGACAGATTTTGTGTAATGGGAAAATCTGAAGAACTCTGCAGCGGAACCATCTGGTCCTGGATTTTTTTTTTTTATTAGAAAAGTTTGTAATTGTAAATGCATTTCTTTAATGGAGGAGAGATTTATATTTCCTGTTTATTCTTTTGTCAGTTTAGAAAATCATCTTATATTACAAGCATTTGTCCATTTAATCCAAGTTGTCTAACTTAGTAACAAAATTGTTTATGAAGTTCCTTTATTATCTTTGCAGTGTCTTTAGGGTCTTGGGTGACAGACACCCTCATTCTTGATGCCAATAAATAATGACCTCTCCCTCTCCTTTGCTCCCTTCTTTTCTCTCCTATCAGTCTTCCAAGAGTCATTAATTTCACTAACCATTATGGAAGAGCCTGTTTTTGGCTTTGATGTTTCCCCATAATTTGTCCATTTTCCAGTTGAGTTGTGTTATTGTCATTACCTCTACCTACTCTTTGTTTGCTGTTTAATTTGCTTTTCTTTCTCTGAGTTCTTAAGGTGGAAGCTTAGATTATTTTTAGGTTATTGATTTTTAAGCCTCCTTCCTGTCTAATATTAGTGCTTATTCTCTTGAAGCGCTGTTTTAGCTGTATCTTGCAATTTTCATTATGTTGAGCTTTCGTTACTGTTAGATTTGAAATATTTTCTAATTTCCCTAATGATTTATTCTTTGACCCCAAAGGAAGTGTGAATTGTTTAGAAGCATGCTGCTTCATGATCGAGTACTTGGGGAGATTTTTCTAGATTGTTTAGAGTTATTAATTTCTAATTTAATTTTTATGGTAGGAAAACATTCTGTTGTGATTTCATCCTTTGACATTCATTAAGACTTATTTTGATCCCGCATTTGCTGGTCTTTGTGCAGGGCTCAGTGTGCACTTCAGAGTTTATATTCTGCAGTGTTTGTAGCAGTTATGAATGTCAATTTGGGCAAGTCTGTCAAGAGCACTGTATAAACACTTCATTTTCTTACTGATGTTTTTAGTCCAATGCTCTGCCCACAGCTGAGAGAGGGGTGTCAAAAGCTGTGACTGTGAATGTGAGCACATGTGTCCCTTCAGTCCGGTCAGTTTTACTTCATGCGTTTCTAAGCTGTGTCATTGATGCATGGCCATGGTGGTTTCTGGGTCTCTTTGGTATTCGTGTGAAGCATTTCTCTTTGTCTCTTGTTGCATACTTGTCTTGAAATCTTCCTTGTTTAATATGAATATACCCACAGCGCCTTAGATTGCTCACTGTTTAAAGTGAGCCCTTTCCCACTGTGCCCATTATTCTGTTTTCCATTTTCTCTTTTAAATTAATGTATTTTGTTTTACTTTTTCTTTTCTTTTGTTAGCTAGGATCCGCCCCGTAGTCCCAACCTCCCTGGAACTTTCTATGGAGACCAGGCTGGTCTCAATCTCACAGAGATCCACCCACCTAGGTCTCACGAGTGCTGGGATTAAAGCTTTCTACTTTCAACCTATCTGGGACTTTGGATTCAAAGTGCATCTGTATGCACAGAATCTATTTGGGTCTTACCAGGTACCAGGAAATTAGGCAACTAGCCAAATTCTACCCAACAGTGAGTTGCGGGCGGTGAGTGAGCAGCTGCGTCACTCACACTCTTTAATTTCAGCCCTAGGTTCTTCCCTTACCTTGGACTGTTACTCAGAAGCTGAGAAATCTAGTATCTGTTTCTGTTTTCATGTCGTCTCCACAGCCTTGGTTTGCATCTCTCCTTCCTCATCCCTTGCCTCAAGGTTTTTATATTCATTTAAAATTTTTTATTTTATTTGTTATATTATGTATGTATGATAGGGGTTTGCACATGCCACAGCACGTAGTGGAGGTCAGAGGGCAGTTTTGTGATTGTTCTCTCCTTCCACCTATGTGTGGGTTTCAGGAATTGAACTCAGGTCATCAGGCTTACGTGACAACTGCTTTCATTTGCTGAGCCATCTAGCTGGCCACCCTGACCTCAAATTTCATAATGACTTTCCTGCTTCTAGAGTTTACCAAAGTTATTTCTAAATTCAAATTTAGTCGGTTTTTCTCAAAATTCTTGAATAATGGTACTGAAGGTCTGTTATGATTCAGCCTCCTCCTCTCTTTTCTTCTGCATCACCAATCCAGTAAGACATACCCACCTGGGTTTCCAGTAAATCGTTTTTAGCCTCTGAGCATTTACCCATGCTATTCCTTCTGCTTCAGACACTCTCCTACCACTCAGCCTGACAAGCTTGTCTCCTCTCCAAAGCCTGGTCTGACTTTTCTAGGCCACACTTGGGTCTTTCTTCCTCCAGGGAGTGTGGGCACACCACCTCTGCCACAGCACAGGACAGAGCAAAAAGCTCCTTTCCTCCTAAGCAGGGCCACAAAAACAGTAAACTCTGGGGCACTGAGCACAGGTTGGACACGTGGCAGGCACACAAGACGTGCTCTCTGAAATGTTGTTCACATCCGATTCCTAACAGTCCTTGGACTTTCCTGTCCTCAGGTGGGCAGGGAAGGGATGAAGGCCTTTGTGAAGCCCGAATGTGTCGGAAGAGCAAGGTGGCAGATGTCTCTGTAAGCAGGTTTCCGGAGGCCAGCTCTACTTTGTGACGAGAAGGCCAAGGTCAGCTGGCATTTTTATAACAATGAGAGATTCCTTCTCTTCTTGCTGCTCTCGCAGCTGCGAGTCCGCTGAAGTGCCGTTCTCCGCTCGGCTTCCTTGGCTCACTGGCGTTCCTTGACTGGGTCTCTTTTCTCAGAAGGGAGAGTTCATACGGCACACCTGATCAAGGACCTGGGTCAGACCTCCTCAGGTGGCTCCTGGGTCCTGCTGTGCTGCGAACTGGAGAAGCCGGGGCTCTAAAGCCCTGTCAGCTGAGTCCCTTTTCTGGCCCACGCTGTGTGCTGGGACTGGGAGGGGAGCTTTGTTAACATCAGCTTCACTGTAAAGCTCCTGACCCGCCTACCCACGTAACCTTGTCAGAAAATTATGTCAGTAGGACAGTTTTGTTTCTGTTGTTTCTAATTTTTCCTTGTTAAAGAATTCTCACTAAGATTCTAAGAAGGTAATTGTTGGACCAAGAGAGCTACGAAGGACAAGGCGCTGATGGTATGGGGCCAGGAGCGTTAGCCAGGATCCAGCCTGGACCAGTTCTGTGCAAGGTGGGCTGTTCCAGGGCAGATAGCATGGCAATATGCTTCCTGAAGAGGGGCTGCCACCTGATCCCCATGGGAAGTTCTGGGATCCTGACTGTTAGGCAGGGAGACTTCCGATCCCTCAGCTATTGGCAGGGGCGTTGAATTTTTCTTCACATCTGCTCCGTATCTGTATGTATCATCTGACAGCTGGGGTTTTAGTCTGTGATGCTCTGCTGTCTGACGCTCTGTGGTTCCTTGAGGGGTCACACCTCCCAGAACTAATTCCTAAAGTTGCAGCAGAAAAGCACCTGTGGGAACAGCTTTGCTATGCAGACTGACGATTCCAGAACCCTGACTACCAGTCACCTCTTCTATTAGGATTTGCACTTAGGGCACAGGCCCTGCCTGTCCTACTCCCCCGGAATCCCCTGCAATTATTCCAAATACCTAGTGCTCAACTGGTTTACCGGCTCCCTTGTTCCGGCTCAGCTGAGAGCCCTCTGCCTGCTTATCAGCCAGCGTGGCCTTGCTCTGTGCCTCCCGTTCCCACGGATCTGTGGCTATGAAAACTCCTTCCCTCAAGGAAGTTATTCCTAAGTCTGTGTGTCTTACGGGCCCCGATTAACCAGTGCCCACGGCCTTACAATATCTTACTCATAATCCTCTGAGCCGCTGGACTGGGACATCCGTGAGGAAAGATCATGGGTGTTTTATCCGTGCCAGGCTCAGCACTGGGCACGTATCATTTGGTGAATGAGCGAATGCTGTTAAGAGCTCTTACTAATTCTGGAGAGAGGAAAGAAACTTTTATGAAGTTCTTTCTTCATAATGTACTGCACCTCTGATGCGGTTTCTATTTGAAACATCCTGCTCAGGGCTCGTAGGTTCAAAGCTTGCTCCTCACCTGGTGCTACTATTTTGGAAGGCTCTCTTAGGAGATGGGATCTACCTGTCAGAACTAGGCCACCTTTGAGGGCTGTTTCCTGGTCTCTTTTTACAGCCACTCTCTGCTTCCTGGTCTGCGGTGTCGGGAGGAGACACTACCACATACCTCCACTGCACAAACTCTGCCATGCCTTTCCTGCTCTGAGGGACCGAGGGCCCTAGGAAACTATGAGCCTCAAAAGCCTTTCCTCCCTTGTTTCTCCCAGTGTTTTGAAAATCACAGTGACAGGAACATAATTACCCTCTTTTATCAAACTGGGACTAGTTTCTAGATCTCACTAACTGAGAAACAGCCACTCTGAGCTGTGTGCTTAGGAATGGAGTTATTGGCTGTCCTCAGTTTCCCACTTTTTTGCTAAGGACTGTGTTAGACACTATGGCAGGATTCTGCTTAGGGTTTTATTGAAAAAACTAAACAAGAAGTCTGAAAATGTAGAGGAAAAAAATCGCTTTTGACGGTCTGCATGACTTTGAGGCAGGAGCAGTATTTAAGCTGGTCTTGAAGTAACGAAGGATTTTGATAGGTTATGAAGCACTCCAAGGTGCCGTCATTGCTAGGTGGCTTGTGTGACTTCTCTTGAGACTGACTACGCCTGTGATATATTTAATTTCTTCTTTCCAGATGAGGAAGTTGAAGCTAGCCAAGGTTAGGTAGCTTATTTATACTATAAAATAGAAGCAAAATTTGAACCCAGTGAGGTATCAGGCCAAAGCCTCAGTTTTCCTCATTAATCACAGTGTGTATCAGATGGCAGTAACAATACTGTCCACAATCATATGTGACCAGTAGGCATATAAATTACATATATCATCTAAGTTAATCAATTTCAAAAATGAGGAAGATACTCTATTTTAAAAATTCCCCAAAGAGGCATAGAATGCTTTAACAATTTGTACATGATCACAACTAGTAAGTGGAAGATCTAGGAATGGAATCCAGGCCAGTTTCAGAGTCTACACACTTAACCAATGTATGTAGTATGTAGCATTCCATATGCATGCACATGCTTGGGCGGGGGAGGGAGGTGTTCAGGTGAAGGTAAGAATGGAAGGTGGATGTCACTCATTTTTATCATTTGTAGGTGAACAAGCTTTTAACAAGGATTGATAGGCAAGATTCCGTGTGAGGAGCAACAATAGCAATAATCTACAGTGTAGAATAAAGCTGAATGTTGGGTTTTTTTTTTTTTTTTGCGGAAAATCAGAATAAGGATATTGTGTCTCCTTGGGTCTCCACCCTGTCAAATGGGCATAGCAACCCTGGAGGTTCTGGGATGGAAGCACTATGAACCGAGGCTGAGGAAGGAACTTCACTGGCTAGTAGGTCTTGACAGCACTGCAGATCCTGGAGCCTTCAGCTTCGTGTCTGTGTTTGCACCCAGACTCTACATCCAACAGTCATGCATAGTCTGCGAAGTGAAAACTGAGGCTTCCTGGGTTCTGCAGGCAGTGGACAGCCTCTTCCACTGCTGAGCTCTGGCTGCTGAGCTGGTGGAGATGCAGAATGGCCCCATTCCAGTCATGGGCTGGTGAACAGTCCATTGTTACACATGAAGGATGGGCCTGGTAGACAGACAGGAGGACTTGCAGAGTCAGTCCCAGGAGCTCCTCAGAAACAGGCCCAGGTCCCTACCTTTCTAGCTTCTGTCATCACTTGAAGTACTCGCAGGAGCCCACAGGTGGTTGCTAGGCAACAAGCCATCTTAGCAACCTCGTCTGCTTTCTGGACTTTTTTTACCTGGATTTTCATCTCCATGTCTGTCCTCTTGGTAAGAGAATTGGGCAGACTCATGGGCAGAGATTCTTCAGGACTCTTGCAAAACACTCAGGGCCTTTTTGTAAGAAGAGCTATCCCAAGCACCAAGCCCTGCCCTTTCCAATGCTTCAAGTGTTCCTGTTTTCTAGCTGAAAGTATGTGTGCTCCAGAGGCAAGTTATCGTGATGAGGTTTGTTCATTCTCATATGGGTTACGGGGAGTTTTCCTCAGCCTGTCTCTTCTGCTGCTACTATTTGATCTTTCTCTGTTAGAGGCCAGAGTTCTCTTGGAACAAAATAGCACCTCACGTGCATGACTTTGCTTTTGCTGGTTTGGGACGTGATGAATGGTATCGGTTGAATTTTAAAAATAGCTTTCTCTGGTCTCTCTGAACAAATAGCAGAATTAAGAAGTTAAATATTGGCCAGAGAAATGGCTCAGTCTGCAAAGCGCTTGCCGTACAAACACAAGAACTTGAGTTTGGATCCATAACAGCATATAAAAAGTCAGGCATGGTGGTGCACCCGTTTAATTCCAGTGCTGGGGAGGCAGAGGCAGAAACATCCTTGTGACTTGCTGGCTAGCTACGCTAGCCTAACTGGCAAGCTTCAGGCTCAGGGAGAGACTCTGTGGAAAGTGATTGAGAAAGACACCAGAGGTCAACTACTGGCCCCTATACATCTAGACCCTCTGCTGGATAGCTTCGTTTGTCAGTTTGACACATCTGGGAAGAAGGAACTTCAATTAGGGAGTTTCCTTTGTCATATTGACCTCGGAGAACATCTGTGAAGCATTTTCTTAATCGGTGAGTGCTGTGGGAAGGCCCAGCCCAGTGTGGTGGTGACACACTGGCAGCACCTGGGCAGGTGGTCCTGGGTTGTGTAAGAAAGCAGAGCTCAGGCCAGGGAGCAAGCCAGCAAGCAGCACGCCTCCATGGTCTGTGCTTCAGTTCCTGCCTCCAGGTCCCTGTCCTGAGTTCCTGTCGGATTTCCTTCTGTGGCAGACTGTCACTTGGAGATGTAAGATGCGGTAAACGCTCTCCTCTACAAGTTGCTTCTGGTTAGAATGTTTATCGCAGTGATGGAAAGTTAATGAGGACACATCCACATCCACGTGCACACACACAAAGAAGTAAAATAGTAAATCAGTGACTCTCCCATCTCCGCTAACCCTGCCAGACTTTTCATTATTGATGAAGGGGCGAGTGGTGACTCCTCTAGAAAGATATGCACAGATCACACGGGGCTGCCTTTGCCTGCATCCCTCTTCAGACCCCCATGGTTCTCCTTCGTGTCCTATGCATTTGAAACCCTGTTTGCATGACTCCAGTGAAACACATAAGCAACATATGGTTACAGGTGACAGATGATGGCAATTGACAAGAAAATACTGTGCAGTGTTTTAAATAAGCTGGAAGATTTCTATCAGCTATTCCAGAGCATCACTATGGGGTTTTGACTTGGAGTTGAATGTTACCCAGTTCGTGCCCCACCGACATCCCCCAAAGACCCTTTGGCATTAACCTATTCTCTTTTCTCCCCTGCCCAGCAAAGCAGCTCTGTCCTCCAAACTCCTTCATGCCTTTCCATGGAAGAATCTGTCTTCCTGAAGGAGGGTGGACTTCCTGAAGGAGGACAGCCAGAGTTTGTGGAGAGCTGCCACTGGCCAGGGAATGTGCTAGGTGCTGTCTCTAGGTTTCTGCGTTAAATCTTTGCAATAATCCCATTATGTACAAATCCCAGCTAGAACTGAGGATAAAACTCAAGCAGTTTAAGGGATTTATTTGTTCAGCACCACACAGTCGGTCAAGCCCCGGCTGCCTTTCTCTGTTCTTTCCACACAGAGCTTACTAATCCTCACAGCCACTATGGCAATTCACACTCCAGCAAGTGAAGAAAGAGAATGGATTGCTGGCAACTTTGGCTTCAGACCAGGTGCTGATACTTGAGTTAGCTGGTAAGCAAGACAGAACTGACCAGAAGGCCCAGAGGAAGGCAGATGCTCAAGAATAAGGCCAGTAAGGAGAGCTGGCTTCAGATCTCTGCAGTTCCTCAGGTGCCCTTGGGTCTGGACCGACTACTGGAGGCTGCTGACTATGTTTTGTGACCTGGTAGATCTGGAAACCAAGTGAAGGCTACTGTATTCCTATGAGCATGATCATTTCCTTTTCCAGGAGAGCTTCCTCTAGGAAGGAAGAACCTGTCAGCTGCATTCTGTGATTCTGTGGGAGCAGCTGACTTGAACTGCACCCCCTTGTTGCTATAGGAACAGTTTCCTGCCAGTTTTCTGGAACACACCAGCCTGGGCAAAACACTGCCATTGTTAATGCATGCACTTCCACTGATTCCCTTGGAAGAAGAACGGCTGTGCGGACACCTACCTGAGGCTAAACCTCAGGTCCTCTTCCTGACTTAAGAACTAACCAGCAATTCCATTTCTAATCACAGGGGTGCCAGCAGCTCTGCCTTGTGCTGTGTTCTAAGTATCTACTCTCTTTGTTTCCTAGGTGAGCAATGGGGGGAGGGAAGGCTGGCGGTTCGGTTCAAGGAATGCATCCTGGTGGCCGTGACTCATCGTTCAGAGCTGAAGTCAGAACTAGCACAAAGGAGCTGAAGACCAGGAGCAGCGTGTACACAAGCACGTTCACAGCTCTACCCACATCCCCCAGTTTAATTGCTGTGCTTCACTGTACCCTTTCTGGAGGTCACATCCAGATCTGATCAACAGAAACTTCATAGGGTTAGCCGCCGAGCCTTAGGAACTTCATACGGTGAGCCATGGAACCTTAGAACTCAGGCCAACTGAGACCTACAGTCTGCACACAATTTATACGACACATCAGCATGCAAACCATTTCCTTTTTAAAAGGGAGATGAGGTCATTGGGTCAAGATGGAAGCAGAAGCAGAAAGAGGGTGAGATTTAAACCCTGAAGGCTCGTCCTCCATGGATCTAGCTATGGGAACTTGGGCAAGTCCTCCGGTTCAACTAGATAACATTTTTTATACATGAAAATCATGATCAAGCCACCTTCACAGCCAGGTTGAAAGAGGTAAGTAAGTTGATTCATTCAGCCGCATCTAGGGCTGGTGACATTTCAAATGAAGATGAGACAAATACTCCGCACTCATTTGATGATAAACAAGTGAGGAAAGTAATAGAGATAAATAGTGTGCAGGTAGAGAACACAGGGATGTATGAAGGAGGGCCGGCAGGTACTGTGGATGCAGCGCCTCAGGAAAGGTGCCCCTGAGATGTGAGATGGAAGCTCTACGTTGTCTGCATCATCTAAATACTCCGGGGCTCTGGAGCTAGCAAGAGACAGAGCTCACAGTAGGGATGGCAGGAAGAGGGTGTCTCTGAATGCCTATGAAATCTCTTTGCCCAAACATGAGCTCCTGTTGGTGAAATTAAAATTGGTAGGTAACCCTAAATGCCCAGCAGTCACACCTGCCTTGGCCTAGCAGTAAGCTGCGTTCCAGCCCGTGGCAGGCAGCCACAGAGCCCTGAGGAGAACATACCCCTTCTCGGTCTTCCTCCAGTCCTGAGCCATTTTTGTAGTCTACCATTTTAGAGGTTCTACAGCCACAAGCAGCTATGGACAGGCTAGACAAGCGAAGGTAATATGCTTTTAAAAGATCCTGTAAATGCTTAATTGATTTTTAAAATGCCACTCTGAAAAAAATCTTGAATAATTGTCTGACGATTGCTTCTGAGAAGGCTGTTGAGTCTTTGGGGAAATAGTTATGAACACATCATTATGTCAATTATCACACAGATAATCAAATGACCTTCTTTCCACACTCACACACCTGGATATGGCTCAGGAGGGTTGTCACAGGAGTTCTCTCTGCTGTGATATCTTTATTAATGAGCAAGGAGCTGAGGTAAATATTGTACTAATTAAATCTACTGTGGATTCTCATCTAGAAGGCAGAGAGGCACCAGGGACTGCAGACGCTATGCTTATTCACGCTGAGCACTTAAAGATGTGGGATGAGAACGGTCAAACGAGTTTTGATGATAGAGAATGAAAGCATGAAGGGAAATATCCAGAGTGGGTGGACTGTTGGAGAGGTGCTGGGAAGAAGAAAGCACCGACTGCCGCATACCAGCTCTGAAGGAGCAGAGCCCTGTCGGCACCTGGGATCTCCAGAGAACATATTAGTTGAAAAATAGTTTTCTAAGACAGGAAAAAAGAGGCAGATGGTTTGAGACTACATTTACTGGCCAGGAGTGGTTGGCGTAGGGTCTGCAGGCTCTAGGAAAAGGAGAGGCCGGGCGAAGGTCCCCCTTGCATAGGAGGAACCCCACGAATTAATGTTCTGCTTTCCCTCAGGACTCCTCGCTGGATTCCTGTGGCCTGTAGGCGGTGGGGAGGGGAGAGGAGGCGACAGCAACATGCGTGGTTGTCTCCCAGCAGGAAACAGGGAAGACCTGCCTTTGCCATCCCAGAGAATCAGCTACTTTTCACCATTTTTTCCCCCAAACTCTTTTCCGCCTAGTGGTGTTTCTTCTATGGGCTCTGGGCCTGGCCCCAAGAAAGGTTGTGAAGAAGAATTGCAGGGACTGAAGAATTCATCTGCTGTCTGCTTCGAACAGAGCATGCTATGCCCAAGCCCATATGACATCAAGATGGAGGGTCTACGGAGAGGTGTAGGAAAACTTTGAGGTGGGCCTGAAAGGTGTGTTCTGGGAGTGGGGCCCATGAAGAAGCCCACCTCAGTAAAGGGCAACTGCTCAAGCCAGGGTCTGTGCTGAGGTCTTGGAACGTAAAATGGTGGGAAGCGCAGATACATGAACAGACCACTGTCAACAAAGGGAGTGAGCTCGGTAGCCTGCGCATGCCCTAACAGTGGGGTGGCTCGGCAGCTTGCGCATGCCCTAACAGTGGTGGTACCAGCACGAGTGAAAGGCACGCACCCGGGAGGCTGGAGCACTGTCAGGAAAGGCTTCATAGACACCAAAACAAATATGAGTTTTGCAGAGCCAACCTCCCAGGACATATGCTGACTAAGGAAGAAAGGCCGAGAGGAAAGTGGAGAGAGAGGAGAGAGGTTCTGGGGCGGGAACAACATCCGCAGTCTGGATGGTAAGGGGAAACAGGTTTTGGCAACATACGGGGCATAAGGTCAGCCTTACTAGTTCTTCACAATATCTAGTTCTTCTTTCTAAAACACTCAGGAGACTAAAGTTCCATCTCTTTCGCAAGGAGCAAGTGTGTAGACCAGTTCTAGCCAATGAAATGTGATGAGCATCACTTCCAGGTTGAGGGATGGAAAGAGTCGTGGGGGTCTCCACGCCCTGAGAGGACAGAGCCACAGCATCAAAGCAGCCTGCAGCTCTGAGTCACTCCATGGAAACCAGGTTCTTGGACCCCTGGTAGTTTTTGCATGAACATGAAACAAGCTTCTTACATGTTAGCACACAGAAATGTGGGGCGTTTTATGTTAGTATGCTAAATAGACACACATCTTGACACGTGGCGAATGGTGAGAAACGAGGCAGGAAACTGGCCAGGACCAGACCTTATGTGGAGATTTAGGAGCAGATCCTGTATGAGATAAGAAGGTTGGATAGTCTGGGTCATGGGGAAATGCAGAGAAGAGGTGAACTAGGTATGACCCTTGGCCCAGAACGACTCCATGTTGTCATGATAAAACGAATTTCCTAGTGACCACCAAACACCAGGAAGCAATGGTTTTCCTAGATGTTACTTAGCCACCACTCCCACTGCTGTCATTCACAAAGGTCTTTGGAATCCTATGGATGGATGAGCTGGTAGCTACTGCTATCACTTGAAACAATCACACACCACACCTACGACTTTGGATAGTGCTTCCTCAAAGTCTTCCTCAAAGGAGTAAGAATACGAATTCACTGAATATCGGCTCAGTATGCGGAAGCATCAGTGCCCAGCTCTGTGGCCAGCCTGTCGACTTTACTTACAGATGGCTGGGCAGCGCCTTGAGCAGGAGGGCTGTCTAGATGAATGCAAGGTTGGGGAAGGTGACACAGGGAGGAGCCTGCTGCCTGTTTCCAGTGGGCCTGACAGTAGGACCAAGAATTCAGTCAGAAACAGACACAGGAAGACGGACAAGAAGTAAGGGAGAAAAAGTACCGCATACAAGTGCCACATGGCTTCCCGTGGGCCACCAGGGCACTCCAGCTTCGGCTTGCTGAGGGGACTGGCCGACTTTGCTCATCTTTCCTGGCTTTAGCAGAGAGGCCTGAGTCTACATGGGTGACTGGGCATAGGTATCTAGGACAGAGCTGGACGGGGTAGAGGGAGCAAGGAGAGGCCTCTGGGATAAGTGATCGGTGCAAGGAAGTGATCGGCTTGCCTAGTCCCTCAGCCTCCGAGAGTGAAACGCAGGTCAGGAGGCAGCATGACTTCGAGGCTCCCGGAGCTGCTGTTCTTGTGCTTTGTCTCCCTTTCAGCTTTGGAATTAAGGAAAGGTCAAGAATGTGAATTCTTAACTGAATATCTTATAGGTCATGTTTGAAAATGGACCAGCCATATCAGCTCTCTGAACTTCATGTTTCCTCTCTAGAAATAAGTGAAAACGCCCACCTCATAGAATTCTTGTCATGAAGATTAAAGAAGATAAATTTAATAACTTCATTAATGTAGAAATGATTTTAAAATTATTTACTTATGTGTATGAGTGTTTTGCCTGCATGTATGTCTGTGTACTCTGTGTGTGTAGTGCCTGCAGAAGCCAGAAGAGGGCATACCCTAAGGCTGGAGTTACAGACAGTTGTGAGTTGTGATTTGGGGAATTGAACCCAGGTCTTCTGCAAGATCACCAAGTACTATTAACCACTGAGCCATCTCTCCAGCCCCAGATTTTTAAAATGGAGGACAGGAGTACCCACCTTGAACTATCTGATGAGAGAGAAACTTGGAAAGCAAAGATGGGTAGGAACGGTCCCATGTCCAAGAGATCTCTAATCTCCCCCACTTACCAATTTTGGGTTAAAACTTCATCAGAATCTGCATCTAGAAATCCTGACTTTCCCGGGCCTTTCTTTCATTCTTGGTTGCTATACATAAATCTCACCTGTTGGTAGATTTTATGCTTAAAACCATCTGCTCACAAAGTGTACTGTGACATAAATATTATGCTGTAAAATAAGCTCTCACTGAAGCTCATGCAGTTTCACAAGGTCTATGAGTTCACACTGAGGTGGACATTTGACCCCTGCCTTCTGACCACTAATATATGTTTGTATCATCAAATTTGAGTTCCATTTCAAAGACACAAAATCTAGTAGGCCAGGTGCAGTGGCACATACAAGTACTCCTAGAGGAGACAGGAGGCTCAGGAGTTCAGGAGCAGCATGAGCAACATTGCAAGGCTCTGTCACAGAAAAAGAGGAGGAGGAAGAGGAGGAAGAAGAGGAAGAAGAAGAGGTGGAGCAAGAAGGAGGGAGGGAGGAGGAGGGGAGGAGGGAAAGCAGTTGTCTGAGTTACTACTAAAATTAGAATCTCAGATACTAGAATCTGGTACATTCTATATGCAACATGTTTCCCATTGATTCTGATGTATGCCTGCTTGAGAATAACTTCAAGAATTATGAAGACCAAAAGGAAAATATCCAGTTCCATGGCAGTTCCATGCCATGTCTCTGAGGTATTTTCTTAATTGCTAATTGATGTAGGAGGTCCAACTCACTGTGGGTGGTGCCATCCCTGGGTGGGTGGGCCTGGGCTGTATAAGAAAGGCAACATACACACATAACATACACACGTAATCTACACACATACCATACACACAAAGGTATCCTCAGCTTGTAGGCTGTATTAAAAGGTGACAGGTCAATTGTCCCATGACATCCATAGTTTGCTGACTCCTTGTCTGAACTATTGACAGGCTCTGGACAGGCCCAGGCTCTGAGCTCAGGGACTAAACTTGCTTCTTCCAAGGAGGCCAAGGATCTCCAAGCTGAAGACCAGGCAAGTAAGAGTGATGCTTTTCAAATTAAAGATTTTCACCTATGTGTGGTTTAAAAAGATCTCCTTAGTAGGTAGGCACTAGCACTGTTCTAATGAAACAAACCGTGAGCTAGCAGGGTGCATTGCCCATAGTAAGGTAATATTGTTTCATTAAGTTTTATTTTTACCTATATACATGTGATTGTGAATATATGTGTGTGTGTCAAACAAAATCTCCGCTTTGTTTTTTCTGTCTTACTTCCCAGTTTACATTTGGTACTAGACAATATTGAAATGGATTTCCCTCACTTACCTGTGATAGAGCAGGTAGCCCAGGACATCATGGCACCTTAACTACTCTAGAAAAGGGACACAGTAGAGCAGCAATAGGTCTTTGTGAACCAAGGGACTTGTATCCCATGGTCCAGAGGCATTACCTGAGCATGACCTGAGCCCGTTGCTGGCAGGAGCTTGACAGCTTCTGACTCGCACAGCACCTTCCCAGATCTAACCTCTCATTGCCCCACCATCTCATCTCCTCTATTTATCACGTTGCTCCTACAACAAAACACTTATCACCCTAGACTCCAGATTCATTCACACCTTTGGGTCTTACTTTATGCATTCCCTCTCCCTGTGCTACCTTCTCACTTTCTGTCCATTGCAGCCTTAGCTCTATCAAAACATACTTGCTTTTAAGACTAAGTACTATATACAGAAGAAAACCTTTCCTGGTGACCTATGTCCCTCCCAGGTTTGGATTAAGTCCCTTCCTAAGAGCCCTCCGGACAGCCTCAGTCATTATAATCCATTACTGTTCTTCTATCACCATGCTTCTAAGTGATCTGCCTCCATATCCAGCTCTACCACAGGGATCAACAACTGGTATTGGTTTATCTCTATCTCCCTAGGCCTACTGTGTTCTGAACCAAAGACTGAGGAGATGAATGTATGAGCAAACAATCAGTAGAGTTGATGCAGTTAGGAGCTGACCTTCCCCATCTTGAAGATAGCCTGAAAGCCCAAAGCCTAAAGAGTCATTAAGCAGAAAGCCCCAATCACACTAGCTACTGAGGCTCTGCAACCTAGACATAGGTACTTATTCTTCAGTTATGCCTAACTTCTGAAGTATTTGATACATTTTAGATGACTGTTCATGCAGACACATATTAAAATAAGTATTGTTTAGATAAAGGAAGAATTGAGAAATAGAATAGAAATTGGACCTTTCTGAGTGGATCCCGTTTTCAAGTCTGATTCTAGAACCAGTAGGTGTTTTATATAATATTTAATTAATTAAAAATCTTTAAAATAGACAGCAAACTTGGAGGAAAATATTCTGAGTGTGATGGTTAATTTTATTGTCAACTTGATTAAATCAAGAAATGCCAGGGTTGGGCTGGAGAAGATGGCTCAATTGGGTCAAGAGCACTGGCTGCCCTTGCAGAGGACCCAGGTTCAATTCCCAGAACCCATATGGTGGCTAACAACCATCTATAACTCTGGTTCCAGGGAATCCAGCACCCTTTTTTGACCCATGGGCACTGTATGACATGGGTGACTTATATCCATGCAGGCATTACACTCATACACATAAAATAAAAATTACAAATGAAGAAGAGACACTAGGGCATTGGTGAGGCACGCCTTTTGTGTGTCTATGAGGGTGTTTACACAGAGAAGAGCCACCTTGAAAGTGGAGAAAGGAGAAAGCCATCTGATCACCAGCATTCCCTTTCTTCTGCTTCCTGATCTGCCCAGATGTGAGCAAGCAGCCTCAGACTCCTGCTGCCATAACCATCGTCAAAACGTATGTCTCCATGCTCTCCACACCATGATGGCTGTGCCCTCTGTGAGCCAAAATAAACCCCTTCTTCCTTTATGTTGTTGCCTGTCAGGTATTGAGAATAACCAATACAATGGCCATACATAAGAAGCTTATTTCAAATAACTTTAAACAATATTTTTACTATACATATGTAGTGGTAATCTATCCCAAGAAGAAAAAACTCACAGTGATATCAAGAACTCTTACTCTGTATTCAGTGGTCTTATGGTAAATGGTAATGCTGATGTTATTATGAAAACAAAAAAATAAGTTAAACCAATACATTTTAACTCATTCTTTTATTTTTCGAAAAACTTGATATTTTCTAGTTATGTTCACTGAAAAGATTTAGAAGTAACCATAACTTAATAACAAAAATAACCCCTAGTTCCTGTGTTGTAGTCATTAGATGCCATTTCCCGCTAAAGGGAACAAGGACTCCTTGAGCTGGAACATCTTGTTGTGCCTAAAAGCAAAGTAGCTGTTGAAGATTACTGTGATCGTAAATGCAGTGATAGTCACCTTGAAGGGCCTCTTCTTGACCACAGATGAGAGTGTCCAAACATTTAAAAATTACTGCAGTACATTGAAATATGCCAAATACATAGATGTCCCTGTGTTTATGATAATCCTCCATAGCTATTCTACACACTTCCATAAGTAAAGTCTCCTTGGTCACTTTTGGAGATTGTTAGAGCGTGAACTTATTAGACTGAAAACTGACAAGAAAATAATAAATAATTATCCTTTCTTTTCTAAACAAACTCTGCCTAACAGCAATCAAATAGTTGTTACTTGATTCATTATGGAAAAGGCATAACTAAGCCAGGTGTAGTCCCAGCACTCTGGAGGCAGGGGCAGGTGGATCTCTGAGTTCAAGGCCATCCTGTTCTACATAGTGAGTTCTAAGCCAGCTGAGGCTTCAGGGATACCCTGTCTCAAAAAGAACAGAAAAAGAAGAAAGAAGGAGGAGGAGGAGGAGGAGGAGGAGGAGGAGGAGGAGGAGGAGGAGGAGGAGGAGGAGGAGGAGGAGAAGGAGAAGGAGAACTACTAAATATAATCAGACTGATAGAATTGAGAAAGCACTTTTGTCAACCTTAAAAAAGAAGTGAGTGGCAGAGGGTTTGCCTGGGATACCAAGGCTGTGGGTTAGATTCCAACGCTACTAAAATATGACAGGCAGAGAGAGGGAAGAAAGCGGGGGAGGGAGGGAGGGAGGGAGGGAGGGAGGGAAAGAGAAAGAGAAAGAGAAAACTAGATAGGAACCTCAGGAGCTCAAACTTGTTATTTTGTAACAAATTTGAAAACTAACCAGAGTTCCATGGAAACTGCCTATGAGAGCAGCTCCCCAATGACCTATCACCGCTAAGCCCCACCTCTTAAAGCTTTCACCATGACAGCACCACCACAGTGAGGACCAAGTATGCATCCTGATGGAGTACACAGGAAGCGTATGACATCACCTTTTAAATGTTAGTGAGTATTACCCTCCCACCTCCACCTCCTAAAAAGTCCCCCAAAGCCGTAATGTAATCAGACTCTAGCTATGACTCCCAGTCCGCAGGAAATAGGACATAGAGGAATAACATGAGTAATCAGAATGACTCCGTGAGTAATTAATCCAAAGCTTTAAGAACATAACAAAGTCTACAGTTCAAGGAACCCATTTTCATCCAGGAATAAATAGGTGAAAGGTGATTTTAGATACAAATCAATTTTTGTGACTTGTTGAAATCTCCACAACAGTTCGTTATACTGTCCTTTCAACTCCTTTGTAAATTTAGACATTTTTCAAGTGAAAAAAAAATCAAAGCTATATGCAGGATATAGATTTTGTTTAGGTGCTGATTTGAGCAAGCCAGTTTATTTGAGATAGCCAGGGGAAATGACAACAGGGTTTTATTGTGAATTGTCATTGTTTTTGTTGGTGATGATCATTATACTTTGGTTAGGTTTCATAAAAGGAAAAGTCTTCACATAATTAGGTGGTAACAATCGTAAAACCATTGCCAGGGCTGTGTGGCGCAGAAGGAACGTGCTGGATGCTGTTCGCACTAGGCCCTAAACTCTATCCCTGGTATCATTTTTTTCAGAGACAGAGAGTCTTGTTAAGTGGCCTATGCTGGCCTCACACTCACCATCACTCTGCCTCAGCCTTCCAAGTGGTGATACTATAGGTTTGTACCGCCATGCCTGGCTATTCCCACCTTTTAATTGGGAGGACATGTGAGTTCCTTGATCTTCAGACGCAGTTTATACCAAATACCACCTGCCTTGTAACACTGTGAGAATTAAATGTTGATGATGTTTATACCAGTGCCTGACATATAGTTCATATTTAACACAGGTTTTTTTTTCTTAAATGTAGAGGGTTAGTCCTTCTAGATAGACTTGCCTTTAACCAATGTTAATGTTTTTCTCTAGAGGCTGTGGGTTACTGTTGGCTCCTTGAATGGCACCAGATCATCACTAGTGTCCTGAAAGCATTATACTGTAAAGGCGGGAAGCAAGAAGAGACTGTCATTATACTATAAAAGGCAGGCTACAGTGGGAAGAGACAGCCAAGTTCATCATATTGATGAGATCAAATAAATTAATAATATATGTGAAAGACTCAGAGGATGCTTGATTCATGTAGATATTCTGTAAACTTTACTATTACTATTATTATTATTAGTGTTATTATTAGAGGTAACATAGTACAATTCAAGTCAGTTTCCCCTTCTGCACATTCCTCCTTTTGCTGTTTTTCTTACTTCCTCTCCAGTGCTGAGGTGGTAATCTATAAATTAATATACTTTTTCTACGCTTAGAAAGGATGACTCAGTCTCTTAATTCACAGGTTCTGCTCTTGCCTTGGACTTGAACCATTCTGAGTTTCCATTTTGACTGCATTATCGCTAATGGGTCTTTGAGTCTCACAGATAACAACTACCTTGGCCAAAATGATGTGGGAATCGATGGCCCCATGGGGTCCTCCCTGCAGCCTCATCCTGCTGCTCCAAGGGAAGTCAGGTCCTCATTGCTGCCGGTGGTAATCAGAGATGGAGACACCATCAGCCCTTTCATAATACACCTAAGTTCCTGGAGCAAAGCTTAAGCTAACTGGCACCCCGGCAAGTTAGCTGATTGGTAGACTTTTTGCTAGAGAGGACATTTATATGTGTTCCTTCTTCCCCTGATCACGGGCTGCTGCTTAGGAAAAACCCCTGTGTGTCCTGGTTCTCAGTGAGTTGTCCTATGAGTGGTCACTTTGTGCTTGGAGATGCTTCAAACAACGAATGTAGACTCATAAATGTGACTTGTGTAAGGACTTTGTGATACTGGCAAAATGCATTATCCTCAGACAAGCTGGCAATAAAACCTGTGATCTGGAGACCGTGTCAGTCTTGAAGTCAAATGTTTCATCACTTTCACCTCAACCTGAAATTTCAGGAACCCTAGCTCCCTCGGGTCCACAGATGCATAGTACTCCTGGGTTTGCCAGGCTGTGACTGACAGATTCTCACCCTCCCAGCCCTCTGTGGCCAGCAACAGCCTGGTCTCTCTTTGGGTTCTGCCTGCCATGTCTCCTCCTGAGACGTCTGGTGCTTGCCCAAAAGGGATGGATGGTTCAAGAAGTACTAAAAGCGTCACTTTCTGATTCTCCCCACCCTCCGGC
The DNA here is from genome assembly GCA_035773235.1 of Eospalax fontanierii. NCBI lineage: Eukaryota > Metazoa > Chordata > Mammalia > Rodentia > Spalacidae > Eospalax > Eospalax fontanierii. The sequence continues at coordinate 49,443,686 of CM069545.1, forward strand.
CTGATGATTTCTAGTCCTCTGGAGTCATGCTGCTTTAAGTTAGCAAGCACACAAGGCAGGTAAGGGGTGGTACTACTAGCTAGTTACTGCTTAGAAAAAAATCCCTAGTAATCCAGCTCAAGAAGCCACTAGGCCAAATTTGCCAGAGTTGACGGTGAGGGCAGGTCAGGACTTGGGTTTTAGAGAGGCCAGGACAGAGGGCAGAAGAGCCCGGTGAAGGCCTTTGGAAATAGCATGACACTGTACTCAAATCCAAATGCAAATAGCAGCTCTCCTGGGAGAGGTCCAGAAGAAGCCTCGATATTTGGCTTACCAGTATTGCCTTCCCAGTAATCCCTTCTAGGAACAACCCAATCTCTTCCTCCACATCCATCTCACCCTCCAGCACCCCACACACTCATTTGTTTCAGGGCCACCACTTTAAAGTCATGGGACCGTAACTCATATTCCAGTGGATTTGTCTTTTTCCCCTCTCAGCATCATCTGTGTTAGTTACTTTTCTCATTACTGTGACAGAGTATCCAACAAAAGTAACTTAAAGAAGAAGGGCTTGGACTATAGAGAGCTCAACAACTAGGAGCACTTGCTGTTCTCCCAGAGGATCCAATTTCAGATCCCAGCACCCATGTCAGGTGATTCACAAATACCTCTAACTCCAGCTTCAGGGGATCCAGTGCTCCCCTCTGGCATCCTCAGGCACCCACACATGTAGCATACAAGCACACATATAGACATAGCTCTTTTTTTTAATCTTTTAAATAAAGAGTAGGTTTGTTTTGGCTGACAGTTTGAGGTAATACAGTCCGCAGTATTACGGAGAAGACACCGTAGCAGGAGCGTGAGGCAGCTGGTCACAGTGTGTCCGCAGTCAGGAAGCAGACAGCAGTGAATGCTGTGCTCAGCTCACTTTCTTCTTTTTATCTAGTCAGGAACCTCAGCCCATGGGATTGAGCTTCGCATACAACAGGTATCTAATAAATGTTTTCTGTCTTCAGCTTCATCACCATCACCACTGCCACTTCCAGAATTTCTATAATCCTAGAATTTTATGTCTGGTCATAATAAAGCTCCCACCTAGCCTGTTCTTTGCCAAGAGTTCACATGATCTATAGTGATCCAGTATTCATTCCCATTTCCTGAAGAACATTAAAGGGATACCAACCCATGTCCCGTCACAGTACCCTAAATTCTCACCCGCCTCTCTCTGCCTCAGCATCTGTGGAAGCTCCAGCCCCAGCTCTCTCATGCCTGGCCTTCTTGACTTGCCGCTCTTTTCTTCCCTTCCATTCTCTCTTTCTTAACCTCTGCAGCCCCCCGCCCCCCATCCAGTCTTTGCTCATTCCACTCTATTGTCCTGCAAGAAAAGTATAAAACCGTTTTGCTTAGCTAAAGAGAATTCTTCTTAGGAACTTTCCCAGTAAATAATATAGAAATAATGTCACTAACCATATATATAGCATCTTAACATAGATTATTCTATTTAATCTTCTAATTTAGTGTAGGCAGGGCAGGTAGAAAAGAAAGAAAAAGCAATAGGTGGAGATTTGTAGACTAATGAGACATGTGATACACGGCATTGTGTAGAAAAGCCTTAACTATGCAAATGGAAAAATAACCTACCTTAATATAATATAAAAGCCCCATCTCTGCACACTAGATTACTGAGCTGCTGAGCTCTTTCTCTCTGCTTCAGTCTTCTTCTTCCCTTGGAAGTTTATCTTCCCCTAATAAGCAGCCCCTGTGCAGAAGTGCATCCTTTCTTAGAAAATTCTCTCATTTGCTTGATGTCCTAGCAGGAGTAAAGATATTCTAGAGAGAGACACTTGCGCTCTTTCCAGGGGAATCCCATGCTGAGAGAAGGAAAAGCCTAAAGGTTGATACAGGTCAAAGGAGGAACTTATCTCCCAGGATGAGATTTCACATAGTTCTGAAAACTTATCAGACCACTGTTCCAGGGCAGACTAGAGCTGAGACAGTGATGGGTAGGAACATGCCTGGATATGCTAAGTTACATATATCTCTGGCCCGTTCTTAAGGATAAACCTACTATCAGGACTTCGAAGATGGGTTGAGGGTCATTGGACTTCATTTTTAATTATGTGTCTGTGTGTGGGTATGCTCACATTGAGTGCCCATGGAGCCAGAAGGAGCTGGAGTTACAGGAGGTCGTGAGCTGTCAGACAATGGATGCTAGGAACTGAGCTTGGGGTCCTCTGGAAGAATAGAACATGCTCCTAACCATTGAGCCATCTCTCCAGCCAATGGAACCTCTTTATCTGTTCCTTTTCCCAGTGTGGTCATATTGAATAAAACTCCTTTCTCTGTTTTTCACTACTGTGTAACTGGCATACTGAGGACAGGTGGCTATACTTAGCTTCTTAGGACTGTCAGGGCCCAGGCTTTGACCTTAAAACCTCTGGTAACACTACTGTCTATGTGTCTCTGTTCAGTTCTTTGTGCCAGGACATAAGAACCAGGATATTGTTTTGAACCCAGAAACCCATCATATGAGGGTGATGCCAGTCGCTTTATACATGCTTTTAGGAAGAGCACACACAAGTTTATCTACAGGCTCAGCAGAAGCCAACACTGAAATGTGTGAGGTAGGCCTTAGGTACCTTAGAACCACAGTTATCAAGTGAAGGCTGCAGAACTAAGGCCCAAGCTGTCTTCCCACACTTGAGCTCTAGTCTATACAATGCCCTCCCTGTTTCCACTCTTCCAACTGGCTGCAGGAAGCATTTTTTCCTTGCCCAGTGCTTCTATTGATTCAGGCCATTGCCAAGCTTCCTTGCTGCTGACTGTGGGCTTCCCTCCCATCCACTGAGTGATCCTTGGGCATTTTCACTGTCCTGTGGGACTGTGTACCACTGGTCATCTCATTTGAACCAGTCATTAATGTCACACGTGTAGTCTCTCCAGCACTCCTTCCGACACTGGGGACCTATGGGAAGCTCCAGATCTGCTTCTATAACCTCAGTTGCTTGTTCTCTCCTCAGGTATGATTCAAGAGTTGTGACCGGAAACTTGCTCTTCGGGTGGCTTTCAGGGTGTCTGTCTTCAATTCCGTCTGTGGTGAGTCATAGTCACTCATTTCTATAGGTGTTACTGTTACTTATAAAGTTTCAACATAGAAAAAAATTAGTTTGACAGTCACTGAAGATTACTTGAACCTTCAAACACAGTCTGATTCTATTTACCAATAGAGAGCAATAAAACACATGAATGGGGAGGTAGCTCAGTTGGTAAAGTGCATGCTCCAAACCTGAGTCCCAGCCCGAGCACCCACATAAAAAGTTGGGTGTAGTGGTACACACATGTAATTCCAGTGCTGGGGAGGCAGAAACAGGCGGGTCCCTGGGATTCACTGTCAATCTAGCCTTTCCCAGTTGGTAAGTTCCAGGTCCCAGTGAAAGACCCTAACTCAAAAAAGAAGGTAGAGGGCTTCTGAGGAACAGTGCTCAAAGTTGACTGGCCTCCATGCACATGCACACACACATGCATGCACACTCTCACACGTACACATACTTACACATACAAGAACACACACACATGAAAATGCATATATACCTCCACATGCACACATATTCATAATAAAATTCTACAACATATGTTTTTAAGGGTTATACTTTAGTAGGTAGCTTAATGTATATGTGTGTATGTACATACAGTGGATGTATATGCATATGTACATATATGTTAAATACATATGACAAAGACTGACTAATTTTTAGAACATGTCTTATCATGGCTTTATAATTCATTTAGCTCAGAATAATATCTCATTGTCAAAGTGTCCCTGAGTTTACCCATTTACCTATGGAAGGACATCTTGGTGGCTTCCAAATGCTGGCAATTATGACTAAAGCTGCTATAAACATTTGTGTGCAGGTTTGGAGTAGACATTTTGAACGCATTTCAGGAAAGTCATTGCTGGGTCCCACATTTGTGATCGCCTTGGTAGCATAATGAATACCAGTACACATTGCCTGGTTTTATCTTCAGAGAAAAACCTTAGTGTCGCTCAAGTTTTATAGTTTAGCTGCGGAGTCTCTGTGTGGTTTGACTGAGCAATGTCTGCCACAGGCTCAAGTATTTAAATACTTGGTCCCCAGTTGGCACAGTTAGGAGGTGTGGCCTTGCTGGAGGAAGTGTGCCCCTAGGGTGGGCTTGGGGAGTCCATAGCCTCACCCCATTTCCCGTTCTCTCTCTGCTTCATGTTTGTGGTTGAAGATGTGAGCTCTCGGTTTCTGCTCCTGACACCATGTCTGCTGCTTGCTACCATGCCTTCCTGCCAGGATGATCTCTCCGGAACCATAAGCCAAAATAAACTCTTCCTTCTGTAAGTGCTTTGGTCGTGGTATTGTACCACAGCAATGGAAAAGTAACTAATACAGTCTCCAAGAGGAGAGCAGGCTCATTGGAGGCCACCATAGATGGAATCTCCTGAATCAGAAGAGAACTTCTTCCCCAGTATCGGGTCCAGCTCTTGACAGGTCTCAACCCGCGTCTCAGCGATTTTCCTGGAATTAATTACTGTCCATTGCTCATTGATTCATTCCCCAACACAAAGCTTCACAATATCCGAGAGCTGCATCATTCTGCGCATGTTCAGAGGGAGAACTGTGGAGCTAGGGAAGAAGGCCAAGACGGGAGGGAAGAGCCACGATTGACAGCCATTGTGCACCTGAGGACGCGGCAGAAGGGAGCGCTGAGCTTCGTTTCTTCCTTGCAAGGCCGCAGGCCTCTGACAATAGGCATCAGTTGTCTTGTGAGTTTCTTCCTTTTTAACGTTTTTTTTTTCTTTCTTTCAAGTTCTGTTCTTTTAGTAGTTATTTGTTTAAAATCATTTCTTCGGAATTGCCCATACTCTCCTAATCATATAGTACTTTGTGTTTTCTGTACAGTATGTCCTTCCAGAGGACATCAAGAAGCCATGCTAAGGACCGTGCACATTTTGTTGTTCTCTAATTTTTTTGGAGGAAAAAAAAAAATTCATGAGAGGACAAAGCTCTCAGAATCTGGGCGTTTTCTTTTTGATAAGATAGAAGGCAGTTACAAGAGGTGTGGTTACGGCTGCCTTTTCACAGTTTTAACTGAAATCAATTTATCCAGTCCCATTTGCTCCGGGCAAAGAAGAGGGAGGAGCTGCAGGAGGGCGGAGTTGTTCCTCCTCTTCTAGACGCTTATTGCCTGCACTAGAGTATCCAGATAGGACGAAATCAACAAATGGCTTCCGCCCATCTGCGGCACCCTGACTCCGGGGACAACGCTCCTGTCCTGGGACCCTCTCATCACCGGAACTCACCCCGTTCCATTTGTCTGTTGTGTCTACCATTTGGCTCTTTTCAAATTGTATCTTTTATCAATAAAACTGTAGTCACAATTTTAAAATAATAGTAACCAAACATCTGAATACGCTGCCCACTAAGATAAGGATGGTGAATTTTAAAAAGTATTTTATTTATTATTTTTATTTTTATTTTATGTGTATGAGTGTATTGCCTGCATATATGTAAGTGCACCCGTATCACACAATGCCCACGGAGATCAGAAGAGGAAGTCAGGTTTCCCTGGAACTGGAGTTACCATTGCTAGCAGCCATGTGCGTGCTCGGAATCCAACCCAGGTCCTCAGCAAGAACATTCAGTGCTCTTACCTGCTGAGTCATCTCTCCAGCCCCAGGGTGCTGATCATTATGTTTTCTTGGAGAAGTCATTGCAATGATTCAGAATTCTCAGACAAGGGCTAGAGAGATGGCTCCGTGGTTGGTTAAGGCTGCTCTTATAAAGGACCTGGGTTCAGGTCCTAGCACTGATCTTGGGCAACTCATAACCACCTTTATCTCTAGCTCCAGGAGCTCAGACACCCTCTCCTGCCCTTCATGAGTGCCTACACTCATGTGCACATACCCACATACAGACACAGACACATACACAGAGTTAAACATTTTCAGGTACAATGGCCCACCTTAAGAACCTCACCAGACACTGTGACAACACATCCTTCCAGCATGTAAGGGTGGCTGAAGGCCTGGGTCTCAGTGCCAGTGATACAGGCATGTGGCTTCTGCGACTCTGTGCCAGAAAGAGCAGAAAAATTAGTTTTGAATTCTTTATCAAGGGATCCAGGTTCCTGTGGACTCTGGGGGCAAAGAGAAACGTGAGGGAGGGGCTTTCGGGAGTGAATCTGGAAGGGCTCAAAGTGAAAGTGACTGTGGTATAGAGATGGGGATCTTCCTGACATGTGCTGGGCCCGGGATGCTCAGTGTGGGGAACAGTGTGCAGGCATTTGGGGCTTGAGAATGACACAGGCATGGAATGGTTGAAGTAACAAGGGGTCTTGAAAGGAGGTGGTTTACGAGTGCAGCAGTGAGAGAACCCTTCGTCACTCACTCAGCTGACAGTTCTCTCCACCTTATTCAGAACCTGTACCACTTCATTTGAAAATGCTTTGCAAGCGCTGTAATGCAACTCAGAAGCACCGGACGTATCTAGAGCGCAAGTCCCTAGGTTCAGTCCTTTACACTGTCAAAAAAAAAAAAAAGAGCTTTGTAAATTACGAATGGGATAGTAGGGTTAATGGTACTGCCATTAGCCAAGTTTTTTTTTTTTTAAAGAGGGCTGTTTCCTTTTTCTTATTTAATAAGAAAAATGAATTCTATTTAACTGTGATCAGAAATGGAATTTTCTGAATTTGTCACTAAACCACAGAATATTTGAAAAATGATTTTGGTCTGTGTGTGTGTGTGTGTGTGTGTGTGTGTATACATGTGGCAGTTGGAGGACAACCTCAGTTGTTGGCCCTCACCTTCCACCTTGTTGGAGACAGGGTTCCATTGTGGTTTGCTGCTGCAGACACCAGGCTAGCTTCTGGGAGTCTCCTGTTTCCAGCTCCCATCTCACCAGGAGACCACTGGGATTACAGACATGCAAAACAGTGCTCAGTTTTTACATGAGTTTAGGAATTTGTGCTCTGGTCCATATGCGTGCACTGCACGTGTTTTATCACTGAGCCATTTCCCCAGTCTCTGAAATGTTTTTAATACTCTTTAAAACATAAGAATGATTCTCTGGGAGAAGCCTTTAAGACCCTCTTATTAAAGGATATTTGTGGTGTTTAAATGAGAAATGTCCCCCATATGTGCAAATATTTGAACATTTGGTCCCCAGCCATTGGCATTGTTTGGGAGGTCATAGAATATTCAGGTGTGGCTTGCTGGAGGAAGTGTCCCTGGGGGCAGGCTTTGAGAATTCGCAGCCTTGCCCCTCTCTGCCTCAGGTTTGTGTCTGAGGATGTGATCTCTCAGCCTCCTGCTCCTGCTGCATGCCTGCCTCCTCACCATGACAGACTCTCATCTCTCTAAAACCATAAGCCCAAACCAACTCTCTTCCTTAAATTACTTGTGATTCTGGCATTTTATCACAGCAACAGAAATGTAAATAACTTGATATTTCATTCATTTCAACAAATATTTATCTACCCTTGTGCATGAAGTCCACAACTAAGCAGGTGCACAGCAGAGATCAGAGGAGTGAAAACATGAAGTTGAGACTGAAAACTGCAGTCAGTGGGAGAGGACCACGCGGTGGAGTATGGATAGCAGACACAGGGGCTCTGACCATGGGGCTGCCTCAGAGCCTCTCCCTCCTCCTTTCCAGACCATGAATGCATCCTGGGAGAAACCACTGACTTAACCCCTCAGAAACTGAAAAGTGGAGATGATTATAACATCTACCTGACAGTGTGGTAAGACTAAATCACTTAATATAAGAAATTTAGTAACAATAGTGCCTGGTAAACAGTAGGTACTCAGTAATCACAAGCCTGAAACTGAGACTAATACCAAAGTTATAGAATATACACTATGGCATTCTTCATGTAGAGATCTATGATAAACTTTAATTTAGGAATTCCACAGAGTAAGAGATTAACAATCTCCATGGATCCCAGCAACCTCAGCATATAATTTTTTTCTTTACTTATCTTTAACATATTCAAAATACCAGCATCACCACTCTTGTTTTAAGGGCCATTTTAATGTTGTTTTTGGTTTGGTTTGGTTTTGTTGAGACAGTCTTTCTATGTAGACTCAGCTGGCTTGGCCCTTACTCTTTAGCCCAAGCTAACCTTGAACTTGTGACAATCCTCCTGCCTCAGCCTCCCTAGTGCTGGGACTACAAGTTTGCCCCACCACATCTAGCTTGGGGTGTCATTATTATGTAAAATAATCATTGCCTAACAGGAGCATTTGGTTGATCTGATGGCCAGGACTCCAACCTACTCCCAGAAGGCAGGGAGTATCACAGGGGATGCCCTGGACAGAGAGGATGTTCCACATACTGGATAGAGTGGGCTGTGCAAGAGCTCATCACACACCAGAAGCAGACAACTTAGAACATACAAATTATTAATTTCTAGAATTTCAGAATATTTTTCAGTTTCAAGTGATTAGGTAACTGAAATCTCAAGAAAGAGAAACTAGAAATAAACATTTTTCATAGTTACATATGCAAAAGAAAAACATTTTTTAATATTTCATTTACTATTTTATGTGTATGCGTGTATTGCCTGCATGTATGTAAGTGTACCCAAGTCATATAAAGCATAACAGAGGTCAGAAGAAGGCATCAGGTCCCCTGAAACTGGAGCTATGGACGGTTGTTAGTCAACATGTGGGGGCTGGGAACAGAACCTAGGTCCTCTGCAAAAGCAATCAATGCTCTTAACCACAGAGCTATGTCTTCATATCCAAGAAAAACAAGACTAGTGATGCTGGTATTGTTAGAGGGCAAATAAATGTCGGAGGGCAAATAGCTGCTTAGCTGGGATAGACTATAAATTCTCTAGTTTATCTGTTGAAAGACCCACATTTCCAGGTTCACTGGTCAATCACCTGGTCACAGGACCACCCTTAGGAAGGTGGGTTCAACTTAATTTATACTAAATGGGTGGGTGGAATGCAGAGTGTGTTAATGAGGCAGTGAACTTTTCCTGCCGGGAATCCCGCCTCCCTGGGCAGTTCTTCTGGACCCAGCCACAGACATGTAGCTCTCTGTAAGTCTGCTGGCTTTTCTGAGTTCTTCAGAAAAGTGTAATCTTTCCTTCTCTTCTTCACATCCCTTTTCTAAACACACTTTCTCTAAGGCTTTGGGCTGCCCTAGCATCTTGTATTTCTCTACTTTTCCTCTAAAGCTCCTTCTCCCAGCCATGTGGCTGACAGTCCACCATGTCTGACCCCCATGCAGGCTCTAAACCTGCATGACTGTTTGGCTTCTTTTCTTCTCCCTCCATTCTCCAACTCCAGGCAACTGCTGAGATTCCCAGCTTGCCTGTCTTGAGGATTTTTCTTCAAATTCCAATAAAATTGTCCTAAAGCTTCCGATTGGGTCCATTCTTAAATTCTTTTATGGATGAGACTAAGAACCTGCTAGGGGGCGCTCTCATTTCACCCCGTTTCAGTATTTTGAATATATATGGCTTTATATCCTTAGTTGCAAATATCCACTGGGAGTTTTGAAATGTACCTCCCCCAGGTAAGAAAGGGCGCTCCTGCTGATGATACACACCTAGAATCCCCAGCTCTAGGGAACTGGGGCAGGAAATTGAGGTCAACTTGAGCTACACTGCAAGACCCTGTCTCAAAACAAACACTCAAACAGAGAAAGTGCTATATTATTAATTCAAGAGCTTCCAATCTCAATTCAGAAACGGCTCTACTTTTCTATAGAAAACGTTTAAAGCAGTTTATTTTTAATTATGTGTATGTGTGTGAGAACTGAGGCCAGAAGAGGGTGTCACATCCCCAGAGGCGGAGTTACAGGTGGCTGCGAGCTACCAGCAAGGGTGCTAAGAACCAAACTCAGGAGAGTTTGTGAGAGCAGCACAAGCTGTTAACCGTGCGCAGGTCAGGCTCGCAGGCTTGCAAGCTTCCAGACTTCTCCTGTCTCCATGCAGGACTGTGTTCGGCTTTTACATGGGTTCTGGGATTTGAACTCTGGTCCTCATGCCTGCATTGTAAGTGCTTTACCCACTGAGCAATCTCCCCAGCCCTGAAACAGAATTTTTTTTAAAAAGAATTACAAGATAGCCATTGTATTACGATCACTGGCATTGCATTGGAAAAGTGTGTGTCAGTACAGAAAGATTTGTAGGTGTTATGGGCCAAGTTGTTTTTATACATATGTTGAAGTCCTGATCTCCATATTTGGAGATAAAGCCTTCACAAAGCAATTGAGGTGAAAAGAGGATTTAGGGTGGGCTCTACTCCATTCTGACTGATGCTGTTATAAGAAGGGGAAGGGGAGGAAGACCATATGAAGTCAGTGAGGTTCATCATCCGCAAATTAAGGGACAACATGTCAGGAGAAAGTGTACCTACCAAACCTGCTGATGCTGTGATTGCAAGCTTCTAGCATCCAGAAAAGTAGAAATATAAATGTCTGTTGTTTGAGTGGTCTGGTCTGGGTACTTTTGTTATTCTGGGTTATATTAGATATTTTGGCAGATTCAACTTAATTTATTGAATTTTAAAGTATTTCTGATAAAAATTTAAAACTACTCTTCTGTTGTACAGGTTTTCACAAAGAATTATAAGACAAAGGAATACATCAGGCTAACTTCTGAGGCGTACATTTAGATTTCAGGTTTTTCTTGACTGCCATTAATCCCCTTGGTTTTCTACCCCTCATGTTTGGGAGCCTGGTTTACTGAAGGTATGGCCAGTGGCCAGCCTGCCATAGTCCTTATTAAACACTGTCATTAGTATAATGAAATTTTACTAGAAATTGAACAGGGCTTTTTATAAAGTATTCCATTCTACAGAAAAGGTGATATATTTATATCTAATGAATAACTGACTCTTTGTCATGTGCAATGTTTTAGGGTCCCACTGGAGCCCTGCATATCTGGCATTGTTGCCTTGGGTGAATTAATAGTAGTATGGTCTGCAACCAACATCTCTTAAGCCATCAACCAAGTGCCCGACCTTTACCCCCATCCCAGGAGTCACTCCTGACCAATCCTTATGACTTGGCTTTATATCTGACCAATTTTAATGCTTTCTGTGTATATGTGTCTCTCAGTTTCTGCAGTGCTCAGCATAATCAAGAATAATGGGAGAGCTCTGTACTTTGTGAGGGATGCCTAGACCCCATATTCCCAGCTATTGGAAAGCCTGAAAGCATATTTTGTTGTTGGTGGTGGTGGCGGTAGTAGTGGTGTGTGTGTGTGTGTGTGTGTGTGTGTGTGTGTGTGTGTGTGTACCTACACGTGCTTGCCAGTGTGATGTGTGACTGTGTGGAGGCCAGAGATGAGCATCAGACTATCCTCCTCTATTGCTCTCCGACTTATTTTTTGAGGCAGTGGCACTCATTGAACCTGGTACTTGCCTTTTCAGCTAGACTGACTGGCAAGTGAGTTGCAGTGATCCACGTGTCTGTGCCCCAGGCATTGGAGTTACAGGTGCACACTGCCACACTTGGCTTTTACTTGGGTGTTCGGGGGTCTGAGTTCAGCTTCTCATATTTGCAAAGACGGTACTTTACCTATTGAGTCATCTCCTCAGCCCAGAAATCATCTTCTGATGCCTCAAAGAAGTGCTGGAGACCTGGGCTGGCACCATGTTCTCTCTCACTGCCCTGCTGTCTGGGTGCTCCCTTCCCCGGAGCCTCCCCTGGCTTCTGCCCCTCCTGTATGACTCACATTTGTCCAGTCTGTCAGAGGATGAAGATCCCAGGTTTGTGTCTCAACTCTATCACCTTATGACCAAGCCTAAATCATTTAATCCCTTTTCATTAGTTTTCATGCCCATAAAGTGATGAGAAATAGAGAACGGAATTTATGGTGCTATGATTGAAGATTAAATAAGATAGTATTGGTAAATGCAGCAAGTATTTTAGTAAATATTCACTTGAATTTACTGAGAAGAAATCTTTAAACAAGGTTTAAAATGTAATTATGCTATAGGTAAATCAAAAGGAAGAGATTAGTGCTGAGAAAAAGTTGTCAGAGAAGAAAGCAAGTCCTGCAGGACCCAGGCTGTGATCTGGAGGCAAGCAGAGCCTGCTTCTCTTAGAGACAGAAAGAGGTAGCGATGACTTCCCGGCTCTGCTGTGGTGAACAGGGAGACTGTTGTCTGGGACAGCCAGGTACTTAGTACAGTTTTATTGAACAATGTTGGGAATATAAAAGAAACAAAGTCTTCTCCCATCTAGAAACAAAACAGCTGTATTATTGAACAGCATTGATCCAGAATGCCCCGCACACTGAAGGGACTCAGAATACGCAGTCCCAAAACCCACCACTGCGGCGTTAGAGTGACTCTGCACTTCAACCTTCTCCTGCCCCCTTCTCTACCAGAGAGGCTTGGCAATACGCAGAGTGAAATGTTTAAAGACGGGAGATAAAAATACCAACTCTGCTTTAGGAAATAGTTTATTTTGAGTCAAATATGAGTAACCATGACCCCCAAATATGGATTCAAATTACTCTGAATGACATGTCCCTGAAACCCTTCACATCTTAATGACAGGAGGTACTTTTATAAATTGGTGCAATTAGCCCAGTGAAGTCAGTCTGCCACCTTACTTCCTATCTCCCTCGGGAGCTAGAAGATAGTCGCAGTGTCTCCCTGGATGCTCACATTTCAGAAGGATGTCTCCTGGATGTGAGGGTGATTTAGCGACCTGTTCTGTTACCCCACTGAGGGCCAGGGTTGATCTGGCTCATCCTGTGGACTAGGTGCTGTCCCCTTTCCCTTCCGCTGATCCCTGCGTGTCCCTCCAGAAGCTGCACACTCAGTCGAAGAGAACAATCTTCCCTGACGAGGATGCTCTTTCTTCCTTGCTGCGCTCCCTGCAAGAACCTCCAGAAAAGCTCTCAAAAAGGCACCTCCCTAAGCTTGAACCTTCCATCCTGCCTGCTAACTTTCATAGCTCTGAGGGCAGTCTGCTGGGGAGAAAAGGTATCAACGCTCTTACCCAGCTGTGAACCTATGAACAATAAGACCAATTTGCCACACTGCATGTGCCCACTTGTGCAATAGTGTTACTACTGTTATGTGAGTAACTGGCTGTTCTCTGGAGTTGAGGCTCACTCCATACCTGGTACTGTCAACCTGGTCAAAACCCGATGGTGGAGAAAGTCATAGGCCCTAAGGAAGAACTGAATACTACTATATAGTTAAATTGACATAGCATCAAGCTGCCTTCTAAATGTTTATGTTTACACAATTAGAAAAATGATACTCTCATCCTTAATCAGAAAAGCCTCTTTCTAGCGAATGGCAGTGAATATAGAGACTCATGGTTGCACAAAGTGCTGAGAATAAATGACAGATACATGGTCAGTTCTAAGCAAGATATTTATACCATTCCCTTTAAGGCTTAAGGAAAACTGTAGAAAGAGGGGGCAGAAATAATGTAAGAACAAGTCAGAAGAGAAGCAGAAGGCCTGAAAAATGTCATTTTCTAAGCAAGATGCAGCCATTGCAATCATGAACTCGCAGTGGCTACAGGTGCCTACCCTGGGTCTGCACAAGAAAAGGCTCATGGATGGAGGAGGAGCTCAGGAGGCCCTTCCCTCGCTGCTAATCTACGATACTAATAGATTCAGGGGCTGGGACATTAGTCCCTTCATTTGTGTACTTACTGGTGACCCCACCGGGCTCCAATGGACAGTTCCAATCCAATGATCACACAAATAGTGCTGGTCAAATGGATCACAAAACAAAATCAAGTCGTGAGTCTAGGAAAGAGGCTGTTAGGGAAGAGGGGTTGACTGGCGTCGGGGAGAGCAGAGGGCAGGAGAGGGGTCGTCAGACATTATGTAGATGTACGAAATTGTCAAAGAACAGGCTTCATTTTTTAAAATGATGCTTTCTAGCCAGGAGTGGGGGCACACACCTCTCAGTACTCGGGAGGCAGAGGAAGGTAGATCTCTGTGAGTTCAAGGCCAGCCTGATCTACAGAGTGAGTTCCAGGCCAGTTGGGGATACAGGGAGACTTTGTCTCAAATACAATAAATAAATAAACAACAAAATGATACGTCCTGAACCCTCTCCTTTGTAAGACTGGCTTATTAGTCATGATAAAGATTTACATACATTTGAAAAGAACAGAGAGAGGAATTGTGGAACTAAAGGGAAAGCATCAGGAATAACTCTCCTTTCATCAGGGATAACTGAGTCTCTTATTTTAAATGTGTACCCAAGCTATGATTAAAAACTACAATAATGAAACAGTTAACATTGTCAAGAATGGGGCAATAGATGTAGCTGTTGGCAAAGTGTTCACCTAGCGTACACAAAGCCCTTGGCTTGATGCCCAGAATCACAGAAACAGGATGTGTTGGTGTGCTCCTGCAATCTTAGCACTTGGGAGGTAGAGGCAGGAGAATCAAAAGTTCAGGGTCATCATCTCTCAACTAACTACATAGTGAGTTTGAGGCTAGCCTAGGATACAGAGACCCTTTCTAACACACACAAAAAAGATGAAGTGGTTACTAAGGAATAAATAGATACTGTTTTAATACTCACAAACCCTCAAAGAGCCAAGTAATCATTCCCATGTTACAGATGAGGAAACAGAGGCAAGTAACAAAGAAGCTGCTCTGTCTAGCGTGGCAGAGGGGTGAAGACTGGATTTATGTCCAGTTGCTCTTGATAAAAGTGTTGATGGCTAGAAGGGTGGATGCCATCTAGGAAACAAGAGGTTTTCATAGCACACTTGAATTTGAAAAGTAGATACAGAAGGTTGTAGGTGTGCACTTACCTGAAGATGAATACTTTCTCTGAGTGTAAGCAGGCCATTCCGCCACTGGGCCTTCCACTCCAGCGTCCGCGGTCAGGGCTCATCTCCTTCCGTATCCCGTCAGGAAGATTTGATGTGTTTTGATGGACAGATTACAAAATCAGATGATTGCTGACTTTAGTCTCTGCCATATGTCATGCCTTTGGTGATTTCTTTTCTGGTCTCCGGCCTTTCAAGTTTTGGAGAAATAAACTCAGCCATGTTCCCCAGATGTCAACAAACACATTGCAAATCTGTAGTTTCCAAGACGGATGGTTCACTTCTAATGGCTCCCTTCCTTTAACTTCTCCTTATCACATAAGATCATGTCAGAGGATTCATTTAAGGAAGAAGTTTTTTCATTTTCTTTACTCAGAAATATAGCTTCCCATTTGAAGAATGAAACTTTTGAAATGTTTTTAATGCTGCTTAAGTTTTTCTCCCAAAGAACATAAGATTTGATGGATAGCAGCAAAATTTAAAGCATTTCTAAGCTCGACGTGGTGATGGGCACCTCTAATCTTGGCACTCTGGAGGCAGAAGCAGATGTATCTCCGCGAGTTCAAGACCAGCCAGGTCTACACAGTGAGACACCGTCTTAAGAAAAAAGAAAAAGGAAAGAGAAAAACAAAAACCACCAACAAAACCCAAAACTTGTATAGGATCTCTCTTCAATCTGACCTGTCCATTCCTACTTACCTGATTCGTAACTATGGAAGTTTTATGAAAATGCATGTAAAACATAATAAATCATAACCAAAATGCATTCAGTAGGGCCCCACGTGCATGAATATTGCAATTGCTTGACACTGAACACAGTTCGTAGAGGTCTCTGTCCTACCTACTCTGCTCGTCTTCGCCGTACTGGTCGTTGAACCTAGGCCCTCACTCTCCACTCCAGAGCTGGGGTTGCATGTATTCCCTATGGGGAGAGTGAACTGGAGACATCCTAGAAAGATAAGAGAGATGGAGAAAGAAACAATGAGCCCATTCATGAAGAAGACCTCAAAGTGCCATCACGTATAAGTTGGCTTAGAAGTCAGCACATGTGGAACCAATTTGTTGACAAGATAGATGGTTGTCTACTCCCACCAAAGGCAATAATAAAGTCCTAACCACTAATGCCCATGAACATGACTTTATATGGAAATAGAATGTCTGTATAACCAGATTAAGATGAGGTCATTAGGGTGGGCCTTAATCCATTGTGACTGGAGTCCTTACAAGAAGAAATATGGCCAAGTATGGTGGCCCACATCTTTCATTCCAGAATTCAGGAGGCACATGGATCTCCATGAGTTCAAGACCAATCTGGTCTCCATAGGGAGATCCAAGCTAATCAAAGTGAGGCCCTGTCATAGAGAGAGAGAAAGAAAGAGAGAGAGAGAAAGAGAGAGAGAGAGAGAGAGATCTGAACACAGATATAGAGACACATGATTTAGAGAAAAGACTGTGTGAGGACGGTCACAGAGATGCAGGTTGCTTTAAGCCAAGAGATACATGGGGAGGTGGAAGAGGTGAATCAGAAACAATGTAAGGGAGCCCAGGTCCACCATGACGAGGAAGGCATGAGCGGGAGTAGCTCCATCCACGGCAGTGGGATTATACAGTGGTGATTTTACGTGACATGGACCACAAGACATAGAGAATAGCCTGAGACCATAAGTGGGTACAACTTCCAAAGCCTACCTCTAGTAACCTACTTTCACCAGCCAGGCCCCACCTCCTACAGGATCCCAGTCTTCAAAATAGCATTACAGACTGGCGACTAGGTGTCCAAATCATGAGCCCATGGAAGACATTTCAGATTCAAACATAACTAGAGAAAGAGAAGATCTTTCTCTAGGGGTTTCATAGGGAAGATGGTTTTGCTAACACCTTGATTCTGGACATAGTCTGTGCTGCTACTACAAGATACCTGAGAGTAGGTAGTTGATGGAGAACAGACATTGATTTGTCATGATTTTGGAGAGAGATCATGAGAGCTCTCTGCTTTCCAAGGTGGTGTCTTATTGCCAAGACATGACAGAAAGCCAAGAGCCCCAAATAATCTCATCTACTAGGGCTCTGCCCGCATGACTTCCTAAAGGCCCCTTAGTACTGTCACATCACTGTTTATGTTTCAACACATGAGTTTTGGAGGAGTATAAGCCTTCAACCACAGCAGACATCTATGTGGCAAAAGTTCAAGGTCTGGTCCTACGAGCATTCTGCGTTACTATAAATCGACCTATTTTCCTTCTTGCACTGTCATTCTGCACTCCCAATTACACTGCGCCTGCCAGGTGGATTCATTAAGCTTTCTGGTCATTTAGAGATATTGCAAGTCTCAGTCAGAGCTTCATTCCCCATTTCATTCCTGCTTGCTCCTCTGATCGGAGGCTTAACCCCAGAAATCTGCAGAAGTTTCCACAGACAGCGAGGGTGCTGCTTCACTGTCTCCTCCCCCGCCTGGCCACCTTTTCTCTTTCCTTACCACATGACCTCAAAGAGAGAAACGAGGAAGAAGAGGCCCACAATGACAGGTGTACTTACCTGGCAGCCAGCTCTCTAGAAAGATAAATGTTCAAAGTCTGGCTTCCTCTCTTGTGAGGCCCATAATACCGTCACTCCAAGTAATGGATCCAACCTGCAGGTCCTGGTTAGTGGAGACTTTGCTATTCCAAGATACCTCATTAAGGAGAACTTTCTCTTTGGAGAGATTCACTCCCTCCCTCCAGTGATACATCTTTAGCATCAAACTACCATGGTCACCTTTCACCTTGCAAGACATAGTGATTTTTTAAAATTATTTTTATTTTTAATTGTCTGTGTGGATGTGTGTGTGAATGAATGGGCCTTCAGAGGTCAAAGGTATCAGATCTTCTGGGAGCTAGTTATAGATGTATAAACTATCTGACATGGTTGCATTAAATTCAGGTCCTCTGAAAAAGTAACAAGTGTTCTTAGTGGCTGAGCCACCTCTCTAGTTCAAGATAGTAAAATTTTTTAATTACTTAATTAATTTTTATTTTATGTGTATGAGTGCCATGCCTGCCTGTGTGTAAGTGCATCCCTGTCGTGCAATGCCTGTGGAGGACAGAAGAGACCATCAGATCCCCTCTATGTTTGTTACAGACAGTTGTTGACCACTATGTGGGTGCTGGAATCTGAACCCAGGTCTTCTGCAAGAACAGCCAGTGCTCTTAATCACTGAGTCATCTCTCCAGCCTCCAAGATAGTTTCTATTTAATCAATATTCTCAAGGAGTGGGGAAGGGGGAGGATGAGGAAGTGAAGCAGGGGGACAGTTAGATAGTGAAAAGACTCTCTGGGATACTGTGATGATAGACATATATCATTACACATTTTTCTAAATCCACAGAATGTATAATATAAAGAGCGAGTGCTAATGTAAAGCTTGGACTTTAATGAATGTAGTAATGTCATGTACAGTATATATTGAATACTATACAAGCATATAGCAATAAATAATACCTCAACATTAACTCGTGAATTATAATAAATGCAACACATTAATACATGATGTAAGTAACAGGAAGCTGTGTGTGAGCCCTCTGTATTTTCTGTGTGATTTTTCTGTAAAGGTAAAACTGCTCTAAAAAATGTCTAGCTAGGTATGGTATCTCCTATCATCTCAACACTCAGGAGGCTGAGGCAAGAGGATCGTGGGTTTGAGGCCATCCTGAACTATATAGAGAGGATTGTCTGAATAAATCAATAGGCAAAGTCTATTAATTTTTAATAAAGGAGCAAAATTTTTTAAAAGTGACAGCATAGCAACCCTTCTTTCCCTTCACTCTTCTGCAGTGCCAAGGGTCTCATCATCTCTGTCTCTTTCCCGGGTCAACACCCCTCCTTGGTGCCTCCTCTTACTGAGTGGCATGGGCTTCCCCGGCTTGTCTGGAAAACTTGGCCTCCCTAGGCTTTCCCCCTTTCTGGTGTGAGAAAGTAATTCAGTATTGTTTAGTTCTCATAAAAACAGTCTGCTCCTACCCCAGGGTGCTTTTGAGCAGGACAGAGAGGCTGTAATTGTGCACATCCTCACATCTTTGCAGCCAGGGAGAGCACCTGAGCTGAGAGTAATCACTACTCACAGGGAACATTTGCCTTAATGGCTTCACAGGAAGCTGGGAGTCTGGTCCTTGGAGAGGAGTTGGAGAGAGATGTGGCAGTACAGTCAGTACAGATGTATTGGTCCTGGGCTTCCAGTCTTACACACAGGCTCCCTCAAGCACCCAACTTGGCTAGGTCAGCCTGCTGGGGGTCACAATCCAGCCGTTCTCCCTGTGAGAACAGACAGCAGACTGGAGAAAGCCTCGGGAAGCTGTAGCTATAGGAGAGAAAAACCTTTCTGAGGTCTGTGGGATACACCAAGCTTCTGCCCTTTCCCTGGGATGTTCTTCAAAGACTACCAAGCCAGCATGGCTCTCCCTAGCTCGGTGGAGCCCACTGTCTAACTTCCCTGCTGGGTCTCCTCCTGCACCAGCCTTTTTAACGCTGAGATGATAACTTAGAACAGGACACACAGGAAAGTTCATTTTATCTGACTGAAATTAACTAGTCTGGGGTACAAAGATAGTCTGTGGGCAAGTGTGCATCCCCCAACCAACAAGGATGCCTCCTGAGTGTCAGGCTTCGTGCTTAGAGCTAAAGACAAAATGATGGCACAGGAAAAAAAAAAAAAAAAAAAAAAGTCTGCATGTCTGCTCACAGTCCAGGAAAGAGACACAGAAAAGGTGCCTTCTTCAATCTCCCCCAAACTGCATTCACCTTGCATGAAATTGTAGCATATCCCTTGTAACAAGTTCCAGTTGACCCTATCAGACAAGTAGAAGAGAGGAGAGAAGAGAGCAAGGAAACTGAACTGAGCAAATGGGAAGGCACCCACTCCTTGGCACTGGCCCATCCCTTGGGAGGACAGGAGAAAAAAGAGATGTTTTTCAGGAAGACTCATAGCATGGGATTTTCATGGAGCTGTTAGGGACAAAGCAAAGGCTTAATGACCTGCTGTAAGAGGAGAAGGCGTCAGAGAATTCTTTTAGCTAAACTTCCCAACAGTTCAGGTGGTTAGGGAGAGCTGGTGTCTGAAGCCAAGAGTCCAAAATATACGATCAAAGAGCTTTGAACATTTGGATGGAGAAACGGACAGAAAAGTGGGAAAACTACCTGTAAGCATGTAAAATGTTCACATTTAAACGGACCTACCATTGAAACAACCAAGAGGGAAGCACCTGAAGATTATTCTTTAGGCAAATAGATTTTAATTATATTATGCACATTAATGTGGAAGGTAAACATGTTATTAGTATTCACCTAATCCCATGTGGTCTTTAATGTTTGGTCTTTGTGAATGTAATAAATAGTGTAATAGATCATTAATAACCTCTACTTCTCAACCTGCATTTTCATGTATGGTATTAAACACTTGACTATTGGATTTAGTAGAGATTTTCTGGAACCCATGTTACACATTTGGAGAAGAATTTTGTGGTAGGTGGTAGTGGAGAACAGAAAAAGGCAAGTTCATGTTGCCCTAGGAAATTAAATGGTATCTTTGAATGCATGTGTTTTTTAAGGCCCAGTGATGGCGAGGAAGACGATATCACAGCTCTTGTCATGCCTCTTGACCTCCATTGGCTATTCTGCCGTTCCAAGGAATTTGCCAGTTAAAGTAAGAGAATACCAACAGAATCCACAAGCCACCACTATCTACATAATCTCACTGGAGTCCCACAAAAACCCAGTGAGATTAATTTAGAGCCCAAATTACAAATGAGGAAACCAAGGCTCAAAGCAGCTGAATGACTTCCTTAAACACCACACAGGTAGTAATGAGGGATCCAGAATTCCTCCAGGTCTTCTAGTGCTTCGAATATACTATCAAAGCTGTTTCTGGCTGAGCAGGATGATATATACTCCTTTAATCTCCACATTTGGGAGGTGGAAGAAAGTGGATCTCGGTGAGTTCTGAGCCTGGTCTACATAGTGAGTTCTAGGCCAGCCAGGGCTGCACAGTGATAGACTGTCTCAAACCAACCAACCAACCAACCAACCAACCAACCAACAAACAAACAAACACACTAGTTTTTTTGTTGTTCTGAGTAAGCCAAAAAGGATACATTATTCCATGCGTGCTCTATGGTAACTCAAAGGGACTAGACCAAGGGGGATGTTTGGAACTATTTTAGAATGGAAAAATCTATGTTTTGAAATCTTAAAAAACATATTTTGATGTGAATGACTCGAATAAAAGGTGGTAAACAAGGCAAACGGAGACAGAGATGGGGCCAGGACCAGCATCACACATTTAGAGTAATATTAGTTAAATCAACTTTTATAAACGAGTAACAAGGAAAAGTAAAGAGAGCATCAGAAATCGATAGCACAATTTTAGTGTTAGCTGCATTTAAGTGAGACAGCTCTGACTCATTCAACATGTGATGTCAGTCCAAGCAGGTTATAAGGGGCAAAAATATATTTTGGGGAAAAGTTGGAAAAGTAATGATAAATTTGTGTACACCACAGTTTGGTAACTCATCCTAGGAAAGGAATATTAAAAAAAAAAACTCATAAGGGAACTTCCTGAAGCCCTGAAGAATTTGTAGTCTATATGCATTCTTAAATCTTTTGAGTAGGACAGGGAATGTATTGTCCTGTGCCGGAAGCAAAGGCCATGTGCCAATCACTAACAATGCATGGAAGATGAGGACTGGAAGGTTAGAAAGGAAGAAAGTCTTAGCAACTAAAACAAGTACTGAGGAGTCTGAGTGCTTTGAGTCTCAGTCCCTAGAACCCCGTTAGGCAAGAATAAGGAAAGAAGAAAGTATCCAACGATCTAGGAAAGAAGGTTTCTCATGGATGCCTGCTGGTCCAATCTACATTTTCATGATATTTGTTCTCAGAAAACATCTTATAGCATATTAATCCATTATCAAGTGTTATGTAAACACCTGCTATGTTTTTGAATCCCCTTCGCCATCTATCATTTTGACTTAACATCTATGGCAGGACTTGTCTGGTGTTGTTTTGGGGAGACAGGGCTGACAGTTATCCACAGACTGATGTTGCTGTTTTACTGAGAGCACAGCTCGACCCTGACTCTCCAGAGCCATGCAACAAACAGAATGTTTTGTTCTTTTCGATTTGTACTTGTTCTCATTATTGGATGCTTCATCCAATAATGCTTATGAGTTCCTTCCTAAATTATAAAGATTATAAATTATAAAGATTACTTTCCTGAGTGTTGTTTTCTTCCTGTAGAATTGAATGAAACTCATAGAAGAGAAAAGATTGTCATTTCGACTATGACATTCCAGCAGAGAAGATGCACATGGAGGCAGAACTACTTGGTTTATAACTGAATTTATAATAAGTCTTAAGGTTGAGTCTTCCAAGTACAAGAAGCCATAGGCAAGAGGGCCTTCAAAATGGGTTATTCTCTAATACTCTTTTCTTACATAACTGAGACCTTGGGGTCTCATGAAATAGCTAATTTTCTTTGGAAATCAAGTCTTTCTTTTTACCTAGAAAGAGGCAAACCTTGTGGTTTAGGCTCTCAGAAGACTAGGAATGATTCATCTCCCTGGAAAAAGAAACACAGGCCTACAGGATATGAAAAATTGCTGTCCTACACGAAAGCTCAAGATTGTTTAATCTCTTTCTCTCTATTGAATTTGTAAACATAAAAGTTATCTATGCTTGTTATTTCAAACAAGACAGGGAGGAGGCTGATATCCACCTGTGTGGACACCTCTAGATCATCCCATCAGCCTGTAGAAAAATATGCCACAGCCTGGTTTGTGCTCTTCCACACCTTTCTCAAAGTACACTCAAACACACACACACATACTCCCAACATAGAAGTAGCAAAACTTGAGTTTGACCTCTTCTGGGAACCTATCCAACCTTCCCAGTCTGAAGCTATGTTTGAACTTTCTTTGTCCTATGCATCTCCAATGTGCTTAGCATTCTCGAATGGCCGTTACTCAGTTTGCTGGGGGAAAGAAAGGAGAATGATGGAGAGACTCTGTCCAAGGAGGTGAGCTCTCTGATGAAAGTGCTTTTTGCTTCTTTTTTGGCCATGGGGCAAATAAATCTGAGGCACTGAATTCCCCTCTGTTCTGAGCCTGTTGACCGTCTGAGGATTAATACATGAGAGACCTGTGTACAAAAAGCAGATTCTGGAGACTTCTGACCAAGTAACAGAAGCTAGAGAGAAGGTGGGTGCTCTAGTTTGGTTGCTGATTCTAGAATATTCTGTGACAGAGAGTGGATAATTCAGGAGTCACTTCTCCTCCTCGATCTCCTGTTGAGACTGGTGTCAGGCTCATTAGCACTTTCACCAGAGGCGAGCCCTGGCTGGGAGAAGAGGTGAGAGCAGTCGATTTTGCCACTCATTAGCAGCTCTGGACAAATAGTGGTGGGAAGATTGGAGCTATTGGCAAAATGAGAATTTGCTGCTCTGGGGACACAGTTAGCCATTCTAGTCCCTTCTCTACAAACCAGTCACTCAGGGGACTGCTGGCCTCAGAGCAATGAGCAGGACAACACAGTTTTCTCAACCACTCAGTCTCCATGCAGTTCTGTAGGGAGAAAACAACCGAAAGGTAACATTTATAATAAAAACCTTTCAACTTTTTCAATTTCAAAAAAAGAACAAGTAACTTTTAGTATGCTTAAGATAATAATGTACGAATTACACCACAGCTTGTATGTATTTATAATGAAAATTAAAATGTACCTTGGTGTCTTGTATTTTAGCTGCCAACTATACACTCAGAGAGTAACCAGTTGCCCCAAGGTAATGTTAATTACAATGAAAGTAAAGTAAAGCTAGTATACAGCATACACCAGAGGCTTTACTAAGGACGTTTATCTTCTCAAACGCTCTATTAAGTAGATGCCACTACATGAACTTCACAGTAAGATAACTAGCCTGGTAATTCACAGTTAGTTGCCAGAAGTCTCTGATTTCATAGGGCATGCTCTGTATCTCTACATGGCACTGTACACCAACTTCCTGGTGCTTAAGCAACAGAAGGCTGGCTGTTCACCCAAGGATGACCAGGGATGGACAGGAGAAAGTCCTAAATTCTCATTAAGCTCAGCCATTCTGTTGTGTAAGAACTTGCTTTGGGTTTTCCTTTTTCTCTGTGTGTGTTTCTCCTTGTCTTTGAGGATCACAGTTCTCATTGTATTTTCACCTCTTATCTCTACCAGATAGTGGTAACATGTTTGTGTGGTACTGTGGATGGTGTTTCCAAAAGAAATGTAGGGAGGATAATTAGAAACTAATGAAACTGGTTACCAGCAAGGGAGAGACGAGAACAAGGGATGGAGGAGGAGCAATACTTCTCCAGCCACACTTACTCTAGTATTGATTGTGGAGATTTTCTAATAGTTTATTATGGAAGTTGAAGGAATTTGAATTCAAGCAGAAACAAAAAATAAAACAACCACACTGAGGGAAAAAAATTAAAAATTTCAGTAAAATTTTGAAAGCAGTACTTTAACCTTTGCCTAAGGCAAAAAAAAATAAATAAATAAAAATAAATCTACAAACAAATCATTTTTGTTTTGTTTTCTTTTTTCTTTTTTTTTTTTTTTTTTTCAGTGATGGGAATTTAACCCAGTAAAGTGCTTTACCAATGAACTATATCCCTAACTCTTGTTTTTTGAGACAGGACCTGGCTTTGTAACCTAAGCTGGCCTTGAATTTGTAATCCTGTCTCAGCCTTCTAAAGACTGGGATTCCAGACAGGCACCACTATGCCTAACTAAACAAATAATGAGTTCCGACTTAATAGGGAGTTTGGTTTAGATACGATTTGAATGTGTCTGTCTCCCAAGAATATATGTGCTGGGAGTTCAGTCCTCAGTGTGGTGGCATTCAGGAGAAGGCGACAGGGGCTTGCACATGCTTACGTCATTGGAGAAATCCAATGTCATTCTTGAACAGTAAGTTCATTTCCATGATGCTTCCATGAGTTTTATAAAAAGAGCAAGTCCGGCTCCAGACCCTCACTGACTTCTTGTCTCTCTGTGTGATCTCTTCCCCCTCACATATGGTCCTACTATGATCAGATCTACCATTTTGTGATGTAGCCAGGGGCCCTCACTAGAGCCGAGCAGATCTGATGGCATCAAGCTTTTAAATCTCCAGAACTGTGAGCTAGGTGAACTTCTCTTTACAAAATACCGAGTCTCGGTCATATATTTTGTTATGACAACTATAAGTGGATTAATAAATTTGGCGGTGGTAGAAGTATCAGTGTAGAAATTCTGGAATTATTTTGTGCATTGTTATTGTAGAACTGAGCAAAAAAGAAAATATTTTTATTTGGAGGAAGCAGTCAGTAGTCTCTATGAGGGAAAGAAAGCATAAATGTGAAGTAGAGGGATGCAAAGCTGAGCGCTGGCTTGGACTGGGATCAGTGGTCTGTAGTAGTTAGTTTTCTGTTGTTATGATAAAACACTGTGACCACAGAAATTTATAAAAAGAAGAGTTTATTTGAACTTACAGTTCCAGGGGTAGGGGTGCATATTGGCGGGAGGTAGTTGGAGCAGAAAACCTAGCCATCACATCCTCAGGTAGGGACAAGAAACAAAGCAACAGGAAATCCTGCAAGCCTTAAGAACTCAAAGACTTCCTCCCACACTCATCCCCCATGCTCCTCTAGCAAGGCCATGTGCCCTAAAACCTTCCAAAGCAACACAACCCACTGGGAACAAAACGTCTAAATATTTGGCGCCTATGAGGGACAGTCTCATTCAGACCACCACATGGTCACTCCTGGTTTTTGACCACTGAAATGAAATGGTAATCCCACTCTAGTAGCTAATGAACATAGACCTTGCTTTTACATTCCTTTTCGCACCAAAATGAACCAGGACTGCTTAGGGAAATAGCTGAAGCCATGGATAGGCAAAGTACAAGAATCTCTCATTCTTAAAAGAAAGACATGCCCCGGAATGATGGCATTGTTTTTCAAGAATACAAGAAACATCTGAAAGAGATTCCCATTGGCCAAATCTGCGACCATTTGTGCAACAAAATGAGTAAAGCCTGCCATGGATTATAACCCATGTAAAGTTTTTCATTAAGTCATACTTGCACTAAATAAATAAATGAAGAAGCGAGGAACAGTGTTCTTTAAACTAAAAGCCAACTAACAAATGTAGAATGGATGGATTCAAAAATCAACCTTTGCCAAGATCATAGGACTACCTGATTAAAGCGTCATCAATGGATGCCAAAATGATTAAGTGAGAGTCTCAGGGAATTTTCCCGTGGATGGTCTATCAACTGCAAAAGGAAAAATACTGTCTTTATAGTGAGTGGCTGTAAGAGTGGCTGACAACACCCTAACGAAGTAGTAAAGTCACCCTCACCTATAGCAGATCGGTGGGATAACGCTCACACAAAGGAATGACCCATCTCTCTGTGTTTTTTAATGTAATACCCTAAGGACTCATCAGGCATGTTGAAATTCTGCCAAAAATGTCTGACCCAAATTAAACCATCCAGAATTATCAGTCAAATCCAAAATGAGGACCTTTTAGAAAACACCTGGCTTTTGTTTGTCAAGACTGTCAAAGTCATGAATATACAACGATGAAATAATTCTGAAAATTTCCCAGACTGAGTAAAAGAAGCATGTAACTGCCATACATAAACTTGAATTAGATCCTAGATTTAGAGAAAAACGGTCATAAAGAACATTATTGAGACAATTGGTGAAGGGTGACTATTATAGACTATGTTTTTATAGAGAGTGACATTAAAGTTCCTAAAATTGAAAATTGTTCTGTAGTTATGAAAAGAATGGCCTTATTTGCAAGAAATGTATGCTGACCATTTAAAGATAAAGAAGGATAATGTATTCAGTTTCTATCATATGGTTTGGCAATAATTATAATAGGGGCTGGAGAGATGCCTCAACAGTTAAGAGCACTGGCTGTTCTTGTAGAAGACCTGGGTTCAGTTCCCAGCACCCACATGGCAGCTAAAAACTGTCCAGAACTCCAGTTCCAGAGGATCCAAAATCTTCTTCTAAGCCTCTATGGGCTTTGTATAATATGAGTGCACTTACATACATGCGGGCAATATACTCATACACATGAAACAAAATAATACATAATAAATAAAATACTTTAAAATAATAATTATATAATAATCACATACAAATAGAGGTAGACAGATCAACAGATAGATGATACATAAAGATTTAGCTAAAGAGGTGTGCTAAAATATGAACTGGTAAATCTAGGTGTAGCGTATTTAGATGAATCGCCAGATAAGATTTGAGCTTTTCTATAAATTTGAAATATTTTCCAAGATTATGAAAGTTGCTTTTTTAAAAGTATTCTGATTCTCTAATCTCTTCACTGGAGAAGTGAGGATTAGAGGATTGGACATTTAACTAGAACTAAAGGTCTAGAATGGCCAAAGACTGGGCTGTGGGCAACAGGGATCTACATTGTAAGGTGTGAATGAAACCCCCAACAGTTTCAAACTCAGGAAGAAATCTGGAGCCAGAAGTTTGCAAAAGAGGAATGAAGAAAGACCGACCTTTTACAACCTCTCATCGAAACCTTGCAAATACCTCAGATAAAGAACTCCAGACCCCAAATTCCAAGAAAACTGGGCTTCCTTAACAGATAACATTCCGGACTCCAGGAATGCGAAAAAGGGAATTCCTTACAGGCTTAACACCAAACGATGCCAAGGGGGTACCTTTTCCCTATAAAAAGACCACCTGATCAGTTAAGGACGGGCTAGTTTCTTCTCCACTCCCGGGAGAAAGCTAGTCCCAACTGATTTCCCGTTCCCGACTGGGAGTCAGTTCAATGCCCAATAAACCCGGTTCAGTCAATTCCCGTCTCTGGTTGATTTCTGCTACGTCTCGAGAACCCAAACCTTACATACATCACTGGGAGGCAGTCAGTGGGGTCCTAGAAACGCTGCTTTTAAGTTAGTTTCCTTGTCCCTCAGCTCTGTCATGTTAAGTCACCCAGAGGAACTGCAGAACTCCTGAGAAAAGTATTTCCTATGTAGCAGCTGTACCAGAAATGGGGAGTCACTTCAACTCCAATCTCACTCAACTCATCACCCAACCCTACTGATTCCATTTAGCGGGAATTCAAATCCATCCCTCCCCTGAAATGTCCGTTGTTGTCAAGGTCCCGGCTTCTTGCCAGCATTTCTGTCAACTCCTAAGGTATCTCCTGCCTTCAGGGAAAACACTTCAACCCACCCTTCTACCTGAACAAAGCCTGGTGCTTAGTAGGGTGATGACAAGTTTTGCCACTCCCGCTCCCCACTCCACAAGGTGACAAATGCCCTCCCACCTCCTTCCACTTCCTGGTGCCCTCTTTTCTACTCTCTTCCCCACATCGCCATTCCCAACAATTCTGAACAATCTGTAGTTTCCCAAACATTGGTGAAATCTCTGAAGAGGTCCTGAATGCAACACGACATGGGGGCTAACAACCAACTGCAACTCCATTTCTAGAGGATCCAATGCCCTTTCTGACCTCCATGGGCATTGCCCAACATGGGTGTACTTACATACATGCAGATAATACTTATACACATAAATTTAAAAAAAAAGAAAAAACAGGATTCTGGGATGGTCACATGGGAGAGACATGCAGGACACAGGGACCAAGGCAGGGGTAAAAGCAGTGCCTTCTGGGCACCTACGTGTGTTTTTCAGCCCAGAGGCTCCCAGCCTCACTGTTTCAAATCTGTACTGAAACCTCATTTTCTAGGATTGAATCACTGGCCACTGGGGATTGAACTCCACTTCCAGCTTCTTTCCCCTCTGTGGCAGGGAGATGGCTGAAAATTCTAGCTCTCTGATCAGTTTTCCAATCAGCAACACCCTGCCACCCCCACTGTCCCAGTCAGCTTAATGCCAGATAAAATAGCACAGCAAATTCCAAGGGCTTTGGAAGCTGTTTCAGTAGCCTGAGACAAAGACTAAATATACTATGAATGTTTGCTATACAAAAGAAGAATGCTCACTATTTATATGCAGAGCTCCAGGCTGGAGGCTGGAATCTAAAGAGCTGGGTATAGGGCTGCTGAACCTCCGAGGGGACAGGGGAACATAAACGCCTGAGGGGATTCAGAGGAAGAGTGACTAACTGCAGCACGAAGCCTGTGCTTCAATTTTTTTTTCCCAGTAAAGAAGAAATTATTTGTTACTTCATATTCCCCTAACTGTTGAAGACTGCAGTGGGGATACTCTCACAAGGTGTCTGCTTTCAGCCAAGGGTGCCACGTGACCACTGAAGCACGTTTCCATTGAAGCAGTGGAACACCGGATAGGACTCGGCAACTAGAAATGATCTTCACAGACATGTTCTTCCTGAGATACAGCAAGGATGCAGGACACCTCCTGCTATGCAGACAGGCTGCGCTGTGTGTGTTAGACAAACAGCGTGGTGTATCCCAGGGCTCTGCCCTGAGCCTTCCCTGGGAGCAGCCCTGCCATTTGCTGGCAGGGGCGGGTGCATAAGAGAAAAGCCAGATGGCACAGGCATAATGGGGTTTTGTTGTGGTTTAAGGCAGGGTCTCTTAGCCTCCTGAGTGCTGAGTTACAGGTGAGCACCACCCCTCTTGGTTTGAAAGTATAGCTCTTTAGAAGGTGTAAATCAAGCTAAAAAACCCCAGGTGAATGAAGTATGTTCTAGCTCCCTATTTTGACAAATACATCTTACGATGACTCAGAAGGACAAGATTCAAATTTAGACTCAGTGCTGTACTCGAGGGCGGGTGTGTGGCTTCCTAACCTCTGCTGTCTCACCGCTTAACTCCATCTCCAGCACAAGTGGACACCCAGCCACACATCCGCATGCCTGCAAATGGCGACCTTTGGCCACTACTCAAATTCAGGGCCACAAATGTAATGGGATGAGATAAAAAGCCAACACCACGTGTATGGAATAGCAAGGTATTTTATTTCCACCCGGCCAGGGCCCCTTAGAGCGAACCCTAATTATACTTAGAAAGAGGCTTTTATAGGGTCTGAGTGGGGATTGGCTACAATTTGAAACATCCAATAAGAATTAAGCATTTCACAAAGTTTCCCGTGTGCACATTCCTAACAAAAACAGACCAGGGGTTATCTATTTGCATATGCCACATGTGGGGTGTGGTCCGGCCTGTTTTGGAACGCTCCTTTCTGGGTGTGCCACTAGGAGGGGCTGGGCAAAGGTCAAGCTTTGAAGTCTGGACAAACCGCAAAATGAAAGTCTTTATCCCATTTTCCTAGACAGTTACAACAAACACAAGTGTAGTGGGTCAGAGTGGGGGAAGGCCCACTCAGGACCCAGAAGCAGCCCACAACACTCTGGTAAGAATACAGAATCCTGGAGATCTGGTGCCTGGGCTAAAGGAGGGCTCCTAGCCCGCATGTCCCTTTGGCCCTGCAAATTCCTTGCCCACTGGGACTGTCAGTCTGGGCGCTCTAACTCAGGGCTGGGGCAGATCACTAAAGCAAACCACATACCAGATGCAAGGCTGTCAGACAAGGAAGCAGAGTGATTTTGTGAAAAGCCATACTTCGAGAAAGAAAAGAAAGAACCATGCAGAGGTCCTCTCAGTTTTTACCCACTCTAGTTAAGTGTCATTGCTGCACCTGCCCTTGTAATGGCCTAGGAAAATGGGTAAAGACTTCCATTTTGCAGTTTGTCCAGACTTCAAAGCTTGACCTTTGTCCAACGCCTCCTAGTGGCACACCCAGAAAGGAGCGACCTTGCCAGTTCCCCAAACTGACCCGACCACACCCGGAGTTATGTTCTGTCTGGGAGGGGCATGTGCAGATAGCTAACCCCCTGGTCTGTCTTGGTTAGGAATGCACACACTCGAAACTGTGAAATGCTTAATTCTTATTGGATGCTGCAAATTGTAACCAGTGCCGAGACCCTGTAAAAGCTTCTTTCTAAATATGATTAAGGTTCGCTATAAGCAGCCTGGCTGATCAGAAATAAAACACCTTGCTATTCCATCCACGTGGTGTTGGCTTTTTATCTCAACCCATGACACCCTAACCCATAACCATTTTGGGTTTTCATCTCCTATAGAGACAAGGCCACTTATTCCAAAGCAATATTGAATTCTCACTTTTTTTTTCTTTCTTTCTTTCCTTCTTTTTTTTCTTTTTAAGCAGTAACTGTTTGAGAGCTTGTTAATATTGTATAGTTTATTCCTCTTCCCCTTCCCCTCTCCCATTGAATCTCCTGGCTTCAAACCAGCATTCTACACAAAGTCAGTGACACTGTGGATTAGAAGACAATTCAAGAGGTGCCCTCTTCAGTGCCGTAAGAGGCTTAGATGATACACATGGTAGGGACACCACACTGCTCAGCCCTACCTCCAGGCTAGCTCCCAGTTCTCAGCCTGTACTGCCCTTCAGCACAGGAAGGGGAATTCTGAATCCTGGGGCAAGAGCCCATTTCTAGCCATGTTCCTGTGGCCCCCAGACGGTTCCTAGACAGCAGGTCGGGAAAGCAGACCCGCCGTCTTGCGGAGGAGGACGCCAGTGGCAGCACTGTAGTGGGATGCAGCAGTCTGCTCTGAGCGCGGCGATTTGCACGGATCTCAGACCCTGTGGCCCGGCTGGTACCCTGCAAGCTTAGGTGAGCTTCTCCCAACACTGCTAATGGATAAATAAAAAACTAAAAGCAGGGGCTGAGGGAATGGCTCCGTGGGTACAATGCCTGCGTGTTAAGCATGAAGACCTGAATTTGTGCCCCCAACAATCACATGATAAAGCTAGGTGTGGTCACTTGCATCTGTGGCTCTAGTGTTGGGGGTAGAGGTAAGGGATCCCAGAGCTTGATGGCCAGCCAGTCTAGCAATAGGTGAGTGCTGAGTTGGAGAGTGACAGTGGAAGACATCCAACATTGACCTCTGCCCTACACACACACACACACACACACACACACACACACACACTCCCAAAATCTAAAAGCAAACCACAAATGACATTTAAAAAAAAAAAGATAAATAAGGAAGGAAGCAAAAGCGGCCATTCTGCATACTTATTTATATAAACCTGACTCCCACAGAGGGAGCACAAGCTGTGGAGTTAAGACAGAGTTTCTTTAAGGTAAAAGAAACACACATAGCAACAGGGAAAACAATCGCTTAATTGATAAGTCGTTTTTAGACTTAAAGAAAAAAGATCTGAAGGAAGTACCAGGCAGTAAACGCAGCCAAGCTAGAGACTAAAACCACTTTCTCTTAATGAAATATTTTCCTGGAAGTGCAGGGTGAATTTCAAAAGCGGAACTTTCTAGGAGGTCAGATGTTTCTGTGGCTACAGGACCCGTCTCTTCAGTGTCCCTGTCCTGGGCCTGTCTGCCACACGCAGAAGCAGGTGGGAGTTCAGGCAGCGGCAGGCTGCCATGGGCACAGATGTCCGCTTTCCAGCTATGGTTCCAGAATAGCCACCAACCACGCATTCATTCTGCACAGGTTCATCAAAGGCCTATTCTATGCCAGGCTCATGTTGGTGTAACCCTGCCCTGGTGGTGCTGACGTTCAGACGGTACGCACCTTACAAAGCAGCAAAACCAAACGACACAGGCAGAAGCTCACCTCAGGGCTCCTGTGTTGGCTCTCAGATGCCCTAGCCAGGTGAACTGAAAGCCATCGAGCATCTCCAGGTCTCAGTTTCCCCATTTATACATTCAAAGGTTAGGGATGAAGGAGAAACATGCTTGCTTCCACTGTTTTATCCTAAATGTTAAGCTCTTTCTCTTCTACCATTGTCAGTGAAACTCAGTTTTTCATAAACACCTGTGCTAGGGCCTCTGCAGAAAGTATAGCAATCTTGGAGGAGTGGAACCAGAAATTCCGGACATAAGGTCTTGTCTCCACAGGTCTCATGAAGCTTAGGCAAAACCCGCAGGAACACAGCACAGCTTGTTCCTTTCCACGCCTCCATGTGGGGGCGCCACAGAGCACCACTCCCATTCTCCAAGTGGCTTTCACAAATGCCCACCACAGTCTGACTGGTCAGGCCTCTGTGCCCAACCAGCCACAAGGTTCTTGCCTATGCCCCTCTCTCAGCTGCCTGAGCCCCAGAGATGCCACTGCCTCCTCTGCCAAGACTGCAGTTGCTACAGCCCCAGGAGACACCCTGGTATCCTCACAACGTGGAGCAGGTGAGGGTCCCAGAGGTGCCCCTGGAGCCTCCACGGGGACAGAAGCTGCCTCTGCCCAGGTTTCTGCGCATTAAGTTGTGTGTCACCGTTCTCTGCGCTGTTTCAAAGAACTTCAGAAGGAAGTCCTTTTCTGAATTTTGCCACATTCGGTTACTCATGTCCTTACCTTGTCCTGGGACTCCTAGAAACATTGAGTCAACATGGTTAAGAACTCACAGTCAAGAGTCAAAATGTCTGGTTTGATTCCTGGTTCCCCTAGACGCTGTGTGACGTATCACAAGTTACTTCTCCTCTCTGGCCTTCAGTTCCTCTTGCGTCAAATGGGAATGATAATATTATTTGTTGAAAGCGTTGCTGTGACAATTCATTGAGTTATCGCATATGAAATGTTTGGAACAGCATTTATAAATGCTCAATACATATGTGTATTTGCACATTGCAAGATGGCTAATTGCCAAAGAGCTAGGTAGAGGCAGTGTTTATTTGTGTTTGCATCCCTAGCTCCTAGCACCTGGCTGGTATGGGATAGGTGCTGCTTGGGTGAATGTATAAACCAATGTACAAATGAGCAAAACAAACGAGTCCAGAAAGCCGGGGAAGGTAAAGTTACTAGCCAAGAAAACAATCACATGCCAAAGGCTCCAGGGCCTCTGAGGGCTCAGCGAGAGGGGGAGGCGAAGAGATTACCACCTCACACTCCACCCACCCCACAGTCAGGAGTGTACCCCTGTGATAATCCAGCAGGAATGCCCATTGAGATGGCTGCCAATGGATGCACTGGGGAGGGCTTGCATTCTCAAGCAGCCCAGGCTGGAGGTGTGGGGCCTGTTCTCTTGTCAGGGTGAAAAGGGTGAGGGTGGGTCTGGGGTGGTCACAGGGACCTTAGGAAGGGATGGTGTCCAGCTTGCGGGACTTTGAGCTCCTTATGCGGTCAGCTGTGCCTAAGTTCTACTTTATTTCTGTGACAATACACACAATACTCACTATGACAACACACACTGAACATTTGTTTTATGGACCCATCATTAGGAGAACTGAACTTTTCTGACTCCACCTGCACACATGGCAGAATTTTATTTTATCACCTCTGTAGTTCCTGTTTTGCTTCTATCGATTCCTTTGCTGTTGCCAACAACAGAAAACACATAAAGAAGTTTGTTTTGGCTCATGGTTCTAAAAGGGCAAAGTTGAAGGGCCACATTTGGTGATGGGCTTCTTGCTGGCAGAGTTCTAAAGTGACAAAGGCCATCTCAGGACAAGAGATGAGGAGTTTGCATGCGCAATCTACTGTAGAGTCACCATATTCAGACACGAGGACCCCACCCTAATAACTATCTAACCCCAATCATGTCCTCCAAACCCCTCCTCTCAACACCATAGCAAAAGTAAGTAAGTTTCCACCTTCTTTGTAACTCAGAGTGGGGATTAAATTTTGATACCGAACAAACACTCAAGTCATCTCAGTACCCAGCACTTCCGCTGTAGGCAAAGCCAAAGCAGAGTAACCAGATCTGAGTGGCAACCGGTGACTCCGCCCCCGGCAGGCTACTCCCTCTCCCCTTCTTTCTTTTGCACCATACCTGTCAGCTACAGTTTTATACCATCTGTTGTCTACCCCTCCTGCAGGGAGGTCTAGGGCTGGATCACTGACCCGGAAATGCTAACTTGTATCTGTGTTCTGTGAGGACAAGGGACCGGTGTCCAGACCCTCCAGAAATGTGTGCAGCAGTGTGACATCCTCCACACTGGCTGGTTTACATGCCGCATCATTCATGGAAAAAAATTAAAACTCATCATTTCCCAGAATGAGGCTACAAACTTCAATTGTATTGACAAGCAGTGACATTTAGCTCTAATAGTTTTTCCTAAAAGAGTATCAACATTGTGTGGTTTGTCGAAGAAAAGCATACTGTTGATACTTGTCAAAGATGGGAAGACAGATTGTGTTCAGTGGGGGCCAAGGTAGCTGGCATGGAACTACAGCCCAGGGTCTATGGATGGAGGGAAGAGAAACTGAATCTAATCCTACAACCAGTAAAGATGACTGGATACAAAGTCCCCTCTACTTTACCCAAAGAAAGTGACCTGAAGCAACCCAATGTTCATTAATCTACTTTGTGTACTCTGCTGCCTCTTGGTTGGCTGGTTGGAGTACTGTGGTGCTGGGGATTGAATCTAGTGCATCGTACATGATAGGAAAGCTATTTACCATTGAGCCCTATCCCAAACACAAGGGGAGCAGACCTAGATCCTGTTTCTCTGAGAAAGGGTGTCACACATTGTAACGGCATGTGAGATGGGACACATTAGAGTGATATCATCCACAGAAAATGTAACTTGCTACTATCATTCTCCCTAAGACCCTTCAAATACTATTCTTGTTGCCCCATCATTAAATCCTCAAACATTTTGGACATACACATTGTCTGCTCTTTTCTCCTATGCCACTGGCTCATAGAAACTGATGTAGAAACGCTCCCCTCAATTCCTTTGCTTTGGCTATGGTCCCTCTGGCTAGGAGCAGAAGCAGAGAGAAAGAGGGGCCTTCATGGGGAAAAATGGTTTTCCTATTACTAGGAAGATAATGTGAACCTCACAGGGACACTGCAGGAATCAGAGTGAGAACATACGTAAACCTGGGGTCCAGTGAGGCCTCGTCTGCCCTCTCCCTGCAGGGACAGCTAGATGCAGGCTGGGCCCAACCATGGAGGGCTGGTGCTGAGCCGGGTTGACCTGAGGATAGAAAAGCAGTTTGAAGCTGGACTGGAGAGTGGAGATGACTGAAGCAACTCTTTAAGATCATCTAGAGAGGGAAATGCTGTTTCCAAAGCCCCTTTATGACTCTAAACTGACTCCCTGATTCTCTGAGAATCCATCCCAGAGTCCCAGAAGTCTCCTCGGTAGCTCCTCTCTGCAGACCACATGCTCTGTGTGAGCTGGTGCAGAGGCCCACCATGGGGACATTGGCCAGGATCAGTGTGGAGTGGTGCTTTTTCAAATTCAGTGTCTGTGTCCCCCAAAACATTCCAGATAGTGACATTAATGCTGAACATACCCGAGGGCAACAACTGCAGGAAGACAAGCAATGCTGGCTGGTAAGAATCGGCTTCCTGCTTCCCCAAGGGGGCCAACTTGTAAGAAGGTTGTGGCCATTAGCAGTGTTTGTACAGGACTCTTGTCTTCAAAGTATTCGTGGATGATGTGTTGCCCACAGTGCCAAACAGTCTATCTCCTCTGTCTTCCCTTCGGCAAGTAATGGTAAAGTCAAACTTTTTTAATAAATATTTTTCAACAAGTAGGTTGAGACATTGTCTTGTTTATGGCAAAAGAAAAAGTTGCCCAAATTCTTCATTAGGGATGCTTTTACCCCCTCAGAGGGGGTAAAAACATAACTGACAGGAATAATTTAAGGGACTTTCCTTGCTTCAACAAAGTACCCAGAAAAACAACTTAGGAAAGGAAGGGTGTCTTTGGGCTCAGTTTAAGAGTACAGTCCACTGCGGTAGGGACAGTCACGGCAGCAGGAGTTTTAGGTGGTTGGATATGTTTTATCCACAGTCAGAAAGCAGAAAGAAATGAATGCTGGCTCTCACCTGGCTTCCACCTTTCTATGCAGTCTGGGAACCCTGCCCACAGAATGGTGCCGTGCACATTTAGGGTAGGTCTTTACACTTCGGCTAATGTAAACTAGACAACTCTTCACAGACATGCCTGGAAGCTTGTCTCCTAGGCAATTTGAGATCCTATCAAGTCGACAGTCAATATTGGCCATCATAGGAGGAAAAGTTTATTTTGGCTCACAGTTTTAGAGAGATGTCAGTCCTTCAGGGTGAGAGAGGAAGGCACAACAGTGAGTGTACAATGGTAACTCTTCACGTGGTGTGAATCAGGAAGCAGAGAAATTAGGCTGCACCTAGAGGTGGGCATCCTCTCTCTAATGAACCTTCTTCTGCAAGTGAGGCCCCGCCTCCTACAGAAGAGACATCACAAGCTGGGGACCAAATGTTCATGAGCCTATGGAGCACATTTCAGATCCAAACCATAGCAGGAAAGGAAAGCCTGAGAGCAAATGGAAATGTAGATAGAAAGCTTGAGTCCAGGAAGTTCTCTGGGGTGCTGTCTCTGGAACATGGGGACCTGAAGCTCACTTCTAAGGCTGCAGATTACAGGAGGCTCTGGCTTCACCTAATTCTTCAGGTGAGGTGCTTATCAATGATACTTTCACCAGCCAAATACGGGCTCTGGAACTGCACATTTGTGACATTTTCTTTGTCTTGGTCTGGGACAGAGGATCAGCAGTAGTCTCACCACATGAAGGCTGGGCCCCGTTCTGCGTTCTGGAGAATGTGCTTCTTAATGGAGGGAGGAAGTCCCATTGTATATTCCTCCACAAGAAACATTTGCCCATGATAGCGTTCAAATGCTATTTCATGATCACATTTGCCAAACACAACTGCCTGGGCATGGGGATACACACATTTAATTGTAGTATTCAGGGTTCCAAGGCAACCAGGATTGGAACAGTGAGATATTGAAAGAGAGAGAGAGTGAGAGAGAGAGATAGCTAACATTATTGACTCTAACAGTTACAATCCTTTTCATGTTTGGGAATAACACGTTTTCTCAAACATATAGGTACCTTTTTATTTTAAAAACATGGAAACACATGAATTGATGTGAACTGAGGGATCACTCACAACGTGGAGCATGCAAGAGCCCAATCAAAGCCCTGCTTCAACTGTCTTCGAAGATTGTGGTGGTTTGAATGAGAAATGTCCCCTATAGGCTCAAGTGTTTGAACACTGTTTGGTGTTGAGGGGGGGTTGTCACAGAACCTTTAGGAGGTGTGGCCTCGCTGGAGGAAAGCACATCACTGCGGGTGGCTTTGAGAGTTCACAGCCTCCTCCCACTTCTAGCTTGCTTTCTCTGCCCCTCTGTGTGCTTGAAGACGTGAACACTCAGCTTTCTGCTCCAGCTGTCTCCTGCCACGCCTCCCCACCATGAGGGACTCTTATCCCTCCAGAACTGGAAGCCCAGTAAGTTCCTCCTTCTATCAATTACCTTGGTCATGACGTTTTATCACAGCAACAGAAAAGTCACTAATGGGAAGACCCTGAGGAATATCTGCTGCCGTGCAGTCGCCCGGTGCTTGTAACTGTGAGTAGCTGTCAGACCGTGCCAACTGCCACGTCCCTGCTCCTTCCAGTACAGAGCCTGGCACTGAGTGGAATTTTGAGGTTTGCAGCTCAGCATGCCTGGGACCCAAATGGTAGCAGAGCTGGAGGTAGACTCCAGGTCGATCAGACTTCAGCTGCCAAAAAGAGGGTTTAAAATGTATCATTTTAACATGATCTGTGGATTTTTTGGTTTTCCACCCTCTGGGCATTGGATCAGTATACTGGCATTCTCACCAAAAGAACTTTTGAAGTAAAAAATGAACATTTTCTTCGGTGTTAGGCAAATCATACCCTGTGTTGCATTCCTGTTCTGTGCCGGTAGGTGTGACTCTAAACTTGGCTTGATGCTCTCCAATGACACAATTACTCCTCAACATAGAGAAGTCCTTTTTATCTGTGTGCACAGCACATGGCATCCTCAGAAGTTGGAATCCTGAAGCGCTCGCTGAGGTCAGTGGTTCAGCCTGCTCACTCACTCCTGGCTTCCGGTGGAGAGGGGAAAAGGCTGCACTCAGGCCTGGAACTCACCCTTCCAAGCTCGTCTCCAGCAAGTCCCAGGGCCATTCTAGTCTGGGCTGCCCAAACCAGTCAGCAAGAAATCCATCTTCTGTGGTTCTGGAATCTGCTACCTCAAATTGTATAGTTTGAACATGTAGTCCACGGCATTGTGAGAACAGTAACAGTGTCTCAGGCTTCCAATCTCAGAATTTTCCCCAAATTCTAGGATACTTACACTGCAGGATGAGCTCCTTACTCCTTGGTTCTGGCCTAATCAATCTTGGTCCCTGAAAGAGCCTTTGGGGACACAGACATGCCGATTCTAGGATCAGTCTCAGAATGGCAACACATCATAAACTCTCCCTCCAAACACACACACACACACACACACACACACACCTATAAATATGTTTATCTTTGAAAAAATGCACGTACACTTAATGGCTAGTCAAGTTTCCACTTCATACTCGGTTTGATAGCCCTTCCTCTCTCCTGTTCTTTGTCTTTGCTGCCTCCCCCAGGGGAGATTCCTCTGCCACAGTGCTCTCCCTACCTTCCTTCCCACCAGGCTCATTGGCCAGACATTTTATATCCCCATCACGGAACCTTCCCAACACAGGCGGTTTTCTGTATGGAGTTTCCTAGTGAGAATTTGCCACCTGGAATTATAGTAAGGCATAAAAAAACATGTTTTTCTCACAGTTAGGATATATCCTCATCTACTTTAGGTTATCCTCAGCCCGAAATGTTTCCAGATCTTGGCCTTAGCATCTCTGTATCCTTCTCTTGTTCAATATTTTATAGACCCAAAAGGGGTCTGGGACTTCTAATGTGGTTGAAAGAACCACTGAAAGCCCTGCTTTCCTCGGATACCTGTCCCAGATGTACTGGGAACATGGCCACACAAGAAGGCTGTCAATCACCATGAGTTTACTGACACCCCAGGGCCATGTGTCTGAATCAAGACTCCTCCTCTCTGAACATTCTGCACCTTTCTTAAGTTTTGTGATTGAATCCTTTCTTGAGATTGATAACTCTCCTAATGTTCCAGTGAGCGCTTGTGTGTACTCCAAACCAGAGCAGAGCCAGGTGCTCAGATACAACAGCTGTCTAAGTTTTGTAGACTTTTCAAACTTTCAGCAAAGTATTCATCAGCTGGAGATCTCATGGGACTTTTAGTTTCTTACCCAAAATACTAGCTTGCTGTGGGCCAGGAATTCTTCTGAACTCTTCAAGAAATGGTTCATTTAGTCTTCAAAATAGTACAAATACAATAAATTACATTTAAAAAGTCTACTGTCATAAGCCATTTAACAGGAATGAGGCAGAGAGGTTACACATTGTTCAGTGTTTCTTGTTCACCAAGTGCTGAACCAGACCCACAGGAACCCCTTACTGTGGCCACCAACTCCAATTAGTTGATTTGAAAAAAAAAACAAGCTTTTCCTAGCATGTAAAACAGTCTTCTATATTGAGTATTTTGACTTTTAATAATTTGAACTTCTTGAATAGGCAACTGTAATTTCTAAATGCAGAAGATTCTTAGAGATTTATAGAGACATTTAATTCTTTTCCTCAAAATTTCATGAGGAAAAAACAGATTTTGTTACACAGCCTGACCCAAAAGAGTTAGAAAGGTCATATACTTCCATTTACTTAATATTTTCTACAAACAATCTGACCTGTGATTTTTCTCTAAAAGTACAGACAAAATTAAATGTTTTATTGAACTGAATTAAAGATGACTCCATAATTATGGAACAGAGATTCATAAAGGATTTTTTTTAATCACACGCCTTGTCAACATGTGGCATCTTTCCTCAAATTTATTTTTCAGAAGCAGTGGATCTTATTGAGACAGAACCAAACTTAACAAAATTCTTACCCACGTCTCTCAGAGAAATCAAACCTCTGTGGTTAGTTTGTCTGGAAGTGGAGAGTTACAGGAATTAAATAAATAAATGCACATTATATGAAATTTGTTTGAGTTTCCCTTGCTAAAATAGTCTTAGCTGTAAACAAATAAGGTTTCAAAATTCACCAAGAGTTCTCAGTTGGGCACAGTGCACACATCTGTAATCTCGGCAGCCAGGAGGCTGAGACAGGAAGACCGTGAGTGAGGCCAGACTAGTCTACACAGTTAGACCCTGTCTCAAAATAAATGGGTTTCAACATTGTCAGTGCCATTTATATCACTCTCATAACCAAATCCAATGAAAGTAAATTCTGCACAAGCTGCTTTTCTCTGATGGATACTTTTATTGAATTTTTGTACATTTCATAAATCTATCTTAATCATATTTAGACCCCTCCCCTCATCCATCCTCTATAGGCGTCCCCTGGATTTTATGCATTCTGTCATATATGTTAAGGTTGACTGAGTCAAGTTTGTATATCTACATGGCCCTTGGTGTGAGTTTATCTACTGGAATCTAGTCAGCCTCTCTAGCACCACTCCTTTAAAGAAGGTCAACTCTCCCTCACCCAGCAGTGATCAGCTGCCCCTAGTCCTCACCACAATTGGGGTCTGCTGCCCATCTCCCCAGTTCTGTGCTGGGATTTTGTCTGGGTTGAGTTTACATGGGTCTTGTGCATGTTGTCCCCATTGCTGTGAGCTCGTATGAGTAAGTGCCCAGAGCCCTGGAGAGCTGTTTCCTGATGTTCATGTACCAAACTAGCTGATTCTTTTGATGTGATGCAAAATGTGATGTAAAAGCAAATTCTGTGTCCATGTAAGCACCTTTGTCAAGAATTACAAGCATCTAGCCACATTCAAGCACCCCTGGGTGGTGGAAGGATGCAGCAGGCTGGAGAGTGGGAAATTAAAGGGAGGTACAAATCTCACTGGAAGGTCTTTCAAAGCAGGAATGTATTAACATCTGTCTAAATGAATTAGCTCAGAGGCAAGAGAATGACTCACACCTTTTGCTGATCCCTCAAGACTCCAACATTGCCACGTTGGTCCTTGATGCATTTACAGAGTAGCAGCAGTGTGGGCTCTGGGCTTGGGAGAAGATGAGTGTGAGTCAGTCTCAGCTCTCAGATCCTCCATCTTCTTGCGAGACAAGTAACATACTGCCACATAACAGTGTTATTAGTGTGAGCACCCAGACGACAGCTTGTCCAACAAGGCGTTCCTTCAAGACCTGTGATGGGTCTCAACTCTTTTTAGTGCACTAAACCTATAATGTACATACGACAGTTCTCACAGTTCAGCTCTTACACTCAGGGGTAGTTTCTGAGATCTGTTTAGGGGGCTGTAGGTCAAAACTATTTTCATATTAACGTATAGTTACTATCTGACTTTTTTTCACCCTGTTGACATTTGCTCTGATGGTGGAAGCTGCAAGTAAAACTCCTGGAGCCTTGACAAGAACGAAGGCAGAGCCACCAAACGATCCACAGCATGCCTGGCTGCCACATACAGGACACGTTAACTTGTTTAATTTCTCCCTTTGAGTACAGTTTGAAAATAACCTGTGTGATGGAACAGGAGGCATACTTGAAGTGCTTCAGTATCATACCAAGCACAGCAGTTGCCTTCAGAATAAAATGAGTTGTGCTAGAGCTAGCCATCTTTTTATGAAAAACTATTTTCCTTGCAAGAATTGCCAAACAATAATTATTCAGACTTGGGTATTTGGCAGACTTCTCTTGAAAATGAACAAAGTGAGCCTGTGCCTATCATTACAACGAAAATTGCAAGTATTTGTTGCCAATGATAAAATGTGAGCTTTCAAGTAAACATTAGAATTTTGGGAAGTTTTTCTAGAATATTTGTTGACTATAAATGAATCTATCAACATTTGGAAGATGTACTCAATTCAGTGAACCAGTATTTTCCCAATAATCAATGCATGGTGTTACAAAAATCATACATAGGCAAAAGCTCCATTATAAGTTCAAAATAGACCAACAGCTCTAATGTCACAGTTCACTGGCAGTTGCAGATTTCATAATACAACTGTCTTTTAAAGCATCTGCTACTTGTGTTTTGGTATAGTATCCACAAAACATACACTATCTTTGTTAATATACGATGGGTTTATTACTGCTATCGGTTATATTTCTAAATGTGGTAAATAAGCACCTATGTAAATAAAAACTCTCTGAGGGGTCTTCAATAATTTTGAAGACTGCATTGGGGTTTGGAGTTCATTTAGAAGACTGTATTTATATACCTAAGCCTTTCATAATCTCACTTGCCTTCTGTTTCCAACATTTTCCTAACTTTCCTCATTATCTTCCTCTTCTACCACCCCCATCTTCATATCCAAAAGTGTGTGTAAGTGCTCAGGATGCCCCACCCGCAGCATTTAGGCTACATTCCTACTTCTACCATTTTCTTGAGTGTCCTCCCTGTTATTTGTATATGTCATTTCCAATCATTCTCTTAAAACCTAACTTGACAAAAATATTCCTGATTACCCTAGAAGTAAGCTAGTAGTCCGAGACTGCTTTCACACCTGCCTTTCCCTCGATGCTGTAGCCTTCTTGGGGGGATGTGGGTCTGGGGCAGAGTCATCTTCACCCTCAACAAATTCATCTACAGCAGTGAGTGTGGCTCCTAGCACAGGGCTGATTCCCAGTATTCAAAAACAGAAAGGACAATGAAGAAGAAATCTCATTTCCCTTCCTGCCTGGACCTAATAGTCAGAAGTGATCATGGTAGATGGGGTGGAGGAGAGACACGAAAGGTCAAACCAGTGGGCGTGTGCTCTAACCCTCAGCTGCTCAATGCATGTGCGCACACACACACACACACACACACACACACAAACACACACATACTTTTCTAGGCATGTCTCCTTTTA
Source organism: Eospalax fontanierii (assembly GCA_035773235.1). NCBI lineage: Eukaryota > Metazoa > Chordata > Mammalia > Rodentia > Spalacidae > Eospalax > Eospalax fontanierii. The sequence goes on from CM069545.1 coordinate 49,487,146, forward strand.
ATTAGCATAAGACAAAGATGCTCACATATACATTATATCATATACCTTTGTCATGAGGAAACACCCAGAAACCTACCAAACTACTGTGGTCACTGGGACACCAGGATGAAAACGTTCCCTGAGTACTACCAGGTCTTTGGACTGTATCAGTTTAAGATATTCTGGCACCTTGGGGCAGGAGGTGAAGTGAATTTCCAGCTCAGTCGTCTCTAAGGTACAGTACTGAGGGTGAGAAAATTTTTTTGTTGTAATTCCCACTTTCAGAGGGATGGCATTGGGAAATAAATGCCAAAATTATTTGGTTCTTAGTAGCAAAGAAAAGGCTGAAAGAGGTGCCTTCCTTGTTTCCGCAGCTAATCCTGGGCCACTGGTATTTGGGATGTTTCTCTGCCATTACTCACACTGTGACTTGCCTTTGATGGCCTTCTTGGCTCCTGCCTAGTCTCTTTCCTAACCCTTTTCTTTCTCTATAAACTATACGAGTTGTTTCATTCTGTATTTTCTTCATGAAAAACTTCAACTTCTGAGCATCAATTCAGATTATAAATTTTTTTTGGTCTTTTTTGAGACAGGGTCTCTCTGTAGCCCCAGCTGTCCTCAGGCTGGCCTTGAACTCATAGAGATCTGCCTGCCTCTGCCTCCTGAGTACTGTGATTAAAGGCCTGAGCCATCAGGCCTGGCCAGGTTATAATTTTTATTTACCAACAGGATGGTGATTACGTTGGAGTCCATTCAAATGTACTAAAGAAATGAGCATGCAGAAATATTTTGTGTGGGGGTAGCAAAATGAAATGACAGCTTAATGTTCTTTACTAGCAAATAACCATCCGGGTTTAAAATGGAAAAGGGACTCAAGAGTCATCTGAAGAAAGCTGCCACGCACACAAAGGGACACCTGACCTGTGTTAACACCACACAAGAACACCTGCAGCTTCCAGTAACCCACCGCTTCTTCCACAGGGAAGTGACAAGCTTCAATAAGCCAGGGAGAGAGATCATGCTGCCTTTTACAGAAGATTCATTTAGCCATAACAATCGGGTAATTCTTTTGTTTGTCAGGTCCAAGAAGTGGTTCCCATCTTAACAGAACAAATGAAAAATGCATAGCTAGAAGACGAGAATGCATCCTTAAACTAATTCTAAAAGAACAAAACATGATTTCAAGAAAAAAACACGCTGGGACATTAAAGCAACTTCATGTCCTCTGGGCATTCGAAGCAATCCCATCCCAACTCCAAAGGCACCTGTGAGGATGGCTGGGCCTCACACTACTTTCCAAAAGAAAGAAACACTTTTGACTTAGCACCTGGCAAATTCTAAGGAGAAAATTTAGAGTTGGGTGAGAAAAGCTTCACTATGAGGCATTAGAGGATACCTCATTTTCAAGTGACAGTTAATTTATTAACACACAAGGGAAGAACAAAGTGTCTGAATAATGACAGGAGTCACTTTTCTATGGAGAAATAGATTCCACATAGTCATTTCAATTTGGATCTACACTAAGATTAAAGTATGTGTATGATTGTGATGACTGCATATATGTAAGTGCACCTATGTCATGGAGTGCCTTCAGAAGAGCAAGTTGGACCCCCCGGAACTGGGGCTACAGACAGTTGTTAGCACCCATGTGGGTGCTGGGATTTGAACCCAGGTCTTCTATTAGAGCAGCCAGTGCTCTTAATTAACTCTTGAGTCATTTCTCCAACCTCACAGTTAATTTTTTCAGACAAAGCACAGTGTAAGAGTTTGCTCATGGCAAAAAGTGATTTTTTTCTGCCAGAATCATTTGTATAATAGATATGTCTAGTCTTCCCAATGACATGGCTCGGGAGGGTATAAGCTGGAAAGGTCCAGCCAAGACTGAAGGATCTCTAGGTTTGTCAAAATGAGATGTGATTTCCCCAACAGTGATAGCTAGAATTGCACAGAGTCTTTAGGAAACTACGTTGTAAGAAAGAACGAGGAGGAACGAAGAGGGAAGGAGAAAAGGGCCTCACTCTCTTCCCTCCAACAGGCACACACACGCACACGCACGCACCCCTACCTTCCTAGCAGGGTCTCTCTGTAATTCTAATGTGAATGCTTTGCTCTTGGGTATAATATTACATGATTTTTATTTCATGTGGTACGCCCAGTATTTCATGAGTTTTTGGTTGGCTATCTACTATGTTCCAAGGCTCATTGGATTGCCTTAGAAATGAAAATCTGGGCTGGAGGGATGGCTCAGCAGTTAAGAACACTGACTGCTCTTGCAGAAGACCTGAGTTCAAATTCCAGCACACACACACATGGCTATTAATAACCATCCATAACTCTAGTTCCAAGGATCCAACACTGTCTTCTGATCTCCGTAGGCACTGCACAACATGGGTTCACTTGCATATATCTAGGCATTACACTCATACACAAGAAATTAAAATGTACAGAATCTGATAAACACCATACCCTATGCTGTACACAAATTGTCTTTTTTTTTTTCTCTACCACTCTCCACATTAGATGAGAAAACAGTTTAGAGATGCTAATGTGATGGCTCCAAGCCCCAGGGACAGTAAGGGATAGGAGTTAGAGCGCATCCTCCCTATCATCCCACTCGTCCTTCCTTTGGATCTACAAATGACAGCAGCCTCTTTATTTTCTATGCTCTGTCAGCTTTTAGTGCTTTCAGATATACATTCACTTTGCTCTCAATCTGTAAAGCCTTATGTAATTAAGTTAATCTGAATTAATGGCGAAATAATAGTTCAGATACCATCTTGTCACATCAAAATCAGGTTTATGCTGAGAGGGACTCAGGCAGCTGCTTTAAATCAAGAAAATCAGGATGTTGGTAGTGAAAACACCATTGCTGCCGCACTGCTGTCTACTCCCACACACCCTCATCGACAGCAGCTGTCCCTGACCGAGCATCATGTGCGTGCCACTAGTTAACTTCATAGTCAGACAACAAGGAGGGATTATTTTCCTCTTTTGTTTTTGTTTGTTTGATCGGGGTACTCGGGGATTGAACCTATGGGCCTCAAACATGCTAGCCCAGTATTCTACCACTGAGCCACTTTTAACTTTTTGAGACAAGTTCGAAGTTGATTAGCTTGGCCTTGAACTTATCCTATAATTCAGAAAAACCTTGAATTTGGGTTCCTCCTGCCTCAGCCTTCTGAGTAGCTAGTATTAAAGGCTTGAGCCACCAGGCCTAGCTGATTAGCCCAATTTTAGAGCTAAAGCAAGTAAAGTTCAAAAAGGTTACAAAAGAATCAGGATTTTAGATCTCAGAGGACTTAGAATAAAGTTCATTTTTATCATTAGTAGGTGGACTTCCAGAATCTATGTTAAAAATAAATTTTAAAAAGTGCAGATTAGTGTCTGATCTATAACTGGCATCTCAGCAGCAACTCAAGATTATTCTGTGACTTGGGAAGACTCATGTGGGAACCCACACAGCAGCAAGCTATTGTGCTAGAGACTAAAAGCGCGCCAACACAAAATCCCTCTTACCTATTATTTTGTCATTCTCTAATCTTGATTTCATGATGATGTCAATCAAAATTCTCTGTTAAATGGAGCCTCAGCGTTCCCTGCAACGTGAAATCTTCTGGAGAATCTCAGCATTTCAGAATTGGTGATACTTTATTGGTCACTGTTCTGGTGAGCTTTCTATTGCTGTGATAAAAACAGTGAACAAAACCAACTTGGGGAGGAAAGGGTTTATTTCATCTTATTCTTCCAGTTCATCATGAGGGGAACCAGGGCAGGAACCTGGAGCACAGATCATAGACGTTGCTTACTGGCCTGCTCCTCTGGCCGGTGTGCAGCCTGCTTGCTTATTTAACACAGAACACCCTGCCCAGGGTTGGCACTGCCCACAATGGGCTTGGTCCTTCTACATCACTCAACAATCAACAAAATACCTCACAGACATGACCACAGGCCGGTCCAATGGAGGCAATTCTTCAGTTGAGGATTTCTCCACCCAGGTATGTCAAGTTAATAACTGAAGCTACCCAGCACAGTCATCTTGGAGACCAGTTTTCTTTCTCTGATGAGACAGCTTGGTTTTCTGTGCTAGTTATGGGTACTTTCAGGGGGAACTGAGATACATACAAAATGAGATTAAACACTTTGTGGTAAACTGTTAGAAAACAAGAAACTTGCCATGCTAGTGTTTGACTATGTGGAGAACAAATCAGATGTATCGCCTGCCTGAATACTAACCATCTAATTATGTAACACAACTGCAATACCACAAAGTTGTTCAGAATAAACTTTTTAAAAAGGATTTATCTTTTAAATTATATGTATGTGTTCAAAGAATCCTCTCTGGCTATGCTTAGATTTGCTGGTCATTAATATTTCCTGCAGTTACATTGTCATATATTCCTTTTTCCTGAACCATATTTGAAGAGTACTTTCTTGACATCTGATCCTTTTATCTATAAATATTTCAGAGCTTATTTCTAAAGAACAGAGCATTCATGGCAAGGAAATATTTTTTCAGTCAAAATACAAAGTTCATATATAAACAACCAGAATAAATTAAAAATGGTAACTATAAATGCTTTGCCTTATTCTTCCTGAGAGAAAATATCTGGCCTGTTTTTGTTAGTGTGATATTCTAGGCTCACCGTAGTTCCTGGCACACAGTAGATAGCCACAGAAAACATACCAACTTCATAATGTGATACTATGTGCTATATTGACCACCTTTCTAAACATAGTTTTCCTAAAATATGGCAAAAGCCATAACAGTAAGAGATTCAGTCATTTATTTATTACCTATAATTGTAATTAACATAGCACAAAAGAGTGAAATGCTTCAGGTGCGAAGGATCTGGGGAAATTACTTTTAAAGGTTGTGTGTGTGTGTGTGTGTGTGTGTGTGTGTGTGTGTGTATACATATGAGTGCAGGCATCTATAGAGTTCAGAAGAAGGTGTCAGGGCCCCTGGATCTGGAATTATCAATGGTAGTGAGCAGCCTGACTTGGGTGCTGGGAACCAAACTCTGGTTCTCTGCAAAAGCAGTATGACTTCTTAAGAGCTGAGCCGTCTCTCCAGACCTCCTGGGAAGTTACTTTAAAAAAAAAATTTTTTTTATTGAATTTTTGTGTACTTCATACAGAACATTTCAACCAATCTTAATCATCTTTATACCCACTTTGAGACTAAACCAGTCGAAGTCAGTGTGACTCTCTTGGTCTTCCTCAAGGCTACCACATGGCTGCGTTCTTTCTTACAGGTAGCGGTTTCTGACATACTCTCGGTACACTGCAGTGTCCTCTTTTCCTAGGGGCTGCATGATACCTTGGCTGGCCTGGATGTGGGCTTGGAAGATCTCTGTAGATTTTCTGTCCACTCTCGGGGGCTGAACTTCATAGATGTTGTCTTGCGAGAAGGCAGAAATGGGAGTTCTGTAAGAGATGAGAGAAGACTGCATTAAAGGAAACAAAGTAAGGACTAGAAGGGACTGTGGTCGCAAAGCATCTGAGAGCCACTCATCTTGAATAGGTGGCTTACTCATCAAGGACAGCCTCTGCAGTCCCTACTGGCTGGCCTCTTCCCCAGCTTGAAGACTGCTGGGTACACAGCAATATCCAGGCGGGGCCTCCCAGTCCTGTTGGAATAATGGCTTTACAGCTGTGTGTCCACCTGGCTTCTACTGTTGGCAGCTTCAGATGGTAGCTGCACATACGTCTTGGTCGTTTTTCTTGTGGGCACTCAGTTTTTTTAAAAAAGATTAAGTAGGAGTCAATGAAGTTGGAAGCACTAATAATTCTGGCCAATGAGTTTATATCAATAAAGTATCTGTTTAGTAAGTGCAGTGCCTGGCACACTGTAAGTGCTTAGTAAATATGAACTATATATTTGATTACACGTCTGTAATTTCTTACTGGCAATTCTGAAATTCTAAAAGCTTTAACAATCAAAAGTTGCATTGCCCACAAAACCCAACCCAACTGAAACTCACAGATCCCACCTCCTTTCTCATGCCACTGCGTGTAAATGTTAGCATGCTACATACTGGACGTGGCCTCAGACCTCACTGGGGGTACCAGTATGAGGTAAGTACATCATCTCGCTCTGCTCACACCTGCTTCTTAGTTCTGTAATGCATCTGGCCTTGGGTTTTTGGTGAGGAAATGTAGATCTGTAATAGACAGCCTCCTTCCTTTCTGAAGTGATCTAAAAAGCACCTAGGAATCTCTTCTCAAAAACACCCCTCTGTTTCCACCCACGCAGCCTACTATGGTACTTAAATTTTCTATCTGTCTCCTTGAAGGCCTTGTCAGAATGCAATGTGGTGTCTGAAACACCCTCAACTTAGAGCAATCTGAATACCCACTAGTTACTGCCTCCTTAGAAGGGGGCAGGCTTGCCCTCAGAGGATGAGTCAACTAAGAAATCAGATGATACAGAGGGTACGTTTGAGTGGTGGTGTGTATACGCTCACCTGTGTGAACCCAGACAGGTCAAGAAGCGGCCAGCAGTGGACGAGGGTGGAAAATTAAAGATACGGTGAAGGCTAAGGGCCGGTGACAACATACGTTCCCACCAGGCCAAGGTTCACCTCTCCAAGGTACTCAAGATATCAAAGAGAAAAATGCCTGGACAATCCATTCCACTGCACTGGCAACTCAGCCTTGCTCATGTGGAATTGCACCTTTGAGGAATCAGAAAGGCATCGTGACACTCAGCTGCTTGGTTAGCTGTGACTTTGGAGCTAGGGAGAGATTCTCTGTAGTCTGTACTGGTGACCTTAGAGCCAGATGGAACGTTAGCATTTGCTGGAAGCTAGGAGGTGCGGACGGAAAATGCATGAGAGGAAACAGAATCTGTGCAAGAACCTCCCAGGCCCCAAAGGCTCTATCTTCGTAGGATGCGCTATAATTAAAACAGGCTTTTCTTATTCTTCTAGAAAGTCATCAAGGTAGGGCCTAGGGCAACGTTCATCAGTTAACAGTGCTAGCCTTGCAAGCAAGAAGACCACAATTCAGATCCACAGAATGCATATTAAATGCTGGGTGGGGATGGACACCCATGATTCCCACCCTGGAAGGCAGACACAGATCCCTAGAGTAAGCTGCCAAACCAGACTAGCCATATCAGTGAGTTAGGTTTGATTGAAAGACCCTGTCTCAAAGAATTATGTGGAAGGGTGATCAAGGAAGATTCCCAACATCAACCCCAGGCTTCTAAACACACACACATGCACATGTGTGCTGACACACATTAAACATGCATACAGATAAAAACAAGAAAAAAAGGAAAAAAACTCATCAAAGTAGCTTGTTGAACTTTGCCTTTGTGTATAATGCAAACCATTCCAGGATGGCTGGAGACTACATTAGATTCGTTGACATAAAATAAAACTGTAGGTGGACTAGTCATTTTGGAAGCCAAGTTTGATTCGATTGTTTTCATCTCAGGGTAACATGTCCCGTCTTAAATATGGAACATAGATTATGAAGTACATGCAGAACTCTTGTTTAATTTCACATAATCTTGCACTGAATCCTTAAGTAAATGAAAAACAAGAGTGGAGTGATTTATTTAAGGTTCAACAAATACAAAGAAGGATGGGAGAGATGGCTCAGTCAGTATAAGTGCTTGCCACACAAGCATAATACCTTCTAACCCTGGAGACTGGGGCTAGGGATGGAGATAGGTAGATCCCTGGACCTAACTGCCAGTCAGTCTAATCAATTAGTGAGCCCCAGGGTCAGTGAGAGACCCTGTCTCAAAAAGTAAGATGGAGAGCTAGTGAGGACACCCAATACCAACCTTTCACCACCACACAATATGCACCTACAAACATGTACATACGAGAGAGAGAGAGAGAGAGAAAGGAAGGAAGGAAGGAAGGAAGGAAGGAAGGAAGGAAGGAAGGAAGAAAGAAAGAAAGAAAGAAAGAAAGAAAGAAAGAAAGAAAGAAAGAAAGAAAGAAAGAAAGAAAGAAAGAAAAGACAAAGGTAACAGACTCCTGAGATGGCTGAATGTCACCTATAGGCTAGCTGGCAGGACTCTGCTTACAATGCAGAAATGCAAAAGCAGTGTTGTTGCAATGTCTGGGCTAACACATTCTAATGGTGGATAGTTGAACTCTTCATAATTTTGCCCCAGAAAAATATAATATCTCTACAGCTAAGTTCATTCAAGATTAGATGCTAGAATTCTTTAATGGTTGGGAATATTCAGGGCCAAATCATTTTAACTAGACCGTTGAACAAAGTGGCTCCATGAGTTTTCAGAGATTACATCAAATCAGCAAGCACAGAAGTTCCTCACGAATACATTATCTATACACAATCTACACTGGTCTAGCACCTGCTTCTTCTCCAAGCTCTTTTACAGATATTATCTTACTCGATCCACTTTGGGGCACAGAGCACAAGGATTACACCCTCTATTTATTACTCAGATGGGGTGGTCTATTTTTAAAATTGGACTAATGGACTCTGCTCTGTCTTTGAAGCTCAGCCTTTGCATGGACCCATGTATATGAGATCTCTGGCAGGAATCATAGGAGACATCCAATTGTTGCTCCAAGATGGGAACTAAAACTTCATGTTTGCCTGAGGAAGAGAGAGTGCGTGCTAGGTCACTGGTTGTTACTGCCCCAATGCAGTAGGGCCAGGGCAATCACAAATCGGCCCATGCATCGGCCTTTTCCATCTGATGTTTTGGGTTTCTTATCAAGACATCAATTAGGAGTACTCATTCTACTTCTCATAACCTGCTTCACTGAAATAACTAACAGGAAATGATTACAAACACTGTAAATATGAGATGCGAAGCACTGGCCTGGAATAGTTTCAGAATGGCAGGTTGGCTTAGGACTCCAACATCATCTCACATTGTTTTGAAATAATCTACCCAGGCGTCAGGAAATGCACTAACTATGCCCCTTGTCTTTTTTATTCTACTGGATACAAACTCTGCACTGAATAATAAAATTGCAGTGTTAAAATATTTACTATTGGATTTGGGCCAGAAGGAAGCTCAAGACATATCAATACTGTTGGCCTAACAGGAAACAGAGCAAGAAGTGGATTCGAGAAGAACCTTTGTTTCAGCATGATCCGGCTGCAGAGAGCCCTGCATAGCAGTACCCAGGCCAGTGGCATCAACATCACCTGGCACCCCACCGGAAGTGAAGATTCTCAGCCCCCACATCCAGACCTACGGAGTCAGAATATCTAAGGGCGAGGTTGAGCAAAAGTGTCTTAGTGAACCTTCCAGATGATTCTAACACCTGATAAAGCTTGAGAACCTCTGATGTACCACAGTCACTTGATTTTGTGAGTGAGGTAAAATGCAAATAACCCCTTATATAATTATTTTTACAGTGCTAGGGGATCAAACCGAAGCCTTGGATGTGCTAAGTAAGCATTCTACCTCTGAGTCACACCCACATTACTTAAAACAAAAAAAGTTTTTTTGAGACAGGGTCTTACTATATAGCCCAGGCTAGCCCCAAACTCACGATCCTACCACCTCGTCTCCCGAGTGCTGGGGTTACAGGTATGAAGCCTGGCTCCAGCCCTTGGTTTCTCGAGACAAGGTTTCACTATGAAGCTTAGACTGGTTTTGAATTCCTGATCCTCCTGTCTCTGCCTCCCAAGTGTTAGAGGCATTGAACATTTTAAAGCATAAACTTAAAAAAAAAAAAAAAAAAGACATAGTACCACTAACCCTACATTTGGGGGTACAATTTAACATTTAATTATAAAAACTGAGCAGAAATATTAGATTCACCTCCCATTTGCTAACGAGGAGAAATTAAAAAAATTTTTTTTTCTATTGACTTTATTTCCTTATTGACTTACATATTTCTGAAGTAGGAAAGAAATCCAATAATATCCAAGCTCTGGTAAGGTGGGAGTAAAGCTAGTAGTACTACAACACTGCACAGAACAGCCCTTTATCAAATTAGATGGCGTATGTTTCTGGATGAAAAAACCTAGCATTTAAACACTAAATGCGGTAGAAATTGAGTACTCGTTCCAGTGAAGAGACTCAGCTTGTTATTATTCATGGAAAGAAAAAAATTCACATTTGTCTTCTGGTCATGAACAGAGGGAATGTATTTTTAAGCTTCTCACAGCCCCCAAAGGGATAAGACCTATGGCCCCCATTCAAATGCCAGCATTATTTCTGGAGATAAGATATTATAATTACATAGCAGGCTCGTTTCTTTTTATCTATAAAACCTAGTTCCCTTTTGACAGAGTTCCGCATTTCCCCTCAAGGAATGCTGTAGTCTTATTTAGAATAGTCTACTTGCCAGTTCATTTACGGGCTGCTTAACACACAGGGTCAGTGCGGCAAACAAGGGGTGAGCACTGAAGACACTGCCTTAGCCGCAACTCCCACTCACACGAGAGAACGCCCCAGGCAGAAATTCACTAGACACACCAGACGTTTTTAAAGAAAATCCTCACTGCTGCCCTTCAAGGCCCTTTGTTCAACATAGCTACTTTTAATATGACCATTTCTGATAATAACTGTATCTTATACTTGAATATACACATAGAACTAATGTTTGAGTCTCTTCATAGTTTAATTATTTTTTCGGACTTGTACATATTGTGTAACCAATAAATGCATGCTGGCTTGACAAGAAAATCTTTCCTTGGAGAGACAGATAATTTCAGAATTTAGTGAAGTCATGAGGATTTATGGTTATTGACTGAAATACAAAAAATATTTATGTAATTTTAATAACTGTCCATATGATTCTTTTCCTGTTTATATACTAAAACCGTTCTATGTTCATCATTTTGGCATACATCAAATCTCATTTAGCATTTTGAGAAAAATGTGGCAGTAGTTTGAATCACAAGATTTCTTTTCCTTCTCAGTGTTCTTTTCGTTGCTACCAAAAATTTCAATTTTTTTTTCCCCACAAGGTTGTTATTTCTTATCATCAAATGTTTCTTTGTTGGTCACAACTGAGTCATAGGATCAAGAGAATATTATGCTGAAGATAACCTTTTGAAGATTCTAGCCTTCATCAGTTGCTCAGTGATATTAGCCTTCAATTTGTGGATACTGTTCTTGCATTTTCCATCGATGACCATTGGTTCTCTTAGTAGACTGCCTGTATTTTTCCAAAAAGGCACCCACATATTGAAGCCTAATCTTGCATCTACAAGATGATACAATGAAAATGTGTTTGCTTCTTCTAAAAAAAAAAAACAATGTATTTCTGCATTCGATTCCCATCTGAGGACCAGTATACAGACACTCAGGTCTAAAATGCAGTTCTCAAAGTACCTTTCTCCAATATGGTAGCCATTAGCCATGTGTGGATATTTAAGTTTATACCTAAATTAATTTAAATTAACTGTATTTTAAAAATAGTTTTTCAGTAGTACAGGCCACATGTCAAGTGCCTGACAGTGACCTTTGGCTGGCTACTGTGTTGGACTGTGCAGATGTGGCTACGGTGTGGGACTGTGCAGATGTGGCTGCGGTGTGGGACTGTGCAGATGTGGCTACGGTGTGGCACTGTGCAGACGTGGGCTTTGCCACCATCAGTGCTGTTCTAAAATGTCTTTTATTAAAGACATTATCCTATTACTCCTACAATACATCTCTGTGCAGCATTTATCAGTAATCCTTTAACTACAGGGCTCATAGATACCTCAGCTCTTGTCCGGTTACTCAGTGGTACAGTTCATACGGTTCAAATAACCATATGCTTTATTCTTTTGGTCATGATGATGAAATAATTCCTTTTTATTTTTCTAAAGTGATCTGATTAAAAATCATTACAAACTCATGGCTTTAAACACACTAGCTGAATTTTGTTATACTGCAATTGTTATTCCTGCTGAGGTTCAAAGTGTCTTATCTTGGGTCCTCTTGACAAGACCCTTGTAATCTTTGAAAGCTTTCTTAGTATCTGGATTGACAAAAAGTTCCAGTTTTATTTTGTACATTTCCCAACACAGGCCCAGAATCAGCAATTTTCTCCCAGAAGCTGTGGTGGGAAATGAACATTTTAAGACTACAATGTAGAAGTATGAATTCTCATTGTTACTGGGCCACTGTAAAGGTGTATATGTGTGTGTGTGTGTGTGTGTGTGTGTGTGTGTGTGTGTGTGTGTGTTTCATGCCAGGGAGAATCTTGTTTCTCTAGAAACAAAGAGGATGACAGAGTTGAAACAGCTCATTATTTATTAGCTTAACTCATATTAACATACAACAGCTTCAGAATAACAATACAAATATTACCAGCATCAGTGTGATCCCCGAAAGCACACTGGGACATATGTACTTTCCCTGTTGTCTTAGTATTTTCAGAGCTATTATATATAATAATAATATACACTATTTGAGTATACAGCTATAACAGCTTATCCTCTACTTTTTAATCTTTATTTTGCATTTATGGACAACTATAAGTTACTCTTCAACTGAACTTTATATCAATGTCAGGGCCAATCAGCTTTCTGTCACTGTGACAAAATACTTGAGATAATCAGCTTACAATGAGAGAAAAGATTTACTATGGTTCATAAATTTGGAGGTTTCAGTCCATGCTGTGTTGGACCATTGCTTTTGGGTCTGTGACGAGGCAGTACATCAGGACCAGAGTGCATGGTGGAGGAAGTGGGAAGTGGAGAGCGGAAGAGGAGGGCAAGAGTCTCAAAATCCCCTTCACAGGGAATATTCCATTGTCTTTTAGTCGTGCTGCCAGCTGGGGACCTCATGGGCCTTTGGCGGGGTTCATACCAAACCACAGCAGTGTCTCACATCATTTCATAAAGCTCATTTTCCACTCCATTCCCAACACTCCCTGAGCTCTTAATGGCAACAAAACCATCCTATTTCTTATACTTAAAAGCTTTGGAAATAATATCCTCAGCTCACATGTTCTTTCCTTTACAGTTCAAAATACATTACTCATTTTTTTTTTCTTTCTGGCCTGATGTGTTATTTATCCTTAACACATAGTCCAATGTAGGAATGACTTTTATTAATGGGCATAATCTGGACTAACGACTTTTAATTAACCCCAGCAAAACCATGGACTCTTTGGTTTGATGACTGATGTCTCCTTGGCAACCTCAGTTTGATAGGCCACCCAAAAAGATAATGAATGAATGTGGGGATGCTTGAGAATTAACGTATCAAACCTCAGAAAGACGAAGGAGCCTCACCTCCACTGAAGGAGGAGGAGGCTGGGAAGGACTCTTGGCCTTAGATGAATGTGAACTAGGATGAAAAGACAGATGGTTGGTGAAGGTTTGTACTTTCCCAATTAAGCTGCAGCAACAATTTTGAATAAGTTATGGGTGTGGCCTGATGGGAAGGTAGGGGGACCTGCAGGGGAGAGAACTGCATGAGGACTGACTGGATGGCTGGCCAGACACACTGTGGGAGAAACAGGGTTCCCTCAGCACAGTGCGGGGCACAGCTCTAGCTGCACAGGCTGAGGGGCTAAGGGGACAAGACATCCATCAGCACAGTTCTGGGATACAGATAGTTCTAATAGACAGTTAGTTTGGTTCTAACAGATAGCTAGGAGAACTAATGTCCTCCTAGTCTGGGCCCACTCTTGAAAACAATTTGAGTCAGCCTATTTGTTCAGGTGATTATGATGTTGGTGTAGTAATACATGCCACAATCTAACATTCTTTCCTTTAGTCTTTATGTCCAGACGTCTAAAGGATATTTCTTGATGGTTTAGCTAATTTATCCTACATCCTGACATTTGTCATTTGGGGTCTGTACGCTCAGATGTACGGTATAATCTTCTAAGATGTACTTTTAAGAGGTACAACATTTTGGGGGCAGAGAGATGGCTCAGCAGTTAAGAGCATTGGTTGTTCTTGCAGAAGACCTGGGTTCGATGGCCAGCACCCACCTGGTGGCTAACAACTCTTGGTAACTCCAATTCTAGGGAAATCTGACACCCTCTTCGGACTTCTGTGGGCATTGCACAACATGGGTACACTTAGATACATGCAGGCAATACAAAAATACACATAAAAATGATAAAATATTTTTTTAAAAAAGAAGTTCTACATTTCATGGACTAGGGAGATGACTCAAAATGGTTAAGAGCATTGGCTGTTCTTGTAAAGGACCTGAGTTCAGTTCCCAGCACCCACATGGCAGCTAACAACATTCTGTAACTACAGTTTCAGGGGATCTGACTCCCTCTTCTGATTCCTCAGGCATTGTATAACACAGGTGCACTTACATACATGTAAGCAATACACTCACATGCATAAAATAAAAATAACAAAATATTTTTTAAGAAAGAAGTTCTACATTCTAGAAAAGCCTTTTCTTTTTGCATTACTATTTAAAGTATTTTTTTAATGTTGACTTGCTTCGCTTTTTAAAGATACCTGTTATCCACGTTAAGTCTTTGCCTATTGTTAGACACCTCCTAAGTCCTCTTTATGTCTTCCTGCTTTCTGAATTTTAAAGTTGTATATTTTAGTTCATTTTGAAATAGCAAAGAATAACAAGTCTCTTTGGTCTCTTTTATGGAGTCATCTGTCTGGCATGCCTTTGGCTATGCTCCTTTGCTGTATCCTGCAGTTCCATAACTTTCTATAGGACTGGTCTCTGGTACTCTCTGTCACTGCAAGTTTCTCTGAGCCTTCAGGATCTGACTCAGGAGAATGGCCCTGGCATTGCAGGACTCCCGGAAGCTGTTTCCCAGGTGTCAACACCGCAGCAGCTTGCCTTCCCAGCCTCCTTGGCGGTCCCACTTCCCGCTCCAATCCGACTTTTCAAATTCCTGCATCTCTTTTTTGGTTGTTTTTGCTTTTGGTGGCAGAGTCTCATATAACCCAGGCTTGCATTAAATGTCCTAAGTGGCTGAGGCTAGACTTGAAATTGCTATGCAGCCAAGACTGGCCTTCAGCTCTCGATCCTCCTCCTCCATGTACCAAATGCCTAGCTATGGCCTTGGGCCTCCGGGCCCAGCTCTGTCATCTTTCCTATCAACGTCTTGCTCAATTTTGACTCAACAGCAATTTTCCTCAGATCCATCGTCTGTCTAGGAAGGGAGCTTTGGTGATTTGGTTTCAAAGGTTTAAATGGCCCAGTCAGCCTCACTTACTTTCAGAACTCAATAAAAACAGCTGGCACACACCTGGTACTGAAGTGAGCGAGATCTTCCTGGTGTCAGCTGCCACACTCACGTTCGCTGCTTGGTTTCCAGGGAGTACTTGTGATTCCCGGGCCTGCCTTCTCCAGCCTCGTCAGACAGCTGCTGCTCCGTCCTTGCCCCTTCTCTTTGTACAGACGCTGCTGTCAGGCTGTTGGTGTGACTCCTCCCACCTACCTCAATTCTGACATGTCTAAGAATGCTTGTCATGCAGTTTTGAGGTGAGTGTTGTCTATGAGTGTTATCATTTGAATACTCAACGTCCCCTGAAGGCTCACCTGTTAAAGGCTGAGCTGCCAGCTGATGGGCTTTGGGGAGGTGACTGGATCATGAGGTTTCAGACGTAATCAATGACACATCTACTAATTAATGAGTTCCTAATTTGATGGCAGTATTGGGAAGAGGTGGAATATAGATGATGAAGTCTGTTTGGAGGAAACAGACCACTGGGGCTGTGCATTGGAGGGGCGGATTTTCCCTAGCCCCTGCCTATCTCTCTCTTTCTGCTTTCTGGTTCCTCTGGGTGAATAACTTTCTTCCTTTCCACCATGAGGTTCTGCCTTGTCACAGTCCAGAAACAAGAGAACCAGCCAAGCATGGCCTGAATTTGAAAACTATCACCTTTAATACCTTAAATACCTTTCTTCAGGTGTTAGTCACAGTAGTGAAAAGCTGACAGACACAACTGAGGTTCAGATTTGCCAACTAAATGCTTTGGTTTTTGTGTGAAGATTCAAAGAGGAGAAAAAAAAAATAATGTGGTATTTGGTGCAGTCAGACAGCTCAGGGGGTGAAGGTGCTTGCTGCCAAGCCTGAGGACCTGAGTTCAATCCCTGGAACCCACCTGACAAAGGAGAGACTGGACTCCTGAAAGATGCCCTTTGACATCTAGCACGTAGTGGCTGTACATACACACACACACACACACACAATCTGACTGTATGGAAAATCCCTGTTGTATTCTTCCCAGAACCCACCAGACATTTTCCTTAAGTGCTATTTTTCACATGTTCCCCGAACTTCCACTAAACTAAAGCCCTGCTGCCTACATGGCTCCACCTGCCTTGCTGGTGGCCGGCACTGCCACACCATCTCGCCTCATCCAGCCGGACGCCCACTCCTCTGGGTGGCCTCAGGAATGGCGGCCCGCCCCAGATGTCCAGATGGGGTAGCCCTTATCTCCCTTCCCAAGAGTGTCTCCCTTCGCCACCGTGGTATCTGGGAACAGGCTCTCTTTTTGTTTATGGGTCACTAGGTTACAAGACGTGGGCTGCACATGCCCAGAGACCTTGGACTTTTAAGTTCCGTAATGAGAAGTGTAGGTAGCTGAGTGACAAGAGGGACAGACTGTGTCACATAGCACAGAGTCCTCAATGTCTACTTGAGTTCTCCTTCCAGTGACAGACTGAAAAGCAGAAACAAAACTTCAACCAAGCAAAAACAAAAACAACAAATTACCTCAGATTTCCTTACAATTTGGTTCTTGGTTTTATCTACCTGAGCACTCACACAGTGCTTTGATCTGTACCTGGGTCACGTGGGTAGAAGGCTGCATCTATTTTGTAGACTGTGGCAAAGGCGATATATTTTTTTGGCTAATGCAGTCGTGAGTTTCTGAACAGTGCTGGTTTGGGAAGGCTGGGACAGCTTTCTGGTGAGGGCAGAGGCAGCAGTTCCTTGCTGGCTTGCCAGATAGTCTGAGGAAGCTCCTGGAAGCTTGGTCTACAGTCTGCTTCTCCTGTCCAACCCCCGGCCCCCGCCCCATGATTCTGAAAGCCACCTGAATCTCTGGAATAAACTGAGTTCCCTTTACTCTGCCCAGAGTGCACTAAGCTTTCTGCAGTTGACCTCTGCCCATCACAGCTCTCCAGTAGCTCTTACCAGCGGCAGCAGGTTCCAGGTCTTAGGTAATGCCCAGCCCTGGATGATCCTGGCTTTCAGCAATTAGTCAAGTGTTTGTTCCCCAAGGAGACTGAGGAGACAGTCCACTCCACACATACACGTGAATGGCAGCGACAGTACTTCCTATGTTCAAGTCATGGTCACTGGTATTTTATAATTCTCCTTGAGAGCTATAAAATAAAAATGTCGTTTGTATTATTTTACAGAACTTTTGGTGTTCAGAGAAATGAGGCATGATGATTTTCTGACCTGAATCAGGTAAAATGCTTCCAATTTAGGATACAATTTGTGAACAGTATGGTTTCTCTCTCATTAGCAGATCATATTATCTACCTTAGTATAAAAATGAACATAGCTTTTCTGTTTCAGACATGCTTATTATTACAAACACTGGTGGAGTAGGCAGTGATATTTGGCCGGGTTATTTTGTAGGTTCTAACTTGCACATTCAACTGTCGTTTAATGAGAAATTGCGTGGCTTTGAGCCCTGCAGGCAACAGGGATTGCTTATCTTGCACAGCACTGAGCCTATTCAGGGGGGACATTTCTGCCAATAAAGGACAGGTGGTATCAAGCACATGGCAGCTGTTTGCAAAGGGCAAAGAATGTGACTGCTCCTCCCACAGCCACGCGTGCTCCTACCATGAGCAGGACAGGGTCCCTTCCAAGGCACCAGTCACCCCTGAGGCACAGACCTTTAGGAGCTGTGTCCCTTCTGTCCTCAGATTTCCTGGAAAGCAGCAGGCTTGGCCTGTTACTCCTAGAAACAAACCAGTGAGTTGCAGAAATGCCATGTGTCCTGTCTTTCACACGCAGGTGACGGCACCCTCCTCAGACTCTTAATGCCACGTCGGACAGGCCTATCTTCTCCTGTTTTTAATGTATCAGTAAGTCTCTCATGTCATATAATCACATCTTAATGAGCTACATTTTTTTCTAATAAAATTATTTTAGATGATCTTAGGGTTAAAGAATTACTGTATAGCATCTGGAGTGTCCAAATACCCTATGCCCAATTTCCTGCAGCTTTCGGTAGCATCACACATTTATTTTGCAATTAACAGACAGATATTGATTGATACATTATTGTTAGCTAAAGTCAATTCTTCTTTCTCACCTAATGTCCTCCTTTTATCAGGACAATGTTTAGGAAACTTTTAATCATCATTTAATCATCAGGTCTCAGGCTTTTCCTGGCAGCAGCCGTTTCTCAGACTTTTTGAGACAGGGTCTCACTATGTAGTCTTGGCTGGCCCGAATCTTGCTATGTAGACTATGTAGACCAGGCTGGCCTCAAACTCACCCACAGAGATTCACTTGCTTCTGTCTGGCAGTAGCCGGGATTAAAGCATGTGCCACCACATCCAGCTTTTACTCCCTTTTGATGGGCTTAACCTAAAGTTAGTGAAGGTTTCTCACTTCACTAGTATGAATCCGGCAACTGAAGGAAGGTATCAGCAGACCATAAGTATTCAAGGCAGCACCTCACTGCCTTACTTGCCAGGTCCACTCCTGTGG
The DNA here is from genome assembly GCA_035773235.1 of Eospalax fontanierii. NCBI lineage: Eukaryota > Metazoa > Chordata > Mammalia > Rodentia > Spalacidae > Eospalax > Eospalax fontanierii. Next base: position 49,505,697 of record CM069545.1, read on the forward strand.
ATCCCCCGTGTTACTGTCTGTGATGGAGCTCTGGGTACTCTACCTACTGCCTATTCAGAGAGTTGCTGAGGAAATCCTGGGACAGCTCCAATGGGGCATCAGTTCCCAACCTGGCTGACTACAACATTCAAATGGAGACTTTTAGAAAGAATATATTTTTCAGGCCTTAGCCCAGATGTACTGGCTCATAATCGCTGGCCAGAGGGCCTTGAACTTCATATTTCATATATCACTTAAAATAAGAACCTAATTGTGAAAAGAGCAGCAACAAGTATGGCTGTGCAAGTATTCCATGGTAGGATGAGTCTTTTGGGTACGTACCCCGCAGTGGTATAACTGGATCATATGCTAGATTCATTCTTAGTTTTTAAGAGTTCTCTGTACTGATTTCCAGTGGCTGTAAGGGTCTGCAATCCCACCAGCAGTGAATGAGGTCCCCTTTCCCAGCACCCTCACCAGCATATGGTGTCATTTGTTCTCTTGATCTTAGGCATTCTAACTGGGGTGAGATGAAATCTTAGTTTTGATTTGCATTTCCCTAATGACTAAGGACGCTGAACACATTTTAAGGTGCTTCTTAGCCATTGTTGTTTCTTCTTTTCATCCCCCTCTATTCATCCCCCATCTTTCAACTGGGTCATTTGTCTTCTTGATTGCTGCTCTTTTCACAATAGGTAAAAAATGGAAACAACCTAAATGTGCCTCAACTGAGGAATCGATAATGAAAGTGTGGTACATTTACACACTGGAGTTCTACTCAGCAGTAAAGAAAAACAACATCATGAAATCTGCAGGTAAATGGACAGAACTAGAAACTGTTTTGCTAAGTGAAGTAACAAAGACTCAGAAACATGTTCTCTCTCATTGTGGATCTTAGCTCCAAGTCCTTAGAATATGAGTATATATTTTGGTGTAACTATAGGAGCCAGGAAAATGGCAAGAAACCATGGGGATAAAGAGGAAGAAGCAGCTCAAGAGAGGGAGACGGAAGGAGAGAGGTGTTACAAAGGAGAAAATGGGAAAAGGGCGGGGATACTGTACCTGGGGAGGGTTACACAGGGGAGTGAGGGGAGATAAAGCTTAGATGGCGTGAAAAACCAGAGGGAACTGTGTTCACTTAAAGTCCTACTGAAAAACACACATATTATATACATATGTATATGTGTGTGTGTGTGTGTATACACACAGAATATTTATGAGTGCATGTGCATAGCAGAAGGATATATAACAACAACAAAAATAAACAAACAAAAAAACCCCACAATGCCAGGCAGGAGAAGCCTCCCTTCGAGTTGCTGGTCAGGGTAGCCTAAGAGACTCCCAAAGTAACACAAGCTATTGCCACAGTCCTTGATTGCCTCCCAGAACTTGAAGGTAAGAACCTACTGTTGAGGACATGTCATTTTTTGGACAGGACTTGTGTAATCAAGCTGGAACTAACCTGGAAGCCTCCTCCCTGAACACTAGCTCTCATGATATCAGAGATACTACACAAGCTGCCAAGGGAGAAAACCAACCAATTGTCCTACTCAGCTGTAAAGCCTAATAAACAACAATGACTGTTATTGGTACAGTAGTAGCACTTTTATATTGGAGCTAATCAACAACCGTCTGATTCAGAATTAAGTCCCGCTCAGGGACTCATGTGTGGTACTGTAAAGACACCCAAATACACATGGCTGGAACATCATAGATATTACAGAAAAACCTACTTTTGCTGCATCTCTAGGCCAATGTAATTTCCCACTTTATTCTAAATATGCTCCCTCATATTTACAGACAAGTATACCTTTCATCCCTCATCAAAGAAGCTTCTTTTTGCCATAGATGGAGACTTGTCAAACCCAGAAAATAAGTATCTATGAGACAACCCTAAGTGGCACATCTTCAATGCAACCTCTATATATAGGATGAATGCATCCCTCACTTCTCACCAAAGAAATTTCCTTATGCAGTAGGCAATGATTAACCCAGAAACTCACAACTGACCAATGTGCAGACAACAAGAGGCTAGAGTGCTTATCCCCTGAATAGGACACTTATTTCAAACCTCTGCATCCTAAGGCTCAGGGATCACTGTGGAAGAGGATGCAGAAAGATCATAAGAGCCAGAGGGGTACATAACCACAAGGTAGCAGTCTTCCAGACAAGTGGTCAGTTACTCATATGGACTCATAGCAATGGTGACAGCTTAGAAGTCCCGTGTCAGCTTAATCCAAACAAAATCCCAGCACAGACATGGGGAGGGTATACTCATAGATTGCGTCAGATGGGGTTGCTATGGGGATAGCTGTGGACAGAGAAGGGGTTCTGAATGCCATCAAGTTGTATGTATGCAAGTCACAAAAATTCATTAAAATTTAAAAAAAGGATGTTGATTGCTTTTAAATTGAGAAAATTATAAAGAAAACACTACCCACAAGCTGCTAGTATCATTAACATAAGTAAAAATACAAAAGTAGAAAATCTAGAGAATAACCCAAAGTCCAAAATGGAAACTGATGTCCCACTCCCTATGACCTATTTAACCATGTTCTGGGAACACTTGAATTATTCCTTTTTGTTGTTGTTGTTGTTTTTCTTTGTGTAACCTATCCTTCAATAAGCTTCCCCAAAATACTTCAATATAACCAAGAATTTGGAATCTAGGACTAGAGAAGAGATGAAATTTTTGTTCTGAGGAACAGAATGCTCCCTTACAGTGCTCAAATTGATTATAAAATTATAAAGTTATGTTCCTGTTCTTCCTTCCTCTCAAACCAATCTTAAAGCCATTCAGTAGGCAGACATCTGCATGGGGAGGCATGCTTTGACAGTCTGGGGTGCCCACACTACACTGCAGTACCTGAAGTGGGTGTCAAGCACAAGTAAAATGAGGAGAGCATCTCCAAGGTTGGCATCTCGGCAACGGGAGCCAGAGCCTGACTGGTGAATGGCGGTATCTGTACTGAGGTCAGGCAAGGATGGCTGTGGGGCGATGGGAGCTAATTACATATGGGGGACTAATCAACTAAACACAGTAAGGATAATGGGAGGCAAATTCTCACTGTTGGTGAAGGTGGTTAACTAGTATGGAGAAAGAAAGACAGAATAGACTTTGGACACTGTAATTAGAAGCATCAGTACAAACTTACAGATTTAAATACATCTCATCTGTATTTACAAAGACACTAGATATATGTTTATATTACCATAGACAGGTAGAGACTATGTCTACATTTGCACTTATCAGTGTGTGTGAATGTGTCTGTGCTCTTTGAGTGGGCCTGGGAGCGCTGACCCTGCTGTGGCAATAGGTACAGCTAGTGCCCAGATCTTGGCTTTAATGTCATTTTCCACTAAAAAGAATCAGGGATCCTTGGAGAAATGACTGATTTCAGGGCTAGGACAGACAAAGAACATGATGAGCCCAAAACATCTTGTGCCAGAAATCAGGAAAGTGCTTTAAGAATGATGAGGACACGTCCAAAGGACATGGGAGCAGGCTGAAGGGACTCTGAAATTGGAGACAATCTGAGTATCAAATAAATAATGTCTTATGTTGTATGTTCTCTACTAACAGTTGAGATTTTAAATCTCACTCAAAGGCCTATTTTTTAAAAGGCTTGGGTTGTCAACCTGGAGCTCTATTAGGAGGTAACAGAACCTTTAAGAGAGGTAAGCTCTCATAGAAGGATCTCAGGTGACTTGTACATATACCTTCAAAGGGGACTGCTGAGACCCATCCCTACCTTTCTTTTCAGTTCACACTGTAAGCAGATCTCCTCTCTCACAGTCCTGCTGCGAGGCTCCATCTCACTACAGGGCAATGGATTATGGATGGTAACCTCTTAAGACTATGAGCCAAAATAAATTTTTCTCTTTATAAGTTAATTGTCTCAGGTATTTTGCTATACTGATAGAAAGCTGGCTAACATTCTTGGATATAGGCTCAATCCTGGTACAAAGGGGGACGGATTCATGTTAGGGCATGAATAACAGAAGTGAGGACAATTTGAAGGCTAGCTACTACATCTGAATAAAATCAGGGCCATTTTACAAAATAACTGGACTGTATTCTTCAAAGTGTTATGGTCAGGACAATCAAGGAAGAGTGGTAAAGTGTTCTAGAACGAAGGAGGCTTAACAATTAAATGCAGTGTGAGGTTCTGGGCTGGACTCTCTTCTCGTCCAGGACATTACTGGGACAACTGGTGAAAACTTGAGTGGTTTTCTGAAGATTAAACAGGAATGATGTGTTTGGCGTTGATTTCCTCACTGTGCTGACTGTGTTGTGGTTTTGTAGAATATTCTTACTTGTAGGAAATAACCCACTATCGAACACTTAGGGTTCATATGAAAAACTCACCAAAGGGCTTTGAGGGAGAGAGAGAGAGGATATGAGGTCTACAGCTTATTCTCAAATGACTGGGGAAGGAGTCTCTGCTCTGTAACTGCAACTTTTAGATAGGTTTAAGATTATTTTCGAATTGAAACGGTGTATCATTCTAAACCCAAGATAAATTTTTAGTTGTCTAAGTTAAAAATATTAAATATAATTCTAAGAAAGTGGGAGACTGAGAGAAAGGAATAGTCAGACAGGCGAAACCACTATTTTTATGAGTCAGAAACGTGGTCTTTGGCAATTTTATATGACTCTTTAATTCAACGCATGAAAATTCCAACAAATTAATAACACCACATATGATGAAATTCTAGTCTTCAATAAAAATGCAAAACAATGCGCAGTGCCCTGTGGAAGTTCCTTCTGTAATTACTCATGGCTTATGCCTGGCCTCAGATTCCCCTCCATCAGTACCCAGAGATCTGCTCTCATAACGCCTCTTAGAAATGACCCGAGTTCACACTCCTCCCCAGCAGTCCTACTTCTCTGCCCCTCTTCAAGGCTGAGGTTTCTGAAAGGATGGCTTCTGCTTCCCACGGTTCCTATTCATTTCCCGTTCTCCCTAAATTCACTACAGGGCCCTTGCACAGACCACGCACAGAAGCCTGACAAGGTCACCAACCACCTTCTGCTGCTTAGCCCAGTACTCATCTTCAGTGTTCACGGCTGCTGCTTCCACCAGGGGCACGTTCTGGGGAGCCACATTCTGCCCAGGGCTCCTCTGTTTCCCCGCTGCTTATCGCCCATCCTCTGAAAGGCACCTTCGGTCAGCTTGGCCAGCATTTAGAAATGTTTTCAAGGCAGCATGCCACCCTCACAGTCCTCTAGCAGCTTCCCACGAGATGGGCTCACTGCCAAGCTCCCATGAGTGATCCTTTGCGACATGTCCATACCCAACCTTCCTCCGTCCCATGGCACTTCCTCTGTGGCTCACACCATCGCATTTGCTTCTCAGATGTACCAAGCTAGTTCCTGCCCAGTCTTTAGTTCTCTCCACACTGAACAATCCCTGGTCATCTCATGGCAGACACCTTTACGACTCAGATCTCAGGTTAGCTACTCTAAGACACCTGCCTTCAAAACCTAATCTTAAAATGGTCCAGAACCTTACTCACCTATTACTCTTTCCTATTTCCTTGCTTTGTGTTCCTCAAGGAATTGTCTTATATATTGTGGTTATTAGTTTAATGTCTGTCTGAACTTCCTTGAACAGAAGCACCCTGGAGAACGCTGACAGTTTTGAGCTTTACTGTCTCCCCAGTGACAGAACAGTGTCTGATACATTGTAAGTATTTAATAAATATCAACTGAATAAATGAATCACTCACTTTTATGCTTCAAGCTGTTAATGATTTCAGCTAGTAATAACTTGTGGCTGTGATAATGACCTTTATTCAAATCACTTTGCCCAACCTCCAACCCAATGAAGATACTGCACAATATTGCCGTAGCACGGCAGCCTGTGCTTGGGTATGCTGGGCAAAGAGCTCGACTCTCAATGATAGACCCTCTCATGTCACTGGGCAAAGAGCTCGACTCTCAATGATAGACCCTCTCATGTCACTGGGCAAAGAGCTCGACTCTCAATGATAGACCCTCTCATGTCACTGGGCAAAGAGCTCGACTCTCAATGATAGACCCTCTCATGTCACTGGGCAAAGAGCTCGACTCTCAATGATAGACCCTCTCATGTCACTGGGGATAGAGCTAAATGTTGAAAAGTTTTGCTCTTCAGGGACCATAAATCTTCATCCCTATATGTTCTACTTCCTGGTCCCCAAAGCGACTTAAAAAAATCCTGCTTTATCAGACAGTGATTCAAATGTTACCTGGGGGGATGATCACATGATTTCTAATCCTCTTCCCTGAGATAAGTGTTCCATGCTATCTCAACACTTCATATGACATGAAAAATTAACCAGCACTTCACAAGAGAAAGGGCTACAGAACTTGAGTACCTTGGTTTGAAAAAAATAAACCTTCCTGAGCAGCTAATCTGAGAACTCCAATATGAGTGTCCTTGGACATTCAGAGAATACGGTCTCATTGCTCATGGCTGTCTTTCTGCTCTCTGTAACAGCCTGCTTCTCTGCCCATGCTCTTTCTGATACTGGGGAAACTGGAACAATCACAGCCAGCCAGACCTACAAGCATCTTTCTTGAGACAAAGACTTATCTTTATCCAAACACATTTGTGGCCCCGTGTTTCCACTGCTGAATAAATTTTACATTTTAATAAGTTGAGAGAAAACTCACATGATGTAATGGTTCACTGATGAGCTTTGTGGCAGGGGCTCTCTGTTGAGGACATCAAACGATTTATTTTATGAGTATCCTACAAGTGGAAAGCCATTTTGGATTGTACTTTCCTCTGGGCTTTCACTGTGTGTGTAGTGCAGGAGGAGGAACATCTGCTGTTCAACAGACAGCATCTCACTGCCCATCTGTATCCGCTGCTGTGACTTGCATAAGAGAGTAAGCACTCAGTAAATGTGACTGAATGGAAGCGGGGAGGGGAACTCAGTGAGCCAACGAGCGAGTGCTGCAGAGCTAGAGCTCCAGCTGAGCCCCACTCCACAAAGGAACAGGGTGGAGAAAGACATGGGCTCAGTTCAGTAATGTCAAGCATGGGACCAGATTCCAGGACCCTGATTCACAGAATCACGCCGCCTCTCCTAACAGACAACTGGGCAAATGAATTACCTGTTAATTGGCCAAATATGAAGGATTTTTTTGTTTTGTGTTTAATATGTAACCAACTAAGGTAGCCTTGTTTATATTCATGTTTAAGCCAATCACAGTAAATCTGTGGCCCAGCAGTAACATGCTTAGGGGTTGGCATGAGACCCAATCCTGGCTATTGGGCATAAGAAGTGTGCTGTGCAGGCTCTGGGATGCCTTGTTCCTAAGGAAGGGACAGAAAAGCATTTCCCCCGCTTTAAGGATGAGGCTACACTAAGGATGAGACAGCAGAGATGTGGAAAGAATCCGGTACTTCAGGATCACAGGACGCTCCACTCCACAGCCTTTCAGGGAAGATAATATTTTATTGTTTGAACCAGCAGAGTTAGTACTCTGGAAACTGAAGCTGGAAATTGTCTAAAAGTTTCAGATAATGTTCTTTTTAAATATTATTTTATTTTTAGGGCAGGATAGATAGCTCAGCAGTTGGGAGCACTGGCTGCTCCTGCAAAGGATCCAGGTTTGGTTCCCAGGACCCACATGCGGACACCCTTTTCTCTTCTCTGCTGGCATTACCTGAACATGGCATACTTATATACACACAGGCGAAACACTCATACACATAAAACAAAAATACTCTGAAGAAAGAAAAAAAAGGTGTCAGAGTATGTGCCTGCATGTGGCTATGTAGACATGAGTGTAGGTACCTATGGAGGCCAGAAAGAGAGCACTGGACCTGCTGGAGCCGGAATTTCAGGTGGTTGTGAGCCACCTAATGTAGGTGCTGGGAACAGAATTCAGGGCCTCTAAAGACATAGTATGCAGCTCTTAACAGCTGAGCCATCTCTCTAGCCCCTAAATTATTGCTTAAGGCATTAAGGAAGCCAGTGTTCTCCTTATTTTTTTTTCCCAAAATTTATCTGAGGGGGCTGGAGAGAGAGCTCAGCAGTTGGGAGCATTCTCTGCACTTGCAAAGGACCTAAGTTCCGTTCCCAGCACCCACATCTGTTGGTCCACAACCACCTGTAACTTCAGCTCCAGGAGGATCTGATGCATCTGGTCTCTGGGCACCAGCACTCACGTGCATATCCACATAGAGATATATACACATAAACATAATTAAATAGGGACCAGGCTTGGTGGCACACACCAAGTGGTAGCACTTGGGGTGCAGAGGCAGGCAGATCATTGTGAGTTTGAGGTAAGCCTGGTCTACCTAGTGAGTTCCAGGCCAGCTGGGGCTACAGAGAGACCCTGTCTCAAAAACAAAAAGAAAAACAAAAAAAACAGTATTTATTTATTTATAAAATAAATCTTAAAAAACTTAAAAATCAATGTTTTTAAAAACACAAAATAAATGAATATTTCTATAATCAGTCAGGCTATCATTTTGTTAAAAGGAGTATTTTACTAGCCTTTCCAATAATTCGGATATTTTCAAAACCTGGCAAGGTTTTTAAAGGCTAGCTGAAATGTTTACTGAAATCATACCAACTCACAGGCTTATCTTAAAATCCATTGGTCTATCTTGAACCTGGAATGGGTTTTGTTTTTTTTTTAACCTACACATGATTTTTTAACAGCATGTATCAGTCACTTGAAAAAACCTGGTCCATAGATCTTTGAAGATCTTCCAAATGGTAACACTTTAATTATAACAATATTTTAAAAACTGCATTTGTTAAGATCACTTCTTTTTAAAAAATATATATATATATATTTAAATTTTACGTGCATGAGTGTATTGTCTGCATGTATGTAGGTGCACCTGTGTGGTGCAGTGGCCTTGGAGGTCAGAAGATGGCATCCCCTAGAAATGGAGTTACGGACAGTTAGCTGCCACATGAGTGCTAGGAATCAAATTCGGGTCCTCTGCAAAAGCAGCTGGAGCCATCTCTCCACCCTCTTGTTAAGATCACTTCTAATCTTATTAGAAAATTCTGTCAGTATTGCTCATGGTAGCAAATAAAAGTTTTCAAAATTTTGGATTTTCACTTGAAGATCTAACCCTATCATTTGTAACAAATACCATCAATTGTTTTCCTTAAAATGATAGCTTGCTTTGTTAACTTTTGAGAAAGTGTCTGCAAAATACCCAAGTCTGAAGAACCATGGTTTGTCTGTCAGTCATTATTTCAATTGATGCTCTGGGAAAGAAGTGGAGAGCTCAGCTCACAATTTACACAATCTCACAAATCCTTTTCCTCAAGACAACATCACACTATATGCAACCGAGGTACTTCATGTATATGCATTTTCCATTTGGCACAAACATGCTGCAAAAGATACGTTCAGCGGCCACTTAATACCTTTTAACGGCTTTATCAAAGACTTCCTTAAGCATCGTTGCCACCACCCCATTTTCTTTTTCATTCACCCTCTTCCCTCGCCCACCCCTGCCTTGGGTGTGTAACAGTGGAGGAAACGACAATCATCACCAGGCAGGGTTCTTGCTGCTGCCTTGACATCACAGACTCTCTGAGAAGGTCTTGGAACCCGCTGACCACATTTTGACGACTAATGTTTGTACTTTTCCCCCTCTTTTATTTTGTGACTTGCTGAAGCCGTTTGTATGCATCTATGGTACTCTGTGCTTCCTGTGGGCACTCCCTCACTTTTAGCTGCACTTAACAAAACACAGGCATACAGACTGAGTTCTATACACTTGGCAATAGAGACTGTGTTGAATTGAGTCTCTCAGAAATGAACTTGAGGTTCAATTTCATCACTCAAAACTTGTATAACTCTAAACGAACTACTACCCTTCTCTCTCTAAGCCTCCTTTTCTTATAAAATCGGGATTGGATCTGATGATCTCCAGCTCTCTCTCTCTCTCTCACACACACACACACACACACACACACACACACACACACACACACACTCACAGACAAGGACATTCTGAAGGCACCATCTCCGAGCTTTCCCTGCAAGTCTGGCTGCATCTTTGTAGCTCTATAAGTCATTCATTATACACAGGCTTTAGAAAGAAATCAGTTTATTGAAGAATTCCGATGATATCACAAGATTTCTCAATTCAAGTTTCCAGATGTAAAACAAAAACTAAACTAAAGGTTAAAGGTAATAACAGCATTAGAATAATACCTAGTTTATCAAAACTGCTCAAACCAAGTAAAAGTAAAATCTTTAGGCCAACAGTAATAACTGTGAACAGAAGATAGTATATAAAACTAAATTACTAGTCTGAGAAGATTCAAATATTATTTAGAGTTTCCAAAAAGATACCTAAAATTACATTTTTGCTCCTTTTTCTACCTACTAAACATTTTTCTGATGCTTCCAAGATTATTAGATCAATTTTCCTAGCTCTATTTTATTTGTACACATTAATTTTATTCAGTTAATTTACTTTCTATTTTCAAGCTATATAAAAAAAGGAACAAATAACTTAGCTATTTATCTCCTGAAATAATCCTAAAGTTTCATTTTCTAAGAAGAAACACACTGCTCTAAAGTACAATACCTAAAAGGTATTGATTTTATTTGGAAAGTAATTAAGTAATGAATTTCTATTGTAATTATAAAAAGTAAAACAATGTGGTTAGGAAAGTCAAGATGCTTTCCCTTCCTTTTTCCTTCTGGATAAGGATATGATACATTTTACTCAGACATTCTGGTATTTATTGCCATTTTAGTAACATCACACATATAGAATAAATATTGTGGATATAAACCAGCTCAGAAGAGTGCTGTAAGAGAATGCAAAGTATATTTGAGGGAGGATTAAGATCTAAATATTGCCACTCTGTCCAACTGAAACAAATTACAATATGCATTTTTTTAAATCAAAGGACTTGAGAATTAAAAGGAAAAATATAGCAGATCTTCAAAAAAGGTTCTATGTATTTAGAAACAATGGACAAGTGCAAATTGGGAAATTATAGTTGTATTTTAGGCATAATTGCTCAAAGAATTGTAAGAGCTCATTACAATAAAGAGAACTCTCTCATTAAGAGTTTCAACAACTGGTAACAGCAAGGAATAAAAAAAAATCAGAAAATTGCGGTTCACTTTATTCTGTTCTAATAATATAATGTATAAGTTAATAAGTATAGCAATAATTTATTTTAGAAAAATAATGAAATGCCTGCCAAAAACTCAGAGCTGCTACATCTAGAACAGAAAATAAAGCAAGTTAAAGCTTACAAGTAATTTGTCTTAGCATATGTCTCTGTTCGTTAATCTTGACATTTCTTCCTCACAGCTGATGAGTGTATAATGTTCCTTGAATGTCAAACATTATCTATATTTTAATTAATAAGTACCATGTAGTCAGGTATCACGCTAGGAATTGGGGTTATAAACACAGATGAACCCATTCTCAAATAAATTTACAGTCTTTCTGTATTAGTTTTAGAATCAACCTGTGATGTAGTAACACTAATTTATTAAATAAAATTCTTATAAAAATAAGAGGATTGTTAGAACCAAGTCTTTAATGAGGAAAAAAAATGAAACTGATTTACATGGTATTAATCCTCAAACTTCCTCATAAGAGTATTAGAATATGGAGAAGTAAAATTAAAATATTAAATGTAGGAAATACCTGTATGATAATAAAAGACAGTGGTGAATTTTAAACAGAATTAGGACTTAATGAGATTTGTATTTTATTTACTTATTTTTAAAATATATTTTATTTATTATTTTAATTTTATGTGTATGAGTGTATTGCTTGCAGTATGTAACTGAACCCATACTGTGCAATGCCCATGGAGGTCAGAAGAGGGCATCAGATCCCCTGGAACTGGAATTAAGGATAGTCGTTAGCTGCCATGTGGGTATTGGGAATCAAACCCCAGTCCTTTGAGAGAGCAGCCAGTGCTCTTAATTGCTGAGCCATTACTCCAGCCCCAGGGATTTGTATTTTTTAAAAATCATAAACAAAAGCTCTAAGGAATGATGTGTATGCGTCTATTGGCTGTACATATGTAAGAATGCCCATGTCATGCAATGCCCAAAGAAATCAGAAGAGGGTGTTGGATCCCCTGGAACTAGAGTTACAGATGGTTGTTAGCTGCCATGCAGGTGCTGGGAATTGAACCTAGATCCTCTACAAGAGCAGTCAGTGCTTTTAACCACTGAGCTATCTCTCCAGTCCCATTCATCCTTTTAAAAATTATTTTTATTTTATGTGTATGAATGTATTACCTACATGTAGGTAAGTGTACCCGTGTTGTGCAATGCCTGTGGAGGTCAGAAGAAGGAGTCAGATTCCCCTAGAACTGGAGTTATGGATGGCTGTTAGCCACCATGTGAGTGCTGGGGAACTGAACTCAGGTTTTAAATTTTTTTTTTTTTTTTTTGAGAGGTTCTCCACATAGTCCCATTTGGTCTGGAACTCACTATGTAGACCAGGCTGTCCTCAAAATCACAAAGATCCACCTGCCTCTACCTCCAGAATGCTGGGATTAAGGGCATGTGCCACCACACCCCAGGACATTCATCTCTACTGAACAAAGGGCATGGTTGTGGAAAGTCACAGTGACACAGCATCAGGCTCATTGGCCCCTCCATCCGCCCACAACCATCCCAACCATCTGTCATATACAAAACTGATGGTAATCTGACAAACTTACAAGAGTTTTAAAAAAGTTAAATCACTATAAATGTGGTTCTTATATACAAAGCTAAAAAAAATCAGCGATAAGCAGGACATGATAGCACATGCCTTTAATCCCAGCACTCCGGAAGTGAGGCAGGTGGATTGAGTTCAAGGCCAGCCTGGTCTACATAGGGAGTTCCAGGCCAGTTGGGGCTACAAGGAATCCCTGTATTAAAAGGACCAAAAAAAAAAAAAAAAAAAAAAAAAAATCAGCAATCCCCTCTACATGGTGTATCAGACACCGAATCTGTCCCCTCCCCTGCATTAACCCTACTTGTCTAGGAAAAGAGTGAGGCAGTGTTTTATGGGCTAAAAACACATTTCTAAAACCATAATAAATTCTTTGTCAGTAATTGAAGAATGTGTTCCCCTTTAATATGTCCACAGATTCCTAGAATAAGTCAAAACACATGTATCTCATGTATCTATTTAACTCTGTCACCTTTAGAGAAAATTAAGAAACTTAATTGTTCTTTAAATCAAAAAACTCCTAAATTACTGACTCTCTTTAATCTAAACCCAGACATCTCCTTAGGTGTCCTATTATTGTCTGAAGCTCACCACCTTGGCCTCAGCCTTACACTGTGCACTGGCCACCCTGACAACGCATGGCTTTATCTAGACAACCAGGCACACATCTGCAATTCTAGCTTCTGGGAGTCTGAGGCAATCACAACTGGAGGCCAACTTGGGTTATGAGAGTGAAATCCCTGTCTCAGAACCAAAACCAAACAACAATTCTATCCCCCTGCATGCTCCCGAAACCCAGATCATTATCAAGTTCTGCTAAACCTTACAGATCTTACCTGTACAAAAAAGTCACCCGCTCTCACGCCCTCTTCTCCCCCTTTCTTTTGGTGGTACTGAGGATTGAACCTACGGCCTAATGAATGCTAGGTCAGTGTTCTATCACTAACCTATACCCTTGGTCCTTTTTTTGCTTTTTATTCTGAAACAATCTCACCAAGTTACCCAACAGCCTTGACCTCACTCTGTAGTACAGGCAGGTCCTGAACTTGTGACTCTCTTGAGTCAGCCCCTCAAGTATCGAGAATTATAGGTCCATAGCATCAGGCTTGACCTCCTTTCTGTTTCTAGTGACGGAATATCCCACTGCACTACTTTTCTTATCCTGATGTATCCAATAGATACAATGTTTGCCTCCTGATTCAAATCTATTCTCCACAGTATTTCCAGAGTGACCTTTCTAAAATGCAAATATAACACTATCATCTTGTTTTTTTTTAAAGTTATTTTTAAAATTTTATATGTATGATTATTTTTGCCTGCATGCAGATAAGTGCAGACCCTGTGGAGGTCAGAAGAGGGTGTTGGATCCCCTGGAACTGGAGTTATAGATGGTTTTTAGCCACTGAACTGGAGTCCTCTGCAAGAGCACCTACTGCTGTTAACCACTAGCTATCACTCCAACCCCACCTATCTTCCTCTTGATTAGCACACAGCTTTGAGGCTAAGGGTCATGCCTTCTCACCCAGTATCTCTTCCTGAGTTTGGTCCCACCTGTTCTGAGGCACCTTACTGACTGTCTTCTTGTATTGGATGCACAGAATTACTTCGGATATGTTTTGCCTCCCAAGGGTTCATATGCTGGAGGCTGGATCTCTGGTGTGGTAGTACTGAGGTAGCAAACCCTTTAGAAGCAGGCCCAGGAGGAGGTAGTTAAGTGCTCAGGAGGAGTGAAGGCTTTTCTTGGTGAGTTTTAACAAAAAGCTTGAGGCTGGTCTGTCTTATCTCTTGGTTCGGGTCTCACCATGATGTCTGCTCGAGTCTTCAGAACTGTGAGCTAAACAATCCTCTTTTCTTTAGAAAGTTGTAGCCTCAGCTATTTTGTTAGAATAATTCAGAGCCACATGTCTCTAGAAGCAGTGTGCAGGTGAGAGGCAAGACCGCATATCTATGGTAGGAAGATATTTAAGATCTCATGCAAACCTGTGAAAGCCCCATAAACAGAATGCTCTGCATTCTTCAAAATACAACAGCCAATGCATTAAAATACAAAGTTATCAGTCACTTATGATACCGTGAAGGTTAGTAACAGGAGTACCTACAATTAACCTTATTATTCGTTGTATGCTAGAATCCCTTTAGGATAGGCTCTGAAGCTTGAACTAATCCATCTTGTTTCAGTAGATCTGTCCAAACAGCAGCAGGGTATTCACATGAAAAAGCACTCATTTTTCTCCCCTAGCCCTCCATTTTTTCACCTTATGGTATTTTCATTTTGACTTTAATCTCTTGTTTCCTGCTACCTACCTCTCTCACAAGCATATTCCAAGTCTCAACTCCCTGAAAATGTCAGGAGTGCATCTTCCAATGCATCTGTTTATTTTATCCACTGTGAATTTATTGCAATTTATTAAGTACTTAGATGGTAGAAACGGATGTAGTTCGCCTGGTGTGGGGGCTCATACCTGTGATTCCACCACTTGGGAGATTGAGATGGGGTGACTGCTCTGAGTCTGAGGCCAGCTTGGGTCATAACACTGAGTTCTAGGATAGCCTGGCTACAGAGTAAGATCCCGTCTCAAAAAAATTCCTAATAAACAAGGAAATGAGAAGGAGGGAGGGAGAGAGGGAGAGTGAGTGCAGAGAGGGGAAGACAGACAGACAGACCAATAGAGTGACTGACTCATGTGGCTTCAGAACAGATGCATTCATATAAATCCAAATTGTGACTTTTACCAAGTCAAAAATGCACTTTGCAGGGTAAACCAGTACATACCTGCAATGCATCTGCACAGAATCACATCTGTTCCGTCCTATATGCCATGTATTGATATTTTCTACTGTACTTCATTTCACTATTTGGAGATTTACTAAATTAATTTTATGATCGATTAATGAGTCAAGAGTTGCTGTCCAGAAATTACTTCCTGAGGTGACAGGAAAGGAGCATGAATTGTGGAACGTTACTGAAAATATTTCTGAATGCTAAACACAGGGGCAGGTGAGATGGCTCAGAGGTTAAAGGCACCTGTCACCAAGCCCAGTGACCTGGTTCAATCCCAGGACCCACATGGTGGAAGGAGAGAACTGACTCCTGCAAGTTGTCCTCTGACCCTCACACATGCTCTGTGGTTCTCTCTCTTTCTCTCTCTCTCTCTCTCTCTCTCGCTCTCTCACACACACACAGATAAATAAATAAAATATAATAACATATTTTTGATATACCTTCCCCAAGCTATTATCTACTTATTTTAGTAGAATATTTTATTTATTCCGTAAGAATTTCACACATGAATTTAATGCATTTCTATCATATTCACCCCTGTTCTTCCCCTCTTACTCCTTCCAGAATCCCCTTCACATGCTCGCCCAACTTCAGTGTCCCACCTTAAAAAAAAAAAAAAAAGTACAGAATGCAATTAGCGCTATCCATAAACAACCGGATGTGGGGTCACCCACTAGAGAGAGACCACACCCCTAAGGAAAACGGACTCTCCCTCCCCTAGTGAGAAATGAGGGCTTCTGAGCCCCTGCCCCATTCATGCTGGAAAATTGGATGGCTTGATCCTGTACAGGCAACTACAGCTGCTAGGAGCTCATGAGAACAGTCACGCCAAGTCCAGCAGACACTGCTCCACCCTGCGCTCGCCAGCCTCTGGCTCTTAGACTCTTTCTGTCTCCGCTTTCAAGATGTTCCTTGAGCCTCGTGGGGAGTGGGTGTGATACAAGTATTCCATTTATGGCTGAGCACTCCATAGATATTTGTTTTCTACACTCTGACCAGTTGTGAGTCTATTTAAGGGCTAAACTATACTGGAGAAGATGGAGATACAATGTTGTAATAACAGGAAGTGAAATTCCACTAAAAATAGAATTGAGATGAGTACAGAGGAGATAACGGAAGTAGAAAAAAGTTACCCTGGAAAATCAGAAAGGGTTAAGGACAAAACGGAAATGAAGCCAAGTCCAGAATGAAAGAAGAGGAGGCTACCCTGGTGGTTCAGGGGTAGAGATGAGTCCGGAACTGAGGAGGAGGCTACCCTGGTGGTTTATGGGACAGGACAGAGATGGCACCCTAGCTACTCAGGTGGAGGACATATCACCTTTGATCTCCCGTATGTGGCAGGAATTAATGGATTCATTACTGCTTTCCAGCTGCTCCAATCCTTAAACTTCTGAAGACTAGACTCAGGTGTTTGGAAAAGATAATGAGTTAACTTACTAAGACTCAGATTCTTGGAGCTGGAGAGATGGCTCAACAGTTAAAAGCACCTACTGCTCTTGCAGAGGACCTGGGTTTGGTTCCTAGCACCCACCCAATGCCTAACATCTGTCTATAACTCCAGTTCCAGGAGATCTGGTATTCCCTTCTGACCTCCGTGGGCATTACACAACACAAGCACACTTACATCCACACAGGCAAACATCATACACATAAAATAAAGATATAAAAAAAATTTAAAAAGAATCAGATACTTGTCAGGAAGAAGCAGCATTTCAGCAGGAGGAAGGATGCCACAGGGTGACGGGGTGAAAAGGACTGAAACGCCATTATACACATGTAAGAAACTGTCAGAGTACAAAATAATTTAAAAACAGATCAAATACTTATATAGAAAAATAGAGATGAGAAGACGACCCGCAGAGGACTGGACAGGAAGGATGGAAGGGCAGTGGCCAAGAGGTGGCCAGATCAGAACAGAAAGCTAAAGCTAAGCGATTCCTGCCACTGTGCCACACAGCGCATCAGCAAGAAGGCTCTAACTGAAACCCGTCAGAGCATGCTCTGTTTATAAAACACTTTCTGAGGGGTGTGCCCTTGAACAGCAGTAAACTAGTACTGTGAGATGTTCTTAGGGAACCAAGGCAATCTCAGAATCCTAAAACATACTTGCTTGCATTACATTTCACCTGCACTGCACTATTAGAACCCTACATCAGACACTAGGCACACCAGCTCTATGTCATATTTTGAACCTTTCCTTAGAAGTAGTTTTTAAACAAGTGAAGCATATTCCTAGAATAGGGAAGCCACAAAGTAGCAGCAACCAAGAATATGTTTAACCTACTACGATTGGCATTTGTTATTTAAAAACTCCCAGAGAATTTGTAGGAGTGCAAAGATGAGAACATGCTGGTCTTACACAATCACAGAGAGATACCACGTAGCCCTACAGAACCCCAACTGCTGGCACAGCAAGACCCACTTGGGTTCTTTTCACTCGGCACTTGTCACAGGTGCAGTAGAAAAGGAGAAAGAGAACATGCTCAAGGTCTGGTAATGCTCACACCTTCTTCTTTCACAAGGTGGCAGGGAACAGAAAGACGGTGGCAGATGAGGAAGACAGAAGAGGGAAACACTGGAAAAGTGTTCTGGGTGGAAAAAGGCGAAACCAGCGGGGTTCTGAGGACTTCATACAAAGCCTGGTAGCAATGGGAGATGTGTGATGAAATTCAGTACATTACAACAAATATCTATGAAGCTCTCAACTGAAAGTCAGTTGTGAGGACAGCAGGGGACACAGTGATGGGCAGCCTCTTTGAATAACCTAGTAGGACTGCAATAATCCGAAATATCAGCACCACTGATTTGGTGGTAGCTCAACAACATTTACCCCATGTTACCAAACCAAGAGGCAAGGCACATTTGTCCAGGAAACCTTAGTATAACTATGCGAGGGACACTGTGGGGGGTGACAGGGAAAGAATAAAGGTATACTCTCTACATATTACAAAAATCTAGAGCAATCCAATGTAGACATACAGTGCTGAGCACAAGTCCAGGTCGTGCTATAAGACAGCTACAAGGACTGTCAATGCTAACACGCCTGAATTTCTACCCCAACGGTTAAAAATGCAGCTCCCAACCCTGGCATTTGTAGCTAAGTGACAGAGAACATGGGATCTGGAGACAGCCAGCCTGACTTTGAATCTGAGTTCCTCCACTGCTGCTTGTACTTGAGCACGTTACAGAACTTCTCTGTGCTCCAGTCCCCCCACCCCCACTCCCTGTCCATCTGTACAATGGTGATAATAAGATCTACTTCCCAGGGTTTCTGTGGGAATTAATACAGGTTAAGGTATACCGAAGAGTGGTCACCACACTCTGAATATGAAGTGAAAGTTGAGTGATGTCATTTCTCCTAGTCACCAGTGATATACTCAGGGTATGGTGTGAAGAAGAAAGGTCACTTGGATCAAATGCTTTGGGCATTTGTGCTGACATCAAAGACACTGCCAGTATGCGCCTAACATCCATCTCTGGGCAGTGCTCTGAAAGGTCTTACGTGATAGTGTCTAGCTCCCCTACCCAGGATCCTGCACCCATAATTTAGGAGCCACTGTCCCATGGGCTTCTTGGCTTGGCAGCTTTTATTACTAGCAAGACACTGGATGCTGTCATTTCTCTCCAGTTTAGAAGTCAAAAGCTGGTAAGCCTCATGATTTCAAGAGAAATTGCTAAGATGATGAATTATTCAAATGAGTAGACAGAAAGGTATGACCTTAAATCAAGTTTACTGTCTTTTTTGTTTCTTAGATTTAAAAAAATACTTATTTTTAAATAATACTTTTAATTCTTTGAGATTTTCGTAGTTTTTTTCGCACCCCTCCCCCACCTCCTCCCGGATGTCTCCCCTCCTCCCTGCTCTCCCAATTTCCTGTCGTTTTTCGTTTGTTTGTTCTAATGCCTACTAATTCATGTTGCCCAAATCCCTTTGGGCACAGGATCACCCCTGGAGTGTGGTCGGCGTACCCGGGTTCACGTCCTTAAAGAGAGCCCAGCTGCCATCAACTGCCCAAAGTTCCTCAGCAACGGAGGAGACTTCACGCCCGCCCGCCTCCTCCTCCAGGCTGCGATTTTTTTTGCCTGGATTACATTTGCTGGGTTTATTCTCCTTTTAAAATATACTAGAACCTAAGATATGAGGAGAATTTCAAGAGCCTCACATAAATCTAGTTTCTGTTGGTTTGGGCATAGCTTTAGAAATCTAAAAATGAATAGTTGACATTTTAAGAACCTGGTTACAGAGTTCCAATTTAAAGGGCACACACACAACCCTCCCAAAAAACACTCTTGGCAGTTGCCATGACAGCATAATGCAGCGCCTACCAAGCTCTTTGTTATCTGAAGATGCTGCACAAAACACACTCATGATAGACTCTTTACTAATTAAGTGGAAAAGGTTAAAAAAAATTCTAGATTCACATGGTTTCCACCTGTGCCTGGACTCAGGCGAGCAAATACTAATGTTTTAAGGGAAAGTAATGGAGAAATGTTTTTATTTTATTTCCCCTTTACCAGCATCTCCTAATAAGCTGTATATTACTACTTTAATGGAATGCTCAATTTGAATAAACACAGTTTAGCTGAGTCTCCTATTTGGATGGCTGCTAAACACTTCCACTGTTTGCCACACCAAACCCAACTCATACTTCCATATGCTAAAGAGCTGTCGCATGGTTTCTAAATTAATATGAGTTTATGTTTTCCCCCAATTAAAAAGAGTAATGCAAGAAAAGATGGTGACGGGAGAGGAGGGGGTAAGCAGCACTTCTAGAGGGTGTGACAGAGCAAGGCCAAGTCCCTCCACTTCTCTCATCAGACACATACCTTCCACTCCCCACAGGATACAGAAATCAGGCAATTTGTACCTATCAAATAAGAAACTCAATGACCAAACTGATGAAGTTGGTCTAAGAAAGGGAAGTGAACATTTGCTAAATGTCAAGTGTGTCAGACCCTGGCCTGGACACCTCCCACATACAACCACACTGGATCTCCACAATGACCCATTTTATTGAAGAAACTCTACTGAGTAAAGGTTGTCCAAGAGCCTCTCCTGGCCACACCCTTTGTTTGTCTGGACTCTTATTTGGATTCTTAGTGTCTTGCCATTCTCTTCTCTGCAACAGGTACAATGATCCCTTTCACAGATGAGGAAACTGAGTCACATGAGTTTCAGTTATTTGTTCAAGGTAACAAACCAGAAAAGTAGCATGATTTGAACACAGTGCTATTTAGCTAAAAATTTGCTAAACTCCTGTTAAATGTCCACCACGTTATTAAAACTGACGGGGTTATTGATCAAGGAGAGCCCAGCCTGTCCACGGCTTCAAGAGCCTTATATTGGACCTGAAGGGTTTGTCTCTGGCATCCGACCTGCTTTATCATCTCCTCTCTACCCAGTGCAGGACAGAGTTTATGGAGGAAAGCCAAGGGATGCAGTCAAGGCTGCCATCTCTACTCCATTCCCCATTCCTCCCGGAGACAGAGCTTTCATTAAAGAAAGCACCAGGAAAGACGCAGCAGCGCATCAAATTATTCTATGTTGGCAACAAGACTGGATATTTCCCCTAGCAAATCATCGTAAACTCAAGCACAATGAATGGAAATGATACAAGGCTTTTTTTTTTTTAAGATTTTAGTCTAGGGTCAGAGAAATGGCTCAGTGGGTAAGGGCATTTGTCACCAGGCTGATGACCTGATTTCAATCTCTGGAACCCATATGGTGGAAGGACAGAGCTGACTCCTATAAGGTGTCCTCTGACCTCACACATGTTGTGGCATACATGTACACACACACACACACACACACAAATTTTAAATGTAATAAAAAAGTTATTCCAGTACTTACAATTTTATAACCCCATCTGAGCACCTGGAGCACAGTTGCTGGCTGCTCTTGTCTTGTTTATGTTGACTCTGCCCCAGCTGAACAAACCTACAAATTATAATGGATAAATATAAGCTCAAGAAGGAAGCACTTGCAATTAATGCAGGAGCTCACATGAAACAAAGTGCACTTTCAAAACCGTGGTTATAAGATGGAAATCACTGTGCACCTTGGCACCTTCATTAAGTTAAGTATATGAGGCACTTAACAGAAGTGTTCCTGGAGCCAGGCACAGTACCTCACAGGGCCTCACACACACAAGAGTGACACCACGTGACGCATGGAGTGCAGGAAGCACGGGGTGGGAATGATTGCAGTAAAAGAATGTCATGCCAAGAGGGATGAGGCCGGAGACCAGCTGCTGAGAATCCAGAGCATGGGCTCAGTTCCCTCAGGACCTCACAATTCTCCCCACTCCCTGACTCCCCAACCTCAGCCTCAAGAACACTTCAGCACTCCTAAAAAACCACTTTCAACCAAGTGGAGGGACCAGCTGATGAACACATCACCCCACCTCAGACAAGGCTCAGATAGCACTCATCTAAGCATTATCTAAGTGCCAAAGAGAACAACCCTCCTCTTGACGGAAGTCCTGCCTGCGCCACACACATCCACCTCCCCTCAGAGATCTGGTGTAGTTCTATTCTCAAGTGCATGGCAGGTGACAGGGCGGGGTAAGGAGCTGGTTTCCTCCCCATTTTTTCCACTATTTAATTTTTTTCCTTTTATGACTATGAATAATTTTTATCATTTATTTTTCATAAGCCTTTTTAAAGGTCAAGTTCTTCAGAAGCCACCAATTATCAAATTCTTGCACTGCTTCTAAGAAATGTACATAACGCTTAACTTTTACCTAACAACAAGTAACAAATTTTGCCCTTTTTTTTTTGAGAAGGATATCACATAATATTTACTATTTCTATAGACCTTTAAATTTCCCAGATCAAGTGCTCAGGTCATCATGTTTGGGAGCAAATGCCTTTATATGTACACTCACTATCACAATTAAAAAAATATTGTGGTCAATGTCTGAGGCTTTGTGGAAGTAACAGAAAGCTTCGGAGTCTAGTCAAGAAGCAGGACAGAGCTGGGCTAGTGATGAGAACAAAACCACAAACCTGAACTCCTTAAAAGTTTGGGGGTGGTCAAAGCCCAAGGCAGGAAAAACAGATAGGGGAAAAGGGAAGTGGGAAGACAGGCTACGGAAGGTAGGTCCAGGTGTGTGGGCCTGGACATGACATAAAGGCACTGAGCAGGCAGTGTGACCCCAGAGACCCTGAAGGGACGGCAGTGTCTGGCCTGCTCTGCCCTGAGGCTATGACCCAGGCCCCACACAGATCGCGCAGACCAAAGCCAAGTCTTAGGTTTTGTTCCCTCCTTCCTTAATTCTTGCTTAAGTTTCCCTTTCCCCCTCTGTAAGCCACGAGAAAAACCCCACCTTGAACTTTCCCGCCTTCAGTAACAGCTAGACAGGCCTCCTTAAATAAACCCCTGCCTTGATTTCAATAAACGAGCTGTCCACTGACACAGACAAGTGTTCTTGACCTAAGTACTCACTGCCCGAGGACCTGTTCCCCATCTCCGGCAGGCCTTCCTGCCACCTGGGTCCCTGTGATTGGAGCCGGGTTCCAGAGAGCCGAGCGGGACAGGAACGGGAAGAGACCAACACAGGTGTCTCTCCCCTTTCCCAGTGTTCCATGGTGGCACCAAGTGAGCTGTGATTTCCAAGCCAGTCCAGAACACCATTATGATGTGCTCAAATGTCAGTGGGCACTGTTGGCCAGGGGCATGCCATTTTGTAAAACTCCATTTTGCCTGAACTGTGACAATTCTAGTATATACAGTAATTTGGTTTCTACAAGTAAATTAACTAGTTCCTCTATATTTATTTATTACTTTTATTTTACATGTAGGAATGTATTGCCTGTATGTACATAAGTGCGCCCATGTCATGCAATGCCCACAGAGATCAGAAGAAGGCACTGGATTCCTCTGGAACTGGAGTTATGGATGGTTGTTAGCTGCCATGTGAGTGCTGAGAATTGAGCCTGCATCCTCTGCAAGAGCAGTCATTCTTCACCACTGAGCTATCTCCCTGGCCCATGTTTCTCTAGATTCTTGACTGCTCTGTCCCATGAACCCCAAGTAGTGGCTCAACCACACCTAACATTTTTTGAGTATTCACTGGTTACCCCTAGCAAAAGCCAACTGTGGGCCTAAAGGGAAACTTTTCAACCTCCTTCCTCTCCCCTGCAGTCACTGGAGCTCTGAAGCGGACAGCAGGCTTTGATTCTTACACAGACCCAGGTTCCCACGCTCTTGAGGGGTTCCTTTGCCTGTCTTCTCCTGTCTTCTCTCGGGTGCCAGCTTATTGGGTACACAGCTGGGGTGGAAGGGCACCTGCTGGTTTAGGGCATGTCCTGACTCTGCTCTCTGGATCTGAGAGAGAACTAAGACAGCTCTGTCGCCAGCTGGGACATGGGTGGGGGCCAGGAAGTCATAGAACATGTCCTGATCACTCCGTGGCCTAGCTACCCCATGAAAACCGCTGTTTAGATGGAATGTCCCCCAAAGGCCTTTGTATTAAAGGCTTGTTCCCAGAACAAGGTCACTGGGAGGTGATGGAAACTTTAAGACATGGGGCCTAATGGGAGGTTTTAAGTCACATGATCTCAAAAGGAGCTGGGATACCTGGGTTTTCTCGTTTTGTCCTGGCCACGAGATAAACATGACATAAAAAGTTTTGCTCCAGCATCATACACTCCCTAACATGATGTGCTGCCTTGGCACAGGCCCCAAAGCAACGGAACCAACTCACCATAGGTGGAAGTCTTCAACACTGTGATCACAAACTTTTCTTCTTATTACTTAAAAGTATTTAAAATTTTTATTTATTTTTATATGTGTATATATGTATGCTTCTCTCTATCTGCACCACATGCATGCAATGCCTATGGAAGCCAGAAGAAGGCATTCCATTCCTGGAACTGGAGTTACTAACGGTTGTTAGTCACTATGCAGGTACAGGTAACTAAACCCAGGTCCTCTGAAGAGTAGTAACCAGTGTTTTTAACCACTGAACCATCCCTCCAGGCCCCCAATTTTTCTTCTTTTTAAGTTGATTATATTGTATTTTTGTTACAGTAATGGACAGCTGACTAGTACAGAAGCTGACAGAGGGAGGCTACCTTTGCTGATAGCAATGGCCATGGAAGATGGAGAGAAGAGATGCTTCACACAGGCCTGTGGAGGAAGGAGAAGCCTAGCAGGGACAGTACGTCCACAGGAAGGGGCTATGCACACAGAGAGAAGGAATGGCCAGTCTCTCTGCTTCCCCACTTCTGTCATAAGCAGGCAGCTGAGAAGATCAACCGAATGAAGAAGAGTGTGTTTAAATCACAAGATCCCTGGGCCAGTCACTGAACAGCTCTGCTCAGACCTTGAAGGAGACTGATAGTCTCTTTCTAATAAACTAGAGAAGAGTTGTCTGAAGCAATGAACACTTTCTTTTCGTTTCTCACGAGCCAACATTTCAGTCTTTGCCATGCAGAATCATACTCTGCAAGAGCAAAGTAATGGAATTAAACCATTAACTCCAGATCGGTCTCCCTTCTAGATCATGTTGCTTATAATGGCACACTGCAACTACTATGCAGTTCAGCTACAGAGTGTGACGGACTGGATGTGTGTCCAGTGAGTGGTGTGTGGCTGAGTTCTAAATTACTGACTTAGCTTTTGGTAGATGGTGATGCAGTTTAATAAAAGTGCCGAGTTATGGGGGCTGATTTTACAGTCAAGAAATGTGTAAATTATATTTTATGTTATAGGATAGATCTTATTAGTTTGAAATAAAAACACATTATTCCAGTTCAACAGATTTTACAAAGGAATGCTCTCTTTAATAAGGAACAGAAAGTTAGCATTTATTTATATCATAGAATTTATGTCACACTGAATTAAGTGGGATGGTGCTCGCGTGGAATGTTCAAGTCATCTGAAGGCCTGCACTACAGTGGTCAGTAGGTTCTTGAAGGATTCCTTAGAGAATCTGGTGACTCTGAATCTTCCCCTCATAGACACTAATGCATCAGGATTTCAGAAATGCCTCTTGGTGGTTTCCCTCCTTTCAGAGAAATCTGGTTGATCAGCACATCCTGAACTGGCACCCTTGGGTGACTCCTGCTCCCCATTAGCCACGCAGAGCTGAGTGAATGTTAGGTCTTCACCCTCGGCATCCTTGGTTCAGTTTGTAAGTGGGTACCTGGATCTTAACGACTGGGGGATGTGGCTGTACCTGGCTTTCCACTGTCCATGGGCAGTACTGACATTCAAATGCAATACAAATTTCTCTCACTGAGGGGCAGCATCTCAAGCACTAGGGTCTCTCACTCCCAGGACAATCAGTGTTTCAGATTTTGACATTTAAATGCTACTACTGTGTTCCTTTAATATCACTTCTTTCATTTTTTAGAACATTATAGTAGGTTATTTTTATAATAATAGATTTCATCGTTTTCTTTCCTTTTTATATGAAAGTATCTTACCTGGCATAAATGGAGAAATCTTCTTCTGAGAGGCCATCAGAGAGGTTAATTCCGTATACTTCTTTCATGGGCTGGACTACATTCTAGGAATTTTAAAAAAAAAGAATCAGTTAAGTTGGGCACACCTTTAGTCCTAGCACTCGAGACTCTAGCAGGCAGGTCTCTGTGAGTTCAAGGCCAGCCTGGTTTACATAGTGGGTTCCAGGTCAGCTGGGGCTATAGGGAGACCCTGTCTCAAAAAGTCCAACACCCCCCAAAACAAAACAAAACAAAACCCAAAAACCAGTTAGAATAGAATCTTCAGACATTCTCTGTGTTGTTAATCTCCAGAGATGATGAAAACAGCCTAGGAATTTTCCACAAGAGCATCACAAGGTTTCTTCACAGTGTTCATTAAACTTCTCAGTTAATGGCTTTAAGAATTTATTTATTTATAATTTTATGAGTGTTTTGCCTGCATATACATAAGTGTGCCCATGCATGCAATGCCCATGTAGGTCAGAAAAGGGTGCCAGATCTCATGGAACTGGAGTAAAGTGGTTGTTAGCTGCCATGTAGGTGCTAGGAACCAAATCTAGGTCCTCTGAAAGAGCAGCCAGTGCTCTTAACTACTGAGCCATCGCTCCAGCCTCTCAGTTAATGGCTTTAGCACCTGAGAGGCTGAGGCTGGAGAACTGCAGTGAATTGAGGCCAGTCTGGGCTACACTGGGAGTTGTAATACAGCATGAGGTAGAGTGAGACTGAGCCTCAAAAGAAAAAGGAAAGAAAAAAGAAAACCATGATTTCCATTTCCTACTAAAAATGTCCTATTTTAGAGTTTTAAAAAGTTATGTAATTATGGTTGCTGTATATAATGTAGGAGTTGGCAATTTTTTTTCCCCCTAAGGTCAGAAGGCACACATTCTAAGCTCTTAGGGTTATACCATCTTCATGGCTCCTACTCAACTCTGCTACGGTGTGAGGCCAACATGTGCAATATGTGAGTAAGCAGGTGTGGCTGGTTTCCACAAAAACTTTATTTACAGATATAGGTAGCAGGTTGTATTTGGCCAGTTACTCAGTTTGCTAATTCCTTGAATAACAAGTTGAATTCTTATCACATTTTGACTTTTAGTTTTTCAAAAAAGCAAATCTCCTCAAAGCTAGATTTACGCTGTTTATGTCCATTTGTTTTTCTTTACTATAACAGTCAACTGAATTTGACAGGATGCATTTCCACTGGGGCTATTCAAACCCTGCATCTCAAGTATACAGGGAAAGAATAAACAGACGTCAAGTGGAGATGCGCTCAAAGACGGGCAGGAGTCTCTGAAGTGGTAGGAAATCCACCCCTATAGGAGAGTAAAGCTACAGCTTTTCAGAGTCTGTGCTAAACGTACTCATCCTATTCAGGGCCTCGAGCACCAGATTAAAATGGTGAGATAATGTGACATTTTCTTGCTCTTGGCCTTCTAAGTGAAAGCAGAATTTTAAAGATCACTTTCTAGCGCCTCAGGCTGCATCACGCGCACTTCCTGCCCCCACACCTCAGTCACTTTGGCGCTGTCTCCGGTGTCCGTCATCTTCACGGGAGTGGAGCGCTGAGACACAGGGCCCTCATCTTCCCGGTCAGTGCCAGAGTCATCCTCAGAGCTACTGGACACGGCCTCCTCACTGGGGGGCGGTGGGGCACTGGCTGCTGTCTTCCGCTGCAATACAGCTTCTTCTCTATTGCTTTTGTTTCTTGAAAAAAAAATGAATATGGATGTGAAACATCTTTAAGCTGAACTTTATCCCTCATTGTGTATGGCTCTGTTCCATGCCTTAAGTCTGAGTGAAGTCTAAGAATATGTGAGAAACTAGTTTCTAGATTCAGGTTGTGCTAAAGAGGAAGGCCTGATAGTTCTTCATTACATGTACTGATCACATACTTACACTCTGTTATAAATTAAAAAGTAAACCAAACGTACTTGAGGAGTACAGAAGTCTTCTCACCACTTGGATCTAATACCTTGTTTTGGTAACTGAAATCAGTGCTTTCAAAATTTATAATACCATAAGAAGACTGTCTGAGATACTAGTAAAATTATCTATAACTTGGGAAGGCTCCAAGAAAAGGCTGAGTCAGATGCAGGTATGTTTCCCTCTCTCACAAACTTCTAATCAGTTGCAGTGTATCAAAATAATAAGCAACCAATAATAATAAATTAAAAATTTAAATGTATTGTGCTATTAGTAAAAAAAAGTGTGCTTGCAGAATATTCCCTCTAACATCAGAGAAGAGATAAAGAAGAAAAGCAAAGGAAGAAGCCCATACTTATAAAAATTCTTAAATTTTTAGTGCTAAGTTTGAGGGTAATAAACATACTAATTTTTTACTATTCAAGTATTCGTCACTTGGGAGACAGAGCCAGGCAGGTCTCTGTGAGATGGAGGCCAGTGTGATCTATCTAGCGAATTCCAGGACGGGTACCCTGTCTCAAAAAACAAAACAAAACAAGTGAAAAAAAGTATGTACACTACTGTAAAAGTATTACTTCTGGCTTTTACAAAAATGTTTACTACTGCATGCTTACTTTCATGGATATGTATACACATGTTCACATGCACCCATGTGCATGGATGCCTGCATGTGGAGGTCAAAGATTGATGTTGAAACTCTTCCTTAATCACGGTCCACCTTACTTTTTGAGACATGGTCTCTCACAGAACCTGCAGCTCACCGATTCAGCAAGACTGGCCTCGTGGGTCCTCCTGTCTCTGCCTCCCCAGCACTGGAATCAGAGGCATGTACCACTGCACCTGACTTTTGACATGAGTGCTGGGGTCAAACCTGGATCCTTAAGCTTGTGTGGCAAGTACTTTATAAACTGAGCCATCATCTTCCCAGGCCTCTCAACCTTGCTTTAAACGTATTTTGTTATTTTTGCAAAAAAGACCTAATAGTATTTGGAAATGTCCCAGGAAAGAAAGAAGCAGTATTTATCTGAACATGAGTTAGATATTTATTGTTAAAAAAAAAACAAACAGTTTCTGATCTTCTGCAACTAAAAATTAAACTTGGCATAATGTCTGCCTACACTCCAATGTAGCTAGTCATTTGCTTATTTGTCTTGGGACAACCTTGAATTCTAAACTCAAGGCTTTCCTTCTTTTAAATTCCCCTTAGTATCTGGTCAGGGTTTTGTGAAGCAACTTAGAAGTCACAAATTTAAGCAACAGAAATTGTGCATCTGGAAAATATTTATATGTAACTCAATGTATAAATTACATGTAGCTGGAATTCAATGAAGATTAGATATGTACTCCAAAATACAATTAGGAGTCTGTATCTGCAGTTTTGCCAGGGCTTCTGGTCAGAGTCCAGGAGCAATCTTATCATTGTGACTCTGCAGGTCAGAACACAACACATTTTACTCCAGACTCTGAGCAAGAGGATGCAAACATGGGGTGTTTCCTTCATGTCATTAGACACAGTAACGGTCTCCCCCAAATAATGCTACACACAGAAAACCTATTAAGTTCTCTATTTGCATTTGCTTTTTAGGTTGCCAATAAAAATGAATACAATAAGTACAAACATAAGTATTTTATGTTGAGAAACAAAGAATGCTGGGTTATTCATAGGACATAAAACACAACATCTGCTCCTTGTCTTAATACCATCTGTTATATTTCCAATTCAAAATGATAAAATATACCACGCTGCTGAAATTACCATAAATTCTACTCTCAATATCAAACATTTTACTGATAGATGCAACAAACAGACTTTGTCCTAAACTGTATGACTTGAAGTTATTAGTTTTGGGTGGAAATACCAATTGCAAGTGCTACTATTTTACATGAATCTTTAAAATTTCATTCTATATGCAAATCTTACCCCAGTACAGATTTTCCGGTTTCATCTGGTTTCCGTACAGTAAATGGACTTGGATCGATGCCAATAGTCTTAGGCATAAAATCACTAGAAAAAGAACAAATGTAAAATACCTCATAAATCACTGTCTATGCAGATGATGCTGGCATCCCCCTCAGTTCACACCCAGTGTTCCTTGTTAATCTCTCTTCTGAATCTCTATATATTCTAGTCAAGTGTTGGTAGGCACTTCAGATGTCAGGGCCATAAAAGTTCATGAACTAACAGCTCTAGGTGACTTCCACATGACTAGTCTTCACTGTGAATTCTCCATGATTGCTGGGGTCCAATAGTTTTGAATGCAAAGCTCTGCTTACTAGAACAGTGATGATACCCATGCCAAAGATGTTTGTCATCTGGTTCTCAGGTAAAATTAAACTCACATAAACCAGTGGCCAACCACTAAACTATTCAGGTCTATGCACAATATTGTTAAGCTAGATCATTGAAGGAGGTATACATAATGATCAAAACACAGTGATATTCATAAAATATCAACATCTAGCTCATTAGGCTGAGGCTAATTCATAACCTCACTGTTGGAACACTTCACACAGAAGCTGTTTCAATTTACCACTTACTGAGGAGAGCTGAAGCTTCTTCCTCAGTATGCAAAAACCACCTTCCTGTAACCAGAGAAGCCAGGCCAAACTCCACAATAGATGCCAACATGGCAATCGCTTTATGAGTTATGCTAAGGCTCTTGGCTTCTGCTGAGGATACTGTTCCCAGTGTGTGTCTGATTGCTATACTTTTTGAAAGGAAACAAAGCAATCCTGAGTTTGGTTCAAAATATCTATCTTATTTTATTTGATGAGTTATTTTGTTTTGTTTTCTTGAGACAGGGTCTTACTACATATAGCCCAAGCTGGCCTTAAGCTCACTATATATGCCAAGGTAACCGCAAACTCACAACAATCCTCTTGTCTCAGCCTCCTGAATGCTGACACTATAGCTGTGTCCCATCACACTAGCCAATACCTATTTTAAAGTCTGAAAATGTTTTGGCAATATAACTGGATTTGCATCAGCATTTGCAGATTTCATGAGTGAATTTGCTTACTCACTACAATGTATGTGTAGCTCCAAATCCACACTCATGACACTTTTACAGTCACTGCTAGGCATGTGCTTGTTAAGGGCAGCGACAGACTGAGTCACCAGCTCTTATGTGTGCTCTGCCTTTATTTTTACTTTCATACTGTAAACCAGTGTCCTTTAAACCCATCTATTTAGGGCCACTTTTTCATATTTTTGTGTGCTTTCTGTTGGTGACCTTGCTGTTTAAAATGTCTCTAAGCACAGTGCTAAGGCTATTGAATGCTTCTAAGGACAAGAGGCTGTGATATGCCTTGTGGAGAAAATACATGTTAGAAAGGCTGAGTTATACTGCTCTCAGCTGCAACTGCGATGTCAAGAGGGGAGGGGCTGTGAATATGAGGCTCAGAAGCTGTATAACTTTCCTGAGGTCACATAATTAGACAGCACTGATCTAAGGTGGACATTCCAGCTTTTCTAGTACCGAGAACAATGCTTTTTTCTACTAATTCATGTCAGTCCTCATTTCTACATTCAATAAAAAATATGGAGTTTAACCTAAATGGTAAATTAAAGATAATGAGAGTCAACTTCTCAAAGAACAGAAATTAACTCGAATTGGCTAACAAGGGAAGGAGCCGAAGACTCCCTATCACAGAAGGGCTGAAGACTCACCTCTGAGTAGCCTTGCAGAACAGATTTCTGCTAAAGTAAGACACATGTCCAGAGAAATAAGAGTCTCTGGTACTTACAGAAATAAGGTACTTACAGCCTCAGAACACTCACAACATACCGTGCTGAACTCGTCATGGCCAAGCAAAAGGTATCATCAAAACTGCTCAATTCATATGGTCGGAAGAATTCATTGTGAATATCGATCTCTTCTTCATATCTGTGAAATTTCTTCACTATCAACTTCTTTAAGTTTGCAGCACAGGTAACTGAAAAAAATACTTGCTGTCACACAAAGTCCCTTTAGAATACCTCCAGCAGACATTTATGCAATAATATCAGTGCTCACAGGGGGCGCTGTGGTGTACTGTGTTAGGCACACCAGTGTCCAGGTCACTCAGCTACCATTCTTGACTCAGGACAGAGATTAAGACCAGTGCACTGAAAATAACCCAAAGAAGGATGGGGTGTGGGAGGGTGGTGGTGGTCCCTGACAGTCCAGAGTGGGAACAGGGAGTTACTGCAGAAATGAAACCACTCAGCCCCTTAAATCCTTTTTGCTCTTAAATCCCCTGCAGTCTGGTTAAAACAAGCATGCATGAGGCACCTTCACTAAATTTTTGTTTTTATTCAAATTTTATTAATGGTCACAGTAAAAGTCCTTTCCAGGCTGGGAAAATTGCTCAGTGGGTAAAGATGCTTGCTGCTAAGCCTGATGACCTGAGTTCAATCCCTAGGACCCACATGGTGGAAGGAGATAAGTGGCTCCTGAAAGTTGTCCTCTGACCACCACATGCCTGCTGTGGCATGCACCCCTGTATACATGCATACACAAAATAAAGTTCTTTTCTTTCTCCCAGAAGAACCAAACCATTCTAGCAGAATGATTAATGATTTTGCCCAGAGATTCAAGTTAAGAATACTTTGGAAATGAATTAATAACTTATTGATAACTTCAGAATCTTTGGTAACCTGTTCTGAACTTATCCATTCAAAGTCGAGATGCTGAACCATGGCTACACAGATCCCTCACCTGGAGCATTCTTTCCTGGTGTCTGTTTACAAATGAAAAACTGGCTCACCCAAGGTCAAGATAATGAATTACCAGTATAGTCATAGAGTCAGGACTAAACTAAATATAAACTTGGAAAATTATTTAAAATTAGAAATGCCATTCTAATGAATAGTATATTTGATGGTATTCCTTTAAATATAAAATTTCTCCTGCCTTTCCAACACAGTACAATTTAATTTAAATGTGACTAAAATGCACTTTTACACACACATGTACCTTTTTTCATTGCTTAACTATAGGAAAAATGTTTAATTTAATGGATCCTTACCATCCATTCCATCTCCCCAAAATATAATACAGAAATATGATAAATCTAGAATATAAGCAACCCTAGTTTAAGATGAATCATGTGTCAACTGAATGTTTAAGAGACATACTTAATGACTATATGCCACAATAAAGAAGAATAAAGTAAGTATATTACTTAGATAAATGCAGTATAATAATCTCTTCCTTTTATAAGCTGAGATGCTATAAACCTTTATTAAAATAAAAATAATAATGAATTTTCTTTCTAGCAAGATAATATATCAAAGAATTTAATACTTTAGGTTCATTTAGGTATAATTCCAAAATATGTTAGTATAAAAAGTACTGGATAGCTTTCTTACTGTTGCAAGGTGCTAGTCACACTACTGGCACAGTAATTAATTATCAATCCTGCTCAGTTGTGAACTCTGTGAACGATAATAACAACTGGCCTAGCAAGATATGCACACTGATACAAGAATGGCAGGTGTATTACAGGAGCAGCCAATCACTTTCTGATAGGATTTAAGGCCTGCTCCACAAAATGGAACCATTCCTGTCACTGTTATTGGGGCCAAGACCCTGTGGCTAGACAGGTCACTGACCTTAGTGGAGACCACACCACTATTATCCTGTTGAACGGACACAGAATCAAACTGACTCCTAATGACACACTGTTACACCCATAGATTAGCGCACTTCTCATCCTCATCGGAGAAAGTTCTTTTTGCAGTAGACAGCAGTTAACAAAGAGACTCACAATTGGTCAATGAGCATAAAAGAAGAAACTATGGGATGCTCAGGCCTGAATGGGACACCTATATTATACCTTCTTTCCAAGGTTCAGGGACCACTGTGGAAGAGGGGATAGAAAAATTGTAAGAGCCAAAGCGGGTATGACTACAATGAAACAGCTGTACAAGACCTAAGCAAGTCAAGCTAAAGAACATCTAAATATGGATGGAGGTGGTGAGCACCAAGCCCCAGCTTTAGCTGAGGAGCTACGGGCAACAGACAGTTTCTGGGAGAGAGTCTGTTTTCTTTAAGGTCATGACTCCTGGTAGGTTGACTGCACTCCAGGAGATGGAGTCACATCCAAGAGTATTTGCAGAACACAAATTGGAATTGATGGACTTAAAAAAAAAAGAGGACATAGAGTTGGGGTGGAGATGTGGGGAGATGTGGTGGATCTGAAAAGAGTTGGAAAGGATCAAAATACATAGATTGAAATTCTCTAAGAATCAATAAACCGATCAAAAAAGTTAAAAAAAGAAAACTAAAAGAGATAGGTTACTCACCTTCATCGTAAGGTAATGGTAAGTGCTTTATCACCTCTGGTGTCCACCAGTGAGTGTAACTACAAAAGGAAAACAAAGACAAAATATAAAAGCTATTTTTCTACAGTTCCTCAGATAAAAGATGCTTTCTTCTGCTTCAAGGTTAATTTTTTTTCTACTTTTAAAACAACTTTGCAGGCATTTGACTCACTAGGTCATCAATATTCTAAACTGGCTCCTAACCCTTTCCTGTTTCAACTCCATCCAAGATTTACGAAATGCCAAGATGCTCTGACTTTTAGCTAAGAACAGGTTTGCACATATTAAGTGGACTCCAGGAGGTTACTCTTCCCAGGGACTCATCCTGTGCGCAATAAAACCTTGACCCAAGTCCTACAGCCAGGTTTCTGTTGACCTTAGTTATCTGAGAGTTAGGACAACTTTTCTACTCTGCTACATAGACAATGTATGTACAGTTAATTAAAACAGTTCAGCAAAATCATTAAAGGAGTAAATTAGCCAGTCCTAATGAACAGTTCCCTTAGGAAACAGCACAGGCCTTGTTTATCTTTAACTGAAAAAAATGAACCACTTGCAATCCCAGAAGCCAGAGTAAGGGTAGGGAATTTCAACTGTGTGTGTTTCTGCAAGAAGACTCATCTGTTACAAAAGAGACCTGAACATACCCTGAACCCCGTCTCTCGCTACACTGAATTTAATCACAAATCAAATTCTGATGGGATAGAGATTTAGGGGAAAAGAGTGTGTCAAAGTTCATGAGAGCTAGGAAGGGAGACAATGTGAAATAGCATATAAAAATATAATTGAAAACCAGCTTCCCAACAGTTTAAAAATAAGGCCTCCAGCCCAAAATATACTGAAAAGATAATTTAGTAGTGAGAGTTTTAAAAATAAAATGTTGAAGTTATGGTCATGAGTATTCTCAATTATGAAAAAATGTGGGGAAATCCAAATGCAAGTGCAGTCCCAGTGATGGCAGCAGAATCCTCACACAGGACGACGGGGAGAAGAGGGGAAGCCGGGGACCGGGGACATGTCCCAGTGATGGCAGCAGAATCCTCACACAGGACGATGGGGAGAGGAGAGGAAGCCGGGGACCGGGGCTCTGACCGGCTCTGACAGCAGGAGAGGCTCCTGAGCACTCTGCTTTAGACGTCTTCAGCAGAGCTTGTCCAATCCACTGGACAGGAATCCCTTGGGGCCTTCTTACAAAACAGATTCCGAGTCGGAAGATGGCCTGAGTTTCCTTGTTTATGACAAGCTACTCGGTAATGCTGAGGGGCTGGCCTTCAAGATGCGTTCTCAATACAGGGCTTCAGCTCATGAAAACAAGGGGGACAGGGTAAGCCTGTGGCTGTCAGAGAATTAATTCAATTATTCAGTACTCATCAATCACCGATAGAGTAGTAGATACTGAACTGAAAATAATGACAAGGTACACACAAAGTGTGGGAGGTGGGCTGTGTACAGTCCAAGAGACAGAATGAAGCAAGAGATCATCTCTAAAAGAATTCAAGTGATTGGGTGCAGCTGAGATCACTAATTTTACTATATCAGAAATGGCTAACTATATTCTTGAGGCCCCAAAGAAAAGGATGATAGAGTCTAACACCTACATATCAATGATGGTAATGTCAATCCCAGCAAAGTTACAGAACCAAGTTTCACACAGAACTATGTTGTAACTTTAAAAAGACAACTGGTGAACTCTATGAATTCACATATTTCTCACTCAAATAAGCCACATCATATGAATTTCATTTTCTTCAATGGTCAGAGAAACCAGATAGATCAGAGCATGAGAAAGACAGGACCTAGCTGTATAGGAGACCTGAGCATAGTAGGGACATGTATGAGGAAAAGTATGTGTATCTTCTTCTTGCTAATGACCCAACCTGGCTGAAAGACAGTTGAGAAGATCTCGGCCAGTATATGAGGAGCTCCCTGAAAAAAACATTGCTTAAATTCACTTGCTCAGGAAAAGAAACAAACATTATAAAGAGAATGTTTTTTAACTCAGCATGTACTATGTAGAGAATAAGAACTAAGAGAAGTCTCTCTCAGTGATCTGAGACAAAGACACGAACTTTATCATTAGACTACATTTTCCTAAGCAAAACCAGTTCAAGAATGCTTTTTGAAAAGCCTAAGTTCTCTGAGTGAGTCTCAGAAACAAAGAAGCCACAAGAAAGAAATACGTGCCCTGGAGAGGATGAGGTACTACAGGTTCTATCATCTACCTGGTTCCAGACAGCATTTTTCATCTAAGACTCACTTACATTGAGATCAAAACAGCCAGCTGATTAAATCTGAAGGAGCTACATCAGAAGTATTAGTTGATGAAAAGGATACACATTTAACTTCTTTTTTCTGAAAGCAGGCAAAGATAAAACAAGAATGCTGTACATATGGCATTAGGCATGCTTAAAGATGTGGTTCTAATAGAGAGAGCTCCTGCTGAAAACAGCTGAGATGATCTCCTTATGCTTAATGATGAAAATGTAACTCAGACCCAGGGAGTGGTGGTCCCACAATCACTGCAAAAATCAGGCCAAACTCCCACCACTACTGGGCCCAGCCATGGCCACAAGCTTAGAAAGGATTTTAACATCCACTGGGAAGAGTACTTCAAACTGGAGGAACCTGACACCACAATCTCTGAGAAACAGCAGAAAAAACAGGGACTATTTAATCTGAAGAAGAGAAGATTTGGGGACTCTATGAATTCATCCCAGACTTTTCAGACTATCAAGTGAATGAGGAAATCATGCTCTGAAGGGCTTGGTGGGCTGAGATAGGACCCTCAGGGACAATTACAGAGAAGTAGATCTCAGCCAAAGGTAAGAAACAATTGTGTGACTGTCCCAACAACTGCCTCCCCAGCAGGACATGTCCTGGATGCCAAACCCAGACTTGCCAAAGACAGGCCAGATAAGTTTCCTGGGTAGGCAGGAAACTCACATACCAGACAGTGAGCAGGGCCAGAAAACCCCCCAACTCTCAGAGTCAAAGAAATAATTAAAGGTTAACATCTAAAAACAGCTTAGAGCTAGGTACAGTGGCACATGCCTTTAATTCCAGCACTCAAGAGGCAGATGCCTCTGTGTGTTCAAGGCCATCTTGGTCTATAGAGTGGGTTCCAGGTAAGCTGGGGCTACAGGGATAACCTGTATCATACAACAACAACAGCAACAACAAACCAATAAAAAACAGCTTGGATATATCATAAACATTTTACTGACATCTTAGCTAATATATGATATGTTGATCAAACTTAGAACAAAGGTTCAGTGAATGGTTTTGAGGAGATCAACACATGTGGGTTTCAAGGCAACAGAAACAGTTACTTGGAGAGAACCTGTTTCAGATGAATACTTTGCAGAGTTATTTTAGTTCCCTCCCTTTGTTATCAATAAAAACACTACTTCAGAGTAAACCACTGGAAAACACAGTTTAACTACGGATAGCCACTAAGCTTAAAAACACAGATGAACATGCAGTAGAGTGTTTACTGGTGGTATTGCATTTACAAACAAAATACTGCTTAAGTTTCCAGACTTTATGGGCATCCTGTATCCTGTATGATTTTCAGTAAATGTTGAAAACTAGGGGTATGTTCTCCACAGAGAATCGCAGCAGTACTAACAGATGGGGTTCACTATGTGCTAAGCATTTAAAAGATCTATCTGATTCTCAGAGAAGCCCTGTTTTACTGATATGGAAGCAGAAATGACCAGCTGAATGACGTTACTGAAGGTTACCCAAGAGTCATCAAGAGGCAGATCCCCCAGAGTCAGTTGCTTCAGGATTTTGCTTATTCTGTGTCAAATCCAACAGCAAGCAGTTTCCACATATTTTCTCATTTATGCCTTAAAATAACCTAGTGTCATCTCATTCCTACAGATGAGAAAATGAAGTTTCAGGAGGCTGAGTAAGGTCTCAAGAGGACTGATCTCTGCCTGCCACCAGACAGCTCCACACTCTTGTCCTGTTATTGCCTCTGGCTTAACTGTTCATTTATTTTGGGAATTATCCTGATTTAACCACCATCAAAATAACCTATACAGGTGAGTGACATTAAAAGTCCTCAACAAGACATTGAAATCTTTCTTAGCAAGCTTTGTTTATGAACAGTATCAACTGATGATTTACATCAAATATCTGATATTCTAGAGAAAAACATGGTAGAGTCACTTCGTAAGCCACATTACCTACTTTGATACTTTCACTGTTGGGCGTGCAACTGACTCTTGCTGAGTCATCTAACTAGCTAAATAATCTCAGCCACTGTACATTATCCTTGAACTTCAGTATTTTAGAAAATGGGGATGTAACAGCAGCATCCTTTTGTTCTTCACACACATGCTCCAAAACTACCTGCCTTAATTATGAAGCTCACAGTAAGCAAGTAGCTTTATACTTGTACATACATAGATAATTTCTGCAGTAGAAAATGGAATGTTAGCTGTTTCTATGTTGTATCTTAACAGCTCGGGTACTGAGTAATGCAACATTTCAAAATCAACCACACTTACCTACAGTCAGTTATCGTCTAAATACAATACACACTTCTCATTCCAAATTTTGGCAGTAAAGTTTCACATAAATAATCATTTATTAATAACAACTGCAATGTCAAAGCTAGCAGTGCTTCCTTTACAGAGAAAGTAAGCTCAAGAATTAAGTTGCTTAGATACCTACCCCCTTGAAAACTCCAAGAAACTTCCTGAGTTTCACATTTGTGAGAAACATTCACGAATGAAGGCTTGGCTTGGCTTGGCTTGGGGTGGGGGCGGGAGGGGGGCTATACTAAGTTCTGTGAGGAAGTTCTCAAGATTTATCTGAACCTCAGGGAATGTGCAAAACACCAACTGCAAACCAGGATTTGCACAGCTGACTAAGCCTTCAACAACCCTAAACTCACAGCAAACGTAAGACTGATTACTTTGGTCTATGTGCTCATTTCATTAAAAACATTCAAAATGACATCAAATATGAGTTTGCATGGTAGAGTAGGAAGAAAATAAATACCTTCTTCTTGTTGGTAAAAGTCTCATGGTATTTTTATGATGCAAATAAAAATCTGTTGGGAGTTCCCAGAGATGAGGCTTCCCTTCTGTGGGGTGGAAAACTCCCAGGAAAAGGTTAATGGAATCTTGTCTATCAGCATCTAAAAAGCAAAAAAATATATTTCAGAAAACTAATTACTGATATAGACACCCCAGAAGATTTTGGGGGAGATGGGTGCAACTGCAGTTTCAAAGCAGACCTTGAAAATAAAAGTAACATTTATATTTCAAACTTTATATATCTACACAACCTCGGTCATCAGAGCTCTGAGAATGAAAACCTTGCTTCAGAATGATGCTTCCTTCTCTCAACCAATACCTCTAATTTGAGCTCACAGAGATCTGCCTGCTTCTGCCTCCTGAGTGCTGGGATTAAAACCATGTGTCACTGTGCCTGGCTTATTTTTAAAATAAAATCCTATCTTTGCCATTTGTTCATTTATCTGAAGTGAAAACTTGACTTTATTCCGGAGATAAGCAGAGGTGCTAGAGACACAGAACAGAACAGCCCAGTTCCTACAGAAATTCTGTCGCACAACCTTGAACAAGCCAGTTGCTCAGTTTCCACTTTCAATCCTTAAGAAGATAGTCATCCTTTCTTGAACAGAGACACTGTGCCTCTCAGCTGGGAGGCTGGCCTTCTATCTTCTGGGGTTGAAAATGAAGATAGCAAGGGCATATGAATAATATTCACGTTCTAGTTCTTCACCCACTCCAAAATTACCTTTCAAACTCTACCATAAACTAATCAAACTGACTGTCCAAACGTTCTAGCTCTTCTTCCTTTTCCTGATTGCGCTTTGGTAGAAATGTTAACACTGAAGTAGTCTTCTCACCCGCCCTCTATTCTACACCTTCTCATCCTACACCCTGATTCTGTCCCCTCACTTCCTTCTGCTTGTCTTGGAGCCATGTTCACGTCTCTCACAGACATTCATGATATAACAATAAGTTCTTTCTGAAAATGAGTGTTGCATAGCAGAAATGACTGCTTTGGGAACAAGATCATATTATCACAAAATCAATTTTCTTCCAACAATTATACATGCATCTGAAATTAGTATTGGGATATTTAACCATTTTCTCAAAAGCAAAGGAATGAAATGATAGATCAAAGATGTAATCCTGTTATGAATATTTTGACAAGAAACATCCCATTAAAACAGAACTTACTTTTCAGACTAAAAGCAATATATAAAAGGGATGTTTATATGCTGAATATATTTGGGGGCTTTTCTCTCCTTGTTGAGAGAAGACTAATATATGATACAGACATTACTACTCAATTTGTTCCTCTTTACATAATACAAAAGTAAACATGTTGTTCTTACAATAATTATATTCTCTATGCTTCTTGAATAGACTTGATGGCACTTAATAGTTCATTTCATACAGTGCCTCAATAATTCATTTCATGCAGTGCCTCAAAATATCTTAATACTATCAAAATCAGCTTTCCATTTTCAGCTACATTTTCAAGGAATTTCTTTCATCTTTTCAATATAATAGCATCTTCCTTTAAATTTTAGCAAGTATAATAAAAATATAAGACATGAAAGTACTTAACAGATTAAAAAAAAATTCTCCAAAGGATCATAAAGACTTCTTGAAGATACTGCTGTATCTCTCTATAGTGGTATGGTTATCTACTATAGGCCACCGTAATGAGCATCCTCTGGCTACTACTGACTGTACATAAACTAGCCTTCTCCAGGAAGATGATAGCACTTTGGGTACGGTCAAGAGCTTAGCATAGCTAGGTCCTCTGCAGCGTGGCTAACAAGAAGGCAAAACGATTGCCTGCTTCTATAACCAATTATTCTTTAAAAGCAAAAAGAATATGAACCATTAAACGTCATTCAAGATACTATGCACTAACCAATTCTATTATTTATATTTAAATAGATAAGGATCAAGTACAACAATTTTTAAATTAACTGTTCAAAATTTTATTTTGAAACTAAAGTATTTGGTATTCTAATGTAAGTCTGTGATGAAGTAGCCTCTGATATCATAAAAGAAGAAATACTATTCAATAATTCATACTTTTTAATTGGTAGGACAATGAAGTTAGATCCCTATGCTATGCCGGTCATTGAAATAAATACTAATGAAATGTAAGAAAGACACAGGTCAACACCCAGTAGAAAAACAGATACATACACCTTTCAAAAGAGAAACAGCCAATGAACATACAAAAATCCAACTTTACTAGTTATCGAACAAGTGCAGACTAAAACCATGTAACATTTCTACAACGCTGGCAAACACTCTTCTTAAGGTGGGAGAGCACTGACTGGTTAATCCTTTCTGAGGGCAATCCGTGCGTGTGTGTGCGTGTGTGCGTGTGTGCGTGTGTGTATGAGAAAGAGGAGAGAGAGAGAGAGAGAGAGAGAGAGAGAGAGAGAGAGAGAGAGAGAATATGAATATCTTGCCTGGTCCTTCCTACATTGTCCTTTCTCTGTTTACTGAAGAAGCCCCCTCAACAGCCCAGGTCCTAATACCACAGTATTTTGCCCAAACAGGAGGGACAAATAAGCATGGACTGAACCTATGAAAACATATGCCAACATAAATTTTTCCTCCATTAGGTTTTAGTCAGGTATTACATCACAGAGATGAGACAAGTAACTGATATATTAAGGCCCTGAAAGATATTTCTACTTTCTTACCTAGTAAATATATTTTTAGAATTTACATGAATGAAAAAAGATCTACAATGGAGTTTTATTCAGCAGGATCCCAGATGCATAGTAACAAATAATTAAATTACGATAAAGGAAAAAGTACCATTATGTTACTAAACAATCATGTTGTAGAAGAATTGTTAAAGCCATTAAGTTATTCATATTATCTGAAAGGGAAAAAGATTATAAATTATATGTATAATAAAAGGAGAAGGATGCTGTTCTCCTAAACATGAACAAGTGACTGTCTGTGAGCATGAGGATTATTATTTATTTGTGTGCCATTCTGTACTTTCTAAAATTAACACATGTTGCTTTAATAATTGAAAAAAAACATTCATTCAAGAACCTTTCATGTCCCTCACTGGAGATACAAGACTGACAAGAGCCTGGTTCTTGGAGTTTTATAATTTAGTAAAACAAAAATATGTATAAATAAATAAAGGGTTTTCAGAAGATGTAAATTAAGTGAAGAACTATAAACAGTGACAGGACAGTGATGGGAGGAGATGGGGACACTTTACTGGGCAGGAAGTGAAAGCAGAGAAGTTGGCTGAGGTTCTGAACTGTAATGGATAAATCATGGGATCCACAGAGCTCTGATGAAGGAGATGGAATCCACAGAACATTGATGATGAAGGACAGGATTCACAGAGCACTGATGAAGGATAGGATCCACAGACACTGATGATGAAGGACGGGTCCACAGAGCACTGATGACGAAGGACGGGGTCCACAGAGCACTGATGAAGGATAGGATCCACAGACACTGATGATGAAGGACGGGTCCACAGAGCACTGATGACGAAGGACGGGGTCCACAGAGCACTGATGAAGGACGGGGTCCACAGAGCACTGATGAAGGATGGGATCCACAGAGCACTGATGAAGGATAGGATCCACAGAGCACTGATGATGAAGGACGGGTCCACAGAGCACTGATGAAGGACGGGGTCCACAGAGCACTGATGAAGGATAGGATCCACAGAGCACTGATGATGAAGGACGGGTCCACAGAGCACTGATGAAGGACGGGGTCCACAGAGCACTGATGAAGGATAGGATCCACAGAGCACTGATGAAGGATAGGATCCACAGAGCACTGATGATGAAGGACGGGGTCCACAAAGCACTGATGAAGGACGGGTCCACAGAGCACTGATGAAGGACGGGGTCCACAGAGCACTGATGAAGGATAGGATCCACAGAGCACTGATGATGAAGGACGGGGTCCACAGAGCACTGATGAAGGATAGGATTCACAGACACTGATGATGAAGGACGGGGTCCACAGAATTCTGAGGGCTGGGCCCTGACTGGGCAGTACCGAGAACTGCAAGGGACTGTGGGTGGTGATGGTGGAAACAAACTGAGCAGTACCAGAACAGGAAGGTCAGGGAGGCTGCAGGGTTGTAGTAACAGAAAGAACAGAGCTAGAGACGGATGGAGCCAGATCCAATGCGGCCTTAGAGGCCATGGTAAGGAATCCTTGGAAAAGGTGAGGTTTTTGT
This sequence comes from Eospalax fontanierii, assembly GCA_035773235.1. Classification (NCBI taxonomy): domain Eukaryota; kingdom Metazoa; phylum Chordata; class Mammalia; order Rodentia; family Spalacidae; genus Eospalax; species Eospalax fontanierii. The sequence continues at coordinate 49,549,072 of CM069545.1, forward strand.
TTTTGTTGTTGTTTTTAAGGGAGAAAAATGGGGTCTGATTTAACTTTAAAAAAACAGAAATCATACTCACTTCTATGAACAACCAGATCAGGAAAGTAGACAAAAAGATGAGTCAAGAGGTACTGCAGCCGTCAAGAGGTACTGGTTGTGAGGATTGGTCTGGCATCAATAGGGATGGAGAAACAGCAGAAAGGGTGGCAGGTGCGGCTCAGTGACAAAACACCTGTGTACTAGGCCCTGGGTTTGATGCCCAGCACTGTGAAAGGAGGGCAGGGAAGGGAAAGAAAGAAGGGAAGGAGGGAAGAGCAGGGGAGAGAAGAAAAGGGGAGGAGAGCAACGGAAGGACTGGTGAAGTTGAGCCAACAAGATCCGCTAACACAAGAGAGTGTGAGAGTGGTGGATAAAAGACTAAGGGGTCCAAGGATAATTCTTAGGTTTCTGTACTGAACTATGGGTACGGGACAGAGACAACAGGAGGAGAAACTGAAAGGAGAATTAAGAGTTTCTATATCTGAAATGTTAAGTTTGAGGGGGGTTTGTTTATATATATTTGTGTGTGTGTGTGTGTGTGTGTGTGTGTGTGTGTGTGTATGTGTGTTGCTGAGGAATAAAATCTAGGACCTTGCATATGCTAGGCAAGTGCTTTACCACTAAACTACATTTCTAGCCCTTGGTTTTTTGTGAGTTAGGGTCTTATCATACAGCTTAAGATGGCTTTGAACTTGATATGTAGCCCAGACTGGCTATGACTATGATCCTCCTGCCTCAGTCTCCCAAGTGATTAAAGGCCCCACCAAGCACCACTACTTTGAGGTTCTTATTAGAACCATGGCAGGAAGAGAATAAATCTGGACCCTAAGCACCTTCGTTCTCTAACATCATGCTTACAAATATTACATTGCTAAAAGTACTTTGCAAATTTATATTGAGGTTTCTATTGACTGCCTTCAAGATCAGGAACTTATTTTGCATTATCTTTAATGATGTGACTCCATTAAGGGCAGAAGAAGATGGGGAGTTGGAGAGATTGAAAGCACAAACTGTGCTTCAGTGTGCCAATGTGGGCTTTAAAACTAAAAGAGTCATATGTCAATGGCCTCTATGATCTGAGAGCAATCCCAGTCAACTGCCTATGAGAAAATGGTACCTCAGCCCTAAACTGCATGGAATTCTGCCAATAATCTGAATGAGCCGGGAAGCCTCTAGATAAGAGTCCATGTTGACTGACATTCTGACTTTATTTTTATTTCAGCCTTCTCAGAGGAGAAGACAGACTAAGTAATGCTACGTAGTCAAACGGCGTTCCCTTCCATTACCTTCATGTCCTTGGCGAAGTATGCACTAAAGGCATCAGCTGAGGTGGGCAGCTGTAGGCTAGAGGAGGAGACATGGCATGAAATGATCATTTTGGAGAGCAGAAGGGGCATACTAGGGAATGTTGTAGGACTGTACAGCTGCTTTGAGCATACTCTGTGCAACTTAAACTGAGAGTGACAACTTACAACTTTCTTCCTGTCATGTTTACCACGGAGAGGTAAAGAGATTTGGGTTGATGTTATTTAAAATGCTATCAAAACATATTATAAGTGTTTTCTTCCTGCTATAGCCAAACAGAGTGTACTCACTAAAATCTATTGTTCCTCAGAAGGTTATCCCACTATTTGTGGCAAGTTAAAGTGTTCTCCACACATTTCCTTGCATAGTCTCCTTTCATAAATGAGCAGAAAAGAAAACTAAGGCAATACCCTCTGGGCACCTCAGGATCTTGGGGGAAAACCAGCTAAGTACTGTTTTCAGTGAACGCCTCTCTCCCTGCATGGTAAGCTTGGAAGTCTGTGAGGTTTTACGTTTTCAAAAACCAGCTTAGAGAGGACATGGTACACCTCTATGCATACATACGCATGTATTCACTACATTTAATTTATACACATATGTGTAGGATACACATGTATGTATATATGTGTATGTGGGGGGGGTCTGTTATTAATTGTAGCAGGCAGTTGTCTTTTTTTTTTAATAATAGGATTTAAATTCAAGAAGCTAGCAAGAAAATCCAGTCTAACAAATGTAAATGTTAAAACAAGGAACAGTTTAACAAGATCCTCAAGGAAATTAAAAGCTCTTCCTAACACCTAAGGTGAGTGCCTAGGTATAACTTTTATTTCCAATGAAGCATCCCCTACCTGCCTAGATAACTTCTTAAGCTAGAAACCAACAGACACTTCCTGGAGACAAACCCCAGAGCATGCTGATAGATGAAACCTCAAGAACAGGTTTTTATTTGATTTTTGAGATAGAAGTCTTGGCTATGTTGCCCAGACTGGTTTCAACCTCATAGGCTTAAACTATACTCCCGCCTTCTGAGTAGCTGGGACTATAGGCCTGAACAACTGTGCCTAAGCTTCAAGATCAGTTTTAAAAATGAACCCAACAATGGGTCAGAGGAGTTGCTCATATAGAAACCATCAGTCTATACAAAGGGTAGAATTTCCAATAAATTCCCATTTAATTGCATTATTTTAATTTCTTAATCATGGGCATTTTTCTGCTCAGCCCAGAGGCATAAAATAGCAATACTGATTAAGTGTGGCAAAGTTATCTTTAATACTTTAAAGAAAATCATTCTATATTATCATCGTTATATAATACCCACTGCTATTTTCAAAGAAGAGACACACCCCAATGATACCATGCTTCTTAAAATAAAGAAGTCTATTTTAGTTACATTATTCATAATAGCTTTCATAATAGTTCATTTTTCAGTTTGCAATAATTTTGCTGTACCATTCTATATGTACATACTGATCTTTTGCACCCATAGTTACTTTTAATATTACATTTTTCTTTTAAAATCATGTATATTCACACACTCATCTCTGTCTTCTACTCCTACTAAGCAGGCTTGGTCCTTAAGTATCAAAAACAATCTCTGTTACATGGACAGTAATGACGGGAGGCGGGCAAGAGAGTAGATGCCCTTCCCCTAAGAGCAGCTTTCAACTTTCAACCTTTCTCACAATGACACATACGCGGAGGTTTGTACTTGTGAGCGGAACTTATAATTGAACCATTTCATCTTCTTTACAACTTTTATGTGTTGAATGTGTCTCTAAAGTTATCTTGAAGCCCTAACTATGTATCTTTGTAGATATAATCAAGTCAAAATGCAATCACACTGGTACAGAGCAGGCTCTTGATTCAGCAACGGCTGGTATCCTTCTAAGAGGAGGAAAAAGAAACACGGAGGATAACCACGAAGACCTGGACACAAGGGAGAGGGCGTATGACAGCCAGAGGCACAGCCTGCAGCACTACTATCTCAGGTCAACAAGCACCAAGCATTGCCAGCAACCGGAAGTCTGAAAGAAGCAAGGAAGAACTCTCCTCTGTGGATTTCCGGGGTAAACTGCCCTGCTGACACTTTGATTTTAGATTTCTAAACTCTAGGACCGAGACAGGTGGCTCCTGTTGCTCAATGCTACCAATTGGTGCTTGTGCTAAGTGTGGGACCTGTGATTTGCTTCTGATCTATGGGCTACTACACATGATAAGATGTCACTCCCATGATTATATAACCTTATATAAGATGATTGTCTTGCTATGGACCTTACTCAACAGGCTCTCTTTCCTTTGCTAGCTGTTAAGAAAGAAGTGGCTACAAGTCTTTCAGCTACAAGAAACTGTACAGAACTGAATTCCACTAACAAACACACTGGCTGAAATTAGATCCTTCCCTAATCAAAATGTCCAATGAGATGACAACACAGCTGGCATCTTTAACTAGTCTTGATTCTCTTAGAAGGGGACCCAGCTGAGTTATTCCTGAACTTCTGACCCACAAAAACTGTCATAGTGATTGTGTGTGGTTTTATCATACCAAGCAAGATGTATAGAGGAACGCCACATAGTGGTGGTCAAATTAGGAGTCCTTTATTAACAGCCAGGGGTCAGAGAGGGGGCTAATGCCCCAAAGAACTCTCAACCCCAAGAGGAAGAAGGGCAGGGCTTATAAAGCTTAAAACCAGGGGCTGGAGAGATGGCTCAGAGGTTAAGAGCACTGGCTGCTCTTACACAGGACCTGGGTTTGCACGCCAGCACCCACATGGCAGCTAACAACCAACTGTAACTCCAGTTACAGGGAATTTGATGTCCTCTTCTCACCTCTGTGCATTGCACAACAAACAAGCAGGCAATTCACTCATACACATTTAATAAAATATAAAAAATAATTATATCATGCCAGGGGTAAAGCCAATAACCACAGTTATGTCAGATCACCATAGTTACATCAGACAATGGGCAGGTCAGTTAACAAAGAGGTTTTCAGTTAACGCTAAGTTAGGCTGGGTGGGAGGACATGCTACATGCTACCTACATGTGCTACCTGGCTACTTGTAAATTTTCCAGTGTTATAGAAACAATGTACTTCCTGAAACTGCCCGTATGAGACATTCTGCCTGGCTGGCTGCAGTGGGAACGGCTGGGCAAAGCGACAGGTAAAGCAAAAGTCAGTGAGAACAAAATGGAGTGTTTTGCCATTTCAGTTTCAGGCTGCTAAATTTATAATAATCTGTTACACACAAACAGAAGAAGCATAGCAGACTCACTTTCATTCATCTGTGCCTAGTAAGTGTTGAAAGTAAACTCTCAGGAAAGCATCTCCTTCTGAAGGTCCCATCACTGGGGAGGTTCTTGCAGTTCTCTTGGTGTGGGCACATACTTTTTTTTAGGATAAAGTTTCTAGTTTTATCTCCTGGTTCTTGGCTATTAGGGGCTCTTGGTCCTTAAGGTCTGTACTGGCTAAAGTCCAGGCCAACCCAATGCTGACAGTCTCTCCTATGAGGTCTATATCTGGTTACCAGTAAACACTTAAGTTCTGCAGGGTTTACTGTACACATGCAGGCAATTCCCACCACGCAGCACTCTCTTCGACCATCCCTCTGCAATAGCACTGCTGCACAGCCTCCAAGGTGAAGGAGGGTCCCACCCGAGGCAGGGTGCCACAACAGGCTCACCCGGGGCCCTGTCAAGTCCTGGTCTCCCTTTTGCTCGTGGTGAAGGAGAGGGGTAACAGTCATGCAGACAACAGTTCATTCTAAAATGCAACTTTGCCACTCTACTCCAAACTCTGATTTTTAAAAAATCCCTGTTCTGTTCAAGAGCCAAAGACCCATGGAATCAATCACTAAGCACTTTCTGTATAAATTCTGTGCATGCGGGTCTGTCTCACAACCCCTTTGGTCTATAATATATATTATACTGACAATGGTACCAGAATGGAGGCAAGGATAGTAGCATTGAAACAACCTGTTCAGCTTAGTATTCACAGATCCTGAAAGAAGTACGACTTAATGTTAATGTCAATACTAATTTCTAGTTGACAATGAAGCACTCTTAAAGAACTACCAAGATGTTGACTGATTTGAAAAGACAATTCAATACTCTCAAATTTCCATATATAGAAATATTGAAGGAGAAATATAGAAGGAGACAGAAGCCAATAAATCAAAGGATGTTGCATTATATAAAAACTCATTTTGTGTGGCAAAATGCAACAGTACCCTATTTAAATTACAAAATGTGGGGCTGGTGATGTGGCTTGGTTGGTAGTGTTTGTCTAGCATACATAAAGTCTTGGATTTAATTCCAGCACCATATCAATCAAGCATTAATGGTGCGCCCCTGTGATTCCAGCACTCAGGAGACATAGGCAGGAAGATCAGAAGTTCAAACTATCCTCAGCTACACTGTGAGGCTGAGACTAGCTTGGGATACATGAGAACCTGTCTCAGGAAAAAAAAAATTAAAAATATTTATTCATTCATGTATTGAACAAGTAGTTAGTACCTTTTAAGCCACGTGGTCTATTTTATTTAAAATTATAAGTAATTTTAACTTTATTTAAATAAATAGCTAAAAAGAAAAAAAGCATAAGAAGAAAAAAATGCACATAGGGGTAGAAATACCCTTTGCCACAGAAGTACCTGAAAAGGCATTGCTGTAGTATCGAGACAAAGTCTGCATGATGTCTTTGGAGTGCTGGGTCCACGGTGCTATTTTTCTGTAGGTTTTTACCCGGTGAACAAGTTGAGAACCACCATACTGAAGGGACAGAGTATCACCATGATCCTCATAGAGTTCCTCAAATAACCTTCACAGAAGAAAAACTCACATTAGAGAATGCTGCCACCGGGTCTAGTGACTCAGATTGACAATTCCGGATATGAGGAGGCTAAGGCAGAAGGACCACAAATTGAAAGCTTGCCCAGACTCAGAGTGAGTTCAAAGCCAGCCTTGGCAAGTTAGAGAGACCAACCACCTGCCCCTAGGCTCAAAATAAATGAAGAGAAGGTCTGGGGATACAGCTCAGTGAAAGAGCATTTGCTTAGCATGTATAAGGCTTCAGGTACAATCCCAATATGGCAAAAAAAAATTTTAACCAAAATGACTGCATAAGTCATTCACTTGACCACAGACTCAGAAAAAGTCTCTTACTTTATGAATTCTTCTGAACCTTTCAAGTAGACTCTTCAATATCTTGAAAATATATGCAAATGTAAAATACATTGTGTTTTATAATGATCTCATGCCATGATCACAGAAAACACCAAAAAGAAAACATATAATTTAACCCATTAAAACCAGACCAAGCTGTTTCTAATCATATTAGAAAGATGCAGAATACTTTATAGTCTGCCAGATTAATTCACCTCCCATAACACAATCTTTGTCCTATCAAATTGCCTTTGACAAAAGATAGGCTCTTGTTTTAGACAGTGCCTTCTCTATTGGGCTAATGTAACAGCATACTGAACAGGGTGGCTTATAAACAACAGACATTTATTTCTCATGGTTCTGAGGCTGGAAGGTCCAAGTTTATGTATAGGACACTTAGTTCATAAATGGGACCGTCTTGCTGTGATGTCATAAGAGCAAGAAACTAGCACACTCTCCTGGGTCACTCTTCAAAGGTTACTAATCTGAATGATGAGGATTCTGACCTTAGATCTAATCACTTCCCAAATGCCCTACCTCCTAAGACCATCACTTTGGGGGTGAGGATCTCAACATATGAATTTAAGGGAAATACAAACATTCTGACCATAGCAGACATGTAAGCTATATACTTTCTTTTTATTTTCACAGAGCCAATGGACAGTCAGGACCCAGTAATTCTTAAGGAAAAAAACTTAAATATTTTATATTTTTAGTTCTAGTTGCATGAAGACATAGTACTGTTTCTTACTGCTATTAGGGTTTTCATGTAACCTCTAGTTTGTCTAATTTCAGATTTATCTAAAAACATAATGCTTATTGATGAAATCAATTCAAACAAAAACAAACAAAATAAAATCCAATGGCAATGATGTACAAATATTTAAAAGAAATACTACAGAACATGAATATTGCCTTCTAGCAATATAACCTTTGAGAAGCTACAAGCAGAAATGAGTTCATAAAAAGCCTTATTAGTCAAGTTTGCTTTTTGTCCCTGCTGACATCCAAATAGCAGAAGATGAGGCTTACCTCACTGCATCCGTATCAAACTGAAGGTTAGGTTTGTCAATCAATCCTAAGGAATACAGCTGATAAGCCAGAGCACATTTGCCCACCATGAACTGGGCTGTGTTGGTGCGATCTAAGCAGTCCACACAGTTGGTTCGAAGAATGCCAGTCTTTAAAAAAACAGCATAAAATTTTCAGTCACCCAAATTATTTCCATACTATATGAAAATTCATTTCTTAAAGAAACAGAAGAATGTCTGTAGGTATTATTCCTGAATAAGTATTATTTGATACTATTAAGGGTTAAAATAATGAAGAACATTTTAATAATCATATAGGTTGTTTGCTTAATATTGCTATAACAGCATCATTAAACCTAGTCTATATCTGAATTTACTTTGAAAGTTAAACAAAATAAATCAAATTAACATTTTCTATAATTATCAATCAGGATGATGAGGATGCTGAGAACTGAACTTGGGTCGTCTGGAAGAGCAGAAAGAATTCTTTATTGCTGAGCCATCTCTCTAGCCCCAAGCTGTATCATTCTCAAAGCATAGCTAATAAATATAATAAACACAAGCTTATTTTCCAAAGTCAATCTAATTATTTCCTTTGGGGGGGTCTTTTGTTTGTTTGTCATTGTTTTTGGCACAGTCTCCCTAGTCCCAGCCCACCTGGAGACAAGGCTGGTCTCGAGCTCACAGAGACCTGCCTGCCTCTGCTTCCCAAGGCCTGGGATTAAAGGCATATGCCACCACGCCTGCCTCTATTTTCATATTCTTATTTTTAATTTCCAATAATAAAATTTTATAGAAAAAAATCATTGGCTGTATTATCTTAGATACAAATTTTTGTGCAAGATTTAAACACTAAGAGGGTAGAGGAGGGATAACTAACACTAAAGGTTTTTTGAAAATCTATAAGAAGACCTACTACTGTAGAATCTCTCTAACATATATACATATACATTTAACAAAGAGTTTAAATTGAGTCGACTTATAACAAGGCGAAAATACCCCAACTAGAGACCCTATCCTAACAAATACAAACCCCAGCATCAAGAATGGGTAACCTCTCTTTGAGCTGTTAGCCAGTGGGATTCCACAGACCCCCAAATAAAGGCTCTTGTGTTTGTTCTTGGTTATCCTCCAGACCTTGACGGTAAAATCCTAACGCTGATGACAACATATACTTGAACCATAAAACATGGTGAACTCAAGCAGGTACTGACCTCAAAGCTTCATCCCTACTGGCTAGTTTGCACAGTGCTGGAAGGTACTATGCATAGTACCAGAGGAGAAAAATAATCATCAATCTTACCCGTAGGTGGACTCTGAGAACTACAGTAATCACTGGTCGGGCAAGACACGCCTGGTGGTGCAACGGCAGCATGAAGGCTACTGACGTAATTACCTCTAACTGGACTTAAGGTTCACTCCATTAGCTGAACCCAAACATGGCACTGTTATTAGGGTCAAGAACCTGTGTGTAGAAGGTCATGGGCCCTGGAGGAGAACCTGGTACTAATATTCCATCAATCAGGCATAGAATTAAAATTATTCCTAATGACTTGTTGCTATTCCTATAGATTAGTATATCTCTCAGTTCTCATCAGATAAGCTTCTTATAGAAAAGGCAATAAATATCACAGAGACCCAAAACCAGTCAAGATGCAGAGAATAAGAGACTTCATCATGCTCAGCTCTAAATGGAACAACTACATCACAACCCTCCCCCCGAAAGGCTCAGGGATCTTCAAAAGAAGAGGGGTGGAAAGACTCCTAGAGCCAGAGATGGTGAATGACTACAAGGAAATGATGTTTTCCAGACAGCAGGCAGTTGTACCTACAAACTCACAGCAACTGTGACAGCATGCAAAAGCCCTGCTCAAGCCAGACAAAATATGAGCGTGGAGGCAGTCCCTCCCCTAGTTACAAAGTATTGGCATTTGACAGCTGCTGTGAAAAGAAGAGTCTGTTTTCTTTAAGAGTGTGGCTCCCGGTCGGTTGACCACACTACTGGGCAGGTTCCACACTCAAATATTTCAGTAACACAAATTGGGCTCAATGGGGCTAGGGAAGAGAAACAGGAAGTTGGGAGGGGAGGAGTATGGCAGTGATCTTGGGGAAACTGAGGGAAAGGAAATATTATCAAAATACATTGTATGAAACTCTCAAAGAATAAAAATTTGTACACCGTGAACACAGGTTGTATTCACTACTATCTGTACCTGCAGCCGACCAGTGGGAATCACACATCCTCCGAGTTCATTCCACCTGTGTGTAAAAATAAATGCTTTACATCTTTCTTTCTTCCAGTGCTGGGAATTAAACCTAGGCCTTGCGCATACGAAGCACAAGTTCTACCTCTAAGCCACATCTCCAAACCCTTGCTTTTATGTAATGGAATAACACATATTCACAGACGTTTGTTAAGAATCACAACAATATAGGGGAAAGAGCTGGAAAACTTAGTTAATTCTGCATACTCTCATTCTTTCAGGTAAGTGAGTGTGCAAATCACAGACGGATCCGTTACCATGTTCTGCTCAAAGAAAGCCGTGTTCAACAAAAGTCTCTCTTGCTTCCTTTAAACCCATTTCTTTGGTCTCTCTATAAACATGCACAATTTTAGGCATCATCTTAATAAAATCTTCTATGCCTTTGTCTTCTCCAATACATATTAAGATCCCCCAAATTCAAACAATGCAAACCATAACCGAAAGATTACTTCCAAAGACATGCACACTAATAGTTGATTTTTTGTTTGACCACTGTAGTGAACTATGTTATCAGAAAATCAAATGCTGGAAATACATGAGATTTGTTCCTTTAAAAATAAATAAGGTATGGATTCTTGATCTGAAGCAGCCCACACATTAACAATGATAAAAATATGGTGAGAAAATCAATATAACATAGCAAATGCAACTTTCTTTAAAGTATTCATCTTCAATCAGAAAAGTTCCTGTTCCTATTAAATACTAAACAATAGAACTCACCAATGAAAAATTCATCTTACAGAAATATTTTATACGATGTGTATTCTACAGAGCAGCAGGTGAGTCCCAACCTCCTACTTCCCCTGTTCCATCTCAAGGTCTACAACTACCACAGGGCTTCCAAGGCACACAGTGAATATTTATTACATAGCCCACTGAGCAGCTTGCCTCCCCCAAAGACTAAATTCAGCTATCCACCATCCAATTAGCACAGATTTCATTTCTTCAGAATATATTTATTTTATCTTACTTTGGGTGTGTGTGTGTGTGTGTGTGTGTGTGTGTGTGTGTGTGTGTGTGTGTGTAGCAAGCTCTTGGGACCCACCTGACTCTGCCTCCCAGTGCTGGAGTTACAGGCACACACAATCTTGCCCAGCTTTTTACTTCGGTGTTGGCAATTCAAACTCAGGTTCTCATGTTTATAGAGCAAGTGTTCCAACCACTAACACTAAGTCATCTCTCCAGCCCCTAGAACATTTTTATATATAAGAACAAATATATCGAATTAAATTCATATTCTCGCTCTCTCTCTCTGGTTTCTGAGGATCAAACTCAGGTTGTCTGGCTTACTGGCAGGAACCTTTACCTGTTGACCATCTCACCTTGATTTTTTAGAGAATGGGTCTCTCACTGGCCTGGAGTTTCTCAAGCAGGCTAGGCTAGTCGACCAGTGAGCCCTAGGGATCTGCCTATCTCCGCTTCCTCCGCCCTGGCATTATAAGCTAGAGATCCAACTCAGGTCCTCCTGCTTGTACCACAAGCACTTTACCAACCAAGTTAACTCCCCAGCCCTTACTTAAGTTCTAAACACCATACATACTTTTCATCTGGGCGTAAAATGTTGCAGTAAGAATCAGGACGGTTTACAAAGAAGCCTGTTTTCTTTACCACACTCTCTGCAATCACATTCAGTCGATCAAGAACATTACACAGTTTGCTGGGGAGAAATGAGAAAGTGAGAAGAATCTGGGTTTTAATATACATTTATTCTCACATTGAAGGCAAATAACGTTCATAGTAATTTTTTTTTAAATCTTGCAGTTTACACTCAGTAAGGATGCTGTAATAATGTAGGAATATTATGCAGACTCAATAACTAAACACTAGATGCAAAATGAAAATAGAAGGATTTGTAACTTAATACCAAATACCAGCACATTCCTTAATCTCAGCTCAGGCCACTGTCAGACAAGATTTTCCCAAAGTCTTTCACTCCCCAAAAGCTGTCAGTCAAATCACTAAGCACTTATAAAATGACTATATTTAGTGCTGTGACAAAGGAAGACCAAACTGGAAAGAAATTAACATGAACTGCCTCAACCATTTAACTTGTTCTGGGCATAATGGTTAGATTTTCTCAAACAAAACCTCCACAAACAACCAGTTCATTAAGGAGCTTAGATTTACTATTAATAGAAATAACATACTCTAGGAAAGCAGGTGCGTGTGTATATTCATGGAGTATTAACTACAAAAAATAATTTAGGAAAAACACTACACGGAGTTAAGCACAAAACAATACAGGGACAGTAAAGTGACCACTATGTACTGGCCGCAAGATGAATGCCCAGAAAGACAACGCAAGGGTTGCTTCCTTTTGTGAGTTTTTTGTGGGGTTCTTGTTTGTTTTTGAGGTAGGATCTCACTATGCAGCCCTGGCTGGCTTAGAACTGACTATGTAGTCCAGACAGCCCTCACACTCAGTGATCTGCTTGCCTCTGTGTCCAGTGCTGGGACTGGAGGTGTAGGCTACCATGCCTAGCATAAAAGACAATGCAAGGTTTAATGGAAAAAAATTCTTTAGAAAAGATTATCTCTAACCAAGAGACAAAGGGGTGAGAAACATGCCAAGGGGTGGCCAGCCACGGAACAAAGACTCACTCTGGGCATAAAGGTTAGGTTTTCTCAAACAAAACATCCCTGGATTTATAACATTCCACAAACAACCAGTTGACTTCCTTACTTACTATTAATAGAGTTACTGCACATTCACCTACAAGAGAGATACCTGAAAGCAGTGTCTGTGAGAACTTAAAGAACAAGATGGAACAGAATAGAAAAAAGCTAAACTAATGCCTTTAAGGAAATGGATGTTGTGAAACCCCTGGAACTTCACACAGAATGAGCAAGCAAAAGGCAGGTAGAGAGATGGTCACTTCATTTAAGTGCTCAAATCAATCCCAGCTGTCTCAAAAAGAAATTAAAAGAGCAACATTACACAGAGATCAGCTGCTGCTTGACAGTCAGGAAAAGGAAACGCAAAGCCAGACACATGAGCTTCAGTCACCTCTTTGTGTACTTGGCCATGTCCCAGGGGATGTAGACAATTGTGTGCTCAGGAGGCAGAAACTGATTAAGGTAGGTCACAGCAGCCATGAGCTCTTCACTCAGAATCCGTTCATGCTTTCTTTTCTCTCGTTCCTTTATCAAAAACATTTTTAAAACGTTTAAGTCAGAAAATTTAAATGTCAGACTTACAATTACCTTAAATCAGACTTTAAACAGCTTCACTTTTCAATGATCTCTGCAGCTTAGTACCTTACCTTAGTAAGACAAAAGCCCAGGGTCTCAAATATACTCAAATGAAACTCACTTATTAAAATGAAAATAATATAAATACAAGTCATTTCCTCAGCAGCTAATGACCATTGAAAAGCTAAGGAGGTCAGATTTCTCCCTATTAACCTCCACCTGCCCCAATGTGCTCCACACAAGCCTGGCCCACGTACTCCACAGGCTCCTCTGGTAAAGATGCTCTTCTACGATGGACCAAAAGGAACCCACAACTGTAGCCAGCTGAGAAATCAACCTGGTCTGGAGAGCAATCCTTAAATACAGGATAGCAGAGAGCACCTGCATATCTGGCTCACAGAATACCCTATGAGATGGTCCAAGAAACACTTTATTCCTCTCACGCTGTGGCAGAATGAACTGAGGCTGAAAGGCTTCACAGTTCGAAGCCTTCCCATCTGCCACCATGCCTGCAAACGTAAATGCACATAAAAAGTCTGGAAAGCAATAAATCTGATAGAAAACCAGAATAAACCCTCCAGCATCACTGGCTTTTCACTTCCTAGCTTTTCTCAGCCATTGTGGCGATCAGGGACAAGTCTCCTCTAACAAGTGGATCGTGATGGTATTGATGGCCCATGCTGGTTTTCAGGAACTTAGGCATTGCTTTTGTCCACCTCAAACCGACCAAGTCTCTGACCCGCCTCTTGGGTTTGCACAAGTGTTGAAGGAGTGACAGTCTGACATCCAAAGGTCAAAACTCCCCTCTCAGAGCATGCTAACTGTGCCAAATCTTCTCAACATGCATCCTACGAAGAGCCACGAGATCTGATTGTATAAGTGCAGAACACGCGTCCTCCACTTTTGCTTCCTGCCAATCACCCTTCTTCACGCCTTGGACTGCCTGCTTCCCCATCCATAAATATTCTACACCCTATGCTGAGGGAGGTGGATTTGAGGCTAGTTCTTCGTATCTCCATATCTCCTTATATGTTTGCAGATAAACTCTTCTTCCTTTGCAAAACTTGTTTCAGTGACTGGCAAAACAGGCATGTTCAGTAATAGGAATAGTTTATAATCATATGCATTGAGTCATATTTTTAATATGTATAATTAACAAAGAACTATTTCAAGCACTATAGACTCAAATTTCCATTTAACCAGAATTTTTCAATTATACTATATAAAAGGATGAACAAAGTTCACTAATCTAGTTCTACATATACTCCAGAAATATCTTACAACTCACTGCTTTAGCAGTAATTAGATTCCATACTAACAGTGTATATGCTTACTGGAAAAGTACTTCCAATTATTACTATTTTTTATAGTACCAGGACTAAACCTAGGGCCTGACACATGGAAAACAAGTAATCAAGTGCTCTACCACAGAGACACATCTATCCCCAGCCCTGGTTTACTTTTCCTTTTGAGATGGGGCCTCACTAAGTTGCTCAGGCTGAACTTAAACTCACTCTGTAGCTTAGGCAGGCTTTAAACTTGTGATCCTCCTGACTAATAGCGAGGATTACAGGCCTGTGCTACCAGGCTGAGCAACAAATAACAAATGATTTTCTTAAATTTTCCTCCCCTTTTTTTCTAATTGTGTATGCTATAGCTATTTTTCAATACCAAGTTAAGGTTATAGAGTATCCAGCTACTACACTTTATGAAGACATGAATATGGAAATTCTGAATTGATGTGAATTAATATCTAATAACATATTATTAACTCAACCCATGGATGAATATGATTATATAAACAGACAAATAAGAAAAAAAGAAAGAAACAACACGATGCTGGCTGCCCTGTTACCTCCCAGCCTCTGCCCCTGCTACTTTGGGCCCATATATAGTCCTCCATGCTCTTGATTAAACACAGACACACAATCCGCTCGTTTCAGCCCATTCATTTAGTTAGTTATATGGTACAGTCCCCTTCTGAGTGACAATCTGTCTTCCTTCCTGCCCCAAGCTTTGGCCCTCTGGCCTAGGTAACTTTCAGCACCTCTAGCTTCTGCTGCATGCCAGTTAAGTTCCTATTCCCACTCTCCATCTCAGATCTTATCATCATAGCAAGCTGCTCTGCCTTCAACATTTCTTATTCAGAAGCTCTTTTATTTTCAGGTTGCTTTTGTTTTAAATGCCCCATTTCGCAGGTACCTCAACCCAGCAACAGTTCTCCTTTCTCCAACAGCCCTGTCCTCTAACTCTTCTTGATCCTGCTCAGCTTTCGCTGTCCATTGCAATCATACTATTGCAAGGATCCAAAATGCCTTTGATCCTGTCTTTTTAGATTATATCTGCCTGGCGAAATTAAATGAACCCAATTATCCATCTCTTATCCCTGCTTCAGCCCATACACAGTTCTGTTGGGAAAAGGTAGGCAATATCAGAATAATTCCATTTAAGAAATCATTTTTACCAACTTGAAATTGACTCTTAGTACTGCTTCAATGGTCCTAGTCAACTTATATACCCACATAGACAAGATTATTAAACCTTCTCTATTACTATAAAACCTGCAGTCTCAGAAGATGACCTTCCTGCTACCTTACCATGGGAAATTAAACCTATCAGAAGGCAGAAGCACACACACACACACACACACACACACACACACACACACACACCAGGGCATACTTTTCTCTTCCAGATGAACACTGCTCTTTTTTCTCTTGACCTAGTTAATGTCTCTTCTCCCAGACTGACACTAATTCATCCCATCCTCAGGGCAGGCCTTTTCTTCCATTGGGAGCTCTCAGCATCCTCTACCTGCACCTTCTGTTCTGTGTCACTCCAGCATTGCCCCCATCACCATGGCGGCTCTGTGAAGGCAGGAGTTGCCTCTATGATGGTCTTGGTACATATTAAACTGTCAAAAATACAGGTTAAATGATTAAATGGACCAAGATTCCTTTTTATTAAATGGCATACTTATTAACCTTCCAGATTAATTTCATATTCTACTATGTTGCTGGTCACAGCCACAACCGTAACATAACAAAACCTTTCTATTGATATACTCAGGGTCCTCTTGGCCACTGGCTGAGTTTTTTTCGATTCACTTGGATGCAATAAAATATATTGGGAAATTATATTGCCCCCATCCCAGGTCTTTGACCTACATATCCATTCACACACACACAATATGCTGACCACTCAGTGTGCTCTGATTGAGACGCAAAGAGCTGTAAGAACAATGGTCTCACTTTGCCTGAGCTTCTCACAAACCCACCTGACTCTTGTACCACAATAAAAATAATTTCTGAATGAAGCCTTTTGGTCCTATTGCTATATATTGATTTACAGTTCTTACAGATTGTCAAAGGAGCTGGCTGTATCAAAGTGAGAGTTTGATCTGTATCCTTCTCTCTCCAACTCACCCAGAACTAAGATGGGAATTTAATGTAGACCTAGTTCACACAAGGAAATCAGGAGCCTGATACACTGAATCACTCTCTTCCCTTGGAGATACATACTGCTGGCTCCTCAAGGCAAGCAAGGGAGAAGCCATGAGGAATCTGAGGCCAAGGAACAGTAGCTCAGACATAGCAGGCTGTCAGAGCATGACACATTTCTCCTCTGGGAAAACTGAAAGCACAGCTTGCTAACACCTTTTATGAGGAAGAGGTGGTCCGGTGTGTTTGATAAACACATCATACCTTCACTAAATTCAGGATGATGATGGGGGAGCCAAACCTCTGAAGCATCTGGTCAAAGTGAAGAGCAGCCACATGTGCAAATGGATCTGCCTGGTCCACTGCAAAGGGAAAACGGGGTAAATCAAAACCTGAGTGAGACTAGGAGGAAAAATAAAGGAAGTGTAAGGGCTTCAAAAACGCCAGAAGACACTCAGCAACTCATCTCGCATTCTTACTTCCCAAATCTCTCTCAGGGAGCTCACCGGACACTCATTTAGTGTGTATTTATTATATTTGAAAGATTCCTCTATTTCTAAATCAAAATGTAACTAATTTGCTAAAAGTTAAAATTAATGGTGAATTAACTGCATAAAGATAATAGAAGTTATTCTTCTTAATGGCCTAGCTCTCAGGACCGAAACTTCATTAAAATCCAACCATTCATTAGGTTTCTGTGACAGTAAGTCAGCAGCTCTAAATGACATCAGGAAGAGTGAGCAATGAAAGGCTGTTCCACGCACATGTGATCGGCGGCTTCGGTATCATGGTTGAGATGTCCTGAGACCAGTACAAGGGAACCGACCCTCTAACTTGCACATAAGAAGAATAACTGCCAGCAGTAAAAGACATCACAGAAGCATCACAGAGTATCTGTTCTGTCTCCACCTCATTTGCAACATCACCCTGGAAAGAAAAGTGAGACCAAAGATATTTTAGGGTCTCAGAACTTTTTAATGAGAAAATGAAATACACAATAAAATGATAACTCTTATTCTTTATATGTCTTAAAATAGGTAGATGCTGTCAATAGCCAAATGTGCACACTGAAAAAGTAGAACCATTAAAACACGATAAAGAAAAGCAATTAAAAATATCAGAATAAAGCAGAAAAACTCAATTCATTAACAATACAAACAGCAAACAGTAGCTTGCTTGTTGTAAGTGGTAGGAAGACAGAAACGCAAACAATTCTGTGAAATGATACCGGAGATAAAGAACAGAGGAAATAGCAATTAAATTCTGAAGACCCAAAAGGAGATTCAGATAACACCTGGGATCTGAAGAAATAAAGGGTCAAGACGGAAGCTTGGAGTTCACCTTACTGAAAGTATGAAAGCATACAAGGGTGCGATGAGGAATACTTTCAGGGGCGTTCACAGTGCTGCTTCGCTTATCCTCTCAATATTCAAAAACAAATAACACAGCTGGAAATTCTACTCTTCCTTAAAGTACCAAATAAAATGACTTTCAGTGCTGATGTAATTTTAAGAATAACTTTGCTCTTTAAAGCCAGGATCAAACCCCAATGCCTCAATCTGTCTATTCAATCACACAACTGTCTAGGACCCAAGCTGTCTACTGCAAGCAGAGTGGAGCCCTCAAGAGATGACATGGAGGACGGGGTTGCCTTCTCCTACCTCCTTGAGTGAGGTACTTGCTGGTTTTGTCCCTACATTTTTTTCATGTATTTCGGAAATGGTTCACCCCGCAAAACATTTCACATTTCATAACTCATTGCATAACTCTATCAGATGACTGCTTAGAACATTTACATATTAGTCATTTTTTCTTACACTAGTTCTACACTCTGGAGAATTATTTATTCTATTGATAATATCCCAAACCAAGAAAGTCCACTTTAAAATTTCCACAGCTTCCGGCTGAATAGGGCCCCCGAAAACAAAATAAAATGAATAAAATTGCAAAAAAATAATGAAAATTCCACAGCTTCACCTATGTCAGCAACACTGATATAAAAGGTTTCACTGTTAGCAGTGAGGCCATCTCATCTTACCTCACAGTTTGCACCTCTCTTGAGAAAACGGGTCCCAGCAAACTTACTGGATCTTCTGGCTATTAGAGTAACATACACTGGTCGTCCATAGATCAATAGCTCTTAGAAATCAAGATAAAGATAATAGCATTCACGACTGTCACACAAAGCCCTAGGAATCACTGTACTTTATGTATCTAAATACATCTTATCATGGCCTCAAGACACCAAAAGCTCTATTCAAGAATGGAACAGCACTAGGTCTCAGGGTTCTTCAGAATTCTGCTGAAATGATGATAAAACCCAGCCGGCTCAAAGAGTAAGTTCTAGGAATTTGTAAGGAAGTAAAATGCAGGTTACTGCATTATGGGCCAAGGAAGGCCTGCTTTTCCTTGTAACCAAGTAAAAATATAAAGAAATACAACCAATCTTTCCTCAGTCATCAGTCATATACCTCTCAAAAAGAGCATGTATCAAGGCTGAGAGATGGCTCAAAGGTTAAGAGTACTGACTGCTCTTGCAGAGGACCTGGGTTTAGTTCCTAGTATCCACATGACAGCTAAAAAATAACCATAACTCTAGTTCCAGGGGATACGATTCCCTCTTCTAACCTCCACAGGCATGGCATGACATGGTGCACTTACAGATGTGCTGGAAAAAACTCATACTCATAAAATAAAAAGGTAAATAAGAGAGCATGTGTCATTTAACGCAGACTTTACATCATAAAGCAATATATAATACTGAGGGAAGGAGTGAACGGAATACTGTAAAGCAGTCCAAAATTTAAACACTGAATGAGCTGCCATGAACTGCTTAGCCAATATATAGTTGATTATTTATGTCACTTTAACTTTCTAAGCTAAAATCTCATTTACTTAAAAAATGTGTATTGAACAACGATCCAAAAACCTCAAATCCAAAATGCTTTGAAATCTGAAACAATTTGAGTGCCAATATGAACCAAAATTGAAAACTTCTACACTGGATCTTGTGTGATGGCTCAATCAAAATGCAGACACATTGTGAATATTGCATAAAAGTACTTTCGGGCTAAGTGTTCAGTATGTGCCTGAAACAAATGAACCTAGTGTTTATCACTGGATCCTATCCTCAAGTTATCTCAGGTTTATGCAAATACTCCAAAATCCCCCAAAAGTCCAAACTCTGAAACACCTCTGGTCATAAGCATTTTAGATAAGAGATAATCAACCTGTACTGCTGTCAGGTGGCTGGGAGGGTGAGCTGAAGTTATTCATATAAAACTTCCAGTGTCGGGCTTGTAGTAAATACTTAATAAAGAGCAATTACTCTGATCATCACATAGACTTCCAGAATTCATTAAATGCTTGATCACCAAGGGACCAGAGTCATCACTTAAACTAATGAGCTTTAAAATGATAATCTATGATGCTGTTCACTATTTTAAAAACAAACAACATTTACTATGATTAATATATTCCAGGCTCTGAGTTAGCTCTTAGAAATAGAAAGCAGGCTAGAGCTACATTTTTAAAATGGTCTTTAGACACACGGTAGCACATTCTTTTTGGTATTTCTGGTGGTAAAAACTCATGCTCTTCTCAGGAAGATTTTATTTTTGGAAAAAGACAAAAATGATCTTTGTTGTGCAGTGAATGCTCAGACAACAGCACTTCCTGGTTGAAATACTTATAATGAGCCAGATGTTCAGGGTGAGCCAGATGTTCAGGGTGGCGCATCAGTCTCAAGTTCAAAATCCCTGTGTCTGCACCAACCTCTCCTGCAAGTGTCACAAAGAGAGCAGTCCTGCCGCTCTTCAAGGCTGAGCTCTGTGTGCCCCTAGGCTCCAACTTACTTTACTGGTGTAAGAAGGCACGTCAGCCAGTAACACACGCCCACCTCATGGCCTCAAAGCTACCACTTAAAAGCTTTTGTTACAGACCTTTAAAAGTCCAAGATGGAAGGAAAAAAATGTCAACTAAGAACACACTAAGTGCCGTCCATTATCTGAAAAGGTGACAAGAAAAATCTACAGCCACTCCTAGATAGTATATACTGCCTTCCTCATGGCACAATGGTGTCTTCTTGAAAGACTTCACCATTAGCTCAATTAAATGAAAAGGGAACTTGCAGAAGAAATCCCAAGTTGTCATCAAATTGAGCTAACTCAAAATCAATCCACTTCTATTATGTGTCTTTCCAATGCAGCTCCCACTGGGTTATCCCTAAACTACTGCTGCAGGCTTTCTCTAATTCGTTCATATCCTTTAACTCCATCTCATTTACTTCAAGCACCTTGAAAAGAGCTGTCAACTTGAACTTCATGAATACTACCTTATACCCGTCACCTTCATGAATGAAACTTTTAAAAGTTCTAGAACCAAACCCAAGTCCTCATCCTGGCTACCAAAGCTTAATATGATGACTGACAATCTGACTCCCACTCAGATCGTTCCCTGGAGTTAGTTATACACACAAGTCATGAGAACATGGCTATGTGTTTCTCCATATCTACCCTGTCATGCTGTTGTGCCCCTTCTCTGTACCCACAGCTAAGGCCTGAATTTTGCTTATGGCCTAGGTCAAGTTCTGTTCTCCTGAGCATCCATGTCAGCTCCACCTGTCAGGTGTGCTGCTCCCTCTCCCAGACATGCATGATCCTCATTAGCTAGGTCTCTTAGTATGCACATAGCACTTTCTTCCTCATTACTTACTGATCTTTCTGTGCACATAACAGGCCTATTCAAATAGCATACTTCTTCAACGTACTTCTACTTTCATAGGGGAAGTCTTCCTATTGGAGTACATGGAGTGACAATTATAATCTCTTATATGTACTTTCTACAAATTGGACACCATAACAGTATGATATTAAGTGTATGAAAAAAGGATACTCGACTGCCCACAGAACCCATGAATAATATACAGCAGCCAGTCTCGGTGCACAGTGTTTTTAATTATATCCAGGAGTTCACCGTTCCACACGTACTTCACATAAGGCTCACTAGAGATCCCAAATACACCTGGAAAAAACAAAAGTCAGTGACAGGAAGATAAGGATGTTGACTGACATTCAACACATTTTTGTCTTTCTGCCTCTGCTTTAACTCCAGAATAGAAGCTGGTTAAGAGCACTGCCATATTCCACGGACACGTCCACGGCAGCGCTCAGCATCGCTCTGCTTCCTTCAAAGTCAAGGAAGAAATGAATTTTCTGACTTAGGACAGTTTTAATAGAAAAGCAAATGAGAGGGAAATGAAGAACACATGGAATCCGTGAAGGAAGCCAAGCACGGCAGAGTGAGCCACAGACATCTTACCAGCAGTCTGGCACTCATGATCCAGTGTGGCTTACTACTCTGCCTCTGTCTGAGCGTCTGCACCTCTAACACGTAGCTGCTGTGGGGATGAAATAAACTAGTAAGTGCAGAAAAACGCTGGGAACGAGCCTGGCCGTCACTCCCTCTCCCCCGTGGCCTCACTTGCTACACCAGGGCTTTTCCATTTGAGGAAATTAGTATCAGCATATCAAGGTAAATTTTAGCTATCAAATTATTTAGCAATGAGTTTTACAAAGCTTATATGAAGTAAAATAGAAATAAGCATATTTACACATTAATGACTTAAAAGATAATAACAGTTCTAGGTACCAGGAATCAGTCCATCCCATCCCCTTTATTAAAACTTCAAAATATAATGTGAGTCTTCATTTATATACTAGAGTGAATATATTCTAATTTAACTTAAAGAAATTAAATGTTCTCTGCCCTTTCAGCATACTGCAGACAAGAAGAAGTAAAAGCCAGACATGTAGCTCGCCTGGTACAGGACTTGCCTCATACGCAAAAGGCCCAGCGTTTGAGCCCCAGCATGACATAAACTAGGCAAGGTGGAACATGCCTGTAATCCCAACTCTCGGGAGGCAGAAGGATCAAGAGTTCAAGGTCATCCTCAGTTCTATCAAAAGTTTGAGGTCATCCTGGGCTACATGAAACCCTGTCTTAGAGACACTCTCTAGCTTTGCCACCTTATACAAGTACTTTAGTATCTCTGTTTCCTGAACTGTAAAAGGGAAATACTACTACTCACCTCGGAGATGTTTAGACTCAAGAGCTCATGCAAAGTCCTCCACCCACTTCCTGATACACCTCTTCCACTTTCTATCCTCACTCCATTTCCAATCAGTTTCCTCAGAGAGAAAAATCCCCAAACCCAGGATGGATATCTGAATCCTGATAATCACCAGGATGTGGAAATATACTACATTATATGACAAGGAGAAATAAAAATATAGATGGAATCAAGGGCGCTAATCTAACCAGGAGACAAGAAGACTATTGTGGCCTATGCACAGGAACCCAATCTAACCTCAGGATCTTTACAGGCAAAAAAGGAAAGCAGGAATGTATTAGATGGCACAGAGTGTAAGGCCAACTCCCAGGCAAGATGGAAGGTAGCCAACAGTTAGGGACAATACCTAGAAAATGGGTTTCTCCTCTTAAAACCAGACCAATAGAGCTCTGCTGATATGCCACATCTAGCTTACCGAGACCCACTCTACATTTCTGCCTTTTGTGAGACAATGCATGTGTGTTGCTTTAAGACACTAACCTAGTGGTAATTTGTTATAGCAACAATTAGCTATGCTCTTCATTCATGTCTACCCAGTAGAACTACTCTAAAAACAGCAAAAAATTAAGTCCCCCCAGAGGCCTGATTCAGAACCAGAATATACTTGCAAATCCAGACTTGAGGTGGACTCAGCAATACCTTCAGTGCTATCATCCTACTAATTGTGATGCTCAGAAGTGATGCCAGCAAAAGTCAGACACACTAGGTGCCTGTCTTCCACTGCTGGGACATTGTTTGTGTTACAATTCAGGTGCCTGAACCATGGATCTGAGGAGAGCAAGGAGGCACCCAGCTTGGTCTTAGCTCAAGAGATAATCAAATGAACTCCAGAGTCAAGGCAATGCCAGGGGAAACACTGAGTTGAAGGAACTGGCTGTGGGTGAATCAGAACCTTTGGGAAAGTGTTAGTACAACGCTGCCTCTTCCTGTGTATCTTGCAAGAACAGACTTTCTATGTCCCTTTTAGACTGGATTTTGCCACTCCACCCACTATCATTTACGTTGCATGAAGCAAAGGATTCAAAGTCATTGCTGGCTTCCCACTTTTCCACAGTTGGCCTAGTTCAGCTAAGCTATGTTCCATTGGAAATGATTCTTTACAGCATTCACATTAGTAATGCCTTTAGTTAGAATTTTAGATCAAACCCAGAATCTGGA
This sequence comes from Eospalax fontanierii, assembly GCA_035773235.1. Taxonomy (NCBI): domain Eukaryota; kingdom Metazoa; phylum Chordata; class Mammalia; order Rodentia; family Spalacidae; genus Eospalax; species Eospalax fontanierii. Next base: position 49,572,782 of record CM069545.1, read on the forward strand.
AATAATGGTACTGCTAAAGGGGCATAAAGGTACAGTGTGTCTGGCTTAGTCAGGATCTCAGGAACACCCTAGACTAGCCATACTGCAATGATCTGACACTTGTCCAGTCAAGAAGCACATCCTGTGAGACACTGATGGGTCAAGCTGAGACCAAAGTATCAACAGCTTCTGACTTGCTTCATTGATGGCTCTGGACACTGGCCATAGGATCTTCATCTCTGGACCCACTCTCCTACCTAGTTTTTAATTCTATACAACTGGCTTTACATTTACCCAGCAAGAGTTTTTAATGCAGCTCAGAATATCATATGTAAATATCCAGTAAATAATAGGCAACCCACAGTAACTTTTTCCCAAACTTGGCTCATAATCAACTGATCTCTGTGAAGGAAAGTAAGATGGTATGCACTCTCCAGCATTCAAAGAACAATTCTCCAAACAAAACTTCATCAGTACACTAAACTTGAATGTATTCCATTAAAAGTGCACGAATAATTTCTAGCACATGAAAGCACATAATTTTCACATAGTGAAATCACATAGTGACTAATGATTGTTATAAAAATGTGTTGGTTAAGTTCACGTATCTAAAACAACCTCACGTAAGGATGAAGATCACTGAGGGATAAAGGAATGAGGAAAGAAATGTGAGTGAATTTAATGAGACACCATTTCACGGATGCCACATTAACACATATTAAGTATGCTGAAACCACCTACCGCTGCCGCCCTGTGTAATTAATCCTTCGTCTTCAAAGATGTCGAAACTCTCCTGGCGAGTCTGGGTTGTCTCTGATTTTAACATCTCCAGGGGCATTCGCAAGACAGTAAGATTATATTGAAGTGAATGGGACAGATCATAGCTGTAACTGAGAAGAGAATTAAAACTGAAGGATTATAGAAGCAAAGCATGTGTCATGGCCAAGGCATTAAATCTGTGAACTAAATTATTTAGCACCTGTTACTTCACTTAGAAGCAATGCTGTTAAATGAGCACTATAAATCACAGTCAAATACACACATTATTGGAAATTAAAGTAAAATACCTCACTACACAGCTTGTACATTTGCATGTGGGCAACCTACACTTGCTGATTTGTACTACTTGCATTTTTTGCTTCGTATTGGTTTTAAGAAAGTCTATTACCTTGTGCAAAGGAGTCACACTTGTGTATATGAATGTGGTATTATCTGTAGATAATACAATAAAGTACAATGTCAACAGTGCATGCTTCTGTACCATAGTTGACACATGAGCAAAAATAACTCTTCTAACTTCATAATGAAATAGGAATAAGCAACCAACATAAGCCATTAGGGTGAAACATGCTTAGCAGAGTAAAAAACACATAAAATTACAATAGTCTCTATGCAAATAAATTTTGGTTTTTAGGTCAAAAGAAACTTGTATTCTGATTTCATACGATCAATAATTTTGTTAAGTATCTCTAGCTAAATATCTTTAACACAGAATTTCAGAAGATATAATGAATACTTCAGGCTTATAGAAATCTGCAAAGTAAGCAGTATTTTAAATATTGTAATTCTCTTGGAAGAATCACACATTAATTGTAAGATCTTCAATTTACTTCCAAAATTTAACTGAAATTGATTTTAGCTTTGCCTGTGAGATTTACTTTTACCACCTTTGCTTGACTGATCCACTTAACAGCACCTAATCCTGAAGGGAGAGATGCTGTATTAATAAGCTGGTTTCTAGCTGGACATGGGGGTGCATGTCTGCAATCCTGGCACATGGCAGCTGAAGCAGGGAAATCAGAAGTTCGAGACCAGCCTGGGCTACATAGTGAAGCCCTGTCTCAAAACAACAAAAAGCTGGCTTCTGACTTTCAACAATCAATTCTTTCTACTTAAAACCATTATTTTATTACAGCTGAGTCTTAATGTAGTAGATCCTTCTTAAAAGGCCTACTTACAAAACACAAAACTTAAGATACTTTATTTGGGGGGATGACGTGATTAGAATTCGGTAAAGGCACAGACAAAACTGTTGAGAATGAAGCAGGGGAACGCCACCCCACGGTGACGTCAAGCTTCAGCAGCAGCACACAGCTGCTGCACACATGAACGAAGCCATGTTATGAAAAGTGGACAGCAGAGATAAATGTGATGGCAGCACACACCCAAGAAACACTGTGTAAGTGAAAGTCACTTCACAAGAACCATTTACTCTACGACTATTAAAGCAACTGATTTCAGCTTTACATTATTATGTATTTATTCAATTCATAAAGAAATGGCTCATTCACTGTATTAAGAATTTTTTTTTTAATTTTAACGTAAAGAAAGTCTGGCCTGGTGGCAAAAACTTTCAATCCCAGTACTTGAGAGGCAGAGAGGCAGATGGAGCTCTGTGAGATTCATGCTAGCCTGGTCTACATGGCAAGTTCTAGTCTATCTGGGGCTATAGAGAGGCCCTATCTCAGAAAACAAACAATGACAATTAAAAAAAAAAAAAAGGCAATGCAAGCGAGGCACAGCGTCATGAAGGGCAGAGGCGGATCGCTGTGAGACAGACCATCCTGGGACGGTCCACAGGAAGAGCAGGCAGCTAGGTTACATACCCTGTCAAGCAAAGGGAGGGAGGAGAGGGAGGGAGCAAGAGAGAGAGAGAGAGAAGGAGAGAAAAGAAAGGAAAAGCAAAGCACTCTGTCAGTGCATGACACCAACAGGTACAAATGCTGTCTCTGTCTTGACTCAGGTCCTTATTAGTACATGCTATTTTGTGTTCTGCTTTTCAGTCTGGACACTACAGCAGATAGACTCCTCCACCACAGTTACTTTGGCCCACATCTTGATCACATCAATGGCAAAACACTTTATCATAATGCTTTGCTTATTCATTTATCAACTTGGTTTGTACTGACTGAGATAGTCAGTTTGTTAAACAGATTTCTAAAAGGGATTTAGCATTGAGATATCCTCTCCCAATACTCTTAGGATACATTTTCATACAAAATTAATGCTACATTTACTCCAGCAAAGCTATTCATTTACAATGCAACCAGCCCACCAACAATACATCAATGTGGCAATAGTTTTCCCTATTTTTAATTTATTTTTACCAAATTTTTCTAGATTATTAACTGAAACTGAACTGTGGTACTACTACAGAGCCATATTAAAAGCTCATACAATTTCTTTTCTTTTCTTTTTTTGAAACAGGGTTTCCCTGTAGCCCCAGCTGGCCTGGAACCCACTAGAGTTCCCTGTAGATCAGGCTGGCTTCAATATCACAGAGGTCCACCTGTTATTTCTTTAACATATATTAAATCCTACCTCAAACAAAGGTGATTTTTCAGTAGTGAGTAAATACTTTTTAACTTATTCATTTGAATTTTCAAGTATCAAGTTTTGAAAAGGAAGAAATGCCTCTATGTTAATGATTTTAGATAAAAAAAATCTGGTTACTTATTATAATCTGATTCTGTTTTTACCATCTAAAAATTTTTTAGTGATGTACAAAAGTAAAATTAAGTTCAAACCTACCTAAAGTAAAAATTGCTAGACAGATCCACATTTTGAAATATCCGTAGGTATCTAAAAAGAATCAGAACATTATATTCATACAATGTTAATATTTTTCAGTTTCACATGTACTCAGAGATATACTTACATTAATAAATATGTTCACCCAGCTGAAGAACTCAAGCCATTTCTGGCATAGGCTATTTCATCTGTCAATCATCCCTCAGAGACCCTTAATTTGTTTGTTCCTCACCACTGATTGTGCATCCAAATGGGCAAGATGGCATTAAAGATTGTTTTTGCTTTTACAGTGAGCTTTACAAATCCTTTGAGGATGGAGAGATGACAGTAACAAAAACTCACAAACTGCTTCTGGGTCACTGTAATTTTAAGTTGGAAAGACTTTTAACATGGAAACAAAACAGGGAATTGGAAATAGGAACAACACTGCTCCATAGTCACACTTTAAATAAAGTAACTAAGACATAATTTTAAAGGTGAAAATCCCCTTTAGTTTGGCTGGGCCTGTTCTCTCCGGAGGCAGCCACTTTCTCGTTCCTCCTCGTATCCTCTGCCCATGGTGCCTTTACTTTTACCATGATGTTACAGACATCTTTCAAGAACATGTGGCTTACACTGGATGCAGAACGTGTTTCCACAGACCATTTCAATCTTTGTATGTTATGCTGGAACTCTCTTTCCTCACTTTTGAAATGTATCTACATTGAAAGGATTAATTTTAATAGTTCGCTACATCATTATATCATATGTGCCGTATCTTATGCATTCCTCAACTGAGAAATTAGGCTCTTTAGGTTCTTTCTAGTGTTCCACTAAACAATTCAACACTACTGGGAGTGGAAGCACACACACAGTCCCAGTACTTGCGAGGCTGAGGTAGGAGAATCACTGTGAGTTCAAGGCCACCTGGGCTATGGAGAACGCTGTTTCAAAAACAACCAAAGAAAGAAAAATTAAAAACAATACAACGACAACATAGCCAGGAACATTTTCCTGCCTACATGTCAAGTTTCTCTAGAGCCCACATACAGAAGCTAAACTACTAGATTGTGGATAATGTGCATTTTCAGATTTACTAGAATGAGTCGAGTTGTATTTCTCGAGGTCTAAATAGCACCACTCCAGTTCACAATGTGTGCACTCATTTATTCTGGTACTGTGTAACTCACGGTATAAATCCAGGTCCCACATTTCTGCTGGCATCTGATGACAGAAGAAGCCTTAATTATTCCCAATCTGACGGAGATTGAAACAGTACCTTTTTAAATTTTCAGTTCTCAAATTAGCAAGGCTTAGCATCTCTTCTGTGAGCTGCCTGCTCCTAATGGAACAGTTTCTCAGGTTGCTACTCTTTTCTCACTGATTAGCAGAGACACTTCCAGTATTCTTGGCACTAACCCTTCTTACAGATGCGTGAATACCTTCTTTCAAACTGCTGTCTCCTTCATCTGTTCAGATTGTCAAGGCATTTCTAATTTTGAAAGCATTTATGTATGTCATTACTTTCCTTATGGCTTATGCTTTCTGTGTTTTATTTATGAAATCTCCCTCCATGTCAAGATCATAAATTTTTTTCCTTCATTTTCTTGAAATTGTCTTTGTACTTCTGTAATTGCTTTTTAAATATTATCAGAAACTGGAACATAATTTTATTTTGGGATAATGGAACTGGCAATAGTCTATCTTTTTCACAATGACTTGTAGTGTTGACTCTATTATATCCCTGTTTCCTGTATCAAATGGATCTTTCCCTGGACTTTGTCCTCTGTACAGTGATCAATGGTAATCCCTCATCAACAACAAGCAGTCTTACAGTAAATTGCTGACTTTCTTAATTACTATAAGTGCTGCTGTATGGTTAGAATTATCCCTTCTTGTTTCTCTTTTTTAGAATTGTCTAGACTAAGTTCAGACCTTTGCTTTTCTATATGAATTTTAAAGATTTGTTTTATTTTTTTAATTATAGGGGTAGCATAAGTTGTGGCCCATGGAGGCCAGAAGAGGGCACTGGATCCCCTGGAGCTTCAAGTCTCCTGAGGTGCAGGGAACTGAACTCAGGTGCTCTGGAAGGGCAGCAAGCGAAGCACTGTTAACTACTGAGCCATCCATCTAGCCCCTCTATATGAATTTTAAACCTTCTTTGTTAGGTTCTATTTTTTAATCACGGAATTTGGATTCAAGTTACATTAAATCTCTGATTTAATTTAAAGAAAACTAACTAAACTTTATTATCTTAGGCCATCTCATCCATGAAAAAAGGAACATCTTTCCAATTTGATTAAACCTTCTAGTAGTGTTTTAAATTTTCTCCATAAAAATTTTTGTAGCCTTCTGTACATCAAAGAACACCATAATTTGAGTGAAGAGACAACCTAAGAATGAGAAAAATCTTTACCAGTTATACCTGGGACAGGAGGTTAGTATCTAGACTATCCAAAGAACTAAAAATAAAAAAATTAAGCAATCCTATTAAAAGTGGGACAAGGAGCCGATCAGGGAATTCTCAAAAGATGAAACCGAAATGGCTGAGAAACACTCTAAAAATGGTCAGCATCTTAGTGATCAGGGAAATGAAGATTAAAACCACTTGGATATTTCATCTAACCCCTCTCAGAATGGCAAAGGTTCAAAAAACAACTAACCACAAACGCTGGCGAGGATGTGGAGAGAGGCGAACTCGTATCCATGCTGGTAGAAGTGCAACTGACGCAGCCACTGTGGAAATCAGTGTGGAGATTCCTCAAAAAGCTCAAAATTGATCTACCACATGACTCAGCCTTACCACTCTTGGGCACACACCCAAAAGACTCCACACCCTCCTACAGAAGCACCTGTTCACCCGTGTTCACTGCTGCCCTTTTCATCATCACAAGAAACTGGAAATGATCTAAACATCCATCAACCGATGAATGGATAATGAAGGTGTCACACACAACAGTAGATTATTCCTCTCAAAAGATGAAATTAACAGTTAAATGGATGGAGCCTGAAGCAATCATCCTGAGCGACCCAGACTCAAAAAGACAAATATCACATGTTTTCTCTCAATTTGAAAACTCAGAGAAGAATCTAACAAACAGCCATGGGTAGGTTTCCTAGGAGAGGTGGTCAAGTGCAGTGATATGAAGGAGGAAAGGGACATTAGGCAAGGGAAGGTAAGAAGGGGGTGGGGGGCAGAGGAAGGAGTACGGGGAGAGAGAAGTAACACCGGGGTCTTCAGAGAAAGCCACACGGAAACCGCCACTCCAGAAGCTTCCTAAGTACATGCACAGACACCATAAGAAGATTAAAAGGAGCTATTCTGTAACAGAGGGCATGGCCCTTTCTAGACATCATAGGCTAATGAAAAAAATCCTCAATGTCAGGAATAAAGTCTCTCCAGAAGCTGTTGACTACAAGTCCCGTAGACCCTCAAACAATACTGGTCATTGCCCTGTTCTTGGTTACCCACCAGAACTGGATGGTAAGACCCTATCGCTGAAGATACTGCATACATAAGTTTTAGAACAAACAAGGGGAAATCAGGCTGGTGCTTCAGAGCCTCATCTCCACTGGCTAGCATCCATAGCACTGGAAGGTGCTCTGCGTGCTACGAGAAGGAAAAAATAATCATCAACCTTATCCAGCTATGAGCTACAATTAACAACTGGCCTGGCAAGGTATGCCCACCAATGCAATACTGGCACAAATATTATGGGATAACCAAATATTATGGGCATATTCATTGGATTTAAGGTCCACATCCTAGCACAGAGTCCATTCATGACATTGATTAAGAACCTGAGGCTAGACAAGACACAGGACATGGGAGAGAACCTAATACTAGTTTTCTACTGAAGAGTTATCATATTTGTGATTAATGCATCTCTTATGCAACAGATGGTGATTAACATAGAAACCTACAACTAGCCAATGTAGAGAATAAGAGGCTGTAGAGTGCTCACCCCTGAATAGGACATCTATATCAAACTTCTGCCTCGCAAGGCTCAGGTATCATTGTGGAAGAGGAGACAGAAAGATTGTAAGATGGTGATGACCACAAGGAAACAGAATTTTCCAGACAGTTGGTCAGTTTATTCATATGAACTCACAGCAACAGTGACAGCATAAACAAGCCCCATGAGAGCTCAAATCAGAAAAAAATCCCAGTGAAGACATGAAGAAATGGGTAAGAAGCTCCAACCCACCGAAGGAAATTGTGGCAACAGACAGTCGCTGGGAGAGGAAGCGAGTCTCTTTCAAGCATGGACTCTTGAAAGATTAACCAGGCTCCAGTGGATGGGCCCACGCTAAAGAACATGTAGAGAGACAAATTAGACTCTATAAGCCTTACTATGCAGTAATAGAGTACATTAAATTGGACGGGAGGCAACAGGAGAGGTGCGGACAGGAGAGGTGCGGACAGGAGAGGTGTATAAACACCACCAAATTACAGTCTATGAAAATCTCAAAAATTCAATAAAAAAAGCATTGATGAAATAGAAAAGAAAAATCATTGTAGCTTTTGCTGTATTGATTCCCAAATACCATATGAGTTTCAATGCTTTTGTGAATGGCATCATTAATTTTTCTCTTTGGTTATTGACCATGTGTGCAAACATTATTGATTCTTACATACTGAATTTTCCTTCAGTCACCTTGCTGAACCTTTCCATGAGTTCTGAGAGTTTACAGTTTTTCTTAGACTCTCCAAGTAGACAATCATGCTTCCCACACAATGGCAATGTTTGTCTCTTTTCAAACATTATATCTTATTTTTCTAGTCACTGCACTGGCTCTAAATACAATGTTGAATATTAGTTGTGACAACATGAACCCCTGTTGCTCCTTATATTAAAGGCAATGCTTTTAAAATTTTATTTGTAAGAATAATTTTGTATTATAGGCTTTTAATAATTATCTTTCATCAGTTTAAGAAGGGTTGCTATAAAGAACTTTGCTAAGACTTGAACATAAGGAAATATAAAGTTTTGCCAAATATATTTCTAGGAATATTAAGATGATCATATTTTTTCCCAACAATGTTTTAAGGTAGTAAATTGTTCCAGTAAATTTTCTAATGTATCCAGGCATGATGGCATATGCTTTTAATCCCAGCACTTGGAGGCAGAGGCAGGGGAATCTCCATGAATCAAGGCCAGTAAGTTCCAGGCCAGCTAAAGCTACAAGGAGATCCTGTTTCAAACAAAAACAAAAACAAAAACAATTTTTTCCGATGTCAATATAACCATGTGTTATAGATATAACATCTACTTTCCATGATATGAAATATTAACAGTACTACATTTTATTTCCTGATACTTCACCAAATATCTTACTTAATGCATCACTAGATTAGATAGTTCTGTAAGTATATTAGATAATATTATGTAATATACTTCATTCTACCTATAATAAGATATTGGTATAACTATATTATATTGTGGATAATGTACATGTAATACATAGCATTAAACATAAGATAATTTCATTTTAAAGATAGCCAAGTCACTATATAAAACAACACAATTTGTTTTGTTATTCTTAGCTAAAGAATCAAAATGAGGGGTTGGAAGAGATGGCTCAGAGGTTAAGAGCACTGACTGCTCTTGCAGAGGACCCAGATTCGAATCCCAGCACCCATGTGCCTAACAACCATCCATAACTCCAATTCCAGGAGAATCTGACTCCTTCTTCTGACTTCCATGGATATTACATGACACAGGTGCACTTACATACATGCAGGCACAACACTCATACACATAAAATTAAAATAATAAATAAAATACTTAGAAGAATCAAGATGATAGAGTTCAAACATAATATAGGCCTCTTCAACTTTTTCTCATCACTGATCATATGCACTCGTCCATCTGACTTTTTAATTTGATATAATATGTTTGCCTATATGCTACACATGATTCAATTTTTTTCAGTTAATATTAAGACAAAGGGGTACTGGGCTAGAGAGATGGTTCAGCAGTTAAGAGCACTAGATGCTCTTACAGAAAACCCAGGTTCAATTCCTAGCACCCATATGATGGCTAACATCTGTCTCTATCTCCAGTTCCAGAGAATCTGACACCCTCTTCTGACCTCTGCAGGCACTGCAGGACAAAGGTGCACTTAGATATATGCAGACAATATATTCATACACATAAAATAATTTTTTTAAATATTAAGACAAAGATCCACTTTATCTACTGAGGTTTACTTATTCTCATCTGAGAATAATAATATTACTTGCCAATCATTGGCAATGACATCACAAGAATCCAAAAAACCATAGTTAGCAAGGTCTCAGGAAAGGAGTTTCATTGCCTTAGGTTTTGGTTCATGTACCAAAACGACACTCTAAACCACAGAGCATAACTGAATTCTAAGTTACTAACAATCCTAAAAATATAAATATGCTTTTGTGTTCTTTTATAATATTAAATCAACAGAATCTTTACACTTTGGGTTTAATTTTTACTGTCTGTTTTGCCTGCATTTATGTAATTGTACCACATTACATTCCATGCCTACAGAGGCCAGCGAAGAGCGCCAGAACCCCTAAAACTGGAGTTGTAGATGGCTATGAGCTGCTATATGGGTCCTGAGAACTGAACCCGGGTCCTCTGTAAAAGCAGTCAGTGCTCTTGACCACTGAGCCGTCTCTCAGCCCTCTTTACCACTTCATATTTATCAACTTGTTAAAGGCTTTTCTTCATATTCCCATGGTTCCAATAATTCCTTCAAACCTTCTAAATTCACTGCTGGACTCCTCTGTTTAAACACACATATTCTCCCAATACACAAGTAAATTCCATTTTTCTAAGGGGCTCAGTTGGAAGACCCTAATATAGAAATCTGAAATGATCTAAAATCTGAAACTGTCTTGAGCACTAACATGATGCCACAATGGAACATTCCACAGCTGACTTCACAGCTGACTTCCTATGAAACAGCACAGTCAAGCCACAGGTGTGCCAGTAGGGTATAAAATGATCTTCAGGCTATGTGCACAGCAAGGTGAAACACAAATGAGTTCTGTGTTTAGACTTGAGTCTCATTCCCAAGAGACCGCATTATATTGACATATATTCCCCAAATCAGGAAATATCCAAACTATGAAACACTTCTGGTCCCAAGCATTTCAGATACGGACTACACAATCTGTATTCATTATATCCTAAATTTGATATTCATTTGCTATCACGGGTTTATAGTCCCAGTAAAGTTCTTTACGGCTATGCGTATATGTATACACACACATTCGTATCTTCACCAAGGAGCTAACTGAATCCTCATGCTGCACCTGCCATGTTGGTTCTAAAATCTACAAAAGTCCTATTTTTGTTCCTTTGATGACTTCCACAGTTTTGAAGAGTCCAGACCAGCTGTCTTATAAAAGGTCCCACAACATGGATTTGTGTGATTAGTTCTCATGCTTGCATTCAAGTTTTAATATTTTCAGGGAAACTAAGATCATCTCTGACCCTTCCCATTCCTCTGCATTAAGAGGTGATACTGAGCTTATGGGACGGCTCAATGGGTAAAGTGCATGATGCACAAGCATGACGACCCAAGTTCGGATCCCCAACATCCATGTAAAAAGCTAAGTGTGGCTGCACATGCCTGCAACCCCACATTGGGGGGCATGGAGACAAGAGGGTCACCGGGGCTTGCTGGCCGGCCAGTCCAGCCAAAGAACAGCAAGCTCCAAATTCAGTGAGAGATCCTATCTCAAGAGAATAAGGCAGAGAAGTGATACAGAAGGACACCCAACATCCTCCTCCTGGCCTCTGAATGCATGCACATCTGCATACATATATGCACACAAATGCATACAACACACATACAATTAATGAATAAACACACACATATAAATGAAGAGGTGATATCAAGTATTATCATTTCGTCAAACACACTTAGTATTTTTTATTGTTAAAAAATTTTTTGTCTCTGTAAATAATAGAAATCCATAAAATTTAGTATGTTGAAGCTATGTAAATCTGGTTAGTCACACCTGATGACTTCAACAGTGAGTGTTGAAAATTGTATGAATCAACTATTATAAAGGAACTTAAACAACCTGAACAGTTGTAGAATTCTGAACCAACATTGGATGGTCTTATAAAACATTCCTTTGGTTCTACAGTTTCTGAAAACAAGTAATAAGGAGGAAGCACCAATACATACCGAGCTTCATCGGGATGAGAAACCCGCACGGAGTCATTGGGGATATAAATCATATTCGTATCTTCAATCTTATATATTGCATGACCTCCAATATCTGCCATCTTCCTCCGCTTAGTTATTAAAACAATATAGTAGCCTTCTAGAAACCTGACAAAACCTGTGCAGTAACAAATAAAAACAAATACAACACCACACGAACAGTAACATAAATGCTTCAGATGCATATTTGAAAGGCCAAAGACTTGACATATTTCCTGTTTTAATAGTTCTGTTATTTTACAGCCACGAAAAGTTTTGGCATTTATATAACCTAAAAATATTACTCGAGGGGCTGAAGATGTGACTCAGTCGGGAGAGTGCTTGTCTGGCATGCACAAAGGCCTGGATTCAATCGGCATACACAAGGACCCCTATCTGACCCCTAGATGTAAAAAAAAGTGAGATGAATCTATAAACAAAGCAACACATAAAAACACATTGCAGTTCTTTGTTACTGCTGTTTCAGTAACAGTAAGTCCTTAGTATCCCAGTACTATGCAGTCACCATGAGAAAAAAAAAACAAACTTTGGCCTCAGAACTTTTCCTTCAGGAGTTAAAACCAACTTTCTTTCCTTAGCAGAGAAGAGGAGAGGAGTGCTCTGACTGGCAATGGGCGGACCTTGGCAGATTTTCCCCAGTGGAGCAACCGTAACTGGTGGAAGTCAGACAGAGTGAAGCACTGAAAGTGTCTGCAAAGTGTTCAAGGCATTAAACAAAGTGACACACAGAACGAGAGAAGTGGCAGCAGCCACAACCCTCGCCTAGGATGGTGAGAGAGAGCAGATCTAAGGAAGAGACTCTAGACAGGCTGACTAGATTCCAATGGACGAACTTGCACCAAAGGATATCCAGGCATAAATGCTTGATAGGAAAGGACTTGGCAGGATGCGTGCAGTCTGGTGAAGGGGCTGGGGGAAGAGCTGTCTACATGTGATAAAGATCTATTACATGAGATGCACAAAAACGCAATAAAACGTTTTTTTAACTGGGTGCAATGGCACATGCCTACAATCCCAGAGCTGAGGAGGTTGAGACAGGAGGATCCTGGAGGCTTTCCAGCCAGTCTAGCTGAATGGGTGAGCTCCAGATTCAGTGAGAGACTCTCTCAAAAAATAAAGTAGCTATCCAAAATTGACTTCTGGCCTCTAGAAGCAGGTACACGCGTGTACACGCACACACACACCCCTCTAGCAGCGTCACCTCATTCACTGCTGGTGGGATTACAAACTGGTGCAACCACCAGGGAAATCAGTGTGGGAAAATTCTTTAAAAAATAAAAATAAATCTATCATATGATCCAGTTATACCTCTCCTTGGCACATACCCAAAAGACTCATCCTACTACAGAGATACTTGCTTAATCATGTTTGCTGCTGCTCTTTTCACAATAGCTAAGAAATAGAAACCTAAATGTCTCTTAACCAACAAAGGGATAATGAAAATGTGGTCTGTTTACACAATGGAGTTCTATTCAGCAGTAAATAAAGAACATGAAATCTGCAGACAAATGGATGGAACTAGAATCTGTTAGACTAAGTGAAGTAACACAGACTCAGAAAAAACAAGTGATGTACATTCCCTCACATTTGTGGACCTTAGCTTCAGATCCTTAGACGTGAGTCTGTATCCTGATGGAGCCAGGAAAACCAAAAGAAACCACAGGGGCGGGGGAGGGGGGGAGTTCAAGCGAGAAGGACAGTAGGAGACAGGTGTTTATCAGGTGGGAAAATGGAGGTACTTTGACTTGGGGAAGGGGAGGATTATACAGGGGAGAGAGAAGAGAGATGAATAATGCTTAGCTGGTATAAAAAGCCAGAGGGAAATGTATTAGTTCAAAATCTACTGAAAAACATACATTATACATGTGTATATGTGAATGCTATATAACAAAAAAAACCTGCTTAAACAGGGGAAACCTCCCTTCCACTTGTTGGTCAAGGTAGTTCACAAGATTCCCAAAATAACAGGCTATTGGAGCTTTACTTTTATTACCTCCCAGAACTTGAAGGTAAGACCCTATAGTTGAAGCCAGGTCATATTTCAGACACAGGACTTGGAATAATCAAGCTTGACCTGACCTGGAGGCCTCCTCCCTGAGGACTAGCTCTCATAGTGTCAGAAGATACTATATAACTTGCCAAGGGAGAGAACCAATCAATAGTCCTACCGTGCTGTAAACCCTAAGAAATACAACAATTACTGGCCCAGCAAACTATCTGCATTGGTGTAGTAGTGGAACTTTTATTTTAGGGGTATTCAATAACTCTCCAATAAGACTTAAAACCTGCTCAATGGGAGGGAACTCATGTGTGGTACTGTAAACATAGTCAAACACACATGGTTGGAGAGGTCATAAATCCTAGAGAAAAACCTACTTTTATCACATCCCTAGATCAATTTTACTGTATTCTAAATATGTGTCCTTATATTTTCAGATAAGTGTATCTCTCACCATTTATCAAAAAGTGTTCTTTTTGCAAATGAGAGAGACTATTAAAAGTTCCACAACTGATGACACACAGAGAATAAGTATCTATGAGAAGCCCAGTCCTAAGTGACACATCTATAATGGAATCTTCATATCTAAGGTTCAGGGAACATAGAAAAAACAGAAAGCAGAAAGAATATGCATCTCTCAACTCTCACCAGTGAAGCTTCCTCATGGGACAGATGGTGATTAGCCTAAAAAGCTACAACTGGTGAAAGCACAGAGACTAAGAAAACTGCAGAATGTGTGTCCCTGAGTAGGACACCTATATCAAACCTCTGCCACTCAGGGCTCAGAGACTATTGTGGAAGAAGAGGTGGAAAGTCTGTAAGAGCCAGGAGTGGCGAATGATCACAAGGAAACAGTTTTCTAGGCAGCTAGTAAGTTGCTCATATGAATTTATAACAATAGCAACAGCATGCTCAAGACCCAGGAAAGTTCAAATCAGACAAAAATCCAGCACAGAAATGTGGAAATGGGTAAGAAGCCCCAACTTTAGCTGAGAAACTATTAACAACTGATGACTAATGGAAGAGGGAGACTTGGTTTTCTTTAAGGGAGTGATGCTAGATAGGTCAACCAGGTCAATGGATGGTTTCAAACCGGGGGGAATTTGGGGACACAAACTTGGATTGCTAGACCTTAACATATATGATAAAATGCATGAAATATGGTATATGTGGGGGGGTTATTAGGGTGCAGATAGGGAAGGGGGTCTAAATATGATCAAGATGTATTATATGAAATTTGAAAAAAATTAATTAAAATTTTTTAAGACTGTTAGTATACAAAACTGTATAGTATACAAAGCTGTTAGTATACAAAGACTGCAGGTATATAAAAACTCAAAAGAAAATCAAATAGAATTTAAGAAATAAATATTTCCAACAGGCATACTAGCTTACTGCTATAACCCCAGTACTAAAAAAGCAGAGGCAGAAGAACTACAAGATGTCCAAGGCCAGCTTGGGCTACATAGTGAGTTCAAGGCTAGTCAGGGCTACAGAGAGAGACTCAGTCTCAAAACACAGGAAAATGGAGAGAAGAAAGGGGATGGAGTAGGAAGACAGGAAACAGTTTACTGATTTCCAAAATAAGTTTTCTATTTATTCTTGCTATACGCTTACTTTTAATATTCTCTATAACAACTTCTCTCAACCAGTATGCTAACTGAACTTTAATTTTATGGGTTTTGTTCTGACCTATTTATATCAGTCTGCATCTCACTTCATAACTTGGAGGAGGAAAGTGAATATACTTTACTAAAGGGACTTCCAGCATAAATGGCTTTAGCGTGATATTATTTCCCTCTTTCATTTTACCATGTTACAAATGCCCCTCTTTTTAAAAAGAATCCTGTCAAATATAGCTAACAATTAAAGGCTTTTGTTTGGCACAAGCATTGACCAACAATCAGTCAGCTCAGCAGTTCTTCAAAATCAGTCAGTTCTTGAAAAACTATTTAAGTTTTTTTCATCTTCACTCTGTACTCCTGACCCTATACCAATTTCAGTGAGCACTTTCTACAAGACAAGGTAATAGTCCTCAGGCAAAGAGGACTCTACAAAGTAAAGAAGGCTATGTCACTTGAGAGGGACGCTGGGCAAAGTAAACACAGACTATGTGCCACTGGGGGCTAAACAGAACTCCACCTCCCGCGAACTAGAAACAATGCAATGTCCTGCCTGAGAGTTATTGTGCCAGCCAGCTACTATTTGAATGCCTTCTCTGAGAATAGCACTCCAGCAGAGAAGTAGAAACCCCCTCCCCGCCCCCACCCAAGGAACCTAGGACTTTCCCACAACCCAGCTCTTGAGACTCAAAGTGGCACCTCTAAAATCAAATCATGCTGCTCCTGAACTACTCTGAGGCTTATACTTGACCGTTATTTTCAGTGTGACCTTGGATCTCCCGCCCATCTTTAATGATGCTGTTTTAAGTAACAGCGTAGCCCATCACTTATTTTTCTACTGCCCTTCAACACACCAAAAGAGTATTCCCTTACAAGTGATACAGGTAAGAAAAGGTCACATACTTAAGGACTGTGTATCAGAAGGGTCTAGGATAGCCCCAGAGCTAATAATACTGTAATATGCCCTAGGATCAGATGAAACTACTTTGTGATGGTGCTCACCATCCTATATACTGTTTCTCACACTTCTTGCTGGTCAGGAAATAGCAATGAAGCAAGATGTTTACACGGCTGAATCAACCCATGTTCAGTCAGAGCAGAGGAAATCGCATCTAGGGACTAGTGCTGGTCCATATGCTTTCAGTACCAAGAAGAGACAAGTAAACAAACTGAGAATAAGAATTTAGAAATTTCAGAGCCTTTGAGATTGCCATGACACCTGCATGACCAATCAACTTTCTTTGAACAGAGCAGATTCCTCAAAGATCAGAAAACATTTCCTTTTCTGTATCCTGAATAAACTCAACATTGCTGAGCAAATGATCAGATACCATGTAAATGTCTGACATATGATTGATAGATAATGAAATTTAAAACAACCAAAAAATATAGTCTTGCAACCTTCCTAAGGAGTTTATTTGAAAACAAATAAGCAAACAGTGCAGGGGGAAGGTCAGGGGGAACATCTCTTACCTACAACACCAAAAGCTGAGACTGCTCGAAATAACCCAGAGGATCCTTTCTGTCCCATCTTTGTTCTATTTCCTAAATCCAGTCGGCCAAGAAGTTCCCGTACTTCTTGCTGAGTGTACACATGCTGAAAAATAAGTATATGTCCTCTGTAAAGCTGTGCTTACTCTTCAGATTATTTACTATTTGCCTCTGAAAACTGGAAGTTACCTGCAAGACTCATTAGCTATATAATGTATGACTAAGCTATAATTACAGAATGCTAACAAGTTCATTAATATTGAGAATTAAGGCTGGTGACCAGATTACATGGCTATGCTGAAAAATGATGTCAGAATCTTATATTCTGAATTTAGGACTGACTTAAAGATTGAAGGGATCAATATATTTCAATATGTCTGTGGATCCATTGAAATGATATGTAAAACCTTGGATAGATGTGCATTTTTATGAGAAGGCCCATAACCGTTAGCTTCTCAAAGGTGTCCCTGATCAATCATCTCCGCTCCCAAGTAAAACCAACAGCCATTATGTTATATTAATAAGAGCTTCCAGGCAGATCCCTGGGGATGGACTCCCAAGAGGATTACAGGAATCATAAGTCATAATAATGAATTTATCCAAAATTGTTACAACGCAGAAAATAGTTCTATAAAAAGTTTAATGAAAATTATTTAAAACTGTAATTACTAACATACTCGAGAAAAGAAGCATCTTTGTGAATTCAGAAGCTTCAATACAAAGGGAAATTGCTTCATTTGAAAAAGTTAAAATTAACTACACAATACCATTATATTATATTTTACTTTTGACTAATAGCCTAGTGTTTCCGTTACTACCTGAATTAAGTCTCTATACTCCTGAGTCTAGATAACACAGGGACTGGATAATAATTGTTTATCATTTCCTTAATGTATAACAAACCATCAGAAGAGGGCTCAGATGTGATTTTCATCAGCCTTATAAAAAGTCTGTGGTATAAATGTCTTCTCTGACTCCAAGAGCTTCACATTAAAGCACAGTAATACACAACCTCTTTGGTAAGTACAATATTAAGTTACACTGAATCCTTAAAATGTCAAGAGCTTAAGAAAATACATTCATTATCATATTGGGACAATGTCTGCTTGAAAAAAAAAATTAAGCTGAAAAACAAAGTATAATTCTGGCTAACTTCTCAACATCAGTAATTTCTAGAAACCAGATTAGAGATCTAAATTCTAGCCAGTCAGGAAGGATAACTGCAACTCTTAGCTGCATGGTGAAAAATAATTTAGTATCAGAAGCTGTAAGGCTATTTCACAGGCTTTGAAGAAGACATATTAAAGTTTCTGTTTGCAGGGAGGTTTGATACTCACTCGATCATCAATTATAACCAGGTCTTTTGGTTCTGTTCTATCAATTTTCAAGACGCGGTATTTCGTTTCTGCATGATTGCTTCCAACTAGAAAGTATCTCTATAAAGAAAAAAGAATGTCAGATTTTAAAGGCATTTTGCTCTATAAACATGTCATAACCACTTTAGGTTTTGAAAATACATTTTAAAAGTCAAGCTACTTTTTAAAGAGTACTTCTGTTAAGCATAAACAGCAGATTAAAGAGAGTAATTCTAAAAGGTCAGTTTTTAAATTGAAATATTTTAATGGCTTCATGATAGCTATCAGTCTGATGTCTGAAATAAGTGCAGCAACCAGGTCAGATGAATTTAATCATATTATAAAATTAGAGACTAGCCTAATTGATGTTTATCCCTTGCCAGGAAGAAACAGCTCTGATAAGAATTAAAAAGGTTCAACATATCATTAAGCAGCTTAGACAAGTATAGCTAGTAAAATATTATAGCTGGGCAAATAAATCTTTGAAAATTTGCTATACAAGTATGAAAATGACTTTAACACAGCAACTATAAAAGCCTGCTCTAAAGTTCTCTAAAAGATTAAAATGGTTGTACTTTCCCAAATGGCCTTTGATAGATAAGCTACAGGAAATATTATTTCTTTCCTGAAACATTTCCTTGGAGTATTATACACCTGAATATAGTAATACTAGTTGTCTTAACACTGAAGATGATATGAATAATAAAAATGTGGAGAATAATAAGTGTGCATTTAAATGTGAATGTTTGTAAGCAAAACAATAGTGTATTTTATTTTTTGGTGGTGAAAGAATCAAATCCAGAACCTCA
The DNA here is from genome assembly GCA_035773235.1 of Eospalax fontanierii. Lineage (NCBI taxonomy): Eukaryota > Metazoa > Chordata > Mammalia > Rodentia > Spalacidae > Eospalax > Eospalax fontanierii. The sequence goes on from CM069545.1 coordinate 49,591,770, forward strand.
TACATGCTAAGCACATACTCTATCACCAAGTTATATTCCTAGCCCCTAGTTGAATTATTTTAAAATTAAAGAAGGTAAGTAAAATTCCATTAGCAAAAATAAACTGTTTAAAGATACTCTGCTTCAAACATGTCCTTTAAAAAGTAACTTTTTGAATACTGGTAAGAATGGAGAAGGCACTGCCATTACAAACCAGCATTTTGCTATCTCACTGGTTATGTGAAGTTCAGATGCAGAAAGCAATTAAACAGCAAACAATGGTCTACCTTAACAGTCCACAGGAAGTCAAAACGAGAAGAAAGACTAAAATGGGTTTCTATACAGGTACAAAATGACAGAACCAAGATTAGAATTGAGTTTTTGAGAATGGATAAGACTTGGGCTGTAGAGATGGCTTAGTGGTTAAGAGCAATGGCTGTTCTTGCAGAGGACCAGGGTTCAATCCAGCACCCACATGATGGCTAGCAATCATGCATAACTGCAGTTCTAGGGAATCCAGTGCCCTCTTCTGACCTCCACAGACATTGCACAACATAGGTGCATTTATTGAGTGTGCAGGCAACACACTCAATACATAAAATAAAAATAATAAATATAATTTTTTTAAAAGAATGGATAAGACTTTAAGAATTCATGGGATATCAAAATGCAAACACTTGGTTATAGTGTTTTTTGTTGAGGTTGTTGTTTTGTTTTTGTTTTCATTTTTTGTTGACAAGGTCTCTCTAGTCCCAGCCCACCTGCAAGTTACTATTTGGACCAGGATGGCCTTGATCTCACAGAGATTCACCTGCCTCTGCCTCCTGAAGGCTGGGTTATAGTGTTTAAATTCTAAATTTGTAAAAAACAAAAAAATTCATTGAGGTTTTTATTAAGTAGACAGTCATGTGCTACCTAATGACATTTGTCAAAGATGTGGCTCATGCATGATTAGGGTTCCATAAGATTATATTATATTGTCTAATGATATCATAGTTGCCTTAATTTGGGTTAAGTATGCTCTGTTATGTTGTACAATGATAAAATCACCTACGGACATACTTCACAGAACGTATCCCTGTTGTTAAGCAAACCTGTGACTGTATGCTTGTTTGTGTCTGATCTACTTACAGGATATGAAGAACAAGACTATATGCTAACAGATGACAAGAGAGTCCGGTCTCAAGAGGAAGACTAACCAAAATGCTCAGGCCCCTTACCTCCTAGAAGAGGTATAGTCTGGATGACACTCATTGGCAGTTGTAATGAGGTAGAAGTAAAACAACTATAATAATAATTACTAACCTAAGCTGGGGCATCCAGTAACAGGACATAGATACTGTGGGAGCAGCTGGACCGGCAGGGAAACAGAGAAGAGGAGGCAAGTCAAAGAATCTCAGCAAGGCCTCAGCTCCTTCTGCCCCGGGGCCCAACCCGCTGCTGAGAGAAGGTGACCAACCTAATAAAATTAAGAAGAATGATTTGCAAACTACTCATATTTGTTATTCAAAAAGGGAGCTACCTTCTTGAGGACCTGAAGATAAACAGAACCCAGAAGAGGAACTCACAAGGGAAAAAGACCTGAAGCGGAAGGGGCAAGCTCTGTTTGCTGTAAGACCAAGACAAGTGAGCAGATGCTCACAAAACAGCCAACAGAGGGAGCACAGTGTTCAACAAAAGAAGGCACGCAATGAGTCTTCGCTCCTTTTTCCCAACTTTGCTGTTAAGGATGTCATCAAGTCTATGGCACTGTAGTTAAGAGACAAGACAAAATAATAACAGTAATAAGAAAAGGAGAAGGAGAATATCCCACCCCAAAGGGAGGAAATACATCCAAGTCTGAATGGGACCAGCATGGGAGAATGCACCAATCTGTCACTCATCAGTCTTTGTCCTCAGGAGACACACATGCAAATTAACAACTATGAATGGTGTGCTGTAATAACACAGAGGAACTAGAGGCAAACAGAACATGGGAAAGGTACTTAACTCACTTGAAGATGATAAGGGCAGGCCATCCAGGCACAGAGTGCCCTCACCTGTATTCAATAATTGTTAGTATTTTAGTGCACATGTTTTCTTCCTTCTTCTGAGCCACTTGAAAGGAAAACAGCTACCATCACATACCCTTGGAAACCTCAGCCTGTACTTCCTAAAAACAAGGACAGCTTCCCAGCAATCATGCTGTGGTAGACCTTTAAGGACTTCTAAGCAAGACGTTGAGTGAGCCAAGACAAGACAGGGGACAGCCTCCATGTCAACCTGCACCAAGCCTCACCCCGCTCGTCCCCCTCGGCCCAAGGCACTTTGTTCATATTTGAATTTACTACCTACTTCCAAAGACCTTGTCTACATTTGTTTGTAGCCTGTCTTCCATCTCCTTTATCTGATTATATACCTCTAGAACTTAGAGCTAACTCTCTATTAACCTCTATAGTTTTTAATTCTACCTTCTAGCTCCACAGGCATTGGGGTTAGGAAAAAGAACAACCACCTAACACAGAATAACCTCTTAATTTGCTGGAAATTTTTCTATTAAATTTACATTAATGCATTGTCCCTGAAAGATGGGTCTTCTAATTCAGTCATTCAGTATAAGTAAGCATGTCACAGTTTTCAAAGAGGTAAAAACTCCAAACATAATTCCTAGACCATTTATAGATTCTTGGAAATCTAAAGATAAATTGCAATAAGATTATGATTTGACAGTTCCTAATAAAAAGACAAAAATCTTGGCATACTAGTGGGCTTGCACAAATGTGTCGTTGGTCTTTGGAACACATATAAGAAGTTAGCTCTTTAGTTCTCAAACCCAAAGGCTCCCAAAATCCAGACTGAGAAACATGTACTCAGTGCTGAAAGAACGGGAAGCAATATAACTCTGTCTTCGGAAATGGTCTAAGCACATAACCAATGTTTTCCCGCAGAGAACAGCTCCCTCAAGTGGAGTCAGTTACGAGGCAAAGAAAACCACAGCTTTGCGTGGCCTGCTGTGGACAGAGAATCACTGCTCTGCCCTCTGCTGGTTGGAAGAAATTTACTTTCACATTAATTTATCTTTTTTTAATAAAAGAGGTAACTTTTCCAAAAAGGCCTCATTTCCACTGTCATATTTTCTCCCTGTTGAATATGAAAATGCTGTAATTGTGCAGGCTTATACTATGTTATATTTAACAGTATGTTTTAAGCTTAAAATTTACTCCGAAATATTTTTCATTAAATTCTTTTTTCCAATTTGTTTCTTTTTCATTTTTTCAAATGACAGCACGATGACAGCATGGTGCGGACTGGAGCCTCTGGCCGTTCATCAGCAGTTAATGCTCTTTTGCACCTGTTTTCACCCTCCCCTCCTTCTCCGAGCCACTCGATAGGAAAGCAGCTATCACAGCACGCCCTTCGAAACCTCAGCCTGCACTTCCTAAAACAACTCCCACTGATTCTAATACCACTGACACGATACCACACACACACAGACCATAGTCCCCAAGTATCCGTAAATACCATGTATAATTGGCTTTTTAAGCATCATATATTTTCTCATATTTTGTGTTTCGTTGCTATTGCTGTTGAGACAGGGTCTCATGCAACTCAGGGTGGCTTTGAACTTACTATGCAGTGGAGGATGGCACTGAATTTCTGATCCTCCTGCCTCAGCCTACCAAGTACTACAGTTTACAAGTATGTTCTCTCAACTTTTAATCCCCCCTGGTCTCTGCCTTTCATGGCATTTTTAAATAGCCCACTTTTCTTCCTACTATTCTTGGTTTTCTACTGATGTCACTCATTTGACCATTTTCTATCAAATGCCTCTTATATGCCAGGCACTGGGTTAGAGATGTGAGGGAAAAGTAAACTGAGGACACACTGGAAACACAACTTGGTGAACTGGACTGGAACTAATAGTTTTGTTGGAGCAATTAGCTAGACGGTGGTGCTACATACTGATACACGGATGGCAAGAGAAGAAACGGCTTTGAGGAAAAACAGGAGCTCTAGTCACATCTAGTCACGTTCAAAGAGAAGGAAAGGATGGCTGAACCTGGAGCTCAGAGGCAGAGCTCTCAGTCTATCCTCAGCACACAATGTACTTCAAGCCAGGCAGACTGGGTTAAACATAATAGCAAGAGTGAAAAAGAATGAGGGACCAAAAACCGGCCTGAAGAATTCTACCATTTAAAGAGTTGGGATTTGGAAAAGGAGTCAGCTGGCAGGCTTGGGAAGAATGGCCAGTGAATGTAAACAAGAAGCTTTTGCACACAGTAGACTCGGAGAAGTGAAGGGGGATCAACGGGAAGAGGATGGAAGGGTACATCCATACCAAATGCTGCTAAGAAGGACAGCAGAGGGGCCCAGGCTGTCTGACAACAGGAGCTTCTGACAGCCTTTCTGTGGCAGCCTAATGACAGGTAGGGGCAAAATGCACAAGAAAACCAGCTGAAGGGCAAATGGATAGGATGCTGGCGAAGGTGGAGGAGGAAATCGCTCAGGTCCTCCCAAAGGTCTCAGCACCACAGTAGGTTCTTTGTTATTAGGTACAAGCGCCAGGTGCAAGAAGAGGCACCTAGTGAAAGAGAAAGCAGCAAAAACGACAATAGTAATACAAAGTGAAAAGAACACCAAGAAGCCTGGAAAAGTGGCAGCAGAGTGGAGAAGTAGAGAAGCAATGCACACCAAAGAACTCCAGAAAGCATGAGTGTTTGGGTACCTGCCACTGTGAAGTACTAGAAGATAAAAAGATAGCACACATTTTGAAAGAAAAAAACTTAAAACTGAAGATCAAGAACAAAACAATACATTTTGCCACACCAGCCATATACCCACTCAGACCTCATCAAAGAAGTTTCTTTATTCAGTGGACAGTAGTTAATACAAAACTGGTTAAAGCGCAGAGAATGAGTATCAGTGGGATGCTCACTCACAAATGGGCCATCTCTATCACACTCTTTCCCCAAGACTCAGGAGCCATCACAGAAGGAGGAGGAAGATTGTGAGAGCCAAAGGTCTGGGAAGAGCGGGACAAAACTGTCTTCTGGCTATGACAGGACTAAAACACTCATGAACTCACAGCAGCTATGGCTGCCTGCATAAGACTACACAAGATCAAGCCAGTCAACATTCTAGCATGCAGGGTAATGGGTTCACAAGTCCCACCCCAAACTTAGGAGCTATGGATTCCAAGGGAAGAAGAGTCTGTTTTCTTTAAGAGTATAGACTCTGGTAGGTCAACCAGGCTCCTTGGACGGTCTGAAGCCAGGAACATGTGGGCAGCACAAATTGGTTATGAGAGAGAGAGAGAGAACACAAAGTTGGGGGTAGGGAGGTGGGGTGGATCTGGGAGAAGTGAGGACTGAATATGATCAAAATACATTGTACAAAATTCTCAAAGAATTAATACAAACATTATATGTAACCCAAGAGCACCTGACTAACCCTCCTGGAACCATCTGATCCCACCAATTAAAAAATAAAAATCCAAACAGAGAATCTGAAGCCCAGGCCAACTAACCATTCATATCTGATTAGAAAGCAATCAAGCTGTATCAATAATATAAACAGAATCAAAATTCAAATTAACAAAGGAAGGCTTGAGTTTCATACCAGAAATACAAGCAACAAAAGAAATCCACAAGTCCAGACCACAATGAAAAAATACAAATAATATGAAAAACCAAAGTAATATGTCGAGAGAAAACCCCATCAGTCCTAAAAAAGTGTTCTACAATGGGAACTGCCTAGAGGAACCCCAGGGCAGAGGATCTAAAGGAACAACCATAAACAAGATCAAAGAATTCAATGAACTTAAAGAACACACAAACGACTCACAGAACTCAAAGAAGACAAGGATAAACTCCTGACTGAATTAAAGCTCAAGAAAATACAAATACATGGATAAGTGAAAAGACAAAGACAATCCAGGATCTGAAAAAGAAATTCACAAAAGAGATAAGAAACACTGAAATAAACTGCAGCTAAAATGAAGATGGAATTGAAAAACCCAATAAGCCATTTTGAAATGCCAAGAAAAAGCCTCACTAATGGAATGAATGAAAGGAAGACAGAATATCAAGACTCGATGGTTAAGCTGAAGGATTGGATCTCACATGCAAAGAATAGGAAAAAAATTCAAAACACAGGAATGGAACATTCAAGAAATGTGGAAGACCATGAAAAGACCAAATTTATGCATCATAAGCATAGAGAAAGGGGAAGAACCCCAGGACAATGGCACTGGCCAGGTCTTCAATAGAAGTATAGAAGAAGATTTCCCTAAATTAAGGAAAGACATACTACAGATACAAGGACCAACATACACAACACCAAATACAGGACCAGAAAAGAAACCTGCCACAAAATATCATGATAAAAACACTAAATGTCCAGAACAAAGAGAGAACACTGAAAGCTGCAAGAGGATAAACAACAAGTCACATATAAAGGAAAACCCATCAGAATTACAGCTGAGTTTTCAAAGCAAACTATGAAAGCCAGAGGAGCCTGAACCAAAGTATCCCCAGTTCTAAATGACCACAGATGCCAACTCAGAATACTTTGCCCAACAAAACTGTCTATCATAGTCAAAGAGGAAAGGAAAATATTCCATCACACAGATAGGCTGAAAGAATTCTTGTCCACAAAATCAGCCCTACAGAGACTATGCCCAGCAATAAAAAGGACTGAAGAAAGGAATGACCATACCCAAGAGCTACAGTAAGAAAACAAATGAAGATAAATCAGGAACACACAAAATGAGGCCAAGAACATAAACAGAAATTAAAAATGATGATAACCAATACACATCTTACAAAAATAACTTTAAATATCAATCACCTCAACTCCCTAGTCAAAAGAAATAGACTAGTTGAATGGATTAAGAAATCTATCTTTTTGTTGTCTGCAAAAAACTCATCTCATCTTCAAGTACAAGTACAACCTTAGGGTGAAAGGATTTTAAAAATTTCCCAAGCAAATGGCACTAAGAAACAAGCACTCGTTGCAATGTTAATATCTAGATAAGTAATATCTAAAAATGACTTCAAGTTAAAATTAATCAGAAAGTAATAGTAGGTGACTTCAATGCCCCACTATCTCCAATAGACAGGTCAACTAGACAAAGAATAGAGAGATATAAGAATTAAATAATATCATACATCAAATGAACCTAACAGACATCTACAGAATATTCCACCCAAGCACTAAAGGATACACATTTTACTCAGCAGCCCATGGAAGTTCATCTAAAATAGACCACATACTTGGGTACAAAACAAATCTCAATAAATAAAAAAAAATTGAAATAATCCATGCATTCCAGAAGATCACAACTCAATAGAGCTTAAAATCAACAGCAAAAGAAACTCTAGTAAATACATGAACTCATGGGAATTAAACAACTCACTCCTGAATGATGAATGAGCCAAAGGGGAAAAAAAAAATCAAGAAAGAAATAAAAGTATTCCTGGAACTAAATGAAACTGATAACTAAATGAAAATGATAAACTAAATGAAAATGATAACACAATACAACAAAACCTCTAGGACATTTTAAAAGCAGTTTCAAGAAGAAAGTTTACAGTTAACTGCCTACATTTTAAAAAAAATCAGAAAGAGCACACATAAATGATTTAACAGTACGACTCAAGATTCTGAAAAGGAAAAAAACAAAACAAATCCAAATCCAACAAAAAATAACAGAAATTAATGAAATATAAACAAAGAAAACAATACAAAGAATCAATAACTCTAAGAGTTGGTTCTTTAAAAAATTAAACAAAATAAAGAGCAAATCCAAATCAACAAAATCAAAGATGAAAGGGGAAACATCACAACAGACAACAAAAAGATCCAGTACATTATAAGTAAATACTCTAAAAACCTGTACTCTATCAAATTTGAAAATCTAAAAGAAATGGAAAAATTTCTAAATTCAAGGAAACCAACGAAGTTAAACCAAGAAGAAATCAACAGCTTAAACAGATCCATAACAAATAAGAAAACTGAAACAGTAATACAAAGCCTCCCAACTAAAAGAAGCCCAGGCCCAAATGGATTCACAGCAGAACTTTATCAAACCTTCAAAGAAGGCCTAGAACCAATACTACTGAAATTATTCAAAAAGACAGAAACAGAGAGAGAACTCCCAAACTCCTTCTATGATGCCCATATTATTCTAATACCAAACTAGGCAAAGATACAACAAAAAAGAAAACTGTATAGGCCCATATCCTTAATGAACACAGATGCAAAAATTCTCAACAAAATACTCACAAATCACATACAGACACACATCAAAAAGATCATCCACCAAGATCAAGTCAACTTTATTGTATAGATGCCGGGATGGTTCAATATATATAAGCCAATAAACATAATAAATCAATAAATGGACTTAAAGACAAAAACCACATGATCATCTCAATAGATGTAGAAAAGGTCTTTGACAAAACCCAACATGCACTCATGATAAATTTCCTAGAGGGAATTGGACTGGAGGGAACATATTTCAACATAATTAAGGCTATACACAACAAACCCATAGTCAACATTATTCTAAATGGAGAAAAACTTGAAGCATTCCCATTAAAAACAGGAACCAGACAAGGCTATCTACTATCCTCAGTCCTTTTCAATACAGTGCTTGAAACTCTAGCTAGAGCAGTGAGAAAAGGGGAAGAAATTAAAGGTGACTAACCAGAAAAGAAGAGGTCAAATTATCCTTATTTGTAGATGATATGTTACATGTAAGAGATTCCAAAAATTCACCAGAAAACTTACAGAAATGATCAATACTCTCAGCAAAGTGGCAGGTTGTGGGGCCTCGTGATAATAAAGATGGGGCTTAGAGGAAGTACAAAGGGAGCGGCTTGGGTATCACTTAACTTGTTTTGATAAAAGTTTGACTGGGTCTTAGAACGTCCCCCATCATGAACAGCTCCTGTTATGCTCATCGTATCTATAGAAGCTAATGTAACCTTGAATGCGTGTAGCCTGCATGCTGAGATGACATTTAGGATGATTGGTTCCCTGGCTCCTGCTTTTGAAATCCCCTTGTGGTTTTTGCCTTTATAAGATACTATGTAACTTTTTTGCCTTTATAAGATACTATGTAACTTTTTTGCCTTTATAAGATACTATGTAACTTTTATTAAACGAGTTCTGCTTTGACTGGACTCCCTGTCCCGTCTGATTGTCTCTGGGACTGGAGGCTGGGAGCGGGTGGACAGTGGGCACTCACCTTTCCCAGGCCCCCTGTGGGAATTCCCCTGGGAGCTGCCCTGCTGGATGAGATCTGAGACCCAAATCAATCTACAAAAATAAGTAGCCTTTCTATACACAAATAACAAGCAATCAGAAAAGGAGGTCAGGGAAACACTTCCATTCACAATAGCCTCGAAAAGAGTATCTAGGAATAGACCTAACTAAAGACATTAAAGATCTCTAGGATGAAATTTTTAAATCTTTGAATAAAGGAGACTGAGGAAAACACAGGAGATAGAAAGACCTCCCGTGCTCATGAGTTGATAGAATTACAGTGAAAATGACTACCCATCAAAAGCAATTCACAGATTCAATGTAATCCCAATCCAAAATTCCTGTGGCATTCTTCACAGAGACTGCAAAACCCATCCTAAAATTCATATGGAAACACAAAAGACACCAGATTCCGAGCACAAAGAGCAATGCTGGGGGTATTACCATATAAGACCTCCATCTATATTAAAGAGCCACAGTCATAAAAACAGCATGGTACTGGCAAAACTGGATCTCCACATGTAGAAGAATGAAATTATACCCTTCTCTAACACCCTGCACGAAAGTGAACTCCAAATGGATCAAAGATCTCTATGTGAAACCTGAAACTCTGAAAAATGCTAGAAGAAAACCAGCAGTAATCTACAAGACAAAGGTACAGGAAAGGAGTTTCTAAATCAAACACCAACTGCTCACAAATTAAGGTGTACAATCAACAAATAGGACCTCGTTAAACTAAAAAGCTTCTGTACAGCAAAGGAAACAACCAATCAAGTGAAGAGGAAGCCCACAGAGTGGAAGAAAATCCTCACCAGCTATTCACCTGACAGAGGATTAATACCCAGAACACACAAAGAACTCAAAAAACAAAGAAGCAAGAAAACAAGTGATCCAATTAAAAAACACACTACAGATCTGAACAGAGAACTTTCAAAGGAAGAACAACAATGATTAAGAAATACCTTAGACAGTGTTCAACATCCTTAGTCATTAGGAAATGAAAATCAAATTACTTTAAGATTGTATCTAACCCCAGTCAGAATGGCTAAGTTCAAGAGAACAAATGACACCAAATGCTGGAGTGGATTCGGAAACAAGGAAATCCTTATCCACTGTTGGTAGGATTGCAAACTGGTACAACCACTGTGGAAATCAATATGGAAAACTCATAAAAAGCTAAAAGTAAATTCACCATATGACCCAGTCATACCACTTCTTGGCACACAACCAGCAGACTCATCCTACTGCAGAGATACTTGACACCTATGTTTGTTGTTGTTCTTTTCACAATAGCTAATAAATGGAGACAACCTAAATGTCCCTCCACTGAGGAATGGTTAATGAAAATGTGGTACATTTACACAATGGAATTCTACTCAGCAGTAAAGAAAATGAAATCATGAAATGCACAGGTAAATGGATGTAACTTGAGACTGTTAGACTAAGTAACATGGACTCAGAGAAACACGTGACTTAAGTTTTCTCTCACTTGTGGATCTTAGCTCCAAATCCTTAAGTGGAAATATATATCCTACATAACTTTCAGGAGCCAGGAAAATGGAAAGGAACCACAGGGCTAAATGAAAAGAAGGAGCTCCAGAGAGGGGGACGGCAGGAGATGGTGTTATTTGGGGGAAATACGGAAAACGGGGAACTTTAAATGGGGAGGTGGTGGGAGGGTTAGATGAGGGGCAGGAGGGAAGAGATATAAATGCTTAGATGGTGTGAAAAAACAGAGGGAAATGTATGAGTTCAAAATCCTACTGAAAAATACACATACAATAAACATATGAGTGCATGTGTATTGCTGAAGGCTATATAACAAAAATCTCAGTGCCAGGCAGGAGATATCTGTCTTCAAGTTGTTGGTCACGGTAGTCCAAGAGACTCACAAAATAACCCAGAGTATTTGCCACAGCCCTTAACTGCCTCCCAGAACTTGAAGGTAAGACTTTTTGCTGAAGACAGACCACAATTAGGACACAGGACTTAGAGTAATCAAGCTGTAACTGACCTGGAAGCCTCCCCCTTGAAGATAGCTCTCATGGTAGCAGAGGATACTATCAAGCTGCTAAGAGGGGAAGAAAATAAAAAATGAATGGTCCTTCCCGGCTTAGTTCTAATAAACATGATAATGATTGGCCCAGCAAACTATCTCTACTGGTACAGTAGTAGCACTTTTATTTTAGGAGTAGTCAACAATTGTCTAATTGGACTTAAGGTCTGCTCAATGGGAGGGAACTCATGTGTGGTACTGTAAACATAGCCAAACACACATGGTTAGAGAGGTCATATATCCTAGAGAAAAACCTACTTTTGTCACAGTCCCAGACCAACAAAATTTCTTACTGTATTCTAAATATGTATCCTAAGATTTTCAGACCGGTGTACCTCTCACCCTCATCAAAAAATGTTCTTTTTGCAACTGACAGAGACTATTACAGAGCTACACAACTGGTCAAATGCACAGAATAAGTGTCTCTGAAACACTTAACACTAAGTGACACATCTTCAATTCAACCTCTACACATAGGATGAACGCATCTCTCACCTCACACCAGAGAAATTTCCTTATGTAGTTGATGGTGATTAACACAGAAACCCACAATAGACCAAGACTCAAAGATCATTGTGGAATAGGAGCTGGAAAGATGTAGGAGGGGTAGAGACCACAAGCAAACACTCGTCCAGATAGCTGGTCAGCTACCTACATGAACTCTCAACAATGGGGACAATATGTGCAAGCTCCATGCTTCCCAGGTACACATGGGGAAAAGAGTAGGAAACCTCAACCCAATTTAAGGTACTTTCGGCAACTGCTGGCTGCAGAGGCGGGAAAAGACAGTGTGTACAGGGATGGACTCTGATGGGCCTAGTGGACAAACCCACACTGAAAGACATTTGCTGACACAAATCAGACTGTAAAGGCATATTATATATATATATATAAGAAAATACATTAAACTGGTTGGGGGTCAGTGAGGAGGCGGGATCTAATCCCATCAAACTGTACTGTATGAAAATTGCAAAAATTCAATTAAAGTATTCTATGTTTTTTAAGAAAACCTTTTCCATGACAAAAAAACAAAATAACATCAGAAATTCTCAAGAACAACACAGAGGGCGACAAGTGGAGGGCAACACCTTCCAATTACTGGGGAACGTTTTAGTATTAATTCAGGACTGTATCACTCACACCTGAGAGTGGCATAAGGACTTTTTTGAAATTCCGATGTCAATGACTAGCTATGTCATTCCAGACAATTTTAGATAGATAGACCTTGAGAAAATATACTGTGAGTGCTAAACAGACGATGGCAATGCTGATGAAACAGCCAAGGATTTAGTTTACATAAAGCAACAAGAGACAGCTGCCACCATCACGTCCACAGATTTGTACACTTCTGTCAAGAGTCGAAACAGTTCACTGGCAGTAACTAGCATTATTCTTTATGATCTAAAAATTGCAATAACCTTGACCAATTTCATAATCTTCAGAGCAGAACAATTTTTTTTTCCAAAATCTTTTTTTTAGAAAAAAAAAAACAACAAATCAGGGGTTGAAGAGATGGCTCAAGGTTAAGAGCACTCGCTGCTCTTGCAGAGGACCAAGGTTCAATTCCCAGCATCCATGTGGTGGCTAACAACTGTCTGTAACTCCAGTTACAGGGGATTGGACACTCTCTTCTGACCTCCCTGGGCATCACAGGACATGGGTGCACCAACCTACAAGCAGGCAATACATTCATACACATAAAATGAAAATAAATAATTAAAAAAAAATCAAATCAACATGACAACAAAAACTACAAACACAGAACCATGAAAATAAAAGATGTCATAGTTCAGTAGTTCCTTATTTGAGTATTAAACTGTAGGACCTTCATTTTTCTTAAAAGACAGGACCCTCACTTCAGCCATTAAAACCTCCTTGTCAGCTCACCCCTCCCTAACTGAAAAGTCCCAAAAGTCATAAGGGCTATGTCAGCATCTCCTGTCACAAAAGCCATGTCAACAACTTGTGGTAGGTGAGATAATGTCTGGGATAATAACATAAAAAGCCCCTTTTCTAATAAAAATAGACTCCTGGTCAAGACATTTGTCAAGTCAACAATTTGTAATGTGTCACAATGCTTGTGGCATTACTGAGAAAAAGGTTGGACTATGTAAAAGTTGTGTTTTTGTAACCCTGGTTTGTGCCAATCTATACCCTGTATGTCAATATATGATAATCTTGTGGTTTTTTGCTATAAGAGCTTGGTCCGAGCAGGGCCAGTGGGGCTTGGCATTCCGAGGCTAAGTCACCCACTTGCGCAAGTGAAATAAAATCCTAAAATCCTCATGCTGTTTGCATCTGACGGTCTGGATTCTTGGGACTGACACTCAGACAGCCTGAAGGGGTTCGAGTCCCCTAGGCTGATAAAATGTGGACATTTTTAAACTTCTCTGAGCTCAAAAAATTATTTCCTATCATACTTTCTCAGGAAACAGTTGAGTGAAGTGTTCCACCAAAGCAAGGGAATAAAGAAACAGGAAATCATGTGGTCCAGGAGAACAGGGAAATTGTCAAGTGGAGGAAACAGAATGACAGGGAAGGCAGATTCAGGGCAGCATCTCCACTGCGGGCCTCTGGAGCAGCCAGTACAGATCTGAGCCATGGCGTCAAGAGACACTAAGAAAACCTAGCGGTATGCATGTGCTGAAAGGACGTTTACAACCTGCGGGAAATCTGAGGCTAAATTTACTATAAGCCATGGTCATAAGTAAGGATTTAGGAAGAAGGAAAGGTCATCTCAGGAACTGGCAGAGCCTCTGGCAATGATGGGCCCACAGTTCACAGGGTGAAAGTAAAAGATAAAACGCCCAGGAGCGCCAGCTGGTTCAAAGAGCAGCGACAGGAGTGCACACGAGCTCCGCACCCTGGCACGCATCCATCTAGCATATTTATCACGTGAAACACACGGGAATCCTCAATGCCGGGAAAGGTGGCTTGGGCAGCCCACCTCTCCAGCACTGCCATCCAAAGCACACAGCTTAGAGAAGATAAGGGTGTGGCAGGAAGTGGAGCAGACAATTAGGAGGCTGAGAAAAGCTGCATTGAAATACACATTAAAAAGAAAGATAATCTGAGCTGATTCTCTTTTGAAACTTAAAGGTCTTTGTGCAAGAAAAGCTTAAAATTTGTAAGTAACTTTGACTGTGGTGATATGGTGTAAAGATTAATGTGCTTCTAAAATATATATAGGAACCCCCCAAAAATACAATAGGTAATCTACTGAACAGGAAATTCAGGATCTAATAATATTATTATCCCCTTTTATAATGACAGGCTAATTAATCATTAACTTTTCATCTGAGGGAGGAAAATCAGCCTTCTTGAAAGGGAAGAAATTTTAGGTTGTATGACAGCTTCAATTAATGTTAAACTTCACTTGAACTTTCAGATTATTTTTAAAGAGCATCTTGAAGTTACTTCTAGCAGTCAAACAGTGTTGCAGGCCTGCTTCCTCCCTTAGTCTAATCTAGCAATCCTAACGGTGAGTTAGTGCAGCCCGGAAAGAGAAAGCAAGTTTGACAGTCTATAGGCATGGCTCTGTCCACCAGTCAGAGATTCCAGCATTACCCAGCTTGACTGAGGTAGAAGCTTCAAATCCCCTGTAGAAGTAAATGTGAAACTCTATTCCCTCCAATCACACCTTCTAACCTACTATAATAACTAGGTTTCTCTCTTCCGGCTTACATCCCTCGGCTCCCTGCTCTAGTCATCAGCCAAACAAACTGTACTATACCACATTATCCTGTTCCCCAGCCACACAAAATAAGGGTTAATTAAGTAAGGGGCACTCTTTGTGATGTGGTTCTTGTTTTATTCTAGTTTGTGTGATTAGGGATTTGGAGTAGTTTCTAAAAACCTTTTGGAAGAGACAAGAAACAAATGCACTCACACATACAAAGTAACTTTAAATATAGGTATAAGGACTATCTTAACCATTTTCACCCTTATAAGATGCAGATTCATATATCCATAGTTCTTTTCAGATATCAATGTTTAAACCTTTCATTATATACTCATTTGTTTGATATAACATGGTCACTACTGGGATGCCAAGAACCTCAGAGCATCATGCATTAAGCAAGGGCACCCATAAACTGCAAGGCAAACTGCAGTTTCACTCAGGATAACACTTCAGGTTGCTAAATCTCCTGGGAGCAACTCCTCCTTGCACTGAACTGTGTAGTGTTAGGACTGGATTAGAACTGGCCACAGAGTTCAAAACTAGAACAATTTCAAAAGCAAAAGGCAACACACAGGTCCCAGAGAGAACAAGTAAGTCTGCACGGGGCCTTCACAGCCTAGAACTACATTTTCTGCATTCTGTCTACCATCCCTGGCCCTCATCTCCAAACAGTCCTCAAAATACAACTCTAGGGGCAGGAAACAGCGACAACCAGAACTGGAGCATGTATACTCAGCTTTCTAGAAGGCTCAGAATAAGCAGCAGCCATCCTGCCTGTTGTTTTCACTCTTAACCTACCTCCTATGTCCTTCACAGACTATTAATACACTCACACACTCACACCAACCAAATCAAGAACGGCTATTTCTTTCAAATACATGTGGACAATGACAGTCATCAATCTTTCTGACAGATAAAAAAATAGAAATCTAGTTTCACTTTTTAAATTAATGGCAAGTTGGATGATTTTTTATACTCCTATTTCTTTTTGGTGAATCATCTATCCATTACCTTGCTTTTTCTTTCTTTGGGGGGGGGGGTGCTGGCAAAGTTCTTATTGAGAAGTGCAGTCGCAGCTCCCTGCGGCAGGGCACAGTCTGAAACGTGCTAGCTACCTTGGCCTTTTAAAAAAGATTTTATTTGTATTTATGTGTATAGGGAGGGGTGTGTGGGCATGTGTATGCAGGTGCCCACCAAGGCTAGAAGAGGGCATTGAATCCTCTGGGTGTGGAGTTACAGGAGGCTGTAAGCTATCCCACTTGGGTGCTGGGAACTGAACTTGAATCTTCTGTAAGAGCAGCAAGAGCCCTTAACCACTGAGTCACCTCTCCAGCCCACTAACCTTTCCTTTAGAAATTGGGTTTTACTTTTCAGACTAATATAAAATACTTTGAATGTAGGGATATATTACTCTATTTTCCAGACTACTAATATTTTTCCATCTGTCATTAGGCTTTTGGCCATTTTTTAATTTATATTTACAGTTTTAAATGCTTTATACTAGAAAAGAACAATAAAGACACAGTTCACTATATGAAGCAAGAAAAGATGAACTGACTGCTATGGTCTAAATGTTATTACCTAAACCATTCATGTGTTGAGATCTAATCCCCAATGCAACAGTATTAACAAGTGAGGCCTTCTGGAAGTGACTGGGTCTGGATAGGATTTACATTCTTACAAAAAAGGTGCTGTGGGGCTAGAGAGATAGCCAGCAGTTAAGAGCATCAATTGTTCTTGCAGAGGACCTAGGTTCGATTCCCAGCACCTACTTGGTGGCTGAGAATTGTCTGTAACTACAGTTCCAGGGGATCTGGTGCCCTCTTCTGACTTTCATGGACATTGCATGACATAGGTACACATATATATGTGAGCAATACACTTACACATTAAAATAATAAAAAATAAAATATTAAAAATAGATAAAAAGGGACTGGTGTTAGAGAGTTCAACATTAAAAGCACTAAATGTTCTTGCAAGACCAGTTCGATTCCCAGCACCCACATAGCAGCTAACAACTGTCCATAACTCCAGTTCCAGGGGACTTTGACACTCTCTTCTGACCTCCATGGGCACTGCACAATACAAGTGCCCTTACATACATACAGGCAAAACAGTCAAGAACATTAAAAAAAAGTTAACAAACAAACAAATAAAAGGGGGCTGGAGGGAGGTTATCCACCCATTTAACCATGTGAGCATATCATGTTCCCAACACTGAGCCTATTGTGCCTTCATTGTAGACTTCTCAGTCTCTAGAACTGTGAGAAACAAATGTTTGCAGTTTACAAGCCACCTAGAATAAGGGTTTTTTTTTTTCTGAAAAGCATCAACAATACTGAAAAGAGAAGCAAACGCTAGAGGTCCTTATTAAACAGTGTTCCAAAGTCACTGTTCTAACTCTGACGATGAAGCACAGCTACACCAACAATTTGAAACTGCTGTTGATCACCGAGCTGGGAAAATTGTTACAAACATCACAGGCAAATCAAATAAGCATGGAGTGATAAACCCCAGAGTTGATGTGCAGTTCAAAGAACCAAAAAGAATAATCCACTCCCATCAGTTTAGTTTTGTTGTACTAAACTGTACTAACCACAGCCGGCATCACAGGCAATGAAAAGCAAGATGAAAACCCACGGAGGGATTCTTTTTCTAGGAATGTAAAACATAAACACACACACATACACATGCCTCGATAGAAGGCAGTCCCTAAAAGATGTGGCCCTGGTTTTGTTTCCACTTGTTGTGATGAAATACCCTGACAAAAGCAACAGAAGAAAAGGGTTATTTTAGCTCAGTGTTCCAGAGGGGACACAGCCCCCATGGCAGGGAAGGCGTGACCACAGGGCAGGGGGCCAGTCCCTCACACTGCATAAGCAGCTCAGTGCAGAGAGGGACAAACTGAAGGAGGCACGTCCCTGTTTAGTTCATTTCCTCCAGTCTTTCTCCCACAAAATGGTGTGTCCACACTGGCTGGGTCTTCCCACCTCAACATAATCAGGACATCTCCCAAAAACATGTCCATAAGACAACCTGGTCTGGACAATCCCTCACTGAGACTTTTCCCAGGTGATTCTAGATTGTGTCAAGCTGACAAAACTAACCATCACAGATGGGTAAAAGAAAAACAAAAAAAACTGCAAAATACCAAGTCAGGAATGAAAAAGAGAAAAATTTGACAAAACCTTCAATTATTGAAAAGATAACACAAGAACATTATGTATAACTTGATGCCAAGAAATTTGGAAATGAGGATAAAATGGATGAATTTCTTGAAAGACAAAACTTATGAAAATGAATTCAAGATCCATGAAAAGTTTGCATGGATGCTAATATCTGATCTAGAAAGTGATTTGTTATCAAAATTCATCCCATACAGCAACTCCAAACCAAAATGTTTCCCTAATGAACACCATCTCACACTGAGGAAAGAAATAACATCAGTCATACATAATCATTTCCAGAAAAGAGAGGGAACATTTCAATTTATATTTTGAGGGTACAATAACCCTGATATGAAAATCAGACAAGGAGCTAGTTAGGCGGCTCAGTGAGTGAGGGTGCTTGTTGCCAGGCCTGACAAGTTGAGATTGATCCCAGGACCGAATGAATGGATAAAACTGACGTCCACAGGTTATCCTCCAACCTCTATATATGCACTGTGACACATGTATGTGAATACACACACACAAATAAATAAACAAATGTAATAAAACATTTGAAGTCAGACAAGAAACTAATAGATCAGTAGCCTAACATAAGATATTTAATAAATATTAAGATGTATTTCCATATTTCAAGGGTTAACATTTGAAATGAACTGATGTAACTGACCATAGTAAAAACACAAAGGAAATAGCATACACGGATGCAAAACAAATGACAAAATTACACATCTATTCATGATTTTTTAAAATTCTCAGTAAAATAGGAATAGGAAAGACTCTTTCCTAACCTGATAAAAGATATCTACAAAAACCAATAGCCAACATCAATAGTGAAAGGCAAAATGCTTCTCTAGAAGAATAAGAAAAGTGTGTCTTCTCCAGTCACTTGTAATTTAACTTTTTATTAGAAGTCCAAGCCAGTGATACAAGAAAAGAAAAAGCACCCAGATTTGAAACAGAGGAGCAATCTTCATTTTAAATGACATAATTTCAGTCCTCCCCAATTTCGTCCATAAACTTACTGAAATCGAAATCCCAATTCCAACAGGGATTTTATCATGTGTTTGTATGTGTTTATATGTGTGCAAGTACATGTACACAAGTACACACATGCCTGTGGAGGCCGTAGGTCAACATAGGGTATTCTTCTTCAATCACTCTCAAATTCTTTTAGAGATGAGTGTGCTGCTTTAGGAAAAACAGACCTGACAACTCTGCTGTGTCTGAGCACAGAGTTCATCTTTTTCTCTCTCTTTTTTTTTTTTGAGACGGGGTCTCTCATTGAACCTTGAGCAACTCTGCTGTGTCTGAACACAGGTTCCAACTTTTTCTTTTTCTTTCTTTTTTTTTGAGATGGGGTCTCTCATCAAACCTTGAGTTCACCAGTTGGCTAGACTGGCTGGCCAGCAAGCCCCCAAGATCTTCTTATGTACAGACCTTGGATTGTAGACCCACATTACCACACCCAGGTTCTTCTGTGAGTGCTGAAGATCTAAACTAAGTCTTCATGCTTGTTTAGGAAGCACTTTATTGACTCAACCATCTGCCAGCCCCCTCAACAGAATATTTTATGGAAACTGAAAAGCATATTATAAAAGTCATATAAAACTACGAAAGTTCTAGAAGAGGGAAAAATATAAGACATAAACTATAATACGTCAAGAAGAGACGGAAAGGACGTAAGAAAACAAACTGACAAGTGATTCCTGGTCCACTGGTGAAACTAAGAATTGTTTGAGGAAATGAAGCAAAATATCATTTTGACCTGGGAGTAAACAAAGACTGAATACGGAAAGTAATGAGAACAAGAGAAACATTGGGAAAGGTCAGAAACCGAAGTACATGTCTGGAATTCCAGCACTCGGGGCACTGAAGCAGGAGGATCACGATTTTGACTCCATCCTATGCTACATGCTGAGACCCTATCTCAAAAATAAAGAAAAGTAGCTAACTTAAATTTCATCAAAATTTAAAATTTCTGGACTGGAAAAATGGCTCTGTAGGTGAAATATTCGCTTAGTAAGCATTAAAACCTGACTTCAGATACCTAGCACCCACTTAAAAACTGGGCACAGTGACATGTCTATAACCCCAGTGCTGGAATAGGGTCGTGGAGGCAGATAGAGACCAGGGAAAGGAACTTGCTGGTCAGCCAGTCTAGCCGAAGCATCAGGTTCCAGGTTCAGTGAGAGACCATGTCTCATAAATTAAAGTGGAGAGAGATAGAAGAAGATACTTGATGTCAACCCTCCAGCCTCCACACACACACAGACACACGTGCAAACAACACATACACACACACACACACGTGCACAATCTTTTTAATGTCTACTCATCAAAGTATCATTTAAAATAATCTACTGGATATTTTGGGAAAAAGATGTTCAATGAACATATATGACAAAGAACTTGATTATAAAAAAAATGTATAAAGAATGCTCACAAATCATTAATACCAAGTCAGCTCGATTCTATAAGTGGACAAAGAACAGAACAAATACTTCATAAAGATATAAGAAGCACATGAAAATCTGCACAACGCCATTAGCCATTTAGAGAACACAAATGAAATCCACAGCAAGATGGCTAACTGAAAGCACCAGCAACACAAATGCTGGCAAGGACACAGAATACTGGGAATGTACAACGGGTGAGAGGGCACCACAGTCAAACTGCTTCACAAAAGGACCTGAGAGCGCACCAAAAATCTGACACGTGACCTCTCTGAGTAGTGACATCGTTCAAACGTATTCACCCAAAAAGAAGTGAAAATATATGCACAGAAGTGTATTTTTCCCAGAGTGTTCACTCCGGGAGTGTTCGCTCCGGGAGTGTTCGCTCCGGGAGTGTTCGCACCGGGAGTGTTCGCTCCGGGAGTGTTCGCACCGGGAGTGTTCACAGTCCAAACCAACAGGAAAAAACAATAAATTGTGGAATATGGTCAATAATAAAAGAACAAACTTCTGACAGGTACAAAGGTAGGGTAAATTGGGGATGCTGACCAAAATAAGCTGGACCTGACAGAATGGACTCAATCCCATCCTGTGGTTTTCAGTTTTCTTTCTTTGAGACAGAGTCATGTGATGTTTCCCAGGTTGGCCTGGAATTTGAGATTCTCCTGACTCTTCTGAGTGCTGGGATTATAGGCATATGCCACCATTATAGATAGATAGATTTTATTTTTCTGGTCTTTTTGAGACGGGGTCTCTCTGAAGCCCCAGCTGGCCTGGAAGGCACTATGTAGACCACACTGACCTTGATTTCACAGAGATCTGCCTGCCTCTGCCTCCCCAGTGCTGGGACTAAGGGTGTGCACTACCATGCCCGGCTTTATATTTTAAATTTTAAACAAGCATATCTAATCTAACACTTAAAACGTTAGCACATTGGGCTGGAGAGATGAGGCAGTGGGAAAAAAAAAAGTCTTACTGCTCTTTCAGAAGACCAAGCTCACTTCACAGCACCCACACTGGATGGCTCACAACTACCTCATCACTGCAGCTCCAGGAAACACAATGTCCTCTTCTGTAATCTGCTGAGAGCATTTGCACAAACATGGCATACACACACAGATACACATAAGTACAAAACAAAATAAATCTTTAAAAAGAATTAGAACATTAGGAGCTGCAGAGATGGCTCAGCAGTTAAAAGAGCTGATTGCTCTTGCAGAGAACCTGGGTTTGATTCCCAGCACCCACATGGCAGCTAACAACTGTCTATAACTCCAGTTCAGGAGATTTTGACACTCTCTTCTGACCTCCGCAGGCACTGTAAGACATGGGTGCACTTACATGCATGTAGACAATATACTCATACACATAAAAATAAAAAATTAGAACATTAATTGATAGGGAATGGACAGTTGACTAGGTGAAGAAAGAGAACTTTCTAGAGAAATAGAAATGTTTCATGTCATAATAGGGATATGAATACATACATGTATAGGTCTATTCAAATTCCGTAACAGATTAGCGACTTTCAATTTATGTCAATTTCACTGCAAAAAACAGAACCTTAAGAAGAACAAGTGGTGGACTGCAAGTGGAATGAGTTCTAGGTAATAAAGAGTAACAATTGCCAGCTCCCTTGAGGAGCCTGCAGTCAACTTGGGTATGTCTTATTTCCCACAGCTCTTCTTTGAGAACCCACACCTATGTTCCTGGGTACGCCTTACTTTCTTCTGAGTGTGTGTGTGTCTGTCTCTGTTTCTCTCTCTCTCTGTCTCTATCTCTATTTATCACTTTCATTTTTTTATGTGTCTGAGCATATTGCCTACATGTGTGTAAGTGCACCCGTGTCCTGCAATGCCCAGTGGAAGTCAGAAGAGGTCATTGGATCCCCAGACCTGGGGTTACAGATGGTTGTAGCCACCACGTGGGTGCTCGAAATCAAACCCAGGTCCTCTGCAAGAGCAACCAGTGCTCTTAACCATTAAGCCATCTCTCCAGTTCCTTCTCTCTCTTTTTTTTAAAGACAGGGTCACCCTGTAGCCCCAGCTTACCTAGAACCAACTATGTAGATCAGGCTAGCCTTGATCTCATAGAGATCTGCCTGCCTCTGCCTCCTGGGTGCTGGGATTAAAGGTGTGAGCCACGACACCTAGCTGCGCCTCTCTTTCTTAATCCTCGTGCTTCATAAAAACATAATAATAACAGAATATTAGTAACCTTAAAGTGGGGTGACAGGTGTCTATAGGAGTTTTCATACTGTCCCCTTTCCTTTGTAGTTTTGAAATTTCCATGACTTAAAAAAAAAAAAAAAAAAAAAAAAAAACAGACATTCCAACCATAAGCTGAATTTGTTAAATTACCTATTCATGAGAAATAAGTCTGTGAAACTGATATGAAAAGTCTACTCATTCAGCCTCTGTCTGTATGTGACATTTCAGCGGCAGGCTCCAGACCACAGTTTCAGTAGCAATCTTCTAAACTTACTTTGTCTCCTCCTTGTCTTCATCACACAAACAGTAATAGTGAAAACTCAATAATAGAAACACAACAGTAATAGGAGGATCCTCTCACCATGATGAATACATACATAGAGAACTTACAGCAGTGTCTGTACAGACAGGCTCTGTAAATATTAACTTTATTCTCATTATTACAGCCTACTATAGATTGTTTTAACATCCCTACGACTTTCTCGGTTGTTAATAATTTTATGCCTTATCTGAGTGACACAGTCCAGACATCACCTGTTACCAAGGGGTGGTCCTACAGCCAAGTCATTACTATGATTTATCCACAAGGGGCACTTCTCCAATCAGAGCTGAGTCTACTGCTGCATTCTTTCTCCCAGCCCCTGTACTGTTGGGGCAGTACTCTGAGAATGTTCTCAGGCCTGCCATCCTGTTCCTGCTTTCCCAGAGGCGGAGGAGTTGGGTCCTCAAGCCACAGTTCCTAGCATCCTTCTGATGCACCTTTCTTTCATCTCTAATCTGACCAGAGCTGGTTTCCATTACTTAGGTGACCAACACATGTGAGCTCTGGAATATACATCTCTTTCTGCCAGCCCCTCTGAACTAGCATCTACCAACTGCTCACTGCTTACGAGGCAAGTACAACTCTGTGCTGTGAGGACCATCATGGATTGCACAGGAAAAGGAGTGAGACTTACAAAGGCAGAGAGCAACAGGGAGAGAAGAGGAGAGACTTACAAAGGCAAAGAGAACCGAAGTTGATACAACTGCACTGGAGAATTAAGGCACAAAATGCACATAACTTAACGTCAATAAATGTTTACTGACTGATGACTTGATATTAATCAAGTTAGGGATTCAGAACGGTGCCAGTGAAGATTTCTCAAAGAGAAAAGGCTCTGTACAATGAATTCTGCATTAGAAAGAGCACTAACATCAGAGTCAGGCCTCCAGAAGGCTCAGCTTCTTTGCCGGCTAAAACACCTATGCATTAAGTTACCTATGTTTCTAACTACAGACATTTAACATTTTATGGAAAGTAGAAAGTTTTGTTTCAGTTTCAAATGACATTTCTATATGACTCTGAATAAAACTGATTACTTTCATGGCCATTTAAAATAACAAATTTAATTTCATTTAATGCTGTGTTTGGGAAAAGTCAAGTGAAAAGATGTAATCTGAAAGAGCAAACAAAAAATAAACTTATTTTTTAATAAGAAAAACATATAACCAAAAATTTCATCAGTACACCTTATTAACATTCATCATAGTAACAGCATATCTTGGAATAGCAAACAAAGAGGGTTACCGAGTCAAAGGTCAAGTTTTTTCATGCCCTATACTGCAACTACTGAACTCAAGAACTTTAACAGACTATGAGACTGTCGGAAAGCATCAAGAGACTCCTACAGAAGCTGCGAACAGATCTGAGTACCACCTGTCTGCCTGCATGTGTTTGGTCAAGAGTTGTGATACTATAAATGAAAACTCAGCAGTATCTAGCTGCTTGAAAGCAGGGGGAAGACCCCATGCATGGCCCAGGCAGTCTACCTTTTTCCAAGGATTGTGGAGCTGGCGCGCAGAGGAAGAAGAGGTGGGGTGCTTCCTCTGCCCTGGACCCCACAGTCACCCGGCCCGCGATGTCCCCCCGCCGCGTCCCGCCACGTCCCGCCGCTCCCGGTACTCACAGCTCTGGTCTCGTACAGAACCAGCTTCTGGACCGAGCTGATGATGGGCGCAGCGGCCGTGGGCATGATTCCAGCCAATAACGGCCCACAGCAGCGCACCAGGCCGCGGCCCAGGCAGTGGCGGGTGCCGAGCTGCCCCAGGAGCCGAGCAAGAGGCTCTGGAGACCCTGCACACCAGAACCAGCAGAGAAAAACACTGCCGGGCCAGCAAACCTGCAGCTGACCCAGTGGACACAGCTGTTTCCGGATTCCCAAGCTCCGCCCCCCACAAGCCCCGCCCAAGCACAGAAGGGGCGCGGCTCAAGGAAATATAGAGGCGAGGGTTTTCCCAGACTCCACGAACCTGCCCAGAGAGGAAGCTACGAGCCCCATCTTTATTGAGGGCAGGAGAAAAAATAAGCGGAGAAAAATTGTCCACTTAGCTCAATCTGGTTTGTCTGGGCCCTTAAATAAATGAGGAGGACTGCAGATTTGGGAAGCTCCTTTTGAAGCGGTTTCTCCCTGTTGCAGTTGACCTGTTTGTCTAGTCTTGTTTTCCTCAAACCTATCGACTGGTGGTCCTTCCCAGGGGGTCTGTGTTTTCCCAGCCTCTCCTTTTGTTGGCTGTTATATCTTCATGCCAGTCAATAAAGTCCATGTTGTGACTGTATGACCCACGAGTCTTTCTTAATTACTTAAATGTGTCAAATTTGGAGTTTGCTGCATTTGTGTCGGAGGCTAGGCTAACCGTTTGTAAATTCCAAAGGGACTATGCGGTGTAACGGAAGAGCACTGGCTTTCGTTTTTTCCATTCGGTGTGTCTGAACGTAAGTGTGCACTCACTCGGCTCATCACTTCCACATTTGTGAAAGGAGTGTCTTATAATTATGAATACAAAAGCAAACACAAAAGCAAATATTAAGAAGTTACAGTGAACAACAGCACCGCCGCGCGAGGCTCCGCCCTCCAAGGGATCCGGTTTGAGGCGGACAGGTTTCCTGGGCAACCACCCAACAGATCCCCGAAGCCTCGGGAGGGAGCTACAGTTCTGGTACCCGGTCCACATTGGACAGGTAAGCAGCCTTTTCCGTTACCAGGAAGGCGGTTCTCCACCTTCTGGGTATGCATTTTCTTATCAATTGCACAGAATCCACCTCCTGCGGGGATCCCACACCAGATATTTTCCTTGCAAAACTAAACCACGATCTTTCTACAAATCAACTTTTCAAAATCTGTTCTCCTTTCAATAACTAAGGTATTTATCTCGTAAATATGAACTGAACACCTGTTGCAAGAGTTTAAGATTTACTGGAGTAGTGGCTAAGCTAGCCTAGAAGGAAAGTACGAAGTTTCCCAGGGACCCTCTGAGAATCCTCCACTAGAGGGTTCTCAATCCCTAAAAGTGTAATAAAATTTAAAAAATGTGAACATAGCGAATGTGACATAAGACTTCATTATTCAGACTCAAAATTGAGAAATTACAAAGGAGCCACTTACCTTCACCTTGTTAGCTTGCATCTTTCAACTGGGAAAAAAAATAGCTCTCTTCCATTTCATAAAGGAACTCAACTCTTCCTAACATTAAGCTAGACATCTGCAGAATGCGTTTATAATTGTGGGAATGTTTTGTTGTTATTGCTGATCTAAAAGAAAACTTAGTTTTTGAAAACATATTTTCACTATATAATTTTAATTAAATATTCTTTTAATAGTTCTAATAAATTTAGTATTATTATTAATTTGTTAACAATCAGTCATTTCCACTTTAATTTTTTGTGGATGCAATGATGTGTAAAATCATATCATTGTTTCCTTCCCCCCTCATTGTTTTCTATTTTAGTGTCAAGAATTAGGAGTTTTAAATACCTTTGTAAGTATTCATTGTGGTCAAGAAAAATTGCTCATGTTATTTTAATTATTTACATAATAAAATTGTTGTGTGAGTAAATATTTTATTAGTTCAAATATGTAAATAATTTATGCATTTGAAAATAAAACATGGTCTTGGTGCAGAAACAAATTCAAAAAATTATTCACCTAATTTATTTCTGATTAATTCCAATGTAAGCAGCATAAATTAAAATCTGCTTCTTACAGACTTAATGTTTAAAAGTGGAGTTTATGGGATGGAAAGATGGCTTGGAGTTTAAGAATACTGACTGCTCTTACAGAGGACCCAGATTTGGTTCCCAGCACCCACATGGCAGCTAACAACCATCCTAACTCCAGTTCCAAGGGATCCGACACCCTCTTCTGACCTCTATGGGCATTGCACCACATGGGTGCAGGCAATACACTCATACACCTAAAATGAAAATAATAAAATATTTTTAAAGTGGCATCTGTGCCTAGAAATCTATTTAACAACAAAAATAGCAAAGGTTTCCAAAGTGGTGTAAAGATAGACAGTTGTATAACAACATGAATGTGAAGCTTTTAGTTATGTGCTGTTTCTCAACTGTTAATGACACGGAATGGCACCTAGACTAAGTAAATTCATGGGTGTTTTCTTCAGCCCTCCCCAGCCAACAGTATTGGGCACTTTAGCACTTTTCGTTTTTGATTGCAGTGTTTTATATTATGACTTCTGAAGAGAAGACAGAGGAATATCCTTTTGCAGATATATTTAATGAAGATGAAACTGAGAGAAACTTTTTATTATCCAAACCTGCATGCTTTATTATATTTGGGAAACCAGTAAGTTATCTCTTCTTATTTGATATACTTTTTTACTTTAAATGATAATTTTATCGTTACCATACATGAATGGAAACCACATAGTGTGCTCATGTATTAGTGTCTGCTAGATCTTCATCATATCACTTCAACTCTGATATAATATTGGTTTAAAATTCATAACTGTCACTCTTCTGATATACAAAAGTTGAAAAGGAATCTAGATTGTATTTTCATTTGTTTTTCTA
Organism: Eospalax fontanierii; assembly: GCA_035773235.1. Taxonomy (NCBI): domain Eukaryota; kingdom Metazoa; phylum Chordata; class Mammalia; order Rodentia; family Spalacidae; genus Eospalax; species Eospalax fontanierii. Next base: position 49,619,418 of record CM069545.1, read on the forward strand.
TTTTAAGGAAATTGATTTATCAAAACATTGTACCGTGATGTTCCATGCTAGTGTGTGATCTAAAGTTATTTCAGAGTTGGTATGTATATCAGATCTGCTTAGTAATTTCATATGAGGCCCTGTAGATGAAGACAGGATCTAGCAGGATGAGCTAGATGTGTGTTAACACCTGAAGCTATTGAGGGGCAATGGGCCTCCAGTATGATAGAGGACCAACTATTGTCTCTCTCCACAATACAAGAAGAAAACAATGAGATTATTTCAAGATTGTTTGCTTCTAGACAGTACTAGTAAGTACCCCTAAATAAGAGCAATTTTCAGTCACCAAGCTAGTGGATAGTTACCAACAGAAAACAGATTCCTCAAAACAACAGGGGCTAAGAATAGATCCCATCGTTGATTTTAGTTTTTTTATAGGAACACAAGGACAGACACCAAGAAATATTTCTAACAGTTCTCATTGTGTTTCTGAAAACATGGTTTTAAATGTCAACATTGACAGCAACCAGATGCAAATATTATTTCATGAGCGTGACCTTTTATCTTTAGAATATACTACTTTCCAAAGTTGTCAGTGAAAAGAGATGTATTTGCTCTTGAAAATTACCAAATGAGTTGGGCCTGTGATCCCAGTAACTTGGGAGACAAAAACAAGAGAAGTTCAAGGTCTGCCCAAGTTATGGAGTGGTTTCAAAGTCAGCCAGGGCAGCTTACTGAGACTCAGTCTTAAAATAAAAAGTAAAACAGGACTGAGGATATCATTCAATGGTAGCGCTCTGACCAAGCATGCGTTAAAGCCCTGAATTGGTCCCCGGCAAAATGAAAAGTATTAAATGGGAGACTCCCAGAACATTCATTTTCTTTTAGGAAGGAAATAAAACTGTAAGTCTCAACATGTAATTATTTACAATTAGAACTGGAAAAATTGGCAAGTGAATGCAATATCATGATGGTATAGCTTCCTGATTTCAGGGATATCCTTCCTAATTTTCTCAAATAATACTGTATTTCAATATCCAAGATATGTTGCATATTAGAGAATTAATAGATAAAAATATTTTTAATACATTATTTTATAGGATAAACATTTATGTGTAGTAACCATCAATAATATTCTTTACATTGGTTTATCTGCTCCACTACGAAATGAATGTTTTGTTAAGTTTTAAGTGACATTTCTCTTTCTGAAGGGGGTTGGGAAGACAACGTTAGCTCGGCAAATATCACAAGCATGGAAATGTATTCGTGTTGAAGGTAAACTTAAATTTTTTCCAATATTTTAGTATGAATGCTTTTAAAGATCCATAAAATAGAATTATATAATGAATGTCACTCTACCCATCTACCCACCATCTCAGCTTCCATAATTAATATTTTGTCTTATATCCTTCACCAGACATCTATCAACCCAGTGAATATTAACTATATAATGGCACCAATCCAGTTATGTTCATTAGATGAGTTTGACTCCATTCTTCCTATCTCTAATTCTCTCATTTGATAATTTAGAACTGTTTTGATATGTCTTCTTATTAGAGATGAGAAGAGCAAGAACTCACAGCTTTTCTTGGGAGCATTTCCAGAATCTAATTATATTAAATGAAAAACCATATTGTACTTGCAAATATCCATTCTTTGCAATATGTAAGACAACAGTACACACACAAAACACACACACACACACACACATCCTTTTAATCAATAAAGTTACTTTTTTTCTAATAAAAAGTAAGGAAAAAAATTATAAATTCATGAAAATAGTACTGTGCCCATGTTATCAGTCTAGAGGTAAAGTTGGGTTCATTTTCTCAGCCAATTAAAGAATTAAGACAGGAGAAATCTTAAACCAGCAGAGGGTAGGAAGCAAACAAACTTTTATGAAGAGATAAAGAATAGAGAGAGAGAGAGAGAGAGAGAGAGAGAGAGAGAGAGAATGAGAATAAAGTTCTCCATAGGCAGGGAGGAGAATTCAGAATGCAAAAATCCAAAGGACCCCCCCCCCCAGTAAGGCCCTGAACCTTTTATTTGTTTTAGTGGTTTCCTCTCCCCTACCACTGGATTGGTCACCAAAGAAGTGGGTGATGTTTTGTCCCAGGGTGTTGTAACACTCAGCAGGTCACTTGAAGGGGCCTTGGAGTTAAAAATATCAGACCTTCTTGCCAGACCAAGAAAAAGCAGGAAGTATACCATCTTTATGATTCCACAGTGACCCTGTTTGCTTATTAGGGATTTAATAAGATGTACTCTAGTACATCTTCTGGGGCTGGGGAAACAGTTCAGTCAGTAATGTGCTTACCACACAAGCATGGGAGCCTAAGTTCATATATATATGTAAAAAGGAAGGCTTGGTGGCACAAGCAAATGATGCTGGAGAGGCAGGCAGAGACAGGGGGATTCCTGGGCTTACTGGCCAGCCAGCCCACCTAATTGACAAACCCTAGGTCCCAATGAGAGATCCTATGTCAAAAAACAAGGTGGATGGCTTCTGAGGTTGACCTGCACACACACACACACACACACACACACACACCTAAGAAATGTTTAAATTCATGGCATTTAAAAAACATGTTAAAATAACACTGATTTACGTCTGACTAACAAGTTGGCAAATCTTTAAAATTACTGAAATTACTCTAATCATTGTTGGCAATGATATTAAAAAATGGGCATTCTACACACTATTAGTGAAATTAAGATGCCACAAATTGGTTGTTTTAAAATAATAATCTGGTAACACATAACATATACACATAGAACTTGGAAATTCCACTTTTATTGATCAAAAAAGTTAATGTATAGAAAATCTTAAAGAGTATCAAGCCTTCTATAAGTCATTAACAGCTGATGCCATAATTCAGCACCTGTATCCTCCCTTAGGTCAAGCACCTGCTATTCCTATCCCAGAAAGTCTTCCTTCAGTGAATGGTATATGTGCTCTGAAAAAGGAAACATGTTGAAATTTTAGTCTCAGGGCTCATCTTATGAATCAATGCTAATCCATTTGATTATTTCCTGATGTGATCTTTCCTTGTGTACTATCTATGTTTAAAATTAATGGGGCCTGCACATAACTGGATGCCTACAGAAGGATTTAGACTTTGCACTACTATGTTCTTTCTCATGATACATGACAGTGTGGGAGTCACTGCCATGCACCTCTCACTTCCTCCTCTCACTGGCTTCTGTGCACCTGGAGCAAGCATAGCCACAGTACATAGGCATTTAGGGGGTTGACTTCATCCATGTTCCTAGGCCAGCGGAGTGGCAAATTCAGCCTCTCTATGCTCTGCTGCCTCTCCTTTGATTAGCCTGTGATGTATATAAATGCGCTTTGTAAATTCTAAAGTGATATACACATAAATCTTTGCTACTCAGAATGTGTTTCTTATTTTGGCAATCCTAATACCTGTTTGCACTAATCTTTGGAATTCATATTTTAGCTTTATCAGTTTTAGAAGAACATATTGCTGCTGAAACTGAATCAGGAGTTATGGTAAGCAATAAATATCAAAGTTAGCATGATAATCAACAAAAGCCCTGAACCCCTGAGAGGCATTGTACATAACTGGCAGTATCTGCTTGTTCTCAGCTGCAGTCTCTGCTGGTCAGTGGTCACAGTATTCCTGAAGAGCTTGTCACAAAACTCATCCTGGAGAAGCTCAGCTCTTCAGAAGTCTCTCACTTTGGTAAATTCATGCCTCTTTCTTTTGTCTCGACCCTGAAGTCTCATAATCCCTATTCAGCTGAGCATCTCAAAGTTGTTTGCTTTTTTGCTTTTTTAGTTTTTTAGAGTCTACGTCTTTTTAAAAGTGCCTCAGTGTTACTTACCATTGTGTTATCTGATGAAAGCATCACAAAGATGCCCTTGTTCATCATTCACCTAAATAGAAAGAGACTTTTAGGGTGTGTGGTCAGAAAGCAGGCTGGGTGAGCAGGAAAAGCCCTGGCAATGTCTGGAGTCACAGGGAAGTCACTCCTGTACCCATGTCTGCTTTACAAGTGAGCACTGATTCAGAGAGCAAAACACTGACAGAACATAGCACAACAGGGTGAGCATGAGAGCAATCAGCAGGAGATGGAGGAACAAGAAGGCGTTCTGTGATATATGTTAAGGCCCATTGAGACAAGTGTGTGTCCCCTGATGGCCTTGGGTGTGAGTTCATCCACTGGAGCCTGTTCAGCCTGTCTAGTGTCACCCTCTTAAAGAAAATCAACTCTCCCTCACCTAGCAGTAGTTCCTTGCCACAGCTGTGGTCTGCTGCCCATTTCCCCAGTTCTCTACTCGTTTTTGATTGAGTTTGCATGGGTCTTGTGCATGCTGTCACAACTGGTATAAGTTCATATGAGCAAGGTTCCAGGAGCCTGTAAGAATCTGTTTCCATATGGTCATATACCTTGTCCTCTGACTCTTACAATCTTTCTGCCCCCTCTTTGGGGATGGTCCCTGACCCCTGGCTGGGTAGTATTTAATATAGGAGTCCTGTCTAACAACCCATACTCTGCAGACTCTTATTCTCTATGCTTTGGCCATTTGTGGTCTTTTGTGATTCTTACCCTCTGTTACATGAGGGAGGTTCATTGGATAAGAGTTGAGAGATGTATCAGTATCCTCTCCACCCCTTGTTCCACTATGTTCTGTGAACTTTACGTGTAGAGGTTCTATTGTAGATGTGTCACTTAATCTCTGTGACCAGTTGTAGAACTCTGTAATAGTCTCCATCAGTTGCAGAAGTTTCTTTGATGAGTGGTGACTGGCATACTTCTCTGTAAATATAAGGATTCATATTTTTCACATAATAAGAAATTACATTTGTCTAGGGATATGACAGTCTTGGGGTTTTCTCTAAGATGTATGACCTCTCTAGCCATGTATATTTTGCTGTCTTTACAGTACCACACATGAGTTCCCTCCTACTGAGTGGGCTTTTAAGTCCAATTAGGTAGTTGTTGATTACCCCAAAATATGTGTCAACTTCTGCCCCAATATACCTTTCTGTGCTGGTCATTGTTATGATTATTAGACCTTAAGTCTGGGGTTGGACCATCTCTCTTAACAGCTTACATAGTGGCCTTCAAAACTATGAGAGCTAGCCTTTAGAGAGGTGCCTTCCAGGTCAGTTCCAGATCCATTGCTCCAAGTCCTGTGTCTTAAGTGTGGCCTATTTTCAGCAATAGGATCTTACCTTCAAGTTCTGGGAGGCAGTCAAGGGCTGTGTCAATAGCCTGTGTAATTTGAGGAGTCTCTTGGAGTATCTTGGCCACAACTCAAAGGGAGGTTTCTCTTGTCTGGCACTGTGTTTCTTGTTTACAGCCTTCAGCTATACACATATCTTCCTCTACAGACACTATGTTTATTTTTTAGTGGGCTTTGAAATCATACATTTCCTGATGGTTTTCAGACCACCTAAGCAATTTCTATCTTTCCTCTGTTTCTCCCTCGTCCTTCCCCAGCTAAAACATCCCCATTTTCCCCTTAGTGATCCCCATCTCCTGTGGTCCCCACTGTCTTGAACTTCTTCCTGCCTTTTACCCCCAGGGTTTCTTATAAAATCCTTCCTCTTCCCCTCCCATTTAAATACTCCCACTTTACCCACTTCCCCCTTGAGAACACCTGTCTCCTACTATTCATTTTGAAACTACTTCATAGCCTATAAGCTCATTCACAGTTTTTTGATATATATCTCTTAATAAAAACAGATAACTTATTTACATATTATTATGATCACACCTAAAAATTTATATTTATTCCTTGACATCATCTGCTAACCAGTTTGTGGTCAAATTTTACTAATTGCCTCATAGTCTTATTTTAGATGTTTTGTCTTAAGGGGCTGGAGAGATGGCTCAGCAGTTAAGAGCACTAGCTGTACTTGCAGAGGACCCAGGTTCGGTTCCCCACATGGCAGCTAATAACCATCTGTGACTCCAGTTCCAGGGGATCTGACACCCTCGTCTAACCTCCAAGGGCATTGCATGACACGGGTACACTTATATACTTGCAGACAATAAAATTAATTATGCACATAAAAAATAATAATAAGTAAAATATTTTTTAAAAGATATTTTGTTTTAAGAAGGATCCAACAAAGTTTCAAATAAGACAGTTGGTTTTTGTGTCTCAATTACCTTTTAATCTCTAAGTTCCTCTCATATCTTTCTACCTCCCTATGTTTTTCTTTGTGGAAGAAACTGATTATTTGCTTTGTGGAGTTTTCTCATTCTGAATTTGACTGATTGCATCCCCTGGTATCATATAATGTGTTTCTCAGCCCCAATACTTCCATTTACGGGGACATGTCCTAGAAGCTGGACACATAGCAGAGATTAATTAAGTCTGAGGGCCACTCTCTCACCACCAACTTGCATGGGCACATCCTGGGCATCACAGTAGGCCCGCTGAGCAGCTGCAGTGGAGACAGGGTTCAGAGCCCCACTGCTCTGTCCCCACATTCATCCAGTAGTGCTTCCAAAGGGATTTAAAAATCTTTATCACTCTGCAAAACACAGTTTGAAAGTCTGTGCAAATTCCCAGTAAAGATTCTTAAGTTAACATTTTGTCTTAGGCTGTGGCCTGGTAGGAGGCAGATGTGAAATTGAAAGTGAAAAGCTTTTGAAACAGGGATATAATTTGAGTCAGACGCTGGAAATCGAAGAATCTAAAATCTCTATAAACAGAGATGTGCGTTGCCAGGAACACTGCACAGGACAGTATTCCCAGATTCAGCCTTAATTTTTTCCGTTCTAGAGCCCTTTTATAGTGATCCCATCATTAAAAATGACCCTGTACGCATCTGTAGTTATCGCTTCATGCACAATCCACTGTGTTATCTTGACATTTCACCAAATGTCAGTTTCTAGGAAACACATCCTCTCCCCAAAGGAAGAGGCGGAGGCTATGCCTGCACTGCACATCCTGGAAAGTTCTCTCTTTTGCTTTTGGATTCTGGAAAATTCATTTTCCCCAGTGAAGAATAGACAGCCTCAGACTGAACACTCCCTGCCCCAGCAGTATCGCATTGTGGGTGGTCTTGCAAGTCACTGGTCACCAGTGTGCACATTCATGTTAGGCTGGCCAGAGGTCTTACAGGTATCGGGAATGACACAAAGCTACCTGATGTTTCTGAACCTCATCACCTCAGTCTAAACACAGTAGCCTACAGCTTCCATTTCTTGGAAATATAAAATGCCTCTTTTCAATGTGCCAAGAAATTTGGGCAAATTCAGAACATGGGCCTGGATCGAAAGATTCCCCCTGGGCAGAGGTCTAGACAATCTTTTGGTTCCCTTCCCCTTCTCTAGTTCCTTCCTTCCTTCCTCCCTTCCCTCCTTTCTTTTTCCCAAGGATTGAACCCAGGGCCTTGCACATGCTAGGCAAGCACTCTATCACTGTACAACATCTTAGCCTTAGTCTTCCGTTCTGTTTTGGAGTGATGAAGGGTAGGCAGTCTCCGCCATCCCGCTGTCTTCAGCATGGGAGGGCTAGGTTTCAGGACTACTTCCTAGGTGGTGTCATAGGAGCGTCCTCTTCTGTGCTGCCATCCTCTCATGTCTGTGGGATCAGAAAGGTAGTCAGTGGATTCACTGACTCTAGTTATTTACCAAGAAAATCATAAAATTCTGAGATGTTCACGGAATCGAGTACTTGTTCTAGACAACTATGAGGTTGCTCTGCATCTGCAATGGTGAGATAAACCTAGATACCATGATCCTCTCTCCTCCACACCTCTTCCCACAGCCATGCAGTTTTCATTGAAATTCGTGAAGAAAGTCAAACTTCATACAGATCTATAACTAGAAAATGGAAGTATTTTGATTGACTTTGGCATAATTGTGGCTATGCTTAATATGATAGCAAATCTTAACAAATGGAACTTTCTTTAAAAGTTAGTTGTATTTGGGGCTCTGAAATCATATCTGTGAACTTTTCAAACTCTGGTACATTAAAAACCTTTGTCTATACTTGTAATGAACCTCTTCCCTAGGTATTATTATGTGGCATTGTTTATTTAGAAAATACTTGTTCGCTGAATTATGTAGATCTCCCAGATATTAGCACAATTCATTATACTATAGCGAAAAGCTAGGCTTGTTACCACTCCCCACCACTGTTGTCAGGAAAAGCATTAAGAATTAGGAAACTGCTAAGTTTATGGCAATGGCTTTATAGTTTTCCAAATTTCTAATTTTCACCTAAATTTATCATTAGCAGTAGATAGCATCATGCATCCTTAAAATACCTGGCTTACTTTATTTACTTTAATAAAATTTTTGTTAACTTCCCAAGGCTAATAGTTTGTCAGTTGTCCTTCCCAGAAAAAAAAAAAAAAAAGAAAAATAGCAGAGAAGTAGATTGAAGACTTTTAATTCCTATTTAAGAAACTGGGACTTTATTTTATTGAGATAAAGGTTCTTGAGTAAGAAAATAGCATTGTTTAACTATATTAAGGAAATTAATAAGATAGTGGTGCCCAAAACACATTTCAATGAGAAGATTTAGGCTTCTGTGTGGGAATATAAACTGTTCTAAGTCCAAACCATATTCTGTACTGTTCCTAAAGCTATACAGTATGTACATGAGTGCTTCATTACTCTCCGTAGGCTAAATAAACTTCATATACATATTCTACTATAGTATTAAATCTAGTTTAAGAAAGAAAATGGATCATGTAACCCTTATAATATGCACTCACCAATCATCATATGACCTTTCCTAAAAGAGGTGCTCGCATGGACTTTCCTTCCATACAACCTCATCTGTCCAAAATAAATTGATATATTTTATTTAACATTTGTTGACTTGTTATTATAGGGGGATGCACACGTGCCATGGTGTGCATGTGGAAGTCAGAAAACAACTTTCAGAAGTCGGTTCTCTCCTTCCACCATGTCGATCCTAGAGATCAAACTCAGGTTGTCAGGCTTGGTGACAAGCACCCTTCCCCACCGAGCCATATCCCCAGCCCCCTGAGTTAGAATTTGTTAAAGATGTTTCCTCCCAGATCAATGGTATTTTTAATCAGAAAAATGCTATTCATTGATACATTTCATGTGACAATAACATTAACCTTTAAATTTTGACAGATGATTTTATGAACTGCATTAATCCGCAGGAATAACTACATAATATTTTATAAAATCCTCATAATATATCCATTCTCTCAGATACTGACAATCATGTAAGTTATTAATTCCCGTTTTACCCCAAAGGTTATATTCTTTCTGAAATACCATCACCTTCACAGGATGCCATGACCATTCTGCAGCAAGTAGAATTAATTAGAAAATTAGAATTGCAACCTGATGTTATAATCAATATCAAGGTAAGCATACTAATTGTTTCCTCACATAAAAAAATCATTAATAGTACTTAAATTCAAGGAATGTTTTCACCTTTTTTTTTTTTTTTTTGGTCTTCTTGAGATAGGGTCTCCCTCTAGCCCCAGCTGATCTAGAACTAGCTGTGTAGACCAGGCTGACCTCAGACTCACAGAGATCTGCCTGCCTCTGCTTCCTGAGTGATGGGATTGAAGGCATGTGCCACCATACCCCGGTATGACTTCATAGTTTTAAAAAAGGGATTTTTTAAAATTATATGTATGTGTAGATTTGTGCACATAAGTGTAGTTGCCTGCAGTTCTGATGTTATGCTAAAATACCCTGACAAAACGCAACTTGCAGGGAAAGCATTTATTTTACTTTACAATTCCACGTTACAGTCCACCCTAGTGGGGAATTCAGGCTACAAGGACTTAAAGCTCACATCACATCCACATCAAGAGCACAGAGAGAATGCATGCACGCCTGCTATCCAGCTGGCTTTCTCTACTCTTTTACAGCCCAGGGCCCCAAAACAAGGAATGGTGCCACCCACTTTCAGAAAGCTGGGTCTTCCCACACCAATTAACACAACGAAGATAATCACAAATACCCAGATAGGCAAATCTCATCCACACCGTCCCTCATTGAGACTCTCTTCCCAAGTGATCTGAGGTTGTACCAAGTTAACAAAGAGACCCCAACTCAAAAAGAAAATCTTTAAAAAACAAGCAAAATCTATATAAATCATAATACAGGATGCTTAATGTAGTCCTTAACATGTTCCTTCTGTAAGTTGGACAGCGAGCATCTCATGTAGTTTCAACTGAGTAACCCAGTGCAATTTACTTGGTTTGAGTTTATTTGGGAGAAAGCCTGGAATTTCTAGGACAGAAGTTTGCAGCCTTTTCTCAGTTTTTAGAGTAATTTTTATTTAACTAGTGTATAATAGGAAATAAGAGTTCATCCACATGTTTTCAATGATTTAATAATGTCGTTTCTTAGTGCTCTGACTATGATTTATGCCAAAGAATTTCTGGTCAAAGACAGCACAGTGTAACAGGGTACATATACAGTAGAGACCAGTGGGATCCTGAAATCATTGAGAGTCGCAGGAAGAAGAAGAAAGATACCCTCAAAGATGGAAAAGGTGAAGAGGAAGAAGAGGAAGAGGAACAAGAAGAAGAAGAGGTGATTTCCCAGTGTGGTCATTACCATATATGACACTTCTAAGATTTGTTATACTTAAGTTGCAGGAGAATTACATTTTTAAAATTTTTATTGAGTCTGGAGGAGACAGGCAAAAATGCCTCATGTTTTCAGACTATTCCTTTTTCCATATGTTCAGTTTTTAAATGAGTATATATTAACCATACAGGATTTCATTGTGACATTTTCTTGGGGGTTGAGAGGATACGATTTTTATTTCAGTCAAGTAAAAGCAGGTTAGAGGGTGCTCTGGAGAATACATTCTAATAGAAGGAAACAACATGGACAGAGCCTGTGAGAGAGGCAGGTGTGCAAGCCATTTCAAAACGCACCAGAGTGCATTACAGCTTGAGTGCAGAAACAGTAGGGAGAATAAGGCCAGGTCATAGTGCCACTCGGTAGCTGCATCGAGGGCAACTTCCTGACCTCCCTCACTAGCAAAACTCATAGTCAACAGACGCGGCTCCTGTAGCCACATGGTGGTCAAAGCTTCAAAATAACCCATGAATTAATTATATGCACTAACAGTGCATACACTGTAAATCAAAAAAGGGAAGAGGGCATGTAAGGTTATCCTACATTAGAATGCATATTCAATCTGTTCCAGAGCTTCTTAAAACGATTTTTATTACTTTATGTGTGTGTCTGTGCCTGTGTGAGTGAATGTCATGTGTGTTACTGGCCACAGTGCCTAACAATCATCTGTAACTCAAGTTCCAGGGGAAACTGATGTACTCTCTGGCCTCCATGGACATTGCACACACAGGTGCACTTCATATATACCTATACATAAATATACAAACAGTCGTATAGAAAAAAAGAAAAATAAATAATTTTTAAAAAACATTTAAAGTTCAGTTTCTAACAAAGGCCTTTAGAAGTGTTCACTCTTTATCCCACGATCCCAGTCTCTAATCTTCCTCTTTTTCTTGCTCTTACCACAAAATGGCATTAGGTGCCTGGCTCTTAGATTATAGTCGCTTCCCTAAGACAGGTAAATTCTGACTCTTCCTTGTTTTTACCCTTATTTAGACATTTATTGCTGAAATGCAGATGGTAGCCGAAATCTTTCAATACCTGGTCCAGAGACCTGAGGATTTTTTTGAAAATATTGAAAGCACTGTGAAACTTTATAAGGAGACAATTCTTCGTGCTTTAGAAGTAAGAACAAGACCTATCTCTAAAATAGGAATGTTGATGTTTATGTTTCCCTCTGGGGATTTGGTTTCATGTGTCTTTGTTTCCTTGTGATCTTTGATTCTCATGAAGTTGGTAGAAAGCCCCTAGAAAAAGGCTTCTGCCTTACTCTTTTTTTAAAAAAAGATTCACTTATTTATTTTTTGTTTATGTATATCTGTGTGACTAGCATGAGCTTATATGTACCACCTGCATGCCTGGTGCCTGCTGAGGTCAGAAGTGGGTGTTCGATCTCCTGAAACTGGAATTACAGATGGTTGTGAGTTCCCATGGGGGGTCTGGAAACTGAACCCAGGTCCTCTGCAAGAATAACCATTTCTTCAGCTCCCCTCAAGAACCTATCTTGATGAAAGAATTTGAAATATAGAAGAGTATCGTGTACTGTCTTGTTCAGCTCATCATTATTTATGGTTAAGTAAATAATGTTGTCGGAATATGTTTCCTGTTCAGAAAGAAAGAAACATTAGGGTTCAGTTTTGCTACACAGAAGTAAAGGAGATGCTTCTTTTCATACTATTGAAATACAGAAAACATTCTATGAAGACCGTCTAGAAGAATGGAAAGTAACTCTGAGCGTGGTGGGGCTTACCTTTATCCCAGCACTCAGGAGGCAGAGGCAGACAGATCTCTGTGAGATCAAGGCCAGCCTTGTCTTCATAGTTAGCAAAAAAGGCTGGAAAGCAAGATGGGCTTTAAGGAAGCAGGTGAGCGAGAGGGCCGTCCTTGTATCTCACGGAAGGTTGGTGGCAGGTCAGAGGCAGGTTTCTATCCAAAATCTCGAGGAAGGATGAATGTAGAAGTTATTTCTCAAACATTTCTACTATCCAGGAATGCAAGTCTCAATAGAATTCAACATAGCTCATTTACGAAACTAAAATCCAGGTGGCTTTAGATTTTAATATTAAAAATGAAAGCAAATAGCAGAGGAAATGTTGGAGCAATATTAATATAATCTTGGGATAAGGAAAATTCAATTGAAAAGGAAAAAATTCATAAGTTATAAAACCAAGTATATTTAATTATGAAAATATTTATATATTGTAAAAGGCAAAAGACAAAGTATTTACAACGACTGTGGGAGGAAAAGGTTAAAGAAATCCAAGAATGCTGGAGAAAAGAAGCAATATGATAGGAAAATTCACAGAAGTCATGATGAAGCAGTTTGTGGAGATGGGAATCTGAATGTGGATCTCACCAGCTAAACGAAAAGGAAAAATGGGTCCTACCTTTCAACTCAGTTTGGCAGAGTATAAAAACTGAACAGGGACAAGGAGGAATGAGCTTCTTGTGCACTGCTCCTGAGGCTTTTGAATCACAGCCTTCTGGAAAAAAATCAATGGGCAATACTTACATCAAAACCTACTTTAGAGATCTGGCCTGCGTATTTCATATATACTTTATTCTATAACGATATAGTAAAAAGATATTTATTGGATGATATTAAATACCAGGTGTGTACAGTATTTACATTAGTGTTTTGTCATAGCAATAGAAAGCTAACTAACTCAAACATACAAAATGCTTTTTGATTGTAAAACAGTGAAATAGTACTAGCTTCCATTAGGAGGTTAGATTAGCAACATTGTTCTTTGCTTTTTATGGGTTCTGTAAGTTTTCTGTAAGAAAAATGTACCCTAAAATAATAGGATAGGATAGCTATCTTGATAAAAGATCAAGCTGAAGAGATGGCTCCTGTAGAGGACCTGGGTTCAATTCCCAGCACCCAAATGGCATCTAACAACCATCCACAACTCCAATTCCAGGAGATCTGACACCCTCTTCTGACCTCTGCAGGTACTGCACAACACAGGCACACTTATATACACACAGGCAATACACTCATGCACATAAAATAATAAGAATAACAAAACAATTTAAAATAATAAAAGATATTTCTTGTTTACACAATACTAGTATCTATATGAAGAAAGTGTGTTTCTTAAATTTCAATCAGCTACTTCTGCAGTTTCAAAACCAGACAGCAAAGCTGCAGATAGGTGCTATGAGAATGCCCCCAAACATTTTGTACTGGGAAAGACTTCAGTGTACAAAAAAAACAGTGAAACAATATAAGATAGCAACTTTCGTGGTAAGAACCTGGGGCTGTACCTCAGTGAAGGAACAGTTTGTAGCCTGGTCTATGCAAAACCCTGTGTTTAAGCCCAAGCACCTTAAACAAACTGCAGGGTAAGAAGGTTAGTTTGGGATTTTGCAAAAGATCTCTCGAATACTGAAAATTACACACATTGTAACTTGTATAGGGCAAACAAATTAGCTTTAAAGACCTCTCCACAGTGCATTTAGATTCTGATCTTGTACTCCACTTGCCTCCTGATTCTAGATTATCACATTTCTTTCCTGATATCTACAGGATGTAATGGCTGAACACAGTCCCCAGTATCTCATTGAGCTAGATGGAACTATGACACCGGAAGAACTCTTCTCAGTGAGTGCAGTGAATTTCATGAGGATCATGCAGCTGAAAAATTCTGAAACTTTTGACAGTATTGTACTAATTTTCACAAACAGAAATATATTTTAGTACTATCAGGTTTTTGTTTTGTTTTGTTTTGACACTCTAAAATTATATTTATTCTGCTGTTCATATATTTTATGTGTATGATTGTACTGTCTTCATGTGTGTATGTATACCAGTGTCATGAAGTGCCCACGGAGGACAGAGGAAGGTGTCGGATCCCCCTGGAACTGGAGTCACAGACAGTTGTTAGCCACCATGTGAGTGCTGGGAATTGAACCGAAGTCCTCTTCAAGGACAACCAGTACACTTAACTACTGAGCCATCTTTCCAGCCCATTTAAAGCAAAACTAAGTTTAAATATAAAATTTCTCTGTGACAAAAAGTAACTCAAAGAAAAGTGAAAGCAAATGGCAAATAATAAGCACATGCTAAGATAATTAACATCAGTAGTCACTACGGAGATGCAAATTAAATCCGGAATGTACTTTGCAACTATTATGAAGCAGTATACAGTCATGCATGAGACCGTAGGTTTAATACAAAAACACAAGAACTAGTTCTTAACTCCCTTATAAGTATCTGGCATAATGATAAGCTCCGGGGATACTGACGGGAAGAACTCAGATGAGTTCGTGAGTCCTTCCTCTAATGTAGTATCCAGTAAACTGAGGAAAACGAACGTCTAAGTGGTAGCCTGTATCTGAGAGTACAAGACATTATAGGAACGCATGACAGAAGGACAAAACGTGTCTAGTAAGGAGGGGCAACTGTGTGAAATTTCACTTAGAGGGGAAGTAAAAATTAGACCTTGGAGGCTAGAGGAGAGTGGGTGAGAAATGCTCTCGGCTGAGGAAAGCGTTTATGCAAATGCTCCAGAGGCAAGAAAGACCAGAGCAAGTTCTTAAGACTGAAACATAGAGGGGAGAATTAGGAAGGAGAGAATTTGCCCGGACTCTGGAACTGAGCAGAGCCCACACCCCAAAAGGACCTGAGAAGCATGCTAAAGAGTTGAGACTGCCTCATGAGGGAGCAGGCAGCCAGTGAGAAGTCTGAAGTCAGGGAGTAAAGACAGATCACTCAGACTGTGATACAAGGAAAAAGTGGAGGAGATTCGAACTGGTGGTAGAACAGCGAGTTCTGGCTGTCACTGTCAGTTAGTCCAGCAGAAGACGGTGTCTTAACCAATGGTCATAGCAGTGGGAATGGGCAGAAGAGGACTTCAGAATGCACATGGGGAGACTAGGTGAGTAGCTTAACCAGGCAGTCAGTGGGCAGAGAAGCGTGGAAGATGACGGCTAGATTTCTGTCCTCCCACTGGTGACATCATAATAACGATGTGCGCGGTGGAACCAGATCAGGGAGAAGCTCCTTACTGGGGACATGCACTTGCCAGGACTGCAGGGTCCCTCTTGACCGAAGCCAGCGGTCATTTTCAGCCTTCATCTAATTTAATCTCAAAGCCACACTTGACATGGCTGAACACTTCTCTTTCCTGCGCTCTTCTCTTGGCTTCTGAGAGCGCTGACACAGTCTAAGGCTGAAGGACAGCAGCCCCACTCTTGGGGAGCCTTCTGTGTGCCCCTCCCTGATCCCGGAGAGACTTCATCCAGCCTCAAGTCTTTGAATAGCTTCCTAAATTCTTTGTACTGTCCCAGATCTTTTCCCCAGATTCTATGCTGACATGCTTAGCTGCCCTCTGCTGCCATTCAGCAGGGACATAATTCCCGACTGAATTCCCGATGCTCATCTGGGATTTGGATGTGCGACACCACTCCACAACCACCATCAGCCACCCTCAGTTTTCCTTTCAGAAACCATCCACTCCATCCTTCCAACTGCTGTTCTCTATTTTTCTCACGTCCGCATCCAGTCCATCAGCACACATGGCAGACTGGTCAAGTTATACCCAGAGTTTTGCTGCTTTTTACCACCTGGACACACTTCTCTAGAGGACAGAAGCTCCAAGAAGCCTGATAGAAACTTACTAAGCTTGTTCAGGGCCCTGTTTGAAACTGATACTCTGAAACTTCTGGCCACATTCCATTCCCCAAAGCGAGTCACATGGAGAAGCTCAGTATTAAGGGCTAAGGAAGTATACTGTACCCAAAATGAACTCAGATGCTAACAAGCAAAGTAAGAGAAGGTTGAACTGTGAAGAAATAATCCAGCTGGCACAGACTGCACCACACACCGTCAGGATCACCATCTCCCATCTCTTATTTTTGTGCTAGCTCGTTTTACCTCTGCTTCTTCCACGGTCTCTGTATTAGTCCTAGGTTTACCACAAGTTACATAGCTGAAGAGGACACTTATCCCTCACAGTTCTGGAAGGGAAGAGTTCAAAATCTCGGTGTTGGTCGGGCTATACTCCATTCAGGTCTTCTAGGAGAGGATCCATTTCTGCCTTTTCCCGCTTTTGTAGTCCCAGATAGCTCACAGAATTATGGCGGCATTACTTTAATACCTGCCTCTGTCCTCACAGGGCTCCCATTCTTCCACCTTAGTCCGATTAGGAGCACAGAGTAAGGCAGATAAGGGGACGATAGCTATGTGACAACAGAGGTAGAGATCAGAGTGGTACATATACAAGCAAGAAACACCAAAGCGGCGGGGGGAGGGGGGGACAGAGGTACTGAAGCTCAGTTAGTGCAGTACTTGCCTACTATGCATAAAACCCTGGCTTTGATCTCTAGCACCACACAAAGTGGGCATTGTGGCACGTGCCTATAATCCCAGCACTCAGAAGGTAGAGGCAGAAAAATAAAGTTCAGCGTCATCGCCAACTATGTATCAACTTTGAGGCCAGTCTGAAATACATGAAACTGCCTCGCACCAAAGATTACCAGCAAAGCATAGAAGCCAGAAACGATTGTAGATTCTACCCAGAGTCCCAGAGGAAGTGTGGGCTTGAACCATGAGCCATCGTTTTTCTAGAATGTTTGATATTCAAATGCCAATACATTCAAATACTTGTTCTTTAAATTTAGACCGTTCTAGAACGACTGAAATATCTGAATCTAAGAAGAGCAGCTATTATAACCAAGCTTCAGAGTACAGAAGAAGAAATTAATGACCTAATAGACACTGTGAGTTCTATTAACCTATTTTGAAAGTATGTGTGTTTATGTCTCCTAGGGTCTAGCGAGCAGCCCTCTGTAAAGGGTATCTTCTTCTGGGAGAATCTAAAATCTTAGCACAATAATTCTTTCTGGCACTACCTATAACAAAACAGAGATTTCAAATCGACAGACACAAAGAGTAAAATCCAAACCATTAACAAAAGGAATAATTGGGAAAAAAAACTAAATTCACGTAAAAATTTTATAGCACCCTAGAAATAAAAAACAAAAAACTCAGCTCTGCACGCATGCCTTCATCCCTGCTGTGCTTCTGACACTGATGGTCTTGGATGGGATGATGATCGAATGGTAGCTACTAGGTGCTAAAGGGACCAAAATGGTTTTTTAATTGAAGGATTTGGTCTACTCTGGGGTGCATAGTTTTGTCTGTATGAGTAGAAAATTTAAAAGAGCAGAATCCTGAGTAGATAGCGCTATTCAGATTAGCTAATATTTGCAGAGGTCATTTTGTTATCCCACACCCTAGAATCTGGAGATCCCAGTAGGTCGGCGTAGGGCAGTCTGTCAACTGGTGCTGCAGAAGGAGAAGGGAGCACAGGGCTGGGGAAATAGCTGTGAGTGCCTTAGCTTGTGC
Source organism: Eospalax fontanierii (assembly GCA_035773235.1). NCBI lineage: Eukaryota > Metazoa > Chordata > Mammalia > Rodentia > Spalacidae > Eospalax > Eospalax fontanierii. The sequence continues at coordinate 49,637,332 of CM069545.1, forward strand.
TGCTTTTTGCCATAAAAGGCCAGGAGTTATGAATGTGTTCACCAGAATAGGCTCTTTTCTATAGGATACAGAATGGATTCTTATCCCAAATGAATCTGAGAACCTTTAACATTTGACAGATTATAAGAAGTCACTTGGTTAAAACTGCTTGATCTGCAAGCTTTTGTGTGTCTTGAAAGACTTTAGATAGTTACTTTTCTGCTGAAGGCAGGTGATTTATACAGAATCACTGTAATAGAACGCTTAAAGCACTGAGCCTCCATGGGGTCACATAGGATGCTTTTTAAATATACCTGTGTCCAGACCATTTTAAAAGAATTTCTGTGGTAGGAATCCAGCATTAAGAAAACCAAAACAAAATATGGCATCAAAGCACACGTGACGAAAGGAAAAATAGATAAATTAGACTTCATTAAATTAAAAACTTTGTGTATCAATGGAGTGAAAGCTAACTCACTCAATGGAGGATAATATTCGCAAACCATATGTTAATAAGGGACTAATGTCCAAGTCGACTATCGCAGAGATAAATTCATAGGTTGGCAAGGGACTTGAGTAGACATTTCTTCCAAGAAGACACATAATTCTCCAATAAGAACAAGAAAAGATGGTCAAGACCATAGGGAAATGGCACTCTATAAAGTGCTGGAACATTAGAGTGTTATGTAAAAGTAGGATATAAAGTGTTAGCAAGCATGGGAAGACAGCAGAACCCTCTTGCAATCCTCGTTGGGATATAAAATGATATATCTACTGTTTAAACTAGCTTAATGGCTCCTCAAAAAGTCAAACAACGAATTATCATAGGATCAGCAATTCCACTTTTAGGTATTTCCCCCAAAGAACTGAAAGTATGAATGTAAACAGATGCTTGCAATGTTTGTGGACGTTCTGTCTCAGTAGCTAAAAAGTAGAAACCTCCCAGTGCGTATCAGTGAGTGAATGGATAAACTAAATTTAAGATACACATCTGATGGAATGTTATTTGACCCTAAAAACGCTTAGTTACTTTGACTAAGAATCTTTTACAAGGTGTGGTGGCTCAGACCTGAAATTCCAGGACTCAGAAAGTAGAGGCAGAGTGTCAGAAGTTCAAGATCATCTTCCAGTGCAGTCCTAAGCCACGGGAGACCCCGTATCAAAACAAACAATAAGCAAAATGAAATATAAAAGAATCTGGTACAGACATTTTTTTATATTTGTCAAGAATTTTTCAGATTCTGATTTTTGAAGTAGATGATGGAAAATTCTCTTAGGTTTATTCTACCACATGATAGAAAGCGCTCAGTAAATTTTTAAAAAATATTCTTTCTGTTTACTTTTTATTTTATGCATATGCACGTAATACCTGCATGTATATAAGTGCACCCGTGCCATGTGATGCCCAAGGACGTCAGAAGAGGGCACCAGATCCCATGGAACTGGAGTTAGGACAGTTGTTAGCTGCCATGTGGGTGCGGGGATTTGAATCTGGATCTTCTGCAAGAATAGCCAGTGCTCTTTACCATCGAGCCATCTCTCCAGCCCCCCAGTAAATTTTAAATAAGATTTTCTTTTTCTTTTCCTTTTTTTTTTTTTTTTTTCCTTTTGGTCTTTTTGAGACATGGTCTCCAAGTAACCCCAGCTGGTTTTGGAACTCACTGGGCTGGACTTGATCTCACAGAGATCTGCCTGGCTCTGCCTCCCCAGTGCTGGGATTACAGATGTGGGTCACCATACTTGGGTTAAATAAGATTTTCTTAAAGAAACTAAAGGCCATCAAAACTAAATGCTGTACTTTATGGTTAGATGTTCAGTCTCCTTTTAAATGTGGAATATTTTCAAACTGGAGCCGGATTATTCTTAATATTTTAAAATTAAAAAGCTGAGTTCTTCACCATAAAAAAAAAAAGAAGTTAAAACTAGGCTGTCAAGATAGCTCAGCAGATAAAGGCACTCACCACCAAGCCTGAAGACCTAAAACCCACATAACAGAAGGAAAGAACCAATTCCCACAAGTTTTCCTCAGACCTCCTTGCATACGCACATGCATATACAGAAATAAGTGAGTAAAGAAATTTAAAAAGAAGTGAAAACTAATCTTACTAAATCTAGGATAAGTACAAACCATTTTACCTGATGGAAAAAAAAAACAAAATTGGCATTCTAAAGTATTTTTTAAATAGTAAAGCACTGCCATATAAATAGGGGGCTGGAGAGATGGCTCAGCAGTTAAGAGCACTGACTGCTCTTGCAGAGGACCCAGGTTCGGGTTACATGTTGACTTACAACCATGTGTAACTCCAGTTCCAGGGGATCTGATGCCCTCTTTTGACCTCCATAGGCATTACACAACACAGGTGCACTTACATACATGCAGGCAATTCACTCAAACACATAAAATAAAAATAATAAATAAAATACCTGTTTTAATTTTAAAAGGTGAAATATTTAATAGTGCTAGCTTCAGCAAAATGTATGTGCACATTTGAAGTGTCGCTTTGTGGTTCACAGGAAGAGCTGTTCCGCACTCTCTCTTCTTATAAACTCATTGCACCGCGGTATCGATGGCACAGAAGCAAATGGGCTCGCACATGTCCTGTGTCTTTAAAAGACGGCAACATTTACTCAGGAGCAGCAGATTTTTCTGTGAGGTAAGCAAGCCTTTCAGAACTTAATTTTAAAGCTTGCCATACATGTTTTTGGTTATTTATTCTTATGTCATATTTTAAGTTTTCTAGGTAAAATGTACTGCCTTTCTTCAGAAGAAACACTGAAAACATTTTCACTGAATCCTCGTCCCTACCTCCTGCCCCCGATGCCAATACCACCGTGTAAAATCTTCTTGTTTGGACCTGAGTATTCAGGAAGAACAACACTGGGTGGTCTGATTGCAGAACATTTCAAAGGAAAGGTGACTATCTGTCCTTGCTGTAATTCCCAGGGTTTTATTTGAGCTTGGTCTCAATTTTACGAGTCCTCCTGATCGTGTTTCGCTCTCCCACACTGTAGTGCTCCCTAGCAGCACCCAAGTTTGAATGCCGTCTCATCCACCCATCCCCGTCTCCTGGGTCACAGTCCTCCAGACTCCGCACCCTCTCTCATCTGTCCTCACCTTGTTGATCTCAGTATCTGCAAAGAGCAAGAGCGCCCTTGCAGAGTTCCGGTTTCTCAGTTCCATGGCCTCTTCTCATTGGTCTTCCTCTCCATTTACAGTAAATGAAAGGACTCTTTTTAGTTCCGAACAGATTTCTAGCAGTAAAGGCAACAAAAAGCAGGCAGGTTGGGGCTATTATTGAAGAAAGAGCCGAAGGACTCTACACCTAAGATTCATAAAACAGTGAAAGAGAGAGAATACTAATGCATCTCTCAACCCTCATCGGTGAAGCTTCTTCATGCAGTACAGGGCAATGAATACAGAAGGCTACAACTGGCCAAAGTGTAGAGTAAGAGACTACAGAGTGTGTGTCCCTGGACAGAACTCCTATATTAAACCTCACGAACCCAGGACTCAGGGACCATTGTGGAAGAAGGTGCGGCAAGACTGTAAGAGCCAGGGATGGAAACAGAGTCTTTCAGGCTCCCAGGAACTTGTATGAAATCAGAGCAGTGGTGACAGCAAGCACAAAACCCATGCATCCTCAATCAGAAAAAATAAGTTTAAAAATTGTTTTCATAAATTAAGAAACAGTAAATAGATGAGGTAAAGGAAGGGTATAAAGAGAAGAATAGATAAGATAAAACAACAATAATAATAATAGAATAGAAGCAAGATTAAATAAAAGACAGGAAAATGAAAAAAGAGTGGAGAAAAATGTTATGAAAAAGGAAATAGACATAAAAAAGATTACTTAATAATGAAAAAAGTGCAAATTTAATACAAGGAGGACAACAAAAACAAAAATAAAGACGTTTAAAAAAATAAGATAGGGGTCAGGAGAGATGGCTCAGTGGTTACTTCCTCCAGAGGAAGTTTGGTTCCCAGGACCCACATGGTGACTCATCCATAACTTCGGGTCCACAGAATCCAGCACCCTCTTCTGGACTCTGTGGGCATTGCACACATATGGTGCACTCACATGCAGGCAAAGCACTTAGACACATAAAAAACAAAAATCAATTAAAAATTTTTTAATATGATAAAGTCCAAATACTACTAAAAGTATAATTTTTTAAAAATATGGGTAGTTTTAATAAAATTTATTTAATTTGTATGCATATGTATGTAATTTATATATACATATTATATATTTTTATAAATTAAAATTTTTCATTTAATTTAATTTTACTTAATAAAATAGTCCCCAGACTATTTGTATTTTAAAGTAAGTTTTTAATTAAATTTTTGTGGATTTCATACAGTACATCTTAATTATATCTAACCCACCCTTCCATATCTACACACCCCTCCATAGCCCACCCACAGGGCTTCATGCATTTTATAATATAACATGTTAAGCCCTATTGATTCAAGTTTGTGTACACAGATGTCCCTTGTGTATGAGTTCATCCACTGGAGCCTGTTCAGCCTGTCTAGTGTCACTCCCTGAAAGAAAATCAACTCCCCCCTCACCCAGCAGTGATCAGCTGCCAGTAGTTCCTCACCAAAGTTGTGGTCTCCTGCCCGCTTCCCCAGTTCTGTGCTGGTTTTTGTCTAATTGAGTTTGCATGGGTCTTGTGCATGCTGTCACCATTGCTGTAAATTCATGTGAGCAAGGTCCCAGGAGCCTATAAGATTCTGTTTCCTATGCTCATACACCTCCTCCCCTGGCTCTTACAGTCTTTCCACCCCCTCTTCCACAATGATCAATGAGCCCAGGGTGGGTGACATTTAATATAGGAGTCCTGTCCAGAGACCCACACTCTTCAGACACTTATTCTCTACACTTTGGCCAGTTCTGACCTTTTGTGTTCATCACCTTCTGTTGCATGAGGAAGCTTCACTGGATGCGTTAATATTGTTTCTACACACTTCTCCAATATGTTCTGTGAGCCTCATTTGTAGAGGTTCCATTGTAGATGTGTCACTTAGGGTTTGGTATCTCACAGACACTTATTCTCTGTGTGTGACCAGTTGTGGAAATCTGTAACAGTCTCTGTTGCAAAAGAAGCGTCTTTGATGAGTGGTGACTGACATACTTGTCTGTAAAAATTAGGTTATTGTCCATATTTAGTGTATAGTAAGAAATTATGTTTTAGCGGAGCGTAGTGATACACTCCTTAATCCCAGCACTCAGAAGGCAGAGGCAGATGGATTTCTGTCAGTTTAAGGCCAGCCTAGTCTACATAGTGAGTTCCAGGCCTGCCTGTTCTGCATAGTGAGTTCCAGGCCAGCTGGACTACAGGGAGATCCTGTCTCAAAAAGACCAAAGGGAAAAATAAACTATGTTTTGTCTAGGGATGTGACAGATTTAGGGTTATCTTTAAGATATATGACCTCTTCAGCCATGTGTATTTGGCTAGGCTATGTTCACAGTGCCACACATGAGTTCTGTTCCATTTATTCTGGATTAGACAGAATATATATTATTATATATATTGATTACTTCCAATATAAAAGTGTCACTATTGCATCAATAGCGATAGTTTTCTGAGTCAGTCATTGTTGTTAATTAGGTTTTACAGCTGGGTAGGACCATGGAGTAATGTTCTCCCTTGGCAGCTTGCATAGTCTCCTCCAAAACTATGAGAGCTAGCCTTCAGGGAGGTGCATTCCAGGTCAGTTCCAGCTCAATTGCTCCAAGTTCTGGGTCCAAAGTGTGGCTTCAGTAATAAGGTCTTACCTTCCAGTTCTGGGAGGTAGTTGAGGACTGTGACCATCGCCTGTGTGATTTTGAGAGTCTCTTGAACTACCCTGACAACAACTTGAAGGGAAGTTTCTCCTGTCTGGCACTGTGTTTCTTCCTATAAGGGCTTCAGCTGTATACACGCACTCCTGTACAGATACTGTATGTTTATTTTTGAACTAATACATTTATTTATCTCTCCTCTCTCCCTGCCTAGTCCTTGCTCCTCCCTCCCCAGTTAAAGGGCCCCACTCCCCCTTGATAACACCTGTTTCCTGTGATCCCTTTCTCTCCAGTGTCTTCCCCCGTGGCTCCTTGTATAACTGTCCCTCTTCCCCTCCCAGTTTAATTCCCCCTTCGTAACACCTGTCTCCTGCTGTCCCTCTCTCTCAGGTTCCTTTCCCTTTTTTTTGCCACAATTTCTTTCCATTTTCCTGACTCCTGTGGTTACATCAGGATATATACTCACATATAAGGATTTGGTGCTAAGATCTACAAATGAGGGAGAACATACATGTCGTTGTTTTTCTGAGTCTGTGTTACTTTACTTACTATAACCGTTTCTAGTTCCATTCGTTTACCTCCCAGTGTCATGATTTTATCTTTCTTTATGGCTGAGTAGAATGCCAATATGTAAATATACCACATTTTCATTATCTTTTCATCAGTTGAGGGACATTTAAGTTGTTTCCATTTCTTAGCTATTACGAAGACAGCAGCAACAAACATGGATGTACAGGTGTCTCTGCAGTAGGACGAGTCCTCTGGGTAAATGCCAAGGACTCATATAACCTGATCACATGATAGATTCGTTTTTAGTTTTTAAGTATTCTCCACAGTGCTTTCTACAGGGGTTGCATGAGTTGCATCCCCACCAGCAGTGAATGAACGTTCCTCTTTCCCCACGTCCTCACTAGCATTTGCTATCATTTGTTCTCTTGATCTTAGCCGATCTGACTGGGTTAAGATGAAATCTTAAAGTGGTTTTGATTTGCATGTCCCTAATCACTAAGGATAGAAGAAACCTGTTTCACATCCATAGTACTTTATGCTTATATTGATTTTCTCAAATATTTCTGCAGCTGCTTGATTATACCAAAGTTGTTCAGCCACGTTTTGATGAAGCTCGTGAAAAACTAGTAAAAGATGCCATTGCTGAAGCTACCAACACAGCCATTAAAGTTGTGAAAGAGAGGCTTCTCGCAGATCTACAAGCTAAAAAACAAAGTGAGCCATTTTGTTTTATAAAAACTGTGTGCTGTAAGTTTTGGTAAGCTGTGGAGCTCGGCTAGCTGAAGGCAGAGACTACACTCTGCTCTAACTTTACCATTTACATGTTTAGAGTCTCTCAATAAATGCTTGAAGGAATAAATTGAAATTGATTCATAATCCAAAAAATCCACTTATACAACTGTAAGGAAAGGTACTCCTAAATTTTTAATTTTTTGTTATTATATTTGCTTTATGGGTCTATTTACTGGGTAGAGACCAAGCAGTATTTGTACTTTTATGTACACTGGTGATTAAAATAATAAATCATCCTGCAGGGATATCAATTGTGAAGAATTAGCTGTTTTCTCCACCTATTTTTTTTTTGTTCATATTTGTAATGATGAATTATAATCCCATGATATATGCAGAATCACGTTCACTTGTTTTAAAATTACACAATAACACTTCTTTTTTATTTTTTGAGACAGGGTCTCCCTGTAGCCCCAGCTGGCCTGAAACTCACTATGTAGACCATGCTGGCCTTGAACTCACGGTAATCCACTGCCTCTGCCTCCTGAGTGCTGGGATTAAAGACATGTACCACCACGCCCAGCATAAAATAATGTTTCTTTATAATTGAGGTGTGATCATTGTAATACATCTTCTACAAGTAGGTATCTAACATAATTGTTTTCCAAATGTTGACCCAACATTAAAACTAGGTAATTTTAGTAAATAGGCATTTTTATTAGAAACTTAAAAGGTGCATATGTATGTACACTTATGATTTTCCTATCCTACTGGTTGTTTCTATATTACTTTCTTTAGTGCAAAATGTAATTAATGAAACTTTGTGGTCCATTTTAAAATCCAATAGTATAAATTCCTCCTCAAAACATTTTGTTTTAAATTTATTTCATTTGTTCTACAAGGTGAATGTTTGCTATGTGACAAAACCTGTAGCAAATGTTAGGGTGCTTATAGAATTCTCTCAAGTCCTACAGCAAATTCCACAGGGAGACAATACATCATAATTTGTCAAGAATTCTCATCTTTACTATTCACTTCTCACATTGCAAACATTCAAAATCTCCATTTTTCACCCTGATTTTTTGAGACTGGGTCTTACTGTGTCATCTTGGAACTTAACATGTAGATCAGGCTGGCCTCAAACTCACAGAGGTCCGCCTACCTCTGCCTCCCACGTGTGGGATTAAAGGTATGTGCTATCATGCCCTACCTGATCCTAATTTTCATAGCTTTCCAGAACATTTTGTAATTTCATGTTCAGTCAATACTTTTCTTAATAAGTTTATTGTTAAGACATCTTGCCTTTTTGTTACCCTTGATGGCAACCATTTTTCTATAAATATTTTTGAATTATTTTTTGCTGTATGTTGGAAAGCTATTTGGTTTTTTAGACATTTATTTATAACCACCCACCTTCTTAGATTTATTTTCTAGTTCTGGTAGACTTTTCTAGTAAATTCTCTTGGGATTCTCAGATAGCCAACCATGTCACTTGAAAAGAAGTGAAGTTTCAGCTTCAATATTGGCAATCATTTCCTGTGATATATGTAAAATAGCACATACTTCATCGCATTCTTGAATAATTATGCAGAGGAGCAGTTCTAGAATGATAGTTACTAGTGGTCCTTTTAAAAGGACCTTTTACAGTGAGCCTTTTAAAAGGTTCTCAGGTGAGATGACTTGGTAGATACAGGTACTTGCACCCAAGCCTTGGGTGAGGGGAGAGAGAAGAAAAGGAAGACCTGCAGCATGTAATGGAGTCCACCGTGACGGAGGAGGGATGCTATGGAGTTAGGATGACTACTTCAAATAGGAGACACAAGACTGAGACCCAGATCCCCAGAGGAAGCCAGTCAAGCTTCTGGGGGAAGAACGATAGCTTCCTTGTTTATTACAATCTGTAGTAATTCCTTTCACATGAAATTATGGCAATGACATCATAGATATTGAAGCTGTTCATAAATTATCTTCTCCCAGCGGAATGTATAAATGGGTGCTTTCCCGTATGCTGTAATTAAAGGCCTTTAAGTCTTTTTCAGATTCACTGATTATTCTAAGTCCCACAATGGCAGTAACCTTCTTTAACACTTCACACGCTTTTAACACTTCAGAATCTGATGGTTGTCCCAATATATTTTTAAGTAAAGTTTGTCAAGGAAGAATATTGAGGGTTTTTTAGAATATAAAACATATGTAATAAAACAGAGGCTAGCTACCAGTGTGAAGCAGGCTTCCTGTGTCCCAACCATTTACTGCTCACAATGCTTTATGTTTATGATTCTCATCTGGCCTAGTAAAAAATCAAATAACTAGATCAAGTGGCTGACAAATGCCCACAGCCTGACATAATAATCAGAACTTAAACCAAAGTCTGTCTTGCTTTAAAACAGCACCTTTTTTTCCCCTTTTTATAAATATTTTCCTTTGAAAATACACTATATTTTTATTATATTCACTCCACGTCCTCCCCTTAACTCCTCCTGGATCCACCCGCACCTCCTTACTCCCAACTTTCTGTCCTCTTTTTTTTTAATAGCCTATCAAGTCCAGTTTGTGCGCCCCATATACTCCGGGGTGTGTGGTCATCCACTGTGGAAACTGATTCTCCCTCCCCCAAATCCACCCACTGCCCAGAGCTCCTCCGTTAGAGGTGGCGGATCATGAGCCATCTTCCGCTTCCACATTAGAATGTTGACCGGGTTGATCTTGTGCAGGTTTGTGCAGGCAACCACAGCTGCTGTGAATTCATGAGTCCAGTGGTCCTGTCACATCCAGAAGACACCGTTTCACTCCTGTCCTCCCCAACCTCGGGATCTTACAGTCTTTCTGCCCCTTCTTCCTTGATGGTCCCTGGGGGAAGGATGATATCAAAGCAGCACTTTAAATCCATGCACCCCTGTGCCCAACAACTTTTAAAAATTAAAAACACAATTCATTATCTTTCAGTGGAGCAAACCTTAAGAGAATTTCAAAAACAATACTCAAGAAAAGAGTATGAAGACTTTCCAGAGTATAAGATGTTTAAGAAATCGGAGGAGTTACACTCAGCAATCGATGAAGAAGGTAAAGAAACACTCTGTGGGTGTCATTGAGAGAACCATTCCTAATATAAATAGCTGAGTCAGTAAAGTGTGTTCTTCTTTTCCTACAGCATTTGCTCAAGGCTCCCTGAGAAACAGCCTTTTAGAGGTCACTGATGAAGACAAAACAAAGTCAGAAAATAGCCTTGACTATCAATCTGTGGATACAAATAAAGACGGTAAGGGAGTGAACTGATCATGTCATGCTCATGGATCTTATTTTCATCTTCTTATATCTGACCATGATACAGAAGCTCAAAATTGACATACCCAACATTGAAGACTTAGAAGGAAAAAAAGCTAGGCTCCACACTTGCAGATTTAAACTGAAGCACTGTAGACAAAAATAGATTTATTAGAATGAAGAAGAAACCCAGAAAATGAGGAGTGACATACAAGCAGAAACCAAAGGAAAAAAACAGTTTATGTTTTCAAATACTGTGCAATCATTATCATATCATTATAAATTCTCTCTTGAAAGCTCTGTACTTCCTCGAATGTATTGGAATCAGAGCATTGTACCATAATTACAACTGTGAAACACTGTTGATCAATTGTGCTATTTAACCTCAAAAAATTCTTCTGCTCATATGCTAATGTGACTGAGAGCATATAACAATAAAGGTTATAACATTATGCAATTATATCTACTATAACAGCATACAATAGCCATAATTAAACTATTTTGTCACTTAAAATATTTTATTCTTTGAGAATTTCACACACTATATTTTGATCATATTCACTCCCTTCCCTCAGCTTGTCGAAGATGCACACCAATGTCCTTACCCATCTAACTTTGTGTCCTATTTTTCTTTGAAGTCCATCGAGTTCAATTTGTGTGTGTTGCCCAAATACTCTGGTGTGGGGTCATTCCCTGGAGCATGGTCTACCTACCAGTGGTCAAATCCTTAAAGAAAACTGACTTTCCCTGTCCCAGAAGCTAACAGTTGCCAATAACTCTTCAGCTGGGTAGGGGTGGGGACAACTTCGTGTGTACCAGCTCCTTAATTCTGGAATTTTGTCTGGCTTGAGCTTGCACAGGTCTAGTGCATGCTGTCACAACCACTGTAAGTTCATATGTGCAACTGCCCTGCTGTGTCTAGAAAACACTGTTTTGTTGTCATCATCTTCCACTTCTGGCTCTTACAGTCGTTCTGCCCCCTTCTATGATGATCCCTGAGACTTGGAGGAGGAGGTTTTATTTAGGTGTCCCATTTAGGGCTGAGCACTCTGCAATCTCTTATTCTCTGCACATTGACGAATTGTGGGTCTCTGTGTTAATCACCACCTACTGCAAGAAGCTTCTTTGGTGAGAGTTGAAAGAGCCGCTAAGCTGTGGATCTAGTGATAAGTGGTGAGAAGTCAGTTTCATACTGTGTCCAGTTAGCAGAATAATAGTAGTAGGTCCTAGAGTCTTGACCTATCTAGCAAACGTTCTTGCCCCGATAACAGTGCAGGTATGGTTCCATATTGTGGAGTGGGCCTTAAATCCAATAAGCAACATAACATTCCTGCCTCTATTGCACCAGTGGGTCTGTCTTGTCAGGCAGTTGTAATGTAACTTGTGCAGTGCACAGCAGGATGACAGTGATGACCAAATTTCACTTCCAAGGAGTGTGCACAGAACCTTCTAGCATAAGAAAAGCTAATCAGTAGGGATGAGGCTTCTAGGTCAGTACCAGCTTGATTGCTCCATGCTCTATGACTCAAATGTGTGGTGTATTCGGCAACAAGGTCTTACCATGAAGTTCTGGAGGGTAATCAAGAGCGATGGCGATAGCCTGCCATCTTAGAGGAAGGTCTGTGAGACTCCCATGGTCGACTGGTAAGAGGTTACCCATCCCTAGCACCAGGCTTTCTGCCGTGGTGTCTAGTGAGGCACACACACATCATCAGGTAGCTCCATTTCAAGTTTTGATATATGTATATGCACATGTTTTAGGAAGCTTCTACAGTAGAAGGTTTCCATATGTCTTTTTCAAAAAGCCTTTAGTATTAATTATCCTTCCCCAGACTCCTCCCCCATTCACCTCCAGACTCCATCACATAACCCTCCCTGTCCACTATTCCCATATCACTACTCTCCTTCTCTCCTCCCTTGAAAGCTCCCCTGCCCCACCTTTGCTGATTTCCTGACCGTCGTGGTTAGCTTCAGTGGTCGTACTGACGTACCCAAGACTTCACGTACCCAAGAAGAGGAAACCTCAACTGAGGATGTTTTTTCTATCAGGTCGGCCTGTGGACATGTCTGTGGGGCATTTACTTGACTGTTGAGTGATGCGGGAAGACCCAGCCCACTGTGGGTGGTGCCATCCCTGAGCAGGTGGTCCTGGATTGTATAAGAAAGTAGGCTGAGCACAAGCCAGAAGGGCAAGCCAGTGAGCAGCTTTCTTCCACAGTCTGTGCTTCAGCTCCTGCCTCCATATTCCTGCCTTAGCCTCCCTCCATGATGAGCTGTGATTAGGATGTGTAAGCCAAAAGACCCTTTTCTTCCCCAAGTTGTTTTTGGTCAGTGTTTTTGTTGAAGCAACAGGAAGCAAACTAGGATACTGACCTCAGTGGGTATTCCAAATGAAATATGCATATCTAAAAATTCAAAGCTAGTGTCAACATATAAGAGAAAACATGCAATATTCATCTTTCTGGGCCTGGGTTACCTCACTTAAGATGATTGTCTCCAGATCCATTCATTTACTTGCAAATTTAATAATTTCATTTTTCTTCACAGGTAAATAATATTCCGTTGTTTATGTGTATCACATTTTCATTATCCATTCTTCAGTTGATGGACATCTAGGTTGATTTCATTTTCTGGCTATTGTGAATTGAGCAGCAGTGAAGATGATAAGTGTGTGTCTCTGTAGTAGGATACTGAACCCTTTGGGTATATGCCCAAGAGTGGTATGACTGGACTATGTGGGAGATGTATTTCTACACTGGACCAGTCATCTATATTACTTTATTAGGAGATGACTCTCAGTTTAAGTCATTGCATAATTTCTTTGGGAAGATAAAATAGTTTAGCAGGTTCTTTATATTACAAATTTGTGTCACTTTCCTTTCTGGCTTCTATAAATAATGTTTCAATTAATTTTTAATATGAAGTTTAGCCTGAAAGTCAACAGTAGTTGGATTCTTAGATAAGTGAAAATGAAGGTTATTTCAAATTACATTCTAGCTAGTGATAAGCCAGCATCATTGTTTCTTCAGCAGTTTCTCTTTAGGATTATTTTAATCTTTTATTTCTGGTTTATTATTTTAAGATTTGTTCACCACTTCTTTTCTTTGGTGAACATATTTTATTTTTTGCCACATTTTCTAAATTGGATCAATTATATGATTTACTTATAAATGTCTTATGGTAGGTCCCTTATTTTCCAGTGTTTTTTTTCCAAATTGAGTGGTTTGTCTTCAAAATCACCTTGCTATTTTGGAAGTAACAGAGGCATTTTTTATAGTTTTGTCATTCATTCACTGCGTTTTAGTTAATGATTTATGTCTTTACTTTTAGGATTTAAGTCTTCCTCTTACACTCTGGTTCTGTGGGGTCTTGTTTAGCTTTTCATTAATTTCTGAGTCATCTCACCAGTCTTTTTTTTCTAAATCCACTGGCAATATACTAAGTTAAAATTACTCCTAATTTTGTTTCAGGTTATCTTTAACTTTTTTCTGCTAGTATATATTTAACTGTTTGAATGTTATGTTCTTATTTTAATTAAAAATTGGAGCCAGGATCAGGTATGGTGGTATACATCTTTAATTCAGCGCTTAGGAAGAAGAGTCAAGCAGATCTCTGTGAGTTCAAGGCCAGCCTGGTCTACAGAATGAGTCCCAGACCAGCTGGGCCTACAGGGAGACCCTGTCTCAAAAAGACAAAACAAAACTTGGAGTCAAAGTCCTTGGCCCTTGGGGCCACACCACAATCACAGTCTTCCTTGGGAGTCCTTGTCTATGTTGTCTTAGCTCTTTTAAAATGTTTTTAAAATTTATTTTAGTTTTATTTTATGGGTGTGAGTGCTTTGCCTGCATGTATGTAAGTATACCATGTGCCTACAGTGCCAGAAGAGGCCAGAAGTGAGCATCAAATCCCTGGAACCGGAGTCACAGTGACTGTTAGCTGCCATGTGAATGTTGTGAACTGAATTGATCCTCTGCAAGAGCAGCCAGTGTCTTAACCACTGAGCCATAGTCCAGCCTTATTGTCTTATTTCTTAATAATTTTTATTCACAGATGAAAGAGAAATCAGTGACACATCCACAGTTAAGAGGAGTTCTCAGGAATATCAACAAGAAGAGTCGAGTTCAAACCAAGGTAAATTAGGATCTGGTAATTTAGTTCTCTCAAATTTTGGTCCTTAAAAAAACAAAGTCTTCTTGAAATTTATAACTTTAAAAATAAAATCACAGGGCTGGAGATATGGCTCAGCGGTTAAGAGCACTGTCTGCTCTTGCAGGAGACCCAGGTTCTATTCCCAGCACCCACATGGTGGCTAACAACCATCCATAACTCCAGTTTCAGGGGAATCTGATGCCTTCTTCTGACCTCCACAGATATTGCATGACACAGGTGCACTTACACACATGCAGGCAACATACTCATACACAAAATATAAAAATACTAAGTGAAATATTTTTAAAAATCAAATCAAATCAAATCACTATTATCACCCAAAATTCTCTCTTTGTGTACGTGTGTGTATGTGTGTGTATGTGGTGTATGTGTATGTTGTGTGTGTAGTGTGGCATGGGACTCAAACCCAGGGTCCTGTGTATGCTAGGTAAACTGCTAAGCTATATCCCCACCCCAAACTTATCCTGTCTTGAAGGGTTATTATAGTATAAACAACCAACATACAGGAACACAGGAAAAATACCATGATATGTGGTTCTGCTAAGTTAACTCTCAAAGAGTTGACCAGGGAGATTGCTCAGTGTTGTTAAAGCACTTGCGATGCAAACATGAGGACCAGAGTTCAGATTTCTAGAACCCTCATAAATGTCAGGTAAGTGTGGCAACCCCACCTATAATTTCTAGCCTCAGAAGGCAGAGACAAGGGATCTCTAGAACCAACTGACTAAAGAGACTAGCCATTTTTGGCAAACTCTAGGTTTAATTGAGAGACCCTGCCTCAATGAATAAGGAAGAACAATAGAAGATGCTTCCCAGCCTCTGGCCTCCACACAAATATGTACTGGCACCCACATGTTCCCACATACAGCAAACACACATGTACAACACACACACACACACAAATGGCAAAAGAAAAGAGTTGGAAGGAAACTTGCAAAATAAATAGCATACCACCTCCCAAACCTGCTCCCCAAATTTTATTTTGATTATCTCAAGCTATGAGGAAAACTGGGAGATACATTTCTCCATCTGAGCATGTGCATGACCTCTAAGCAAGAGAAAAATGGACATAAGTGAACAACTAGCGGACTCGACCTTCCGCATCTTTGCCTGGCTCTTTTTGCCTCCCTTCTCCCATGGCTCCAGGAAGATCATGTTTGGTTTGTCTTCACTTCCAGATGCTCTGGCCCCTCCCTGGTTTCCTTGAGAGGACCCTTCCCTGGCATGACTTTCATTCCGATGCACTGGATTCTGTGGTTAATACTTCCTCTCCCTGCACAGAGACTTTCCTAGGTCAGACAATAGTGGCCATGTCTTCTTGCAGATAGCACCGTCTACTAGCAATGTGAACAGTGATCATTTACTGTCTTATTTCACTTCAGTCTCAACAGAGGAGTCCATAGAAGAGGTAACTGAAAACCACCCGGTGGTTATTTCCATGATAGAGGAAACTCTAAAACAGGCAAAGGAAATGAACTTTGAGCATCCTTATGAGAAACAAGCTGAGATATTAGAGGAGGTCCTCAAAGAGGTAAAAAAGAAATTCAAACCTCCTAATTTTTTATCATTGACTTAGATAAAAGTAAATGTTAATCTGGTGTGTATCCTAATTTAATAAGTTTACTGTAGTGAAATGTGTCACTTTCAAATGTGTGTACCTTTTGTTTTTAAATTTTTCCTTATTTTTAACATTTCATCCATATTCATCCATATAATGACGTGATCATAAGTACCCCTTACAGCCGCATCAGCTTCTCCCACGTACCCACAGGCCCCTTCCCAATTTCACGTCCTTTTTTTTTTTTTTTAAACTAACCCACTGTTTTAATTACTTTTCTGTTACTGTGATAAAACACCATGACCAAAGGAACTTATAGAAGGAAGAGTTTATTTTATCTTAACAGTTCCAGAGGACTCAGCACAGGGAAGCCTGGTGGCAAGAGGTGGCCAGAGCAGGAAGCCGAGCTTTCACATCTTCCAGCGGCACAGGACACAGGGACGGATTAGAAATCTGACAAGGCTTAAGAACTCTCAAAGCACCCCATCCCCACCTCCCCCTCCTCCCCTCTTGCTCAGGCCCTTTCTCCAGCATGGCCACACCGCCTACAATCTTCCAAAACAGCACCGCAGCCTGGGGACAGAAATGCCCAAATGCTTGGGGGACACTCTCATTCAGGCCACCACATTCCACTCCCTGGCCCCATAGACTTGTGACAGTATAAAATACAAATGCATTTAGCTCGATTAAAAGTCCCCATAGTCTTTACCAGTCTCAATACTGTTCCAGTGTCAACAGTCCAGTCTCTTCAGAGACTCAAGGCAATCTTTTAACTGCAACCCCTGCAAAACCAAAAGATAAATTACATACTTCCAACATACAGTGTTGGAACAGAATACACATTCCCATTCCAAAAAGGAGGAATCGGGGTATAGTTAGGAAATACGGGACCAAAACAAGATCAAAAACCCACAGGACAAACACCAAATCCAGTAGCTCCACGTCTAACTTCTGGGACTTTACTTTCAAAGGGCTTAGATGGCTCAGCCCCTCCAGCTGTGCGCACATAGCATACTTCTCTTTGGGACTGGTACAACCCCTGTATCCAGCTGTCCTTGGTAGGCATCTCATGTCTCTGGCATCTCTGTCTTCTGGCGTCTCCACTGCCATCTAGGCTTCACCTTCACAGCTTCACACGGTGGCCTAATCAGGGCTTTCTTTATCCGGAGCTGTCCCTTCCTGACCTCAACAGCTCTCTGGATTTTTGGAGAAAGAACCGATGACCCCTTAACTCTTGCATGTTTCATGCCTTGAAAGCCAGCATGCGAACAACATTGCCAAGTTCACCTGAGAGCCTGGCCTGCTTCATCCACTTTACCAGCAGCTTTTGACCATACTAGTTTTCTAGGAGCAGGAACCTCCTTCGACCTTTTCCTTTTACAAGGTGGAGGCTTAGCTGGGTGTGGTCTTTCCTGAAGGCAACTCTTTCTGTTGTTTAATTGCAAATCTCTAGGCCTCTCCTTTAATCATGCCGCTCATCTCTTCATCAAAGAGGACGTCTCCTTCAGCACAAGACTTGGCTCCAATATTAATCTTCTTCCTGCTGTTTTTCAATCCAAACTGTACATTCTGCATTTCTTTCTGCCCCATTCGCCTTTCTTCACTTTAGATTTCCATAATATTCACCACTAACAGCCGGGCCACCAATTCAATGTTAGACTGTCTTGAAATTTCATCCACAAAAGAAATTAGTCTGTTACCTGTCGTCTTAGCTCCGACAAGCTCTTAGGCAGAAGGCAGACTGCAGTCAGATGCTTTGCCAAAGTATCCCTATTGCTACTTAAGTCCGTATTTCCCTCTGGAACTACTCTGCTCTCAGCACTACTTTCTTCCAGGTGCCTACTAAAATGCCCGCTAAGCTCTGCTTACAGCATTCAATTGCTATTTAGCCCAAACTTCCAAAGTCTTCCACAGTCCTCTTCACAACAACAGCCCACTCTCTGGGACCAACTTATGTATGAATTACTTTTCTGTTGTTCTGAAAAGATACCATGACCAAAGGACCTTATAAAGGAAGAGTTTGTTTAGCTTTCAGTTCTAGAGGGTTAGAGTCCATCATAGTGGGGAGGTATGGCAGAAGAGGCAGCCAGGGCAGAAAGACTAGCAATCACATCTTCAAGCAGGCACAGGAAGTAGACAGTGACACTTAGAACTCTCAAAGCCCTCCCCCAGTAACATGTTTCCTCCAGCATGGTCACATCTTCTAAAACCACCTAAAACAGCACCACCAGCTGGGAACAAAATGGCCAAATACTTGGGACTGGTGAGGGACATTTCATTCAAACTACCACACCCACTGAGTGATGGGAGTGTTGTCCGTATGTGTATGGCTGTGGGGCCATTAGCAAGCAAGGCAGGGCACAGGCCAGGGCAGGGCAAAGACCTGTACTCATCTACATTCAATGCTATGGAATAGTAAATAGCAAAGCAGGGGCTGGAGAGATGGGTCAGCAGTTAAGAACACTGGTTGCTCTTCTAGAAGATCCAAGTTCGATTCTCAGCACCCACATGGCAGCTAACAACTGTCCATAACTCCAGTTCCAGGGAATCCAACATCCTCTTCTGGTCTCTATGGCACTGCATATACATGGTAGGCTTATGTACATTCAGGCAAAGCACTCATACACATACAACAAAAGCAGTTTAAAAGAATAGCAAAAGTGCATTGTTAATTAGTAAAGGCTCTTGTTGCCTGTTTTGTAACTATTAAAACTATTTTATTGCTTTAAACTTAAGTTACTCTCTTTTTCTTCTCAAAGTCAGAACTCAAAAGATACTTGAGTTCTACATCTTGACATTTCATGGTCAGATTCTTGACTTGTCAACTAATGATGGCGGTATCCATGTGCAATTTTCACAGGCAATGGAAGGTAACCCAGATAGGTTTCCTGGTGCCCCCAAATATGGAGGATGGATTGTGGACAATTGTCCTGTTATAAAAGAGCTGTGGCTGGCTTTCCTTGATAAAGGACTCTTACCTGATTTGGTGATCATCTTAACAGATACAGAAAACAACGGTTGGTACATATTTATCATGCAAATTTAAAAGAAAGTTTTTTATTGCTGATACTTATTTTTGGTTAAAATGGAGAATGAACTCTTCTTAGTGTCCTTAGTTATAAATACCACGCCCCACATCCACTCCTAGCAACACCTGCAGGACCTAGTGGCACACAAGGTAAAGATTCTGTCCCCTGAAAGGATAATGTGCTGTGTCACTGAACCTTCCAGCAAACTTTTGTAATCGTTCTTTGGATCTGAGAATGTAGGTCTCCTCTCAGTCAACAGTTAAAACTTATAAATGAACATTGTAAATGAACTAAGGGCAATTAGGAACATAAAGATGCTAAATTCTAATTATCCTGTCAGTTTACTTCTTAGGAAAATATATATCTGAGAATCAGTGGCTCGGGGGTAAATGTCTTTGCTGCCAGGCCTGACAACCTGGTTCAGTACTTGTGATTCACAAGGAACAAACTGACTCCTGCAAGTTATCCTCTGACCACCACACACATACACACAAACACATAAATGTCAAAAACTGATTTTTAAAACATTTAAAATCAGAGTTTCCAGGGAAAAATAAACATATGTCTTCTCATGTTTTCATTATTTATTCCACATTAAATAATGTAAATAATATGCCTCTCAAGAAAGATTTAAGGCAGTTTTCTATAATCTTAGAGACTTTGGGCTCTGTTTAGATAAACATTTAAAGGAAAATATGTCTGCAAATAGAAATAATTTTTGTTGTTACTTTCCAAACAGATCACACTTTGTAAATAATGTTTTTCTCTTTATTTGTATCTCAGGAAAATGTTTATTAAATAGAAAATATTTAAAGAATAAGACAGAAATTGATGCCAAGATTTTAGCAAGATTGTTAGATGAATTTGAAATGAAAAGGAGAGAGGAAGAGGCGGCCCGGTAAGCTCCGCCCAGTGGCTGACAACGCATCTTCTCGCCCTCTTCAGACACAGTTCTACTTATATGCACGTGTGTGTGCGTGTGTGTATGTACACATGTGCGTGGGTACCCTCAGAAATCAGAAGAGGGCGCTAGATCCTCTGGAACTAGACTGACAGGCAGTTGTGAGCCACCCAATGCGAGTGCTGGAATCTGCAAGAGCCGCAAGCACGCTGAACCACTGAGCTGTCTCCCCAGCCCCTAGCATACACCTGCACTTTCCATGCCTTCTTACAAGGTGTGTTAACTAGGCCAAGTCCCACCAAGTGCCAAAAGAAACGGTGAGTTCACCAATACATTAGAATTTTTACCCAGTTGTCAGTAGTTTCACAGCTCTTATAAAATGTATTCTTAGTCAACCACTGGGAAAAATGAGCATAGATTTCACACACATATATATGAAATATATATATATAATATATATACACCATGTTTATCTGTGATTTAATTTTACTAACTGAAATCCACACACTGAAGCAATAACATGATAGGACATAATTGAAAATTCATTGCCTGGTATGAAGAAAACCTGCCTAGGTTCCACGTCAGGAAAGAACTGGTTATTTACATTTGACAGGCTTAACATGTCTGTTCTCTACTCTTGGTGTAATGAAGAGCTTTCAAGATTGTGAATACACATTCATGTCTAAGGTCAAGATTAAACTTTAATAAAGTTCTTCAGATCAAGGAATAAGATAGAAAAGGGAACAATGATCTAATTTGCTACTTGTTCCTCCTTGTTGAAACACACTTAAAAAATTAAATTTTCGTTTGTCCATTTTGGGAGTCATACTGCTTGAAGCAATGAAGAGGCCCAGATATTTAAGCACCAGATTTCTTAGTGTAAATCCATCAAGCCAAACCTCTTACTATTTTTAACTTTTTTTTTTTTTTTGTCTTTTTGAGACAGTGTCCCCTGTAGCCCCAGCTGACCTGGAACTCACTAAGTAGATCAGGCTGGCCTTTATCTCTCAGCGATCCACCTGCCTCTGCCTCCAGGGTGCTGGGATTAAAGGCATGTGCCACCATGCCCAGGCTCTTACTATTTATTGATGGTGGCACATATTGCTTTCTCAAATCTTTTTCCTCTCTCAGATGTTAGCAGTTTTCAGTTAAGATTTAGGAGAGCACATTAAGCTCTAAAAATTATGAGTTTGGGCTAACCCATATGCATATGCCATGAAGACTTTTTCAGTGATTGTTTGAGACAATTTCTTACTCTGTAGCCAGGCTGACCTGGACCTCACTATATAGCCCAAGCTGGCCTTGAACTCTTGGCAAACCTCCTGCCTTAACTTTCCAAATACTGGTCTTATAGGCATAAGCCACCACACCCAGCTTTCCAGTGTTTATTATTGAAGCTAGTCATTCCTTTAAGAGCTTGACACAAAACTTAATGAAATACAATTCAGCTGAATTTGTGAATATAATTATTGTTTTATATATTGACTAATCTTTATTCCTGATTCATAAAACAATTACCAATTTATTGAATTACATTTAGAATTTTGAAGTTTTGTTATAGATGGAGTACAAAATTACTACTTAAGGAACTACTTAATTTTTCCCAGTGTATGCAAAATAGTCAGATAATTGTCTACAGATAGAATCCTTTTTTCCATGTTTTTATTCTTTAATGGTTTCATATGTGTATAAAGTGAAGTTTAGTCATTTTTACCCCATTCTCCTCTCTCACCCCCCCCCCCCCCGCTGAAACCCTTTTGGGTCCCAGTTAGTCTCCCTTCTCCTTATATGTCTGCTCTTTTGTATGGGGTCCACTGCGTTTAGAGTTTCTTGCCTGAGAATGTGTGGAAGGCTATTTACTTCTTTCTGGAGCATGGGCAGTTTACCAGTGACTACATCACTGGAGAAAGTGACACTCTCTCCTCCAGTTAACTGCCAGAGTCCCTTGAGAACATGACCAGTCGGCCAAGCAATACTAGTACTGCAAGGCTTCCTGGTATAGTCTGTGACTTCCCTGGTCATAGACTCTTGACCAGGTTTACCAAACAAGGCAAGTTCTCTCCTGTGGAGTGGGCCTCAAATCCAATCAGAAAGCAGTTGGTTACCCCATAGCAAGCATGCCACTATTGCACCAAAGGGCAGTTCTTCACTAGCAGATCATATCATAGCTTGCAGGATTCACAGCTGGGTAAAAGTGTTGATGACTTGTTGTCCGCCCCAGAGCCTGCATAGCACCTTCCAGCTCAGTTCCAGCTTGATTTCTCTATGACCTGTAACCAAAGTGTGTGTCTTTAGCAGTAGGGTCTTACCATCTAGTTATGGTGGGCAATCGAGAACAAAGGCAAACCTGTAATGTTTAGGGGGCTCTGGGACCTCCCTGATCAACAGCTCCTGGGGAGATATCCCACACCTTTAATAACATGGCTGCTGTAAAGAGCATTACCCACATACAGAAGGTACCTCTGAGAACAAATGAAATCTTGATGTAAGAGTAAAATAAAGCTCATGTTATTTATTGGCTAAAGGTCTGCTAAGTTTAAACAGACAAAGATACATGGATATGTAATTTTAAGAGCAGTTGTATCCCCCTGGTTCCTCCCAACTATACCTTTCCCTCTCTTTTACTACGTGGAGTTTTCCATTTCTTTAGTTGATTTTTACCTATTTGTTTCTAAGTTTTCGCATTTTCATAAACTTCTTAATGTCAAACACTTGCTTAGGCTGACAGGCTTCTCACAGTTTCTATATGATTTTTAAAATTCAGCAATGAGTGTTTCATAGAAAACTTTTTTTATACACTTCAGAAAAAGAAACTTAAAATAGAAAAAAGAAATCCCTCACTGACTCATTCAAGTCTTACAAATTGGTCTGAAAAGAGACTAAGGTCTAAGAATTGTATCATAGTCAAGCATCTGAAAGCATGCTAAATTATATAGTTTTTCCAGCACTGGTCTGCATATGTTCCAGTCAAATGACAAGATAATGTTTGGCATCACTGTGTAGCTTTGGAACATATTTCCACATGATTTATCAGCATTTTTAAAAAGTGGCAGCTACATTCTTCTTCAGTCCAGTCAGGTCTTTGAGTCCTTCCAGCAGGATATTTCATCCAGGTTTTAGAAAGGAAGTTCTTACTATCATGCTGCCTTGTCTGGATCAAGTAGATTACAGACACTCAAAATGAACGGGAAGGAGTTTCATCAGCAAGACTCAATAGTCAGTCTCCGTAGTCTGATTCATGACCAACGAGAAGCCCAGTGACACTCACACCCCTGGCTGGGACACAGGATATAGTGAGAGGCCATCCTCCATAATCAGAAACAGTTCTGTTGGAAGAACAGTGGTGATGTCTCCTGAAGGGAATTGATGTAAGTCGCTCTCAAAGGAAGGAAAAATGAATGCAAAAGTCACATCAATGGGTCTTTGGAGAGTTGTGGCTCAGCAGCTACTATTGCTGTCAGCCATGAGCTTTTCCTACCTTGTCTCCTATTGGTGAATACTTGGTATAGTTTTGCGACGATCCAATCAACCTTTATATGCTTCTTTGTATAGTAATATGCCTAGGTCTAAATTCCTAGGAATAGAAATTCTAGGCCCAAAATACAAGTATTTTAAATTTGTTAATACACAATTTCTTGCTGCCCACATTTTACTGACTTTCCTTTTACCTATCTTCACTACTGCTAAGGAAGGTTAAGTGCTCCAATGCTCCGACCTCAACAAAGTAGGAATTCCCTCCTGATAGTAAATCTTCCATACTCCAAGTCGCTCTGAATTTCATTACTGGAACAGGAAGTGTCGCTCAGTGTTACAATCCCTGTCTAGCATGCAGTCATGTTTGATGCCCAGTACTGGAAAAAAAATCATCACTAATGTGTTTTTTAAAATAGTTTTGAAGACTGGAGAGATGGTTCAGAGGTTAAAAGCACTGACTGCACTTGCAGAGGACCTGGGTTCAATTTCCAGTGCCCATATGGCATATGGCAGCTAACAATTATCTGAACTCCAGTTCCAGGGACTCTGACGCCACCTTATGATCTCCTCAGGCATTGCATGACACTGGTGCATTTACACACACGCACACGCACACACACACACACACACACACACACACAAATAAAAAAAATAGTTTTGGCTGAGCATGGTGGCATATGCCTTTAGTCCTAGCTCTCGGGAAACAGAGGCAGGTAGGTCTCTGTGAGACTGAGGCCGCATGGTCTACATAGTGAGTGCCAGGCCAGCTGGGGCTACAGGGAAACCATGTCTCAAAAAGACAAAACAAATTAGTTTTGGGGACTGGAGAGCTGGTCCAGCGGTTAAGAGCACTTGCTCCTCTTTCAGAAGACCCAACACCCACAGGGAAGTTCACAACCTTTTCGAAATTCCAGTTCCAAGGTATCTGATGCCCTTTTCTGGCTTCAGTGAGCCCCAGGCCTGTGTACCTGCAGGAAGAGCACTCATTCACATAAAATGAAAATAAAATGTTTGTGCTGGTGAGATGGTTTATTGGGTAAAGACGCTTTGCAGCTTGATGATCTGAGTTCAATCCCTAGAGTCCACGTGATGGAAGAAGAAAACAGATTCCTGCAAGTTGTCCTCTGAACTCCACACACGTGCCCTCACACATATGTGCATGCACACACACATACATACACACAAATAAATAATGTTAGAAAAAGGAGTTTTTTCTAGTTAAGAAATATGTGCTCTCTATTCAATATAGAATTTTTTTCTGATTTATTAAATAAATAATTTTATGTATATGAGTGTTTTGTCTGCATCTATATAAGTAAACCTGTATTGTGCAATCCCCAAAGAGTGTTGAATCCCCTGGAACTGGAGTTTCAGATGGTTGTTAGCTGCCAGTGTCCTCTGTGAGAGCAACCAATGAGGCATCTCTCCAGCCCCTAACACAGAAAAGTTTAATGCAAACCAGTGTTAAAGAAAATTTGAAATGGGATGTGGTGGCGCACCCTTTAAGCCCGGCACTCAGAAGGCAGACGCAAACAAAATCTCTGTGAGTTTAAGACCAGCCTGGTCTCCATGGCCAGTTCCAGCCAGGGCTGCATAGTGAGACCAAAAATTTTAAAAAGAAGGAGTGTTCACAATGCCACCATGTCAAAATAATTATTGTTCACCAATGGCTGTTTCTAGCCTTCTAAGCTTCATATATATATAATGAAAATTATATTATGCATATAGTTTTATATTCTTCTTTTTCACTTAACATCATATTGTGGAAATTGCCTGTTGAGAGTCCATTTCCCTCTCAACATACTTAGATAATCTTCCATTAATTTTGACACTTCCCAATCAATAGCCATAGCTTTTCAAAATACAACATTCCATATTTTCTTACCAAAAATACTACACAGCAATAATGACTGAAACTAAGTGTCCTGTAAAAGTGAGAAGCATAATGAAACTGTCACAGCCTTTAGTTACCTCCCAGTACTTAAAGGTAAGACCCTACTGGTGAAGACAGGACATACTTTGGACACAGGACTTGGAGCAATGGAGCAGGAACTGACGTGGAGGCCTTCTCCCTATGGAGGGTTAGGAGGGAGTCTAAATTTGGCTCTATGAAAGGCACAAAGACTCATTTAAAATAGTAAAAATAAAACAGCATAATGAATATTATAACCAATATTTTACTCACTATGAGCATTTCATCCCATAATGTGAGCTGTCTGAATCTCCAATGATAATTAAATTTTGAACCTTTTCATTTCAGAAAAGTCAAAGAAGAGGAATTGAGAAGAGAAGAGGAAAAACAAAGGATGATAGAAGACATGGTTAAGAAAAAAAAAGGCAAGCCCAGACTGATGCCTAGTAATGTGCCATTTAATCTTGTATTGTTGCTGTCGATTTCAAACAAATAAGTGCATGTTCCCAGTTGATCAAATTTCCCAATTTGACAAGAGTACAAGTTTGTCTATGTACCTGAACACCTAAGAGTGCCCCTTTCATTCTCAAAATGTTCCGATTAATAACAATTTATATAGACACTAGGATAATGGATTCGTAGGAAAAAGCTTCTTATGCTAAAAAAAAAAAAAAAAAGACTCTTAACACAAACCCTGCCTGTGCACCTGCTAAGAGGGTTACAGAGCAGAGTAGCAAGTGTCTCTAGCATGGGTTGCATGTGGCTGTTAGAATTATTTATATTGAAAGAGTCTTACCAGAGCTGAAGAAAAAACCAAACTCTTGCTATACCTGCTGTCCTCATAATCATACCTTCATCTCTCTTATGCAAGAACTTTCTTTTTCAAGATTAAGGTTCTCAAACTGGGATCTATGCCTTCCGTTCATGGTCTGTGAAGTTCAACTATATTTTCACTAACTGTTAACCGAAATTTAGTGTTAGACTACACTAAACCACAAACCACAATCATATTACCAGTACCTTGATTTTGTCAATATAAATGAAGACATCTTTATATTGAATTATGGCTTTACATATCTCATTTATGTTTGTAACTGTTCCAAAGCTATAGTAGCTATTAAACCAGCTGTTCTTCTTTAATACATTCAAAAAGATGCATTAATTTCCCACAACTCCAAAATATTTTCATATTTTAACAGCTGTATTTCAATATAATTGGTTTCATATGTATTTTATTTTCTGAGTTTGAAAGCATTATTCTGAGAAGAGCCCCATGTGTTGCACCAGACTGCCAAAAGGACCATAGGTATCAACAGAGTTTCCACTGCTGTACCATGCCACTCCAAAGCTTAGTGCTGTAGAACATCTACCATGTTACTGTACACTCGGGTCTGTGGGTTCAGGCTGTGGGTGGTGCACACTGGCAACAGTTGAGCGCCTTGGTTCCGGTTTTGAATGATCCACTTGAGACATGGGTCCTGTGTTGCCAATTAAGTGTTCAGCTACTGTAGCCCTGATCAACATCTTAACCAATTCATGAGACACTATGAGGCAGAACCCCTCAGATAAGCTGCTGCCAGGATCACGTGATGGTTTGGGGTAATTTATGATGAATCAGCTAATACAACACTTAATCAATAGTCAAATTACAAATAGGTCAAAGATGCTAAAACACCATTTAATGAATTCTTGAGCTATATGATACACAGATTTTTTTTATCCACTGGGATTTTAACAAAAAAGGATTTGACCTTTTAATAACTTTCTATTACATTATATATTTTTTTCAATGCATATTTTTACGGAATTTTTGTGCATCTCATACAGTACATCTTAATC
The DNA here is from genome assembly GCA_035773235.1 of Eospalax fontanierii. NCBI lineage: Eukaryota > Metazoa > Chordata > Mammalia > Rodentia > Spalacidae > Eospalax > Eospalax fontanierii. The sequence goes on from CM069545.1 coordinate 49,664,486, forward strand.
ATATTTAGCCCCCGCATCTGCACTCTCCTCTAGCCCCTCCACCAGATGTCACGCATTTTGCATATATGTTAAAGTCTATCGAGTTCAGTTTGTGTACTCAGATGTCCCTGAGTGTGGGGTCATCCACTGCAGGAGTATTCTCTCTACCCCCTGTTCCACCATGTTCTGTGGCCTTAGGTATAGAGGTTCCATTGTAGATGTGTCATTTAGGGCTGGGTATCTCACAGACACTTATTCTCTGTGTGTGACCAGTCGCGGAACTCAGTAATAGTCTCCAATTGTTCCAAAATGAAGCTTCTTTGATGAGTTGCATACTTGTTTGTAACATAAGGATCCATATTTAGCATACAGGAAGAAATCACATTTGCCCAGGGATGAGACTGAGGTAGGGTTTTCACTAGGATCTATGACCACTCCAGCCATGTGTGTTTTCTATGGTTACACTGCCACTCATGAGTTCCCTCCCACTGAGTGGACTTTAAGTCCAGTTAGATACCTGTTGATCACCCCTAGGATGAAGTACCCCTTCTACACCACTATAGTTTTTTGTGCCAATCATTGTTGTGGTTATTAGCGTTTAAAGTTGAGGTTAGACCATTGATTGAGTTTTCTCCCTTAGCAGTTTGCATAGTATCCTCTAGAACAATGAGAGTTAGTCTTCAGGGAAGAGGCTCCATTGCTCCAAGTCCTGCGTTTGAAGTATGTCCTATATTTAGCAATAGGGTCTTACCTTCAAGTTCTGGGAGGTAATCAATGACTGTGGTAATAGCCTATGTTATTTTGGGAGTCTCTTGGACTTCCATGGCTAAAAGCTTGAAGGGAGGTTTCTCCTGTCTGGCCCTGTTTTTCTTATTATACAGCCTTCAGGTATACACATGTACTCGTGTTCAGATCTTGTATGTGTGCTTTTCAGTAGGTTTTTGAGCTAACACATTTTCCTTCGGTTTTTCATACCACCTAAATTTTTATTTATTTATTTATTTATTTATTCTCTCTCCCTGTCTAACTCCTCCGGAGGTAAAGTTGCCCACATTTCCCCTTGATAACCCGTGTCTCCTAGTACCCCGCTCTCTTGAGTCCTTCCTCCTTTTCCCCACGGCTTCTTGATGCTCTTTCCTCCTCGCTTCTCCCAGTCTCCACCGTGATAACATCTGCTTCCTTCTGTCCTTCTCTCTTGGCCTCTTTCTTTCCCTTTACCGCCATGGTTCTTTATATGTTTTATACAATATTATCTTTACATGGTTTTTTCATAATGAACCTAATACAGATTAATATCTTATAAATATAGATGCATATATTGGAGGTATCAAATTTTTATTATAAGAAATATGTAGTTGAAAAAAATCAAATTTTTGCATGGATAATGTCATTTCATTCCAAGCTGTAGTAGGATTTGGCAAAAATTGCTACATGCTTGTATGTGTTCCTATAAAATCTTCAGCTTAACCCCCAAATATTCACCACATTCCAAGTTATACACTTGAAAGCCTCATGTGCTATAGTCCTCTTTCAGGCTTTGGTTTTAGGTAGAATGTTAGAAGATCATCATCAGAATATGACTCCTGAAGAAACTCAGTGGAGAAAGATATTCCACAAGAACTCATATAAACAAACTCTTTTATTTTTGTCATATCATCTTTCCAGAGAAAGTACCTTGTTTCCATTGTCATGAGTGTACTGTGTCAATTTCATAAATATATGAAAGAGAATTGGGAAAGTGAGTGCCTGATACCACTGTTATCTTCCTCCTGAAGGACTTCCATGTATATCGTGGTCACCAACAGGCACATAAAACTTGGAGTTATAGTTTCTAAATTTACAGTTAACACATAGATCAGAATGCTATGTTACTTATTATTTCTCTTAGCTATAATAAATCGATCGTTACATATATGTTATCTTCAAATCTACACAGAGAGTCTAGTCTGGTGCTGCCAACTAGAAACATAATGTAAGCCACATAGATAACTCTAAAGTTTCTGGTAGCTACATATTTTACATTCAATTTTTCATACTATACCTTTGAAATTGATTATATACTTCATACTCACACATATCTCAATTTTGACTAGCTTCAAACACTTAACGGCCACACATGTCTAGTGACTGCCATATTGGATGGTATGGATCTAACCATTTCCTTATTGAACGGAAGCTTTTCTAGTCTTTTACTGTTAGAGCATTTGGGACTATTAAAAACAATTATTCTTTTTAATGAACCCTTACTCCAGCTCTCCCATAGTACTCAGAGAGGAAGATTGTCATTCTTTACCACTCCGTATTAATAGATGTGATACAGTGGTCATTCATCTATCGCCACCATTAAACCATTCTGGGAGCAGGGCAGGGGCCATGCCTTAGACTTTATCTTCTTCTCCACATATGATAGCACCCAATAGATATCTGTTGACTTAGGCCAAATAATAATACATTCCTTCTCTTTCTTTCTAGAAGCTGAAGAGGCCGATAACGAAGCTGATGAGGAGGCTGACGGTGAGGACTCTGAGGCCCATGAAGAGTCTGAGGCACCTGAAATGCCTGAGTACACCAGAGGGTCCCTACCTGAGGGGTCCGAAGCATCTGAGCTCCTGGAGGCAGAACCTGAACCTGAAGCAGGTTAGAGTTTACTGAAGGTTACCTCCTTTCTACTGACATCTGTGTGTGTGCGTGTGTGCATGTGTGCATGTGTGTGTGATGGAAGCTGGATAAGGCTGGAAAGATGAAATTCCAGAGGGTAGCCAAATAATAGAGTGCACAGTATGGTAGAAAAGCAGAGCCTCCCTCAGCTCTGGGACTAGCACAGGGACTGGAGACATAATTTTTAGAACATTTTATCCACAAAACAAGAAGATGCCATTAAAGGTGCCAAAATACAAAGCTTTTGCCTTTCATCCCATCCCCCTCTTCTCTTCTCCTCCTCGTCCCTTTCTCTCATCCTTCTCTCTCTTACCATGTTTTAATTTACTATTTAATTACATTCTAAATGAAGGAAATATTTAACTTAAAGTTTTAGCATAAATGTTATGATTTATCTTTATATCATGCGGTGTTATTCGAGATGCAAATATAAGAGCATTTAAAGCTCAGGTAGAATTGCCGAACTGATACAATTCTTATTTTACACTTCATACACGCTTAGGTAGTTCACTCTTAGCAATATTTAATGTAGTTTCACAGCATCAGACTAACTTACCTTTTATTTCACTGCTTTTAAAAACTATTTTAAGTGGCACAAAATAAGTATGCATTTATGGAGTACAGAAGGATAATTTAGTGCATGTGCACCATGTATAATAACCAAGTCATGATAGCTAGCCCTTCCATCTCCTTAGGCATTTGTCATTATTTTGTGTTGGGAGCCTTGAAAGACCTCTCTCCTAGTTCTTTAAAATGCATGAATTGTTGTAAACTATAGTTGTCATACTGTGCTAAAGAACCTTGCACTTCTTCCCTCCCACTCACTGAAAGGGAAAGGAATTCTAGTCCTTTTATCTCTTCCTTTCCTTCCACATCCTCTTCTTTAGCATAAGTGATTAGTTAACAGACAAAAGTGACAGGACTCAAAAAGGACATGTTCAGTTCCTTGGTTAATGGGTTTCTTTAAATGCCAACATTGTTTTCTTTCACTGAGCGAAAGATAGAGAAAGAGACTGCCTGTGGAAATCAGAAGACAACATTCCAGAGTCAGGTCTGTGAACCAGAGTTCCTGGAAAGAACTGCACCTTAGAGTGATTAATTAGAACTAATTAGAACTTCGATGACTGTGGAGAGTTTGAAATGTGCAGAGCCAAATTATCTTGGATCAATCTTTTGCCAGTTATCGTGCTCCTCGGGATGTGCTCTTAAGTCTTTGTGACTATGAGGTGAATTCTTTAGAATGTACAAGCAGAGCACTCACTTCTGCCAACCAAAAGTTTATGAATTTGATCAGCTAGTTCCCGAGATAGCTCTGCTTTTCTGGTACCCACCTACCTTATATTTCCACGATGTATTTTTAAATTTCTTTGATTTGTGATTTATTTATTTATTTATATTTTATGTATGTTTTATTTATATTTTATGAGTGTTTGACTTGCATGTATGTAAGTGCGCTGTGTGCATGCAATGCCTGCAGGGGCCAGGAGAGGGCATCGTATGCCCTGGCACTGGAATTATAAATGATTGTTAGCTGCCGTATGTGCGCTGGGAACAGAACCTGGGTCCTCTGCAAGAGCAGCTGTTGGTCTTAACTGCTGAACTATCTTTGCAGTCCCTTGATTTGTGATTTACTTTCTTCTGCTACCATAAAAATGTCTTGAAACTGTTACCACATTGGAACAAGGAATTTGGGTAACCTAAATCTGTATTCCTAGGCCATGGTCACTCATATCTGACTCCAGAATAATCTCTTAGCTTCTGGCCCATTCTCCTGTGTCTGTCTCCCATTGTAGAAGTTAGAAGTGCTAGCCATCCACATCCGCTGTTTTATGTGGATTCTGGGGGTGAAACTGAAGTCATCAAGCTTTCTTAGCAAGAGCTTTTACCAGCTGAGTCATATCCCTGGCCCTGCCATTGCTTGCTCTCTGTCCTAGTTCAAGAAGAAAGCATGATCTCTGGAAAATGACAGTGTCCCCCTCTCCCAACATAGTCACTCTCACACAGCAAAAGTCCATTACAAGTCTGTGCTAAGGACGGGGCGTCAGGAAAGCCCGTGTGAATGAGACATTAAAGAAGGCAGACTTGGTGTAGATCGGCTCTGCTCCTGTGCATGCACATGCATGCTTCTTGTCCCATTGGAGTTTACTGGACTTCACTTACAAAACGGAAGTTCAGGTGTACAGGCAACACGCAGAGGGACCAAGCAGAGGGGCTAAGCTGCCACCAGGTCCCACGTGTCCACGCACTAGACGGGTCGCCCTACCCCAGCTCTCCTTTGCACTGGCAAGAGTGCGGGTGGAAAGACCAGCGCGCCTTCCCAAAGCAGCCAGATGTGCCATTCCCAGCGCTTGAGGATGGAAAGAAATTTGGTTCATCTCGGGACAGAAACGAGCCCTTTAATTTTGTGCCAGGGAAGCAGGAAGTGATCTGAGGCTGGGAAGAAAGGATGGTTCAGACGAATGTCAGAGAACCGAGCTGACAGTCTCCCCCAGACTATGCCCACAGAACCACTGGTCGCCCAGGCATCGCCCCCAGATAACACTCTCATCTTCCATGTGGAACTTCTAAAACTGGAAGGACAGAAGAAGCCTCCTGCACATGGAACTGCCATGAAGGGATCTGGTGTTTCCAGATACGTGTACGCAAAGCTATCCCTAATGCCCACTCCGCTTGTATAGACATCTGCCTGACCAAATGTGTTCTGTCACTCCGCTTTGCCTCAGACACTTCCATTCCCTTCACCCTCACTCTCCTGAAGTCTGTGCAGGTTTTAGATCACTAAGTCTAGAATGAAGGTTGCAAATCTCCATGTTAAAGAACACCCTCAGATGATTCTTATACATTCTAGCAATTAAAAATGGTTATCATGGGGAAAAAATTACCTGGAAAAAAGTTTTATAAATTATCCCCTTAAGACACAAGAAAAAAAGAAGAAAACGATAGGCCAATATCCTTAATGAACATAGATGCAAAAATTCTCAACAAAATACTTGCACATGATATACAGACACATATAAAAAAGAATATTCTCCACGATCAAGTTGGCTTTATTTACAGAGACACAGGGTTCAATATATCTAAGCCAATAAACATAATAAGTCATATAAATAGACTTAAAGACAAAAATCACAATATCATCTCAATAGACATAGAAAAGGCCTCTGACAAAATCCAACATGCATTCATGATAATAGTATTATAGGGAATTGAACTGGAGGAAATATACCTCAACATAGTTAAGGCTATATAAACAAATCCATGGCTAACATCAAATGATAAAAACTAGAAACATTCCCATTAACATCAGGAACCAGACAAGGCTGTCCACTATCCCCACTCCTCTTCAATATAGTATGCTTGAAATTCGAGCTTCAGCAATAAGGCAAGAGAAAGAAATTAAAGGGATTATGAAAAGAGATAAAATTATCCCTATTTGCGGATGATATGATATTATATATGAGACCCTAAAATTCCACTAGAAAACATCTAGCAATGATCAACACTTTCAACAAAGTGGCAGGATGCACAATCAATTTACAAAAATCAGTAGCCTTTCTATCTACTAATAACAAGCAATCAAAGAGTTCAAGGAAACCCTCCCATTCACAATAGTCTCAAAAAAAAATATCTAGGAATAAACATAACCAAAAACATTAAAGACCTCTGCAAAGAAAACTTTAAACCTTTGAAGAAAGAGACTGAGGAAGACACAAGGAGATGGGAAAGACCTCCTGTGCTCATGGATTGGTAGAATTAATATTGTCAAAATGACCATCCTACCAAAAGAACATTATAGATTCAATGCAGTCTGAATCAAAATCCTCATGAGATTCTTCACAGAAATAAAAACAAAATCCTAAAATTCATAGCAAATCACAAAAGACCCTGAATATCCAAAGCAATCCTGAGCACAAAGAGCAATGCTGTGTGTGTGGTGGGGTGAGGGGGTTACCATATCAGATCCCAAACTACATTTCAGAGCTATAGTCTATAAAAACAGCATGGTACAGGGCAGGGGCATGGAATTTCATAGAGTGTTATCTTCTTGTTTCTTCTGAGTACTTTAAACATAAACATAAGAAATGAGAGAAGCAAAGTCTTCATATGAATTTAAATTAATATTCTAAATTGTTGTAATATCTTTTCAGAGGTTTTATGAAAACCTAGCATTTACTAATAGGAAGAGTAGGTAGAGTATAAAAGCCACCCTCTAGATCTCTCAGCTCTCATCAGTGAGACTCCGTCATGCACCGGAGGGCCTTGAACACAAAAGAACACAAATGGCCCAAGCATAAAGAATAAGAATCTGCAGACTGTGAGTCCTTGGACCTGACTCCTATATTAAACTCCACCCACCCAGGGCTCAGGGACCATTGCAGAAGAGAGGGCAGAAAGGTTTTAAGAGCCAGGGAGGAGGTGTATGATATGGAAACAGAGTCTTACAGGCTCCTGGGACCTCGTATGAACCTACAGCAATGGTGTCAGCACGCACAAGACCCATGCAAACTCAAGGAGACAGAAACCCAGCACAGAACTGTGGACATGGGCAGCAGACCCCAAATCTAGCCAGAGAACTATTGGCAGCTGATTACTACTTGATGAGGAAGAGCTGATCTTCTTAAAGGGGCGAGGAGGATCTCAGTGGATGAATTTTCACTGAGGGATATTTGGGGGCACTAACTTGACTCTGTAGGCCTTAACACAGATGACAGAATGCATAAATTCCAGTGGGGGGCTATGGGATGGTGCCAGTGAGGAAGGGGGTATAAAGATGATTTAGATGTTCTGTATGAAATACACAAAAATTCAATTTAAAAACTCACAATAAAAGAGCCACTCTCAACATACACATATACATACACACATATCATTTAAAGTATTTTTCCTTATATCACGTACTCTCATTTTCAAATTTTATATGTATATATTTTATATATGTTAATATGCAATACCTAGTTCAAGTTGCAATATTTGTAAATATTTATCTTGCATGGCTCCTTCTAAACTGTCTGGATCTTGTTTACCCTCAACCATTGTAGTCTCTCTTTAAGTCAGTGTAGAATATCTGTATATTCTCAATGATCTTCTCTTTGTCATGATTTATAATGCTTTTATTAATTGAACAATTTACAATTTGACATGGCACACCCCAGGATAGTCCTGGATTTCTTTCTTTCTTCTTACCACCCAAATACATATTAAACATTATAGATGTTGAAAGAGGACCCATGTATTCACTCAGAAGATAGTTTTCATAGTGTTATAGAATGCCTATACATTTATATGTGCATCATGTATACTCATATGTAGGTATCATCTATGCAAAATTACTGTCTTAAAACCGAGAGTAGACTGTGGGGTGGAAAGATATGTAATTAGTTCTGCTTTTTCTTAAACCATCCATACTGAATCTGTATGTGTCTGATGCCACAATAAGAGGAGTCTGAAAAATATTTAAAAATAGTTACCAACCAGAATTATATGTGCCTTGTGTCAACTATCATTCTAGTCAGTGTTCTTTGGGAGGTATGTATATGTGTGTGTGTGTGTGTGTGTGTGTGTGTGTGTGTGTGTGTGTGTGGTGTAGATAGTTTGATACATACATGTGAGTGTGCAGGAGCACCAGTGTGTGCACATGTGGAGGGCAAAGAGGACTTCAAGTGACTTCGTCCATCACTCTCCTCTGTATTACCCTGAGACAGCTCTTTCACTGAAGCAGAAAGCTTGCTTATTTTGGTTAAACTGGCTGGCTAGAGAGCCCTTGGAATCTGCCAGCCTCTCTCCCTTGATGCCAGGGGTTACAAGTATGCACCTGTGTCCAGGTTTTTATGTGGATACTGGGAATTCAAACCCAGGTCTTCATGATGGCAAAGCAAGCATTCTTACCCACTGAGACCATCTCCTCACTCCTCAACGTTCTTTTATATATTTAAGAATATTCATTTTCTATCTCATGCTATCTTGTATTTTTATACCATCCTTTATCTAATGAGAATTGTGTATCCAATTAGACATATTTATAATTTAAACAGGTTTTGAAATTTTCCTTATACTAAAACTTTGATGAAGAATAGCATTTTAAAATTCAAACACTAACTATTGGATTTCTTTCTTAAGCCTCTGGGCCTCCTGAGGGTAGTACAGCTGAAACAGACACTTTAAAAGGATCCAAAGAGCACCTACAACACGAAGAAGTATTTGGAGCAGGTTAGACTACAAAATAAAAGTAATCAGTGTATAAAAGTGCTTTTCTTACAGATCAAATTTTTATTTGAGGCACAGTGCTACCTACTTTTTTCTATACTGTATGACAGCTGATATAAATGTTTTTATTTCATTTATTCCATTAACAGTATGTCTATTTGGCTTATAATACTGATTTTCATCTAATTTTACATTACAATGGTATTGCACATTGCAACACCATTTAAAGTTTCCATATGAAACTCACTAGTTATCCAAATGGGTTCTAGTAAGTAATCAGTAAAAATTCATCTAACAGCATATAAAAAACAAAGTATAATTATAATATTAATTTATAAAAAGTATGTTGTCCATAATATTAAGTTCTCTTTCAAATTAGAAGAAAATATAGAAATTCTTTTGGCAATGTGGCTAAAGATGGGGTGTTTAGGGCCTCTTTTTTTCTCTCTTTTGACTTCTATCCAAAAGTTGCACTACCTGAGTTTCCAGAAGATGCTTATCCTAATGTTCCTGAAATGGAGCCATTTAAAGAAGAGTTGAGTAATTACTTTCTTGTATGGAAATCGTTGGAACAAGTAATGACTGAAAATTTCATTCAAATCTTAACACTGGAGATTGCCAACAAGACACCGAAGGAACTCCTTCAAAAAGTAGTTGAGACCATGGAAAGTAAGACTATGATCTTAACATTTGTGATGAACAGTGTGCATTAGTTCTGAGACATTTAGGAACTTTTAAAAAATTGTTAATTTATGTGTGTATGTGTGTGTGTGTGTGTGTGTGTGCCATGGCACACTTGTGGAGATCAGAGACAACTTAAGGGAGTTGGTTCTCTCCTTCCATCAACTGAGGCCCAGAGAGTGAATTCAAATTTCCAGGCTTGCATGTCAAGGGCTTTTACCCAGAGAGCAGTAAGAATGATTCATTTTCATAACCTTTGACTATTATAATATGCTAATAACTTTTTGTTCTAAAAATATTTCCCTAATGATTCTTTCTGTTTTTTTAAACAGAGCAATTTCAGTATAGCCCATGGGAATTAAATGCTGAAGATTATGATGAAGAAACAGAGGACTATCAGGCGGAAGCAGAAATTGATGAGGAGCAGGAAGAAGAGGAAGAGGAAGAAGAAGAGGTGTGTTTTTAATCAGCTCAGTCAATTTAATCATTTCAATTTAATCACTGAAAATGTATATATCCTGAGTGGTAATTATAGCCTTGAGACCCCAAGTGAACAATTAGGCATCTTCAATTTTTTACCATATGTATGCAGTATATGTGTTGCAATACTAAGAATTAATCCTAGGGTTTTATGCATGCAGGGCAGGTGCTCTACCACCAAGCTATGTCTCCAGCCATCCTCAGCTTTACAAATGAGCATTTCTCCTTTTGCCTCAGCTTTACTCGACTCTCTAAAATGCCAGGGCTACTTAATTTGAAAAAAAAAAAAGGCTAAGAAAATATAAAAGGGAAATTTTTACTTTTTTTTACAGGAAAACTCATATTAAGAATATGAATATTTTATCCAATTGAGAGAAGTGGGCACGTGTTGGACATAGTGTTGGAAAGGCTTCTTGCATGATAATAATGTACAGTATTCTTCAACAGGAACAACCCATATTCAGGCACCAGCCTACATCACTGACATCAGAATTGTAATAAGCATTATCATTGATAGCACCCAGAAGAGATATGTATCAACAATAAAACTGGAAACGGTTCTTTCAGCTTGGCATCTTGCAAATGAAAAATAATTTATTATTAAGTTAGATAAGCATGCACTTGCAATTAGCTTATTATTGTCTAATTTAAACCCAAAGATAGAGAGGTTCAAGGTGTATAGCAACAAGTAATACCCAGAATGATTCTGGCAACAGCTTCTAGTGCTTTATTGCTAAGGATCTGACAAGACTGTTAGTTAAGGTGTCTCAGGGATGTGTGGTTTGCCCTGCTCATATTCAGCTTCTCTTCTTCATCAAACCTCTGCAGTGTCTACTGGTGCTCTTCCATGGCCTGCTCTAGCATTAGAATAGCTCCTTACAAGTATCTTTAAACATTTTCAAGCTGTCTATAATATTCAAAACTTGTTTAATACACTAGTGAAAATTTTCATAATTCACAGAGCACTGGTTAAAGTACTAACGAAGGTCTATCTTCAGGCATGAAGAATAATTAAAACAAAAATAAATGCTCCTTTGGCACCAACTAACATAAAAGCAAGAGCCAAAGGGATCAAACTGCTTCAAAGAAACTGAACTGTGTCCAAGAACAAAGTGCAAAAGTATTTATTGTATCTAAATATTGGCATCAGTCAATGATTATAAGATCTGTTAACAGGGAAGAAAATAAGACTCATAAGGAAAAGAAAAAGTCACCTACTGAATCCCATCCAGAACTGGCAACTATGTTATCACTGACTGACAAGGACAATGAAATGACCATTATAACTACTTTCTAGCATCTTGATTCCCTGCAGCCTGAGCAGGTCCACTCCCTCCAGGCATTCTGTCCCACTTCTAGTCTTGGGCCCAGGACTACTTCTGATCTTCTGCTTCAGTTTTCTAGACTAGCTTCCTAACCCAGACTAGCTTAATCTTCTAGGGTAGTTTGTTAGACTCTCCACAGGCTGTCCTCACCCCCACCTTCCCCTGCCCTCCTGATCTGCCTGCCACAAACTCACCTACTACCCTGATTTACCTACTACTCAGAGCAGCCTACTACCCTGCAAGAACCTGAAGCACACACCAACTAACTTTTCATACCTGAGCAAAAAGCAACCAACCTACATCATCAATAAAAACAGAACCAAATTTAAACTAAACAAAGAAGAATAGAATTTCCTATTGGACCCACAACCAACAAAAGATCCATATGCTCAAATGGCAATGCAGAAACACAAATAAAAATTTAAAAACCAAGAGATTATGTCCTCAAGAAAACCCACCAGTCCTACAGGAATGTACTACAATGAGAATCACAGCACAGAATTTAAAAGAATAATCATAAGCATGATCAAAGAACTTAAAGAACACAGAACTCAAAGAGGACAGGTATAAAGTTGTGATGGAAGCGCAAGAAAATACAAATATACAGGTGAATGAAATAACAAAAACAATTCGGGACTTGAAAAGTGAATTCACAAAAGGGATAGAAATACTGAAGAAAACCCAGGTCAAATGAAGATGGAATTGAAAAACTCATTAAGTCAATTTGAAATGACTGTCGAAAGCCTCACAAGCAGAATGAGTAAAACGAAAAACAGCATATCAAGACTGGATGACAAAGTTAAAGAACTGGACTCCTCAAGCAACGACTATAGAGAATTTTAAAACACAGGAATGGAATACACAAGAAATGTGGAACACCATGAAAAGACCGACTCTCTGCATCATAGGCATTCAAGAAAGAGAAGAATCTCAGGCCAATGTTATTGACCAGATCTTCAACACGAATACAGAAGAAAACTTGCCTAAGTTAAAGAAAAACCTACTTATGCAGATACAAGAAGCACATAGAACACCAATTAGACAGGACCAGAACAGAAACACCCCCGCGGCATATCGTAGTGAAAAACACTAAATGTACAGAACAAAGGGAGGGCACTGAAAGCTGCTAGAGAAAAACAAATTATGAAAGCCAGAAAACCCTGGTTCAAAGTATTCCCAGTTCTAAATGATCACGGATGCCAACCCTGAATAGTTTACCCAGCAAAACTATCTATCATAATCAAAGGGGAATGGAAAATTTTCCATGACATGAATAGGCTGAAAGAATTCATTTCTACCAAAGCAGCCCTACAGAGAATACACAAAGCAATACAAAGGACCCAAGAAAGGAATGACTGCACCTGAGAAGTTACAGAAAAAACAAAGGAAGGCATGATTATTGAAAAACAAAATAGGACCAAGAACACAAACAAATTAAAATGAGAGTAACCAATACACATTCTTTCAATAAGTCCAAATGTCAATGGCCTCAACTCCCCAGTCAAAAGACACAGGCCAGTGGAATAAATTAAGAAACAAAATTCATCTTTTATGTTGTCTTCAGGAGACTCATCTTACCTTAAAGGATAGGTACTGCCTTAGAGTAAAAGGGTGGAAAAAAATACTCCAAGAAAGAAGCAAGCACTAAGAAGCAAGCAGGTGTTAGGAATTCTAACATCTTACAGAATCGACTTCAAATTAAAACTAATCAGAAGTGACAAAGATGGTCACTTCATTCTAATCAAAGGAACAATTGACCAAGTAGATATTACAATCACAAAAATATATGCACCAAACTCAGGGGCATAAAACCAGTACTACAGGACTATAAAACACTGATTAACCCAAATCAGTAATAGTATGTGACTTCAATACACCACTGTCTCCAATAGACAAGTCAATTGTACAAAGAATAAATAGGGACACATCTAAATTAAATGACATCTTATATCAATTGGACCTAACAGACATCTACAGAATATTCCGCCTAAACACCACAAAGAATACACTTTGTAGTCAGCAGCCCATGCAAGTTTCTTTAAAACTGACTACATACTGGAGCACAAAACAAACCTCCACAAATATGAAAAAAAATTTTGAAATAGTTTTTATTTCTATCAGACCATAATGCAATAAAGTTTATAATCAACAGCAAAAGAAACTCTAGTAACTACATGAACTCATGAAGATTAAACAACACACTACTGAATAATTAATGGGTCAAAGAAGAAATTAAGAAAAAAATCAAAGCCATTCTAGAACTAAATGAAAATGAGAATACAATACAACAAAACCTCTGGGACACCTTAAAAGTAGTCCTAAGAGGGAAGTTTATAGTTCTACATATCTACATTAAAAAATCAGAAAGAGCACATATAAATGACTTAACAGTACAACTCAAGACTCTGGAAAGGCAAGAACAAACCAAACCCAAACCTAGTAGATGAGAAGAAACAACAAAATCAGAGCAGAAATCAATGAAATAGAAACAAAGAAAACAATACAAAGAATCAATGAATCTAAGAACAGTATCTTTGAAAAGTTAAACAAGATAGACCCTTACTTAGCCCAGTTAACCAAAGAAAGAGCAAATCCAAATGAACAAAATCAGAGATGAAAGGGGAACATCACAACAGACAACAAAAAATCCAGAACATTATGAGGGGATACTTTAAAAACCTATACTCTACTAAATTTGGAAATCTAAAAGAAATGGAAAAATTTCTAAATTCATAGAAACCACCAAAGTTAAACAAGAAGAGATCAACAGTCTAAACAGACCTGTAACAAATAAAGAAACTGAAACAAGAAAAACTCCCAGTGAATAAAAAGCCCAGACTCAGATGGACTCACAGCAAAATTCTACCAGATATTCAAAGAAGATCTAGTACCAATACTTCTTAAATTATTCAAAAATAGAGTAACAGAGGGAGAACTCCCAAACTCCTTCTATGAATCCAGTATCTCTCTAATTCCAAAACCAGGTAAAGACACAAGAAAAAAGAAAACTATATAGGTCCATATCCTTAATGAACATAGACACAAATATTCTGAACAAACCGCATACAGACACTCATCAAAAAGATCATCCACCACAATCAAGATGACTTCATTCCTTAGATGAAGTGATGTTTCAATATACATATGTCAATAAATGTAATAAATCATAAATGGACTTAAAGACAGAAATCACATGGTCATCTCAATAGATGCAAAAAAGGCCTTTAACACAATCCAACATGCATTCATGTTAAAAGTTCTAGAAGGAAGTGAACTGGAGGGAACACACCTCAGCATAATTAAAGCTATCTACAAAAAACCCACAACTAACATTATTCTAAATGCAGAAAAACTTGAAGCATTCCCATTAAAATCAGGAACCCAGCAAGGCTGCCTACTCTCTCCACTCTTTCCAATGTGATGCCCAAACTCTTACTAGAGCAGTAAGACAAGGGAAAGAAATGAAAAGGTATAACTGGAGAAGAAGAGGTCAAATTATCGCTACTTGAAGACGAAATGGTATTATTCGTAAGAGATCCAAAAATGCCGCCAGAAAACTGCTAGAAATGATCAATACTTCCAGTAAAGTGACAGGTTACAAAATAAACTAACAAAAAATCAGTAGTCTTTCTATATACCAATAACAAGTAATCAGAAAAAGCATTCAAGGAAACCCTCCCATTCACAATAACCTCAAAAAAAAAAAAATCTAGGAATAACCTTCATACCTATAAAACACTGTCTTTCCTCCTGTCAGCAGCCATCGATTACCAAAAGTTCCTTAGATTGGGCTGGGATTTCTTACCAACTTCCCTATGTCTAGGCTAGGATTTTGTCTGATTTGAGTTTGCATAAGACTTGTGCTGACCAATAGCCTAGAAGACTCTGTTTCATCATGATCATCCACCCCTTCTGGTCTTAAAAATCTTCTACCTCCACTTCTGCAGTGATTCTTGAGCCTTAGGAAGCAGAGATTTGAAGTAGGTGTCCTATTCAGGGAGGAGCACTCTGAGGCCTCTTGTTCTCTGCACATTGACCAGTTGTGGGTTTCTCTGTTCATCACCATCTGCTACATAAAAAAACTTCTCTGGTGGGAGGTGAGAGGTGCATTCATCCTACACATACAGGTTGCACTGAAGATCTGTCACTTAGGGTCAAGCATCTCAGAGACTCTTATTCTCTACATTTGTACAAGTTCTGGAACTCTGTAACTCTGTAATGGTCTCTATCTGTTGCAAAAAGAAGCCTCTTTGATGAGGGTTGTTCTAGTTTGTTTCTCCATTGCTATGACAAAATACTCTGGCCAATACCAGCTTGGAGAGGAAAGGGTCACACAGTTCATCTCCTGGGATGAGGATTACATAGCAGACTCTTAAAGAGCTGTTTTAAATTACAGGTTCGTCATTCTAACAAGCGTTAAAGTGAATATAAAAAGGATTTTACCTCCCCCAAAAATCACTTTCTCAAATTTACTCCGGGATACAGATAAAAGTGAAATAAAATAAACCAGAAGGGAAGTTTGCAGGTCATTTTTAATACACATTCATTGATGGTTTCTATATTGTTTAAACTCTTCCACATCATAGGAAAACCTGAGCTGGCTTTGTTTGAATACTCTGATATGAGCAAGAATGGTGCAGTGAGGAGATGAAGAGACGGCTCAGCTGCTAAGAGCATTTTCTGCTCTTGCAGAGGACCCAGGTTCAGTTCCCAGAACCTGAATGGAGGCTAACACTGCCCACAACTCCAGTTTCATGGGAGTTATCCAACACTCTTCTGACCTCTGTGGACAGTGCCCACATGTGGTGCACTTAGATACATGTAAAACACTCACACACAAAAAAAATAAAAATAAGTTAAAAAAAAAAAAGAATGGTACAACTTTGCAGCTGTACATAAAATTATTTGTTGTTTCTTCTCTTGTAAAAAATGCTATATAATACTTTGCAAAGTGTTCCATTTCTACTTTCAAAATTACTATATTAGTGCCTACTTATTTCTACCTTCTATGTACATAGCACTCTTTAGGAAACAGTCTGAAGGTGTGCTCAGTAAAACTGTTAGAAATATTTGCATAGGGGCTAGCTGCTCTTCCAGAAGCTGACTTCAGTTTCTGACACCCATGGCAGGTGGCTCACAGCTGTCTGTAACTCCAGCTCCAGGGCCTTGGGTACCTTCTCCTAGCTTCCTCAGGCGTCCACTCATATGACATGCATACATACAGACATACATATAAATAAAAGCAATTCTTTTTTAAAAAAAAGAATGATTGCACAGTATTAGAAGGAAAAGGTGAGAGGGTTTTTACTTTCTATAATTGTCTTATATTCAAAATTCCTCTGCTTTAAATAAGTTGCAAAGAATCTTTAAAGAACATATGTTTAGCACAGATGAATATTTACATTATGCAATTTTTATTTGTACTAAATGAAATATTCTCAAATCAATTTTTGACCATATACCTACTTAAAACAAAATGAAGCAAATCCTGGGGTAGATAAGAAGTTGTGACCCTGACTCAGATTTTTCTCCTTAAGAACCATTTTCTGTTGGAACTCCACTGTGTCTATTTGAGCTCAACTGTCAGTGCTATTTTGATTTTATGAAAATTAAAAATATAAAATCTAAATGTAGAGAAATATGAAACATGTTTAATTAATTAAACTAGCATAAGGATGATTTTTTGGATTATGTTGAAGTTGATTGGTTATAGATTATTATTCAAAGCAAATTGTTTTTAAATTCTTCTTTCCTCCTGTATCAAATATCATTGATGATCTCTGAACTGAACAATGTCTCTAGGGTGAAGAGAAAATTAAGGAGAAAAAGAGGCATCTGGGAGATACAAAACACTTTTGTCCTGTGGTTCTCAAAGAAAACTTCATTCTACAACCAGGCAACACAGATGAGGCTGTGAAATACCGAGAAAAGATCTACTACTTTTCAAGTCCTGAGGCTAAAGAAAAGTTTTTGGAGCACCCTGAGGACTATGTGGCTCAGAACGAACCATTAAAGGTGAAAACAATCAAAACAATATTCCCATCCTACTGATTGCTCCGAAGCTCTCCCCGCAGGGTGTTTGACAGTGAAGCTCCCAAACTCCTGAAAAGAACAAAGTGGAGAGGGTGTGGCTGGAGAGGTGGCTCAGTGGTCAGGAGTGCTTGCAAAGGACCCACATTCATTTTGTTGTTATCTCCTGTATCACAGGCTGGCCTCAAATTCATGTAGCTAAAGTGGCCCCCACTTCCTGAGAGCTGGGATTACAGGCATGTACCACCACACCTGGTTTATGCTGTGCTGGGGATAGAACCCAGGCTTTGGTGCATGCTGGGTAAGCCCTCCTCTGCCTCTGGACTCTTCTCGGAACACTTCCTTTACGACAAAATGATGAAGCTGTGCTCTTTGTTGGTCTGCTGCTCAAATCCATTAGTTCCGCATTCAGTTTTCAAGAACCCAGATCCTTTGAAGCTCAGACTAAATCCAGCACGACGTACTCTTCCTGTGCTGGCGGTTACCAGTTTCTCCTGTCATTCCCTTACGCTCACAGGAGCCTGAGCTGCGGCTTCATCTCAGCTGTCACCATTGTTCTTGGTTCCACCATACAAGGGCTGATCATACAAACTTGGGTTCCCTGCTTCAGCCTTCTTCAGCGCCAGTGTGGAGGTCACAGGAACTAGTAGCAAGGTCTCTGAAGTTACATTATTAATGGGCCTTCTGTTTGGCAGAGAACTTTTTTAATCTTATTGAGCGTCTTTCCATTCCACAGTAATATTAAAGCAGTTCTTTTTAAGTGAAGCTCAATTTTGTTGATGTCTTTTGGCATGCATATCAAGATGATCTGATGGTTATCAGTACTCCTGAGAGTCATGGGTTTTTGTTTGTTTGTTTTGAGACAGGATCTCCCTGTAGCCCCAGCTGGCCTGGAACTCATTGGATAGACCAGGCTGGCTTTCATCTCACAGTGATCCTCCTGGCTCTGTCTTCTGGGTGCTGGGACTAAAGGTGTGCACCACCATACATGACTGTTATTTTTGGTACAGTGAATTATGTAAATTGATAAACTGATGCCTAAATACAACTGAGTTTGTAACATAAGGTTCTCTTTTCCTCCTGTTTCTCCAAGGGAATGTTTCTTTTTTTTTTTTTTTTTCTTTCGAGGCAGGGTCTTGCTACTTTTAGCTCGCTTGAAACTTCCAAATGCTAGGATTATAGGTGTAAGCCCGCAGGCCAAGCTAAAGTGAGTTCTCCCATTATTCTCAGGGAAAGCAGGTAATAAGCCTTACATTTTTTTAATTACTCAAAATTTCTTTTCCTTCTCCTTGTGCCCCACCCTCCCTGACCCACCCCCTGTGGCAGGCTCCTCCTCTAAGGTTATGTCTTCTGGGTCCCCGAGGCTCTGGTAAAACTGTATGTGGAAGGAAATTGGCAGAAAATTTTGGCCTTTTTCACATCCAGTTTGATGAAGTTCTCCAAGAAAAATTACTGCTTAAAGCTGAAAGGAAATTTGGACCTGAATTTGAAGAAGATTCTGAGGAGGAACAAGCTTCAAAACAAGAACTTGAAGAGCTGGCGCTTCAGGCCAATGTTAAAATTGAAGAAGAAAGTACAAAGAAGCAGGTAGTTCCATTGGTCTTTTTGAGGACAACTGTATCTGCTGGAGGAGCTTGGAGTCAGTTTTAGGGGAAAACCCCAATGGGCTAAACTCAGTCACCTGTCCCAGTATACCAATTAGGGAGACAAATCATGGTTGTTTTTTTTTTTTAAAAAAAAGAGGAGATTAGGAGATTTAATCAATGTGCACAGATAAAGGGATCCAGTGACCCCAAGTTCATCTCTGGGATGCTGAGATGAGTTTTAAGTTTAAGTAGAGGAAAAATTGGGAGAAGGAGGCAAGCAGTATGCATAATTAAGCAGTCCTGGTCAAAGTGTGGTAGGGGGAGCCTGTTCTGGAAAGGATTCCAAAGAAGTCCTTATTGTTTGAGAGTTCAAGCTGGACATGACTTCACTGCTCCAGGGTGCAATGTAAAGAATTGTCCTCATCTGATAGTCTGTTGAACACTGGTCTGCTGTTCTTGCAATCTAACTACAGATTTAGGACAATGACCTTTAAGTATCTTTTGGAAGTCTGGAACAGGACATTGTAAAAAGCTGAAAATAAGATACCTCCTTTCCTTTTTGCTATGTACCTTTGGCTTGAAAGGAAATTAGATAGGTTAAGTACCACCAGTTTCCTGGTAGCTGCTCCTTGAGTGAATTCACATACCTATGTGTAGAGGTAAACAGTGACTCGAAGCAAGACAGACAGATGCAACGTGAAGGCAGAGATGCCGGACTTCTGTCTTGCTTTTCTTGCTAAATTCATGGTCTCAAGTGAACAGTCAACACTTTATTTCAAAAACAGCTTCTAAGTGCCTGTTATGAAATCAAAGTAATAAAACTCTACAGAACTCCCAAGGCGAAAAATTCACCATTAAAGTCATCCTCTCCAGTGTTAATATAAACATTGGAATGTTCATCCAAAACATGAAATATTGAGTTTTATGTTGACTCCAGTAGAAATCAGAAAAGCTTTTTGTAAAACAGTTAGGTGGCATTTATGTGGGACTGGTTGTCGGGTACAAGGTTTCACACTATTGTGCTCTGTTTTCTATCAAGTTGTATTTTTTAAGATCTGCCTTATTTCCATGAAGGTTTCAAATATCAAGTTATGGTAATGTCTAGTAAGAAACGTATGTATGTCTCTTAAGTGCCTTCTATCTGGGTTTCTGAAGGGAAAGTTCTGCATTCTAATGCATTTTTCTATCATTTCTGGTATAAAAACGATATTTTCTACTCAAATACGTCCCATAAATGAACCCACATTCAGTTATGTATAACAAAAAAAATCAAGCATAGTTGAATAATGTGTAATGTTGTCACAGTAGGTAATGTAGTACTCCTTCAAACATATTCTTAGATGTTTTCCACCTACATTTAATAGTCAGACAGTGACACTTCATAAACTTAAAAATGTACATTAATCAGGGTTTCATATACAGGTCTCGATTTTTTTTCATGTAACAAAATACAAAATATTTCATGATTTTCTGCAGAAGTTCAGTATTCTTTCACTGTTTCTTGAATTTGTTTGATTTCTTGGGAGGCACATTAATGGGTTTTACTTTAGATAATAAAATTAAAATCTTACTTCCTAATAAACAGAAGCTTGTCAGACCTTACTCATTTTCAGGGTTTTAGATGCTGAAAGTAGTCAAGAACAACAGTCTCATTCCAGGGGCTGCAAAACTGACTCAACAGTTAAGAGTACTTGCTGCTCTTGAAGAGATCTCAGGTTCAGTTTCCAGCATTCACATAATGGTTCACAACAGTCTGTACCTCCAGTTCCAGGGGATCTGATGCCTCTTCGGGCCTCCTCAGGCATCAGGCCCACTCATGGTGCATATGCATACATGACGGTAATACACTTATACATATAATAAAAATAAATAAATCTTTTTAGAAAATAATCTCATTCCTGAAACAGCTGTTAAGTTTTTTTTTAACCATCTGAGGGTCATATTCAGAGAAAGTTGACTTAAGTTTATTATTACAGTATTTTCTATTTGTTTTTATGATTATAATCTGTTTGTACATTATATTTCAGATAACTGGTTGACCCATCCTTTAATCAGGATCTAGGTTGCAGAGATATTACTGAATAGTTGTATAATAGATGGCAAAAATCAATTGAACCTTACTGATGTGTAAGGTAAATTAAGCAAGTTTTTTTGGCAAATAACAACGCATTATGACTCTGGAGTCATGTATGAAAATTAATCATGCTACCATAGTAACTTATCTTAGCTACATTAGATACTGTTTGTTATTTAGTTACACAAAATTTGGGCACATAGAACTCGAGTTTTAAAATGTTTACAAGTAAGAGCATGAAAAGTGACCTCAGAGAAGAGAAGGGGTCTCATCCTCATCAATTGTGTAATGTAGTATTATTTATCAATATGGAGCTTTTAAACTTGTTTTATTTTCTGATTTTTGTCTTTAGCTTCCAGATGTACAATTTACAGAAGAAGAAGAAGCAATCAAGTCAAGTCTAATGGAAAATGAGCCATTGCCTTCTGAAATTCTTGATGTAATTCTTTCCGAGTGGTGGCTTAAAGAACCAATACGGTATCTTAATCTACATAGGATTGGTGTTTTTTTTTTTTTTTTTTTGATGTCTATTTGCTTTGTTATTAAGGGGTTTTTAAAAAGTCCAGTTTATACTAAGAATTTATTCTCAATCATTCATGTAAACTAATGGTTCTTATTTAAACTACACATTAAAACTTCTGTGGAGTTTTTGAAAAGTACTGATATCAGGGTCTGACCCCAAAACTAATGGATTGGAATCTGTTGAGATTTGAGGCCAGGATCCAGACACAAGTGATTCAAGCGCACAGTTGTGAGAACCGTCTTCTAAGCCCACACATCCTTGTGCTGTGCTAGGCTGTTTTCACCTATAGCCTTGTAACTCACTGCAGTTAAGAACATAAACAGCTGTCCAGTGGTGCCCCATTACCAGATGCTGACCCACACGGGACAAATCTCCAGGTCACTGGAGTTTAAAGTTTCCCTCAATGTCCTAACCAGAATCTTCTGCTTTGGGATCCACCAGAACAAAGCAAAATGATATTTACAATACTGATGGGTGCACGTAGCACCGTGTACCAGGTACTGATCAACTGTTTTTTTCAAATCAGCTTACTTAATCCTTGTGATGATCCAATGGCATGGAGATTGTCATTGCCTCACTTTGGAAATCAAGAAATTGAATCACAGAGAATTCGATAACTAGCCAGTTCCGTGTTCCTCCTAATCTCTGGGCACACTTGTGCCTAATCCCTGTCTGCAATGAGGGAGTAGAATTGTTAGTCATCAAGTATTTAATAATGTTCTTGTTCCTTTAATTAGTTTAATAGCTGTGGGAAACTTAGGCAAGTGACCTAAAGCTTTATAATCATGAGTTGTTCTTCATTAATTTAGCTTCTAACCTTATACCATGTATTAACATACGTATCTGGAGAAAAAAGAAAAGAAACAAACTAAAGATGAAAAACAAAAAAAAATTAATTAAGTAGCAAAAACAAAGTATATCTAAATATATAGGTATAATTTAGATCTATAGAGAGATGAATTAAATTTAATGCAAAAATTTAAATTATAAATGCTTAAATAAAGTATTGAGTATTATGCAGCCATCATATTTTATTATAATATTAGTCATAGTTTATGAAATATTATTATATGATACTAAGCTAAAAACTAAGATGCATAGCTAGTTATGTGATATGACAGAGAGAGAGACACAGGAAGAAGTGACTTGAAAGAAATACAACAAAAGATAATATCAAGGTATGGAATTACGAATAATTATGCTGTTTTATGCTTTTCCTCTACAATTTTCCAATCATGAGATTTGTTGCTTTTCATAATTGGGGAAAAGTTTTGGCACATTTTTTCTAGTCTACTGTGTTAATCCTAGAGAGAAACTGAGGGCCAAGCTAAGGGATAATGGCAGAAATGACACTGTGAAGGTGCGCCAGGCCTTGGCTGTTATAAGATAATGGGAGGGAAGTGGAAAAGAGCCTCAAATGTATTAATAAATTTGGCCCCAGAGGACTGATAAATCAAATGAAGAGCGAATATGACTTTTGACAGTGTAGTGTATAGATAATTCCTGAAGGGCTTCAAACAGAAAACTACAAAATGATTCGAAATTTCTGAATTAAAACTCAGAAGAGAGTAGAGACAACGACTTGGAAGTCCTTAACAAAGAAGTAGGAGCTGGAATATTAAGAATGAAATTTGTTCCTCCCAAAGAAGACCAGATGGACCAAGGGATCACTAAACAAAAAAGTACATATTGTGACCAATTTCTGAAAATTTGCCTACTCAGTAAGAAAGGAAACTTAACATTTTAGAATTAACACCTTTGAAGACTGAAACTGTCAGATGTTATAGTGAGAAAACATCCTGGTGAATGTAGACAAAGTCTAGATAAGCACGCTAAACAAACTCTCACTCAAAGAGAGATCAATATTGACCCATATGAGATTGTCCAGCTGAATGCAGGAGTCATGAAGAATTTGGCAACAGCAAAAGGTTTTTGAATGTACAACAACCAAAACTTGGTTCATAAATAAAACGTAATGAATGTACAGTGTTTCTGGCAATGTTCTCCGGTGTTGCATCTAGTCACCTCCCTGTGTGTGGCCTTGGTTCAGAACGCATAACATTCATACTCTGTATATGCCTTCACATCGCACATCAGTAATGCTGCCTGCAATGCCTTGGCTCAGATTCAAGCTATTGTACGCTGAGCTGCAGTGTTTTCATTGTATGTACAAGGTTTCCTGATCTTATAGCAATGTAATGTTTTAATTATGAAAAGCAAAGACTTTTCATATTTTCCTACTGCCAATCTTCAGCATGAAGCATCAAATTAATTTGTCTTGGGACTGGATTGTCTTAGAATGCTTGATTTTTCAAACTCTGTTTGAGGTGCTAAGTTGAATTTTATTTTTAAAAAAGCATTAGGCGAATTTTGGAGGGATTAGGATAGAATTTCTTATAGTTTCTGAAATGGTCCTGAGCATCCTTCTGCCATCTTGCACTATGTATTTATGTAATGTGCCATTCTTAGTATTGACAAATTATGTTTCTGAAAAGCATTGAAGATGCTCTTCATCCTGTAGTATCAAATACTCCACCCAAACTTAATTCTTTATGAAAAATAAAGCAAGCACATCATTCTCATCTTTGTCTTTAAGAAATGGCAAAATTACATCTGTGCCAAATAATTGTTCTAAAATAGATGTTTGCGATTTATTATCAACAAATGCTTAGTTTGTGTACCTATCTTATATTCCTGCATGCCCAAGTCACATAAAAAGTTCTCAGGCAACCAGACATTGTGATGCATGCCTTTAATCTCAGCATTCAGGAAGCAGAGGCAGGTGACCAGCCTGGTCTACATAGAGAGTTTCAGGCCAGCCAGGGCTACACAGTAAGACCTTGTCTCAAAAAAATTTTTGCTCAGGCAAAAAGGGGTTGATAAGTGGAAAAAATCTTAAGTCTTGGTATATACAGCTACAAATACTAAAAGAAATAAAAGACACTACAGTCAGTTCTTTAAACTACTTATTACACATATGATAAAATTGATATTTATCAACATATTTTAGAATTTGTAATATTCAGAGATAATATGCAGTATAAATAGGCCTACAACATGTTTTTCTATTTTTATTGGTCTTTTAGTTAGCACAAAAGCAGTGAGTTTTGCTAAGACATTTCATAGTTATATGTAATTGTCTCTCATACCACTTCATCCATGTCCTTCTATGTCATGTCCCCACTCACCCTGGTTCCTTCCCTCCTTCAAAATAATTTCCCTTCTGTGTTCATGCCATAGATAGGTAGATAGGTAGGCGAAATTGGAGATAGATAGATAAATGACAGCAGATCGATCCATATTCCACATATGAAAGAAACGTGATGTTTGTCTTTTGAGTCAGACTTATTTGGAATATGTGTAGTATTTTAAGCAAATTATGAAAATTTCCACCTAGCTCCACAGGCTTTGTATTAGATGGCTTCCCACGGTACCCTGAGGAAGCCCTGTTTCTGGGGGAGCACGGATTTTTCCCAGATGCTGCTGTTATAATACAAGTTGATGATCAAGATATTTTTGATCGGCTTCTTCCTACACAAGTTGAAAAGTGGAAAACAAAACAGCACAAGAAAGCAGAAAGGAAAAAACTCATCAAAGACATGAAGACAAAAATCAAGGTATGTAAACAATAATGATGCCTGGGAATAGGGCTGTTAATCAACTATTTTGATTATAAAGTCGTCTTCACAAGAATGTAATTTTCTAATTGTAATACCACAATAAGCAAGAAAACATTTTTCATCAAATGTTGAGCCCTTTAATAAGAATTAAGAAAATATTATTGGGGCCGAAGAGATGGCTCCATGGTTAAGAGCAGAGACCCAGGTTTGATTTCCATTACCCACATGGTGGCCAACAGCCGTCCATAACTCCAGTTCCAGGAGATTTGATGCCCTCTTCTGACCTCTAAGGGCATTGCACAACATAGGTGCATTTACACACATGCAGGCAATATACTATACACATAAAATAAAAGTAATAAATAAAATATTTTAAAATAAAAAATAATTATTTGAAGTGTTTTTGATCACCAAACATGTTAATGTTTCTCTTTCCAAAAGAGTGGCACCAAAGCTTCCCTCAAACAGAAACGGGTGTAGGACATTGGACACAGCCCGTGCTGTGAGACCCAGAGACAGACATCAGAGAATCTGAGCTGCCTTCAGACCCTCCCCATCACACCACTAACTCTACCCCGGTCCAGAGGTCTTTGGGTCACACCAGCACTGCTCTAGTGACCATCCAATCATCCTTCTTGGCTTTACCTCTCGAGCTACTTCCAGACCAGTCTTCTAAACTCTGTTTATCAAGTTAGTTGCTCCATTAGGGTCTGTCCTTCCTGTGATACTGCTTCCAGCCAGAGCAATACAAGCTCTTCTTTGCAGCAGCCAAATCAGGTCCTTCAGCAATTCCTTATCTGGCACTAAACAGGTTAAACCCTCTGGGTTTCTAGTAACTCAGTCTTAGAAGAGGCCATGCTGCCTGACTTGCTGATGTATTTTAAAAGAAAGAGAAAGAACGTATATCATAATGCCCAAGACAGTGCCAGTCTCTTGTAGGCACGCAGTAATGAGTTAATCTTCACTGGCTCCTTATCTAAGTGAAAGAAGCAGAAGAAAAGTGACTCAAGAGAATGTATACTAAACAGTGAGTTAAGTAGGTCCAGTTAGGGAATTCTGAGCCCCCTAGCTCCTAAACCTGAGGGGGACTGATTAATTCTCATGTAAGCCTGGGAAATATGTCGACAAATCTATTATATTAGATTTAGAGGACGCCACCCCCCTATAAAAAGCTATAGCAGGATTATTCACCCTCCCTGTAACCCATCAGTCCCATGCTTTCCTCATAGATACAATGTACATTTAGAGTAATATTTTAATAGTAAGAAATAAAGATTGCCAAGCATGGTAGCACATGCCTTTAATCCCAGCATTTGGGAAGCAGAGGCAGACAGATCTCTGTGAGATCAAGGCCAGCATGGTCTACATTGAGAGTTCAGGCCAGTTGGAGCTACAGAGAGACCCTGTCTAAGAAAAGAAGGGAGTTGGAGATTACCAAACATCTTCAACAAATCACCACCCATTATATCTCTGTGTGTGAAGCCCAGTGTCACACAAAACAAGCAAATCATAAATTTCAAAGAGGAGTTCTAAAAAATTTGCAATAAGAGTGCCTGACCTACTTCCACCTCTACGCACCGCCCAGAACAACAAAGACTCACATTCGCAAGCACAGTCATCGCCTGTTTTTCTGGAGAGTTCCCAATCCTTCCACCCATGTATTGGCCTTGCCTGACCTACACAGCAAGTAATTTCAATCAATTTTCTGTCTAAAACTTTAATGTTTCTTTAACAGGATGATATGATTGCCAAAAGAAAAGCTGAACTTATTGCAGAGAGAGATAAAAAAAGAAAAGCGGAAGTAAGTAAATATTAGTTTTTTAAAAATGAAACATTCATCCCCATGATCTCAACGGTTTAAAATAAACAGATGCGTTTAAAAAGTCAAGAGAGAAGGAACATGAAGTTTACCCAGGATTAATGAAATAATGTTTATCTTTACGCATGGTATACGCAACTATTTTAAATGATCTTTTATTCTATTTATAGTCAGAAAAGAATGAATACTTCTTAAAGACAAGCAAATCACTAGAGAAATAGAAATAATCTGGCAGAAAATGCAAAATATATTAAATTGTGTTTCTTTGGATTTTCGTCTTTTCCCGCGCCACGCCACTGACACAGAAAGAGGCCGAGGGCATGGGAGGAAAGAGACGCAGGTGTGGGGCTGAGCTAAAATTGTCTCAGGGATGGATCGAGCCTGGGAACCCTCGCAGCCTGGGAACCCTCTCCGTCTTTGAAGATCTGGGATTTGCTGGGGGGCAAATAAACCTCCTTGACCCACAGTTACAGCCAAACCGCTCAAGGGTACAGAACTGAGAGAAGGTAAAACTAAGCCAGGTGCTGTGGCTTGAAGGTGAAAGGTTGCCCCATAGGCTCCTGTGTTTGAACTGTTCTGGAGGGTTGTGGAACTTTCAGGAGGTAGAGCCTTGCTGGATGAAATGGGTCACTGGTGGGTGGGCCTTGAGATTTTAGAGTCCCGCCCCACTTCCTGTGCACTTTCTGCTTCCTGTTCCACCAAGATGTGAGGTGGTGAGTCCCAGCTGCACACTCCTGCCACCCTGTCCTCCCCTCCATTGTGGACTGAACCCTCAAACCGTGAGCCAGAATGAAGGAACCTTCCTCCTTCAGCTGCTTCTCAGGTACTTGAGCACAGCAAGAAAAGTAACTAAAACACAAGCCGTCTATGAACGTACTGAGGCTCATATTTACACACTCAGCCCACAAATCAACCTAGTAGCCAGAGTAAAAGCAGGCCTCCTCTGCTTTCTTCCTTCTCATTGTAGTTAAGACACCCTTGATAACATTCAAACCGACTCTCCTCCCTCTGCTCTCGATTTCCATGAAAATATCCCGCCACACAAAGGGAAGGAAAAAAGAGTAGCAGAAAGCACAGCTAGCTAGCCTTGCTGCCGCACTTCCCTCTCGTGGTTGTCAGAGGACTGACTGTAAAATGTACTTTGACTGTGGGCACAAAGCCCCGCAGAAGAGCAGCTTAGCAACTGCTGCTTTGCCAGAGCCAAGTGTCACAACGAAAAGTACAGCTAAAGCCACTGGACCGAGAAAGCTATGGTACCATCTCCATCACTTACTTGTCTGACTGGCCTTCCTTCTTCCCTCCCTCCCTTCTTCCCGTCATCCATTAGCAAACATTTCCTTCCATCTCTGCATCAGCAAACATCAACCAGCTTTTGTTCCTGATCTTACTTCAGATACAGCAGATAAGCCATGAACAAAATTTACAGCAGCCTTTGGCCCCATTCCAATGCTCCTTCCTTCAGCAAACATGTTCTGATAGGGATCTCTGTTCAAGGTATCATGCTAGTATTTACCATCAAGAAGACATTCTAACCTGAAATCAAGTACAATTAATTTCCAAACGTCCTTGGCAGTCAGAATCACTTTAAATTTTGTAGCAATGAATTGCCATAAGGAGTCTTGACTCTGGGGTCTACTGACCAAAACCAATAAGCTTCCTCCTGTCCTTTTTGTTTTTAATTTTTTAAAAAATATTTTTTTTTTATTTTATGTGTAGTGTGTAAGTGCACCCATGTCAAGCAATGCCTATGGAGGTCAGAAGAAGGCATCTGATTCCCCTGGAACTGGAGTTACAGATGGTTGTTAGCTATGTGGGTGCTGGGACTCAAACCCAGGTCCTCTGCAGCAGTCAGTACTCCTAACTGCTAGGCCATCTCTTCAACCCACTCCCCCAGTTCTTACTGATAAAATCTTGCTGCCCCTTCAGTGTGGACTATAGTGCTGACACACAGGGGCACTCAGTTAACACCTGTTGACTGTATGATCAGGGTCCCAGGAGCCTGTAGGACTCTATTTCCATATGGTCATGCACCTCCTCCCTGCCTCTTATATTCTCTCCACCTCCTCTTCCACAGTGGTCCCTGAACCCTGGTGGGTGGATTTTAATACAGGAGTCCTGTCCAAGGACCCACCTCTGCAGACTCTTATTCTCTACGTTCTGGTCATTTGTGACCTTTTTTGTTCCTGGCTCTCTGTTGAATGAGGGAGCTTCATTGATGAGAACTGAAAGATGAATTAATGTTCTCTTTACCCCTTGTTCTATGTTCCATGAGCCTTAGGTGTAGAGGTTGCATCGTAGATGTGCCATTTAGGCTTGGGCAATTCAGAGACAATCTCTGTGTATGACCAGTTGTGGAACTCTGTAATAATCTCTGTCTGTTGAAAAAGAAACTTTTTTGATGGGTGGTGACTGAGAGACTTGTCTGTAAATTTAAGGATCCATATTTTGTACATATTAAGAAATTACATTTGTCTAGGGATATGACAGCTGTGGGCTTTTCTCTAAGATCTATAACCTCTCCAGCTATGTGTATTTGGCTAGGTTTAATACAACACATGGGTTTCCCCCCATTTCATGGGCTTTAAGTCCAATTAAGTGTTTTTTTTTAATCTTTCATTTAGGGATGCAATGTTCTACTTTATAGGATAAATAGGACTTTATAAGGTATCCCTCCTAAGGCTTATTCTTTCATAAAATTGACTGTGTATCTCAGTCAGATAATTTATACAACAAACTTAAGGAGTAAAACTCCTGAGGTTTTTTTAAACTAGATTTGTGTGTGTGTGTGTGTGTGTGTGTGTGTGTGTGTGTGTGTCTTTCATGCCACAGCATACATGTGGAGGCCACAAATTGAAATGTTGAGGAACTGGTTCTCTCCTTCTCCAACATGAACCCTGGGGATGGGACTCAGGTCAGCAGGCTTGGCTGAGTCGCCTTTACCTACTTAGCCATCTTGCCAGCCCAGAACTCCTCTGAGATAGTTGATAAATTAAAATTTAATTCTATGTATTGACTCCTTTTCCCAGGACCGTCTGTGGGAATTTTGTAAACTACATCCTGCTAATACCACAAAGAATAAAGCACTAAACAAAATGCAGTGCCTAAGGGGTCCCTGGGTGTGACTGCCATAACTGGCTAACATGACGTCCCGAGTTGAACCCAGCCCACCCCACACAGCTTGTGGCTATAAGCAGAGGCTGGGGATTCAGAGTATGCAGCTCTGTGATGCAACTTTTTAAATCCAACCGAGGACCCCATGCAGACAGAGCCTGTCCAGGATTGTTCTATTGCCCTAAGGAAAAAATCATTGCCTTTCCTGTCAGCTTTTTAATAACAAAGAAAACATTTTTAAATATGAGAATCTACTTCAACATCCCAAAGTGATTGCTTCAACTAATTCTATAGGAGAACATTGCCATCTTGTGGAATTTCTGCCTTGGAATGTGATTAGAGAGTGTTCTGGGGTTTGGAGAGATTGCTCAGCGGTTAAGAGCACTGGTTGCGGGTTCAGTTCCCAGTACCCACATATGGCTAACAACCACCCAACATGGTGCCCTCTTCTGGCCTCCTCAGGTTTGCACACACATGGTGCACTTACATATATGCAGACAAAATACTCATACACATAAAATAAAAGTAAACAAGTAAAAAGAATTAAAGAGTATTCTATAAAGCTCTCTCTCCAGAATCTCTGCTCACCTATTCACTGGCTCCTCTGACATGTGGGACTCTTATCAAGTGTTGGTGGCTGCAGGAGGGAGAAATCATGGAAGCTCCAGGAGGAGCAAGTCAGCAGAACTTCTATGCCATGTATGCATGAGTAGTTATCCGAGGTACATATCCTAAGTACTAAGGGAAAGCCAAAGTCAGGATCTGAATGAAACTGAAACAAGGTTCAACAGGCCAAAGCCATCTCTGGTAACTTCCCAGGAACCAGCAGAGGCCCAAGTGACATTTCAGAATGAGCAGTAAGCCGGTGTGTGCATGAATGTACAAATTGGAGACTGAGGTTCAAGGCACTGAAAACCAAGTCATTCAGAATAGTACCTCAAAATCGAGAATAAGAAGGCAATCTTGCCCCACAGAGCCGGAAGAGAATCTGGCAATCTGAATAATATTGATGTGCATTATGCCTCTTCCTGTCTCCTCTCCCATCTCCTTTCTAATCCACAAGCATTTGCACCACAATTTCCATCACTGTCCTGCATAATCATCTGCCCTGGTACAGCCTTCTCCCCAGCATCCTGTGCGGATAGGAAGTCATGACAGAGTATACTCCAAATCTAGTCCTGTTTTCTGAGGCCATGTTCTCCAGGTTTGGGTTTCCCATTTGCGTTTTGGAGTCCTTCCTTTGAGTATATTTAGTATCTATTTTAATTACCTATTGGTTTTTTAGTTATACATCGATGCTTTATTTTTAATGGTCGCTCTAACATTATGCATACATTCTTGTTAGAGTTACTATTATTCTTTGTACCTGCATAGGTCTGTTTCCTTCCACCCTAACCCAGCAACACCCTTTATGCTCCAGTTACCATGTGCCTTACATTAGAAACCACATAAGAAAGGTTACCTTTTCTGTTTTTAATAGTCATATTTTTAATTAAGAGAAAATAATTCTACTTTTACATATATCCAGGTGTTTCCATTTCTGCTGTTCTTTGCTTAGTATTCTGAGGTGATGGAAACCAGAGATAAGAATGGCACTGCCTGAATTCTTGATTCAATTATCTTCTTGATCTTAAGTCAGTAACTTAGTATCTTTCATTAAATTTATAACAACCCTGGACATTATTTTATCATGGGTCTTCTTCAGCCTTGATGATTCTCTATCTTCTTCTGAAACCCCAGTATAGAATTGGTTAGACCTACCCTATTCTTCTACATTTTCTTAAGAGACCTTTATTTTCTAAATCATTTTCCTTCTTTAAAATGAGTAAATCTATTAATTATGTATTAATCACTAGTTATCTGATTCCACCAATTCCTCCATTTCACTATTAAGTTGACCCAATGATTCTTTTAATTCCAAACATGACCATTTTAGTGTTAAAATTTCCACTTGGTCTATTTGTACATTTTCCACTTCCATAAGATCACCTATCTTTTCACTTATTACAAGTGCATAATGAATGCTTTCGAATTCTTGTTTGATAATTTTATAACTGGAATGAGCACTTGATTATTGCTGGTTTTCTTGAGAACAGTTCATGGTTTCATAATCCCTAATGTTCTGAGTAATTTGGGATTATATACTCGAATTATAATTATTTTAAGTAAGAATTTTGGATTCTATTTTATGCCTCCAAAAAGAACTTACTTATATTTTTGTTTTAGTACACACTTAACCTGATGAGACTAACCATGAGAATTCTGCTTTGCCTGAAATGGGCAACAACTCAGTGTATGTTATTATTGAACTACCCTGTACGCATGGTTGACTGGTCAGCCAGAGTCTTGGACTGTTTACTTGTTGAATTTGATTTGACTTCCCTTGGATTTCTCATCTCTGAACTTTATCTTTACTCTCTAGTGGCCCTGGTTGTGGTTTCTTATACCTGGTTGCTCTAGTCAGAAAAACAATATACTTTCTGCAAGAATTTTAGTGATCTGAACCATTCTAATTGACTACCTTCAAGGAAATGCACAAAATCAGAAAACTCGTCCTTGGCCAGTTCCTCCCTTCACATTCTGACTACTCTCCAAAGTCTCTGCTTTTCATCATTCTCCAGACCACTTGGATGAATTAGAGAGTAAAGAAGGAAAGAAAAAAAGGAAAGAAGTTTTGTCCACAATTTATGACTATCTACTAGAGGTTAAGTGACTTTATTTCTTTATGATAGAGGTAAATCTCTGAGGTTATAAAGTTTAGAATATGTATCACCTAACACAAAGATGTCAGAAAAAAATTAGTACAAAAGATCAAATGGCCATTTACAACAAGAAGAAGACAAAGAAAGAAGAAGAGGAGGGGGAGGACAAGCGGATGAGGAGGAGCAAAGGGAGGAAGGGGAAGAAGAGAAGGAGAAGGAGTAGAAAAAGAAACTATGTTCTTTTCCAAAGAATTAACCTGTGGGTCTCTCAGATTTCTGCTGTGAATAATCTTAATATCTGAGCCTTTAAAACAAAATCAATATTATACTACAGATACTTGCCAAATCCATGTGTTAAGAAAAAGAAACAATGCATAGAGCTGGGGTGTAGATTAGTGGTAGAGCCTTTGTTAGCCTTATCTAGTATGTCAGGGCTCTGAATTCAATCCCCAGCACCATAAAAAAAGTATAAAAAGTGTAAAAAACTCATTATTTCCATATAACTTGACTATCTAGAAAGTCTCAGAAGGTAGATTACAAAAAAGCTGCTTAAAGTCAGTCTTGGCAACTGTAAGCCCCTGTCAGTCCCTGATATAACAGTGACATTTACCCCCCTCCAAAGAAAAATGTAAATAATTTCTAAAGAAATTAAACAAACTTACTAGAAGATGTTAGGTTCTCCAGAATGTTAGTTGGTGCCTTCCTTCACTTGGGGCAAGGCACAGACTTCCTGCCTCTTCTCATCGGCATGTCTTAAATTCAAGTGAGATCCAGCATTATTTGCTCACATCCAGAGAGCTCTCATTGCTATAAATTAATCAGTTTAGCCTTCATTTCTAAAAAAAACTGTGAAGTGGGGGCTATTAAAAGGGTACATATAGGGGAGGGAGTCTAAATGTCATCAAAATAGAGTTAAAATATTAAAATTAGTGAACTAAGATTACCACATTCTTGAGGAAACTTAACAATGAAAACTATATGAATGAACAGAGTTCTTGTTCTTAAAATCAATATGTAATCCAGGAAACATCATTAAACAATTCTGATTTCCTTCAGAAAATTTCAAGAAGGAATTTGCGCTCTTAAAACAAAAACAAGGGCCAGGGGTCTGGCTTGGCAGATAAAGGTGCCTCTTGTTAAACCTGATGACCTGAGTTCAATCCCTGGGACCCACAAAGTGGAAAGAGAGAACACACTCCCTCAAGGTGTTCTCCAGTCATTTCTTACTTGTATACACACATACACACACACACACACACACACACACACACACACACACACACTAAATAAAAATGAAATAGAAAAAACAGGATGCTATGAAAACTCAGGGAGCAGAACCAGATTTCATTAGATCTAAAACAAATTACAATAAAGGTGAATTAAAGATTAAAAAGAAAAGTCAAAGGAGTTTCCCAAATATAGAATAAAAGTTCAAGGAAGAGGAAATATGAAAGAAAGCACTAGAGATGTAAGCGGTTAGTTGAGCAGGGTCATACCAATACACATTCCAGTAATGTGGGGGGAATGGAGGGAATGATCTAGGAAATATCAGAAGAAAAATTCCAATATTGAAGACAACAGTGGGCCTTTAATTGAAAGGACTTATAGAACACCAATCAGAACAAATGAAAATATATATACATTAGACACATCCTCATGAGATTCGAGGACAGCAAGCATAAAGACAAGATAACGATTTCCAAAGTTTATTTTTAAAAACCTGCAAAGGGCATGAGGATATGATGTTTCTCAGACATTTTACTAACGGTGCTGACGAGGGCCAACAAAAGCGATACCTGTAAAGTTACCAGTCAATTCATTTCAGCTTGGAATTCTGTACCTTCAAAAATGATTACAATGGGTGACGATAAAATGAAACTATTTTCAGATATTGAAGATCTTTGAAAACTAGATCTTTATATTCTTCTTGAGAAAAAGTAGCCAACTGATAGAGTGAATAATGTTTCTTCGCCCCCCCGACACAAAACAAACAACAAAATCAAACAAAACAAAACACCCAGAAGAGGACTGGGCATGGTGATACACACCTTTAATCTCAGCACTTGGGAGGTGGAGGCAGGAGGATCTCTGTGAGATCAAGGTCAACCTGGTCTACATAGCAAGCTCCAGGTCAGCTGGGGCTACAGGAAGACCCTGTCTCAAAAAGACAAAAAAAAAAAACATAGAAGAGCTATTAAGTGGAGCCAGAGAGAGAGGCAAACAAGTTCATCTGGCACTAAGATGTCCCCAGCTTGTAGTGTGATGTTTCTCACCTTAAGTCCAGGAATACTTAGAAAAATCAACACTTCAGATTAAAATTTTATCAAAATATCAGGACTAGGAAAAAGTAGTAAAAAGAGCAACTGATTTCCAATATTTTTTTTAAAGAACAAGAACTTTGAAACTGTGTCCCAGAGCCAAACTCCTTTTGGATAGGGTAAATGGACCCTATGCCCGTCCCATCTTATCCCTGCACACAACACACACACACACACACACACACACACACACACACCATTCAAATCCCCAACCCAGGTACCTGCTAAAAGAATAAAGTCCTGACCATCTAGATAGATTAGGAAACAGCTGGCTGATTACAAGATCGCAGGCAATGGGTGATCAGAAGGTCAACGCAGAGAGGAACTGCAGAGGAAAGCCTGCGGAGCAGGACTTAGGATTGCGACCTTGGTGACTGAGTGGGCAGGGGTGAAAGAGAGAATTCAGGACAACTCCCCATTCGACTGGAGGGCAGTGCTCCACTGCGGAAATAAGTAATTTACAGATGATACAGATTATGACTTTTCCTTTATTTTCCATCAGTTAAAAAGTTACAATTTGCTTGAGACACAGAATACCGCAAGGAGCATGGTGTGAAAGCAAAGCAGGGGACACAGCGTTGCACCCAGGAAACGGCACTGACAGGCTAGGCAACGTGATTTAGTACCAAAGGCCTGTCTTCATCTTTAACGTTATTATTAATGAGTTATTTATGACTGTGTTAGTCTTGTTTCTCAGATGGGCTCTAATACAATACCTTATATACTGTAATAGCATAATAGTATAATTTGCATCTTGCACGAGGTGCTTTTATTACATTTATTCATGTGTGTGTGTGTGTGTGTGTCTGTGTGTGTGTGTGTGTGTATGTGTATAGTCTAGTGCATGTGTAGATCAGAGGACAACTTGTGGGAGTTGATGCTCTACATCCACCATGTGGGTCCTGGGGATTGAACTCAGGCTTGGCAACAAGCTGCCAGGCACTTTTCTAAAGACTTTCTATGTATCTACTTCTCCAGTGCTCCCCCAAATCCTGTGAAGTAGGTAGTTCTATATAACTTTCAGATAAGGAAACTGATCTCATTCTAGTTGATAATTATATTAGTTACTTTTCTGTTGCTATGATAAAATCATGACCAAGGCAACTTATAGACAGAAAAGATTGTTTGGGCTTACAGTTTCAGAGGGATAAGAGTTCACCATGGTCAGGAGACATGGCAGCAGACACAATGGGGCATCAGGGAGGCACAGTGGTGGCTGGAGCAGGAAGCTGAGAACCTCCATCTTCAACAGCAGTATTAAAAGCAGAGAAAGTGAACAGGAAGCGGGGTGACGTCATAAACTGAAAGCCAGGCCACAGTGACACACTTCCTCCAGCAAGGCCTGAGCTCCTAAAGACTCCATTACCTCTCCAAACAGCGCCACCTACTGGGAACCAAGTGTTCAAATACTTGAGCCTATGGAGGACATTTCTTATTCAAACCATCACAAAAATGCAGCTGGTCAATTTTTTATACTCTCTGAGCTGCATTAAATACCAGTTCTGAAGACTTAAAAAACATGTAATGTGGCAACCATAGGCATGATTAGGATTTAGTACCTTGTCTGTTTACTTATGGGATCACTAAGGTGTCAGAGTCTTGAAGGTATTAAATTTCTGGGTACCAGACGTGGATGTTTGTACTGCATTACCAACCAATATCAAGTTATTACAAAAGATTCCCAATAATATGTTTAACAGTGTCACTGGAAACATACTTTATATGTATAGCAAAGGGTACATGTTCCTCCTTAGAATGCGCTT
Organism: Eospalax fontanierii; assembly: GCA_035773235.1. Lineage (NCBI taxonomy): Eukaryota > Metazoa > Chordata > Mammalia > Rodentia > Spalacidae > Eospalax > Eospalax fontanierii. The sequence goes on from CM069545.1 coordinate 49,701,359, forward strand.
AAAGATGAGGATGACATTAGTGAGGAAGAACATGAAGAAGAAGAAGATATCGAAAACATCCTTGAAGAGGAGTTTCCAAAAGATGAGGAAGAGATGGCTGAGGAGGATGAGGAACAGGAGAGCGAGGCGACCGACCGCCTGAGAAGTGAACTGGGAGAAAAATATGAGGCGGAGATAAGTAATTTACAGATGATACAGGTTATGACTTTTCCTTTATTTTCCATCAGTTAAAAAGTTACAATTTGCAAATGCAAAAAAGCAATTTGACTTAATATCTTAATACTACATTGACCTATCACCTGTTCTTTATAAGATTTCAAAAGAAAGTGAACTATTTCAAGGCTGCATCCCCTTTGTCAGAGCCATGTAAAAATTATGAAAAGAGATTTTTAGATTAAGAGCACTATATGGCACTAGTCCTCAGTAGAGTGGTGATTATTCCCACCTGTCATGAGACAGGATACAGGGTTCAAGTCCCCAACAAGGAGGCAACTCTGCACCTCCAGGGTCAGAGTCAGTTTAGCTACCGACAAATAGGCACTTACAAAGCTGAAAAATACTTGTTTTCTACACTTCAGTAGTCACCAGCCACATCCATATGTTAAACTGAACACTACTAAATGTATTAGGTCTTATGATTTCTCTTCTCAGGAAGAATTTGAGAAGTTTCTGATACCAATAGTTAATATTAATGGATCTCGGAAAATCCATATTGTACAATATACAATGAATTTGAAATTGAAGCCACTGGTGGAAAATCGTGCAAGCATTTTTGAAAAATGTTACTCAGTATCATCACATGTTGCTCAAAAAATGCTCACCTTCACCTACAAGTACATGAGCTCATTTGGCTACTGGGACCCTGTAAAGGTAATGTCATTGAGTTCACCTGAAAACCATGTTCTTTCCTTATTTTTTTTTAAAGTTGTTTGGGAAGACTAGACAATTTTTAAATGGTAAGTGTTATATAGTATTCCTAACTAGTTATAAAATACTTGAGGAACCTGAAATGAAACCATTTACCTTTCATCTCCGCTTTTACCATAAAATGCATAACCTGGAGCAGACGCACTGCCCACCCCCCCCTCCCCAATCGCTTCACATCTCTAGCATTACTCCCAGCCATGAATTTCATTCCAGTCTAAGAATGAATGGTGGTACTGGTGATACTGTTGACCTATGTGACCTGTTCTGGTGTAGCTCTCAAAGGGAAGCAGCATGACCATATTATTTCATGCCAGCTTTGCCAAGTCCAGGATAGATAGGTTATCTGATGATATAAAAAGTTCTTCAAATCTATCATCAATTAATTACCCAGTTCTCGTGGCCACTAATGCAAAGATGTAGGACTATTCTTCCCACCCCATTCTGTACCCACACCTTGGGCTATCTTTGGTGGGTACCTAACCTCTCACAGCTGCTGTTGCCATGAATGGGATTTCATCTGTAAAAAGCTTGGAAGAAAAGCTGGTGGAATTTGTCCTACCATGAATCTATCCCAAAGATAACCCACTAGAGCCACTTGCATTAGCTGTTCCAGATGTGATAAGAAAATTCCAGACAGGGTAAGTTAACCAACATAAGTTATATTCTAATAGTTCTAGAGTCAGGAAGCCCAGATCCAGGTGTTGACAGGTTGTTTCCTTAAGGCCTCTCACACTGCCTTGCAGATAGCTACCTTCTTACAGGGTCTGCGTGTGGAGCTTTCTCTATGTATGCCCACTGGTGCCTCTTCCTCCTGTTACAAGGACCTCTGTCCTATCGCCTGTCCTTATGAGCTCATTTTACCTTAACCATAAAGGTCCTATCTCTGTATATAGTTACTTTGGCAATTAGGGTTTCAACATAAAAATTGTGAGGGAGAGGGGACACTGCAACCCCTGAGTAGAACTGCTTGTGACAATAAATTGACCTGGGAAATAATCTTATACTCTTTGGTAGAAGCACATTCAATAAGATACTGAAGACATTATGAAGGAAGTAGAACTGTAATTCTCATAAACTGAAAACCAATAAGGAAACATTACATTGATTGCATATGCATATTAAATAATTTGTACTTTATATACAGTTATTTTGTATTGATATTTATAATCAGTTTTTCTTACTCTGTAAGAAAGATTATGTTTTTTTCCAAGTATATTTGGAGTAAATGCAGTGTAAATTAAAACTAGCTTACAAATTCAATTGTATTACAGCTAAATGAAGGAGAAACAATCAAGCCAGTCGAAAATGCAGAGAATCCACTGAATCCTGTAATCCATCGTCAATATATTTATTTTTTATCTAGTAAACAAACTAAAGAAAAATTTATGATGAACCCGATCAAATATATCCGGCAACCCAAGCCTAAGGCTACTATGCCTGTGAGGATTATGATTGTGGGGCCTCCAAAATCTGGGAAAACTACAAGTAAGTGTATTTGTCTTTGATTTCCTCCAGGAAAAGGATCTCTGAAACCCAGCACCACCTCTCAGGAAACCAGCCCTCAGAATTAACTACTCAAAAAGGAGTCCATGTCAGAAATGGGTCCATGTTCTCAAGAAAATGACCACACAAATCAAAGTATTTCAGCAAGGCAAAAAGTTTTCCTTCTGCAGAAAGGTGGTCGCTTTGCCAAGTGAGACAGGCAAGCATGCCCAGTGGGGGCCTGCTGAGTTTCCATTCCTAATGTACAAGGATTCTGTGCCTCACTCTGAGTGGTCAAAGCTTGTCCTCTCATTGTTAAGGAGATTGGCTAACGTAAAACAGCACCATTGACGAGCAAACTTTTGAGACCAAGATGACACTTTGAGTACAAAGTGCAACCTTGAGCATGTATTTCCTTCTTGGAAAAAGGCTGACGAGGGAGATTTTGCCAGATGATATCTGTACATATTTCTTTAATGACAGAACTTCCTCTGTCTCATTTGATCCTCTGGTAGAAAAGACAATTCCTTTCATTTACATTGCCCACACTAGTGTGCCAAACGTCGCAACCTCAGCACCGCATAAAGAACCCCATATGATGGCTCCCCAGGGTCCTGAGAATTAGTGATGGATGAGCCTAAGCCCTAAACAGGACATTTACATCTCCTACACGGTCTGAGCTTGTCAGTAGTCATTCTTGGACCGACCCAGGAGAGCTTCCTTAGGTCCCACTTCTCCTTACTGAACTATTTGTTATTGATGGTTTCTGGGGGAGGGACAATCATTGTCTTCACTTGTGTCACCCACTGATGAACCCACAAGGCTCGGGTGAATAGGTCCAAACCCATGTTCACACAGACGGCCCTGGGTAAACTCAGCGGGCCACAAAACTAAACAATTATATGAATGTGGGGAAGGGACTTGTAGAGAGGAAAGAAGTAATAAGGGTGGGTGGGAGATAGGAGCGAGTGGGAGTGACAGTGATCAGAATGCACTATGTGCATGTATCAGATGGTCAAAGAACAAAGTTAATAGAAAACAAACCAGCACATGGCACAAGCCTATAGTCCCAGCACTCAAGAGGAAAATCAGGAGTTCAGGGTCATCCTGGGCTACATGACAGTGCTTCAAAATTGAAAGAGGACAAAAAGGACAGAAAACCAATTGTCATTTGAAAGATCAATAATCATTTAAATCTATCTTCCTTACTCCCTTCCTTCCTTTGATCCTTTCTTCGTATGTAGTTTATTATGGTTCTTTGAGACATAGTCTGGCTATATGGCCCAGCCTGGCCTTGAACTCCCTATCTAGCTCAGACTGCCTTCAAACTTGTACCAACCCTCTTGCCTCCCAGCCTCCCAGTGCTGGTATTATAAGCATACACTACCACACTTGACTTTCTGATCATCTTCCCATTACTATAACAGAACACCTGCAATATTAAACATAAAAAAGAAAGGCTTATTTGGGCTCACAGTTTTGGAGGTTTCAGTTCATGGACAGTTGGCCCCATTGTTCTTGGGCCGGTGATGAGGAGGAGCCTGTGTCAAAAGGAGCATGATGGGACACCAGAAAGAGGAAGAGTCTGGGATCCTCAAAGCCCTTTCAGAGGCATGCCCCTAGTGATCTGAAAACCTCCTGCTAGGTCCCACCCTACAAAGCTCCACCTCCAGTAGCACCAAGTCTTCAACACATGGGCCTTTGGAGGACACTCCTCAAGCAAACTACATCAAGGAGGCAACTGAAACAACCCAACTCCAAACAGCCTAGGATCAAATAGCTTGAGAGAAAAACTGTATCAAACATCCCAAGAGTAAAAAACTTGAAAGATAATGTACTTCCTAAAAAACTTTTCCACAGCAGGAAGAAAGGCAATAATAAGCTTCCTAAATTAGTTTTATTTTCTTTTCATTGAGGTATATAGTTAGAGTAACAAAGATGGCAAATGCACCTCACTGTAATTATTTGCATGTGTACAAATGAGTGGTTTTCCTGTGACATTTCCATGCATGCCCACATTGCACCTCAATCATGTCCTCTCTCCTCTCTGTTCTCAGTGCCTCTCCCTTCTCCCAGATTCATTCCCCAGATTCTTCCCCTTCCCAAACACTCCTTCTTCTATTTTTAAACAATTTTTTGTTTCATTTTTAGTTTCTACATATGAGAGAAAGGATGTAATATGTATTTTTCTGGGCCTGACTTATATCACTTAACATCATTTCCTCTAGTGTCCTGACATCATATAATTTTATAACTTCATTCTTCTTTATAGTTGAATAATAATACTCTGTTGTATGGTATATAACATTTTTATTATTCATTCTTCCGACAGGCACCTAGATTGAGTATTATCTTAGCTATTGTGAACAGTGCTACAGCAAACATGGGTGTGCTGCTGTCTCTTGGGTATGCTCACTTGATTTCCCTTGGATAAATGCCCACGCATGATAGAGCTGAATGTAGTCCTATGATAGTTCTAGTTTAGTTTGCTTTTTTGAGGAATCTCTACCCTTTTCCATAGTGACTGTGTTAATTTACATTCCCAACAACAGTGTGTAAAAGAATTCCTTTGTGCCCACATCCTTGTCAGAATTTTTCATAGTAAATATTCTGGCTGGAGTGAGATGGAATCTCAATGTAATTTCAATTTACATGTTCATGATTAAATAAATTCTTCCTGCTGTGGCCATAGATTATTAAGTCTTGTTTTTTAACCAGTCAGCCAACCTGTGGCTTTTAATTGGAGAATCAACTTCATTTACATTCACCATCATTATCGAAAGCTATGTGCTCCTTCCTGTCCTGGTTTTGTCTTCCTGTCCTGTGAGTGTCTTGAATAATCTATACTATTTCTTCATATAGAGTCGTGTTAGAGTTTTGGTGGCTCGTTGCCTTACGATTTGGCTTGTTCCTAATTCTCATTTGTTTATTAATTCTTTTGGTGAATTTATTCTTTGCTGAGTTCTCATCGTTATGTCCATCACAGTCCTTAAATTCCTGTCTAGTACCATGAATTCCTTTAGTTTATACTTATCTTAGAAAGTTTTTATTTCTCTTTCCTTCTTGAAGGATAACTTTGTTGGATATTGTACTGTTTTCTTTCAAGGCTTTAGCTGCATCATTGAAGCCTTCCTGGCCTTTGGAATTTCTGTTGAGAAATATTTATACATGACTTGGTACTTCACTCTTATAGCTTTTAATATCCTTTCTCTGTTCAGTATTTTGTCGGTTTAACTATAATGTGTTTATGAGTTTCTGTCTTGGTTATTCCTATGTGATATTATAAATGCCTCCTGTAACTGGGTATCTGTGCCTTTTCCAAGACTTGGAAAATTTTTTGCTATTACTTCCCTGAATGGCTTTTCTGTGCCTGTAGTCCGTAGTTTGTTTCCTTTGTCAGTACTAATTACACAGTTGTTTAAATGGTCTCTTTTTTAAAGATTTTTTTAAATTTATGTGTAGATATGTTGGTTGCTTTCAACTAATTTTTTAAAAATTTTACTTTCCATTAACAAAATTTATGATACCTTTTCAGCCTACCTCTTTATATTGAATTCTTTCTTTCTTTTCTTTCTTTCGTATCTTACATCGTCTTCTTTAATTTAGCAATTTATTTGTATCTTTTTTTTAATTGTTGATTTTTTTAAAAAAAATTATTCTTTTAAATTCTTTGCCCAGGAGTTTGGGAAATGATTCATTGAGTAAAGTGTCTGCCTTGTGAGCATAAGAACTTGAGCTCAATCCCTAGAACCCACAGATTTTTAAAAAGCCAGGTATGATAGTGCACGTTTGTTAAACCCAGCATTAGAGAGGCAGAAACAGGCAAATTCCTGCGGCTCACTGGTCAACCAATCTAGGTTATTTAGTAAGATCTCGGTCAGTGAGAGGTTGTGTCTCAGGGCAGAGAGAGAAAGAGAGAGAGAGAGAAAGAGAGAGAGAGAGAGAGAGAGAGAGAGAGAGAGAGAGAGAGAACCTGAAGAATGACACGAGGTTGTCTTCTTCCCTTTACACACACACACACACACACACAGTCACTCACTCATGCATCTGTACACATGCATGCACACACAAATAAAATAAATGCAATATAAAGTTTTAAAAGTTCTTATAATGACAAAAGAGTCTTATTCTAAGTGTTCACAAGATAGTGGTATTTTCCAAAGGCAGCAGAACTTGCACATCTGAAATAGAAGCTCATGTCTGGAGCGAAGGTGGAAGCAGGCACAGCAATCTGACTTCTTGTATCTTTGTTGAAATGGAAAGTGATTCTTAAACAATATGTAAAATTTTGAAAGCTTGATCAATTTTAGAACTTAAGCAGATCTGATTTGTTTCAGCATTGTAACAAAACTGAGTTTCAGGGTTTTGTGATTCTCACAGGTGCCTTCCTTTTAGGGGGCGCCTGGCCCTAATCATTCTGTTCTAGTGGGTTGTGGTTCCCCTCAGCTTTAAAATAGGAATTTTGATACCCAGGCCACCTAAACATCAAATACAGTCACAGAAAAAAATTACCTCATAAACTATAAATCACTATTGAAATGTAAATATACCATTATAATTTTTAAAATAATTCCTAGAAGATTGAGACCTATCTGTCTAGGGTCTGCTATCCTGGAACCTGCAGGTGGACTGAGAAGAATGGTAGAATTAAATGGAGTACAATTATTACATTGTTATTGTGGCCACTGCACCAAATGTACATAGAATTATTGCAATATTTCCCAAAATTTTACTTAATGCAGGAGTAAATTGCTTAAACATTAGTTTGGTCATGAAAAAAAGAAACAGTTGACTCATCAACCACATCCCCAAGTCACACACCTGTTCTACTAATAACTGAGCTTGACTATTATTAATTCTTCTTTGAAGAATATGAATACAAGCTTGCTATTTGTGTCATTAAACAGAATCTGAAAGTGAACTTAACTGATGAGTATGTGAAATGAAATAGGCTTCATGTTTTATGTTTTTCAGTTGCCAATAAACTTGTAAGTGAATATGGCTTAAAACGCTTGTCAATAGGAGGTACTTTGCGTGCTATATTAAGTAATCATCCAGAAACAGAGCTGGCACTTATGCTGAACTGGCATCTTCACAAAGGAATGACTGTGCCTGACGAACTGGCTATTCAAGCCTTGGATCTTGCTCTAATGGAAAGTGTATGCAATACTATAGGGTAAGTAAGTGGGGCAAGAAGCAAGGGGAGAGGGCACTGACTCTGTCGGGTGGAGTAGAGTTATTTAAAATATTTATTTTCGACACATTTGGAGCTCTTGGAAAGTGTATGATCTACTTCTCAAACGCTGAGCACCTAGATGATAACAATTTTCCACAGAGGTGCCTGGCTTGAACTATGGCAGATTAGTAGTCAGGCCCCATCACTCCTTACAGCAAAGCCTCTAGGCTTTTGTAGTCCACAGAGGAGGCCACTGTCACCTCCATACCCCACTAGTGCATTTTACTGCTCCATGAAATGATGGAAGAATGGCCCTCCTTGGTCCTCAGATGATGCTGGTCCTAGGGACATGGTCCTTCTCAGATCCAAATCCCTATACAGAGAGCAATGTTCCTCCTATAACACTACATTTAGGCAAGAGAGCTTTGTGCTAGTCCTGCATCTTCAGTTCACCCTCCTCTGCTAGATTTTTTCCTCAGCACAGACACTGGTCACACCCAGTAGTAACAGTGATCTCCAGTGAAGCCTCATACTCTGGTCTTGAGTTGAGATCACTGACCTGGAATGCCCTGATTTAATCAAGATCATTGTATATTCAGAACTTCCTGGCTCTTCCTTGCCAGTGGCTTTGAATCTAGTCATTGAACAATTTCTTCGATTTCAGTTAGAGGAGAGTCATTCCAGAGTGCCAAAATGTTTTCCCAGTGACAGCCTTGGTGATTAGAATGGACACAATCACACTGAGTTACTTCTAACCTGGCGCTCAACTTTCCTTGGTAAGGGCAACTCTGAATCACAAGGCTTATTTCACCTTAATCCCAGGATGAAGGCTGCTCATCCTCCCTAGGTGGGAACTGTGGGAGAAAAGAAATGTTCATTTCCACGTTTCCTTGTTAGTGTGGTCATCGACGGATTCCCTGTCACTGCACACCAGATGAACCTCTTGGAATCCAGGTCAATTATTCCCATGGCCATCTTCGAGCTGGATGTGGCTTCCAAGGAGATTTTCAAAAGATTACTCCTAGAAAAAAAGACTCAACCAAGGTACTATTCGCGATGAAAACCATGATAAAGGAATGAACTTGACTCATCTGTGAAGGGAAATTTTTACATCTTCAACAACTTTTTCCATTTCTGTCTTTCTTCATTAGTCTGCCTTATCCATTGCACAATAGTACCCAGATTACAGCTGTCAAAAACTCAAAGTACCGAAGAAACATTGGTGAGATTAGGCAATTTTACCAAAAACAGCACCAGAACTGGCATGTGATTGAAGGGTTTCACAGTAAATGGTGGGTATGGAATGAAGTCATTAAGAACATTCAGCAGATGAATAACTACATACAGACATACATGGAAAGAATAAAAGAAGGTAAGAAAATATTTTTGTATGTATGTATATATTTTCATGTATATGCAGGTGCCTGTATGTACACGTGTATGGAGGCCAGAAGACAGCATCAGGTGTCTTTCCTTGGGTGTTGTCCACCTTTTTTTTTTGAAGCAAGGTACCTCACTGGCCTGTTGCTCTCCAAAAAGCTGAGACTGGTTGGCCATCGAGCCCCAGGGATCTGTGTCCGCCTGTTTCTGCCTCCCCAGCCCAGCACCGGAATATAAGCACATGTCACCACACCTGACTTTTTATGTGGGTTCTGGGGGTCAAACTCAATTCCTCAGGCTTGCAATAAGTACTCTATCAACTGAGGCATCTCCCTAGGCCCAGAAAAATGTTTTTGGAGAAAGAGTCTCACTGTGTAAGCTTGGCTGGCCTGGAACTTTTCATGTAAGACGAGGCTAGCCTTGAACTCCTAGAAAACCACCTGCCTCTTCCAAGTGCTGGAGAAAATATTTTTCAAAGGACAATAAAGTGTAAGTTTAATTTTTTAACCTTCCTGACTCATGTTTACATAATTTATTAAACTTCAACATTGGTCTTGTATTATTTTAAATATGTAGTACTAACTGAATGTTTATGTGTCCCCAGAATCCTACAGTGCAATAGTGTTAAAAAGTGGGGCCTTTATGAAGTGTTTAGGTCATGAGGTCTCTGATTTTATGAATAGGATTACTGCTCTTATAAAGAGGCCTAAGGGAGCTCATTGGCTTCTTCTACTATGTGAGAAAGTGCCAGTTATTAGGACAGGTCATCTCTAGGTTCTAAATCTTCTGGCATCTTCATCTTGTACTTCCTACCTCCAGAACTATAAGCAACAAAATTCTGTTATGTCTCAATTACCCTGTCTAGGGCATTTTGGTATAGCAACCCACACAGACTAGGACATGTTGGCATGTATATTTGCTCTGTTCAATGACAATTGCTGCTCAGGTTCATTAATTTGTCTTTGCCATTTTTTTATTTTAGTTTTTTTTTTTTAGTCTTTTTTGAGACACGGTCTTCCTGTAGCCTCAGCTGGCCTGGAACTCAGAGATCCATCTGCCTGTGTCTCCAGAGTGCTGGGATTCTTTATTTTAATTCACACAAAATCATTGAACATCTTTTTGTGGGAGACTCGGTGCTGGGGATCTAACCCAGGGCCTCACACATGCTAGGCAAGCACTCCACCACTGAACTACATGCCTAGCCTTCACTGTCTGCTTTGGTGGAGTGCAGTATGATAATTCAGAACATGTATGCAATGTGTAATGATCAAGTCAGGATAATTAGCATTCTCATCTCCTTATCATTTCTGGTGACTGGTGCTTTAGCTCTTCATAAAATATGTTAGAAACCGTAGTCATCCTGCTGTACTGTAGAACTATACTATCCCTCCTGTCTAACTGTAGAGTGCTACCCATTATCCAGCCTCCCTCTACGCACTCCCAAGCCCTTCCTTGCCTATAATGGTATTCATATTCATATATATATATATATATATATATAGAGAGAGAGAGAGAGAGAGAGAGAGAGAGAGAGAGAGAGAGAGCTGAATACTTTTCATTGTCAACTTGACCCACCTGGGTTGAGGGGACCTCAACTGGGGATTTGCCTCCATTAAACTGGCCTGTGGCCATGTCGGTGGGGTATTTTCTTGATTGTTGAATGATGTGGGAGGACCCAACCCACTGTGGGCAGTGCCACTCCTGAGCAGGTTGTTTCTGTATTGTCTAAGAAAGTAGGCTGAACATGGGCCAGAGGAGTAAACCAGTAAGCAGTGTTCCTCCATGGCCTGTGCTCCAGCTCCAGCTCCAGCTCCAGCCTTCAGTTTCCTTCCCTGAGCTCCTACCTTGAGGTCCCTTAGAGATGTAAGTCAAATAAACCCTTTCCGTTCGAAGCAGGTATTGATCAGAGTGTTTTGTCACAGCAATTGAAAGCCAATTAGAACACACCATACATATATATATACATATACATATATATATATATATATATGGTGTATGAGTATATCGCCTGCATGTATGTAAGTGTACCCATGTCCTGCAATGTGTGGAGGTCAAAAGAGGGTGTTGGATTCCCTAGAACTGGAGTTAAGGATGGTTGTCAGATGCAGTGTTGGGTGCTAGGAACTGATTGCTGAGCCGTCTCTCTAGCCCCTTCTTTCTTCTTTCTTGAGATTAATTTTCTTTAGCTTCTGAATATGAGTGAGAAGAGTAATATTTCTATTTATGTTCCTGGATTCCTTAACTGAACATGTTGTCCTCCAGTTCTATCAGTTTTGCTCTCAAAATACAGAACTTTATTCTTTTTAAAGCCTGAACAATATTCTATTGTGTATCTACCACATTCCCATTACCCATTCATCTGCTGATAGATACCTTTGTTGATTCTACATCTTGGGTACTATAAACAGTGGTGAGTTTAAAATGTTCTTTGATATGCTGATTTCACTCCCTTTGTGTTTATACTTGGAAGTGTGGTAGCTGGATCTTAGAGTGGTTCTATTTTTTAGTTACTTGAGGAAGCTCCATACTGTGGAGTTCTCCATGATGGCTGTACTGACAGTGTGAGTTCCCCTTCCTCTGTCTCCTTACCAGCATTTACCACTCTTTTGTCTGTTTTGCTATAGGCTTTCTGGGATGAGATGATACTTCACTGTGGTTTTGATTTGCATCTCCCTGATAACTAGTGAGATTGGGCAATTTTCATGTATTTGTTGGTCACATCCTTCGTCTCTGTTCATATTTGTATTAGTTACTTTCCTCATCACTGTGACCAAATACCTGACAAGAAGCTACTTAAGAACGGAAGGTTTTATTATTGGGGCTTCCCTGCTCCATCATGGCCGGGAAGGCACGGATGGGAGCTGCAGTGGTCAAGCGGGGTCAGGACAGGAAGTAGGACTGAGCTATAGACTTCAAGGCCCAGTCTTCCCTACCTCCCAGTGGCCTACTTCCTCTAGCTAGGCTCCACCTTCCAAAGGTTCCACAACTTCCCAAAATAGATCTACCAGGTAGACCAACTGCTCACACACATGAGCTTGTGAGGGACATTTCAAGTCCAAACCATAACGTCATTTGAAAATTTGTTGTTTTGTTTGTATGCTGTTGAGTTGTTTGAGCTCCTTATAAATGCTGATGTTAACCCATTGTCAGAGGAATCATTTGTAACCACTTCCTTCTACTCTCCAGATTCTGTCTTCATTCTAGTTACTGATTCCTTTGCAGTGCAGAAGCTTCTTAGTTGTAGCTGACAAATCCCATCTGTATGATCCAAAAAACATCATTGTCTACACTGACATTCTGAAGGGTTTCCCACGGGCCTCTCTCTGTTTCTCTTTGTCTGTCTCTGTCTCTCACTCACTTTCTCCATCCCTCCATTTCTCTCTCTCTCTCCCCCTCCCTCCCTCCCTCTTTTGTTTTCTGCCTTGGCTTTGGGCAGGGTCTCACCCTATAGCTCAGGTCCTGGAACTCACAGAAATCCTATACAATCAACCACCCCAAGTGCTAGGATTTTAGGTATAAGCCACCACACCCAGCTCCCATACTGTTAGGCCACTGACATACTTTGAGGGGGCTCTTGGGGTTTTTGTTGTTGTTGTTGTTGTTTTGAGACAGGGCCTCTCTGTAGCCCAAGCTGACCTGGAGCTCCGTATGTCGACCAAGTTGGCTTTGATCTCACAGAAATCTGCCTGCCTCTGTTTTCTGAGCACTGGGATTAAAGGCATGCACTACCATGCTCAGCTTTCATTTCCAGTTCTTAATGTTTACGTGCTGTGGTTGCTTTCTTGCTGGAATACCAGGGATTGAACATAGGGCTATGCACACGTTAAGCAAATATACTTACCATGAGCTATATCCTCAGGATTGTTATTCAGTTCTCACTGCTGTGGCTACAACCTGAGATAACAATTTAAGGGAAGAAATATTTATTTTGGCTCACAGTTTCAGAGGTTTGAGTCCATCATGTTGGCTCCATTGTTTCTGGGTTGTAGTGAGGCAGAGCATCATTATGGAGAGGATGTGGAAGAGGAAATTTTGTCACCTCATTGTAGCCAAGAAGCAGAGAGAAGAAAGGGACGGGGGGACCAAATGCAACTTTCAGTATTGTGCCCCCCCCATGACTAGTTCATTTAGGTAGATACTACCTCCAAAATAATGCCACCAGCTAGAGACCAAGTCTTCAACATATATGAAGGACAGTTCATATTTAAATCATAACATTCTGGCCCCCAAAGGCTCATGGACATCTCATAATGCAAAATGCATTTAGTCTAACTCCAAGAGCCTCCATAAAAGTTCAAATTCAAAGACTCCTGTGAGGCAAACTTTTCCTGTAAAATCAAAAAGAAAGTTACATATTTCAAGAAGTAATGGTACAGAGTAAAGATTCACATTCTAAAAGGGAGATATAGGAGACTAGCAAGGAAGGACCAGACCACAGCAAAGCTGAAACCCAAAGGAGCAAACACCAAATTCTATAGAGCTACGTCCAGTATCTGAGGCACACAGTGCCAGGATCTAAACAAAAACCCACCCCTACTGCGTGCCTATTTGTAGCCCACATAGCCTGTCTCCTAGACTGGCTCCATTCAGTACCTGCAGCTTTCCTCAGCAGACTCTCCACATCCCTGGCATCCCTAATGTCCTGGTATCTCCTCACAGCTTCATGCAACACTGTCTCAAGAGCTACCTGGAGAGATCTTGATATTGTCACCTCCCAAACCTTCCTTTAAAATCTTGTTGAAAGCCTCCATGACCCTCTTAAGTCATGCTTTAGTCATACCTGAAATGTTAACATCATGTGGATTTTCATTTATTTATTTATTGACTATTTGGGACAGAGGTTTTGCTCTGTAGTTTAGGCTGGCCATGAACTTGCTATGTAATCCAGGCCAGCTTCAAAATTCCTGCGTCACCTCCTTAGTGCTGGGGTTACTGGTTTGTATCACCACACCCAGCAGGCAGCTTGCTTTTTTAGTGGAACAAGTTAAAACAATAAGAAGATCAAGAGTGCCATCAGGACCGAAGGCACGGCCTTTTGTAATTGTTTTAGTCTCCTCCTTTAGGCTACTAGAATAAAACATCTCAAACTGAGTGGATGTGATGACAGAAATTTATTGTCTCACAATTCAAGCGGCTAGAAATTGAAAATCAAGGTGTTGGCCAGCCATGCTTTCTCTGAAGAATTTATGGGAGGATCTGTTCCATGCTTTTCTCTTTGTTTCCAGCGTAACCAACAAACTCGTCGCTCTGACGACGTGGCATTCCTTGTGTCTTTCTGTCTCTGTCATCACATACAGCTGTCCTCTGTGTCTACGTCCATCTCTCTGAGTCCATCCACAAATAATGCCATACTCAGAGATACTTCAACATCTCTTTTAAGAAGACACAGTTGATCCCAGAAAAACAGATCTTGTGACATCACTTTTGTTCTACTCATTTTTATTAAAAGAAACTGCTAGGTCTCACTCATCTACAGACAAATGATTCACAAAGGAATGAATATCACAAGCCATGAGTCCAAAGCACCACTAGCACCATGACAGAGCAGCCTAACGTATGGCCTGCAGTGATGCTCATGACACAGTGACACAGTGAAGAAATTCATATTTAAGACTTATGTTCAAATTAATAGGGTAATTGGGAATATTAGCTGGCAAGGGTTTTATGTGGTGACCTTTTTATAGCAAGTTTCAAAGTCACTTTGTCTTAAGGCAAGTAATATTACTCCAAAACTTTCTTTGAACTCTGTGAAAGGTACACAAAGATACTTGGGAGATCTATCCAGTTGGTACTCTGAAATCTTCAAAGAGGCCCAGAACCTAATGAAGTGGTCAGAATACATAGCTAGTACCCATTTTTATGGAGCTCAGATGTAGAGTCAAGGTGTCTAATTAATCTTTGTTGACTCAGCTGAGTCATAGATTTCACCATTTGAAAAATGTGGAACTCTGGCAGTGTATACTCTGAGAATCTTGTTGGAAATGGTGCTGAGACCATACTGACATGTCTCTGTTTCCAGGAGGTCAGTGGACAATGATGACTAATTAGACAATGTTTTTCTATGCCTGCCTCATTAAAGAAGAGCTGTGATTGCTGGAAGGCCAGTTAAGATCAGAAGTGTAAGAGCTTTCATGTTGGAACATGACTGTTATATCATGAATTCTGTCATGGTGAGGCCCGGCATTCAGCCTCACCCCACCCCCAAGTTTGAACCTACTGAACGGATAGAGAATGTTCTTTAGAGAGATGAGTTTATTCCATGCTATTTACAAGAAGTTCATCCCAGGGAGAGGGAAAGGGAGATTTCCTATCGCAGAGCCTGCATTTTGATCACAGGTCCTCCCGGAACTCTGGAACGTGCCTAAGATAGAGACCTGCCACCACACACGCCTCTCTCCTTCCCAGCCCTTGCCTGGTTTCCGTTAAACTTCCCCTCTTAAGTCATTGGTTAGCTGGCTGTCAGTCATATTTGAAAGTCCATCCCTCATAGTAGACAGAGAGAAAAACTGCTTTTCTATGCAACAAATATGTATAACACCCATTCACACATACCTATGTGTGTGTGTGTATATATATATATATATATGTGTGTGTGTGTGTGTTGTATGCATATACATAAATTACTTATGTATATAGTATCTGTGACATGTATATAGTTGATAATGAGAACAAAAATATTCATCAGAGATAAATGACTTAACTAAACCACATACATTTATAGTTATATGAATAAACTTATACTTTTATAGTTTGTATATTTATACGGTATAATGCTATACATCAGTTCAAAGAAATGGTGACTGGGCATGGTTGAACACTCCTGTAAACCCAACATTCATAAAACTGAAAGAGGATGATCACAAGGTCAAGGTCATCCTGGGATACATAGAATGTATATCTATAAAGATAAAAACAAAACAACCCCCCCCAAAAAATCAAAATAATTGAATCAATTATATAAACTGTAATAAAAAATATTAAATACAGCAATTAACTGATGAAATCAGATTGCAAAATAATATGTACATGTAACTGCATAAATACACTACACATAAAAGACATGTAATGATGTGCATGTGAAGAAAAAATACTAAAAAGGATATAAAGCCAACAATGACCACCTCTCCGGACAGGTAGTAGGCTGAGAGAATACAGGTTTGAAGAGTAACTTTTTCTTTGTTCCCTTGCTTGCTTGTTTGTTACGAAACAGGGTCTCAATATGCAGCCCAGGCTAGCCTGGAACATGTAGCAATCCCAGTGCCTCAGCCTCCAGGACAGAGAATTGCAGACCTCCACCACCACATGACTCAGAGTTCTTTTTACTCTTTTGTTTATAGTACTTTTGATTTTTATTCTATTTGGGGGAGGAGGTTAAAGTGTCTAGTATTTATATAATGGTGTCTAATTAAAATTATTTTAATTTTCATCATGTGTTTCCTATGAAAACATATAATAATAATTAATATTTTAATAATAGGGAAAGCTGCCTGCATTGACAAGTTATGTATCACACCTGAAGAGCTGATTTCTCGCCTGGGAGAATTTGGACAGTTTTGCCCTGTCAGCCTGGCAGAATCCTATGAATTAATTGATTGTTCTGTAACTGACAGCTTGGAATTTGCAGCAGAGTTCAGGGGACACTATTATAAAATGAGTTCCCAGGAAAAACTAAATGTAAGTTTGTTCCTCACCAATATTTACTAAGGAAAGAAAATGCTTTATTTAGATCTTCATCAAAAGGAATGCTCAGAAAATTGAGACCAGGAACCCCAGTATTGGAACCTGACTCAAATTAGTGAGACTTTCCAGTCAGTGAGGGGCCTCAAGCAGCCTATCTTGTTGAGAAAGGAACTCACTGATAGAGGTGATTCAAAGAATCAGGACTCACCCTACAGACCTACAGGGGCTATCACTCAAGGCTCTGGGAGTAAAGGCCAGGTCAGTAGACATGAAGCAAGAACTTGACTAATGCCTCCCGTACTTAAAATTATGATCACTAGAATTTCCCAGATACTCTATCCAGTAATCCCTCAGCATTTGTGGGGACTGGTTCTAAAACATTCCCCTCAAGAATAACAAAATCTATGGATGTTCAAGTCTTTTCTAAAGGTGGGGGGTGCAGTATTTTCATATAACCTGTACATATCCTCCCACATCCATTAACACACTTCTAGATGACTTACAATACATAATACAATGTAGATGCTATGTATACAGTTGCTACACTGTATTGTTTAGGGAATGATGAAAGGAAAACATCCATACATGTTCAGCATAGAATCAAATTTTTTCTTGAATATGATCAATATATATTCAATATATCCACAAGTATGGAGACATTATGTGTGTCCCTGGCTTTGGAAGTCTACTATATGTCAATTCTGATTTTTGATGTCCATGATTTGATAAAATGACTTGTAACTCAAGACAATAATGAAGACTGATCTAAACATTTCATTTTCTCCTGGAGAGTATTTGTACTTTGTTATTGGTGCTGGTGTCTATTTCTTCCTGCTTATATTGTGGTAGTCATAGAATTTTAAAAGCAGAAGTCATCTGGGTATGGTGGCGTACATCTTTAATCCCAGCACTTAGGAGGCAGACACAGGGGGATCTCTGTGAGTTTGAGGCCAGCCTGGTCTACATATTGAGTTTTAAACCAGCCAAGGCTACTTAGAGAGATTCTGTTTTAAAAAAAAAAATAGTAGAAGTCATGTTAAATATTATGTAGCCCACCCTCTCCATTTTACAGAGTGATTACCAATACTGGGGAAGTTAGGGCCAAAGAGCACAGACAGCTGGCAGGTAGCTGGGGTCTCTCTGGTCCTGGCGACTAAGAACTCAAAAATGTTATACTTTTTTATGAATGAATGAAAACACCTTTGATGTGATCATTTGGGTTTATTACTCTAAGGAACTATAGCAGTTTCTCCCAGCTGATTCAAAGACAGAACATTTCTAGAGACAGGGAAAGGGAAGAGGAGAGCCTCCGCAGGCAGTTCGGTTGGTGTATCGGTGCTGTTTTAAATGGTCTTGCTGCTGTGCCCCTTTTCTTAACAGAAATTTCTGAAGAATCCAGAATTGTATGTGCCTCCCTTAGCGCCTCATCCACTCCCACCTGCTGACATGATCCCCAGAAGGCTGACCCTGTCCGAGCTAAAGCGCCGATTCCCCAAGTGTGCTGAGCTCCAGGGCTACTGTCCAGTGACCTACCAGGATGGAAAGCAAAGGCAAGTCCTCACACTCCCACAGGACAGAACCATATTCCTGTGCAGAGCCAGTGGTTCATGTAACAGGCTTTTAAAAATTATTTTATTTTTATTTTTGGTCTTTTTGAGACAGCGTCTCAGAACAGAGAATTCACCATGTAGACCAGGCTGGCCTCAATCTTACAGAGCTCTGCCTGCCTCTACCTCCTGAGTGTTGGGATTAAAGGTGTACTCCACCACACCCAGCAGTCTTTTAGTTTTTAAAGATTTATTTTTATTTTCATTTATATGTGTGTATGTATGTGTGTAGGTGTATGTGTGAGTATATGCCATATGCATGTCGGTGCCCATGGGTACCAGAAGAGGGTATCGAATCTCTTGAAGCTTGAGTTACAGGAGGTTGTAGCCACCTGATGTGGGCACTGAATCCAAATTCATATCCATCTGGGAGAGCAGCAAGTGCTCCTAACTTCTGAGCCACCTCTCCAGCCCCCAGAGGAACAGGCTTAACACTCTGGTTACGAGGAATGTTCTCTTTCTTCCTTGAGAAATAGAAAAATAAAACATTTTTGACATTTTTATTTGTTCAATACTGCAAAGTAATTACATAATAGGTTGTTTTTTGTTTTGTTTTGATTTTGGTCTTTCAGATATGAAGCCCTAGTACCTGGTAACATCAGGTATGCTGCAGAGTTTTGTAATCGTATATATATTTGTGAGACTGAGGAAAAACTCCAGAAATTTTTGAGGTGAGGTTATTCACTAAACCATAAATATTTATCAAATATATTCTGTGTTCCATGAACTATGCTGGGAACTGTGGAAGGGAAAAGAAAGAATAAACACAGAGAGAGAGAGAGAGAGAGAGAGAGAGAGAGAGAGAGAGAGAGAGAGAGAGAGAGAGAGAGAGAGAGAAACTTTGAATAAGGACTTTTTTGTCCCCAATCTTGAGGCTCTAGGGAGCACAATACATTTCAATACATTTTAATAGCCCAAGGTGCCCTAAGGGCAGGGAAGGGCCTAGTTCTCTGGCAAAACTGAATTGTGAGGGCTGAGAATGAAGCAGGGATAAAGAGATCTACCACTAACCTAGCCCTGGAGATCCAGGAACTGTAAGAACTTCAGCATGGACGGACATGATGAGGATGATAAGCAGAAGTGAGGCTGGAGGAGGTGAGTAGGCAGGTCAGAAACCACCAAACAGTGTTTGGAGCTGACCCTAACAGTCATCAAGGGTAATACTGCCTGGTTTTTAGTTGAGTCATATTAGAATCAAATTTGCTTAGGAGTGAGACCTCCTAAGCAGGAATTCTTGACTTGAAACCAAGAATGCCATTTATAGACTAATAGAGTAATCGAGAACAGAATACTATGAGATGTTGGGGTTCACCCTGAAAACCTCCTCTCTGTCCCCCCACATCCCCCTACACACATACACACACAACACATACACACAGGCTAGTGCGCAAATGTCAGAAGCGCTTATGAGAAGACTGAGAAAGAACCACTGAGTTGAAAATGCATGTGGGTCAAGATGAGAGGCTGGGGATTGAGAGAGAGAAATCCTCTGGGAAACTCCAGGAAGTCAAGCCAGGTGAGGGCTGAAGCAGGACTGAGGCACAGAATAGACAATCTCATCCACAGATTAGACAGGTGACTGCAGCAGGCTGCAGAAGGAGCTGAGGGAGAGAGAAAGTGTGGGCCCTGATTTCCGGCCAAGGCTGCTCATCTGCCAGATGCTACTGGTTTCCCAAAACGCCAGAAACCAAAAATGAAATACCACATGGACCAAATACCGTGTGCCACTAGAACCTGTGCCATAGCCATTTCTAGTGAGGCTCATGTTTCAACAAGTCTAATTGTAAAAAGATGAGAAACATTGGCTGCTGGAAGGGATGTAGGACTGAAAGTGCAAAGTCATTCTTTCATTGTCAGTTTCTTGGTTTTTTATTTCATTTTCTTTTTTGAGGTGGTCTCATTTTATAGTTCAGGCTAGCCTAGAATGTATTATGTAGCCCAGGTTGGCCTGGAACTTGAGGCCTGCCTCCTGACTGCTGGTATTATAGGCTACCACACTCAGCTATGTTTCCTCTCTCTCTCTCTCTCTCTCTCTCTCTCTCTCTCTCTCTCTCTCTCTCTGTGTGTGTGTGTGTGTGTGTGTGTATGTTTAATAGGGAATTGTGACAAATGCAGGTCATAGGAAGATTCCAAAAGGGAAGTGCCAAAATCTAGAGAGAGAGAGAGAGAAAGAGAGAGAGAGAGAGAGAGAGAGAAACTACTCCAGTGAGAAACCTGGAGCGAGGAGCAGTGGGGATCCAGAGTGTGGGTGGGAACTGCTCTTATGCTCTTAGATGGGAGGGACCAGTGCTGGGAGAAGAGAAGAGGCCCCTGTATCAGGCTCTGCTGTGATCAGCATCTGAGGGAGGAAGCCTCATCATTGTGGCTTCCATCCTGCACACAACAAAGCATCTGTCTTGGAGATGTCTCAGAGAATTCAAATTTTGAGAAGAATTAAGAAAGATTTATATAGTTGCTATGAAACACAAGAAATCTGGGCTGGAGAGATGACTCAGTGGTTAAGAGCTCTGGCTCCCAGCACCCACATGGCAGCTAACAACCATCTGTAACTCCAGTTCCAGTGATCAGAAGCCCTCCTCTGTCCTCAGGCATTGCATGGCATGGGTGCACTTACAAAAATGCAGGCAGAACACTCAAACACATAAAATAAATAAATAAATAAATTTTAATAAAAAAGAAGAAAAGGAAATCTGAGAATAGGTGAGCAAGGCTGGGGACCCAGAATCAGGTGTGGTGTCTCATACCTGTCATCTCAGCACTCAGGAGGTGGAAGTAGAAGGATTCAGAGTTCAAAGTCATTCTCAGCTACATAGGGCATTCGAAGCCAGCCTGGGCTACATGAAATTCTGTGCCAAATCAAAAACCAAAAGAGACTTCTAGGATCCCTAGTCTTCCCTCGTGCATAATTTCTCCCATTGAAAAAATACTCAGCTTTGTCTTGTATATAGCTCTTGTCTGTGTATATAGATCTATGTGTATCATTCTGTGCACAAGATGAGTGGATTGTGAGCAGGCAGCTAATGAGCTTTGTGTTCTTAGGTTGCCACTGCAATACTGGGACCAGAAGCTCGCACATAAACTTCCTCCCCTAAAGGAACCGATCTACCTCACTAGTCTCCCCTTGCCCGGCTACCTGGAACAGGTTGTGTTACACAATTTTCTCTGATGCATTATAAGAATATAGTGTCCTCTTCTTTCTAACAGTCATTTTCACTTTGGTAACAGTGACATTCAAAGCAGAGTTTTCTGCTTTTTTAAGTTGCAAATCTACTCTGCACCTACCTTAATTATGGGTAATTGTTAAAATAAAATGTGTGAAAAGCCCTCACTCCTACAACTAATGCCCAAATATCTTCCCTAAAATGGAGGAAGAACAGATTGTCATAAAATTATTTATAGGCAAGAATAATATATATACTTTAGTTCCTATTTTTTAATTTTAGTGTCTAATTTTTTTTTATAATTTGAAATGTATAATGTTACCCTCACAGAGGTTGACATACTGCTCAAAAGAGTTAAGTTGCAGTACCAGGAGAGGTGAACTGCAAACCCATGGTCTCCCCAAGTCCAGGTTAACCTCTCTATTCAAGTCATATCTTATTCATCCAGATATAATTATTTTTAAAGTAGTAAAATATATTGCTAGTCAATTATTGATTTTTAACTTTTTAGAGTTATTATTGCTCAGTGTGAGTCCATAATAGGGGTGATGCGTGTATGCCACAGTATGTGGAAGTCAGAGGACAACTTCATGGAGTTGGTTCTCTCCTTCCAACTTTGTATGGGTTCCAGGGATGAAACTCAGGTCACCAGGCTTTCACAGAAAGCACCTTCACCCTCTGAGCCACTTGCTAACCTCTAAAAGCTGTTTTTTTAATCTGCAAAATAAATGTCTAGGGTACAATTTCATAGCTTTGTCACAGTTTTTTTTAACCCTTTTGTCTTTTTCAATTTACCTAGAAAGTTAGCCTTCAGTGGAATATACCTGGGCTACACAGAAAGACCCTGTCTAAAACAACAAAAGTCAGAAAGGGAAAAAAAGTTAGAGGAAGAAAGAAAGTTAGCCTTACATATGGCTTAATACCCAATACCAGGCAAGGCAAGCTCATCCAGCAAGGAGTATTGTTGTGAAGGACTTATTTATCAGGATTCCTTCACATTCTCAGTTCCAGGCCTGGTGTCTCTGGAATTCCTTGTCATGTGGCCAAAGATCCTCAGAGTGGGAGGCAGACTGGCAAGCTCTGAGAATGCAAGCAGAGATGAGCCAAGACCACTTAAAGTCTCGTGTCTCCTTTCTTTTTAACATTATGTCATGGAAAATGTTGAACACATAAAAATAGAGGCCATGCCACTCATGGTGGCACACACCTTTAATTCCAGCACTTGTGAGGCAGAGACAGGCAGATCTTTGTAAGTTCAAGGCCAGCCTGGTCTACATAGTGAGTTCCAGGCCAGCTGAGGCTACAGCGTAACCTGTCTCAAAAAAGACCAAAAAAAAAAAAAAAAAAAAAAAAAAAATAGAGACCATTGCTCCATGAAGCAAAGGCATAACCATCACCCACCTGGTACTAAGCCAATTAACATTTCATTTTTGCTAATAAGATGTAGTTTATGTTTATAAGTCCCAATCCCTGGGAGGCTATTTGAGGAAAAGAATAAGGCCTTCATCTATCTGCATTAAGAAAAAAACTCCTGGGCTGCAGAGATAGCTTAGCGGTTAAGAACCCTGGCTGCTCTTGCAGAGGACCCAGGTTCTATTCCCAACACCCACATGGTGGCTAGTGACCGTCTGTAACTCCAGTTCCAGGGAAATCCAATACCTTCTTCTGACCTCTGCAGGCACTGCGTAACAAGGGTACACTTACATATATGCAAGCAATACACTCATGCACCCAAAATAAAAATAATAAATAAAAAGTTTTTTGGCCTTTTTGAGACAGGGTCTCCCTGTAGCCCTAGCTAGCCTGGAATTCACTATGTAGACCAGGCTGGCCTTGATCTCACAGAGATCCACCTGCCTCTGCCTCCCAAGTGCTGGAATTAAAGTCATGTGCCACTATGCCTGACATAAATATTTTTTAAAAAAGAAAAGAACTCCAACTCAGATATTCACAGGTTTGACTTGTCCCCTGCCTGCAGGGCACTGCAAGATCCCTCATCAAAGCAATGAATGCAGCAGGATGCCTGAAGCCCAAATTCCCCTTCTTAAGTGTGAGGAGATCTGCACTCCTTTATGTGGCCTTTCATCTCAAAGGTATGCCTTTTGAGTGCTGCACCACTCTGAAGTAGCCTAACATTAACTGTAGTGTGTGTGATAAACAGGATTGTCGTCCCGGGTTGATTGTTTGCTTGATTCGGGGCAAATGAAACACAAGGCAGATATCTTTATGAAATATCAAAATGAAATTTCCAGTTTTAAAATCAAGGACTATAGGCCGGACCTGGTGGCCTAGGCCTAGAATCCCAGCTGCTCTAGAGGCTGAGGAGGAATAGCAAGTTCAAGGCCTGCCTGGGCTACAGAGTGAGCTCTAGTCTAGCCTAGGCAACGTAGTGAGACCCTATCTCAAAAGTAAACTTTTTTTTAAAAAGAGATAAAATAAGGGTGGGGGGGGTAGCTCGTCGTACCGCCAGCGCCTCGCATTCGTGAAGCCCTACTTCCGTCCTAGCCCTGTGAAAAGAAAATGAGTGAACAAAATCAGGGACTGTGAAGAATGCAGTTAACACTCAGCGACCGTGCCATAGAGAAAGGTGAATACAGACAACATGATCTGAGACAGAACAGTCCTCTAAGCTCATCTGGGAAGCAACCTCCCCTGTAGCTCTGACTCTAGTCGCACACCCAGTTCTTTCTCTTTAATTTAATGACTTATTAACCTATCAGAAAACATTTACAGCTCTGTGAAATTTTCTACAGCATATAATCCCAAAGCTTCTGAATATTCAAGAAAAAAGTATAAGAAGAAGATGGAGCAGTTTGTGGAGAGATGTGAACTCATAACATACCTGGGTACCAAGATGACCAGAAAGTATAAGGAACCACAGTTTAGAGCCATTGACTTTGATCATAAATTACAGATGTTTTTATCCCTCAGAAACATAGACCCAGTGAATGGATAATTGACGAGGGTAACTCAGATGTCAAGCGGTTTCTCCATTTCCCTCCTGTCTGAGGTTGCCTGGTGACTTGGAGGCCTACCAGCCATAAAGAGCACTCTCTATATGCAAAAGTATTGATACAGTTTTCAAGTGTATTGCCTTTTTATTAATTTTGATGCTTTAATCAAATATGCATTTCATTTAGGATATTTAAACAACTTAATCTGTTGTTTCCTTTCTAACATTTCAGCAGAAAATTAGTCTCTGTTAAAGAAAATTCCTCATTAGACATAATAAACCTTCAGAAGACAAAACAGAAATCTTGGAGATAATCTTTACGTAACGAACTGTTTGTAAATTTTGTGAACATAAGACACTTTCATTTTCCCAACAAAATAAATGGTTTTTGTGGTAACTAACTAGTTGTCTCTTTTCTTTCTTAAGTAGTCACTGACACGTGGTTTATGTATCGTGTTTATAACTAGAAATCACTCAGAGTTCTAAGAAAGAGGAAATCTAGTCTTTTATGACATCTGTCAAAAAATATGTCAGAGAAAATGACTCTGACTTATACTTCTTGACAGATATGACTTCAATTCTAGACAATATCTGTGTCTTAAACTGAATATAAATATGAAAGACAAAAGAAGTATAAGTTAGAGGAACACTTAACTTAGTTGAATTTGAATGAGTTTTAAAAATACGATCAATTTTTTAGCAGCAGTATAAAATATCTAGAATGCTAAATAGCAAAAGTGGATCTCTGAAAATTTAAATATGGGGCTGAAGAGATGGCTTGGCAATTAGGACCATAGATTGCTCTTACAGCATCCACATCAGGCAGCTCACAACTGCCTGTATCTCCAGCTCCAGGGGATCTGTGTCCCCTTCTGGCCTCTGTGGGCACCTGATCCCACAAACACATAATTAAAATAATAAAATAAATATTTAAAAATATGTGTGTGTCCATTAGCTACGTAACCTTAGACAAATCTTAAATTCTGTGTTTTGGTTTCTTAATCTCTAAAGTAGGTAGTTTAATTTTTTGATTCCTATAATTTCAATAATGTTAATTAAAACCCAGATGCCTATTTATATATCTTTTGTATGATGTATTCCATAAAACGATTTTTGAACAATAGCTAGAATCTAGGGCTGGGGACATAACTAAGTTGATGGATTGCTTGCCTAGCATGCAGGAAGCCCAAGGTTCCATCCCCAGACTCACATATTAAAACCAGGCATGTTGGCACACACCTGTGATTACTTGGGAAGTAGAGGCAGGATGATCAGAAGTTCAAGGTCATCATCAAGCCACACAGGTACATAACAAGTTCAAAGTCAGCCTGAACTACATAAGACCCTGTTTCAAAGAAAGAAAAATAAAGGTAGAAGCTTATTATTAAAGTTAGGATAATTCCCTAAAGCCTTTTAGAAGACTTAGAGTTAACTACAAAGTTTTGCTGGACATTTACACATCCACCCATTCCAGACATACATACATATATATATATATATATATATATATATATATATATATATATATATATATATGTTTTTTTCAAGATAGGGTCTCCCTGTAGCCCCAGCTGGCCTAGACCAAGTTCAGATCCACTGTGCCTGTGCTTCCCAAGTACTGGGATTAAAAGCATGTGTCACCATGCCCAGCACCTATCCAATATCTTAATATCTATAATTTACTATCTTCCTACTACTAAAGTACATTTTACTGGCCTTTCATAGAAAGAATTCAGCATCCCCTGGTCCCTTCAGCCTAGGTACAGTGGTTTCCTTTAGCAATTATGTCCTCTACTCTTTCAAGGGCGGCTGCTACTGCAGAATGTCTCCACATCTTTCTCGGGGCCTCCAGGAAGTACTTCAGTGCTTCAGAGCACATCCACACCTCCTGGACATCACTCACCTGGGCATCATGTTCTCTACCTCAGCTTCTACTAGGGACCACTGAACCCATGGTTAAAGTTGTTGTGAAAGAAAAGTTCCCTTGAGGAGTGCTCCAAGCTATCCCAAATGGAGACTGTTTGGATTCCAAAGAAAAAGTATGAAACATTCATTAAGAGAACTTACATCCAGAAGAAGCTCTTCTGAGACAACGTATGCTCCATGGAAGTGTGTGCCCATTGAGGAGTCAGGTACGAAGGTTATGTGAAGGGTTAAGGAATTTGACTTAGGGTTGGGTCAGTTTCAGGGTTTAGAGCAACCACCTAAACAACTTTCACAGTGTTTGGCTGGAGTTCAAGTCTGCTGAGAAAATGCTGCTGGACCAGTCACCAAGCTTTTAAGGCACTCTGTATTTCTCTTTTGGAACAGAGGAAAAAAATAGGGGGAAGCAGGAGATCTTCTAGC
Organism: Eospalax fontanierii; assembly: GCA_035773235.1. Classification (NCBI taxonomy): domain Eukaryota; kingdom Metazoa; phylum Chordata; class Mammalia; order Rodentia; family Spalacidae; genus Eospalax; species Eospalax fontanierii. Next base: position 49,728,071 of record CM069545.1, read on the forward strand.
TTCCCTATGAGATTTCCATGACCCCAAAGACGTTGTCTTGTGAGTTTTATACCTCAAATGTCACAGTTTCGGAGCTGCTGAGCACTGCACAGAAGTAAGCCAAATGTCCCCTCTCTTCTTAGTAAGAGGAAAGTACCTGAGCTGAGAGGCACCAAATGTCACGTTTCCCTTTTTGTGACCCTCTCCACAAGGTCATATCCTCTGGGTGAATCTCTCAGCAGTGTAGGGGAGAGAAGCAGTGGGGTGCTGAATTTCCCGGAATAGCTTATAGCTCTTGACAGTGCTGGTCCTTGACATTCCCATGCAAATGTAGTTGTTTATATACAGAGGTTTATTTAGAAGAGCTGCAGACAGGGCACCATGTCTAGGCTGTTCACCTGTGTCACGGTCTTTGCATGCATCATCTTATCAAATTCCTACACATTACATTTTTAAAATTTTTACTTTATGTGCATGCATGTTTGCATGTATGCCTGGTGCCCACAGAGGCCAGAAGAGTGTCTGTTGTATAGGATTGTCCTCTGACAGACAGACACCATCTTCCCAAGATTGGTTGTGCCTGTTTGCCTAACTTTGTCACTTCTGAACTTGTTAATTGTTCACACCCCAACAAGGAAGGGAGGGGCAGGGAGAGTCACAGGACCCTCCCCTGAGAATGAAGCCACACCTCCCAACTGACCAGTCCACCCTAGTTGCACATGGACTGGGTGAGGAGCTAAGGATATATAGTCTGAGGAAGCCAAGGAGAGGCTCTTTTTCCCTTTTATATAGCTGTGGGGAAGCCACCATCCGTTCTTGGATAGAGACTTTCCAGTCCGGCCTTAGAAGGGAGGTTTACTTATAAGCAAACCTTCCCCCATTGCTCTGTAAGTAAGCCCAATAAACCCACTGGTTTAGTGAACTGCAGTTCGGTGGGATCATACCTCAGTTTGTCACTGGGGCCAACCATTCAGTGGCCAACTTTTTAAAAGACAAGATCTCATGAAGTGCTGGGATTATAGGCATGCACCAGTAGTCTGATTTTATGTTTTTCTGAGAATGGATGAAAGCTAGGCAAGTACTCTACAAAATATCTCCAGTCCCATCACTTATCTTTTTAATATACATGCTGAAAGCCTGAAGGTAATCAATATTGCAACCCTTAAAATACTGTATTACTGGGGCTAGAGAGATGGCTCACCAGTTAAGAGCACTGACTGCTCTTGCAGAGAACCCAGGCACCCACGTGAGGGCTAACAAACAATGATTAGTAACTCCAATTCCAGGGGATCCAACACCCTCTTCTGGCCAACACAAGCATTGCATGGCATGGGTGAACGTTACATACAGGCAAACGCTTATACATATAAAATTTTAAAACACTATTTCCTGATAACCACTTTCCCATTTAAATGGTGTTTTCAGTCATTCTCCAAATTAGACAAATTTGTGGGTCTGTAGAATTTTTAACGCGGTATTTTTACTGTAATAGTTATGGGAAAAAAAACAATGGGCACCCGAGTCCTAGGACTGACGCCTTCTCCTCCCGGAGTGCAGAAAGTCAGGCAGAGCTCTCCTCTCCCACTTGGACCCCCACAAATCTGAAGGATTTCCAGGCAGTTCAGAATGAAGGGGGAATCAGAGTAGGGGCAGTGTGGCTTGAGGTAGCTTTAATAAAAATGGGTAAAATATCAGGGCCTGACTCGTAATTAAGGAGGGAACAGAGGACAAGTTTGGAACCTGCAAGTGGAAGGAAATGTGGAAGCAACTGTGTACGAGTTAAGCTTAAACGGAAAGTGAAAATGCTGGAATAAAGAGTTGGAAGTACGCAGGGAATGGATCTGAGTGGAGCCTGGAGACCAAACTAAGGAGATAAAATTTATCCGGATGGCACGTGAGGGGCATAGCAGATTCTAATTAGGAGAGTACCCAGTCTCTGTACCTAGTCCGTGTCAGAGAGCTTTCCCATACTCCTGGGTCATGGAGGGAGCAACACTGCAGCTAAAACTGAAACCCTCAACAGTCTCTTGAAGAAAGATGCTGGAAGTCTGAATAAAAGCAGTGATCATACTGTCACAGAAGCCACACCAGGCAGTTATACTAAGCCCACTCAAATCCTACCAAGTGGGCACTAATGTTAACATCTCCATTAAACAAGGCAGTGAGGATAAGCAACTTGGCCCAGATCTCTCAGAACTTGTCTGTTGAACTGGAGCGCTCTTTGTAACCTTGGAATAGGCACAGAAATTGGTGAGGAAAGGAAAGCTGACGTGAGGAACATTTAGGAGATAAAAATTACATCAACATTAGGTTGATGATGGTCAAGGCAAAGCCAGTTTCATTCATTCACCACACATTCGAGACTTAATAGATTTGGCCGCCGTCTAAGAGACAAAAGGAACTAGGGTAGATAGACAAGAAAAACAGCAAATCTAGCAATAGGATTGAACCCCGCCTCCGCGGCCCTTTCCCATACCTCTCAGCAAAGACTTCCGGTGCCTGCGCTCTCGGGGTGGTGCCGCTGTCTTAGCTCCGCCCCTAGCCCCGCCCACACCTCCTCTGGTGGGCGGGTCTTCGAGGACCACGTGGTCTGGCTTTCGCGCAGGCGGCTTGGTGCGCGCGCTTCCGGGTTGGCGGCGGCCGCGAGCCCGCAGCCACAGGGCCGGAGCCGCGTCGGTGAGGTGGAGGTGCGACGGCCGGGCCACCTTGGGGGCGCCCTTCAGGCGCCCGGGTGGGACTGGCCGCGACTCTGACCCGCCGGGCGCCCCTGACAGGTAGGTCTTCCGTGCGCCCGCCGCTCGTGGGCTTGGAACCCGCGGCCTTGTGCCCTGGCAGCTCCCGGGACCCAGGCACGGAGGTGGAGGCTCCGGCGCGCCGCTCAGTGCTCGGCTGCGCGGCACGGCGGAGACTGAGCTCCGGGCTCCACCGCCTGACGCCTGCCGGGCCCTTGGGCTGTTCGTCTCAACGCGGGGCCTTCTGACGCCTTGGTTACTTCATTGCTGCTGCCCCAGGTCCCCTTTACACGTGTATGCTTTTTTCGTCTTTCTCATGTTTGTTCCCACAGACAACATGTGTCAGGTGGTGGCAGTTCAGTTCCAGCGCTGACAATGTTAAATTAAATGATAATTTTTCAAAGTAAAAAAGTTAAGGCAGGGGAGAGCTGTACAGATGTTTGATCCCACTCCGTAATTTCCAGAGGAGAAAACAGACGGTGAGAGGTTCACCCAGCTGGGTAGTATGCAACAGGAAAGAGAACCCAAGGCTAAGTTTCTAGATAGACTTTAAAAGGTGGCAATGGGAAATTCGTTTAGGAAGAAGTGAATCGTAGTTCACATGGCTTAGGACTCACCTTGTTAAACAAAATTTCCTCCTTACTAAACATTGTTTTCTTATTTCAGATTTAAGCCTTTTGGCCTTTGTAGAATATGGCAGAGACAGCACAAGTGCCTTCTGGGCCGCTTGTCATACACTCAGACTCTCACAGTGACACTGTCCTGGCCAGTTTTGAGGATCAGAGGAAGAAAGGCTTTCTTTGTGACATTACTTTAATCGTGGAGAATGTGCATTTCCGGGCTCACAAAGCCTTGCTTGCTGCCAGTAGTGAATATTTCTCAATGATGTTTGCAGAAGAGGGGGAGATTGGCCAGTCCATTTATATGCTGGAAGGCATGGTTGCGGACACCTTTGGTATCCTGCTGGAATTTATTTATACTGGTTATCTGCATGCCAGTGAGAAAACCACAGAACAAATCTTGGCCACCGCTCAATTCTTAAAAGTCTATGACCTGGTAAAGGCTTACACAGACTTCCAGAATAACCATAGTTCCCCAAAGCCACCGACTTTGAACAGTGCTGGCACTCCGGTCGTGGTTATTTCTAATAAGAAAAATGATCCACTAAAACGGAAACGGGGAAGACCAAGAAAAACCAGTAGTTTGCAGGAGGGAAAATCAGAACTGGCTGCAGAGGAAGAGATACAGCTACGAGAGAACAATTCAGTTCAAAACAGACAAAACTTTGTGGTTAAAGAAGGAGACGATGTTGAATTGAACGTACAGATGTCAGCAAAAGAAAAGGACTCTGAGCCAGCTTGTGAGCCTGGTAGAGTGGAGGGGATGCTAGCTGAGAAAGATGAGAACTGTGACCCCAAGACCCAAGAGGGACAGGATAACCAGAGCAGGTACAGCAAGCGGAGGATCCGGAGGTCTGTCAAACTTAAAGATTACAAACTTGTTGGAGATGAAGATGACCAGGGATCAACCAAGAGGATGTGTGGAAGGAGAAAGCGCCCCAGTGGCCCTGAGGCCCGGTGTAAAGACTGTGGCAAAGTCTTTAAGTATAATCACTTTTTAGCAATTCACCAGAGGAGCCATACTGGTAATTACACTTTCGAAGCTTCGTGCAATGCATTTGCGAATTTGCAATAGTGATAATGATAGTATTTATTTACTGTGCAGTTTTGACATGCTGGACGTTATAATACAGGCTTTTCATGTGTGACTGTATTCAGGTCTCATGGTAATCCCACAAAAGGGAATACCCCCGTTTTGCAGTGTACACATGAAGAGACAATCTTGCATAGGCTCATCCATTTCATGACAGAACTGGGATCTGAGCCCAGCTAGTGTGATTCTGGAGTGCCTTCTTTTTGGGAATTTGTTGGCCAAAGGCTTTTGTCTTACCAAGTTATCAGGCATCAGCCCAGTGTATTCTGCCTTTTGATTTGTGAATATTGCTCATCCTTAGCACTGCATCCTCTTCTATGTAGACAGCTTTATAGTTTAGCCATGTTGCAAATGTTTTCTCCTTTTTGCTGTCTCCCCTATTGTGAGGGAAGTGCCTTCTGTCTTCTCCATCCATTATGGTAGCCCCTGATCACATGTAGATTTTTTTTTTCTTTTGCAGTACCAGCAATGGAACCCAGTGTCTAGGTGCATACTTACCAAGCACTCTACCAATGAGCTGTGACCCAACCCAACACAAATTTTGAGCACTTGAATTATAGCAAGCTAGACTGATTTGCTTTGGTGAATGTAAGCCTGAAGAACCACATGTGACTGACAGCTACCATTTTGAATAGGACACCACTACCAGAAATCCTCGAGTCTTTTCTCAGGCTGCTTAACTCACTCTGTTTCCGGTTAGGTTGTAGTCATTGGTTCTAAGTTTAAATATAGGGGCTGGTGTTCAAGTTTCTATCATCAAGCCTCTTGCTGTCATGTGGCCTAGAAGTATATACTACTGGGGCTCAGCCTGTGCATTAGAATCATCTGGAAAGCTAAATCTGCCTGTGTCCCACATTCAAGCTTTTGATTTAGTTGTCTGGAATATCCTTGTTTGAAATGTTTCTCACAGGTGTAGGTCAGTTGATAGAGAGCTTGTCTAATATGTACAAAGCCTTGGGTTTGCTCCCTACCCATCACTTCATAAATTAAGCACTCCACAAGTAGAGGCAGGAGGGTCAGAGTTTCAGGGTTCTTCTTAGGTGCCAGGCAAGCCTATGAAACATGAGAATTTTGTTTTGGAAAAAAAAACAAAAAACAAAAACAAGAAAAGCTCCCCAGAGATTATATATGTTAAAAAGCCTGAATTATAGCACTTGGAAAAAAACAGATTTTTAAAAACTTACATGTATGAGTGTGTGTCTATGTGCACATGAGTGCAGGTGCCTGTGAAGGCCAGAGGTGTTAAATCCCCTACAGGCTGGAGTTACCGGCAGTTGCTGAGCCATCCAGCAGATGGTTCCTGGGAATTGTACTTGGGTCCTCTGGAAGAACAAGTTCTCTTAACTGCTGAGCCATCTCTCTAGCCCCTTAAACAGATTTTTGAGAAAAGTGTTGAACTGTGATGGGTTCTATTTTGTTATTTTCTGGTGGATTCTGTTACTCATAGAATCTAATACTAGATCCTATTTTAGTTATTTTTATCAAAGTCACATGCACAATTTAGAGCATCAGATCATGGAGTAAAACACATTAAGGAAAAACAGCTTGTAGAAGCTTCCTTTATTTCCCAGGTGTCAGTTGCTTTAGTGTGGGTCTGTTTTCCACCTATTTCATATATACCAGGTGGATCAAAAGACTGTCGTTCAGTTCCAGAAAGTGTTCTTAAATTACTTCATACATGGTGTCTTGTCCCCATATCCAAAGCCCATCCCATATCATCACCAACATCCCAACATACCCCCACCCCTGTTTTCTTCCTTTACGGGGAACTCCTGCTGTTGAATAGCAGACTTCCTGGACCCAGTTTCTAACTTCTTTTCACCCATGTTTTCTGTTGTTTGCTGTACTTTCTAGGAGATTTCCACAGCTCCTTTCAGTTCTTAGGTTTGCTATTTCCACTCTTGATTTTTTTTTGTTTGTTTGTTTGTTTGTTTTTTTTAGGAGCTTGGTTGGTTGGTTGGTTTTAGGAGCCTGATTTTTTTTTTTTTTTTCAGTTTTAAGGAGCCCAACCCAGGACCTTGTACCTCCTTAGGCAAGTGTTCTATCTCTGAACTAAGTTCAAAACCCTTCTTATTTTTGTATTGAAGCAGGATGTCGTTATAAAGTCTAGGCTGGCCTTGAAATCATGATCCTCCTGTCTTTGCCTCCCAAATGCTGGTATTATAGGCATGTACCACCATGCCAGGTGTTTTAAATGTGTTCTTTGTCCTGAACAGACTCTTTTTTTTTTTTTTTTCTTCCTGTCTCATGGTAGCTGTCTTTATAATTAGAGGCTTTCCTTGAGTGCTAGTGATTAAAAAAAAAAAAACCACATTTAATCATATGCAAGATTAAGGCACTAAAAGTTGCTGGCAGCTCTGTGGGTACAAAGAACAGCCTGTAAACCAGTCGCCTCACTGGAGGGGTGTGACTGGACCTCACTTCCTCCTTATCAGTACCTACTCTGGGCATCTGTGGCTCCTACCTCTGACCGGTCACTTTCCAAGAAATATGTGCCTACTCTCCTGTCTAGAGACACGAGGCCTGGCTGGTGTAGCTGAGGGAGATGGCTTCTCATCGTCCCCAATGACCCTTTGACCTTTCCTCCTGGGATGGCACCATTCAGCTGTACCAGGCAGCCCCCAATCTAGAGACCCTTTAATCCTCTTCGAGAATAACATCTAAAGCTATGGGGAAGCGGGTATCTGTCTTCTTACTATGTGGAATGAAAAAGTGGGCACAAACATCTCCCTGCCTTTTAATTAAGTTGTCTTTTATCCTTCCTCACTCCTAGATCATGAGTGCTGCTACTTGCTGAACTTTCTGGAAGCTAGGCCTTAAAGATTAGGTTGCATCTTATTGCTCCTCCTCATTGGCTTTGATTTCATCTATTCTAGCATTCAGACTTTTATTGTTGACATCACCCTTATACACTGAGCTTTGAATGTTTGCTCTTTAGGAGAAATTCCTAAATATTTAACATTTATGAATGATTTAATATTGTATATTTTAATTTAGGTAAAACAGAAAAATATGCAGATTTTGCTTACACTGTGCTTCTCGGGATCTGATTGCAGGGGAGCGACCTTTCAAATGCAGTGAGTGTGGAAAGGGCTTTGCCCAGAAGCACTCCTTGCAGGTGCACACCAGGATGCATACAGGCGAGCGGCCATACACCTGCACTGTGTGCAGCAAGGCTCTCACCACCAAGCATTCACTGCTGGAGCACATGAGTCTGCACTCAGGTAGTGGGGCATGCACCCAAGGGCCCCCAACCATCAAGCTTCCATTCTCTGGGGTGCGATTTTCTAGAATTTAAATGCTTTTCTCAGTCTGGTGTCATTTCCCACACTGTGCCATTGAAAGACTGGATTAGGCATCTGTCAGCATAGGATTCACAGTTCTGTGAGGCTACAAGCCTTTGGCTAGAGCTTATTAACAAGTGCAGTGTGCAAACATTTTGCTTAACCACTAGGGTTTAGAATTCTCTTTGTATGCCTTTGGGGCACCTAAAATCTCCAGTTCTACCCCAGTTCCCCGATCCTCTACTGCCTTACATATCTTTGCACATTTACTCTGAAGGCTTTTGGGTGTGTAGACAAGCTGTTCATATCACTTGTAGAAAATGGGAACCTGGGCCACTGTTATTTAAGTGAGCATTCTAATGCTTTGCAGTTTTTAACATGGTTTCAAGTGTTTTATTGTTTATTTGGCAGGGCAGAAATCTTTTACCTGTGATCAGTGTGGAAAATATTTCAGCCAGAAAAGACAGCTAAAGAGCCATTATCGAGTCCATACAGGTAAGGTGAGAGAAAATTGGAATGCTGGGGAAGAAAAGCAGATACAAAGTGCAGAAACAGCAGGTTTGTTTTGTGAATGGGTATATATATTAAAAAAAAAAAATCTTAAAAAACATCAGGTCTGGAGAGATGGCTCAGCAGTTAAGAGCACTGACTGCTCTTGCAGAGGCCTGGGTTCAATTCCCAGAACTCACATGGCAGCTAACAACCATCCATAACTCCAGTTGTAAGGGATCTGATGTCCTCTTCTGACCTGGAAGAGCATTGCATGACACAGATGCACTTACATACATGCAGGCAATACACTCATACACATTAAAATAAAAAAAAACAAAAGCACTCAGGTTGGGGATACATCTCAGTTGGTAGAAAGCTTGCTTAGCACCAGTGAAGCCCTGGGTTCAGTCTCCAACACCATGAAAACCTGGTTTGGTGGCATGCACCTATAATCCTAGCACTTGAGAGGTGGAGACAAGAGGACCAAAAGTTCAAAATCATAACTACTTTGTGAGTTTAAGGCCAGCCAGGATACTTGAGACTGTATCTCAAAAATTAAAATAAAAATTAAAAACCAGTTATTCTCTGCTACCATAGAACTTCAATTTAGTTTTTGCACCATAATTTTGGAGCCATGTAATTGGTATATTCAAAAGTGCTTTTGCCAAAGGGAGCTTCAGTTGACTTACTATTAGTGGTGCCTAGACGAGGCATCTTCACTCTTGGCTCTTGGTCTGCTAAATGTCCTGTTCTCCTTCCCAATAAGAAAAGAGGGGGTTGGGGGAAACGTTCAGGTTCAGCTAGCCAGTCATACCCATGAGTAGAGGGAAGGGAGTTTAGGAGGATTAGGAAGAAAGAGAAGCTGTGAGTTGAGGTTCACAGGGTAATAATACTTATTGTTGTTAAACTGCCATATTTAAAGTGATTATTTTTCAGGGAAGTGCTTTAACAGATCACTGAAGAAATGCAGGGAGACATACATGCACTGACACTTTTTTTATTGTTGCGACAAGGCCACTCATTACCGGAATGCAACCACTGCCATCGCAAATTCATGGATGTGTCTCAGCTAAAGAAACATCTTCGAACACACACAGGTAACACGTCATCTCATCTTCCTCCACGCTGGACTTGTTGCTTTCAGCAGTGAGGACTGAAGCTGAGAATTTCCTTAGCCAGTGTTTGGAATGTTTATTGCAAATTTGGTGCATGTTTTATAAGCCGATCATTTGAAAGCCCACACTGTTCCATGAGGGTAGCACATCCCTCTGTACCTTAACAAAATGGAGCCCACTCATTGAACACTATTCATATTTCACAGTCTGTCATTCCACAGAGCAGTATCAGTCTCAGTCCAGGTCTATGCTTCTCAAGTAACTTCAGCTTTGAAGATGATGAAGATAATTTGGTTAGAAAAGGAAGCAAGATGAAAGAGACAGAAAAAGACACTGAAAATTCCCCCATTCTGTCGCCTAGAACCAACACATACACTCCTAGGCCTCACCACCTTCCAGAGGGGCAGGCATGAAGAGGAGGCAGTGTTGATTAGGGCAGGACATACAGTGAGTTCGGAAGCGTAAAACTGACCCTCTTGCACCTTTTGGAAAGAGATATTGATTAAAAATAAGCCTGTTAGATTTTCCAAGAAAAACTTTCCATTGAGGAAGATTATTTGATGATTCTGTGAAGTTGTCTACTTATGTATTAAAGTGGGTTTTGGTGCTCTGGACTTGCCTTTTTTTAATGCAGATTGATAATTTGCTAACTTTAAGAAAAAACTAGTATACATTAAATATCATTATTTGGGACCAGAAGTAGCTAAAATCCAAAATGTTTTAAAATCCCAAACATTTTGAGTACCAGTGTGACACCACAGTAGAAAATGCCACACCTGTCCAACCTAATGTATCGTAGTAAAAATGCAGGTACACTAGAAGCATTATATAAAATTACCATCAGGCCATATGTTGGAGGTTTATACAAAACATATTAATTCTGTGTGCAGATGGATCCCATCCCCCAGATATCTCATATATATGCAAATGTTCCAAAATGTGAAAAAAATATGTAATTTTTGGTCTCAAGCAGTTTTTCTTAATGCTAAAAAATTATCTTATATGGTATGACTTTTAAGAAAATATCCTGGAGAAATGGCTCAGCAGTTAAGAACATTACCTGCTCTTTCAGGGGACATGGGTTCAGTTCCCAGCACCCACGTGGTAGCTCACAGCCATCCATTACTCCAGTTCCAGAGGATCCAGTATCCTCTTCTGGCCTCCACAAGCACTGAACGACACAGGTGGTCTTACATGCATGCAGGAAAAATGCTCCTGTAAATAAAATAACAGTAAATACATCAAAACAAATGATCTCTGCGCTTTTTTTTTTTTGGTCTATTGAGACAGGGTCTCACTCTGTAGACCAGGCTGCCCTTGAACTCACAGAGATCTGCCTGTCTCTACCTCCAGAATGCTGGGATTAAAGGCATGTACCACCACACCCAGCATTCTTTCTTTTTTTTATAGTTTGGTGGGGGTGGGGGGGTGCTGCATGCACATGTGTGACAATGTACATGTAGAGGTCAGAGGACAACTTGTAAGAGTCAGTTTTCTTCTTTTGTGGGTAGGAATCAAACTCGTGTCATCAAGCTTGACGGTAGGCATCTTTACCTGCTGAACCACCTTGATGTCCCTTGTATAGGCCTTCTATAGACATTATCATTAGTAGGGTCTGGGAAATCTAATGGTGCCATTGCTGAGTGCCAGATACTATTTTTAGCCCAGAGGACAGATAATGAAGGAAATGAAAGTCCCTGCTGGTGGGGCATCAGGATTTAGACAGGGACACACAGAGAACTAGCAGTTAAGTAGCATGGTTCACAGTGGCAACTTCCAGAAGGAATAAAATGTGGAGTAGGAAAATAGGTTCAGGAAGGGGTCTTATTCTCAGTGTGAAGTTGTCTCCCCAGCTACCAAGCAGGGTAAGGTAGTAGGACAAGGTTGGAAGCAGAGCAACCTGTTAGGATATTGCATTGATCCAGGGCTTTGCATACTACCACGATAGCAGAAGTCACAGCAGCTGAGCCAGTTTTGGACAGATTTTGAGGAAGAGTCAACATACTTTGCTCATGATTATATGGGGGGTAGGTAATGAAAGAAGAAAAAGAGAAAGCCACTGGAAGGAACAAACCAAGAGTTAGCTTTTGGTCATCCTGGGTCTGACATAGGCCAGTTTGACATCCTCATACAGGTATGGAGTAGGTAATTGGATACTTGAGCCTGGAGTTCAAGAAGAGATGCAGGCCCAGCTATGAAGATGCATGCTCACACATGCCTTTAAATAGTGTGTAAGGAGACTGGATGTATGGTACGGGCTGAGATGGTATGTTGAACAGCACCGGAGGACAGCACTATTTTGTAGCCTCGGCTGGCCTCAAATTGAAGAGTAGCTCTCAAGACAGCGATCAAGAGCACTGGCTGCTCTTGCAGAGGACCCAAGTTTGGTTCCCTGCACCCACATGGCAGCTTAAACCCATCTGCAACTCCAGTTCCAGGGGATCTGATCCCTCTTCTGACCTCTGTGGGCACTTCATGACATAGGTGCACCTACATACATGCAGACAGTACACTCGTACACATAAAATAAAAATAATAAGTAAAATTTAAAAACAAAAATAGCAGTTCACTTGCCTCAGTTTCTTAAGTGTTGAGATTGCAGATGTGAGCAACTGTACCTGGCAAAACTTCTGGTCTTTATGAGCAAATAGTCCTTGAAGAGTGAGTACAAAGGAGAAGGTCCAAACCTTATAATAATAGAGCCCTTCTCAGAAAGTACAGAACATGTGGTAGATTTTTTTAAAGGATTAAAAAGCAGACATTGGGCTCTGTAAGTATGACTTAAGTTTTTTTTTCAAAATACCAAGCCCCTCCAAACATTGGGGCTCTTCAAGGGCAGGGACTTCGTATGACCCATCCGTTCCTAGCACTCAGGAAAGCGAAGTTGTTTAATGATGTTGACAGGCATTGGCATCCCTTTCCCTACACTGAAGCAGGATGTGAAGCATGGCTTTGGTCAGCAGAGCCAAGACTGCTGTTTATCTCGTAGATCTTCACGTGTAGACTTTCTGTGGGTGAGAGGCCACACACCAGGATGTCCCTAAGAGGGCATCTTAAGAGAGGGACATGGAGGCAGCGCATCAGGTGATAGGCAGTGCTGCTGTAGTCAGGCTGAAGGAGAGGACACCTGGCTCCTGGTCTGCTCGCATCTTTTCCCTGTATTTGGAGCAGGTCAGGCTTATGAGGATAGAGTCAAACTCACATGACTAGGAAGGGACTACTTGTTTCTTTCTGGGTTTTATTCTTTTTTAAAAAATATTTGAAAAATATGGAGAGATCACTCAGCAGTTAAGAACACTGGTTGTTCTTTCAGCAGACCTGGGTTCAAATCCCAGCACCCACATCGTGGCTAACCACCATCCGTAACTCCAGTTGTGGGGGATCCAGTGCCCTCTTCTAGGCTCTGAGGGCAATTGCATGACATGGGTACACTTACACACATGCAGGCATAACACTGATACACATAAAATAAATAAAAAGTTTAAAATATATTTTTTGTTTTGTGTGTGTATGAGTGTATTGTGTGCATGTATGTAAGTTCATCTGTGTCATGCTATGCCCACAGAGATCAAAGTGGGGCATGGAATTCCCCTGGAACTGGAGTTAAGGATGGTTAGCTATCATGTAAGTCCTAGGAATCAAACCCGGGTCCTCTGCAAGGGCAGCCAATGTTCTTAAGCAATGAGCCATCTCTCTAGCCTCTGATTTGTGTTCTTTTGCAACAGTACTCAACCTGGCCTGAGTACTCATAATCCTCCCGTCTCAGACTCTACTCTTCTATTGCCCTTTCCTGACACAATTGGTCCCAGAAAGCAAATTAGGGATCAGAACATTGCTTAGTGGGCTGGGAGTAAGTCAAGGGAATTAGTCATGTCTTACCATGGAACTGGCAGCCAGATGAGTGACCTCTGACCTCCAGCACATTCCCATCTCTCTAGTATCCCTGCCCCTTAGATGGTGTTAGATGAACACAGATTCTACCCGTGGGCATCCACTTGCACATGGATGACCTGCCTAGTCACAGGATATAGTTCATGGAGTCAGTTTCATTTACAGTCTTATTTCCACACCTATGTGTTGAGCTCATCCCATCTTCCTTGTACCTCTCTTCCTGAGATCTGGGGCCCCTCAGCACAGTACACCCTTGTAGAGTCTTGTATGCATACATGAAGAATCTCAGCACAGCAGGATGAAGCCACACGAAGGATGGGTCTTGTTCCCCAGAGCGGGGACCAGGATCAGGAAGGCAAAGCCAGTGCTGAGTGACAGGAGCAGCACCCGGGGGAGGGGAGTGCAGAATTTGAGGATGTGAGGACCTGGCATTCAGAGGTTACACTGAGAAGTTCTGCAGTGACCAAGCGGGAGGGAGTCAACGGACAGTGGGGAAGACTGCTGTGAGAACAGGCAGGGGCCTAAGCAGGAGAGGGCGTAAAGCCTAATGAGAAGGAAGGGCCTAAAGACAGCTGGTTAGCAGGCCCTTTAGGCAGGAGAGTAGAGCGAGGAAATGTGTTTAAGAACTCACTGGTCTGGGGAAAAATAGTCACTGCATGCATGACAGAGTATTAGTATTTATTCCAATTTTATTATTTTTACTTTTAAAATTTTATTTCTTACCTTTATTTTATGTGTATGCATGTATGTAAGTGCACCTGTGTTGTGCAATGACTGTGGAGGACAGCAGAGGGTGTCGGGATCCCCTAGAACTGGAGTTAAGGACAATTGTCAAGGTTGACAACTGTCAACCTCCAAGTAGGTTCTGGAATTCAAACTCAGATCTTCTGCAAGAAGAAGTCATCTCACCAGTCAGAAATATGTATTTTTTGGTTCTTTAAATTTTATTTATTTTTATGTGTATGCATGTATGTAAGTGCACCCATGTCATGTGATGCCTATGGAGGACAAAGGATGCCATTGCATCCCCTGAAACTGGAGTTATGGTCAGTTGTTAGCTGCCATGTTGTTGCTGGGATTCGAACCCAGGTCTTCTGCAAGAACAGCCAGTACTCTTAACTACTGAGTCATCTCTCCTGCCCTATGAGTATTTATTTATTTTACTATTAGATTGGCAAATATATCAAGAAAGGGACCTAGGGCTAAACTTAGATGCTAGGCAAGTGCTGTGCCATTTGGCCATACCCTCAAGCCCAGGAATAGACATCTTTATGTACTCTGGGGAGAAATATACTTGGGAAAGTATCTAGAAAGAATTTTGCCAATATTTATCAAAATGTAAACTCTGCAATTGTGGAAGAATGTTTATATAAAGATACTGATCCTAGGCAGGGTTGATGATAATGTCCCCATGTTAAAAACAATGTAAACATCCATTAGTAAGGAACTAGATAACTCAGTTTGAGACAGCACACAATGGTACACCGTAGTCTTTTAAAATAGTTATGTGGCTTTATTTGATGTGACAGTTATCTGTGCTAAGCGATCTCAGAGAGTGAACTATGTACTTCCATGTGAACATGCACCAATAAATTAGTCCATGACTAATTTGCCACAGTGTTAACTGACTACCCCAAGAGAGGAGAAGGGGAAGCAATTTATACATTCTTTGTCCTTTCAAATGAAGAACGTGAATAATTTTTTAAGACATACAAGATTGTGTTCCATAATGGGAGGCAGAATTCTGAGTAGTGAAAATTATAAAAATGGATTGCCAGGTAAACATGTGAGCAGAGAGAACAGGAGGTGACCCGTGACTGTTGTCCTCGGCTGCCATTAAACAAGAAAGTAATTCTGAGTTGTGGGCCAGTAAGATAGCTTAATGAGTAAAGGTACTTTCTGTTGAGCCTGATGACCTGATTTCCATTCCTGGGACGGTGGAAGGAAAGAACTGAATCTCACAACTTGTCCTTTGACCTCCACATGTGTACCACTGTGCCATGCACACAGCCACACACAGAAATAAATAAGTAAATGTAATTTTTAAATTAAAAAATAATAGTATCTGCCAACTTTCTATATGTTTAAAACACAGAACTTACAGTCACAAGCAAACAGAGCAGGTACTAGTCTTCGAATTGGTAGAGGTAGCAAATCCTCCAAGGTGAGAGAGGTAGGCCCCCTGATCTTAACCATTAGAGTGTTCAGATAATGAAGATACAGATTCGTCCAGCTTGTCTGAGGTCCTTCGGAGCTTAGAGGAATGTCTAGACTGAAAGAGCAGCTCATTGACTATGCTCCACTTCAAACTGCTTCATCCCTTCTGTTCCTGATGAAGCAGGATTTTGCTGCCAGCTCTTTCCGTACCCTCTCACCTGGATTAGGATCACTGACTCTTGCTCCTGGAGGATGTGAAAGTCTGTCATTATATGTGTACTGGGAAGACTGACATTGAATAACACTTGATATTAAAGAAGCTGAGCAGTCACACGTTCTGTATGAACCTTAGATCACCCCTGGAAAACTCACTCATTTGTCAGGGATTTCTGGAATAGCAGAGGGATATGTGTGTGAGAGAGAGACAGAGAATGAGAAAGAGAAACAGAGTGACAGAGAGAGAGAGAGATCTATAACCTGTTGTCCAAGAGCTTTGGCTGTCATCTCTAGATGGAAGCCATTAGCATTCGCCCCCACAGAGTGTTCTGTCAGGATGTCAGGAGTAGGCCCAGTGGACAGCGGCTGGCCAGGAAGCAAGAGGCCCTTTGGAGGCTGCTGCTGTGATCCAAGAGGGAGAGAAGTGAGGCGGTCAGATTATGGGTATTTTGGAAGGCAAATGTAAATGTGAATAATACACAAATCATTCTAGTGTGTAGGAGTCCCTTTGAAGGTCCAGTGGCCCCCCAACTCAGAAATTTGGCAGGTGTGACAGAGTCAGTGTTAGGCCCAAAGGTGGAAAATAAGGAGTAAACGTGAGTTCCTTTTGTTACCTGCACGCACGCACCCTAGGTTCAGCTTTTGAAGGAAGTACCACACCTCCTCCTCTGCATCCTGTCCTCACACCAAAAGGCCCTGCTTGTTTGTGCTTCATTCACTCACACTGAAAGAATACAGCAGGTGCTGTGTGCACAGAAACACCAACGCATATCTTTCTTCTGGGAAGCAGTTTATTCATGTTAGCACCTGGCTCCATGAAATATTACTCAAATGAAGATCAAAGAAAGACCCAGCCTTTTATACCCTCTGTTAGTTTCCCTTGACAATTCAGTTTGTCTCCCATATATGGTAACAGACATAACTTGACTGGTACTATGTGCTACAAGGACCTGACAGACAGACAGAACTGTTTACATGCCCTCAGGCACAGACCATGTTGCATTTCTTTTCTTTCTTTCTGGGGGTTCCTACCACAGGAGGACTTACTGTTCTTTCATATTGTGTAACTGAAGTGGTTTGGGTTCTTTAGGTTATTTTTTCTTATTGTCAGATATGCATCAATAAATGCTTTCTTCCTTTTAGGTGAAAAGCCATTTACTTGTGAAATCTGTGGGAAATCTTTCACAGCAAAGAGTTCTCTGCAGACCCACATCAGAATTCATCGGTAAGCTTGTTTTGGTTGGGCTTGGTTTTTGTTATTGTTGTTGTTTTGAGACAGGAAATAGCTATGTATCCCATTCTGGCCTCAACTTGGACTTTTGTTTCTTTTTCCTCCTGAGTACTGGAATTACAGATGTGTACCACCTCACCTGGTTTCTTTGATGAAATTTTATGGGTTTATTTTTCACATTTGGAGGGCTTCTTGAATTCTGGTGTTCTGTAGGATGGTGGGACACACACACACACAACACACACATACACACACATATGTATATATATATGGTAGAATTTTCTGTTTATTTTTAGTTTATTTTATTTTTTCATTAATGCAGTTTCTTACTTAGGCAAAATTAGCACTTTGATTCTGGGCAATAAAACCTACATTGATGATTTCACTATTTAATTTTGGGAGCGAGGGAGTCTAGTCCAGAGCGTAAATCTTCCATCAAAAATAAACATTAAGTCCTGGGGAGATGACTCAGTAGGTAACACTGCTTGTTGCACAAGCACAAGGACTTATTCAGATCTCCAACCAGAGACGGTGGTGAACACATCCATAATCCAGCCAGGAGAGGAGGTGGGGACAGGAACATCCCAAGGGCTTTCTGACCCACCAGTCTAGTTAGAATGGTAAGTTCCAAGTTCAGTGATAGAGCCTATCTCAAAAAATAGGTGGAGAACAATAGAGGAAGAAATCTAATGTCAGCCGCTGGCCTCTACATGCACACATATTAATAATAATCGTAATATATACTTATTTGGCCTTTAGAGTCTAAAAATTAGCTGTAAGAACTAAGAACAAAAAACTATGTAATTTATAAACATTTACTTTTTATCTGAAGTACATACTACAGAATCATAAAATTTCATTACATAGAACCCAGTCCCATCTGCCACCCCTCCTTAAGCATCACACCTACACTTTTTTTATTTTTTAAGCCTTTTTTTTTTTTTAATTTTGAGATTAGAAACTGAAGCACGTGGAACAGTGGCCTGTTCCAAGTCTTCAAGTCAGTGGGAGACCCGTGACTTGTGACTCAGTCTAGTCGATGTTCCTCTCTGTCTTTTTTTTTTTTTTTTTTTTCAGTGTGAAGCACTTTTGTTTTGTTTTTTAAGGTTTTAACATAGATGCACACACAGGAAGAGAGGGAGAAGCACTTAGGAGGAGGACAGTAAACACTCAGGACATGGGTTCACTCTTCAGCATTCTTTACTCTTGATTGCTTCTCCCTAAATAACCAGGAAGTGGAACTAAGCCTTTTGTTTTTCTTTTTTTTTAAAAAGTGTGTTTTCTTGTAGAGGAGAAAAGCCATACTCGTGCAGCATCTGTGGCAAATCCTTCTCTGACTCCAGTGCCAAGAGGAGACACTGCATCCTACACACAGGCAAAAAACCTTTCTCCTGCTCTGAATGTAGCTTGCAGTTTTCTCGCTTAGACAATTTGAAGGCTCACTTGAAAATCCACAGCAAAGAGAAGCACACCTCAGATGCTAGCAGTGTTTCGGGCAGTAATGCTGACGAGGTCAGGAACATCCTTCAGCTACAGCCATACCAGCTCTCTACCTCTGGAGAGCAGGAGATTCAGCTTCTTGTAGCAGATTCTGTGCATAACATCAACTTCATGCCAGGTGCCACACAGGGAATCAGCATTGTAGCTGCTGAGAGCTCACAGAACATGGCCACAGACCCAGCTGCAAACCTCACCCTGCTCACGCAGCAGCCGGAGCAACTACAGAACTTGATTCTGTCAGCTCAGCAGGAGCAAACAGAGCACATTCAAAGCCTCAATATGATTGAAAGCCAGATGGAGTCCTCACAGGCGGAGCCAGTGCATGTAATCACACTGTCAAAGGAAACCCTGGAACATCTCCATGCCCACCAAGAGCAAACAGAGGAACTCCGTTTAGCAGCAACTGCTTCAGATCCAGCTCAGCACCTGCAGCTGACACAGGAGCCTGATCCACCACCACCCACCCCACTTGGCCAGGAACAGAGCTGACCTGAGAACTTGTCTGATAGTTCTCCTGGGCCCTTCCCCTGGGCTAGCTGTAATAGAATGGTAAACACTTGAAGCCAGATCCTTCAAGCCACCATTTTATAGATCCTTAAAGATATTTATACTGTGCTTTGTCAAGGCAGTCTGTGTGTGTCTTTGTATGGGTACACATCCTGTCCTATCTGTAGTTGATTCAGATTTATCATTTCATTATTGATAAATGGTTCTTCATCTACTAAGACTAAGGTCATTTTTCTTTGGGGCCATTGATGTAAACTTTTATGTAAATATTAAATGTTCACAGCCATCACTTATATTCTTGTTGACATTCCAGGTTATTCTTAATATTTTAGAACAGAAGTTATGAGAAGGTTGAATCAGGTTTGGTGACTGGTTTCATTCCTTTATTTTTCTTAGGCAGTATAATTGCTAGTCCAAAACAAGTTAGGGCTGACTGTGCAGGTCACAGTAATCAGGAGATTTGTCCTCTAATAACATTCACTCCCCTAAGAGAGTAACTCCTTAATATGTAATGTCTGTGTGGTACAGTTGGCTTATAATGTTGTGCAGAAGGTAGATTCAAACTCACAAACTATATTCATAACTAAAATTCCTATTATAGGAAAGCCCAAAGTGTACTTTTAAAATATTTGAGTTCAACTTTTCTACAAAACATGGATATGTGTGTGTGTGTGTGTGTGTGTGTGTGTGTTAAATCTTTAAATATAAAGTATGAAACTGGTTTAAGATATTCAACTCTGAATAAACCACATTTTGTTAGATAATGATACTTTATTTTTGTGATGAAGTTAAAGGTTTCTTGATTCCTCTTAATTACATGAAAGTTTATTCAATATAATTTAAGTCCTAAATATGCTCTACTGAATTCTGTTTGATCACTGAAGATTATTGATTTATATGTTCTAGAGGTGGAAATATAAAATAATCTATTTTTATTGTCGGCTAGGTTAAATCCCACAACTTACCACTTAATCTTGAACCTTGGAGACTAAGTGACTAGCTTGTATCTACAGTTTTGTAACAAAAGATTGTTTGGATTGTTTTCAAGTTTACTATATTTAATCAAGTTGTTGACTCTTCTTTTTCATGAATGTTGGCAAGGACATTTGATAATAGAGAAATAATGGGGGTAGAAAATAGGTTTAAAATTAATATAGTTTTCATAACTCTCATTATTTTTACTTTAAGTGGCTTTTATTTCCACCTGACTCCAGTATGCTCTTTGAAAGTTAAAGAAATAGACAGTTCTTCACATTAGAGAGAAGATGAAAGTATTTTTGATCCATATTTATCAAGTTGTATTTTATTAAACATAATTCACAAATTTCCCAAAGTGATATATATGTTGATGAAAATTAACCAAAGTAATATTAAATTGGGCATGACTAGAACAAAGGTATAATTTTTTACAAATACTTCTATAGTGGGCCGGAGAGGTGGCTCAGCAGTTAAGAACATTGGCTGCTCTCACAGAGGACCCAGGTTTGATTCCCAGCACCCACATGGTGGCTAACAGCCATTTATAACTCCAGTTTTGGGGAATCTAACCCCGCCTTCTGACCTTGGGCATTGCACGACATGGGTGCACTTAACATACATGCAGGCAAAACACTCATACACATAAAATAAAAATAAATATTTTTTAAAAGAAAAAAATACCTTATATACTGTGTTTTAGATTCTTGACTTAGTCATTTAAAGTGTTTATTCAGTGTACCGGGCGGGGTGGAGGGAGAGGAGGTGTATGTGTGGTATATGCACAGGTGTGTGCTCATGGAGGCCACAGGAGAACATTGCGTGTCCTGCTCTGTCCCTCTTCACCTTATTCTCTTGAGACTGAATCTCTAGCTGAACCTGGAGGCTGGTGGCCAGCAACCCCCGACAGTCCTCCATCTTTACCTTCCACAGCACTGGTGTTACAAGTGTACATGGCCACCTCCTGATTTTTACTTGGGCACTGGGATCCTCACCTTAGCACGCCTACTCACTGAACCATCTCTCTAAGCCCCCATTTTATTACTAAAAACCAAATTTTTGCCAGCTTTTCAAAACCTGCTAATACTCATTTTTTTCAAGGAACTCTACCTAGTATTAAAGGGATTTTTACTCACCCTAGATAGCTAGGTAATTACTCAGAAACATGGTTATATGGCTGTTCATTTATATTTTTGATGCTTGTGCATGCTAAATGTGAGCTCCACTCCTGAGCTCTATCCCCAGTCCAAGATTTTACTTACTTTTTTACTTTATATGTGTGTGTAATTATACACATATATATACATATACGTAACAGTATCTCACTATAATACCCAGGCTGGTTTTCAACTTCCAGTTTTGAGTGACTGGGATTGCAAATGTACATTCAATGCTAGGCCTACATGTCTGATTACAAGTCAGGTTTTAACTTGTTTTATAACAGTCTATCTCTGCATGAAGAAAAATGTAACATGATCCAGGTCTGGTGGTACAGGCCTGTAATCCCAGGAGACAGGCAGGAAGACCATGAGTTTGAGGCTAGCCTGAGGTACTTAGAACCTATTTAAAAATAAACAAGGGCTGGTGATATAGCTCAAAGGTAGAGTGTGTCGCTGGGCTCCATTCTAGAACTGCTTTTTTTTTTTTCTTTTAAAGACTGTGAGACATATAAGTAATATAAAATTTCCTAAAAACCATCTTTAAAAATGTTAAAATAAGCTGAGTATGGGTGGGCAGCTTTAAACCCAGAACTTGAGAGAGGCAGGTGGATCTCTGATCGAGGCCAACCTGGTCTACATAGTAAGTTCAAGCCAGCTGGGACTACTCTCTCTCAAAAAGGGAAAAAAATGTAAAAATAGGTAATATGAAAAATTAAGCTTAACAAAATTACTTAATCTACTGCCCTGTTCAGCTGTAATTGTCAGCTTGTCATAGCCTAGAGTGATCTGGGAGGAGAAATCTCAACTGAGGAATATCCTAGATCAGGCTGGTCTGTAGACACGCCTGTGGGGATCTGTCTTGATTGAGTTAAGGGAGGAGGGCCCAGTCCACTGTGGGTGACACCCTTCCTTGGGTCCTGGGCTTTTATACAAGTATAATAAAGCTTGCTAAGCATAAGCCAGAGAGCGAACCAGAAAGCCATATCCTCCATGTTCCTGACTTGAGTTCCTGCTCTGACTTCCCTCAATAATGAGTTGTGACTTAAAATATAAGCCAAATACACCCTGCCCTTTCCTTGCCTAGGTTATTCTGGTCATGGTATTTGGCATAGCAACAGAATGAAACCAGAACATCTTTTGCCAAATATTTCAACATGTGATTGATACTAAAATGTGTTAATGATGTACTTTGCATCCTCCCTTTGATACTAAATCCTCATATGGGTTGTGTATTTCATACTTCCTGCACATCTCAATTAGGTGGCAGTGGTCACTGAATGGTATTTGGTCTATATTTAGATTTCATACAGTTTATAGGTTAAAAACCTAAATATCAAGTAGAAGTTCAGTCAACTGTTTTCAGTAACTGAAATACCCATCTTTAGTTTTAAAAGTCAAGAGTAATTCCTCAGATGCACTGTCTGTATTGCAAGTGCTCTCTGGCTGCTTCTAGCATGGGGTCCAGACCCAGCCTTGACTACATTATCTGACAGACTGTCAAAGGAGAATGAGAAGCTGATGGTTTTGTTGCCCTAGTACCCTTTATGTCCAAATATGCATTCTGCCCTCAGAATGAGACCCTCTTTAACATTTCTATACCCAAAGAAAAGAAACACAAAAATGCTCCTTTTGAGTCCTTGAAAAGTGACTGGACCACCGGACACTTCGCAGTTCATTCTGTATTAAATATATGTGGTTTTTAAAACATTTTGCTTTGAGACAGTCTTTCTATAGCCCCAGCTGGCCTAGAACTCACTAGGTAGATCAAGCTGGCCTCTGCTTCCCAAGTGCTGGGATTAAAGGTGTGTACCATCATGTCTGACAAACATGAAAATACAGAGTGCCTTTTTTAAATTAGGAAATAGGATATTATACTTTGGGGGTCCTGAAAGCAACCTTGCTGGGAAACTGAATCTTTGGTGTCCCCTTAGAGCTTGGCCTTGGGAAGGCTCAAGCATTTACCATGAAAGTACTATTCTTGTGCTTGCCCAGTGTTTCTTGAAATTTTCTTCTACTTTCTGTTTTCTTGGGTCTTGTTTTATAGGTACTGTGAGCCACAGTTAAATAAATAAAGCTAAGTTCTCATTCTAGATGCTTATAATGAGCTTTCGGTAAATTGGAGTCTTATCTGCCACACAGGAAGTCTGCTGTAGGCCAGGAGGGAGCTCAGGCCTTCCTCCTATTTTAGTGATTCTCAAACCTTTCCCATGCTATGGCACACAACAATGGAATTTACAAGCCAGGCAGGGTGGGGCAGGCCTGTAATCATAGCACTTGGGAGATAGAGGCAGGAGGACCAGGAATTTAAGCTCAGCCTTGCCTACATAGTGAGTTTCAGGCCAGCCTGGGCTACATAAGGTCCTTTCTCAAAAGCAAAATAAAAAAACAGGGTTCATAATGTGCTGAGGACTGATTTCATGCCACGACATGTTTCAGTTTACTAGGATGACCCTAACAGCTACCACAGGCCAGGTGCTTCGTTGGTAGGAATTTTATTTCCTTAGGTTAGAAATGTAAGATCAAGTTGGCTGAGAGGTCTCTTCTGAGGCCTTGCCCCTTGGCCTCCTGGTCACCTTCTCCCTGTGTCTTCACACACTCTTCCCTTTGTCCAAACTGCCTCTTCGCATACGGATAGGAGGCACACTGCATCAGTCCATACTCGTATCTGAATCTAACTTCATTCACTCTTGTAGGTCATGTCTCCAAGTGCAGCCCTATTTGGAGGCAGTAAGGTTAGGGTTTCAATGCACATTGGGGGGGTCGGGGGGCATGTTTCAGCCTTTAATTGGCATCTAGAGTGAGAAGGGAAGCCATGAACTGGGACACACCCATAACCTATTTGAAGTGAGTCTTGCTTAATCTTCATGACATTCCTATGAGGTAGGTATTATCATTATACTCATTTTACAGATGAGAACAGTGAGGCCCAAAGAGATGATGCATTACCCAAGGTCATAAAGGAAGTGGCAGAGGCAGAACTAGGGCATAAGCCTGGTTTCATCCCATTATACTGCTTTCACAAAATGGGTTGGGACTAAAAGTGAGGATGTCCAAAAGGTTATCTCACAGTCAGACCCTTTTATAGAAAGTCAAAATTATAGTCCCTCCTACAGAAGTAGATTAACTGCCATTTCAATAACACTAGTATTTTGCTGTTATAATACATATTTACCAAGTAAAAAGTTATTACTATGAAGGTGAAACTACCTTGGCTAACAACTGCTCTGTAAGTGAGCCTTTCTTTTCAGACTTTTACTGAGGATATTTTAAGACAGATTTAATAAGTATTATGGTAAGTTTTTAATCTCTACTTTCCAAATTTCAGCCTAAAACCTTCTGAATTCAAAGACAGAGCGATCTTTTGTCTTGCTCTTATAATAGGAAGGACCTCCCCTTCCCCCCAAAACCTCTACCTTACCAGCTCTTTGTCTATGTAGGAAGAAGAAACCTCTAAAGGAAGCTGGGATGTCATTGTGGTAATTGAACTTGTTTCAAAGTCATTATTACAGTAAGCAACAAGAACTTTAGTTAACATTGCTACTTATCATTCTTACTTGAAACATCCCCACATTAGACAAAATTTTAAACTAAAGCTCATTCAACCATATACATAAATATTTCTCGGTCTTTTTGAGACAGGGTCTCCCTGTAGCCCCAGCTGACCTGGAACTCACTGTGTAGACCAGGCTAACTTGAACTCACAAAGATCCACCTGCCTTTGCCTCCCAAGTGCTGGGATTAAAGGCATGCACCACCATGCCTGGCTCAACCATATTTTAATTTTATATGTATGACTATACTGCCTGCAAGTGTGTAAGTGCACCCATGTTGTGCAGTGCCTGCAGTCAGAGAAGCCATTGGATTCCCCTGGAACTGGAGTTAAACATGGTTGTTAGCTGCCGTATGGGTCCTCTGCAAGAGCAGCCAGTGTTCTTAATCACTGAGCCATCTTTCCTGTCCTAAATAAATATATAAATGCAGGAACTTGATCACATTTAGCAAGAAATTTAACATTACGTATTTGAATGTTTGCCTGTGTGTGTGTGTGTGTGTGTGTGTGTGTGTGTGTGTACCACCTGTGTGACCGTTGCCCAAAGAGGCCAAAAGAGGGTGTCAGGTCCCTAGAACTGGAGTTACAAATGTTTGTGAGCTATCATGTGAGTACTGGGAATCAAACTCAAGTCCTCTGCAAGAGTAGCGCTTTAACCAGAGCCATCTCCCCCACCTCCCCTTGACATTTTTTCATGAGTTTGAAAAGTGACATCTACTTTCAGAGCAAAGTGTGGGAAGAGGAAAAAACCTGAATATGGGTCAGACTGGGAAATAGTCCTGGCGCATGGACTTATTACTTTCAACATATATTTTTATTGAATTTTTGTGCATTTCATACACTATATCTTAATCACATTTATACCCCTTCCCTTATCTGTACCCCCCAGAGTGCCCTCACCAGATTTTATGCATTCTCTCATACATGTTAAGGCCAATCAAGCCAAGTGTGTGTCCCCAGATGTCCCTCACTGTGAGATCATCCGCTGAGCCTGTTCAGCCTGTCTAGCATCACTAAAGATCAACTCACCCTCATCCCTCAGTGAGCCGCTGTTAAGTTCCTTGGCTAAGGCTAAGGTTGGGGTTTGCCCATTTCCCCAGCTCTGTGCTGGGTTTCTGTCTGTTTTGAGTTTGCTAACTGTAATACATTAAGAATTTGAAGATGATTTTCTGAAGAATAATCTGTCTCTTGGCTTTAGTTTTGTTTGTTTTGTTGTTGAGTCGGGGGTCTCTTATAGTCTAAGCTGGGCTTGAGCTCTTCTCTTGTCTCCACCTCCCATGTTCTGGGATTATAGATACCGGATACCATGCCTGGCTAAATTCATATTATTTTATCCCTGTTAAATGAAAAGTTAAACAGAAGCTTCCTTGAGCTAAATTGGAGCTAAAAGCAAAACCATGGTTTTGAAATTATGTCAGATAACTATGATTAAGTGACTTCTGGAAAAATATCTCCTATAATGACTGTTCAAAGAGCAAAGGCCTTATTGCAAAACAGGAAGAATGCTGGATGGGCCTATTCACTTTACTTTTGCAGCCTCTCAGGGTAGGATCCCTTATTATTTTGGAGCCGGTGAAATCATGCTTTGACTTCTGAAAAAACTGTCACATAAAAAGTAGGATGCAGAGATAAGGTTGAACAGAAAGGTAGGAAAGAAACTTGTTATGTAGTGGAGGATAACCTTGAACCCTGATGCTCTTCCTTCCACCTCCTGAGAGCTGGGTCTACAGGCAGGTGTCACCACACTTAGTTTTTGTGGTAGAGGATCAAACCCAGGGCTTCTTGAATGCTAGCACTGTACCAACTGAGTTACATCCTCAGCTAGGAGGGCCTTACTTACATCACACATACCACACCGCACTCCCCACCCCACATGGAATCCATCATCACATCACATCAATTTTATAAGATATCCTTAACGTCCACCCCCTTCTAATGTGCATTGTGTCTCTTGCATGGGTTCTGCCACCAGTTTAGAGAGATGGTTTCTAACTCCTTGTCTTGCCCCTTTTTCCACAAGAGGGTGGTAATCCACTGGATTTCTCCACTGTCCTCTTATCAAACAGAATGCCTTGCAAAGTGAATGGACTGCACTATTTTAATTAAGGCACTCTGCTTAAAATCTTCCTGTAGTTTCCCACTGCACCTAGAATAAAATCCCCAACCCAGCTTCCCTTTAGGTCCCTCCACATTCTCACTTCCCTCCACTTCGGTTTCCTAAATAACTGTGTTGCCCAATACACAGTTATTTCCTGCCTGAGGACTTACAAGCAGGTGGTTTCTCAGCCCTGAAAGTTGTCTGCCCTCACTGTCTGATTCATACCGTTCATGTCAGAATTAAGAGAGGCCTTCCCTCAGCCTCTACCTCTAATCTTAATCGAGCTACCTCATCATAAATTTTCATGACACTCTACACCTTTGGCTCCCTGTGTGACTATTTTACTGATCCTAGGCCAGGCCAATGAGCTAATTAGTTGAAGACATTGACCTGTAGGTGCAAGGCGATAATATATACTAGACCTGAAGCGTTAGGAGCTTTATTTCTGGCTCTAGGCCAGAAAATTAGAGGTTGGGAGGTGAGACAAGGAAGTAAGGATAGCATTGCACGAACACAGAACCAATATGTTTGGGGCAGAAGGAAGGGAGATGAGCCTGTCTCAGCAATTTGTGATTTTAACCTAGACCACTGCTGACATAATCATCCAAACACATTAGGATGGGATTCTTTAAAATTGACTTTTTAATGTGTGGGTCATTTTACTTTATTTGATCCAATATGAGCTAGTCACTGTGGGTGTTCCAGTATTTTTAGTTCTGTATATGCAGTGTGGATCAAGACTCAAGAAAAATATTTGTAGGTACATAATACATTCTTTTACCTTTAATAGCTGTCACACACACCCAGGAGAGATCTGTAAGTAGATGTGGTTTCTAGTCTGTATAGGATCAACAACACTGAAGAAAAAGAACTCAGCTGAAATGGGCTGGGGGAGTAGAATCATTAAAATGCCTGCATTTAGAGACTAGAAAACGGAAGCGATGGTGTGTGATTCTAATCATACCAGGCCTAGTGCTGGAATACAACCTTCTGGATTCCTGACCAATGTGCTCCCCACAGCTCTGTGCTCCTGTATATGTCTTTAATTAGCATCGGGGAAAACTGTATTGAGGAACTCATTGTTCTATGATCTTTTTAAAGGACAATGTTTACAATTTGTTGTTCATAGAGCCACATAACCTTGTTTGGCTACAACTGAAAGTCATGGAGGCAAGCTAGACCCTGTTGGGTCTAAGTTGGAGATTCGACTGCCCATCTGCTAATGAAAGGAAATGGGATGATACTAAAAGCCTGGTAACCCAGGAATATTGAACATTTAGAGTATTTTAAAACTGTGTGTTTAAAAATGGATGTGTTTCACAGTCTGTAAATTCATTACAAGCCAAATGATGTCATACTCAAGAGCTAGAGTGGGCCTAGCTGGAAGGCTGCCCTAGCTTCCTGAGTGTGACCAGAGAATGCCTGCCATGTCCTGGCAGAGAACTGGCACTTCCTCCTATTTCTCTTCCCTGCCTCTTTATCGGCGCCAGTTGAGAGCCCTGGGTGTTCAGTCTTACAGGGTCTCCTCCGACCTCTTTCTGGTCTGGATCTCGAGAGTCACAGCCATTTTTCACACAACCATTTCTTCCTTCGTTTAATTCTGGTATGGCAATTCACTTCCTCATAATGTACGACCTTTTATTTCTCACGCTGGATCAACAGTAACAGGCTGGAGTCCAGAGGGATCTGAATCTGATAACAGCTATGCTGTATAACTTGTGCAGGTCATGAAGCTTCCCTGACCTGCAGTTAACTTTTCAGACAAAAGGTTTTGTTAACACTCATTCAGTAAATGAAAATTGATACTTTATTAACTTTAGCTCCACGATTTTGGACAAAATCCTTTACTTTGCGTGCTGTTTCCTTATGGAACTATTAAGGCCTTGGTCCTAAAGCCTCCTGGCACTCTTAAGTTTCGTAAATTTTCACTCTGGTTTTTGAACCATGGCGATCTGGCCTCTCCTAAACACTCCTCCCCTTCTGTCTTAGTAAAGGACACACACACCACACACACACACACACAGGATTGATCCCCCTGTTCCCTTACAATTTGTGCCCAGTTGAAAAGTGCAACTTAAGCTTTGAACTCAGCTGGATCCGAGGAACAGAAGCGCCTGTCGCAGGGGAGATAACCCCGCAACTGCATCCATGTAGCTTCGGGGTGTAGATTTCCTAGCGGGAGAGATGAAGAGTCCAGACATCGAGCGCCACACTCGGACCCTCCAGCTTCGGAAATCTTCTGGCGACTCCCAGCTCCGGCTGGGCCAGCGCTCCGAGGTGGCCTTCGGCGTTGGTAGGGAAGGGACGCGAGCCGGCACGGCCACCCCAGTTCCTGCCCTGTGGGTCCCGCCGGGCCTGAGGTTTGGAGGACCCCGGCAGCCCCGGGTGTTTGCAGAGCCACGCCCTCGGGCGCCACCCTGCAGGCTTGGGCGGGCCCCGGGCTGTCCCAGCTGAGGCCTGGGGGTAATGAGATGAAATGAGGTGTGGATAAACCCTCCCTGCTCCCTCCTCGCGCCGCAGCTCACACCCCCCGAGACTCGCGAGCCGGTCGCCGGCATCCCCTGCCTTCTCTCCACCACCCCTTCCTCCGTCCCCGCCCTGGGACATCTCCTGGCCCCGAAGCCGCCCTTCCGGCGCCAGAACCGCTCTGTAAGTAGTACGGCGGTGCCTGCTGTGTGTCCCCGGCCGGCCGACCAGGGCTGGGGGTGAGGGTGAGGGTGGGGAGCACTTCCGGGGAAACGCGCCCTTCTGCACCGAGCCACGCCTGGCGCTTTTGGCCAGTCTCTCTGGCGGTCCAGCCCAGCCAGCCCCCTCTGCAGACTCTGCCATCCGGAATGTTGGGGTCTCCTTGTGCCCGCCCTGCCGCCCAAGCCCGGCTTTCCATCCCTTCAGACCGCTCCACCCTTGGCACATCTTTTGTCTCGGCATTTCCAGGTTGGCTGCCTCTTTTATTTCCCTTCTCAGAGAACTTCTGAGAGTCCAGCTCCCAGAGGGACTTTTGCCCTTTCTGAGGTCCTACCTAGTGGCCTGCGGTAGACGACCTTAGTCCCCTCCCGCCACGCCACGCAGGCAATGAAGAGCTGCTGGGAGTTGAGCGCTCAGCTCCCAATGACTTGCGCCCACTGCTGAACCCACTCACTGTAACTCCCGTATGAGCTGCCCATCCCCCATCCCCTCCACCCCTTCCTGCTGCAGCTTGAGAAAGACCTCCAACAGCCTTTAATGTGGGCTGGAGGAAAGGAGAGAGGGACAAAGGAAGGCCTTGTCTTTGGAGATTCCTGGGAGAGCACTCGCGGGAGTGGGGATGGGGGTCGGTTGGGACGGGAGGGACCTGGGAAGAGCTGCTGCTGCAGCCCCCACGTCTTCCCACGGTCCAATGGAGTCAACAAACTCACAGGGGAAGTGTTTTGACCACAGTGAGTCAGGTCTTGGGCCTCTGACACATAGACAGTAGCAACATCCTCTGGCTGTTTGTAGAGATAGTTTTGTTGGTGGAACTGTTGCCCCCTGTCAGGAGGCAAGCACGTGGAAGAAAACTTTGCCCTTAGCAAGAAGCAAAGAAACCGACTCCCAGCGTGGCACTGAAGCCACCGGCATACAGGGGCCTCGGGTGAAATGGGCGTGTGCATGTCTAGGAGCCGTGGTTGGGTTGCGGTTAGCTCTCCCGCTGTCTACAGGAAGGGAAATCTTGCTCCCGGCAGCCTGCTGAGAAACTCCATGTCCTACTTTCAGGACCTAGGGAAGGCATACTGCAATTCCTGGGCCCAAGGCTCCTGGGATCCTGCATGGCTCTGGGATCTCCAGACAGGGAGATTTCCATAGCGTTCCTGTGCCGGCTGTACCCAGGACTGCCAGACTGTCATTTCCAATTTTGGCAAATTTTATTTGATAAAGAGATAGCCACAGTCTCTGGGGCAGATCAAGGCAAGGGAGTGGTCCCAGAGCAGCACAGCCAGTCAGATGGCCCCTGAACTCCTTTGCCATGCCAGCCTCCTCAGCTTGTTCCTCCCCTTTCTTTCCCCATCTCCTTTCTCTCCACAGCTACTCCTCTCCCCAGGAGCCCTGGGTGGGGCCTCCATGACTTCACCCACCTCCTCCAACCCAGCACACACCCACTTTGAGAGCTTTGTGCAGGCCCAACTGTGTCAGGATGTACTGAGCAACTTTCAAGGACTCTGTGGGGCCCTAGGGCTGGAGCCTGGTGGGGGGCTATCCCAGTACCACAAGATCAAGGACCAGCTCAACTACTGGAGTGCTAAGTCACTGTGGGCCAAATTGGACAAGCGAGCGAGCCAACCTGAGTACCAGCAAGGCCAGGCTTGTACCAACACCAAGGTGGATACCTGGAGTGTGAGATGGGTATGAGCAGTGGGGGGAGTCAGAGGGAGACAAGATGCCACACCTACCCTCCCCTGTGTGTTTACAGTGCCTGGTGGTAGGTGCTGGACCTTGTGGGCTTCGGGCGGCTGTGGAACTGGCACTGCTAGGGGCCCGTGTGGTGTTAGTGGAAAAGCGTACCAAGTTCTCTCGCCACAATGTACTCCATCTCTGGCCCTTCACCATTCATGACCTGCGGGCACTGGGAGCAAAGAAGTTCTACGGGCGCTTCTGTACTGGTACCCTGGACCACATCAGTAAGAACCTCATAGTAGCCTGCAGGGATGGATGTGCTTGGGTCCAGAGGTAGGCCAGTGAGGGACTGCTGGGCCAGACAAGAGGCAGAGTAGACAAGATTCACTTAAGCTGGGTGGCCTCAAAGACTTAGGTCTGTTATCTGTAGAGTGGGCAGAATGATTTCTTGCATCCAAGTAGTAACCAGGCCCAACCCTGCTTAGCTTCTGGGATCGGATGATACCCAGTGTGTTCAGGGTGGTATGGCTGGAGACAGGCACAGTGGTCTCTAAGACCTCCTCCAGCTCTGACTGGGCAAGTAACAGAGCTAGGGAAGGCATGGTAGCTGGGGTCCGGTCCTAATGTCTTCTCACTTCCAGGCATCCGGCAGCTTCAGCTGCTTCTACTGAAGGTGGCATTACTGTTGGGGGTAGAAATTCATTGGGGTGTCACTTTCACTGGCCTCCAGCCGCCTCCCAGAAAAGGTAAGTACCTTGGTATTTCTGGAGCCTCCACTGGCCCAAAAGATCTTGGCCAGAGGAGGAAAAGGTGGGGCTGGGAGTCAGTTGAGTCTCCTTTTTTAACAGTGAAACCTGGCCATTTCTCTGAGTCTCAGAAATCAGGCAAATGGGAATAGCAAGATAAGAATAACATGACCTTCCTCACCTGCCTTCCTGGGCTGCTGTGAAGGTGTAATCTGTTAAACGTCTCGTTGCTTTCTAAACTCGGGAATTCTTTACACATTTGTTTCTGGCTTGACCTGGAGTGTAGGACCCCTCTGACTGCTACACCTTTGTGGCTCTTACCCTCTGTCCCAGGGAGTGGATGGCGTGCCCAGCTCCAACCCAATCCCCCAGTCCATCTGGCCAACTATGAATTTGATGTCCTCATCTCAGCTGCAGGAGGTAAATTTGTCCCTGAAGGTGAGTGATCCCATCTCTTAAAAAAAAGAAAAGAAAAGGCATCGTGGGCTCCCTTGGACCTTTCTAGAAGTATTATTCCTGTTCCTCCTGCCATATCCACTAGGCTTCACCATCCGGGAGATGCGTGGCAAACTGGCCATTGGCATCACAGCCAACTTTGTGAACGGACGCACGGTGGAGGAGACACAGGTGCCAGAGATCAGCGGTGTAGCCCGAATCTACAACCAGAAATTCTTCCAGAGCCTGCTCAAAGCCACAGGTCAGGACACATCCTCCCTGACTTTCTCTTTTCTTGTTCACCAGCTGGTTCCTACCTCTGCCTCCCAGTCATGCCCTTAGTCAGAGGAACCCCACAATTGTCCATCCTTGTGGTCTTGACAGCAAAGCGGAAGTACTAGTCCCCCAGTGACTAAGACAGTGCTTACTTAGCATGAAAAAATCCCAGAACTCTCTTATAAGCTGCTTCAGTATTTCACTTTGTGCTCCTTCATTCTATGTTATAAAAATGTAAGTTGAAAACGGAAGTGGAGTTCAAAAGGATACCTGTGTTTACTTTGCCTTTGTACTGCCATGTGGTCATGTGGTCCAGGCTCCCAGCTGTCACTCCACCTGAGTTTCCGTCTTTGTTCCAAACTGTCAAGCTTCGTGGGTAATAGCAGATGGTCATTTGTGCCACCAGGACTCCTGGGGCTGTGCATGTAGAACACCCACTGCAGCCTAAGCTGTGATTCCAGCTCCTAGAGGGCAGCCACAGCTGGGGTGTTTGGAGAGATGATGCATAATCAATTGGAGACTCATCTTCTGCCCCCTGTCCTATCCACTCAGGCATTGATCTAGAGAACATTGTGTACTACAAGGATGATACCCACTACTTTGTGATGACAGCCAAGAAGCAGTGTCTGTTGCGGCTGGGGGTGCTGCGCCAGGTGGGACCCCAGCCCGGGAAGAGACTGGGCTGCACATTGTCTACCCCTGAATGCAGATGGACCCCGTTCTCTCCTGCCTTTGTCATTAACTCCACTTCAACAAGTTCTTGCTTCCTGTATTTATGTAGCATTACGATTCTATTCTGGACTAAACCATCTACTTGTCACAGTATTACATATGAACTCTAGGAGGGCAAGGATTTTTGTCTCTTTGTCTCTTGCTTGCTGTTAATTACCAGTGCCTAGAATGGTACCCGATGTATATAGTAAGTACCCAATATGTGTCTGCTGAAGGGACAGACTAGCTGGGTGCCTCCTGTGTACTAAGTGCTGTGCTAAGAGCTTGCTTCACATTTCCTCATCTGATTCTCATGAGTACTTGAAAGTCATGTATGTTGTCTGTAAATGCTGGACAAACTGAGGCTTTGATTATTTCAGGACATGTCTACGACAGCAGTGATGTGGGGCTTCATGGTAGAGCAGGATTTCGAACCCCCAGTGGCAGGGGCAGCTGCTGAGGAAGGAGCTTTGGTGTGGGAGGAAGCCTGCTGGAAGTCCCCCAGCTCAGCTTTCAGCTTTTAATTGCTGTGTGGTCTGGGCAGCCCTTCCCTTCTCCAGGCCACCCTGAGGAGGAGATAGAAGTGGCCCTGCACTCAGGGGTCTCAGATTCTGATCTCTTGACTGTGTAGGACTGGCCAGAGACTGATCGGCTGCTGGGTAGTGCCAATGTGGTTCCTGAGGCGCTGCAGCACTTTGTAAGGGCAGCTGCCGACTTCGCCACACATGGCAAGCTCGGGAAACTAGAGTTTGCTCAGGATGCTCGTGGGCGACCTGACGTGGCTGCCTTTGACTTCACAAGCATGATGCGGGCAGAGAGTTCTGCTCGTGTGCAAGAAAAGCACGGTGTCCGCCTACTGCTAGGACTGGTGGGAGACTGCCTAGTGGAGGTGAGGTCTTCGGGAGGCACATGGGTCCCCTGGTTGGGGAGGAAGCTGCCTAACTGGGAGCGGGAGGAGGGTAACTAATGAGATCTGTTTGTTGAGGGGAGGAGTTAAAGGCCCTTTGGTGGAAGTGAAAAATGTCTGGTGTGGTGAAGGGACCCCTCCCCACCTTGGAGATACCTGGGTTTGGGACACACCAGCTGGATCTCATTGAGCTGTTTCCTGTTCCTCTGACTATGCAGCCCTTCTGGCCCCTGGGTACTGGAGTGGCCCGGGGCTTCTTGGCAGCCTTCGATGCAGCCTGGATGGTGAAGCGGTGGGCAGAGGGCATCGGGCCCCTTGAGGTGTTGGCTGAACGGTGAGCCCTGGGTTCAGAAACTAATGCAGGCAGGGCAGACATGATTTGGGTCAAGGACTGGGACGAGGGGCAGAGGACACTGAGGAAATGGACAGAAGCATGAGACTGAGAAGAGTCTGGCAGATCCTGAGGGTGGATGCTGAGAGGGGCCCTCCTGTTTGTGCCCCTGCCTCCCTTCACCACCCCCAGTGAGAGCTTGTACCAGCTTCTGTCACAAACATCCCCGGAAAATATGCATCGAAATGTAGCCCAGTATGGGCTGGACCCTGTGACTCGCTACCCCAACCTGAACCTCCGAGCTGTGACCCCCAATCAGGTCAGACCCCTCTGCACCCTCACCGGTCTTCCCAAGTCAATCCCCTTCTCCAGTCCAGGCCTTCCTGGCCGTTACTGTCCCTGGGGGTCGGTCCTGCCACAGGAGGGCCCCTCCCCATGAACTGAATGGTCAGCTGCCTTGAGACTGAGAGGGGCTGCCGTAGGTACGAGACCTGTATGACATAGTGGCCAAGGAGTCCGTGCAGAGGAAGAGTGACAAGACAGATTCGGGGAAGACAACCACAGGTGAGCAGGCCTTGCAGCAGCCAGGGAGGCAGTCAGCAGCCTGCATGCTGCAGCAGTGCCACAGGGTCCCACGCTGGCAAGCTTGCTGGGGTGGTTTGGGGCCGTCAGGGGAGTGGAGTAGCCGCAGAGCTCGAGTAGCAGCTGCGTGCCAGCCATATGGAAAGTTAATCTACCTCTGGCACCAGTAGTGCTGAATGGCAGCTGTACTGTGCTATTCCAGTTGTTCTGCTAACCCCATCTGGATGTGAACCACCTTTCCGAGCCTCTCAACTTCCCTGACCCTCTGTTCACAGTCCTCTGGCTTCTGTGTGGCTGTAGTAGTTGCTCTATTCGTTGCTTACCTTTATGCAAAGAAGGGATTTTTTTAATGAGAATGGAGGTGAAGGAGGTGCTGCTGGCAGTGAGAATTAGGCTGACACCCCAATTCTTACACATTTAGCAATGGGATATATGCTAGGTGTGGGGCAGGGGGCCTTGGGCATAGCACAGCTCTGCTTTCCCAGCATCCGCAAGCACTGAGGAGCTCCTCCACTGGTGCCAGAAGCAGACAGCTGGGTTTCCTGGAGTCCATGTCACCAACTTTTCTTCCTCGTGGGCTGATGGGCTAGCTCTGTGTGCCCTGGTGAACCACCTACGGCCTGGCTTACTGTGAGTTGGGGTGCCCAACCCCTCCCCTCTAGTACGTGGTAAGGAGATGTTGTGTAGGAGCTAGCAGCTAATGAGTCCCAACTCCACTTTCTGTCCCTATCACCTCTCTAGCATATTAGTCCAGTCTGGCTGTACCCACCAGCCTAGCTGCGTCTAGACGGAATCTGTATGCATTCTGATAGAGGAATTCGAAAGCCATGGAAGGTCTGGGCCCATACCACAGTACTAGAGCACTTGCTTTACAATAGTGAAGTTCTGGGTTCAATCCCTACCACCACAGAAACAGCTTGTTAGGTGTGGTGGTACCTACAATAGAAGCACTTGGGAAGCAGAGGGAGAAGAACCACTGCAGGGGCTAACCTTAACTACACAGTACCGGCCATCTCATCCCACCCCAGTTCCCCCACCGTTTTCCCATGTCAATCTCCTTCCCCAGGCCAGGTCTTCCCTGACCAGTCACTATTCCTAAGGGTCAGTCCTCCCACAGGAAAGCTCCCCATGGGCTGAGGGGCTCGGTGATCAGCTGTCTTGAGACTGATAGGAGCTGCCTTAGATATGAGACCTGTATGACATGGTGGCCAAGAAATCTGTGCAGAAGAGTGACAGGGCTTTAAAAAACAAGAAACACACACACACACACAAGATGTGGTGCTGCAGAGCCAACCAACCAACCTTGATGCCCTCACCGCCCTTTGCTGTCATCCAGACCCTACCTGCTATCCCTTGAACTTCTGTTGGTCTTAACTCCCCTGACCAGGTTTGTGCCTCTCATTGGCTTCTCTTCTGACTTTCCTCAGGGAACCCTCAGATTTGCAAGGCATGGGAGCTCTGGAAACCACTGCTTGGGCCCTAAAGGTAGCAGAACATGAGCTGGGCATCACACCAGTGTTGTCTGCACAGGCAGTGGTGTCTGGCAGTGACCCATTGGGCCTCATTGCCTACCTCAGCCATTTCCACAGTGCCTTCAAGAACATGCCCCATAGCCCAGGTAACCTGGAGGGTGGCGGGCAGGATGGGAGTAAAGGGGGAGAGAGGAGAGAGGGAAGGCGGGCACCGCA
Source organism: Eospalax fontanierii (assembly GCA_035773235.1). NCBI lineage: Eukaryota > Metazoa > Chordata > Mammalia > Rodentia > Spalacidae > Eospalax > Eospalax fontanierii. Next base: position 49,764,697 of record CM069545.1, read on the forward strand.
TGAGGGTCCACCCGGGATTGAGAGTGGCTGTGTAGATGTTACAGTGCTGACCCCTCATTATCCTGACACCTGGTCTCTGTGTACAGGCTCTGTCAGTCAGGCACCTTCTGGGACCCCCAATGCTGTACTTTTCCTTGGCAAACTCCAGAGGACCCTTCAACGAACCCGGGTCAAGGTGAGGAGTCTAGGCAGGGTTAAGGCTGGACAGGGTGCCCAGTGAGGTCCCAAAAGTGATGGAGAGGACATTTTAAGTGGGGGTGGGGCTCAGAGTCTCATGTTCACAGCTAAAGGTATTGTTGCAGGAAAACAAGGAGGATGCTAGTGACAAGAAGCCTCCCTCGCAGGTAAATGCAGGCACAGGGCAGGACGCCCCTCCCCAATACTGTTTTTCTGCTCTGTCCTATTTCCTTTTGCCTTGCCCTCTACTGCAGGCTTTGTAGCCCTTGATCCGTCTCCCCGCCTAGTATCACTCCCTTCCATTCCAGCCCATTCTGCACACATCCACTCCACTGCTCACCCTACCTCCTCAGGTAAAGGCTGAGACACCAAGTACTGAGGAGCTACCTGTCCCCGAACCCAGTGTACCCCGCACACCCCCATCTGAACATCAGGAGGTGAGATACAGGACCTTATCTACAAAAGCCTAGAAAGGACAGGGAAAGGCTCCAGGGGTATGGAAGACCTTGGCAGGTGGCTTTAGGTCTGGTTGATCCTATGTCCTAGGGGTCTGTGCAGGCCGGGGCTGAGGATCTGTGTGAACTGTGTGGGAAGCACCTCTACATCCTGGAACGCTTCTGTGTCGATGGCCACTTCTTCCACCGGAGCTGCTTCTGCTGCCATACCTGTGAAGCCACACTGTGGCCAGGTGGCTACGGACAACACCCAGGAGATGGTAAGTGGGCCTGTGAGATGCCAGAGGGACTTTGGGCCTGGCACTTTCTGAGGAACAAGGAGCTTAGGCTGGGGAGGAAGAGGGACACTGGACACAGATATCGGCTCAGTCCCCTCTAAAGCTTCAGGTGTGGGGTTCTAAGAAATTCACCTGCAAACCCACTGTTGTGTAGCCTCCACCTTCCTTGATAATCTCTTGAGTGTCTGAGCATTGGGTTGAAGTTTAACCTCCTCTTTTTAAAGTATTTTTTAAAAATATTTTATTACTTTTATGTGTTTGAGTGTATTGCCTGCACGTATATAAGTGCACCTGTGTCATACAATGCCTCTGGAAGTCAAAAAAGGGTGCCAGATTCCCTGGAACTGGAATTAGAAAGGTTGTTGGCCACCATGTGAGCGTTGGGAACCAAATCCAGGTCTCTGCAAGAGCAGCCCATGCCGAGGCCGTTTCTCTAAGCTCCAAACTCCTCTACTCTTTTTAGGACATTTCTACTGTCTCCAGCACCTGCCCCAGGAGGAACATAAAGAAGTTGACAGCGATGGAAGCCCTGAGAGCCAGGTAGAACAAACAAGACTCAAAACACTTGTTAGGGCATAGGAAGAGGAAAGAAGTCTCCCTAGCTGAGTGCATTTTGCTAGCCTAAGTGAATGGTGTTCTCCACTGAATAAGTACCACAGAGAAGCTTATAGCTGTATCCAGAGCATTGTAGCTAAATCCAGAGCACTACCCACCTATGTCCACTAGATGGAGTTAAAGGCCACATTGGCTCCATTGAGTGGCCTCCCCCGCAGCAGTGGGCAGGTTCCTGACCTGACCACAAGGGTGGCTTTTCCAGCTCCCTACACCAGATGACAATAGCATGCCACCAGGCCCCTCCACTCCTACACCTCCAGCAAAGACGGTCAGCCCTGTCCCAAGCCCCAGACAGCCTACCCGTCAGCTAATCCGCCTCTCCAGCCTGGAACGCCTGCGGCTGTCCTCCTTGAATATTACTGACTCAGAAATACAGCCTCCACCCAAGCCCCCTCGTAGCTGCTCTTCCTTGGCCCGCCAGGCCCTGGAGGGCAGCTTTGTGGGCTGGGGTATGCCAATTCAGGCACCACCAGGTAAGTGTTCTTCTCCCGGATGTGCTCACTCAGGAGGATGGGGGCGGTGGGGGGGTTAGTGGGATTCACAGGATTCTGAGGAACAGAAATTAAGGTCATGAGGATCCCATGCCATGTCTCCTCCTCCTCCTCCTCTGCTCAGTTCCAGTGGCCCCGGAGAGGGCAGAAGAGAGTCACTCCTCCAGTGAAGAGGAGGAAGAGGAAGAAGTACCTTTGGAGGCAGATTTAGAGCGGGTGAGTGGCAGAAGCCTTGCTGTGCTGTTTGCCTGAGCCAACAGACCTCTGCCAGATACTTTCCATTTTCCAGCTCCACCATAGGAGGAACACCTTCCTCTTGCAATGTCTTCCCTCCCAGTCTGACTTCCAAGCCTCTAAGTCTCTATCTTGTCTACCACAATTACCTATTTCCACCCCAGTATCTTTTTTCCAGTTCCACCACTCCCGACCCAAGGGCCCAGACCTTATTGTTGACTGGCCCAACCCTTCCATAGACCCTGATAACCTTCACTAAGAAACCAGGCACCATGACTAAATACCCAACCTGGTACCGAACTCTGATGCGCCGTGCTAAAGAGGAGGAGATGAAGAGGTTCTGCAAGGCCCAGGTGAGACCCAAGCAGTGCCAGAGCTCTGGTGGGGTCAGAGTTGAGTCTGAGATTAGAATTCCCTAGTACTGTTCTTGAGCCATACCATAACTCATGGGCCTCCTGTCTTACACCCTCAGGCCATCCAGCGGAGACTAAATGAGATTGAGGCTGCTATGAGGGAGTTGGAAGCCAAAGGCACGAAGCTGGAGCTGGCCTTAAGGAGCCAGAGTGGTAAGGATTCAGGAATGATGTGCCAGGACACTCCTCTGACTCCTGGCACACGTTCAGCTTCCTTCACAGCAGGCTGTGGTCCAGAACAGGCCTGAAGGCTGTGCCACAGACACCCTCCACCCTCTTCTCCCTGGATCCTGTCACTCTTGGCTGTAGGCCTTGTGACCACTTCCACCCTCTTCCTTCTTATCAGGCTCCCCAGAACAGCAAAAGAAACTCTGGCTAGAACAGCTGCTACAGCTCGTCCAGAAGAAAAACAGCCTAGTGGCCGAGGAGGCTGAGCTGATGATCACGTAAGGCGAGGGGGTGGTGATGTGCTCTGTTGGCCAGGCCCCATCCCTGTGGGCATCCTCAACAGCTGTGCAATCCCTGACCTCCACAGGGTGCAGGAGCTGGACCTGGAAGAGAGGCAGTGGCAGCTGGATCAGGAGTTACGAGGCTACATAAACCGAGACGGTCTGTGCACTATCCCATGACCTTGGATACAGACCAGACAACACATTCCTCTAATCCATGTATTGCTGAGACCATTCAGGAGGAAGCCAGAGAATGGGGCAACCAAGCCTCCACTCTCCCTTTAATCAGGGCTGCACAATTGGACTTCTGTGTAATCTTTCCTTTAAAAATGAGTGCTGTTGCTAACTAAGGCTAGAAAATAACGGTTTGGGGAAAAGCTAAGTTTGCAGAGGCTAGAAAATAACCGTTTGGGGAAAAGCTAAGTTTGCAGTCTAAGTAACAAAATCTGGGTTATAGAAACCACACAGGCTGGGGTTAGCATGACTTTGTTCAGCCTTCCTGCCACATCCCTGTTCTCTAAGCCGCACCTTCTCCTTTCAGAAACCCTGAAGACAGCTGCCGATCGTCAGTCTGAGGACCGGGTGTTAAGGAAGCTGCTGGATGTGGTGAACCAACGGGATGCCCTCATCCGCTTCCAGGAGGAGTGCAGGCTCAGTGAGCTGGCTGCAGGGATGGGGGCCCAGGGCTAGAAAATAGGTAGATGTATGCCTACCTGCTCTACAAACAAGACATCATACCAGGACAATGCCACCTCTGCCCATCTGGACCGCCTATGGAGGGCGCCACTGTTTGTAATAAAATGTTTCTGCCACAAACAGTTTATGCTACTTGCAGGTGGGAGATGTCATGTCATTGCCCTTTGTGACCTTAGTCCACACTGTGACAAGCCCGCTTCAGCTCCCATCACTGCCTTACAAGGGAAGAGGCAGAGCCACTAGAGTGTTACACTTTATTGTTCTTCAGCTCTGCACCCTCCTGCTGCCAGAAGTTGAGCAGAGTGAGGCTCTGAGCTTTGGTTCTGGGTTTCCCTTGCTCTTTCCAGCATATGCTGGAGCTCAGCTTGGGCCCGACATAAGCCTTTGGCCTCCTGCATGTGGAAGAGGTAGGCGGCGCTCGCTCCTAGCACCAGCCCGATACTGGGTGTCCAGAGGAGTATGGCTACTTCCCTGGCCCTTTCTCCTACTGCCAGGACACACAGCAACACTAGGAGAAGCAGCCCCAGAACAATCACATAGCCGGCACATGCAGTCCACCAGCGAGCTTGAGCTATGCCTAGCCCCAGCTCTGTCCAGGTCTCCCTTAGCACGTTGATCAACGAAGACCTTTCTGATAGTCCTAGAACAAGGCAGGAGAGAGTCAGAGTGGAGAGGCTGGGAACGCTGTGAAGTGGAAAGGGGTAATGGGAGAACTGACTTACTCTGGGTAGGGCTGGGGTCTTCCAGGGGGATGCTGTGCCTCACATACAGAGTAGCCATGAGGGCCTCATGATCAGAGAAGGGGGTGCCATTGTAGGGGTCACAGCCTGTAGTGGTTTTGAGAGTCTTACAGCAGATGCAGAACCTAGAAACTGCCTAAGAAGAGCAAGAGCAGAGAAAAGCTTATGTCCTCCCAAAGACTGAGCTCCCAGTATCCCACTCTCCAGCCAGCAGTGGCCTAAGACTAGATCAGCTGAACAAAAGATCAGCATTGGCTGGTGACAGAGGATGAGAATGGTTAAAGGTGTGCTGGGGGAAGGAAACAGACCTTGTAAAGCACATAGTCAATGCGGATGCCTAAGGGAAACGGTCCCAGGTCTTGCTGGCTGACGTAGCAGTTCTTGGGTACCATGGTACAGCCATCTTCAGAGCCCTAGGGGAACAGGTGGCTAGAATGATGAGAGGCAGGAAGATGAAGAGACATGTGGGCATAGGTGGGAAACAGTAAAGAAGGGTCTCACCTTGAAGTCCTGAGTTTCAGTGTAGGCATCATGCAGCCCTGTCCACTCCTTCAGCAGGCAGCAGCCCAGGTCTTTGGGGTGCATGTTAAGGTCCCCACACAACAGAACCACATCTGCATTCTTGGATGTGTGGCTGCAGGGGGCAGAGTGATGAGAAATTCTTCCCTCACTACCTCTGCCCTCTAAGTGAAACCCTGCCGGACCCTCAACCCCTGTGCCCTGTCCCATTTCCCCTGTCAAGCCCAGGCTCACACACTGGATGAACTGGGCCAGTTCCCAAGCCTGGGCCACACGGTGTGCTAGGTAGATGTCCTTCTGTCGACTGTACTCAGCATGGAGCTAAAGCGAGACAGATGAAATTATAGCAGGTAAGATCAAGGGTTGCAACTCTCTAAATCAGATTTGTATCTTGTCACTTGGCATCTAATTTGGCGCAGAATGGGCGAACCCTGCCCCATGCTACCTTTGACCCCACGACTCATCCCCAGGCGGCACAACTAGAGGAACCTCTTTACCACAGCCCTGGACTGCCTGGTCCAGCCTCCAAGCCTGGCTTGGCTTCACTCACATGGGTCACATAGGCATTGAGCACCAGTCCACTGATATGAAGAACCAGCAGTCCCACAGCCTTCCCACAGAACCAGTCTCCATGACACAGCTGCAGACAAGAGACAGACTCAGGACCCTGCCACCTTCCTTCTGCCAAGGTCCCAAGGAGGGCTGCTTTTGTTAGCAGAAGTGGAGGGATGAAGCTCACCATGTAGGGGTAGCCGTTCAGAGTGTAGACATGCTGCATAATTTCCTGGATTGGGTGTTTGGAGAAGACACAGAGGCCACTGCCAATGATTCCGCTGAAAGCCAAGTCCTACTTAATAGCTAGAAAAGTACGGAGGAAGTACCCAGCCCTCTTCCCCTCCTGTGTCTCCCTGCTACGGTTAGCAACTTCTGCTGAGATCAACCCCAGAACAAAGGTCAAGGCAACAGCCCTTGCGAGGAGGACGAGGAGCGGGCTTTGCTGAGAAGAGGCCCGGACCTGTGGACTTCTCACCTTCGGAAGTAGTGTGCATCTGGGTAGGTGAGCGACAGCTTCTGTCTCAGGTACTGGAAATCCTGCTCACTCCACACCTGGGCGAAGGGGCAGAATGCGGAGGATGCTCGCTCAGACCTCCTCCGGGAGCGGAGACTCCTCCCGCGCCCCTGCCGCCCTCCTCCCAGCCTAGCCCGGAAGCGCGTGCGCACCTCACCTCCTCCAGTAGAGCCAGGTCGAAGCTCTCCAAGTTCAGAAAGTCTCCCAGGCGCTTCAGGCGGTCGGCCCGATGCTTGCTCAGGTAGGGGATGTCCCTAAAAAAGGAGCAGGGCCAGGCTCGGGGAGGGGCGAAGAGGGCTACGGAGGGTCGGGAAGGGCAGGGTGGAGTCCCGGCCGAGGAAGGCCCGCCGCCTTCCTCTGGCCGTGCGGATGGGAAGAGGAAGGCGGCTCCCAGGCCGCCGCGGCCCGCGCACTCACCAGCAGTTGAGGTTGAAGACCCTCAGGCGCAAAAAGAAGTTGGGCTTCATGGCTGCGGCGCTTCGGGAGCGACGGCCGCTCTGGGGCCGACGGCGCGCACAGGTGGCCGGCCTCAGCGCTCCCCAGGCACACGCCACGCCCGCCTCCCGCGTAATCCAGACGACGGGCCGGTTGGCCCAGATCAGGCGGTCTTTCCGGGTAGAAAGGAGCTCGGCTGGAGATCCCGCCGCGCGGGGGCCGACGAGGGCTGGGCGAGGATCGGGGCAATCCCGAGCCCGAGCCCGGGGGCACAGTTCCCAGCTGCCCTGCCTCTCAGCGGGTTCCGGGCGCGCTCAGCCCCTCGCCCCGCTGGGCCAGCAACAGGCACAAAGTTGAGGAGAGGCCCCGCCCCCACCGCCGTTCTTCGCTCCGCCCCCTCGGGCGTCGGGGGCGGGGCCTCTCGGTTGCCGTGGCGACTCGCAGTGTTTGTGCGCCGGGCGGTCTCGTCGCCCTGCCGCGGCCCAATGAAGCCCTGCGGACCCAAACCTCCGCCGTGCAATACGCGCTTGCCGCCCGAGCCGCCGCTGCAGGTGAAGGTGGTGGGGCTCTTCAAAAGCTCCAGCTTTCAGATGTCGAAGACCATCGCTGAGGTAACCGCCGACAAACTGCAAGTGCGGGGACCTGCCCTACCCCGCGCGCCCGGGCGCCGGCCTCGGTGGCGCTCTGCAGTGGAGCGGGATCTGTGTGCCACCCTAGGGCTGGGTGAGCTGGAGGGGCTCGCTCACCCCAGGGGTGTGTAGGGGACAAAGTCAGGTCCCCGGAACGGGAGATCTGAGCCAAGGAAGCCTTCAGAACTTACAGGGAAAATGGTAATTCCCAGTCCCACGGATCGAGATGCTAGTCCACGTCAGTTTTTTATTAAATTCCATATTTACAAAATTAAAGATTAGGGAAAAGCGTTACCGCATAACTTGCTGGTTTTTTTTTTTTCTTTTAACCAACTTCTTCTTCAAATGATTTTTTAAAAATCATTTCATTCTGAAAGGTTCTTTATAATTTCTGTTGCGGTTTCTGCATTCCAGCAGAGTCAAACCCTTACATGTCTTTGTAAATATGCAGAACGACCTAAAAACACTTGAGGAAAAAATTAAAAAGTCTAGCCAAGTCAGTCCCTCTGCAGCCCCTCTGCTGAAAGCAGAAGCACAGTGCTGTGCAGCCTGCAGCTCAGCGGTCCTTGCAGTTAGCGTCTCTCCAAAGCTTCGCCAGCCCCCGTGCGATTACCCAGCTGGATAACAAAAGGCAGCGTGGTAGAGTTCACCTTCAGCAATGCCCGCCTCCGGTGCTCCTGTGTCCACAGGGTAAAAGTGCTGTTTGGTATGTGTGCATTGTAGGAGGTGAAGATTTTTGTTGTTGGGTTGCTTTTCTTCATTTTTTGTTGTTATTGTCGTTGTTGTTTTGAACCAGTGCTATATGACAAAAGTTAACATTTCGTGAGTTTGAGGGATTCCTTTTTCTCCCCCTTTGCTCCTCTTAGGGCACGTTTCCTGTGACGGCTGTACACTGCAGGGAAAGTGTATAGATATAGATATATTTTTTTCTGTGAAGTAGAAATGGTAAATGTGTTAGGTATTCTGGGTCACAGACACAATGATTCTGCTTTTCCCTTATGTTGTAAAAGCAGCAAATCTAGGCGTGGTAACCGTGTGATCATGGTGCTTATGAGGCTGAAGCAGGAAGATAGTTGAAGGCCAGCCTAGGCAATGTAAGTGAAACCCTGTCTCCAAAAGAAAATAAAACAGCAGGCACATGCATGTAAATGAATAGTAGTGTTCCAATAAGACTTTATTATGGATGCTGATTTAGACTTACATATAATTTTCACATGACATGAAATGTGATTCATTTTTTGATTATTTTCCAACCAGTAAAATCTGAAAGTTATTCTTGGCTGTCAGACCTTATCCAAACTCCCACTGTACAAGAGTCAATGCCTGCTGTAAAGTTCACTAAATCAATAAAACAATATCTTTAATATTCTAATAGTGGAATTTTCCCTTAAGCTTTTGCCTATTATGGTTGCATTCAAATATGAAAATGTATCAATGTGAATAAAACGAGTTCTTTTTAACATTTATTTTATGTATATGAGTGTTTTGCCTGCCTGATGCCTGCATAGGCCAAAAAAGGCGATCAGATCTCCTTGAACTGGAGTTACAGATGGTTGTGAGCCACTATGTGGGTGTTAGAAACCAAACTAATTCTCTGGAAGAGCAGCAAGTGATCTTAACTGCTGAACTATCTTTCCAGCTGTACTGAGTTCTATTTTAATTAAGTGTTTGAGTATATTCCCAATAGAATCATTGATAGATTTAGATTTGTAAAATGTTAAGATAAATATTAGCATATATTTAATTTTCATGATGTCCATTCTACAACATATTAAACTATGAACAAAGTATAATGGTGTTTAATTTGAAAACTACGCGGCTTATTTACATATTCCAGATAGTTCTTCAGTTCGAATCAGTGGTCATCCTGGAGAATTACCTGAGTACAGACCATGGAAGTGAGGAACATTTCTGTTGTTTGAGTGCCAGAGACTAAGAAGGAAATGTCCAGGTTGCTATTGTATTCTTGTCCCCTAATTCCAAAATGAGATACACTCACCTCTGGCTTTCTCCCTCTTGAAATGCTCATGTCTGATGAAGCATGCCAGGCCTGTGCCCTTTTAGACCACAACAGGACCTCCAAACATCACCCTCAACAATAGAAGTGCCATCTGCAGTAGACTCTTTTCCCAGGTTTACTTCTCAGATTCAGTCTAGTTGATTTTTGCTTCATCATCTCCCTTTAGGGAGCCAAAGTGAAACTAATTATCAAGAACTAAGGGTTTCTTAACAAAAAGAATGTTCTCTGAGAGCTAGAGCTATGGCTCAGCATTTAAGAGTGTGGGCTGGACCAGAATTGGTTCCCAGCACCCACTTCAGGCAGCTCACAACCACCTGGAACTGCAGCTCCAGGGGATCTGACACCCTCTTTTCGTCTCCACAGTTACCTGCACTATGTGAACAAATCCATACACAAAAATATAATTAAAGCTAAATCTTTACATTTTTTTTCTAATTCATACATACCACACACAGGTATTCAGCCAAAGCACGCTTAATTCTATATCTCACTTCTAAACTAAACTTACATAGTAGTTGTTTCTCCTTTTCATGGATGGCATAACCACAACAGTTTCTTTTTGGTCATTCTTTTTGCAACAGTAAACTAAAGCAATAATCTTTACAATTTTTGCTATAAGTCAAGCACCATAGATCTACTGAGGATTAGCAGTTTAATTTTGGGAAAAAACTAGTCCTAAAAGAACAGATCAGAAAACCATTGCTCATTTGTTTATGAGTTGTTGTATGTATAAAATCCACTGGATGCCAGATATGGTGAGAATATAGGAAGACTAAGACATAACCTTGTCCTCTGGATCTTATCCTGTAGGTGTGAGAGACAAATCAGCCAAAGCTGGGAGTGACTTGGAGGGGCCTCTGGAAACAGACTCGGGCATCTCAGTCAGGCTGTGTGACCTGTGTGCTACACAAAACTGCCTAAAAATCCCATTAAATTGAGGCAAATTATTTTTATTTTAGAAGAGATCTTAGGGGCTGAGGAGATAACTCAGTGGGTAAAATATTTGCTATACCAGTGTGAGGACCTGAGTTCAGATCTCCAGCACCCACATAAAAGCCATGCTTAGCAGAGTGCATATGTGACCCCACTTCTGGTGGGAGGAAACAGGCAGGTCCCAGGGTCTCACTGGCCAGCCAGCCTCACTGAATCAGAGAACTCCAAGTTCAGTGAGAGATGAGAGACCCTGTCTTAAAAAATAATTGGAGAGTGACAGTGGAAGACCTCTGGTCTCCATGTGTACACACAAACTAGTGTACCCACATACTCAAGCATCCAACACACACACATACACACACACACACACACACACACACACGAGTAAGTAAACAAATTGAAACTTAAACTATTGTTTTGAAACCTAGACTCTGAAAAACAATTATCCGTCCAGATTTGAAGATCCTGTAATAGTTCCTCTTCAAGAATTTGCTTGGGATCAGTATCTACAGGAGAAAAAAAGGGTAAGGGATATTTAGGGTATGGGGTATTGACAAGAAGAAGGGTGCTTCTGTTTGAATTATTTGTGCACTGTTTTTGGAAAAAATGTAAAACTTCATCAATAATTTATTTCTTTAAATTATGTACCTTCCCTAAATTGTTTTAACCATTTTACCAGACTTATTTTCTTAAACAGTAAAATACTTTCAGAATATTCCTTTAGGAAGCATTTGAGAAAGGTAAGTTTTAACCTCTTAGGTAGCTCTGCTGTTGGTTGCTTACGTCACTTACACTTCCTGTGACCCCCCCCAGCACTCAGGTTTCTGTGGCCTGACCCTTAGTCTGGAAAGTGTGAGTGGTATCAGAGATGGCAGGGGCTTTATGTGGAGCTGTTGCCTAAAGGAGTTCTAATGACAGTGGCCAATATCCTGTGAGGCAACTTGTCCTAGTTGAAGCATGGTTCCCTATAGTTCCCCTCTGAACTAGAAGAGCTTGCTCAGAAATGGTAGATAAGTTCGTCCTGAGGTGCCACCTGATCTCCTGGTAGTGCTACCTGGACACTGGGGTGAGAAGGATAGTAAGGTGGCAACTAGCTCAGCCACATGTGATACCGGGAGAGTGGAATGAGATACATCTTTTGCTTGTCATCCCTGGTCTAATCCTATAGAGGATTCCAGGCCTGGGTTCCCTAGTGGGTGGTGAAATCATTTCCCTTATCAGAGCAGTTGCAGCTGTTCAGGGCTTGGTTGTACAAGGGTGCTGTGTGATCTTGGGATTACCATATAAATAGTGTTGCTTCAAGAGGCAAGTCATACTATGCTCAGTCACATGAATCATGAAAAACTGGGCCAAAAGTATTTGTGAAATGTCATGTTTCATTTCAGTGGAAGTTTAGAAAATACTTACATATGATGCTTATGGTATGGTAGACACTGTTGTAATAGCATAGATGGGTAAGTAGGAGGTAAACAGACATTCAGGCAATCAGTGGTCCTGGTTTGTCTGAGATGTAGGAATTTCAGTGTTAAGACAAGAGCAACTGTAAGCAAAGTGGGACCATTGGACACCCTAGCATAAAACCTACTGTAAAATGTTTATCATAGCTGGGTGTGGTGGTGCATATCTTTAATCCCAGCACTCAGGAGGCAGAAACAGGCAGATCTCTGTGAGTTCAAGGACAGCCTGGTCTACATAGTGAGCTCCAGGCCAGCTGGGGCTACAGAAAGAACCTGTCTCAGAAAGACAAAAAAAAAAAATGTTTATCATCAAGCTTGTGATCTTGCCCTCTAGTCTCATGTTCTCTGACAGTCATGCTCTGTGTGTCCACTCCCCTTGCACATTCCCTCCATCCTCTACAGACGCTACCTCCCCTCTCCTTCCAGCCCCCGCTACTTGGAGATCTTTGTGCACTTTTCTTCTTGCCTTCTCATTGGTCCTGCGTGAGGCTTTCCAGACATCGTTGCTGCTTCTTGCCACCTGTGCTTTATCCCTTTCTTTCTTCTCTCTGGATATTTGTCACCTTGGGTTTTCCTTTCTTTTCAGATCAGGTTTTTTTTTTTTTTTTTCGTCCTTCAATGTAAGCCTTGTGTCTTTTATGTAGGACCTCCTAGCATACTTGGTATCAGTAGACAATTCATTTGGTCTAGCTGGCCTTACACTTCAGCTTCCCTAAGGGTATGGCTTCAGGGTCCGTGGGAAGGCCTGTCTCTCCCCTCCATACAAGGGCAGCACCATAGGAATTAGTGAGTGATGGAAAGCCCTAGAAAATATGAGGTCTAGGCTACAGTCTTGAGGCAAGCCAGAAAGTCTTCTGATGTACAGCAGAGACAGAGATGAGATTTTTACATCTTTAGCTTCCAAGCAAAATATGCCTTCCACAGCATTCCTCCCATCCCACTGACCATAGTTCCCCTTCCTGTTACTGGTTTTGGGTCTTGCAAAATATAACAGCGATAAATCTAAACACTCCAGGAACTGTTGACACACAGGCTTTATCAGTGATTTGCCAGTGAAGATTAACAAGTTTTTCCCTGCCTGGAAGAAGCAGGTTTTGAGAAGGGCGCAGGGACAAGCACTGAGATATTACATCTCTGCCAGAGCAAGCCGGCTAGTTGAAGGCACCCTGTTGCTCAAGCTCGTATTTCTCCAATGTAGTCTCTAGGCCACCAGCACTGATGGGGGCAGGAGGGACAGACGGGGCACTTTTATATTCAGTATTATAAAGGTGCATTTGTACTTCATGTTGTAGAAATCTGCACATACACAGTGTAAGTAGCTCAGTGCATATACACTGGGAATGATTTGTGGGTGGAGTCCACTTTTAACCTAGGTGGTGCCTTGGGAGTATGCCCAGAGAGAGACAGTAAATAACGAGGGAAGGTGCAGGAGGAGACAAGGAGAGAAGCACCAATACCATGAGTCTCAGAGATGAGGCTGACCACTTGACTGTATGGTATACTACAGTGTGGACCTTAGCCAGGCTGCCTGCCATGAGGAATAGAGGAATGGCTTCTATGGGTGTGGCGCTCAACTCTGGCTAGGTGTGACACCAGCTTCTGCCCAGCATCTGGAGAGAACTTGCACCGAGATGACCTACCTGGGGACAGATTACTATTGGCTGCAGTTGGGCATCACCCCATAGGGCGATAGGCTAACCAAACTTATATAACTCTGTGCACTTCCTTGAATAAACTGAGTTTGGCTGTGGCTGGCTCTCTCCATGCTTCTCACCCAGCTCCCGGTGTCTGTTTGTTGACTCTGCGCCTCTCACCCCCTCATGGCAGAGACCCTTAGTCTCCCTTGGGCTGGCCCCTAGCGCAGGGACCCCCAACAACTTGACCAGAGGGGTGAGACTGAATTTGGGAATGATTGCCTTTATTCTTCTTCCCTATACAATGTGCAGCTGTAGATGACAAGGGAAGACAGCTTTGGGGGTGTTAATCCTGTCTTCCCAGGTTGCTGGTTGTCAGAAAAAGCACAGCTTAAAGATTCAATTCTTGTCCCTGCTCTTTGATGTTTGTGGTGACAGGCAGCTCAAACTCCACATTCTGGTTACAGAACCAGCATTTCCCCAGCTGTGCTAGAAATGCAGATTCTGTGCCAGGCCCCATCCCTCAGCTGGAAAGTTAGATGGCCCCGGGAGTCTGTTATTCTGCTTGCTAGAGCTTGGGAATGGTTTGCAGGGCTGGCACTGGGTAATAGCAAGCCAGATCTCCTCAGGCTGATGCTGCTCAGTGGCCACACTGGGGGTTTAGGAGGTTGGGCATTAGCACTGCCTGGGTGAAAACACTAACATGCTTCTTTGTAAGGGACTTTAGGACTTAAAGTGTTGGGGAAGGTGAGTTTTCTCCCTCATTTCCCTGACTGTGTGCTAGAATTTCCTTCTGGCCTCAATAGGCATTTCCTAAAGGTAATCTCTCCTTCCATCCAGGAAAAAACATTGTCTCATGCGTGGACCCTTTGTCCTCAGCATCCATGCTGCCCTTGCTTGTGCATACACACACACACCCCTCAGTTCTTTGTATCAAAAGCCATGCATTACTCAGAACCTTTCATCTTTCCAAGAGTGCACCCAGGGACTCTTAATGTAACAAGCATGCTATGCACATAATCATTTTTCAATTTTTAAAAAAATTATTATTTTTGTTTTCTGTGTTTGAGTGTATTGCCTGCATGGATGTAAGTGCACGTGGGTCATGTAATGCCTGTGGAGGTCAGAAGAGGGCATCATATCCTCTGGAAATGGAGTTACAGATGGTTGTTAGCCATGTTGGTGCTGGGGATTGAACCTGGGTCCTCTATAAGAGCAGCCAATGCTTTTAAGCACTGAGCCATGTCTCCAGCCCTGACATAATTTATTTTTATCGTCAAATTTCCATCTATCTTCTATGATTTTTAAGATGAGTTTTTAAGTTATGTGCTCTAAACTATGTTAGATTCTCAAAAATGTTAAATTATTTTTGACAGCAAAATTCTGAAAAGTGTTTAAAAAAACATAATTTTAAAAGATTAAATCCTAGAGTTAGCAAACTCAACCCTTAATCTCAACTCTGGTTTATGGATTTACCAGTTAATTTTTTTCCTTCATTATTCCTTTCTCCCCTTTTCTGTAGGAACTGAAGGGTGAAACCTGGGTATATTCTTCCTATGTGATATGTTTTATTAATGATCAACTCTTGGGCAATGCATTTGATCTGAAGAAATGGGCCCAAAAGGTGTGGGATGTGGTTGATGTTCGGCCCTCTGCACTCTATGAGGCACTCACTTTGGATTATGCTACAAAGTTCTTAAAAGACACCAAGGCAAGTTACACTTATTGTTAAAGAAAAACAGTAGAATTTTTCATTATTTGTATTGATTCAGCATTAATTGTCGATATACTCAGAACACAGGGTAAAAGATTAATGTGTAAGCCCCCAGTGACCTTATTAAGTTTAAATTGCAAGGGATTGTAGATTCAAGGTTTGGCTTGGTGGTATATAAAACAAAAATATCTCACAGAGGGAATATCCTTGTCCAAATGCTTCTACTTCTCTTTAGAGATTTCTATGCATGAATTATTCATTTTAGAACATAAACACCCCTTTGACATGCACCTTTGATCTTGGGAGGCTGAGGCAGGAAGATTGTTTGAACCCATGATTAGACAATACAGCAAGGCCTGTCTCAAAACAAAACAAGATAAAACTGAACTGATAAAGCCCATTGTTTGTTTTATAGCATGCTATAGGCTCTTTTTTTCAACGATGTCTTCATTTTTATTTAAGTGTGTATCTATGTACTCAGAGGACAGAAGACGTCATCAGATCCCCTGGAGCTGGAGTTGGGGAGTTGTGAGCTATCTGACATGGGTGCTGGGAACCAAACTCAAGTCCTTGGGAAGAGCAGCGAGTGCTCTTAACTGCTGAACCATGTGTGAAGCCCCTGTAGTATGAAATATTTTAATTATTTTCTAACACCTAAGATGAAAAGTCTGAAGAGAATTAATATTACTGAATATTAACAGCTCCTGAATCATGCATTTGATCTGCAGAATGACATTTTGAAACATGACAGAATTGGCAACAGGCCTCAACAGGTTCAGACAGTTGACAGTGGCAAAGGTTAGTAAGAAGCACAAGGCTGAGGGGGGAGATGGCAATAAGAGGTAAAAAGCACTTTGAAATTTTGTTGGAAATCTTGTAGCAACAGCAATCAACTGCTGCCCATGGTGGCCTGCATCCACAGAATGACCCAGGGCGAGGGTTTGAGCTATGCAAAGGCAAAGACTGTCTCAGGGACCCTCATTTAACCACTGCCTTGCACTAGAATGAAGCAAAGTAGGTGTTCAGTGAGCATTTGGTTGAATAAACAGTGCATTTTGAAAATTCTGGAGTCTAGAAGTACCTGCTATATCCTGGGAGTGTCAGGGAACAGCAAGGAGAGCAGATTTAGTAGGATAAGGCTGGGAAAATGTGAATAACTGCCAAGAGTCGTGGTGCCAACAGTAAGAAGCTACTGTGTTTCACTTAAGGAGAAAAGGTGTGTATTGAAAACATACTTCTTCTCATAACTGACAGGAAAGCTGGAAAAGTAGCTTTAGAAACAGGATGGGAACCAAAGGAGGCCAGGTACCTGGGAAAAGGTCAAAGCCACGTCATAGGAATATGTGGCCTGGATGCTGCTCCAGGTGCTGCTAGCCCTGAGCTCACATGGCCACCATCCTGGAGAGAGATTTCCCAACATTCCTTGTATCTTTACACTTCCTGAGCCACCCTGGGCCCTAGGAGCACTTGTCCAGCAAGCCTAGGCTATATCCCCTGGTTGCCACAGGGTTGAAGGCAGGAGAATCTGGCCTCTACACATTCTAGTCATGTTGGTGGAACCCCAATGGGATGCTGCCCAGATAGGGCATCAAATATTAAGAAGGATCCTAAAGAACAGCTGAGGCCAGATGATGATTTACTGTCCATCCTGAACCAAAGAGATTTTTATCCAGAAGGAAAACAATCCAGCAGAGTTTTTCATAGACTATGACATAATCCTCTTTGCTTTTTGGGGGAGGAGGGGAATACTCAGGGCTGTGCCAAAGCAAGCTGGTAGCAAGGTGGCCATTTGGAAAGCTGCTATGGTGGCATATGCTAGGAATAATGAAAGCATGGATTAATGGGTGGTACTGAGGATGGAGGACTGAGATTCCTGAGAAAAACTTTAGATTTTTTGTAGAGGGTGGATTTGTAGTGGTGAGTCATATCCACATCATGTTTATTTCCAGGTTACAATGATTGGCTAGACAAGTATATTTGTGTTTGGTACGTAGGTGCCTGGGATGTTACTTGTATTACATTCATCTATCTTTCTTCATCAGCATTTTCAGAATTATCCGTTCTTTTTTTTCTTTTTCTTGCTGTTGTTTTTAAGGTATCTCTCTGTGTTATTCAGACTGGCCTCAAACTGGACATTTAACTTCCTCCCTAGGGCTGAGAGTATAGTGTTCAACAATGCTCAGTCAGAATTCTGTCCTCCCAACAACCTGGTAAAGATAATCATTGTATGCACAGGGCAGTTTAATTTTATGTCTAAACAGACTTACTTATTTCTCCAATCAACCATGATTTCTGACTTAGTCTCTTTTTCCTCTTAAGCCTCTGAGGTTTAATTATATTTATGCTTAAGCTATACATTTTCTTATAGTTAAGAACTTGTAGTACAGAAGTTGAAAGACTCAAACAAATGAATTATAATTAGCTGGGCACAGGGGCTCATCCTATATTCTCATCATGCAGGAGGCTAAGACAGCAGGATTTCCATGAGTTTGTGATCAGCCTGGGCTACCCAGTGAGTTCCAATTTGGACTATACAGTGATAACCTGTCTCACAAAGAACAAAAACTTTTTAATTATAATTACTGTGATGTGACTTTGAGACTTATTTGCTAGATACCAGATTTATATAAATTAACTAAAATAAAAATTAAAAAGATTAGAGTGACCTAAAATGATATGATACATCAAAAGTAATAGTATATATGTTTCTCAGATTCTTAGCATGGCAGGACAAGTTATGCATCACATTAAATAAGTTACTCTTCTGATTTACGAGAATGATATCCAAGATCTGAAACACGCCTACACTCCAGTAGTGCTGTGGCATCTCAGAGCAAAGGGAATGAGGACTGGTGCTCGCAGTTTGGATGCCTGTTTTGCTGAGTTGAATTTTATTTTGTTTCAGAGACAAGGTCTCACTCAGGAGCTCATGCTGGCCTATAACTCACTATATAACCCGTGCTGGCCTTGGACTGAAGCAACCCTCCAGCCTCAGTTTCCTGAATGCTGGGATTACAGAGATGAGCCACCACACCCAGCTTTGGATGCCTTTTTGTGGGGTTAGGCAAGGCCTCCCAGCCAGTCCTCTCTCTCTGAAAGTAGAGACAGGCTGGTGCTGTTGCAGTTGAGGGTGTCACTGAAGATATCCACAAATCACAGCCTGCTTCTCTTCCCTGCCCATGGTGCGAAGCTCCTGTGGAAACTGTAGCCTTATTTTCCTACTCAGAAGGCATGTGGCTTGGCTCTGGTTAGTGTCCATTGTCTGAAAATCTAGGACACACAATGACAAACTCTGTGACACTCAACGACAATCTTTTCCAAAGCTACTCAGAAAAGGGTAGAGAAGAATTCCCAGTCTGTTTCTTTCCCCTGGGGGACTACGTCCTGTTCCTTTCCACACTCAGCTACCATTGTTAAGGAGTTCTAGGTCATTTGCCCTCAGCTGTAAACAGTATGTTAAGATTTTTCAAAGCTTTTCTAACCGAAAGGTTTTTTAAACTATTGTGTAATTAGGTTGTAAAGACTTGGTAAAATAAATCTTAAAACTTCAGTAATTAATTTTTCTGTCAAGTTTTCTACTGGCACTGTGGTTAAAATCTTATCACTGAAAAGCATGTACCTGTTTTATTTTGGGTCATTTCTAAAACTTTCTTACAAAACACTGACCTGTATTATTTTCCCCCCTTATTTTAATAGCATGATTTTGTGTTCTTGGACATTTGTATTGATCTTTCTCTAATTGGAAGATTGATTTTTGAGGTAAGAAGATTTTTCTGTCTTTTGAAAATAAGCTTTGGGGAATCTATAGTTGATAAAATGTTAAGTATTTAATCTTGGAAACCTTTTGTCTTTATTTTGTAGCTCTATTGTGATGCATGTCCCAAAACATGTAGAAATTTTCAGGTCCTGTGCACAGGAGCAGCAGGATATTCTGAAAGAGGCATAAGGCTCCATTACAAAGATACAATTTTCCATCGAGTGGTACAGAATGGTTGGATCCAAGGAGGAGGTGAGTGGAAATTTTCCCATTTTGTCCTTTCAGTTAATCTTTCCATTTCTCTGAAAAATAAGGTAAATGGTGAAATAACTTAAGAAGTAAACAGAATTTATGTGAACGTTTTCTTTAAATTGTGGCCAAGGTGATGATTTACTACTTTGTTATTTCTAAGATCTTAACATGGTAATATAAGCTACCCTGAGAGTTACTATGAAAACAAAATGAAAATAAAAATAATTACAAAATCCAAGTGAATTCATTACAGTAATATTTTTACATTTATTTTTATTTTATGAGTGTTATACTTGCATGGATGTAAGTGCACTTGTGTCATACAGTGCCCCTGGAAGACAGAAAAGGGCATCAGATCCCCCATACGGGTGCTGGAATTTGTCTTCTGCAAGAACAACCAGTGCTCTTAACCACTGAGCCATATCTCCAGCCCACATAGTAATATTTTTATAGCATAGATATTAAGCAGTTAGGCAATTTAGTCTAGACTGGTAGAAGTAGGATCATAATTTAAAGCATCTTTTCTTTGTTACTGCTGTGTTCTAATCTTTTTAGCCTCAGAATTCTGTTTATTATTATTTCTCAGACCTAGTAGAAGGAAGAGGAGATGATGGAGAGTCTATTTATGGACCAACATTCGAAGGTATGGTGCTTTAAAATTTGTCAGTCATACATTAGCTAATTATTCAAATTTAAGAGGATTGGATGTTTCACAATTTCAAATAAGATAGTGTTGGTGATAATATATTTACTAGAAATGGAAGTTTAAAATGATAGTAATGCCCCTCAAAATGCAGATTTTTTAAAAATAGGGATTTATCTTTACTTGATTAAACATTGAGTGGCTTTCTAAAACAATAGAACTGGGGCTGGGGGTTATAATTCAGTTGGTGGAGTGCTTGCCTAGCATGCATGAAACCCTGGGTGTAGTTCATGCCTATAATCCCAGGACTGAGGAGGTAGAGGCAGGAGGATCAGTTCAAGGTCATTCTCGGCCGTATAAGAAGTTTGAGGCTAGCCTGTAATATATGAGACCCTGTCTCAAAAACAAAAAGGCCTGTCCCAGGGACCCACGTGGTAGAAAGAGAGACTGACTGACTCTTGAAAGTTGCCCTCTGACCTCCATGCACACACATGCTGTGGTGCATCCCCACACATATACATTCAGACACATGCACACAAAGAAATAAATACAATAAAAATTTGAAACAAATGAACACAACAAAATTGAAAACAAACAAACTTGATCCAGTCTAGAACAGCTTTGTAAACATTTACTTTATAGTTACCCCACATTCTACCAGTGCCGGAGCCCGCCGGCAGAAATCGAACTGTACCTGAATTGGGGAGTTAGGATTGAGAAATGAAGAGAGAGAGAGATAAAGATGGTTTTGGGGGGGGGGCTCGGCTCAGTCAATACTGAGGCCACAACTTTATTATACACAATGTAGTTATAGTCTTACAAACGTATGAGGAACAATACCACCATCAGGAGTTCAAGCAAAAACAAGCATACATTTACATATGTGAAATTATTCAAGCCACTCACATCTACTAACAATGGGTCCTCAGCCTTGGGCTCAAGGCAGACTCCCATTCAGGAGTCACAAGATTCTAGCATATCAAAGCACCCTGCTCCCACAGCACTTCCGTAACTGTTCTGTGTTTAGCCCTTAAGCTAGGGCATAGCTCAAAAACAGGCAAATGGCTCCCGACAGCTGCCCCTTTATTATTTTTTTAAAAACCATAGCTTTCCGAGCTATGGGCAGAAAGACTGTGCCTGTCTTAGGTCATTCTCTCCAAAACATAAACCTTACCCGTCATTGGCACATGAATGCCCACCATTCACGCCCTGTCTTAGGTTAGCTTAGTTTGAGAGAAGGTTGCCCGTCTCTGGCTATCCAGTCTCTGCAAGGGGCAACTCTACTTAAGGTAGAGTTCTGAGCCTAGCTTTTTGCAGGTCAGCCTTGAATATTCTAGGAATGTGCTGAGGATATCACCATGGAGGGAGCATGCAAATTCTAAAGAAAACACAAAGGCCCAAGGCTATAATACTTTTTAACCATGAGGTTAAAGAAGACCCTGAAAGCAAACAGGCTTTCAATTTTGTTAACAACTCAGCAGTAGTTTTTGCAGAGTCAAATTCAAGTGGCCAAATTTTCACTATGCTAAACCCCTTGTAAATGCACTCTTTTCTCCAAATCACATTGACTGTATATCTTAGGAGTAACACAAATTCACTGATAGTCTGCATGACATACCAAATGAAATTTTGTAACTTTTACAAGCAAATCACAATAAATGAAATTGCTGAAACACCATAACTTACATTCTTATGGAAATGCAAATTAGACAAGTTACATAGAACACAGTAAACATTAAACCAGATAACATCATGAGGAATGCTTAATTGTCCAGTGTCCTGATTGTTTTTTGACCAGTCCATAATATATCTGAATAATTAAAGTCAGTTTTTTGCTGTCCCATGTAAGAATGTCCTGACAGGCGAGTATCATTCTCCATCATTGCAACTTTCTTTTCTTCCCATATGGCTGGATGCAGCATAGTTGAATCTGGTACACGAGTCCAATACAGCTCTCCGTGTATCATCAGGCGAACTGATTCCATCTCAGACAGCTACAACAGCGTCACTCTTCCTGCTTTCAGTCCCTGCGAACCAAACCAGCCTTTCTGGCAGCCACCTGGCATTCTCAGCATCCTGTGGAAAAACACAAACATGCCCCCTTCCCCAAATTAATACTGGGTCTGGACCATGCCATTTCCCATCAATTGGATCCTTCCATCTCACTCGTGCATAGGTATCCAATGTTTTGGGATGCCACAACCTATCTGCAGCAGAAAAACCAAGAGCATCCACATTTAAAAATTTTAAAATAAAAAGAGCATGATTTAAAGAATTCTGTGGAGATCTGGGGTATAACTCCCCCCTTTTTATTTTTTGTAATTGATTTTTTAAAACTCCATGGGCACGTTCAACAATCCCTTGCCCCTGGGGATTGTATGGTATGCCTGTTTTATGCACAATAGATAACTGAGCACAGAAACGTTGGAAAGTTTCACTAGTATATCCTGTGCCATTGTCTGTTTTTATAACAGATGGCAAGCCAGCAACAGCAAAACATTTAATGCAGTGTGCTATTACATGCTTAGTAGCTTCTCCAGTTTGAGCGGTGGCCATAAGAAATCCTGAATAAGTATCTATGGACACATGAACATATTTTAACTTTCCAAACTCAGAGATGTGAGTTACATCCATTTGCCATAATTGATTAGGCTTTAGTCCTCTAGGGTTTACTCCATAATGAGGTACCAAATGATGTTTAGGACAAGAATGACATTGTTTAATAATTTGTCTAGCAGCTTCCCTAGTAAGGCGAAACTGCTTCCTCAAACTTTGGCTGTTTTGGTGATGAATAGCATGAGATTTTTGTGCTAATTCCAACTGAGATAAACCTAGGAGCCGAGTGGCCTTATCTGCTAAATCATTCCCTAAAGCTAAAGGACCTGGAAGCCCAGTATGGGCTCTAATATGTCCTACAAAGCAGGGCTGAGAACGGGCATGTAAACACTTTTGTATCTGACCAAATAATTTCTGAACTTTGGTATTATTTGTCTTGATATAAGGCACAGTTTCAAGCATCTGTAAGGCTCTAGCAATATAATGACTATCAGTATACAGATTAAAAGAAGTAGAGGCCATAAGCTGAAATACAGTGGCTACAGCTCGAAGTTCTATTACTTGAGCTGAAGCTGGAGAAGTTTGAAAAACATAAGATTGCCCCTGCATTACAAAGTAGCCCTACCATTAGAAGACCCATCTGTAAATATCACTAAAGCATCCTTAATAGGTTCCTGTTTCATAATTTTTGGAAAACTAAAAGCATGACTATTTGCAAATTGTAATAACTTATCTTTTGGATAATGATTATCAATAATGCCAGAAAAATGAGCAAAAGCTATAGCCCATGAGTCCACATTTTGAAATAACCAATCTAACTGTTGTTTTGTAAATGGAAGTCCTATTATATTAGGTTCTTTTCCAAAATATTTTCGAGATTCAACTCTAGCCATTTGAACTAAACATGCTACAGCCTCATAATAAGGAGTCAACACTTTAGCGGGCAATACTGGTAAATGCAACCATAACAAAGGTCCTTTCTGCCGTAAAACTGCAGTTGGAGTATAACTAGTAGCCAAAATATATGCTGCCCACTCTTGGCTATAATCTATATGTTGCATTTGTTGATTTTCAATAGCTTGTTCTATTCGAGACAATGCCTTTCTGGCCACCTCTGTCAAGCCTCTAGCTGATTTAGGATCTGGATCACCTTTTAAAATGTCAAAAAGAGGCTTCAGTTCTCCTGTAGCAATTTTTAAATGAGGTCTAAGCCAATTTATATCTCCCAATAATTTTTGGAAGTCATTTAAAGTTTTTAACCCATCTTTCCTAATCTGAATTTTTTGAGGTAAAATCATTTTAGGATAATTTATAACCCAAATATGAATATGGAGATTCTGTTTGTATCTTTTCAGGAGCTATAATTAGCCCTTGTTCTTTCAGAGCCTGTTGTAAATGAGCATAGGCTGCAAGTAAAATTCCCTCCTGCTTATGAGCCAAAAGTATATCATCCATATAGTGAATTATATACATTTGAGAATAAGCTTGTCTAGTTTTTGCAACTGCTTGGGCCACAAATCTTTGACACAGGGTGGGGCTATTTGCCATACCCTGAGGTAGTACTTTCCATTGAAATCTTTTCATAGGTTCCTTCCTGGGAGACCAGCAACCCTGCCTTTTACAGGCGTTTGTTGTTGAAAAAGTACTTCCTTAACTGATTTTCCTAGTAAAGCAGCAGCCAACGTGTTACACCTTGAGTATGCGAGGGCCCAATATCAGAGCAAAGTCTGAGATATAGTCTGATAAATTTCCCTTTTTTCTAACCGGTCTCAAGGCTGCTTGACAGGCAGAGTTTGCATTCTCATAAGCTAGTTGTTTTACCAGCAAGAGTCCTGACTCAGAATCTCCCAGTAACCTACTTGCTGCCTGCATCAGTCTAGCCACAAAATCCTGATACAATTCATCAGGCCCTTGTCTAATTTTTGACATATCTTCAGTCCTATTCCTGCGGATGGAAGTTTATACCATGCTTTCTTAGCTGCAGCACTGACCTGTGCATACACAGCAATATCAAATGCCAGCTGATTCCCTATACCTTGATATTGTCCTTCTCCTGCTAACATATCAAAGGTAATCTGTATCCCTTTGTTAGACCCCACTCTCAGCCCGGGGACTCGAACCCCAGTGGGCCGCCTGGGTGACTAACGTCGGGGAGCCTCAAGCCCACTGACCTCACTCAGCCCAGGGGACTCGAACCCCTGTAGGCTGCCTGAGAGTCAGTCCCAAGAATCCAGACCGTCAGATGCAAAATGCAAGAAGTAGGTTTATTTCACTTGCGCAAGTGGGAGACTCAGTCTCGTTCATGAGACTGAGCCCCCCTGCCTTCTGCCAGGCCAGGTTTTTATAGTAGGAACTCACAGTATTATCATACATTATCATATAGGGCACTTGTTACATTTGGATTGGCTTTTGGCCTACAGACCAGGGTTACAGAGAAGACAATTTTACATAGTCCAACGTTCTCTCAGAAATGCCACATACATTATTCTGCAGTTCACAGGAGATAAACTTTTCCACAATTTATGAATGGGATAATGGAGAAACCTTCCCACAATTTATGGATGAGATAATGGAGAAACCTTCCCATAATTTATGGATGGGATAATGGAGACTCTTCCTGTGGAATGTTAAGCCCACAGGCTTTATCTTGCATACCAAGGGATGTTTACATAACTCTTGAATTCCCTGGGTCTCTTCCTCCTGGTTTTATAGTTTCTTAGTTGTTTTTTTAATTAAGGGGGAGGAGGGAGGCCGAACTCGTATCACCGAGTGCCTCATAAAACAAAATGTCTCACACCTTGAGCTCGATTTGTTACAGCTGTGGACTGGCATTGTTCTGCGTACTCAGATTTCCACAGCAAATAATCTCCTCCTGATAAACATGCTCTAGCCATTTGCTTCCAGTCCTCTGGAGGAAGCTCTTCAAGGGACATGGATTCTAATATTGCCTGTGTGAAAGGAGCAGTTGGTCCATATTGCGCACAAGCAAGCTTCAACTCTTTCAATTGATTAAAAGGAATGGGAACATGTTCCCTCACCCGATTTCCTTGTCCATCGTCTCGCTCTATAACAGGGAATAATTGAAATCCTTGAGTGTTTTTTCCCTTTTCTGCCGCTTGATTTATAGCAGCTTGCAACGGGGATAGAGAAGTTTGCACTAAGGACAGAGAACAAGGTCTACCCACTGGATTTACTCTTGGGTGAGGATTATATCCTGCTTGGCCTTGTAGTTTTTCCTGAGCCTGCTGTTCCTTAATTTGCTGCATTTGTACAGACAACATTTCTATCCTTTCCTGTAAATTTTGGATTTCCCCTGAGTAAGTTTCCTTCTGATCTGTTTCCTTTTTTGCCAATGCCTCTTTCCAATACCTAGCAGTTCTCTCCTTCTGCTCTATTTTTTTTGAATTTAATGGCTCACTCCTGGATAGTTGCTCAATTTCAGGCTCCATAAGAACTGCCTCCTCTAACGGAGGAGCAGAAGGTTCAATTTTATATTCCTCCTTTGTTTGAGTCTCTTGTGACTCGGTGTCACTCACTTCTTCTGCTTGAACCCTTTCTGTCTCATGTCTAGGATCTAAACTATCTCTAATTAAAGCCCACAAACTGAAAGTATTCACTGGGACCTCGCTTGGTCCATGAACATCATAATAATCCTGAAGTTCTTCTACTTTTTTCCATGTTTTTAAATCTACAGTCCCTTCTTCAGGGAACCAAGGACAGACTTCTTCTATGAAATCTAAGAAATTACAGAGCTGCTGATGTCCTACCCTAACTCCTTGAGCATGCAGCATATTTTCCAGCATATGTACAAAAGACAGACTTCTACTACCCTGACCCATTTTACTCCCGAAGTTACTCACCGCACACTTTTTCCTTAAACTTGAGCTCAATTTTCCTTTGCGGTGTCCTTAACTGCGTCCCCAGTATTCAGGTCCCATGTTCAGGCGCCATATGCCGGAGCCCGCCGGCAGAAATCAAACTGTACCTGAATTGGGGAGTTAGGATTGAGAAATGAAGAGAGAGAGAGAGATAAAGATGGTTTTCGGGAGGGCGCTCAGTCAATACTGAGGCCACGACTTTATTATACACAATGTAGTTATAGTCTTACAAACGTATGAGGAACAATACCACCATCAGGAGTTCAAGCAAAAACAAACATGCATTTACATATGTGAAATTATTCAAGCCACTCACATCTACTAACAATGGGTCCTCAGCCTTGGGCTCAAGGCAGACTCTCCCATTCAAGAGTCACAAGATTCTAGCATATCAAAGCACCCTGCTCCCACAACACTTCCGTGACTGTTCTGTGTTTAGCCCTTAAGCTAGGGCATAGCTCAAAAACAAGCAAATGGCTCCCGACATACCAGATTCCAAAAATGATATTAAAAATTACTAGTGTCATGGCAAAAGTCTGCAGGAGCCAATCTGAAGAGGCTACCACTGGTCAAAGATGGAGTAATTTGAGCTCAAAAAATAATACTAATTGCAGTTAATTGGAACTCAACAAATAAATGTATGAGCTCATACTGATATTATCTATAAAATAAAGCCTAATTGGATTACCTTTGGAAGAATGACAGGGACAGAGGGAGAATCTACAAGTTAGAAGAGACTTAGAAGGCACCACGAGTTTTTTTTTTTTCCCATAGTGCTGTGTTCTTTGTCACTGAACTAAATCCCCAGCCTGACAAATCTTTTAAATGAGAAAGACCAAACTCTAGTGCCTTGAATGATAAAACACCTGTATATTATGTGCTTAAACAAAACACATTATGTGTTCAAAGTATTGGTATAGTTACTTTGGGTAACAGAGGAGGGGCTTGGCAACCTTTGGCAAAGTTTATCCCCCCACCCGCCCCTTGGCTGGAGTTGAAGTTAAAAGGGTGTTTGTCTTGTGATAACCTTGTTACTAAATATTAGTTTTCTGTGACTTTTCTTGTGTCTGTATTTTAATATTGAAAAAAGAAAGTTAGAAAACCTAAATGAACCAGTGGCCAGAGTAAAAGGGAAAAGTAGTAGCCAGTTTCCTCCCGAATTCACGCAGGAGGCCAGCCTTAGGGATGGAAGCATGCAAGCACACCACTCACTCACTCTGACATTAAGTTCCTGGGTAGGCACCTGCATGGTGCTAGAACTACAGGACTGGGCTCCTACAGAAGGATTATATGTGTTCACATAGACAGATGATCGATCAGATAGCCTGCGGGTACCCGACCAGCTGCTATCACAGTGAACTGAATGCTGTAGGAAAAGAAAGAGCAGCTGCCTGGGATCATTGGAGGCAGTGCCACGGGGAATCTTGTGAGTTGGGTTTTAAAATAAGATACTGCATGTGGAGAAAGGACCATTTTGGAAGTATTCCTGGCCTCCTTAATCATTGGCCCCCAGCCATAATCAGATTTTGTGAACTATTAATGCTTAGAGACTCAGCCTCTGCAAGAATTGGGTTTCTGCCCATGGGAGGGTAATCTGTTTGGCAGTCTCCTTGGCCCTCTAGATACGCTATGTCCATTACTGATACCTCTGCTGATGATTCATGGCTCCCATCCAGCTGTTGTGGGCTCTGATCTGCAGGTGGAGGCTTTGTTGTCTTGCTGGTGCCCATAGAGACATAGTGTGTTCAGAGAATCCTTTGGGATCTGGTCAGGCAGCATGCAGTTCGAAAGCATTCGGTAATAAATTGAATGAAAAGAACAATGTTCCAGAGGACAGACAAGGCACTGGGAAAGAGCACCGATCTCCTTTCACCCCCCTGGGAACCTTACTATTATGCGCCACCAGGCCTTCCTCTGCTTTCCTCTCGTTGGGCTCTTTCCACAAGATGCAGAACCAAGAACCTGGGCTTCTTAAAAGAATCACAGTATACATCTGTAATCCCAGCACACTGGGGGAGTGGGAAGTGGGAGGTGAAGCAGAAGGGTTACAAGTTCAAAGGCAGCATGCATTGGGTTCAACAATGAATTAAAAGGAGTGAAATAAATTATTATTTAATTGGATGATTATTGTATAAACTTTTTTTTCAACCGAGGAAGGTTTGCTTACTCTGTTTTAAACCAAAACTTTTAATAAATATTTGTGTGTGTGTGTGTGTGTGTGTGTGTCCCTCTGGAGTTACAGGTGGTAGTGAGCCATTCAGTGTAGATGCTGAGAACTGAACTTGTACTCTTAAGAAGTGCTCTTAACCACTGTACCATCACTCTAGTCCTGAACCAAAAATTTTAAAGCCATAAATAAAAAGCCTCCATTTATGTTAAGACAATTTTTTTCTGTTGTTCCCACACATGCTTTCTCTTTGGCAGAAACAGGAGAATGGGCTCAAGTCAAACCTGTCTTCTCACCAATGGTCTCACCCCTCACCAGAAGGTCAAATCCTTCTACTGGGTTTCCATCGTATTTAGGTAAACCCAAAGAAGCTTGACTCCCCTTAACAGTGCTATTGATTGCCATAGGGTCCATATTTCTGTGATGAGAGTGTAAAACAACTAATTTAGGGTTTTAAGTAATAAATGAATTATACCATCAATTGGCTGTTTATAGGAAAATAAGGAAACATATCAATAATTTTTAAAAAGTATGTCCTCTAATATAGGGGTTGATGTCACATGCAACCTGTAGAGGCAAGATGACTGTCAAAACTTTGAAGCCAGCCTTGTCTACATTGCAAAGCTCTAGGCCAGCCAGGAATACACAGGAAGACCCTGTGTCAAAACAAACAAAAATAACAAACAGAAATATCTTCTGCAGGCCATTTTTAAACCAGGCACAATGGCACACATCTGTAATCTCAGTACTTGAGAGGCTAAGGCAGGAGGATTTCTTCAAGCAAGTACTGGGTCAGCCAGAGTTATATAATGAGACCCTGTCTCCAGAAAACAAAATAAAGTAAAACTTTGTGTCCTGGAAGTTTAGAGTATTATGCGCTTATGAGTTGAGAGCTTGGAAAAAATTGTAAAAGCTCAAAAGGAAAGAAAAAAGAAAATGCAAAGGTGGGCAAATCAGAAAGCAAGTCAGAGAGACAGCAGCTATCTTTGTCCTGTAAGTACTTTAGGTCTGTGAAGCTACTTAGAATTATTGTTGTACATTATCTATTTGTTGATTGATTGAGACAAGGTCTCGTTATGGTGCTCAGACTGTTTTTAAACTTGTGAACTCAACCAGTTCTCCTGCCTCCGCTTTCTGGATAGCTGGGACTACAAGGTCTGTGCCCCTGAGCCTGGCTCTTCCACATAACTTCATTTGATTAATTCAGAGAGATCTGAAGTAGTCCTGGTTGTGGCACAATCCTTGAGTGGCTGGCCTTGCCCTGTGTAACTGCCCATGCAGAAGCAGCCCAGTTCCAGGTCCCTGAGACACAATGCATCGCAGTACTTTGAGCTAACAGTCATTTTGTTTCTCATGTATTTTTTTCTGGATCCGTACATTTAAATTTTGTGTCAGGAACTACCTACACTTCTAAAAACATTCCTTTTTCTGTTGTTTTATAGCAGTAGATTTCAAATTGTTATCTAAGGAGTTCCCTGGGGTCCTGAAGAAGTATCTTCAATTGATAGGAGGCCTGGAGGATTATCTTAGTCACTTTTCTGTTGTTGTGATAAAACACTCTGATCAAGGGAACTTATAAAAGGAAGAGTTTATGTGTGTTCACAGTTCCAGGGACATTAGAGTCTGTCATGGCAGAGGCATGGTGGCAGGAGGTGTCAGAGCAGGAGCAAAAGGCAGACTCACATCTTGAAGCAATCACAGGAAGCAGAGAGAGACTGGAGATCTGGCAAGTCTCTAAGCCCACCACCAGTGACGTGCTTCCTCCAGCATGGCCACACCTTCCAAGACCTCCCAAACAGTGCCTCCAACTGGGAACTAAATGTCCAGATACTTGGAGCCTAAGGGGGTCATTCTCATTCAGACCTCCACAAGGACCTTTTCAAAAATCTGTTTTATGGGGTTGGAGAAGTGGCTCAGAGATTGAGCACTTGCACTTACTCAGTTCCCTGCACCCATAGCAGGTGATCCACAACTGCTTATAACTCCAGTTCTACAAGGCCTCCACACATGTGGTGCACATAAATACATGTGAGCACACACATGCACGTAAAAATCTCTTTTTAAAAATCTGTTTTATATGTAGGCTTTCACACAACTTCTTTTTGATAGATATAGTTATTAAAAAGTTTTCCCAAAAAGTCTTTCTTATAAAAATGTTACAATTCTATAATTTTTTTCCTGTTACAGAGTTTAAGAAAAATTAGTCATAGCATTTCTATTATCTAGGGTCTCTAGAGGACCAGAACCAATATAATGGATATGTATTACAAGGAGATTTATAAACTGGCTTACACAATACTGTCTGGGTAGCCCCACAATGGCTGTCTTCATACTAGAGAGGCTAAGAACTTTGCAGATGCTAAGAGGCTAGAAACCTCAGCAAACCTAGCACTGAAGTCTTAGAGGATTCCCAAAGAGCCACGGGTCATGGGTCCACATTGGAAGGCCAAAGACGCTGTCTTCTGATAGCAGCAAAGTATGGCTCAGCAGGGACAGTAGTTGTGGCAGTAGCAGTAACAGAGTAGATGCACTCACCAGTAACTGGGAAAAGGAAGCAGGCAAAAAGCCACAGATTTTCCCTCAGACCTCCTTATATCTGGACTAAAACTGTAAGGAATCCTCCATTCTGGGAGAGGTCTTCTCAATATTTCCAGGAAATGATCTTACAGACCCACCCAGGGGACTGTTTCTTGGTTCATTCCCAATCTGGTCAAGTTGACAAAATTAATCATCACCATTTCTAGAAGCAACAATTAATACCTCAATAAAAACCTCAATCGGTGCATTAATCACATTTGCATGCCATGCAGTTTCTATGAAATCAATGAATTGTTTCTGTATTGTACTGAAATGACTATGGCATTGATTAATTACATAGAATAATTTGTACAAAAATGTCTTGATTGCATTTCATAAGACATTATATATCCTTATTCAGCAAGTTAAAAGTAACTATCACTAATAAGGCTTCATCTCTGAGTTTCAAATATACAAATACTGTTTGAAACTTGAAAGTGATCATTGTACACAGCAAGCAAGTTGGGTGTACTAAAATCTTATTGACAATTCATATTCATATTTCTTAATTATTTCAGAGTTTTGTAGAGTTCTTATAGGTCAGAAAAGCTTTGAACTTGCAATCCTTTTGTCTTAGCTTCCCAAGTGCCTTAGATTATAGGCCAATACCATCAGGCTCATCTATGCATCCATCAATTAATTAAATCATTAATCAATTACAAAATAATTAACTCATCAATCAAAGTTAGCTGTCCTGGGCATTGAACCAGTGCTTTATACATGCCAGGCAAATACTCTACCTCTGAGCTAAATCCCCAAGCCAGAACTTTTATAAAGTCAATAAAAATTCTTACTGGATTCCTCAACCATTACTTATTTCAGTGCATTTGAACTTGAAGTTTGTATTGGTTACTTGTCTGTGACGAAATGCCAGGCAAAAGCAACTTAGGGAAGGAAGGATTATTCTGGCTCACAGCTTGAGAGTACAGTTCATCATGGTATGGAACGTGTGGCAGCATTTTGGGGTCCCTGGTTGCACCTCATCCAGAGTCAGAAAACAGAGAGATAAATGCAAATGCTTTTTCCTCAGTCTAGGACTCCAGCCCATGGGACAGTGCTGCCCACATTCAGAGTGGGTATTATTCCCTGTCCAGTTAGACCTTCCTAGGAACATGCTCATAGATGTACCCAAAAGTGTACTTCCAAAGTGTTTCAAAATCTTGTCAAGTTCACACATGAACTTAACTTCCTGAATATGGTAATATCATAAAGATGATGTAGTTCTTCCCACTTGTAACCTTACACATTTGCACACACACTCCCCAGAACTATCTTTTCCCACAAAATATTAGCCAACCCATAGAAGGTTTGAGATTAAATTTTATTTGAAAATTAGTAAGAATAAGCACAGTTCAGTTTCTTCATCAGCAACCTTTAGGACACATCTAAGCTAGTTAATGTTATAAGAGTCCTGGAACTAAAGTTACATGGGAGAAGGGCCCTGCCTTCATACACAGGGACAGGAAACAATATAAACCAGTGAGTCCACAGTGTATAAGGATTCTCACAGAGTTCTGTATAAGATGCTTCAGGGGAAGGGTCAGACCTATGAAGGACTTGATGAACAGGTACCTATAATGCTCACATTATAAGTTTTAGCTATGGTAAAGATAAACTAGAGCTGAACAACTAGTTCTAGTAAGATTTTATGGCTCTTTTTAACGTTAACTTGAATATTTGAAAGTAATATGAAACAAACAATATTTACAGTTTGGATTATATTGTTGAATGTGGTTAAGCCTATTACCAATGTTCTGTTTATTAAATGCTGTAACTTATTGAAATACAAATACTTCAATAACCTACTGTGATACTTTCCTAGATGAAAACTTTTCAGTTCCTCATAATAAAAGAGGAGTCCTTGGAATGGTCAACAAAGGCCATCATACAAATGGATCACAATTCTACATCACACTACAAGCAACTCCCTATCTGGATAAAAAGTATGTGGCCTTTGGGTATGTACATTGTAGGTTTGACTATATAATATTCACTTACATATAATTTGTCAGTCAAAAAAATTTGCATGAGTATTTCACATAGTTTATGAGTAGCCAGAGATGGAGATGAAAGCAAAAACAATACAAATATGGACACATTTAGTAACAAACAGTTCAAAAGAAGCTTGCTATCCATGAAATACAGAAACTCAGGTTGACAGGATGGCTCAGCAGGCAAAGGTGCTAGCTGTGCAGGCCTGACAACCTGAGTTTGATTCACAGATCCCACAAAAAGGTGGAAGGAAAGAGCCATCTTCAGAGTTTTTCTCTGGTTTTCACACATGGATCATGGTGCACTCACTTTTTTTTTTTTTTTTTTTTTTTTTTTTTGTCTTTTTGAGACAGGGTCTCCCTGTAGCCACAACTGGCCTGGAACTTACTATGTAGACCAGGTTGGCCTCAGTCTCACAGAGATCCTTCTGCCTCTGCCTTCTGAGTGCTACCACACCTGGCTCAACAATCGCTAATTTTTATTCTCATCACCACTCTGGCCTCAGGGAGGCAGTGCATCTCTTTTATTGTTTCAGTTCAAGCATAGTCTCAACTTATCCCATAACTCTCTAAACCATGGTTTCAACCAGGCTGGAATCTAAACATCAAGGGCAATGCTGAAAGGTAATAACAAAGTAAACAGCTAGATAATCCAGCTATAGTAGAGAAAATATACCTTAATCTCTAGGTGAAGTTGCCTCTTCCCTGGCCTCTCTTAGCATTCCCAGGTGCATCTCAGCTTCTGGAGGGCCATGTGTGGGTGGCAAGGTCCACGGATACAGAAGTTCCCTGCCTAGCTGAGGCAGGCCCTCTTTACAGGTTCCAGATTCTGCAGATGAATGATGTTAGGACTGTTTTTCAGGAGAGACTGCAGCAATCCACAGAGCATGGTGACCTCAGGAAAAAGAGCTCAGTGACATCGTAGGAAATAATATCAAAACACAAGCTTGTAAGATCTGTGTTCATGCACACACATGGTAGAAGGAGAGAAGTACATGTTGGGGTAGAGGTATGGGGAATGAACTTCATTCCCAAAGGCTCTCCATGTGCAGAGGAGCCATGGAAAGCTTTGTGAGAATGTGAACTGGGTGGGTAAAGAGAAGTAGACATTAGTCAGATAGGGGAAGAGGAAATCACAATTAGTCAAATCAGTTTTAAAAAGAATAAGAAGCTCTTAGAGAAGCCCTAAGGAACAAGAGAGAAGTGTGTCTACAACTTGGCTGATCCAACTAGAACTTGGAGCCCAGGGGGAACAGAGAGAATGTGGTTGGAGAGCGGAGACGGGCGGTAGGCCACAGGTGCTATGCTGCAGGGCATGGACTTCTCCCAAAGAGATGAGTGCTATAGAATTTTAAATTGTGAGCATCCTTATCAGCTCATTGGATAAGATTTTTCCAGATGTGAAGAGTGAGCTGGAAAAGAAGAAAGGTACAGAGGTCAGTTAGGAAGGTTTGATCATAACAGGCACAATTCAAGTTCTATCTAAAGCTCTGGCAGTATAGGCAAACTGGGAGTAAGTGGACAAGTGCCAGTGACATTGAAAAGGTAAATTCATGGGGCTTGATGGCTCTGTAGACGAAAGTAAGAGCATGGCAGGAGTCTAGATCAGTTTTGTGCAGCAGAACAGTGGTGATGGAAACCTATGATCTGCAGGTAGCTACCAGACACCCAGACACACACGGCCACTGAACACTGCAATACAGCCAATGTGTAAGGAATGGAATCTACATGCCCTCGTCTCCTCCCTTAAGGGTTAATCCAGTGAGGCAAGTACGTTTTTCTTTCCCATAGTTTCTGCCCCTCCTCGAAGTCCCTGAGAGATGAGCCACAGTAAGGTCAGCTGGGTCTGCCTTCCTTTCTAAGGCCTGACTCAGAAAGATAGGCATAACTTCCTTTTACTTTTGGACAGACGGACTGGCTAGAGCTTAATATGCTCCTAAACTTCCTAACTAGTGCTTTGGACTCCCTTACTCTTTTCTAAAGCTCCCTTCCCTGCCAGATGGCTGACCTCCATGTTTATCTTCTCCATTCTCCTGTGTAAAGCTGAAAGATTTACAGCTTGCCTGTCCTGGGCTTTTCTTTTTTAAGTCTAATAAATTGTCCTTGAGCTTCACTTTGAGTCTGTTCTTAATTCTTCTAATAATGAAAATAAGAACCCCACAAGGGGGCCCCAATTTATCTGGTATTATGATGGCTCTGCTGGGACTCCCCCAAGATTTCCAGTAACACTTCTTCCCCACCTTTTAATTCTTTTTAAAATATTTTATTATTTAAAAATTTTACGTGTATGAGTATATTGCATGTATGTATATAAGTGCACCCATGTCATACAATGCCTATGGAGGCCAGAAGAGGGCGTCGGAAGCCCTGGAACTGGAGTTAGGATGGTTAGCAGTCATGTGGGTGCTGGGATTCAAACCTGTGTTCTCTTCAAGAGCAGTCAGTGCTCTTAACTGCAGAGCCATCTCTTCAGGCCCTCTTTTAATTAAAAATTGGCGGAGAAAATAAACCAGTTTCTATACCCCCAATGGCATCAAGTGCCACTAGGACCCATACTTAATTAATTCTAAATTTAGGTGATTTTTTTTAATTAAAAAAATTTATTTTTATTTTATGTGTATGAGTGTTTTGTCTGCATGTTTATAAGCACACCACATATGTGCAATGCCAGAAGAGACCAGAAGAAGGTATCAAATCCCCTGAAACTGGAGTTACAGATGGTTGTGAACTGCCATGTGGATGCTGGGAACTGAATGAAGGTCCTGTGCAAGAATAGCCAGTGTTCTTTATCCCTGAGTCATTTATCCAGTCCTTTTTATTTACATGTCCTGTGTATATGTGCCTATTGAGGTCAGAAGAACATATTGAATCTCCCGGAAAAGAAGGCATCAGATTCCCTAAAGTTGTAGTTATAGGTGGTTGTAAGCCACCCAGCGTGGGCCCTATGGAAGAACAGCAAGTGCTCTTAACTGCTGAGTTATCTCTCTAGCCCCTGATATCTAAATAGTCACTGATGTTCTAGCTTGGCAGGACAGGTCTATAGTAATGAGAATTAGGTAAGTGGTTGGTTCTATTCATTAGAGGGCCAGACCACAGGGAAGGATCAGAAGTTCAGGCTGATATGGACTGGAGATAGTGGGGGAGAGGTGAGAGAGGATCTAAATACCATCAAACTTTATTGTATGAAAATTAACAGTGTATTTTTAAAAGAAGATCAGGCTGGCCAAGTTGAATTTCAGATTAAAATGCTTATAGGACAGCCAGTTGGCAAGATCCCTGAGGGAAATTGAAAAGAGATATTCAAGGAGGTCAGGGCTAAAGATATAAATTTGGAAGCCAATTGTAGATTGATAGCTAAGCTGTAGCTAATTCTAGAACAGTCGCTGGGCTTTGCTTATCTTGTTCCTGTCTCCCTTCAGTCTGTTGAAACCATGTTCAAACTTAGGTCCATATCACAGCAGATGGCTTCTTGGTCTCTTTGGGACATTGTAAACAACTTAGCTCATTTTGTACCCCAAAACTTATCACAGTAGAGAGGTACACTTAATAAGTGCTCATTCCCTGTGTGTGAAACCTATTTAGAAAAAGGCTTTAGTGACCTCACTGGACAGAAGTGAATCTGTACATTCATCCTCTGTTCACTAGGCTCCAACTGCACCTTGTTTTGCTCTGTGTCTCCACTCATTTTCTGTTGCTATAACAGAACTCCACAGATTGGGTAATTTCCAGATAGTAGATGTATATTTGGAAGCTGGGAGGTTCACTGGCTCTCTGGTAAGGGCCTTCACACTGTGTCATAACTTTAAGATAACTAACTCAATCCTGTGAAAACGGCATGGATCCATTCATGTGCACAGAGCCCCATGACCTAATCCTCTCTGACAGTCCCACCTCTTAATTCCATTACAGTGGGAGTGACGTTTCAGCATGAGGTTTGAAGGGTGCATTTCCACATAGCAGCCAGTGTCAGAGCTCCGACTGGGATGGAAAAATTGAGCCAAGAGGCAGATGAAGAGGGCTCAGGCATGGTCAGTGTTGGCACCAGGCATGCCCTGTCCAGGTTCATGCAGTGGAGAATGGCTTCCCTCCTCTCAGCCACTGTCCTAACCCAAGCATCTGCAGAAGGCATTGGTTTGTGCCTAGGCCTTTCTGTCTCTCTGCCTCATACTGCCACCTTTTGTGTGTGTGCTACATGAATGGATTCAGGTGTGTGTGCACATGCATGTGGAAGCCAGAGGTTCATTTCTTTTCTGTTGCTGTGATGGAAATACTGACCAAAGCAACTTATGAAAGGAAGAGTTTATGCGAGCTTATGGCTCCAGGAGAATTAGAGTCCATTGTGGTGGATGGCACGGTGGCAGGAGGTGTCAGAGCAGGAGCAGAAAGCAGAGGTTCCCATCTTCAAGCTGGCACAGGAAGCAGAGAGACACTGGAGATTCGGCAAGGCGCTAAGCCCGCCCCCCAGTGACATGCTTCCTTTAGCACGGCCACACCTTTTAAGAGCTCCCAAACCTGTGCCACCAACTGAGGGCAAAATGTCCAAATACTTGGAGATTATGGGAGACATTTTAATTCAAACCACCACAGGCGTCTTCCTTAATATCTCTCCACCTAATTTTTTAAAAATGTTCTAAACATTCAACTAAAAGACAATCAGTTTTAGAACCAACCACATGCTACCTATGAGAAATGTATTTTAAGTATAATGATATCAGTACTTTAAAAGGTGATGCTTATCAGGGGGCTGGAGACATGGTTCAGTGGATAAGAGTACTTACTATTAAGAGTGCTTCTTGCAGAATTTGGTTCTCACATCAGGTAGCTTACAACAAACAGCCTGTAACCCCAGCTCCTGAGGATCTGATGTTTCTGGCCTTTAAGGGGACCTGCATGTGTGCGTGTGTGGGTACTTGTGCACACACACACACACAAAAAAAATTTTTTTAGCCAGGCATGGTGGTGCATACCCCAGCACTCGGGAGATAGAGGCAGAGGCAGGAGGATCTCTGTGAGTTCAAAATGAACCTGGTCTACATAATGAGTTGCAGGCCAGCTGGGGCTACAAGGAAACTCTGTCTCAAAAAGACGAAAAAAAATTTTTTTAATGTTTACAAAGGTAATGCTCATCAAAGTTGGATTACTTGGATTCAGCATAGATTCCCAGGTATGGCCCAAAAGCGTCAGCAATGAAGAAAACCAGAAATTGAACATTATCAAGAAAGTGAGAAGAAAACCTATACCTACAGCATGGAATAAATGAAAATGAAAAATAAACCATTGTAGATACATTTTGGTTGGTAGAGTGCTTGCCTTTATATGCATGAGGTCCTGGGTCCATCTCTAGCACCCCAAAACAAAACAGCCTCCTGAAAAAACTTGTATCATATACATACACCATATTTTTTGAGACAGGTCTCTTTTGAACCTGAAACATCAATTTAGCTAGGCTGGCTGGCCAATGGCTACAGGGATCTACCTGTTTCTGCCCTCCCACCCCACCCCACCCCACCCCCGCCTCCACCTCAGTGTTGGCAGTACAAACATGTTCCACGGCACCTGGCTTTGATATGGATATTGGGGTTTCAAACTTTGGTCTTCATGCTTGTGTGCAGGTACTTTGGCGACTGAGCCATCTCCCCAGCTCTCATGCTGCCATTCTTTAATTGAAAATATCAAAAGTTTTGGCACCACTCCTCTGGGAGTTCTAGCTCAAGGCCAGTGAGTAAAGGTCCAGATTAAAATAATCTTCAGCATTTATTTATGCATCCAATGGATATATTGGTTGGAGGCCTAGTATGTGCCAGAGTTTGAGAAAAGTATGTCCCTGACCTCAAGGGAGAAGCAGAAATTAACAAAGAAACATACAAATAAATACATTTCAGAGTCAGTGAGATAGCTCAGTGGGTAAAAGTACTCGCTACACGAAGCAGACGACCTGTGTTCCATTCCCAGAACCCCTGGTGGAAGGAGAAACCTGGCTCTGGAAAGTTGTCCTCTCATCTGCATGCACGAGTCATTACACACCATACACACACACACACAAAATTTAAAGAAAAATATTTCACCTCTGTGAGCACCTGTAATGGTAAGGGGGAACTTAACCCAAAGAGTGAAGTCTCAGAACCCTTCCAAGGAAGTAAAGACTTAGCTGAGAGCTGAAGCCAGGCCAGAAGGTGGCCATGCTGGGGGGCTGAGGTGGGCAAAGGGAAATGGGACAGCTATGGCAAGAAAATAGTATATCAGACATCTGGTTGGAGCAGAGCAAGACATGTTCAAGACATCCCTGAAGGGACAGTAGGGGGAGGCAGGACAGGCAGGCCCTAGTGGGCCACAGGAAGGGTTTTTGTTTTCATCAAAGAATAATGGGATATTATTGAAGGGTTTAGAGCAGGGAGAAATGAATTCTTATTTCTAACAGCCCCCTCTACAGTGAGGGGTAAGGATGCCAGGAGGATGGGTGGGTGCCAGAGCAAATATGGGAAGCCAGACAGAGGCTGCAGCCAGAAGCTTCCAGGCAGGAGGGCCACTGTCTGAATGGTGGCACTGGGTGCACATGTGACCATCTTGGGCATAGCTAGAGCCATTTTGAATATTTACAACTGAAGTCAATATAATTCATAATAGCCTTAACTATAGATAGGTAGGACTCCTTGGGAATGTAAGCTAAATGTGGAAATTTATGACTAACCACATTTTTTTCTCTCCTATGCAGGCAACTGATTGAAGGAACAGAAGTTCTAAAACAACTAGAATTAGTTCCAACAGAGAATGAAAGACCAATGCTTCTTTGCAGTATCGTGGACAGTGGAATTCTGCATACCTGATTTTCACATTGGTGTTTTCTGTGATGATTTATTGTACATCTGATCAGCTGTTTCTAGATTTAATTAAATGGTGCTTGGTAACAGTTAGTCTGAAAGCTATGGCAGAGACTGCAGGTGACTCATCTAACACCCAGACGCTTCCTCTTTTCCTCCATTGCCACCACTATGAGACTACTAAAGCAAAACACTCATTTTCCCAGGCTCCTTTTCAGCTGGAAAGGCCATTTGATAGCACAATGGCCAGTGGTTCTGCTCCTTCCCCTTCATCATGTCTTGAATACAGATAGGACAGATGCCAAGAGAACCCACAGAATGGCAGGACCAATACCTGGCACCACCTCCCCACCTCTGGACTTCTTACTACAGGAGGCAAACAGACCCCTGAATTATGTTATTGGTGGTTATTTTGTCACCTTTGGCTGCGGCGAACGCCTCCGGCCAGCGGAGGAAGAAAGCACGCGATTACGAGACTTCCAGTATCACACTTTATTGGAGAGCCTTTGATTAACAGATGGGCGATGATGGCGAGAGGCGGGGAGCAAGGCACCTACGGCTGCTTATAAAGCCTGGAAGGAGACGGGGCACCTATTGATTGGCTGCAAGTAGCTAACCACAGGTGGACGCCACGGGATAGGCTCAGGACAGGTCATATGGCGCGCATGTGCAGTAGCAAGATCCAGGTTGGCGCCAAAGCACTACCTAATTAGGAGTTGTTTACCACAACGCTGCCAGGAAGCCAGCGCCATCTTGAAATGGCGTTTATGACGGCATTTGGCCCCAAACATTTTTAGTCTAGCAGTATACCTAATGATTTTTTTTAACTTAAAACATTTGAAAATGATTTATGTTGTTGTTTGTAACTACATTTCTATCCTGAAAAACTTGGTAAATAACCATGTGATGCAATAGAAAAAACAATTCAGTGTGAAGTTTTGCATAGCATTCGGGAAGAATGTATATACTTTGGATGTTGTAAATATAATCTATGATTCTCTGAGCCATTCCAACCAT
This sequence comes from Eospalax fontanierii, assembly GCA_035773235.1. Lineage (NCBI taxonomy): Eukaryota > Metazoa > Chordata > Mammalia > Rodentia > Spalacidae > Eospalax > Eospalax fontanierii. The sequence continues at coordinate 49,805,311 of CM069545.1, forward strand.
ATGAAAATCAAAGGCTAAGGTTACAGTCCCCATGGTGGTTGATCCAAGTGACATTATTAAACCTGTTTCATCAGATGCTCTTTCATCTAAAGATCTTAAAGATACACATCACCTGGGGACTTTTAAATATAGGGGAAGCAGGGGCTTTTAAAATAGCAGACCCTGACCTTGACCTCCCAAGTCACATTATCCAGAAGAATCTTCTCTAGGATCAGGATGCTCTGTTCATTTAACTGAATCTTAGGTGCAGAGCTTTTGGAGATCACTACAGGGCAGACGTTCCTGATTTCAGACTTCCGGTGTTGTCAGCAGAGCACTCCATGCCACCACTACCACCCTGTGCCCCTCTCTCACCCAGGGCTGCTCCGTTTTTGTAGCCCTGCACCAAGGTGGCTTGTCTTCCAAAGATGATCTCTCTTTAAGCCAGTCCTGAAAGAGACAGGCCATTAATTGATTCTGGGCTTGCCAAAGATATGCTTATTATTTGAGATAATTTTAGATTCATAGGAAGTTGCAAAAATAGTACAGAGAAGTCTTGTGTACCCTTCACCCAGTTTCCCAAGTGCTTACATCTTACATAACTACAGTACCAAAACAGGCAGCTAATACTAGTACAAATGTGTGTGATGCCATCTTAGCACGTGAGGCCTGTGTAACACATAATAAAGATACAGAACATTTCCAGCACCACAAAGATCTCCCTTGTGCTAGCCCTTAGTCTTACTCATCTTGTTCCTCTTTGTGCCAGATAGCTTTAGTTGTCAACTTGACATACCTGGGTTGAGGGAGTCTCAAAATAGGGGAATTTCCCCCATTGGACTGGCCTGTGACCAAGTCTATGAGGTATTTTCTTGATTCTTGAGTGATGAGGCCCAGCCCACTGTTTTCAACGCCACCCTTGGGCAGGTTGTCCTGTGCTGTATAAGAAAGCAGGCTAAGCATGGGTCAGGGGGGCAAGCCGGGAAGCAGTGTACCTCCATGGTCTGTGCTCCAGGCTCCTGCTTTGGGGCTCCTCAGTGATGAATTATGACCTGGGTGATGTAATCTAAATAAACCTTTTCTTCCTCAAGTTGGTTTTGGTCAGTGGTTTTATCACAGTGATTAAAAGCAAACTAGAACACTATTTATACACTTTGAAACTAAGCTTTAAAGTAGATAGAGAAAAAGCATACTGTCTATACCACATCATTAACTGATCCAAAGACAGAACAGTGTTGATGTGTGCTCTAGAGCCAGACTGCCTGGGTTGGAATCTTGGCTTTGTCCTTTACTAGCTGTGCCAACTCAGGCAAGAATGTCTCTGGGCCTCTATTTCCTCATGTGAAAAACACTGGTGCCTACTTCAGGGTAGTTGTCCAAGTTCAGTGAACTAATACTTTGTATAAAGAACCTAAAAAGGGTCTGATATGCTGTAGGTGCTCAATGGATGGATATTCAACTGAATATTCAATAAATTAATGGTGAACAACCTGCAGGACGTAGCCTCTGAATGTGTACTTTCTAAATACTAAGACACTCTTAAAACAACCATGGCAGAGTAGGCCCTCCTCTAAGTTCATAGCATACTGGGAAACCTGAGAACTCAAGCTACTCTTTAGTGTTTAGTTCTAAGAAAAGATCTCACTATGGCACCTAGGCTGGCCTTGAATTCATAATCCTCCTGTCTCAGCCTCCCAAGTTCTAGGATCATAGGTGTGTACTGTCATATCCAACTAAGTAAACCCTGACTATTCTATGAAGTCTCCAGACCCTGTCTCTGCACCTTTAGCTAGTCCTCAAGTCACACTGGGGATATCACAAAAGTGAGCAGAGCTTACTAAGACTGACCAACTAGTGAGAGAATTAAATGAAAATCCCAACAACTTTCCAAGGATTCTGGTTAAAACACAAAAGCATTAGTCATGTGGTAAGAAACAGCAAAGCCGTTCCAATTAGTGAAAAGCCTGTCAGATTCTTGGGCCTTACAAAGTTTTTGATTCGATGGGTCTGAGATGGGCTGAAGAATCCCAGTAGCCCCAGCGGCCTGGAACTCACTATGTAGACCAGGCTAGCTTTGATCTCATAGAGATCTACCTGCCTCTGCCTCTGCTGGGATTAAAGGCATATACCTCCATACTTGGTTTCAAGAATCTGCATTTTTAGTAAGTTTTTAGTAAACTCAAGGTGATCCTGATGCTGCTGGTCTGGAGACTACACTTTAAGAATCAATGACTATAGTACAGACAAAGGTCTGTGACATACTCATGACACACAGGCATGTATTCAAACACTGACCTGTACAAAGCCCTAGAGAACTTGACTGTGTGACAGATGTAGGCTCCCTTGCTGTCAGTTGGTGGCAGCACAGCAGTCTGGGATCTTGGCAGAGGGACTGGAACATCTGGACTGCTCTTTGTCAATAAAAACAAAATTATCTGAATATTTTACTCACCAAAGTAGCCATCTGGCTGTGTTCTAGTGAAAATCAGTTCTTCAGGACAGGATCAGGAGAACTGTGAATGCCTCTGTACAGAGGGACATCAGAGCTAATGTAAGACACCAGAAAATCGACTGGGATGTCTCAACCTAGAGGTTATTCCTAGGAAATAAGTCAAGAAAAAGGTTTCATTTCTTAAATAGGCAAGAAAGATGATGCAGAGCTCCAGCAAACCCAAAGGTCAAAGCAGAATAGAAACAAAATCTTAAAGCCAGGTATGTGGAGCAGATTTGTAATCCCAGATCTCAGGAGTATGAGGCAGGAAGATCACAAATTTCAGGCAAGCTTGGGCTACACAATAAGTTCAAGACCATCCTGGGTTATATAAGACCCTGTCTCAAAAAAACAAAGGGAAATAAAGTCATATATCTCAGGTACTGGTCTAAGGAGAGCCTGGCTGGGCTCCATGACTCTCACACGCTCAATTTTGTGCTGTCTGTACCCTGATCATAAATACGTTCATAAAAACTAAACAATATTGTCTTACTATGATTTTGTTGATGAGTCACTATTCACACTGGCAATTTAGGAAGCTAGACAAGTTCTGTGCAGGTTATATATAACACAGTCTTTTCAAATTCTGATAGTAAGCATGCCTATGAATCTTCTAGGGATCTTGTAAAAATGCAAGTTCTGATTCAGGAAGTCTGAAACAAGCCCCAGGGTTTCGCATTTCTAACAAATTGTTCCATAAATGATATTTGTTCATGGACTGCTTTCAGAAGCAAGAGTAAGATGAGAGTTTTCAATCAGAATTGTAGGTTAGAAACACTTGGGAACTTTTCAAAATCCTGATGGCCAGGCCTTTTGGATCCACTGTTAGTCTTCAGGTATCAGTATTTTTTAAACAAAGTCTGAGAAAGTGGAGTGCTCCCTCTCTAAACAAAGTCTGGAGCTAATATCAATGAAATATCCACAAAGTAAAGATCTTCCAAATAAATATGTCTCTAGTATATATATTATGTTTCAATCACACCATCACACTGTTCAGATTAAAAAACTGAAAGCGATGGCTTGGCTGTTAAGAGTGCTTCCTCCTCTTCCATAGGACCTGAACCCAGTTCCCAGAATTCATGTTAAATGGTTCACAACCACCTGTTAACTACAGCTCCAGGGGACTGAATGCCTCTCTGGCTTCCACAGGCACTGGCATTCATGTTCGCATACACACACTCATACACACACACACTCACTCACACACACACTCACACACACACACTCACACACACACACACTCACACACACACACACACATAATTCTTTAAAAGGAATAAAAAATCTTTAGCAGGGCTTGGTAATACATGCCTTTAATCCCAGGCAGATCCAGACAGATCTCTGTGGCACTGAGGCTAGCCTGGTTAGTTCCAGGCCAGCAAGGAGCAGGGGCTACAGGGAGACTCTGTCTCAAAAAGACCAAAACCAGAAAAATCTTTAAAAATCAGAAAAGGTTTTTTATTATAATTTTTTTATTTATTGCTGGTGCTTTGCATGCTGGGAAAATGCCACCCTGAGCTACACCTCTAGCTCCTGTTATAGCCCTCCCATTGAAGATTTAATGAATGTTTTTAAAGCTGTATAAACTGAGTGTGGTGGCACATAACTTTAATCCCAACACTTAGGAGGCAGATGGATCTCTGTGAGTTCAAGGTCAACCTTGGTCTACATAGCAAGTGCTAGGCTAGTCAGGGTTGCACAGTGAGACACTGTCTCCAAACAAACTGTGTTATAGATGCCAATCCTTGTCTCCCCCGTACCCTCCTCTGTGTGAATCTCACTGGTCTGTAGCCAGAGAGGGGCTCTGTCCAGGGAGCTTGTAAGATCTGCCCTCCTTGACTTAGAAACCACTACTTTTGGCAAGGGTGGACAATGGACTAAAATGAGTCAGTTTATTCATTTACTCCTTTTTTAAAACGTCAAAACAATTGTTTCCTATAAGTCCAGCATCATGACTGGAGGAATCAGCTGGTGAGTACTGGATAATAGGACAAATTGCAATATAATGAGACATGTGCTGTTACAGGGAAGCACAGTGGAGGCCCCGTGCTCTGGGGGCAGGAGGCAGGAACAGTCTGGAATCTGTAAGAACTTCCCAGGGGGAGTGACTCATAGTAAGAGTCCTGCAGGGAAAAGCAGGAGTTAGCCAGGTGCCAGAGGAAATCATATCATGAAGACCCATATACAAAAGTAAATATGAACAAGAAGAACTAAAAGTTCACAGAATTCAATACAGGTTCAGACAGAGGTAGATAGTTGTTTAGTTTTGTCAACTTGATACAATCTAGAAGAACTTAGGAAGAGCATCTCAATGAGGGACTATCTAGATCAGGTTTGGGACACGTCCGTTCAGATTGTCTTGATTATGTTAACTGAAATGAGAAGACACAGCCATTGTGGGCAGCACCATTTCCTGGGTCTGGGCCCCGGACTGTATTTAAAAAGGGTGAGTTGCGTACAAGTATGCAAGCATTTATTCTCTCTCTGTTTCTGACTATGGTGTGACTAGCGGCTTTAAGTTCCTCCTCCCTGAATGCCTCAGTCACGGTGGACTGTAAACTGAAGTTGTAAGCTGATGAAACTCTCCCTTAAAGTTGCTTGTGTCAGGGAATTTCATCACAGCAAAAGAAAACGAAACTAGGACAAGAGTGGACAGGTTGAGAAATTTTACGTCAGTTAAACTTTCTTCCAGTGACAGTAACAGGAACACTGGGCAATGAAGTTAGCTAGCTGTGGGGACCAGAGCAGGCAAGATCATATGGGACTGGGCACTGAAATGATGTTCTAGCAAGGTAGATTGGTGTGCCAGGAATTTTTTTTTTTTTTTTTTTTTTTTTTTTAGGTTAAGGCTCCTGTGGCCCAGATTCTTGGTTTCTCACCCCTCAAAGTCTGTAAGATTTACTGCCTTATTCTTATTCTTATAATGAATCCCCTTTAACTCCAGCTACTGAAGAGGAGTTTTTGTCCCTTAGAATCAGGTAGTGGAGCCAAACTCTTGATTCCTAAACACCCCTTGGATAGTAGTTATTCTGACAGCTGGAAGGCAGGCTCCTGTTTGGAGTGTTGATCTGTTTGCTGGGCAAAAGGAGTTCTGGGGGAGAACAATGTTTCTGTTTAAAAAATTAGAGGGAACTCAGGCTGCTAGCAAATTCACAAGAGTCACATACTCTTGTTGCTTTTGAGGGACGAATACTGACAAGCAATAATCTTAATACAGGCAAAGTAAGAGGAAATAACCAGAGTAGTACCTGAGCTTCCAAACAGAAACCTCTAGAATAGTTCTCAATCAGTGGTGGTTTTACCACCAGGGGACACTTACTAATGTCTGGAGGTATTTGGTTGGCTCAGTGGAAGGGTAGGTGACTTTCTGGCTTCTCCTAGATGGAAGCTAGGGTTGCTACTACACCTATAACGGTAGGTCAGGCAAGAGTTAGCTAGTCTAAAATCTCGATGGTGCCAAGTTTGAGAAATAAGACAATGAACAGAATTCTGCTCCTTTATGAACTAAAAATAAAGCTGTTTCTGGAATGGTGAAAATGATTTTTGGAGCTCTTCCTTGATAGATGCCATGTAAAATAAAACGAGCCAAGAGTTTTCTAGTCTTAACAGTGAAGGGTCCCCTTATTCAGACTAAAGGAAATCTGAGAACTAGAGCTGACCACTCAAAAGACAAACTTAGTCAATGGCCCCGAGGTGGGGTATGTTCACTCTACGAGAGAAACCAAACAACGGATTCTGAAGTACTACGATAAAAGAGAAGCGCTTTTAATCTTGAAACGTTAAAAGTTGGGTAGTGTCTTCATTTAGTCTGGGTGTTAATCATGTGCCAAACCCGGAATGTAAAGCGATCTGACAGAAGAGCAGCTGTTTCTTCAAAGGGCTGATGATGGCACATTTATTTGACTGCACTTTAAAGCAGTCATCAGTTTGATCAGTCAAAACCCACTCGTTTTTTGTTTGGACAGATTCTCAAATCTCCAAAGGCACCACCCGGATTAGATGACACTTTAATGAAGGTTTTCGTTCTTAGGCCCAAAAAGTTAGTTATAAAGCCTTTTGTTTGTGGTAAAGCAAAGTAGACCCCACAAAAGCAGTTAATATTCATGTTACTAGGGTAAAATATGTTTAACTGAAACTATAAAAACCGTAGACAGCATCCCATACAGTGCTGGGGATTGACCCAGGATCTCCTGCATGCCTGAAAGGCGTTCCACATACAACTTTCAAGTCTAGTTCTTTAAACACTTGATTTAAGCAGACCAAGCACTGAACATTTTGTGAGATCCAGCATTAGATGGCGCTCACGACTATGGAAAGCCTGAGCCGCGCTGGCACTAAAACCAGTTCTGACACCGGGCAATTCTGGTACCAGGGTCAGGTCACTTTCCTGTCTCAATTTCTTCATCTGAGACGTGGGGGTGGGCAAAGACCCGCGAGCTTTTCCACCCGAACCGTCTCATTAAGACCGCGGTGGTGGGGTTGGCTGCGGGACGTACCGGCGGTCTCTCAAGAAGCGACTCCAAAGGGACCCGCGGGGAAAGTGCACTGGAGGCGGTGGTGACCCGCGAGGGGTCGGGGACAAAAGACGGCTTTCGGTGCCACAGCGCCCGGCACAGCAAGGGCCGCGGAGCAGAAACTTTAACCACGTGGTGCTGTCACACTGAAAACAAATCGGACTGGAAGAAGACGCGGCTCCTACAGAAGCCGGAAGCAGGCGGTCTGGGGATGCTGCAACCCTGCAACCGCTCAGCGCGGGCCGGGGTCTCAGGGTTTCTCCCGGGTGGACTCGTCCCGGTGCCCAAATGCAGGTCACGTGAGCCCGCCTCCGCCGCCACTCAGGCAGACGCCGCACGCCACGTCACGTAGGCGGTTCCATCCACGCCGGGGGAACTTCCCTACCGCGGACACAGGAAAAGACCCACTACGTCGTGCGCAGTTATCCCGGGACAAGGAGACCACCTGAGGCACGAAAACGGCCATCGCGTGACCGGAAGGCGGCGGCGGTCTCCTCCGGCCGCTGCTCCCCCCTACGATTCCGATGGTCGCTCCCAGCCCCGCCCCTCGCAGCTGCTCACGTGACCGCCGCGCGCTCGCGCCGGGCGCGGAGTCTCGGAGGCGGCGCCGTAGGGGACGCAGGGCTGGTAGGAGCTTCGTACACCGCCGCGTTTCCTGGACGCCCGGGCGGAGGACACGATGTCGGGAGTCTGCCGCGGGCTGTTCTGCGCGGTCACCTGCCTGGCCGCGCTCTGTGTGGTGTCGTCTCAGACAAGCACCACCATAGAGACTTCTAAGGCGACTAAGCTCACGACCGTAGCGCCCAGCCTGCAGAATACCACGACGCTGCCGCCCACCGCGCCGCCAGGTGAGCGCCGGCCCGTGCTCCCACCCGCACTCGCATCCCGGCGGGGCCGCGGCCCCTCGACTCCCGCAGCGTGGCAGCATGGCGGCCCGACCGGAGCGCGGCGGCGGGCGAGCGGAGGTCTCCGGGCCGCTGCCCGCGCGCTGCCCGCCTCGGTCCTTCTAGAAGCGCCTGGAAACTCCTCTCCGCGAGGAGGCGCTGGACGTGGCTTCCTTCCGCGGTGGCGGTTGGGGACGTCAGGGGCGAGGCGACCGAGCCTCCCTCTCTCCGGGGCCATCGGTTTATCCCGGCAAGGCCTCGCTCCATTGGAGGCTCCGCCGGAAGTTGAGGGGGGAACTTAGATCTATTAGCGCCGCCTCCCCCGAGGCTGGTAATTCGATCACCTCGGTTTTGCGGGTGACTCTGGCTCTGCCTGGGGTTGGGTGTGTAGCTAGCGAAAACTGGAATTGCGTGCTGAGCCTGGGAGCCGAGTACCGACGCGGGTGTCTAGGGCTTGGCAGTTACCTCGCAGTACCCAAGGCGAAACTGGAAGTTGGAGAGAACGGGGTTGGGGGGAAGGTAGGGATGAGGGGGCGTCCCTCTCCCCGGGACCGCGAGCGAGTAGGGTGTGGAGTGGATCGAAACCCACTCTGGATTTGCTAAGCCCCGTCGGCGAGCAGGCGCTGTTAAACCCTGGAATGATTAAGACACACATTTTAAAGCTAAAATTAACACAGGCCATGACAACACCTAGGGCAGAAAAGAGAAATTTGCGGTTTTAAGGTGGAAAAACGGGATGTCTAAACGTGATTGGTTACGGTAGTTAATACCCGGGAAGGAGGCCCCGGGCTGCTGTTCGGGAGTGCTGATGAAACGACTTACCTGTGCCTTTTCTTGTTCTCACCGTACTAAGGTTTAATACTAATAAAAGATTGTGAACTTGATGCCGTATTTTTTGTTAGAAAGATGCTGGGGTATAAAATATTTTTAGAATATTTTAAGTGAGGAAAATTAATTTTAAGACAGTACTTGGAATTCCTACCGCACGTTAGGATGATAAAGCAAAATATTTTGTCTACTGCCTACTTAAAAATCGCCTCTCAGAATTGTAATGAGAGACTCTTAAAAATACCGTACTACCTGCTTTTGTCTAGTTGGGATGCCTGTAGAGGAGAGAGATGTTTGCATTTAACGGAAATTATGCTACAATAAGCTGCAGTCCGAAAAGAAGCGAGTTCAGTACGCTGTCAAGTAGCATCCTTTTGCTACATCCATTACCAGGCAGGAGAGATTTTAAATAGCATAAAGTCTGGAGAACTGCCCTTGTGAACACCCTGATCCACCATACAAGTCTCTGTTAAAAATAAATTTCATAGGAATTGGAATTCAGTGCTTCTGCAGTACTGTTTAGAAAAAGCAGATGAGAATGTTGTAGGATTCTAGTTTCTAGGGGGAAAAAATGAATTGAGCCTGATTCTGTAAGCCCATTTTGTTCAGACATCAAATTGTAATTAGCCACCTGAGTTCTTGTTTCTGAACTATTTGACTCACTGTTGTCAGAAACCTTGCTGACATATATATGCGACACATCTGGCCCTTTTCAGTTATGTTTTCCAGTTGTGGAGAACCCTGTGAAGAGTGAATCATTACTGCATAGTGATTATGGGAAATTAGTTTGTTTTCAGAATGGCACTTGTACAGTTGGAATTTTGTGTACTCTTTATTACTGTTTAAGTTTCTTATTTTGATTTCTCTGTGTGTAGTGTTGATGTTGTAAATAGTCTTTTTGCCCAATATTTTTGTCTTTTCGATTTTAGTTTGTTTTGTTTTGGAGATGGGGATTCTCGTTGTCTCTCTGTCCTGGAATTCTCTTTGTAGGCTAAGCTGGACTCAAACTCAGAGATCCGCCCCTCTGCCCGTCCCACCACACCTATTTGTCTTTTTTTTTTTTTTTTTTTTTTTTTTTTTGTCCTTTTTAAACAAGATCTCCTTGTAGCCACAGCTGACCTGGAACTGATGTAGACTAGGCTGGCCTTGAACTCACAGAGATCTGCCTGCCCTTCCTCCCTTGTGTTTTGAGTAAAGGCGGGTACCAGTCCAGCTCTATATTTGTCTCTTAAGAAACCCTTGGCAGCTTTTAATCCCTGGGAGAGACCTGTCTGAAAAAACAAAACAATAACAACGACCTAAATGTCTGAGTTACCTTTCAGAAGTCTTGTGAAGGATTGTTTGATAGGCACTTCAAGTTACTGAGCAAGCCCACTTGCTTGTTTTTCTTATGTTTATAGTTTCATAGTTTATAATGATTGGAATTTCTTTCCCTTTTATAAATTGTGTGTGTGTGTGTGTGTGTGTGTGTGTGTGTGTTTTGGATGTATGGGCATGCACATGCTTTGGCACAGAGTGGAAGTCAGAAGACGCTTTGAGGAGTTGATTCTCTCCTTTTGCCGTACCTGTACTGGGGTTGCTTTTATGGACTGAGCCATCATGCTGACTCATGATTGGAATTTCTTAGTAAACCAGTTTATAAAACGTTACCATCTCCCTTAGTTATTGATTGTAGAACAAACTGAAACGAAATACCAATTCATTGATTTCCATATATTTCCCCCCAGAAACCTGTGAAAGCCATGACAGCTGTGTATCCTGTGTTAATGCTACCATTGATAATGCTACTAAGTGCTTTTGGCTGGTATGCCACGGTAAGAAATGGATTTCTGTAGTTTTGAGAATGCAAAACTGTTTTATTATAGCATATTTTAAGATTTTTAAAATTTATATGTGTATGTGGGGGGTGGTATGTTCATGTCTGTGCTGGTGTCAGATCCCTTGAAGCTAGAGTTACTACTGGTGGTTTTGAATCACCAAACATAGGTGCTCAGAACTGAACTCAGGTCCTCTGAACCGTCCAGCCCTGGTATTACAACAAAACTGCAGTGTATTCTTAATTTGAAAATTCCCTTAGAATATTTAAGATAGTGCTTGGTATTTATTTTACAAATCCAGTACTTTTTTTTTTTTTTTTTTCCTTTTGGAGACACATTCTCCTGTAGCTCCAGCTGGCACAGAGATCTATCTCCCTTTGCCTCCCCAAGTTCTGGGATTAAAGGTGTCCACCACCACAGCTGGTGGGTTCAGGACTTAAAAACACCTGCTTAACATTCTGTCTGGAAATGTCCCCTCCCTTCACCCCTTTGAATTTCTTAAACTTGACTATTAAGGCTTAGTCGCTTGTTTTTATTTCATTTATTTTTGAGACAGGGTCTCATTCTTTAAACCAGGCTGGTCTCAGACTCACAAAGATCCACCTGCCTCTGCCAATACTAGTCTGCCCTGGTCTCACTGTGTAGATCAGGCTGGGCTCAAACTCATCTAAGTAGCTTTTAAAGAGAGTTTTTTAATCTTTGTAAGGATTAAAGTGTGCTGGAATTAGTGTGAAAGAAAGTTGTGTAACTTTCCCTTGGGAACTGTAACCTAGTTTTGCCAGGTGAACTGTAAAGAGACCTTATGCAACTTTTGTTGAATCCTTAGCTATAAGGAGGAATGAAGGGAGAGTTGACTCTTACCTTTTGTAAAGTTTGTGAACATTTGAAGGATAAGAGCTAGAAGTTTGTTGAAATGTCAGATTTTTCTTAGAATTAGGGTATAACAATATAAATTACTGTGTTTTCTTAATGTAAGGTGGTTACAATTTTTCCTATCAGCAAAACAATCTGTTTAGGGGGTCCTTTTGGTTTTGGTTTGTTATGGTTTACATCCCTGGAAGTACAAAAAACTAGTTTTTTTCAGTAAAGACAGAAATCATATCACACAGAAAGTTCCCTAGATTTGTTATAGAAGGCTCTCCCTTTACTCCAAGTCCGCCTTTTCTGGAGAAGTATTTTAGAAAATATAGACAACTAGGCTGGATAATCTCAGCCTAGGGGTGAAGGGGGATGGGCATGGACCAGAGCAGGGTGATGAGACAGGACGTCAGATCTCTGAGATAAAGGTCGTGCGGGTGTGGTAGACATTCGGAAGAGAATAGCGCTTTAGCTACTCTTCATACTTTTAATACACAATCTGACTGTGCATTGGGTTCTCCTACCTCAGTTTCCAGAGTACTGGGAGTGGTGTATACCACCGTGCCTGGCTTGTAACTTAGAAGGAACACTTTAGAAAGTGTTAATGTGGGGTTGGATTGGGTTTTTTAGCACTGTTCTGGGTCTTAGTGGCAAAGCCAAAGGTAATACAAGTAATTGGTGCTTTCTTTTTTCTCTATAACAGATAAGAACTATTGTTCAAATAATGTAGCAACTAATTGTAGCCAGGTGAACAGCACTGAGTCTTGTTCTGGTAAGTTTTCACATTAGCTGCTGGGGAAAGTGAGTCCAGAGGAGAGGGGAAGATCATTTTTTTACCTCACAGTCATGTTTCAGCCCTTTGAAGCATCACTGTCATTTTAACCTTTTTAAATTTAGGTATTAGTAGCGTTTATATTGATAAAAAGGATGATAGTTGAACTGAAATCATTTAACTATGATTTCATGACTTAGCTATAAGATGCTATTAATATAGATTATTTCCTGCTTTTAAAAATTATTTTTCCAGAGATTGTACTAATGTTTAGTTCCTTCCTTTATTGTATTTTACATACTTACCAATCTTGTTCTCACTTCTGTGTTATGGCATTATTGTTGTCGCATTTTAGTATCCAATATAGTTTGTGTTAAGGCTAAATAAACTGTATTATCTGTCTTTTGTACTTTGAGGAACTTGATTTCTTAGTGGAAACAGGTCCTTCCTTTCTCCTGTCCCTCCCTTGCCCTTCCCCTTTCTCCTCTCCATTTGTCCTTTTCCTGACTCACGGTGCTCCTGCAGACCTTACACGATCTCTCACTGTAGTAGCTGAGAATGCCCTTGAGCTCTGGATCCTCTCAAGTACTGGGATTACAGGAGTAAGCCACCATGCCCAACTTGTAACAGGTTTTTCCAATGTTATTATAAGTTAATGGGAAAGTCAGATTCCAGTTTGGCATGTAGATAATTGAATAGAGGAAAAGATTTCTGTAGAAAGTGTCAGTAGCTATTGGAGACTACTCTTGACTAATTTAAATTTTTATATTAGAGTCAATAGTTACTTCAGTATATGTTAGAAAAAATGCTAAAAGACTTAAATTTCTTGAATTGCTTGGAGACAAGATTAGATAATTTTTTAATATTGATTTAAAGAAAAAATGAATAGTTCAATAGTGTATTTGATGATGCAGGCTTAATTTTGAGCATGAAGACCTTAATCCTCCTCCCCTCCCCAATTACAGTGATTTAAGCAAATTTCTGAAGCAAAAGAAAATTACACTAGAATCCAGCTAGAAGTATAAAATAGCATTTCTGCAACCATCAGGGACTCATCCTCTTTTTGGTCTCTGTCATCCCTCATATAACCTTGGCCTTACTGTCTAAGGTGTTACATTGTCACCCTGCCCCCAGAAGGGAAAGAGAAAGAAAAAACACAAACCCTGTATCTGCCTTGTAGATGCTTCTTAGAAATTGTTAGAAACTATGTGTGACTAATAAGCTGTGAGAGTGACTAATAAATGTCTTAGGGGGCAGCAAGATGCTTCTAAAAATTGATGGCTCCATTTCTAAGGAAGGAGAAGTTGGTATTGGGTGTGGGTGGCTTATCTCTTCCAAGGGCAGTGCTTATGTTGTAATAGTATGTATGCAAGTAGTAGTCTAGTGATTGCAGATTGAGAAACTTGTAGATTCTAGACAGCTGTAATATATCTCTTTCTTTTTTAATAGTGCCTACTACCACTCCAATGCCAACCAATTCTTCAGGTAATACAAATTGATAGATTCTTCCTCTATCTTTTATGACTTTTAAGCCCTCTTGATAACTTCTTTAGTTAAAAATTTGGGATATTGTTTTAAAAACTAGTAAATTTAATCTAGTCTTGGATAACAGCAGTTACTTAAATATGTACTATTTGTGACAGTTTTTCATATTCAGTGAACCTCAACAGATTAGTTTGTAGGGTACTTTTTTATGAAAACAAATAATATATAGTCAGGCACATTCAAATTGTTTTTTTTCCATCTGACTACACAGTGGTATATACTTTATTCTTTGCTTGTGCTTGTAGGGTTAGATCATCTCACTGATAGAGAGACCATCTTACAGGAGTAGTACTTGTTAATTTCTGGTAAGAGTGATTAAAACACAGTTCTAGGAAAAGAGCATGGTTAAGGCACCATACTGGTTACTTTTCAGAAGAATTTGTGGTTTTCATTTTAGTCAACTAGAGAGTGTTTTGTCACATTCCCAGTCTACTAATTCAGTAGAAAAAGTGGATACCTGTTTTTATGAAGACAGTCATCAATTCCAGGACAAGTACTGGTCCAGATGATGAGGATATAAGGGCATAAATAAGCTAGTATTTTGTTTCTATGTTTATAAAGTATAACAGGTTTACAACTAAAGCTATCAGCACAGGTCATATGACCAGGCTTGTATTTTAATAAAACGTTATCATTCTAGCCTGTGCAGAGTAGATTAGAAGGCCAAAATGATCCTGAAATCAACTAGTGAAGTATTCATGTTGTAGAAACCTGCAAATGACACCAAATTTATTTTGAGTGGATCATGTACTTATCTTTAGTACTTGTTAGAAATTGTTGACTGAAGATGGTAAAGGTTGGTGAAAGCAGAAACTAATACCCAAAGAAGAGATGTGAGCAGACAGAAATTCCTCCAACCATTGTGGGTTTGGTTTTAGTTTATGCTCCATCATGAGTCCAATTTAAAAAAATTTTTTGCCTTGTTTTGTAAGATAGAATGTTCATGTAGCCCCAACTGGCCTGGAATTCACTGTGTAGACCACGCTGGCTTTGATCTCACAGAGATCTGCCTGCCTCTGCCTTCTAAGTGCTGGGATTAAAGGCATGCATGACCATAGTAAGAGGTATATTCACTAAAGTGGTGCCTTATTTTGAAAATATTGTCAACACAATACTATTTTCAAAACAAAATTGTGCAAATGTTTTACCTATTTACAAAAAGTATGAGAAGAACTGGAGAGATGACGCAGTGGTTAAGAGCACTGGCTGCTCTTAGCAGAGGACCTGGTATTGGTTCCCAGAACCCACCTGGTGGCTAACTTTGTTCTAGGGAATCTGATGGTCTCTTTTGACCTCTGTGGGTACTACATGATAGGGGTGCACCTACCTACATGCAGACAATACACTCACACATAAAAATAAAAATAATATGTATATTTTTAAAGTTACTAACTTCATGGGTTCTATTTAAAAAAAGCATATTTTAGAAAGTAACATGTTGGATATTTAGGAAGTTAGAAATTTACCATTTTCAATACATTTTGTTTTCACTCCAGCTAAATCCACAACTCCGTCTTCTTCTACATCTATTCCCACAGTTGTCACCTCAGGTAAGGCGGCTTTTATGCTAACAGTGATATGTGATGGTCAGTACAGCATTACCTTTTTCTAGCTCTGACCTCAGGTTCATCGTTTTATTCATGATTGTGGACTGAAACTCACCTTCTTAATGTAGAGAACCATGGTAGTAAGCTGTGTAAGCTCTGCTGCAAGTTTTCTAGTTTCTTAGTGTATAATCACAATTGTTTTGACACTTCAGATAGAAGTAATTTTTTTTCCTAAAACCTTTCCAGACAACTTACATGTGAAATCTGATTTGTGCTACCAGTTTAAACTTGCTTGGATACTGAGGAATCTCCTACCTTTTGTGACTCCTGTGGCTTCTTTTCTTTGGCCTTTCAGTTTCAGGGATACAATTCCTTCACAAAAGGGAATATTAAGCAATTGCAGTTAATTTTGTTTTGGTTTGAAGTTTTTGGTGAAGTTGATTGACTTTTACACACCCAGGAGAACCAAGTTTAAGAGTGAAATGGTTTTTATTAAAATGGATGTTGCTTAATTATATATATATAGTCTTTAAAAATTCCTCTTGAAACATTTTACTCTTTGCAAAGAAATTCTAGTTTTCATGATTTTGCATTCTTTTTTCTTGCAACTTGATTATTTTCTCAGATTACGGAATTTTTAACAGTACTAGTCAGGTAGTCTTAATCATGAGTTATTTTATTTGTAGAAATTGTAGTTTCATAATGCTTTTTCATAATGCAAATTTAACTGAAAAAATACTATGTAATCTATTTCCAACTGAGTTCTTTTATTGAAATTATAAATTGCAAATAGCTAAGATTATTTTTAACTTTAAAAATTGTAACCGAATTACTTGATATATCTAGTAAAACCCAAATGCCATAAAGTTTTAACACAAATGTTAATATTTACTTTAGCAATTAGCCAAAAGTAACAAAATTACTGTATGTTTTAGAAGTTCTTGATCAATTGCAGAGGTACAGTTTGTTTGCCAGGAAAATCCTTATCTGTTGTTTTCATATTTGAAGTATTCTAGCAGTATCGCCCGCTTTATCCTGGACAGGGTAAAGAATGGTATTGATAAATGTTTATTTTTCTTAATTAGGGATAAATTCTAGTTATAAAGACTTGGGAGATCTTTTATAGAATTTAACTCATGATAAAATAGTTGCCCAGATGAGTCTTGAAATTATCTTGAGATTTACTGAAGATTATTTCTTTTTGTTATACCAGGTGCAGCAAATACCACTTTGACTCCAACCTCACAACCTGATCGGAAATCTACCTTTGATGCAGCCAGTTTCATTGGAGGAATTGTTCTTGTTTTGGGTGTTCAGGCTGTAATTTTCTTTCTCTATAAATTCTGCAAATCTAAAGAACGAAATTATCACACTCTGTAAACAGACCCATTAAATTAATGAGGACTGGCAAATCATTTGTGTAACTCACTGAAACCAAAATACTATCTTTCAAGAAGTCCCACATGGAAGACGCTGTTCCAGGATCTTTAACTTTCCGAAGGATGCATATAGGATATTTTGGAGCATTGTTCTTGAAGAAAAATGAGTTAATCCATTTCACTCAACAGGAATATTTAAAATATTCTGCATGAATCCTTATGGCTGTCTTCTTTTCTTTAAAATGGCTGCTGCTGTGGGATTATGTTTCTTTCCTTGACATGCCAAATGTAACTTTCTGTAAATGATGGAAAGTCCTGTTCTGGCAGCTTCCTGTGGCAGTTGAAATTCTAGTCATTTTAAAACCTGAAATCTACATTATTTTCATCCTAACTCAGGATGTAACTTAGTGGCCAGAATTGAGCAGTGTGCCAAATGAGCATCAATCAGGTGGATTGGGGGCTATCATTTCAAAAGTAGATTCAGTTTATGTAGTACTGAACTGTATCCTTAGATTAAAATTTTGCACTTGATAAGTTATTTTTTCTACATTAGAAATAAGATGCCACACAGGGAACCTTCCAGATTTGAAGAAATGAAAGGGATACATGCCATTAATATATATGACAGGTTATTGTTCATACTCATAAAGCACCTTATTGAGAAAACAGAACAGTGCCTTAAGACAGACTGAAAGGTTAGCTAGCTAGATGAAGTGTTGATTTGTTTCACATTAGGAGGAAGGTAAAGGTTGGTCTGAGAATGTAACTGTTGATGTGAGCGGTAGTAAACCTGCTCTTAGATAACATACTGTTGTTGTTTAATTAAAAACATGGGGGTTTTTTTTGTTTTTGTTTTTCCAGAGCTGAGAAAAGTAAGCTAAGGAATAATTCTAGGCTGAAAATCTTCACTTATCCAACCTTCTAACATTTTTCTTAAGGGAATTGAATGGACATAAAATTGGTTAAGTTACCTTTCCCTCTGTATACACACACAGAGCCCAAATATTACTGTACCTTGAAAGAATTTCTACCATGCTGTCTTGAGAAGTAGCTTTTACATGAGGCAAGAAGGAAGTTTTAGAATCATCTGTTTCTTTAAATGAGACAGTCACTTTGTTTTCTAGCAAATATGACTTGTAATTTCAGAAAACCTGAGGATTTTAAATGAGATTACTCTAGATTTTTAATGGTGATGCCCTGGATAAATAGACTTAGGGGTTTCTGTCTTTGCTCTCCCTACCATTCTCTCTTTCCTTTCTCTGTTGCTCCCTTTCTTCCCCCTGCGTCAGTTCCCTTAGGATAATCATGCATACTTTTATTTCTATAGCTTCTCATAAGCACAAATTTCTTTTAGGTTTAGAGTGTTCTCCCTTGCCTTTGACACATTGGACTAGTTCAGAGGCTCTAATTGTGGTTGAAAAATGGGCTTTTAGTTCCTAGGTTATTTTTGTGTTTTATTTTCTGTAGAGTAGCCAAGTTTAACACTTGGCTTGCAGTGTTTTATAGTAGGAAATGACAGTTTGCTTTGGTTTGTTTCATAATCCGAAACTCCTTGTATTCTTAAAATGAAGAATAATTTCTTTAGCATTCGCTGGTACAGCTAGTTTGTTTTACTTGCACATTTGTACATACACTTAATGTTTTCAAGTGCCTTAATTGTTTAAAATCTCTGGCTTCAAAAGTTTTTGGGAAAAGATAGGTTTACCTCACAGTTTTGTTTCCATTAGTAATATTCTAGGTACCTCATAGAATTTATTATGGTGCCATGGCTGTTAGTTTTTAGTGAGTGCTAAAATTTATTTGAAAACATACAGAATTTCCATTTCTGGAAAGGTTGAAAAAACCAGCTACAGTGGTATAATTGTCATTAACCTGGATGTGAATTCCTTGCCCCATATTAATGTAGCAAGTTCTGTGAAAATTAACTTAATTTGAAGCTTCTGTAATTCTTGAGCGTTGCTCTTAACGTAATAGGAAGTTAGTTACATTTTGCAAGTCTACAAATGAGCTCTTGCAACAGAGTTCACAGCCTTGGCTGACTCCCCTCTGTTTAGCAGTTGTAGTATTTTGAGCCATTAATGATTTTTTGGGTTTTTTTAATCCAGAAGGTATATAGAAACCTTTTCAGATTCTTCATCTGATTTCCTGCAGATATAGTTCTATCAGATACCTTATTTTACCTTAACTGATATTTGTTGCACAAGCAGACACTGCTGTACTTAGAAATTTCTATTTGAGTCCTTTAAAAACTACAAAACTAATCTGTATCTGTACCAAACTGATTTAAAATAAATACATGTTTATTGAATTAGTCTCTGTTGATTGAAGTGTTGTCACATTTTTACTATGAAATTTAACAGGATTGCATTTACCTTACCTGTCTCTCTAAGGGTGGGTTGTATACTGTATTATTCCTATAGGTAAGTCTATGACTTCCTGTCTTGTAAAAAGTTGATTTTTTATTTGATTTGGGGGGAGAGAAGAGATGTGTACCAGGACAGTGTGTGGAGGATGGGACTACTGCAGAGTCAGTTCCTTCCTTCCACTGACTCAGTTCCATTGACTTGCACAGCAAGTGCCTTTACCACACTAAGCCATTCACTGACCCACTTGTCCTTTTAATTCAGAGTGCATATGAAATTAAACTGGCTTCTGTTGAGAGTGGCAGCCCACTGAGCTGCAAACTAACATGAAACCTGGTATGCAAAAAATGTCTCATCATTTGAGTTGTACTATGACAGGTTATTTGATACTCCTGTGTAAGTCTGAATACCTATAAACACTTAGTGATTTGCCTGGGAAGTTATAAACTGGGTTCCATTAGCCTTATATAATTATTTGGTATTTGAGACTTAACTTAAAACATTGAGACAAGTTATTAAGTAACACACACCTTTAATCCCAAACACTTGGGAAGCAGAGGCAGCTTGAGTTAGTACATAGTTCCAGGCCAGCTGGGGCTACAGGGAGACCCTGTCTCAAAAGAAAAAGATAAAACGGTGAAATCGGTTTTGTATGTTTTGACCCATTATGTATGTACCTAGCCCTTGGATACTGCTATTTTTCAAAGGATGTCTGTTGGCACTTTTTAATTTAGGAAT
The DNA here is from genome assembly GCA_035773235.1 of Eospalax fontanierii. Taxonomy (NCBI): domain Eukaryota; kingdom Metazoa; phylum Chordata; class Mammalia; order Rodentia; family Spalacidae; genus Eospalax; species Eospalax fontanierii. The sequence continues at coordinate 49,825,026 of CM069545.1, forward strand.
GTTTGCTGTTAAATTCTTTGAGCCTTTGTGTATCTGCCTTTTTTCTAATTTATATTTTAATGTATATGCATTGTATTCATTATAGATGATTGCCGTCTAAGGCCTTTGGTTTAGAGAGATGATTTTTCTTGGATATGGAATTCAAGATGTGGCACTTCTTTGCCATACATGCGGGATTTTGATCCATTGTCTTTTCACTTGAATTGTGTCTTATGACAAATCTGTTAACTGTCCTGTTCTATGTCTATTTTTCCTCTGCTGATTTTGAGAAAATTGATTATAATGAACTTTAGTAAAGTTTGTTTCTTGTGTTTGAGATTTATTTAGCTGCTTGGGTCTGGTGTTCATATTTGGAAGATTCCTAACCATTTACTTATTTTGTCCTCCACCTTTGACCTGAAGGGGATTCCAGTTTCCAGTTAGGTACTCTCTCTCTCTCTTTCTTTTTTTTTGGGGGGCGGGGAGCTGGGGGTATCTTTTCATTTTGAATTTCTTTTTAAGTTCAGTAGAATTTTCTAGTATGTCTATAGTTAGTTTTGTTTTAATGGTAGAGTAATGCTTTTTAATGTCCTTATCTGAAAATGCTAACAGTTTTATATTCCTGTTTTCTTTTTTAAAAATAAATTTATTTTAGATTATATGTGAGTGTTGGTATGTGCTCATGAGTGCAGGTGCCCACAGAACCATAACAGGGTGTCACATTCCTGGAGCTGAAGTTCAAGGCAGTTGTGAGCCACTTAACGTGGGTTCTGAGAACAAAATTCAGATCTGGAAGATGCACTCTTAGCAGTGGACCCACATTCCCATTTTTTTGGTCGTTCTGAAACAGCTGTGAATACTTCAACACTTTGACCTAATGCCATGGGAACTGTAGACATCCCAGAAAATTCCACTGAACTTAACAATTTTATATGCCTTCATCTTGATTTTCACCTCAATTCTGGAAATCTGGTTTCTGCCTGGGCTCCCCAACTCTACATTCAAAGCAGGAGACTGGATCTTGTCTTTGAGGGATCACGTTTTGTCTTCTCTTACGTATTAGGAAAGCACATAGTTTGCCCACTTTCAGTTGTTTGAGAATGTAGTCTCACTTCATTTTGATGAAAAGAAAAAGGTCAGGATCAAGCCAGATGTGGTCATGCATTTCTGTAATCCCACCACATAGAAGTTTGAGGCCAGCTTCTGTTACGTAGTGACTTGAGGCCAACCTGGGCTACATGAGATACTGTCTCAAAAAACGAGAAGAGTTCTGATGTTCAAACAATACATATATATCTTAGTTACTTTTCTCATTGCTGTGACCAAATAACTGGCAAGGTAACTTAATGAGGAATGGTTTGTTCCAGCCCCCACTTCAGGAGATGCAGTCCATCTTGGTAGGGAAGGCTTGACAGCAGGAACTTGTTCACATCTCAGTAGACCAAGGAGCAGAAAGGAATTCAGGAACTCAATAGGTTTTCATGCACCTTTTTCAAAATTTCTATTCAGGGGCATTTAGCTTACACTTAAAGTAGATCTTCCCTCCTTAACTAAACCTCTTTGGAAACGTCCTCATAGATAGTTCCCAAGGAATTCTAAAGTTAGTCAAGTTGATGTGCTTAACCATCACAAGTTACTCGATGTTTGACAGGTAAACATTACTTCCAAATCATTATATCCCATCCCTGGCCCCTCATAATTTCATGGTCTACTCAAAGCAAAGTGCATTTGGTCCAATTTCAAGTGTCCCATGGTCTTAACAGAATGAACACTTCAAAATCGCAAGTCTGTTCTGAGACTTAAGGTGATCTCTAACAACGAGCCCTATAAAATCAAAACACAAGTCATACACTTACACAATGACACAGAATGAACATCCTCATTCCAAAAAGGAGGATAATTAGGAAAGACTTGACCAAAGCAACACACGGAAAAACACTAAACTGCACCTCCACAGCTCACCATTTGGTGAGCATACCCATCCTCCATATCTATAGCTTTCCTTGGTGGACATTACACAGTCTGAATGGTGTGAAACGTGGGGAGACATGAACACGTGTCTGTCTACTCACGGCAAATAGGACACCAATGACAGACCAAAGAAATGATTACACCGAAGTTCATCTTAGAGAAGTGAGTTTATTCAGGCAGCTTTTTAGGAGTATCGGGGACAGAGGCAGCTGCATCACTGAGAAGTCTGCCCAAGTTGAGCTGACTCAGGAAAGCTACCATCCTGGAGCTTTGTGTGGAATGTGCTTCTCTGATCTGAAGTAATCTTTACTGCTTGTAACTTAGGGGAGGGAGGGACCTTGTGAATCTTGTAAGTTTGGGTATAATTTAACTTGAGACTTCTGAGTATTAACTCAAGTCTTAAAGGAACCTCCCTCTAGGATGAAATGGATCAAGTTGGAATTTCAGTCTTAAGGAGCCTCCTGTCCAGGATGGAAATGTTTCAAGTTAAAATTAGCTAAGCAGGCAGATCTCCCGGGCTGAGGCTAGCCTGGCCTACGTAGCCAGTTCCAGGCCAGCTGGGGCTACAGGGAGACCTTGTCTCAAAAACAAAACGAAACAAAATAATGAAAAACAAATTTAAATTAGCTAAGCCTTAAGGAACCTCCTTCCAGGATGGAATGTTGGAACCGGGAGGAAACTGCTCCATAACTGTCATCTTGACAGCCTGGAATGACCTCAACTGAGAGTTCCCATATCAAATTGACCTGTGGGCGTGTCTGTTGGGCAGGTAGTTCTGAGTTGTATAAAATGCTGGATAAGCTTGAGCTTACGAGCAAGCCAGCAAGCAGAATGCTCCGCCATGGTTTCTGCTTCAGGTTCCTGCCTTGATGTCCCTCAATGGTAGACTGATCTAGAAGTATAAGCCAAATAAATCCTTTCTTCTCTGAGTTGCTTTTGTTTTCAGTGTTTTATCAGCAACAGAAAGGGGATTAGAACAGGTCTCTAGTGCAACTTGAGTTTCCCTTTCATAACTTTACACAATGACTTTTTGGTCGCTTTACAGAGGCTCTGGTCTTCCTACACCTTGCCTGGCCTCAACAGCTTCCCGAAACTTTGGTGAAAGCCTCATTGACCACGTAACTTGGAGTTTTGCATGTCTATAAAACCAATGCTGCTGTTCGTGGATCTTCCTGTCTCCACCTCTTCAGTGCTGGAATTAGAGATGTGCCACCATCCCCAAATTTTTTATATAGATGCTGGGGACTGAACTCAGGTCCTCCTGCTGGCGAAGCAAGCACTACCAACTGAGCTGTCTCCCCAACACCTCTAAGTTAAAATTATTTTTAATTGATACATAAAAACAAAATTTTACATATTAATAGAGTACAAGCGATGGCTACAATACATGTATACATTGTGTACTGTTTAAATATTATATGTACATCTCAAACTTTATGATGAAAACATTCAAAATCCTTTCTTCTGGACTTCTGAGGTATACAATGCATGTTATATGTTGTGACCCTACTGTGCAGCAGCACACCAGAACTTCTTTCTCCAATCCAAGAATAACACATTTCCATTGATCAGACTTTTGTCTCCTTCCCCACCTACCAACCCAACCTCTGGTGACTACCACTCCCGCTCTTAGTTTCAGTGAGATTGGCTTTTTAAAGATTCCCTATGAGTGAGATCACCTTGTGCTTGTGTCTGGCTTAATTCATTCAGCATGAGCGCCAATGTCACCCATGTTCACAAATGACTGAGTTTTTTCTTTTCTGATGTCTGAATAGTATTCTATATATGTACCACATTTAAAATTCATTTTTCAGTTAATGGAAATGTAAGTTGTTTCCATTTCTTGGCTATTGTGAGTCATCCTGGGGGAGTTTTGTTTGTTTGTTTTTTTCACTAATTCCTGGAGATCTTTCTAGGTTAGTGTATGTCATTATAAATTATTGATTTCTCTGTTGGTACATTATTGTGGGTTGGATAAATGTGTTAGAACTTGGGACTCATAACACTATTGGGAGGTAGTGGAACCTTTAAGGAGTAAGACCTAAGCTACATATGATGGCTTACGTCTGTAATCCTAATATTTTGAGAGGTTGAGGCAGGATGATTACCATGAGTTTTATAGAACAGCAAAAGAAAAGAAAAATGTGAGGTCTGTTGGAAGAAGTCCAGTCATTGAGGTCATGCCCTTGAAAGGAAAACTGGGACTCCAGACACCTGTTCCTCGGTTCGCTTCCCAGCTGTCACAGGATACTATGATAGCACACCATGATGCTCTACCTTACCACAGGCCTAAAGACCATGGAGCCAGCTGGGCATGCTCTAAAATCTCTGAAAAGATAGAATAAACTCCTTTAATTTGATTGTTTCATATATTTTGTTACAATAATTCAAAGCTGGCAAAGAAAAATTGGTACCTCAAATGGAGCTGGTGTGACTGTGCCTGAGAACATATGGGAGAAGAGCCTGTAGATTTGGGTTTCAAGAGGTTTTAGAGACACAGACAGAATACTCATAGAAATGCAGACCATAAAGAGTATGCTCATGAGTTTCAAAGTGAAATAAGACCTTTCTAGAAAATTGAACTGGAGGTTATCTATTTTCTACTCTTGCAAAAAAAAAAAGTTACTTCGAGCTGGGCATGGTAGCACACACTTTTAGTCCCAGCACTCAGGAGGCAGAGGCAGGCAAATCTCTGTGGGTGCGGTTGCTGGAGAGATTAGCATCAATAAAAAGAAGCTACATTGCTGGGTGTGGCGGCCCAGCCTGCAATCCTTGCACTTGGGAGATGAGGCAGGTGGATGGCAATTTCCAAATGTAGTCCTTACCTCTGCAGTAGCAATGTAAGCTCCCAATGGCAATCAAGGTTGATCATTCTAGTGGCAGAGGTACAGCTTTGGCTACAGGTTGGTTTAGAGGCATAAGGAGTCCAGCTGGCAGTCTCTTCTTAGACCTTATATATCAGTGGAACCATTGCTGTGTCCCTAGTTCTAAGCTCTTCTGGAAACTCAGACCTCCAACTTACAGACTCAAGATTGATGAAATAAGAAGTGTAATCATGAGGCCGGAGAGATGGCTCAGTGGTTAAGAACACTGACTGCTCTTCCAGGGGACCTGAGAGGGTTCCCAGCACCCGCATGGTGGCTGACAATCACCTCTAACTCCAGTTCCAGGGGATCTGACACCCTCTTCTGGCTTCTATGGGCACTGAACAACACAAGATGCACTTACACACATGCAGACAAAACATTCATACACAGAAAATGAAAAATAAAAATTTTAAAAAGAAGTAGAATCACGTGAGGAGCCACTCTCTTGAGTCCACATCCTATGGTTTAGCTCATGTCCTGTCTTTTCAGGATTGCCTCTGAGCTGTCACAGCTGAGTGCCCAGTGAGCCATTTAGACCAGCTACGTGTTGGTTTGTGGCATGTTGATTTCACGAACGTGAGATCTCTGCAGCATTGCCTGTGCCGTCCTGTGAAATGGATTCCTTGCTTAGGAATCATACTTTATGGGCTCGAAGGGTGGCTGCTGTGTGACACTATTCCTGGGGCCATGTGAACAAACACCTACTCACCCCAGATAGGGGATCAACCACAGACCCAAGTAAGGGTACCACAAGGTGAACCGATGTATCTATACAGGAGTAGGAATGAGGGCTTCTTACAGGGACATAAATGACTCAAAGAGCTGCCTCACCCATTCTGTCCCCCACCCCCGAATATGTAAGCTCACAGAAGCCGAAACCCCTGATCACACTGTGGAACTTGTAGGCAGCTCAACAAGTTGGAGTACCTCTAAGCACCTCACGTGACTGAGAGTGTCTCTCAGTAGTCCTTATAGCTTCTATAAGCCTGGGGAGGGAAGGGGGCCTCGTGACCCTGGTCAGCTTCCTGAAGCTGTTGAGTCGTTCCCCCCTGCCCTCCTCCTCCTCTTTCTTCGACAGGATCTCCCTGTAACCCCAGCTGGCCTGGAACTCAATGTGTAGACCAGGCTGGCCTTGAAATCACAGAGATCTGCTTGCCTCTTCCTCCCGAGTGCTGGGATTAAAGGCGTGCACCACCACACTCAGCCCGAGCTGCTTACTTCCTAAATTCTAACCAGCTGCCATGCGGGATGGAATATTTCACCTCCCTTCGGAACATCCTGCTGTCTTAATAAATTTCCCTCTAACACAGAAAGTTTTATCTCAGAGGAAATTGCTATATAACAATGTCTCAGCAGGTTAAGTGTTTGCTGCACAAGGGCACGCATGTGGACCAGAGTTTAGATCTCCAGCATCTATGTAAAAGCCAGGTGTGCTGGTGCATGTTCGTAACCCTAGTACCAGGTCGCAGAGGCAGGAGGGTCCTGGAGGGTCCCAGAGACTCGCTGGCCATCCAGTCAAATCAATCAGTGAAGATCCAGGTTTGAGGCACTATCTCAAAAGTAAGGTGTGGAACAACTGAGGAAGACACCTGACACTGGCCTCTGGCCTCCACACACACACACATAGGCATGCGTGCACATACAGAGAGGCAATGCCACTGAATGTTGTGACGGTGGATAAAGCAATCTACAAGCACATGGACTGGATATTGGGGCTGCTAGAAGCGTTACGGCCAGAAGAGAAAGCTCCAGCTTCACAATATCTATGTTAGTGAATCTTTGGCCCTTTGTTAATGAAAGAAGTCAAATGTAATCAACCTATCACTAGACATAATTGTTACCTCTGAGGCCGGTACCTACTTTGTGAATTCCAGGCAAATGAGAGACCCTGTCTCAAAAATCAAGCTTAATTGGGGAGATGGCTTAGTGGGTAAAGTGTTTTCCATGCAAGCATGGGGACCTGAATCCTAATCACCAGACCCCACATGAAGCCAGATGCAGTGCACATCTGTAATTCTAATGTTCCTCCAGTGAGGTAGAAGAAGCAGACAAGTGAAACTGAAGGGCCAGCTAGCACGCCGTGTGTAGCAGGGAACAAGAAGAGACCCTGTGACAGGAAAATAGGAGGCTAGACCAACGCTAAGGCTGTCTTATAATGTCTGCATTCACTTTGTGGTATGCACGTACCTGCACTCACATTCATGAACATGGGACACACACACACACACACACATAAACACACACATAGCAGATGGTATAAAGGAAATGGTTGTCCTGGAATACACACACACACACACACACACACACACACACACACACGCACACAAAAGAAGAAAAGTTTTGGTTCCCAGTTTTCGAGTTCAGCCCATAGTCAATTGGTCCTGATGCTTTTAGGCCAATGGTAAGGTGATACATTAAGCAGAGTTGTGTGGTAGAGGAGAATTCTCACCTCACATGGCCAGGAGGCAAAGAAAAGAAAATGGAAGGGCTGGGGTCCCAGTGTCCCCTTTGAGGGATATTGACTGACACCTGCAATGTCGTCCATAACTTGCTGCTACTGGGCTTCATGTGTTAAAGTTTCCTCCAGTTGTACTAGTACATGAACTACAGACCATGTGGGCCTTTTGGAGATACTTGAGATCCAAACTATAGCAATATATAAAATTGTGTATGTAAATATATTTCTTTGGTCTATTCTGTTCCATCCATTTCTCTCCTCCCCTCCCCTTTCCTCCCTTCTCTCTCTCTCTCTCTCTCTCTCTCTCTCTCTCTCTCTCTCTCTCCCCCAAGATATATTTTCTTCTCTACAAGAAAAGGACTTGGATTGAGACTTACTAAAGTGTAAGTGTTGTTTTAGCGTCTGTAGGAAGAAATGAAAAGACTTTAGCGAAAGGCTGGTTTGTTTCTGTGAATCTTTATTCAACTACGGATGCTTTTCACTTCTTTGCAAATGCAGCTTAGCATCATGACACTGTCTTGGCTGATCCTATCTACCTCGTAGTAACTCAAAAACTCAAACTGAGAGACTGCTGGGCCACCAGTAGCAAGAGATGGCCTGTAGGAATGAAAATCAAGGTCTTTTAAGAGCTGAGGCCAAATCCTGCCTCTGGGACACTGAAGATGTCATCATCACAGTTCTTCAGTACTGTCTTCCAAGTACTGGTAAGAAAAACTGGAGAAGTTTACTGGAGCTAGAGTAGTCTTTATTCATCAAAATGCACATAGAAAATACAATTTGAGAAAAAAATTACCAGTGAGGTCTGAATGAAATTCTGGATGGAGCTGATTGGACTTGAAAAGTTGTAAGCTGCACATGTTCTGCCTCATTGGGTAACACATCATCAATCCTTTTTTTATGTTTAATCGGCACCTGTAATATCAAGTGTATACATACATATATATTGGTCTTTTTGAGACAGGGTCTCCTGTAGCGCAGGGTGGCCTGGAACTTGCTATATAGGCCAGGCTGGCCTTGAACTCACAAAGATCAGCTGCCTCTGCCTCCTGAGTGCTGGGAGTAAGGCATGCACCACCCTGCTGGTGTGATATTGAGATATTTGTAAAAGATGGCAAATACTACTTGCTACAGCATAGCAAAGGGCCATTGATGTCAATAAAACTAAAATCATTGATTCTATACGACTTAAGCCTTGGGTGGACCTTCTTGTCCTTTTGTCTTTCTTTTTGCTACTTGTCATAAGGGGGATGTGCTGGATAGCTTTAGTCATTGACTTTACACAGCTGGGTAGAAGGAACCTCATTTGGGGAATTTCCTCCAGTGGACTGGCCTGTGGTCATGTGGTGGGGCATTTTCTTGATTGTTGAGCGACGTGGGAGGGCCCAGACCACTGTGGGTGGTGCCACTCCTGGGCAGTTGGTCTTGTATCGTATAAGAAAGCAGGTTGAGCACAGGCCAAGGGAACAAGCCAGTAAGCAGCGTTCCTCCACAGCCTGGGCTTCAGCTCCTGCCTCCAGGTTCCTGCCCGGAGTTCCTACTCTGGGCTCCTCAGTGATGAACTGTGACCTGGGAGATGTGAGCTAAATAAACTCTTTCCTCCTCAAGTTGGTATTGGTCAGAGTGTTTTGTCTGGAAAACACTAGATGGAAAAGCAACTAGAACGGGGGACAAATCCGGAATGACTCCATCAGCACAAAGGCATTTCCGGATAAGGAAGAAAAGGATTTCCTAGCTTGGAACAACCTAAAATTTAAAAAATATTGTTTCCTTTTTATTAATTAAAAAACTGTGATATTTATTTACTTATTATTTATTTTCTATACATATATATGCTATGATACATGTGTGGAAGTCAGAGCACAATTTGTGAAAGCCAGTTCTCTCCTTCCATCCTATGGATTGGGTCAGGTCTTCAGACTTGGCAGCAAGCACCTTACTGACTGAGCCATCTCACTGGCCCTGTTTTATCATTTGTGTTCTATTTTTTAGAAAATCATTTTTTTATATATTACATTTATGTATTAATTCCTCTTTCTTTATCTGACTTATCTCATGGTCCCTGCTTTAGGAAGTCTCATCATAGATAGGTTTTGAAGTGCTTCAAACTAATTCTGTGTGTTTCCTGCTCTTCAAAAACAGACATATTCTTCTCCACATATGTGAGTATACATGAACTGTACCCATGAATTTAACCAACCACCAATCAAAACTGTTTGTAAACAGATGGCATGTGTACTGAACATGAACAGACTTTTCTGTCATCATTCCCTAAACAATATAGTATAACGATTATTTGCATAGTATTAAGTATTATAAATAATTTAGAGATGATTTAAGTTATATGGGAAGGTCTATACAAATACTGAACTATTTTATGCAAAGGACTTTAGCATTCATGGGTTTTGGTACCATTGGGGTCCTGGAACAAATTCTCATGGATATTGAAGGACAACTATACTAGAATTTCACATTCAGGAAGATGATTGCACAGAGGCCAAGGGGTCAAGTAACCGGTAATAACGTGGTAAGAACCCAGCTTGTTTCTACCCTTTCTGAACTGCAATTTTATATTGCTTTAATAAACTTTCAGCCCAATAATTAAACCACTTGTTGCACTTTCAAAGAAAGGTTGGGGTGAGGTGAGACGGGTCAGTGAGTAAAGGCGCTTATCTTATCGACAAGCCTGGACCTGAGTTTGATCCCCAGAGTACGAAGGAAGGGGAGACTCAACTACTACAAGTAGTCTTCTAATCTCCACACAGGTGCTGTGCATGTGTGTACACAAAATCAATCAATCAAGATCGGGAAGTGGAGACAGGAGGATCAGAGGTCATTCTTGGATGCAAAGCGAGTTCAAGACTAGCCTAGACTACATGAGCTACATGAGCTCCTGTGTCTTCAGCCCTCTTTTTGCTTTTTATTTCGAGGTATGATCTCATGAAGTTCCCAGGCTATCCCTGAATTCACTCTGTAGTTCAGGCAGACCTTGAACTTGACATCTTGCCTTAGTTTCCCCAATAGTTGGGATTATAGGCCTAACGAAAATGTCATAATTTTCTTTGAGGAAATGATTACAATTTTTTTTCCAATTCTTTTTCTCAAGGGAAGCGGGGAAGAACCACTAAATACATTGATTAAATATGTAAATGTTTAGATGAAAATCTGAAACACAGTAAAGCTAGTACAGAGAAGTTCTACCTTCAGTTTTATATAAACTAAAAGTGGAAACTGAAAAACAGTTCTCCAAATTATTTACTATTCTGCATTCCAAGAATGACCTTGGAGAGCAGTTTCTCTGTGTTTTAAAATGACTTCTAAAGTTCTTTATTTCTGGGAACTCAGATAAGGACTCTGGTGCTGAAAATTAATTATTGTAGATGACTAAAGAAGAAACTCAGAGAGAACACAGCAAGGCATTGGTGCTGACTTCCAGAGTCATTGACTTATGACAGTCAATTCCAACTGACTGATCATTTGGAAGGTACCGCTGGACTGAGCTCAACATTAGAATCGTGTGTAACAGATGCAAAGTACATAGATAATATCCTGATAAATAATTTTTCTAATGTAAGTTTGAAGTGACCCTAAAATCCTAACATCAGATATACATTTCTAGTTGTTTCTGACACATAATCAAGGTACCGTCACTCACAGTCTCTGGTCTTTGAATCCTTCTTGTCATTTTACTGCCCATAAGAGTAGTCTTTGGAAGATGTCCGTGGGAGTATCTCGATGATGCAGGAGCAGAGTTTAGGGAGTAGCGAGCCTGGGATATAAGCCCTATAAGGTAAAATAAATAGATAATCAATTAGGTATCTAGTTGCAATGTGCAGACCCAGATTCAGTTTATTAATCTGTAGAACTTACATCTCTAATTCAAGTGAAGACGTCAACCTTTAGACAGAGTTTTTGCCTGGGAGAAACATGACTAAGTAAAAAAGGAGACCATGGAGATTTGGTCTCTGGGAGACATGGACAGACTGAGGGCTGTTCATATTAATAGGATGTGGTAATCACTAGATTGTCAGGTGAGGAAGAATGACACTGAAATTTCTGGCTCAAGCAACTAGATATTTGGCAGTAACATTTGCTAAGACAACACTTCCTCCACCCCCTGCAGGAGGACAGGAAGACAGGTTCTGATTCATAGGGTGAACTTGTGAGCCAGAGACACAGGAACATAGACTCCAAAAGTCATTGGATATATGGGTCTAGAGCGCGTTGGATGGTTTGGAGCTGCAGGTTTAGACTTGGCAAGCAATGATTAAAGCCGTGGGAACAGAGGCAGTTACCACGCAGAAACAAGGTGAGAAGAGGTCAGAGAGAGCCCTGAAGGGATCTGAGTTTTAGGGTTGGATATGGGAGGAGGAACTAGAAAGGGAGATGTAGATGCCACAGCGAAGAGAAAGAGGAGGAGGCCTCAAGAGTCAGTGGCATGGAGAGGAAGAGGAAGGCAGCTTGGTAGTGTGTGGCCATTGTTTCCATCAGTGCTCAGGGAGGAACCGAGGACTCGGCACTGTTGGTTGCACTTGGAGATGGAATCTGGTGATCCTGGCAAGATCAGCTACAATGGAGGGGTGAGGCTACAAAGCAGACAGTGGGAGATGCGGCAGAGGCCTGGACTCGGTCCCTGAGGGCCGTTCTTCTTTTCCTTCCTTAGTAACAGAGCCCCCAACTTTTTGTTAGGCATATAGTGACCTAGAATAAAAGCTAGATTTTCCCCAGTCTTTATGTGGTCTTCTGGCTAAATGCTGGCCAGTAAGATCTATGTGGAAGGTACCTTCCAGGAAGTGCCTTTAAGGGAGCAGTGAACTCCAAGTTTTCTTCCTTCCCATTGGCTAGAAAGCATAAGTGGCCATCTTAGATCATGAGGCAGAAACCACATATTGAGAAGCAAATCATGAGAAATGTGGGTTCCCTATGGTAGCAGAGCCACAGTAGTCAGCTGGAAAGCTCTCTCTAGGCTTTGTTGGAAATAGCTTCCAGGTTTAAGCCACTTCATTCTCACCCCTGCATCCTAACAGATATAGGCTGTAGAATAAATAAAATGAACTAATGGAATGATTACAAGTAACTCTTTAAAGAAGTTGAACTACAAATGAGAAAAGATTGCCAGTAGCAGAAGCAATACATAGTTCAGGGAAGTGGCTTTTCCAAGTTTCTTTGGCTGCTAATGTTTTCACATAGCCCAGGGTTAGCCTCAAACTCCCAGTCCTTCCTCCCTTCACCTCCCAAGTGCTGGGACTACAGGCATGAGCCACCACACAGAGCTTCAAGGAAGGTTTTTATTTTAGTAGATTTTATAATCTTGACACATACATGATCAATACATTAATTGTTGGCTGCAAGATTCCTTCTAGGTAACATGTTCTAGAGAACTGCCAACCAGGATCCTCAGTAGATAGGAAATATATGACTATGGAAAAAGGAAAACTACCTTCTTCCAGGTCAAAGAATAGAATCTGAGTTCTACCTCTGTCCCTGGGTGAAGACATGACATTCTGAAGCACCCGATACATTACATTTGTACTATGTCTCGTCCCTTAAGAGTTAGTTTAACTGGGCCTGTCAATCACCTAGCCAGGAGACCACCCCTTAAGAAGGCTAAAGATATGTTAAAGAGATAAGAGGAATAATTGTGTCTTTAATGAGATCATGTATAATTATACACCTCAGAATTCTCTCCCTCAGTCCAGTTACTTACAGATCTTTAGTAAGCATGCTTGCTTTTCTGAGTTCCAACTCAAAGACTGTAACTTTTCTTTTTCTACCTTTCCATTGCTTCTTTGGATCTCTGCCAAAATCCTATGCATGCTTCCCTGACACTGGACATTCTCTTTCTCTAAAAACATGCCCTTGCCCCTCTGAGGCGTGTGCTGACCTCCACTGATGAAGATGGCTGCATTTGGACCGTAACTAACAGGCATGACTAATCTCTGTTCTCCGTTTCCCTCCTCATGGCTGTCGTCAAGATTCATGGCTTAGCTACTCTATTTCCTCTCAAACTCTAATAAAATAATCCTCAATCTCAGGCTAGAGAGACGGCTTAGTGGTTAAGAGCACTGGCTCCTCTTGAAGAAGACCGTGGTTCAAATCCCAGCACCTGCATGAAGGTTAACAACTGTCTGTAACTCCAGGTCCAGGAGATCTGACACCTTCTTCTGTCCTCCATGGACACTGCAGGACACAGATACATTTACATACATGCAGGCATAACATTCATACACATAAAATAAAAATAAACAGTGCCAGGTTTAGTGGCCCACGCCTTTAATTCCAGCACGCAGGAGGCAGAGGCAGGTGGATCTCTGTGGAATCAAGGCCAGCCTGGTCTATATAGTGAGTTCCAGGCAGACTGGGACTAAGGAAACCCTGTCAAAAAACAAAAACAAACTAAATCTTCAATCTTTGAGTCTGTTTTTAAATTCTTTTATCAACAAGACTAAAAACCCACAAAAGAGAACTACAGTATAACAGGGGTCTCATAGGAACATCATTAATTCCTTTTGAGGGCAGCTCCCCAGTAACCTACTGGTGGACCTCCAAGCTAAGCTTCACCTCTTAAAGATCCCACCAGCTTTTCACAGTAGAGACCAAACTCCTAATACAGTCAGACCACATTCAGACTAGAGCAGGTACCTTTTCCATTTTCACCAGAGAGAACCAGAGGCAGGCAGTGATGTAGGTAGACTGGGAGATGGATGCAAGGAGCTCCTCTCTGGTAGCTTTTAGTTTCTCCATGAGGTTAAACATGTCTTAGAGACAGGAAGTTTTGTTTTTTGTTTGCTTTGTTTCTTTGGCTTTTTTGAGACAGTCTCCCTGTAGCTCCAGCTGGCCTGTAGACCAGGCTGGACAGAGATCCACTTGCCTCTGCCTCCTGAGTGCTGGGATTAAAGGCATGCACCACCACACCCAGAAAAACAGGAAGTTTTAAAGTAGTTCCTCCAGAGAGGAAGAAAGTGCTCTGACTCTGCCCTCAGTTCCAAGGAAAGAACACAGGAGCTGGGCCCAAGTCAATCAGTACCACAGTCGAGCTAGCTTCAGAGATGTGTTCGAAACTATGCACAGGACTCAGGTCAGTGCAGCCAGAGCCCAGGTTTGTCTCCACCCTACCCAACCCTGCCACTCCGGGCTTGAGAAAAGGATAGGACTCACTGTGCGAGCAGCCCTCTTCCTGCCTCGGGGCTCTGCTTTTCTGCCCCAGCCTTCTCAGGTGCACAGAAAAACGGTTCTCACAAACTACTCAAACCTCTATCAAGCTGTCCTTACCCAGCCACACATTTTATTGATTTCATTTTTGTCCTTAAGGATTTTGACAATAACTGTTCCAGAACAAACCATACTTTCTCAAGAATTCAAAACCCACATTAATGCCAAGTAAGAACAGCATGACTTGGCTGAGCCTGTGTTCCTGATGGAGCACAGCGAGGCTGTCGTTGCTTCTGCAGGAAGGCGATAGATCTGGACCCTTTGAGATTCCTGCTGGCCAACAGCTGTGGGAGAGTGAGAAAGACAGCCGCCAAAGTTTACCTTTCAGCACTCCTGACATGGATGATGGTTGACTGTCCCCGACAAGTGTTAGTTACCAAACGGGCAGCTGTGGCTCATTCCTTCCCTGCTAGTGGAAAGTCCTTTCAAACTGACAGGGGCACTTCATAGTCTGTTTTATGAGTATTACTGGTGGACAGGGTCTAGGCCAGGTGGTTTTAGGTTCTTGGTCTCTTATTCAAATAATTAAAATAGGGACTGACACATATTTATAAAAGTAGCAAGGAAACTTTACTCAAGGTGATGTGACAGTACAGATTAGAGAAGGACACTCTATCAAGACTGACAGAGCCATATGAGTAAGGATACTCAAGGGCCCTGATTACTGTTTGGGGCTTCCTTTTATGAGGTTCCGGAGGAGTTGGTTGTTAAGAGGCATAGTTTGAGTGCTTCCTTATTTTGACCAATAGATTAGGTCATACAATTATTTTCCTATTGCAAATAATCCCGTCCCATAATGCATCTGATTTTAATCATAAGCGTACTCAATTATGTTACAAGCATAAGATGTCTCTGTATAAGTTCACTTTGAGGACACAGTTTGCCTTCCTGTGCAAAAGCAATTCAGGCTAAATCAGCCTTTTTGGAGCTGTATTCAGATATGTAGAGAATACACGCAAATAGAAACTGTCTAAATTTGATTGTTGTTAGGTGCACAGAAACTTATACTGTTGTTCATAGATAGATACATGTGTAGCCTGATGCAGGTGGGATCTGAGGTTACTAGGTATGTTGTTTGGAGAGGAGTGTGTACACAGAACATGCAGGGAAAGGAGTTGGGTTGCCAGGTGCATTATAACCCAAACCAAACTGAGTCCCACGTTACTGAACTTTCCCTTGCCTATCTCAAGAGCATATCTGTACTTTGTTCTGCAGCAAGGAATCTACATATATACAGTGCTGATGGTTTGTTTGTTCTGAGTTAAACTTCAATCTAGGAAACTGAAGAGAAATGCAAAACTCAGTGGCCTTGGTGTGTGTGAACCCTCTGCTACAGAGCTAGAGGAGCAGAGTCTTCCCTGCTGCGGGAGAGGGCCGAACAGCACCAACACCGCAAACCTCCAAGACGAGACGGAGCACCTGACTTGGAAATGATTGCCTGTCTTTGTTCCCCTCTCCATGTCATGGGACAGAAGACAAAGCTCTAGAATGTTGATCTCCTGTCTTCTCAGATTGCTGGCTCTGTGATTAAAGCAGTTTAAAGATTCAACTCTCGGTTTTTGCCTGTGTATTGAGTGGTCCACATGGCAGGGGAGAAGTGTGAGAGGACCTTCCTGAGTGCCTCATTCCAGTGCTTCTCTGTAAATGTGCAGAGACTGAGGGTGCAGCTCTCTAGGAGACATTACCCAGAAGGGATTACAAAGATGCTTGGTGGGGGAGAGGCAGAAGGAAAGAGAAGGAAAAGCTCCATATTGTAAGGCATAGACCTTCCCAGTGGCAGCGGTCGGGAGAGGGCTCTTGGTCTTAGGGCTGGTGCAGGGGTGACACTAAGACGGGCAGGGGACATCAAAGTCCACTGCAAGGGCCAGGCAAGCACAGAGGCAGAGATAGACAAGCGGGCTTCATGGACAAACCCAGCTGTGTTCTTAGTAAGCCCCAGATCACTGCGTTTGCTTCTGAAAGGCAGTGTTTTCTTTCTCAGCTCATTCACATTGGTAAGTAGTCAAAAGGAATACAGATAAAGAACTGAACACATGTATGAAGCTGTAGTAACCAGCTGTACAATGACTGTCACTATTCTAAGTGTCAGATATGTGTGATCCCATCAAACCCTCAGAAAAAGCCTCTGAGGTATTTTACTATGGAGAAGACAATTACCCTGGCTGAGGCCACACAGCTAGCACTGACAGGGCTCTGGCCATTTTCATCCAAAGTCCATAAGCTCCACTAGACTGGGCTACAGATGAGAGAAGAAGGGATTGCCTGATCTTAACAATGACCCAGTCATGGCTACATTCAGTGATGTTTCTGACCAACCGAGAATTTATTTAGTACTCAAAGAGGAGGAAGCCAATTTAGAGTAGTTCTGGGGGCTGATGTTTATGCTGCCCTCGTCTGCACTGCACAGAGGACTGTTCTGTTAATATCACAGAACTCCTTGAGCTCTCAACAGCCAACAGTCATGTTGTACTTGATGAATTACATCATAAAAATGTGTTCATCAATGTCCCAAGTCATTAAGATGCTTCAAAAACCAGTGCAAGGGTTAGAGAGATGGCCCAGCGGTTAAGAGCACTGGCTGCTCTTTCAGAGGACCTGCAGAGTTCCCAGCACTCACATGGCAGCTAACAACCATCCATAACTCCAGTTCCAGGGAATCTGACACCCTCTTCTGGCCTCCGTGGACCCTGTACACATGTGGTGAACTTATATACATGCAGGCAAAATACTCATACACATAAAATTATTCAATAAAAATTAACTAGTTAGTCAAATTTTTAAAAAGCAACACAGCACTTGATGTTCTTTAGATGGTATTTTATGCTCTTCTAACTCCTGTGGCTAACTGGAACCTTTTAGTGGAGATGCTGAAGTATTAAACCAGAGCATAAATCAGATTTAAGCTTGTTTACATCCATATGCCATTCATCCAGCCCATATATTATGAAGAGTCCCCTCTCTGGCCCTGGGTTGACATTGACAGTCATAGAGTCCACTCCTTCAGCCTATGCCCCCAAGACTGAGCAGTTCTTCTAGCCAGATGAAGGTGTCCTTACCTCCCGGGGAGTTCATCTGGACAGACAGCTGCTTGGTGTCCTGAAGCTGACTCTGTAGCTCTTGCACACGCTGGAATGCATCCAGCTTCACAGTGCGCTCCCGGGCCAGCCGGCTTCTCATCTGAGGGGAGAGGTTTGGGAAGCAGGGATGCTTTGTGGTGCTTACTTTAGTTCCCTTAGTTCCCAGGGGACTTCCCAGGAAGAGTGCGGGTCCCAAGCTACTCCACAGTGAACAGTCAGTCTTCAGAGACCTGCGAAGGTTGAACTCAATTCTAAGCTTGTTTCCTGAGAATGAACAGCTTCAGGAACACTGAGCACTTGACTAAGGAGGGCCAAAGAGCTCATTTACAATCTTATATTTTGTTTAAAACATTTATTAATGTATTATTTATGTGTGTGTGTACGTGTGTGTGTGTGTGTGTGTGTGTGTGTGTGTGTGTGTGTGTGTGTCTGTCTGTGTGTGTCTGCTGTGTCTGGGTATGTGCATGCCATGGTGCAGATACAGAGGTCAGAGGAAGCTGGTTCCTTCCCTCTGTCCACGTAGGTACTGTGGCTCAGACTCAGGTCATGAAGCTTGGTGGCAAGCACATTTACTCACTGTTCTTAACCTTTTTATCATCAAATGGGCAGAGGGAAGTTAGAGCTTATGTCATAGCATCTACATAAAGAACCCACAGGAGCCTCTGGACAGTTTAAGCAGAGGAAAGAGGAACTTTCTCTTGGATCTTCATCACAGCTCAGCCTCTGCTGGGAAGGACCTGAATGCATCTCCCAGGTCTGAGAGCAGATCCAGCTCCTGACAGCTTTACCATTTCCCTGGCTAGCTCTCTTCTTGCTCGCTGACCCAGCAGCCCCCAGGCAGGAGAAGGGCCCCAGTGTTCTTCATCTGCGTAAATTACAGGCATTTCGCTTTTAAAATTGATCTCCTAATCTCTTTCTTATTACAAAGAAGAATAAGGAAAAGGAGAAAGAAGAGAGAAGGAGGAGGAGGAGGAGGAAGGGGAGGAGGAAAAAGAGGAATAATAACAGAACTTACTGTAGTGGGTATAATACTGTCCCCTCAGAAGTCATACTTACTGGCACCTCATAATGTGGTGCTGACATGGGATCTTTGCAGATGTAATTAAGTTAGATGAGGTCATATTGCATCTAAGGGGGGGCCCAAAACCCAATGACATTGCCCTTAGAGAAAGAAGAGAGGATAGGGCATAGACACAGAGAGGAACACCTGAGCCCACTGGATGCTGAGAAGAAATTGGAGGGCGGGGACTCCAAACCAAGGAAGGCTGAGGATTGCTAGCTGTCGTCAGGAGCTGAGAGGGACATGGGCCAGATTCTTCCTTACAGCCTCTGAGAGGAACCAATCTGGCCAAAACCTCATTTTCAGACTTAAGTGTCACAAAATAAATGTTCGTTGCTCCTAGCCATCCAGTTTATAGTAATGTCTATCTCTCATTTTTTTATTGAGATAGGGTCTCAGATAGCCCAGGTTGGCCCAAACTGATTCCCCTGCTTCCACGTCCCAGGTACGGGGATTATAGGTGTGTGCCAGCACTCTCAGGTTATGGTGCTGGGGTAAGCCTAGGGAGGAAGTGGGCCACTGGGGTCAGGCTTTGAGGATATATAGTCTGGTTCCATTTCCCATCCACTCTGCTTACTGACTTGCAGATACAATGTGCCCAGAAGCTTGCATCTGGTTTCTTGCATGCTTCTGGTGCCATGCCTTCCCACCATGATGGGCTGTATCCCCTAAAACTGTGAGCCCAAATAAACCCTTCCTCCTCTAAGTCAGGTTTCTTGGGTATTTTGTCACAGCAATGAGACAAAAAAGTAAAACAGGTAGCTAGTCAGATCAGAGCATGTTTGGAAGATATTCGTATTAGACCTCCTCTTCCTAGTCAGCAACTGGTGAAGCAAAGGGCGGAAGCAGGAGGCTTTTGAGCATTATTAAGTTAGTACCTGAATCACTTTTCTAGCTTTGAAAGGAAAAGTGACTTCCGGGGATGATGTGATCTCTTGGATTACCTGTAAGGTTATTAATAAATGACTTTCGTGAACTGGTCTTCATGGAACCCTATACCTCATCAGATTATTCTATAGCATGAGGCTGTCTGGTAAAAAATAAAATAAGCCATTAACATATGTATCTCTGAGCTCCCCTGAAGAGTCAGCGAGATTCAGTCCCAAGAGGCCTGTCCACCACTTGAATTGGACAAAGACCCCCCCAAAGAAGGTTTTTGTTTGTTGTTGTTGTTGGTGGTGCTGTACAGACCACAGAAAATCCTGTACGGCCTGCCTCGCATGTTGAGGACAGCGGTGGTCTGTTGGGCCACTGTCTGCCTCACGCCTCGAGCATGTGCTCTGCCTGCTGGCAGAGAGCTCTCCTCGACGTCTGTACTCTGCTCTGTCACACTCAGTTCTTTTGATAGAGATCTTAAGGACTGGGGAGACATGGGACAGAAACAATGTAGAAACATCAGCTAGACAGGACTTAAACCTACCCTATGGAAATATTTTTGTGGTGGCTCTTAGAAAAGTTGCTTTATAGGACAAATACAGAATACCAACTTTTTCTTGAGGGTTCAATCATATTTTTACACATTTAATTAAAAATTTACAAAATGAATGTGATCTGTTTTGGGGAGGGAAGTAGGGTTTTGCTGTGTAGCTCAGGCTAGCCTGGCTCTTTCTGTGTAGCTCAGATTGACCTCAAACTCATGGCAACCCTTCTGTTTCAGTCTCTTGACTCCTGGAATTACAGACATGAGCCACCATGCCCCGTTCATAAGTGAGAAGTTCTAATTTTCTTTTATTCTAAAGAAACTCATTTCATCTTTCCATTTCTTCAAAAGTTTTCTATTTATCATTTCCTCAACTGAAAGCAATTGTCCTTACCTCTATTCCTGCAGCCCTTGAAACCCTTGACCAATAGTTCAATTTAATTTTCAAATTAATTTTCTGTCTCTTACTATCTCTAGGGAATGAATTAAGGGCTTTATTCATGGAGATATGTGAAGCACCTTCTGTGTAAGGTTTTGCTGAATTAGATTCTGTAGTCTGCTGTATTGAGGCTTGAATTAATTCATATCCCCATTATGATCATCCTTCTCCCCCCGCCATGGGACGTAGTCATAAAAATTATGTCTGCAAGCCACTTTTGTTTTCATGTTTGTCTCTGTATTTCCAGAAACACTTGAATAAAACCTTATCGCAGTCTTTTCTAGACTATGGCTTAGAATTTTCTAGAGGATCCCAGTTCAAAGGCTAGAGCTGCCTGGAAACATGTTTTTCAGGGATGTCACTAGAATTCTGGGCCCAGGTCAGTCAAGCCTGAATAGTCTAACCCAGGGTGATACATATAGGACCATTTCCTTATACACCTAGAAGTGACCAAGCAAGCAAGCAGGCTGTGAGGGCAGGAGAAAGGTCTGGAGGACAGCCTGTGCGCTGGCTCCTCAGGCCCCTCAGTGTTATACTCAGCAGGCCTCACCTGCTGGAGTTCTTGGTTCATCTTCTTCCGCTGTAGCTGGCCCAGTTTTGAAGCCCGCTCAGCCTCTACAGTTAGAAGCTGCAGTTGCTGTTCTTTTTGCCCCACGTCTTCCAGGAGCTTCTCCATGCTGGATGTTTTTATGATATCCAACTGTTGCCGGGTGACAGTGTCTTGGGTCACTCTGTGTTCTAATTCCCTCAGCAGTTGAGCCTGTAGCAGGGAAAGGTCAAGTAGGGAAGAAAGTAAGCAAGCAACGAGCCTTTCGTCTCAGCAGCAGGCAGCAGGGGCTGGATGACATAACTACCATCCCTTCCACTGGGGCCCAGGCAATGCTACCTACAGTAGTCCCAGGCTCTGGATAGCAAAGCCTGACGACTTGGCCCTGTGCTGGCCAGCAGTAAGGACCCCAGGATCTTGCCTGACCTGGCACTTCCTGGGATGGCACTTACATTATGAGCCCTGAAGCAGCAGTTGGAGGAAGAGAACCCACACCAAACAACAACAAAAGCCAGGCAAATGACAATGCTGCCAAAGAGCAGAATCCCATCAAGTAAATGAGCTTCTCAATACCAAACTTTTGATGATAATGTGCATGGGAATTAACTGTTCGCCACACTGATCACAAACTGCATTTGCACTACCATCAAGTCTTTTGTGTGAATCAGCAGTGGAAGGTTTAACACTGAGGAGACAGGGATGGCCCATAGGAACATTAGTGGGGAAGGGCTGTTCCGATTTAGACCCTGTCTTCACTCTTATCAGTTGAACTGACTGTTTCTACAGAAGACCTGGGTTTGGTTCCCAGCACCTACATGACAGTTCACAACCATCTATAACTCCAGTGTCAAGGGATCTGATGACCTCTTCTGCCCTCCACAGATACAAGGCTTATATGTAGTACATAAATACACATGCAGGCAAACACTCATACATGTGAAATAAATAAGTAAATATGTATTTTAAAAAATATCTCTGGAGAAGCCAGATTCTAGATAGTTAAAGAAGGCAAAATGGAATTGAGCCTGGTGACTCATGCCTGTTAACGCCAGCATTTGAGAACCTGAGGCAAGAAGTTCATGAGTCAGGCTGGGTTACAAAGTGAGACACTGCCTAAAAACACAAACAAACACCCCCCCAAAAAAGGAAAAATGGAGGAGGATAGGGAAGAGAAAATTATTGTGATAATTTGGAATGTGTGTTCCAATGTTTTCAAATCACTATTTTAAACACTAGGGGGTTAATTCATAGTTAGAGTGTTAACTTTATAGTTTCCAAGACTTTTACGTGACTAATTGGTCTGATACACACTCCTGGAGAAATTAGGGTCCAAAATGCATAAATTGTATTTCATGCTATAAATATGCCCAGGCTACTATCTAAACCCAGCTGTTCCGACTCAGACCCTCAGACAAATGGGGAATCAGAGCTTTTTCTTATGGGTTCAGTGGTATTTCAGCCTATTTTAATGAAATGAATGATCTAAACTTTTGTTTTCTGTCTCATTCATACTTAAAAGGTTGACAGAGTCATAACAAAGCTTTGACTTAAAGCCCCTTTATTTTGGTGAGTAGCAGTCACTTTCAAAAGTAAAAGCTTATTGTGACTCATCAGGAAAGGACTAGAGACTCTGAGTTTGGGGCTAATTTAGAAGGCCAGACCATACTCTTTGGACAGAGATTGTTTGGACCACAAAGGGTCTGTGTTGAAGGAAGAGGCTTAGATGTCAAGACTCCTATGGAGAAACACACACACACACACACACACACACACACACACACACACGCAGGAAATGATCTTGTTTATAAACTGCCTAGATTAATCTTGTCAGCTTAATGGGATTTAGAATCACCATGGAAACAAGGCTCTGGGTATGTCTGTTAATTGAGATATGAAGACCTATCCTGAATGTGGGCAGCACCATCCCATGGGATGGGGTCCTGTACTGAATAACAAGGAGAAAGTGAGCTGGGCACCAGCACTCAGCCCATTCTGCTTCCTGTGTGTGGATACAATGTGACTGGCTGCCTTAAACTACTGCTACGACTTCCCTGCATGATGAACTCTCAAACCCTCAGCCCAAATCGACCTTCTATGCCTTAACTTGGCTTTGTCAGTTATTTTGTCCTTGCAACATGTAAAGTAACTAATACACAAAGAATACTTTTAAACTTTGTAGCTGAATATGAGTAAGGACAGTAGCCATTGCACCATCGCTCTTGAACCATCTTTTCCTTGCTGTGTCCCCACATCACACTGTGGACCTCTGGTGACTGCTCCTGGTAGCCTCAGTGCCCCTTCTCATGGTCACACTCAGATTGATGAGCTGAGGGAATCAGGAGGAGGCTTTGAGTTTCCAATACCTGTGTGTCCTGCTGCCTCCGCAGCCGCGTGTTGGCAGTCTGAGCCCTGGTCAGGGCCTCCCTCACAGCCAGCAACTGTTGGCGAAGTAGAGTCACTTCTTGCTCTGCCATTAGCTTGATTCTCACACATTCTTTTTTACTTTGAACAGATTCCTGCAAACATCCCAAACAGTGAGACAGGACGTTTCCTTTCCATGGTTTTATCTTAAGTCTTAGTGAAGGTCCTTTTTGAAAACTTCCTATAGAATGGAGATGTTGCTGGTCATTGCTGTGTGATGTTAATTAAGGATTTTCAGGAAGTGTAAGTTTCTAAACCACTGTCAATATGTCTTTGGTTTCAAAGTGTTTTAAAGCAGATTTTTCTCTTACTACTTTGTTACTTTGTTTTCCTCGAATTACCATGCATAAAGTCTTGAGTCCTTAATGAAACATCTCTCTTCTGTCTCCACTTTCTTGTACGCCATTCTCTCACCTGTTCTCCCTGTTGTGTCTGTTTTCTATTTCTCCCAAGGCTCTGATGTTGGGCAGACCCAGAAAAAATGGCCAATTGTCAGATTCCTCAGCATGGCCAAGCCTGTCACCTGCCGCCGGGCCTCCTTCCCAACTCACCTTCTCTGCCCTCCTCAGCTGGCCTCGGAAGCGGGCCTGCTGCACTGCCAGCCGCCAGCGGCTCAGGCTTCGTGCTTTGCACACCAGGGCAGCCTGGATGTTGCTGTGGTCTTGCTCCAAGCTCCACTGCAGCTCCTGCCAAGAAAGCTCTTTTAGAAAAGCTCCCCACCCCAGCTCTCCCACTCCTAAGGGCACCTATCCTAACACCAGAAACATGCTTTCGTTAGGGGACATGACTGCGGCGCCCCACCTCTGGGCCCCTTTAAAATGCGTGTTGCAACGCTCTGGGGACGCGCCTGGGCCGCCTCGGAATGTTAACAGGGTCAGTGGTGGGCCGGATGCTGAGGGCCAGATGCCGCCTGGGGTCACGTACTTTGGCCGGGCTCCCTTTCGTTCCTTCCTCTGGCCTGGCAGAGCCCCAGGTTTTCTTTCGCTCCTTTATGTTGGCGATCCCTTCGGCTCTCACTTCACCGATGAGCTCACACACTTTCTGGATCAGATGAAGCTGATTCTCATCCAGCTTCTCCTGCGAGTTGCAGAGTCGGGTCAGGGAAGCGCAATGGGTTTGGGGGCGCGCAGGGCAGTGGAGGACGTCACTTTGCCTCCTAAATGCTAACTTTTGGAAATGGATGCACATTAAAATGTGACACCTAGACAAAGTTTCGCACGCGTATTACATGGAAGGCACACCAGGGGCCCCTTGAGTGTCGCCCTTTATCTACAGGGCTTTGATACGTGGCTGCCTGAATGACCTAGAAGGCCCTTTGCTTGTGGACACCAAGGCAAGTTGAGCCGGAAGGACAGTGGGAGGAACAACGGGAGGTGGCCCGGAGGAGTCAGGTTAGGTGGGCGAAGGATTTTTGCTGCCGGGTTGCCTCAGAACAGGATCTACGGTCTCTCATTATAGATGAGTCACTACTGAGGGGTTCCATTAAATATAGATAAGTGAGGGAAGGTGGCGGCGGGCTGCTGTCCTATTAGGATCCAGTGGAGACCTCAGTATGAAACATTCTGTTCTGAATGACTATGGCTAATGGCTAACAATGAAATGCATGATTAATATCAGTTTAACTCAGACTCAGGGCAGAATTGTGTCTCCTCTCAAACCTCCACTGAGTCAGCACCTGGTGATATAAGATCTTTAGGAGGTAATCAAGGTTAAAATAAGGTCATAAGACCCGGTCCCTGTGCCCAGAATGCTGTGCCCTATAAGACCAGAGCGGGCCATATTTCCCTTTCTCTCCACCATGGGGAGACACAACAAGAAAACAGCTTCTGGCCAACCAGGAAGGGGACCCTCCCTGGAACAGACCATGTTCCTACCTTGATCTCTGACTCCAGCTTCTAGAACTGTGAGAAAATCAGCTTTGGGTTTAAGTTACCCAGTCTATGTCATTTTATTATGGCAATCCAAGCAGACTAAGACACCTGGAGTCCCAGGGGTGAGAAGTGGCCACAGGGGCATCCTCTCACAGTGGAAGGCAGGAAGACTGCCCAGCTGAGAATCATGTCAGGAAGCCTGGCTGCTCCTAGGAGGAACAGCACCATCTCTTGGGGATAATGGACCAGGACAGGGACTCTCTACTTTGGGAGATTTGGCGGAACTACCTTGGTCTGGGAGAAGTTGAAAGTTTACTTTTTGTCTAGAAATGCTCAGCAAATCCCAGGTTTCATCGACTGCCTGTTTCCCTGCAGCACTAGGCACAGGGCATTTTGAATTTGATCTCTTAATATGTATAAGTGCTTAACTTTGCAAGTAAGAAGAAACCTCTTAATACTCTTGGGAATGCCTAGACATGCAGGACATCAGTGGGATCTCCTATTAATAAAACAGCCCTCCTAGGGGCTATCCTGAACCCCCAGGGAGGGATAATAGGGAGGGTTCAGATGGAGCTGGCTTGGAATATACCCAGTAGCAGGAAAGTAAGTGGGGAAGGAAAACTTATGAGCTTTGGTGTCACTGTGGGATGTGTTAAAATCCGTAGGCCAGGGAGACCCCGCTCTCTGATGGTTCATCTTAGGTATGGCATGTCTCCCACCTGCACAGGACACCCCATCACTCTTCTTCTGGGGTGTCTCTTGGTGTCAAGGTCAGCAGTTCCCTGAGATTCTAAATGCAAGAGAAAGGCTGGGGGGCATATTGAAGGTTGGACAAATCTGCTCACCCATTTGGGTGTCACACTCAACCGATATAACAGTAGTAGACTGCAGGGGTTTAAGCAGAATGTGTCATCTTTCCAATATCAACCAGATGATCACAGTGACAAGCGGCAACAGAGTGCGAAAAAATAAACAGCTCAGTTATCTAAAGTTCAGTCTCTCTCATGAGAGAAAAATGGCAACTCAGGCCTGTGACAGGGTTTAGCCAGTAAAGGTGCTTGCCACCAATTCTGACGACCTGAGTTCAGTTCCCAGAACCCACATGGTGGAAGAAGGGCACACACACACACACACACACACACACACACACACGAGTCACATACACATAAATGTGAATAAATTATGACAATCTACTATTAATTCTCTCCGCAGCAAAAATTTCTAGCTAAGCCAGGCATAGTAGTATACAGCTATAACCTTGACACAAGGGAGGCTGAGGCAGGTGGATTATCATGAGTTTGAATTCAGCATGGGTTATGTAGCAAGTTCCAGGCCAGGCAGGACTCTAAAACAAGACTGTCTCAACAAAACAAAATCCTCTAACTAGAAAATTCTGGGGTCTAAGACTCTCTTGGTACCTCTAAGTCCATTCTGTCACTGAACCCTTGCTGTGTAACCTCTGGGCTGCCTAGACCACTGATGCAGGACACTTACCTTTATGTGTAAACAGGTCATAAACAAAGCTTGGACCAATGTTTCATATTCTTCTTGGACTTCTTTTCTAATCTGTTTTTTCAGATTCAGATTCTCCTCTTCCAAATCTGTGAGCTGGGCTCTCAGAGCAGTAGTTTCCATGAGCAGAGCATGACTGAGCTCTGCAACCTAGTCACAGAAACATGCATAATATATGACGTGACATGTATGGGCACCAGCCTGAGAATTCCAAGTTGCAAAATAATTTCGTATAGATTAGTGTAGTTTCTACATTTTATTTATTGATTGATTTATACTTATGTGTCTGTGTATGCTACATGTGTATGGGTGCCTATGGACGTCAACAGAAGAAAAGGGATGCCCTGGGCTGCAGGTACAAGCAGTCATGAGCCACCTGATATGGGTGCTAGGACTGGAACTCAGGTACTCTGGAAGAGCAGGAAATGCCCTTAATTGCTGAGCCATCTCCCCAAGCTCCTGCATTTTAAAACTAACAAAGATGGATAGGCTTCTTTGTAAATGGGGCAGCAAAACCAGTTGGCTTAACAGTGCCAGACACATAAAACATTCTCCACATGTAGTTGTTGAATGAATGAGCCCTGAAGAATCGCTTCTTAAGCACTTTTCAGCTAGAGAAACGCTTCACCTGTTTTGGCCTTCATCTCCACACTGGCTTTCCCTTGATCCCTCAACCAAATACCACTTCATCTTTGAAAATGCACTTAACTGGCATCAAAAGAAAAGAACAATGGCTCTGAAATTCTGACAAATAACAAAATCAACAAAACCTCCTCAAACAATAGATAATAACAAAGACAACCCAAAAAACTCTAGAAAAAATGCCCTTAGGAACTGCTTACACAAAGTGAAATTACACTCCTTAGGTGTTTCTGCATAGACCCTCATGAACCGGACTGCTACAGGTGGAATATACTTCTGGTGAACTCAGAGTGTGTAGTGACCAACCTACCTGACCAGCATGGTCTTCAGGAGGAACTTGACTTCTTCGTAGCATGTCTACTTCCTGAGGAGGAGAAGACGGTGCTCAAGTCAAACTCACTTCATTGAATGTTCAGCTCCTCTTGGTATTAAAAGAGCCTCATTCTGAGATTCTCTGGCCACATTGAGAGCTAGGGTTGTGCCTGGCATACTGTTAGACTTTGGGACTTCTTTTCTCATTAAAAAATAGTTTATTTATTATTTTTATTTTATGTGTATGAGTGTATTGTCTGTATGTGTGTGAGTGCATCCGTGTCATGCAATGCCCAAGGAGTCAGAAGAGGGTGTTAGATTCCCCTGGAACTGGTGTTACAGATGGTTGTTAACCAACATGTGGGAGCCAGGAATCAAACCTGGGTCTTCTGTAAGAGTAGTCAGTGCTCTTAACAACTGAACCATCTCTCCAGTCCTTCTTTTGTCATTTGTAAAAAGAATTCTTTGAAATAGGGCCTTGAACTTAATATATAGCTGAAGATGACCTTCAACTTCTAATCCTCCTGCCTCCACCTCCTGAGTCCTGCAGATTATAAGGTTGCTCCAGCATGCCCAATTAAAATTTGAGATTTCTAACACAACATCAAAAGATGGAAGCCAGCATGGTGACACATGTTTGTAATCTCAGGACTGGGGAGTCAGAAACAGGCAGATCCCTGGGGTCACTGGCTACCCAGCATAGATGAATCAGCAAGCTCCAGGTCCCAGTGAGACACCCTGTCTCAAAAACTAAGGTGGAGAAATAATACCTACTCTGGGTTGACCTCTGATCTCCATATGCCACGTGCATACACGTGTATGTGAGCTCAAACACACGTACCACCACACAAGTGAATACATTTACATAAAAACTCAACATGCACTTCCAAATTTTCACACTGAACAGAGAGCTCAGTTATGAGGAATCCTGAAAAGTGGGCAAGCCCAGTGAGGAACTGGGTATAAATGTGATTAAGATTGATTGAGATGTTCTGTATGAAACACACAAACATTCAATAAAAATTTTTTCAGAGTGGGCAAGTCTAAGACTCATGGTTTGATGATTCAACTGAATCACTTCATTTGATTTTTTGGGACACTCAGATATTTGCTCTTGAGTATAAAATAAAATTACACAGAGCCTCTGATACAATTGTTTCAGACTGGTGTACATTCTGTAACAGGAGTGACTCTGGGATGCCATGAGTGGGACCTTGTTTTAAAGTGGTCTCACCATTGAGAATGGCCCATGATATGCATGAAGACAGATTCTCTCAAGGATCCTGGCTTTTTGCTGGATCAGGAATAGCACAAGGAGGCTTGTATTTGCAGAGGGAGGGAAGGCCAGGTATACACTTTCCCCAAAGTCTCATCCCATTTATTGGTCATGCCCTTGTGGCATACTCCCCGCAAAGCTCACAACTCAGGGATGCTGAGGATGTCACCTTTGTAACTGAGAACTAGAACCCAAGAAAAGGAGCCAACGTGGAGAGCACTATATCCCCTCGGTTCTGGCATAAGAACTGCTCAGACTTTCATTCCCTGGTGAGTGACTCCTGGGCTCCCCACACCTTCTCCCTTGAAGTTCTTGTTTCTCTGGACACTCACCTTCTCCTTCTGGCTGAGCTTCTGCCTGGTATGTTGCAACAGATGCTCGTAACACATGGAATAGGTCTCAAAGTTGCTGCGTTCTCTCACCATCACATCACAACCTAGAGAGAGGAGGCAGGCTTCAAGGTGTTCCCTCCTGAAAGAGATCTGAAAGGACAGAGGTGTTATCTCAGCTGCTCCACCACGGCTTCTGGCAGTCCTGCCATGCTCAGGGTCCCTGTTGCCATGGCTCAAAGACCCACTTTCATTTCCCTTCAGCACCAAAACTCTGGCTTGAACCCAGCCGGCTTCTCTTAGCTCTGCTCTGAACATTTTTGGAGCCAGGGACAAGAGGAGAAAAGGAAGCTTGCCTATCATGTGACTAGATAGTTGAAGGTTATAAGTCCAATGAACACACATTAGAATTCGGTGTTTAGCCTCCTACTTTCAAAGATAGACCTTCAAAATGAACTGGAAGACCAGGTTGTGTTTATTGTCCAGAGACTGCTTTGAGTTCTGTGTTGAAGTGTGGTAAAAGAAGGAGGGCTGGTCCCCAACTAGAGCCTACAGGACGGTCCCCCTCCGTTCCCACGTCAGATCACACAGGCCTGGAGGAGTTTTCAGCTTGCCCATCCAAGCTCGCTCACGCCCTCCCTACACAGCTGCCCTTTGCCTTATGTGCATCTGTGGTGAGATCCCTTCACTCTGAGGAGCGCAGGTCGGGGGAAGAGACCCGCATAGGTAGGCCTTGTATTTAGGAAATTCCAGGGCCCCAGCATCCTGAAACATGGTCTAGAAGGAAGGTTGGGATTCTAAGTAGACAGCCTGTGGGAGGATCAAAGGGGGACTCTCTGAATTATAAGGGCTCCTTGCAGGGTCCCCTCTTGCTCCGATCTAAACTGCATGGTTCACTTGCCTTAGCACTCTTCCTGTTGAAGACTGGGCGTGCTCTTTAAAGAGGTACTCATGAAGAGGCAGTCTTCCCGGAGTCAGGGCTTAGATTTAAGATCTGAGGAGAACTGGGAGCTAGTGTGTGAAAGGCAGGGACTGTCTGTCCCAATTCCACCCTGTTGCTGTGATAAAACACGCTGACGAAAGGCGGCTTACGGAGGAAAGGGTTTATCTGGCTTACATATCGAAGCCACAGTCCATCATCTAAAAAAGTCAGAAATTGAGCAAGCGCTCAAAGCAGAACCCACGGAGCAGCCAAGCTCGCTGGCTCGCTCTCTACTTCATTCTCTGGCTCTCTCTCTTGCTGGCCCACACTTGGCTAACTTTCTTATACAGCCGGGGACCACCTACTTAGCAATGGTACGGCCTGCTGTGCCCTTCCTCCAATCGGTGGTCAAGACAATGCCCCACAGACAGGTCCACAAGCCAAACCAATCCAGGGGATTCCTCAGTTGAGGTTCTCTCTTTCCAGCACAGGTCTAGGAGAGTATGTGTGCGTCCTCCTCTGTGCTTGAGTCAGTGCCTGTGTATGCCTCTGAGGCCTTAGAGGATCAAGCAAGCCCCAACCCACACTCCTTTTTTTTTTTTTTAATTTTTAAAAGTATTTTATTTATTATTTTTATTTTACGTGTATGAGTGTAATGCCTGCATGTGTGTAAGTGCACCCATGTCATGCGGTGCCCAGGGAGTCAGAAGAGGGTGTTAGATTCCCTAGGAACTGGAGTTCCGGATGATTGTTAGCCACCAGGTGGGTGCTAGGAATTGAATCCAGGTCCTCTGCAAAAGCAGTGGGTGCTCTTAACTGTTGAGCCATCTTTCCAGCCCCCAACCCACACTCTTACATGAGCTTTCTCCTGAGAATTTCAGAGTGAGGCCAGGTCCTGGCTGAGAGGCTGCTGAAATCAGGCTGCCTTTGGAGCCTACAGTGGTCCCCTGGCTCTGATCTGCTTGTCCTTGGAGACTTAAAACACTGTCCTGTCAGTGCAACCTCACTGCCAAACTGACCCCAGGGAAGGTTCACAATGGTTTTGCTAAGGTGAGTTGTGGAAGAACTAGCAGAGATGGCAGATCATGAGACCCAGCTCCGAGAAAGGGACACAGATGACTTCTGGCCCACCTGTTGCTATAGGAAAGGTCTTGGTATGTCAGAGATGAGAAAGGTATTTACAGGTTTGGGCCTTTGGACCCAGTAACTCCTATAAATTGGTCTTTAGGAAACATAATGGTCTAGATGGAGAATGAACCAGAAAGTTCACATGCTAAAAACTTGATCCTCAGCCACGAGCTTCAGGGAAGTCATTGGATTATGAGGTTGTGACTTCATCACTGTATTAACTCATTGATAGAGTCTTAAAAGCTTAGTCCAAGGAAGTGGGTCACTGGAGGTGTGCTGTTGAAGAGTAAATCTTGCCCCAGGGCCCAGTTCTGTTTCTTTGCCTCCTGGCTGCAGGAGGTAAGCAGCTTTCCTGTGTTCTGCCCTCCCTCCAGATTTCTCTGTGCAACAGGCCTACAAGCAACTGAACAGTTGGCAAGGGCTGAAATCTTTGAAGCCCTGAGTTAAAATGAACTTCGCATCTTTAAGTTGTTTATGTCAGGAATTACATATCAACAGTGAAACAATAATGGAATGGAGTGGCACACAAAGTTTCTGCCAACAGATGTTCCTATATTCCGGCTAATAGAAGAAAAAGAGAGAAGGCACTCTCAAGAGACTAGTGAGGGAGATGAGCTAAACCCACCTGGCTCATCTCTATGAAGTAATTCTGGTCAGCAACCAAATGGATATATATTTACTGGCAAGGAAAGATATTTTTATAATATATAGTCAAGTAGAAAAAGTACACTATTTAAAATAGGTCACCTGAGGGCCAGCAAGATGGCTCAATGGGCAAAGATGCTTGCCATCAAGCCTGGTGGTGTGAGTTCAATCCCTGGAACCCATACGGTAGACGTTGAGAACCTACTACCACAAGTTGTCCTCTGATATCCACATGTACACCATAGCATGCACACATACACACCAAATACATGTTTAAAATCATATAAGGTAATCTTACATCATAAAGAGTATGAATAGGAAGAAGGCTAAAAATAAAGTTTAGAAAGAAATATGCCAAAATAATAGAAGAGACTATGAGTGAGTGGTAAGACTATGTATGAGTTTATTTTCTAAAAGATTGTGTTTCTGTTTTCTAATACAATCAAATCATGTTTTGTACATATAACTACAATAATTATATATAAAGCATACCTACTAACTACAAGTTATGCTTTCTTTTTAAAAATATTTTATTATTTTTATTTTATGTGGCCGAGCGTACGGCCTGCATGTAGGTAGGTGCAGCCATGTTATGCAGTGCTCATGGTGTCAGACTCCCTGAAACTCGAGTTATAGGCAGTTGTTAGACACCAACTGGGAACTGTTGGCGGGAACTGAACCTGGGTCCTCTGAAAGAACAGCCAGTGCTCTTAGCCACTGAGCCATCTCTCCAGCCCCTTGCAAGTTGTGTTTTCAAAAAGTCACTGATGCAGCAGCCTGGCAGAGTGCAGTGAAGACTGGTTGGAGGACTGGGAATTTCTGCCTGTGCGGGAGGGAACCAGCTGCAGTCAGGCCAAAGCCCAGAGTCCTTCAGCTCATTTTCCAGAACAGCCCTCTGGGGGCCACGTCCGTGCATGGGACGAGGCAGGTCACCTGGCCTGCTACCCTTCTGGCCTCTGCAGCTTTGTTGGTGGGCACCAGAAGAGCCACAGCTCAGCTGTTGACACAAAGCCAAGGAGACTGGAGCTCTCTGCTGGATCCTGATTTCCTTGTGGTGAGAGGCCTTAGTAATGGCAGAAGTAACTTCCTGGTCTGGCTCTGATGAAAGCCTGAAGCCAAGAGAGGCCAAGGATAGGGAGGCCAGAAAGGGTGTGGCCAGTGACCTCATCTCAGGCACTGCTGGAAACCGCCTGGTGACCCAGCCCTTGCTGGCCTGAACGTCGTGCCTGGACCAGAGTGACCGTGAGCCACAGGGGCTCCAGCAGCTCTGTAGTGGGACAGTCACCTCGCAAACTGACCACAGCCCCTGCAGACACGAGCTGGGAAAATGCAGCTGTCATGGCCCTCTGCCATGGTTCTGCTAGCCAGCAGGGATAAGGAGGCCCTGGTGAGTCTGGGCGACACCCTGGGGTTGAGAGTGGTCGGAACTCTATCCTAAGCACCTCTAAAAGCCAGAGCAGCTTTCTGCTTTCTGCTTTCTGGAGGCTCCACTGAGGCCTCAGGAGCTGGGCAGAAGGAAGGACACTGCATAGGGAGTGCCTGTGAAAGCGGCGGAGCTGAGGTCCAGGTGGAGCATCTGCAGAGGATGCGGGGTGCGAAGGTGCTGAGATGGGGCCATTTGGCACCGTGGGGAGTCGGGCAGCAGGTGCTGGTCCTGCATGCACACTCGGTCTTTGGAGGGAGCTCATGGAACTCTCTGAGCATCAGCTGTGGGCACATGGCCCCTGGGGGTTGCACACCTCAGAGTGCAGCCCAGCCCTGTCCTTCTGGGTCACTGTAAATGTCCCTTCTGCCGGGGTCAAGATGTGTGAACAGCTTTCATCTGTCCCCTTCCTCTCCAAGGCAGCAGAGTCTGCACATGGCCCAGTTTCCCCAGTATGCACCATCACCCTCATTTGGGCAGGTTCCATGGTAGCCCTTAGATTGGAACTGCAGACACTGTGGGCTGGTAAACACTAGATTGCCATGTGCATGGATTCTTCAAGAAAGCCAGGCTGTGGCAAGGCAGGGCAGGGACTAGGGCTTATTTACTCCCTGTCCTGTGGTTTGCTTGCTTCATCTGAGCATTACCAGATGACTGGGGTTGAAGAGATGGCTCAGGAGTTAAGAGCACTGGCTGCTCTTGAGGAGGGCTGGAGTTCGGTTCCCAGCAGCCCCATAGTGGCTAATAATCATCCCTAACTCCAGTTCCAGGGGATCCAATGCCCTCTTCTGACCATAGGCATTACACAACATGGGTGGCCTTACCTAATGCTGGCAATACACTGTTGCACATAAAAAATAATAAAAAAGAATTCTCAGATGATGGCTTCTACTGTCAGCCCCCCTTTTTTCTTCTTCTTCTTCCCCCTCCTCCTCCTCTTCCCCCTCCTCCCCCTCCTCCTCCTCCTCCCCCTCCTCCTCCTCTTCCTCCTCCTCCCCCTCTTCCTCCTCCTCCTCCTCCTCCTCCTCCTCCTCCCCATCTTTTTGAACCTGGGTCCTGCTAACTCACTATGTAGACCAGTCTGGCCTGGAATTCCTGACCCTTCTGCCCCAGCCCCGAGTGCTGGCTTTATAGGCATGTGCTACTACACACAAACCAAACACTTTAATATCAGGCTCACAAAGTAGTTTGAGGTTCCTAACACACCCGCCTATGCCGGTGTGTTCCCATCAACTGTAGGACTAGCTGCATGCGACCGCTCAGCATCTGGCCCTGTCCCCTCTCCAGGGCTCTCCCTGCATTCTGCTCTGCTCCCTTCCAAGAGCACTCTGACTTCCTTCCTCGACTCTCTTTATTTGGCTGACTCCTACTTTTGCTTCAAGATTTGCCCTAATAACACTTTTTCCAGGAATCCTTCCCCTGACCTCTCTGTGCCTGACCCCCTTAAAAATTAAATGTAATAAAAATTAAAACTCTCTTTTTAATAAACTTCAACTCTGTCTCAAAGGAAAAAAATAGCAGTAAGATATTAGAACTGGTGATGAAGTAGAAAAGAAATGAAGGTCACTATAAGCCAAGAAAAAGCAGTCAGATTGACCTTATTTTCTCAGGAACTAGAACAGACAGTATTCCTGGGTTTTCGTAGGAACTGGAGAGTGTGTCTGGATGGCGGAACAACTGGACATACCCCCGGGGCATGGAGGACCTTGTCTGAGGCAGCTTCACAGTCTGGGTGGTCTTGTGTGGGCAGTGTAGGGCTGGCGGCCTGTCCTGTCATTAGTACTGTTAATGACCTGAGGAAAGCCAGAGCAGGCTGGAAGATTTTACCAGATAGTGAAGACGCAGACTTTTCGATGTCCCGAGAAGTCCAAATAACGGTCCAAATTGACCAAGAACAAGGTGCAGCTTGGTGTCTGAGCACATATGGGTGTCAGGGGACAGCTCACCCACCAGCTGGGACGTGGCTGCCAACCCAGCACACTCTTAGGCCATGGTCCAAGAGAAACATCCGAGACAAGGTCATCGTAAGCTGAGCAGGCAGCCTTGAATTTAGAGGACTGCTGGGTCAGCACGTGCGTGGAGGGTCGGCAGCCCGAGGTCCCTGGAGCACTGTCCAGTCCACTCTGTGTGGGGACACCAGGTAAAGGGCACCCAGGCCTCCTCCACCTCCCAGTCCGTATGCCCTGGCATGGAGTGAGCATGGAGTCACACCATCTGAGCAGAGGAAACGAGCTCATGTGCTGCCCGCTGCCCAGCAGGGCGCCTGCTTTGACCTGGCTTCCAAGAGGCACCTTACGGGAACCCGAGAGCCGTCACCTATGCCAGCAACGGCTCCACCGGGCCGCCTGACTGAATGGCCTCAGATACCCAAAGGGCTCATCAGAAGGTCAGAATCATGATCTATGGGTCTTCAGGGTTAGAGAGTCGGTGGTAAAGATGTGCAGGAGAGGCCAAATAGCTTGGTAATACTGAGCAAACACAAGCGGACTGGAGGTGGGGGCAATCTGAGAGCAGGTGAGCTCTTGGTCCTTGTAAGAGAATAAATGGGGCTGGTGGCCTACCACGAACCGACTTTGGAGGGCCCAGCATCACCAATATCTCCAAGCATTACCTGAGTTTCAGATATACCTGATATGGATTTACTCCACCTATGGAGGCCTACATTTCCTTCCTACAGGATGTTATCCTCAACTTGGTGTGGTAGCACAGGCCCATAATCCCAGCCCTTGGGAGGGGAAATCAAGGGGATCTTGAGTCAGAGGCTAGCCAGGGCTGTACATGGCAAGATCCTGTCTCAAAACCAAAACAACACTTCTTCCTCCTCATTTACCCTTGGTACGATTGTTATTTTAACTTATGTGATGTGTGTGTGCCTGCATGAATTTATGGGCATCATATGCATGCAGGTGCCTGCAGAGACCAGAGGGTGTTGGATCCCCTGGACCTGGAGTGATAGAGGATTGTGAGACAGTTGATGTGGGTGTTGGGTACTGAAGCCAGGTCCTCAAGAAGAGCGGCAAGCTCTCCTAACAGGTGACTGGTCTCTACAGTCCTATGCCTTTCCTGTTAAGGTGAGCCACATGTTTGACTGAAAGTCCCCAGCATGTCTTGTTCTCTGTCACCTCTGCACCTGAAGATGGAGCAACTCTGCCCTCAGCACACAGAATCATGCTTGAGTATGACTGAAAGCTAAACAAACATGTGTAAATCACCAAGTCCTGAGGAAAACATCCACTCAACCCAGCTTGGGAATGCTCTACCTCGTAATTAAGAACCGAAGTGTTTATCGTGAAAATGACTGAAGTATTTCCCAAAACTTAGAAAAATGTAAATTTGGAGAAACTGTCTACAAAAATTGAGCACATTTTGTCAAGACAGATTTATCTTAAGTTTCTGATTTCATTTATTATTATTATTATTATTATTGTTGTTGTTGTTGTTGTTTTAGGCTTTTGAGACAGGGTCTCCTTGTAGTCTCAATGGCCTGGAATTTTTGTATAGTCCAGGCTGGCCTTGATCTCATAGAGTTCTGCCTGCCTCTGCCTCCCAAGTGCCGGAAGTGCTGGGAATAAGGGCGTAAGCCACCATGCCCAGCTTTATCTATGATTATTTTTTGATATAGAATCTTATTACAGCCTAGGCCAGCCTGGAGCTTTTTTTTTCTCCCTTCCTTCCCTCCTTTCTCCTCTCTCTCTGCGTGTGTGTGTGTGTGTGTGTGTGCGTGTGTGTGTGTGTGTGTGTGTGTGTGTGTGTGTATTTGTGTGGAGGCCAGAGGACAACCTGCCAGAGTCAGTTCTTTCCTTCCAATGTGTGGGATCTGTGGATCAAACTCAGGTCACTGAGGCTGGCAGCAAGTACCTTTGCCCACTGAGCCATCTACCAGTTTCTAGCCCGGAGCACGTGTTCTTTCCACCTCTGCCTCTTGTGTGCTGTGTTACAGGTGTGCACCACCATGCCTGGCAGTTCAGCCTTTTTTTGAATGCTTGAATAGATTCATATCTGACAAAAATGGTTACTAATGATCTTGAAACTTCTGTGTTCAAATACCCACACTTACTTTCCAATCTGCCTTTTCAATTCTTGTGATTTTTAGCAAACACTTCCTGCCAAGAGTAAATACTGTTAAATGTTATAGAGAGCTATTATGAATTTAGATATTTCTACTGAAAGGATACAAACATAAAGTTATTCCTTCAGCGTCCTTTGTGAAGGGAACTGGGCGCAGTGAGGGGCGTGGCTGAAATGTCACCTTTCGGTGCTGTTGGCCTTTTAAAATACTGACTTCCTCCCCGTACAGTAGTACAGTTTAAGTGTTTCCTATTTCGTGGTATAGAGAGAGCCTTTTGGTTTTCCCCTTTCAAAATGTTAATTAATAAACAGGAAATGCTTTAAAAAATCAGTTCATTGGGAGCTGGAGAGATGGCTCAGCAGTTAAGAGCACTGATTGCTCTTGCAGAAGACCTGGATTCTATTCCCAGCACCCACATGGTGGCTAACAACCACCTTTAACTCCAGTTCCAAGAGATTCGATGACTTCTGACTTCTACGGGACATTGCATGACATGGGTGCACTTACATACATGCAGGCAATACACTCATACACATAAAATAAAATTAATAGAATATTTTTTTAAAAAATCAGTTCAGGGCTAGAGAAATGGTTCAGTGGTTAAAAACATGGACTGCTCCTGCAGAAGACCTGGGTTCGATTCCCGGCATCCACATGGTAACTAACAACCATCTATAACTCCAGTTCCAGGGGATCTGGCACCTTCTTCTGACTTCCGAGAGCAGTGCATGACATGGGTGCCCTTACACACAGGCAGGCAATATACTCATAGACATAAAATTAAAAAATAATAAATAAATAATTTAAAAGAATCAGTTCATTTAGAAACTCCAAGGTGTGGTAGCACATACCTTTAACCCCAGCATTTAGAGGCAGAGGCAGGTGGATCTCTGTAAGATGGAGGCCATCTGGTCTATATACTGAATTCTAGGCCAGCTGGGGCTACAGGGAGACTCTGTCTTAAAAAAAAAAAAGAACTAATGAACATAATAATAGCACCAATAGAAACTCCAGGTTTATCTTTTAAAAACTGACCACATTTTCTATTAGTCAATGTGTGTTTTCTGATTACTTAGATATTGACAGAGATGGACCTTATATGTACTAAAATGGTAATGAATAATGGCCATTTGGAGTGTCTGGCCTCAGTAATTCATCTGCTCCTTAGCGTGTAAGAAGGAGGTGTATTAAATGGCCATCTTCCTCATCTGGGTTTGTGTTTAAAAAGACCTGGAGCCGTTCACTTTGAACACATACCTCTTGTCCACCATCTTGGGAATTTTCCATTAATCTCTGTATAAATTTTTCAACTATCTGGGGTCTTACAACTGAAAAGTGTTCTTTCATGACTTGGTGTTTCCAAAGACCTAGGAAAAACATAACAGCACAAGTATCACAAACCATAGACCATCACTGATGACCACACAACTGAAACTGTGAGTTCCAAATGTCCAGAAAGTGAGAGTGAGGTGAGGTAGGGCAGGAGGCAGGCCAGGAGCTGGAACCTTCTGGAACATGGACTAAGGAAGATTTCTAGCAAGATTCCTAGCAAAAAAATTCAGAAAAGTATCTCTGAAAGCCAGTAAACAATACTGTTTCCATAATCTAAAACCTGAAGGACATGTTGTGATGTTATTGATCTTGTCCATTTTCATTAATATTCTGTAACTGAATGACGATTTTAGTTTAATGTGTCTATCAGAAGTAAATGAGGTGTGATATGTCTATGAGATGAGGCATACACAAAGTTATTCAGAGTAATCTTGCTTATGGCAGCAAAAGCTTGGAAAACAGGTGTCCATCTTTCAGCGTCAATTTGAACTATGGCACACCTTCCTAGTGGAATAGTATGCAAGGGTCAAAAGGAAGAAACTCTTCCATTGTTGACAGGAAAATAATGATTAAAAAATCAACCACTAGCTAGGTATGATGGCACACAGCTTTAATCTCAGCATTTGGGAGACAGAGATAGGCAGATCTCTGTGAGTTGCAGGTCAGCCAGTGAGACTCTGTCAGAGAGAAAGAAAGAAAGAGAGAGAGAAAGAGAAAGGGAGGGAGGGAGGGAGGGAGGAAGGAAGGGTTGCTAAGTGGCCTTAGGTACTGTCTTTTACAGAAAGGTCTAACAAATGCAGAAGGGGGCTCTACCCGCAAGCCTGTTCTGGGTCATCCCTGTCTTTCCTCTCTGTCACCAGCCCCCCCGCCCCCCCAAGCATTCATGACAGCACATGGCCTTTTTCCTGTTTATAAAAGCCTACTTTCCTTTACTACAGCATTTCTTTGTTCCCCCCTACGGCCAGCTTCCCAGAAAGCAATGTCTTCCTGAGAACTGTCATCAATCTCCTCAGACCCACTTGCCTGCACTTGCCTGGTTTTCACTTCCATGAGGCTGGGGAAACTGGTTTTGTCACAAACATTTATGACTTCCTCGAAAGTGTGGCTTTCCTCACCTGCCCAGTCATTTCTCCCTGTGTCACTTCCCTCTTCGAAAGGCTCCTCTCTCCACACAGCTCAGACCTCACTCTTTGTCCTGGTTTTCTTCACTGCCCTTTCCCGGCCCACTTCAGCACCCCGGGGATCAGCCTGGGCACCCCCACTCTTTCTGTATAAATTAATATGCTCACCTGCTGTCTCATCTCCTCTCACAGCCAAGTTTCTTCAGATACTGACAACGGACAACTCTCACATTTAGGACCAGTTCTCACCTAGCATCTCGTCTTCCAGTCTAAAGGTCATTTGAAGCTAATCTATGCATAATCAAGTTCCCAGTGTTCCCTCCCCAAATTGCTTCATCTACTGCTTTGTCAGATGACAGAAATTCAATTGTTCAAGTCAAAACCCTTGAAGTCATGAAGACTTCTCTCTTTCTGTGCCCCAAGTTGTACCCAATCCATTACCACCTCCCGATCCAAAGACACCCAACATCTTCTAGGTCCTCTGATCCCAGCTTCAGGTCAGGGCCTGGGGAGCTGGCTCAGTTGGTAAAGCGCTTGCTTTGCAAGCATGAGGACCTGAGCTTGGTTTTCAGAATTCACATAGAAAAGCTGGGCGTGGTGGTACACATTTTCAGCCCTAGTGCTGGGGAGATGGAGACAATCAAGCAGGTCCCTGAGGCTCACTGACCAACCAGCTTATCAGGTTGGGGAGCTCCAGGCCAGTGAGAGATCCTGACTCAACAAACAGGTGACCAGTTCCTCAGGAATGACACTTGAGGTTGTCCTCTGGTATCTACATACATGCTCTTACACATGCATACACAGCTTCGCACATATACATATACACACTTAAAACACAAACCAGATCACGTCACTCTGTATCAGGGCCTCAGGAGTCTCAGAAGGAATCTGTGGCAGCTGGGCCAAGGCCACAGCACCCTCTTCTGTTGTGGATTGCACTAGTTAGTCTGCCCCTTGTCCCTGCGGCTTCTCATTTCGTCTCAGATTGCTCAGTGCACAGGAGGACACGACCACCACAGTCTGCTCAGAAATGTGGCCGTGACCAACCACATGCCTCTGGGATTTGCATGGACTGTGCTACTGATGAAAATGGGATTCCATATTTTGTCTACAAACGGCTACTTTCCATAATAAACCCATAAGTCAAGGTTCATACTTAAGATGTTTAAGGCAATACATATAAGCTTTGACAGGACAGAGCTTGTGATTATTTCAGAAAAATTTTTAGACAAGAGGTTGGATACTGGGGCTGGACAGTTGGCTCATTGGTTAAGAACACTTCCTGTTCTTGTAGGGGACCAGGGTTCGATTCTCAGTATCCACATGGTGGCTCACAACCCACTGTAACTCCAATTCCAGGGGATTCGACTCCCTCTTCTGGCCTCTAGAGGTACTGCATGTGCATGGTGCACTTACAAACACACCGGGAAACAAACACATTTAATAAGAGGCTGGATACTTTCCACTAAGCGCCATGGGGCATGTCTCTAGCTCACAGAGAAGCCCCTTGGGAGATCATATCTATCACAAACTTCTAGTTTGGGGCCATCACCTGGGAGATGCCCACTGCCCAGTTTGGGGTTTGGTTCTGGGCTTACCTGAGGGGAAACATTATCCAGATGCTGAAAGACTGCCTAGCACTCTCTTGCACATAAGTTCAAGTTGAGACATACAGATGTATTTTTTGGCTGGAGCTGGGGACCAGGGAGAAAGGAAGTCATCCAAGGAATTCCTGGCAAAGACAAGCCAGCCTCCACATCTGTCTTGTTCTCAGTGCATGTGTGTGGCCATGGTTTCTTTACCATGAAGCAGTATGATCTCTCTCTCTCTCTCTCTCTCTCTCTCACTCCCATCTCTGTGTGAGTGTGGGTCAGAAAAGAGGTCAGAAAACAATCTCAGGTTTTGGTCCTCACTTTCTGCCTTGTTTGAGACAGAGACTTTTATTTACTTTTTCTATTGTGTATGCCAAGCTATCTGGCCTGTGAGCATCTAGGGACTCACCTCCCATCTCTTAGCATGGGTGTGCTAGGGTTATAAGCATACACTTCCACATCCAGCTTAACCTGGTCCATAGAATTCAAACTGGAGTCTTCACATTTGTGGCAAGCGCTGAACCCACTGAGCTATCTCCTGGTCCTGAGGTGACAGCCGTGGCTGAGGCTCACAAGTGGAAGGGAGGCAGCACCCTTGGGGTTAAATTAGGAATTTTTTCTCTCTCTTCTCTTGCTCTGTTCCCAGCCCTTTGAAGGAAACTTTGATGTCCTGTTGGCTAAGCCACCTTCCCCTTCTCTCTCAGTAGCACCCAGCCCAGCCTCCTCCCTGAAGGAAGGGCACCTTGACTTGAAGCATTGTACTTCCCCTACATGACCACAGTCTTCCGTACCTAAGCAGTCCCTAGGTCATAACCCAAGACAGAAGAGAAAGCTGGAGGCTCAGTAGTTAAGAGCCCTGGCTCCTCTCGCAGTGGACCTGGGTTTAGTTCTAAGTACCCACATGGCAACTAACAACTGTCTGTAACTCCAGTTCCAGGGGATCCAACACCCTCTTATGACCTCTGTGGGCATTGGTCACTTACATACATGCAGGCAATACACTCATACACATAAAATAAAAATAATAAATAAAATATTTTTAAAAACAAGTGAAAACTGAAGGCACAGAACTGCTGGCCACAGCTGTTCTCCCATGCCAGGGGCCCAACAAGTGGAGAGCCTGAAAGGCACATTTAAGATAAGTCTGTGTTTTGTGCTCCTGTGGTTTTCAAACCGTTCCCAAGAACACTAATTCCTTAAGTGCTGCACTGTCTGCTTCACTTGCAGGATAGTAACACACAAGCTGACCTTGGCCTCAAAGGCTCGTCTTTGCAGAAGCATCTGCCTCCACTTGGAAGCTTTGCCCATTATCTGCTTCCTGCTGTGCGATGAACTGTGTAGGTAGGCAGAGACGCCAAGGTTCTAATGCCTTCTTCAGTGGTATCTGTCTCACAGGCCAAGCTGAAGAAACACATCCCATTCACACTTGGTATCAAGGGGAACTTATTTGCTTGCATGAGAGAATTCAGCCGACCCAGACCTCTCCACGACTCAGGCCGTACAGACCAAAGGCCCAAACCAAAATAACAACAACGGCACCCCCACGATGCTGGCATTTATTGTCGTTCTTGTGTGGGACTGAGGACTGAATTCAGGATCTTGCCTGTGCAAGGCAAGCACTGTGCACTATATCCCCAGTGGCAATCATTTAAAAAGTTTTACAAGGATAGAATCCAAAGAAAGATCTAGCTAAAACTGGTTTGTACACTCTAGCCAAGGTGAGGGTTACCTATGTTAACCTCATCACTGTTCAAAACAAC
Source organism: Eospalax fontanierii (assembly GCA_035773235.1). Classification (NCBI taxonomy): domain Eukaryota; kingdom Metazoa; phylum Chordata; class Mammalia; order Rodentia; family Spalacidae; genus Eospalax; species Eospalax fontanierii. Next base: position 49,868,408 of record CM069545.1, read on the forward strand.
TTCAGTCCTTCCCTTTGCCTGACTCCCATCCGCTTCCTGGAAGCAAAGCTGATGCGTAGCCCCCGCCCTGCCCAGGGCAGCACAGGCACAAAGCAAGCATGTTCCCTGAACCCTTGGGGGTGTCATAAAAACCACAGTCTGAACTCTTGCAGGTGGTTGCAACTGCCCAGGGACTGCTCAGGGCCGGTAGATTTTCTGCTAGGACTCAGAAGGGAGCCACCTGAAGCCAGCACACAGCGCAAACAACAGGAGCTTTGTGTCTTGTGGTGTGTAACAGGAGCTAGGTCACACTCTAGTCTCTGGTGACATTTGGAGACGCCCCCGCATGGGGAGTGGTCAGCTCTCTCATTGCACAGTCTTTTCCCAAAGCCCTGTTTATAGAACACAGCAACTGGAGGCCCTGATAAAATAACAGAAAGGCAATATCTTAGGTGAGGATGGAGGTTATAATTACCATTCTGGGGTGCACAGACCTTGTCTCAGAGGAAGGCCTAATTTGTTTTGTGAGTCAGACAGCTCCGCCCTAGCTCAAAGATTCTAGATTTTCCCGTAGGAGTATTACAGGAGTGCGTATTTGATGGTCTCCGTAATTCACAAAGCTGGTGCAATAAAAATTCAGGGCCTCTTGTTCAAAAAAAGAGAAAAAATGTATCTTTTTGAGTTCTGAAATATAAAGCCTTTTTCTCCTTTGCCACAGCCTCTCTCTTGACCTGCGGTGTATTTTCTTATAATCTTATATTCCCTTGCTTGTGGGAACACCCTCATCTGCATGGATGGTGTCATCTATGATTCAGTGCACGAAAGCATGGGACTCAGCTACCACCAGGCCAGGCACCATGTCCCGGGAGGAGGGCAGAAGTTGAGCCAGGCATCTCCCAGCACTCAGGAGGCTCAGACTGGTAGGTTTGAGGCCAACCTGGGCTACAGAGTAAGCCTTGGCCTCAAAACAAAATCAACCAAACAAAGCTTTTCAAATGACAAGAAACAGTTCAAGTGTTAGTAATAATTCTGTCTAGGTCGTAACCGAAGCGTAAAAAGGAATTTTTCTACTCTTTGTTTGATGGGGTTGAACTCAGGATCCTGTGCATACCAGGCATGCATTCTACCCCTGAGTTATACCCTAGCCCTTGAAATTTTAATATTATTGCAGTATTTGATTGTATGTGCTTGCTTTTGAGATTTTTGTTGTTGTTGAGACCAAGGGCTATCCTGGAACTTACTATGTGGCTCAGATTGGCCTTAAACTCATGACAGTCCTCGTCCCTCAACCACCCTAGTGTGGGGATTACAAATGTATGCCATCAAGCTAGCTTTGGTTGCTTTTGCTGTTGGAGCTTTAACAATGAAAATGGATACATGGATAATTTGTGAGTCAGAAAGACTCGCAAACAGAAAGACAGACGTGGGAGGGGAAAGGAGCCCCCAGTCCAGAATCCGGCTGAAGCCTCTTACCAGCTGAGACTCAGTTCCAGGATGATGAGCAGCATCTGCTGTGAAAGTTACCAATGTAGAGACAATATTCATTTTATACAGACAAGAATGCTAACATAGCAGGGACTATGCTGAAGGTCTAAGTCTCTGTGACCTTCCAGTGTAGTTTTGCTCTTTTCCCAGATATTTTCCAAAAATCTCAAAAATAAAGACTAATCCCTTTGCTCACAGTTAAAACATATTAACTCTCCCTGCAACTCTTGTGACTTAGGGTCTACATAGCAAGATTATATATATATATATAAATATATAATTTCAGAAAGTATCATCTATCTATCTATCTAACCTGGCTATATATATATATATGAGTATGCAATGTGTGTGTGTGTGTGTGTGTCTACTGTAAAGATACTTGACTGTGGCGTTCTCTTTGAAGAGTTCACACCCATCTTCTCTGGTGTGCCTTTCTCTCTTCCCAGGTGCCTGGGTTTCTATTAAGCCCTGTTTCAAATATGTTAAAAATGTCTTTTGAGGGGCTAGAGAGATGGCTCAGCAGTTAAGAGCACTGGCTGCTCTTACAGAGGACCTGGGTTCGATTAACAGCACCCACATGGTAGCTAACAATCATCCATAACTCCAGTTCCAGGGGAATCTGATGTCCTCTTCTGACTTCCATGGGCACTGCCTGACATGGGTACGCACCTACCTACATGCAAGCAATATTCTTGATCACATAAAAAATAAAAATATTTTTAAAAAATGTCTTTTGATAAACTCAACTCTGCTTCACACTGGTTCATCTTGAAATTCTCTTCTCCAGCAAAGTCAAGAATCTGGCTTACCCTAAGTGGAGGTCTCTAAAAGACCAGAGAACTCCTCAGGCCTCAGGTAGTAGCATGCGGCAGTGTTTGACCCACCATCACTGACACTTTGTAATTATTAAAAAACCAGTAAGTCTTCTTTTTGAAGTAGTACAATAAACAAGCTTTACCTGTTGGGAGGGTGTACTCTTCCTTGGACTTTTCTGTTAAAACCAGTGTCATCTCTCTGTTAACTTTTCTTAATACTTCTTGGATCATATGTATTTCTAAACTTTCTAGAAGTTTCTGGAGCTGAAACAAGCAGAAGTTGAGAGTCACTCTTCAATTTAGCTCTACACTGGATTCCTAAGTTCAATTCCTGCAGAGGGACTTTGCGCTTAGCCCAGCTACTTTTGTTGGGAAAATGGAATACGCTTTTTTTGGGGTTTCACCCTTTTCCCACAGTGGATATACTTTTTGGAGATCAATATCTTTTCTTCATGGCCCACATCCTGATTTTATACTATAACCCTTCTGACCATGTTTGATAAATTGCAATGTGTTCCATGTCTGAGGTGACTTCATGTCTTTTGGAGTTTCTAAATGAGGCCAATAATTCCATGAGTTATTTCTTTAAAATGAGACCAAAACTCAATTTAGATACTAAGGAAGATTTCACAATAAGATTTAAAGCTCCATACATAGTAAGAGAAAACTGCTCCAGTAGCCATGAGCCTCCTTCAACCCATGACACTTGCAGAGCCTACCCTTCTCAGTTGGCGGGACATACGTGCTGAAGAGGAACCAGGGTGGTTCATAACGGCAAGCAATGTGCTTGGCCCTGGGGCAGGTGTGAGGCTGACACTGATATTCCTCATTGCTCAGTGACCTGTCTGCATGGACAGCCAGAGACTTGGCTTGTTCATCTGGGGACCGTGAATCCCCAGCCCTGGGAAGGATAGCTTCTCCACACAGGTCATCTAACATACTGTGTGAAACTAGTGCAAAAATTGCACTTCCTTACATTGAGAAAAACAATTACAAGAAGCTATATTCAACATTTCATCTCTACATGGATATTTCTCTGCTGGATTATATACTTAAGATAGTGTTTATTATGTGTTCTTATATGTTTCTTGTGATGGAGCAAATCAGTTTGAGGAATTTGAAAATAACAATAATCTATACTTACAGAGTCAAGACATTAAGGAGCACTTCTTTGCTTAATCAAGCAAAGTTTTGGTGTCAACTTGACATACCTGGGTTGAGAGAGCCTCAATTGGGGAATTGCCTACATTGGACTGGCCCATGGCCACATCTGTGGGGCATTTCCTTGATTGTTGAGTGCTTCGGGGAGGGCTCAGCCCATTGCGGACAGTGGCGTCCCTGTTGTCTGCTGTATAAGAAAGCAGGCTGAGCCTGAACCCAGGGGGCAAGCGAGGAAGCAGTGTCCCTCCATGGCCTGTGCTTCACTCCTGCCTCCAGATTTCTGCCCATACTCCCTGATGAACTGGATGACCCGAAAGGTGTAAGTGAAATAAACCCCTTCCTGCCCAAGTTCATACTGGTTGGGGTATTTTGCCACAGTGGTTGAAGGCAAACGAGGACAGTGCCCCACCCCTTAACACTTCCCTCTCCCATCGTTGCAGCCTGTTCGAGGATTTAGAACCCTTCAATTTATATTGAACTTAGAGAAAGCACCATTTGTGTTTATTTGTAGTTTTTATATGCCAATGCCACAAAGCCAATTTTCAAAGGAAGCTGGAGAACTCTTGCATACCTGCTGAGTTTTTATTTCAATTTCTGAAGCTCCTTTTGGGGGAAGAATAGACTGACTACTTATTATTAGCCCTTCAAACTCATCCTCTTTGCCCATTTGCCTGGCTAAAGCTTTCATGCTGGGGTAGAAAATGTCAACTCTATCAAAGAAAAGAGACAGAGATTAGCATATAAACATATTTTCTTCTTATTCTGATTCTCTGACAATTATTTCATTCCTTTTCTGTTTCCTGTCACCCAGCCCATTTATGCACACATCGGCATCTAAATCCACCACTCCCTTGGTCAATATTAAATCCTGAGGCTTTTTGCCACTGGGTACATATAACTTCAGTCTTAATTTTTCAAAATACTGTCAAGTCTCATTCCCTAGTTACCAGGGAACTTGAGCATAGTAACTTCTGTGATCGACAGTTCTGACAGCACCGAAGTTAAACTTCTGAAGGTCAGTGAGGTCCAAGGTAGAGGGCAGCAGAGGAGTAAGTGCTTGCTTGTTAACAGATGTGTGGCACGAGCCTTTTCTGCCAACTGTCATCCCAGCCCAGGTCTGTAGCCAAAATCTGTACCACCTTGTGGCTCTCTAAGACCTTAGGCAACAAGTGGCATGCTATCCTCTGGCTGCGACATCTCAGGCATTCAGACTCAGCACTGAGCTATGGCATGCCTCAGTGACTATCTACAAAGCTTAGAGTGAGCACTGTGGGGTCAATTGATCAGCACACGTTCTGAGGGACGAATGCTGGAGCCAGGGAGCGATATACAGAATAACGCGGCGCAGTCTCAGCTTCCCCTTACGGCACTGCTGTGACGGTTTGTCCAGCTGCCACCTGACGCGGTGAAGCCAGGACTCCCTGCATTCATGAACTAAACCTCACTCTTGATGAAGGGAGCAGGACGTGTGACCCCCCCCCCCCAGACTCTGCCCGTTGACATGAATTTCCTGCAATACTCACGTATAGCGCTCTGAGAACTGTTTATAGAGTGGGCCAGAGTTGATGTCCTGGCCTCGAAGCTTGAATCTGCCCCAGTGCTCCTTCAGCACTTCCAGCTGTTTCCACAGGATGAGGAAGGATCTCAGCAGAGCAAGAGACATCGTTGCGTCACTGGAGCCCTTTAGCACTGCAGCAGCTTTTGGGTGGCCTTCCATCTGACTTCTGATTCCTGTTAGTTTGGACCAATCTGGCTAAAAACATGACAGAAATCCTTCTTTATCAGTTGCGGACCAGGGTGAGATATGTTCTTACATGTATCCCATACGAAACAAAGTCCTTGGAAAATACATTTTTCTCCTGAGGATGAATTGTTTGTAGGTCTAGAGCATGTGTAGGAAAAAAACAGATGTTGCGCATCCTTGCTGAACAGACAGCACACAGAAAGGATAGAAGTGCTTTAGCCTCAGCTTTCTAATCGCATCTTGAACTATTCTCTTTTATATTTTATAGCTTTTGGAGACAAGGTCTCATATAACTGGCTTCAGATTTCCTAAGTAGCTGAAAATGACCTTGAACTCCTGATCTTCCCATCTCCATCTCCCAAGGGCTGGGATTACAGGTGTGTAACAGCATAACTGGCTTTGAACCATTCACTTTTACAACTACCTTACTTGCATATTAACATTTTATCTACCTTTAAAAATTAGAGTCTTTTTAAAGAGAAAAGAAGAAAGAAAAAGAAGAAAGGAAAAAAAGTCAGAATCTTTCTTGTTTAGCCTCTGCACTTAAGAAAGTACCTAATATATTTGAGAATGAAGTCTTCCTCATCCCCTGGATTGGGGCTGTAACAGACTCTTCTTTGAAAATTGTACCTGTTTTATGAGTCAGGAAGTAAAGCTTAAGTTTATCTGACTTTTTGTTCCTTCCCTATCTTTTAAAAGTAAAACCGAAAGAACTTTTTGTTTGAATTTACCATTCAGTAGTCAAATCTACTTTAATTAGCTAATTAAAACATTGTGTTTGTATTCCTGGTTGGCCTGGCACTCGTTGTGCATTCCAGACTGGCCTCCAACTCATGGCGATCCTCCTGCCTCAGTCTACAATTTTACTTTAAAATTATGATATGTTCATTTGCTCTTTGATGTTTTTTTATAATAAGTATTTGTCCTGGGTGATGTGGATAGGCCTCTGCTCTCAGCAGCCAGAGGTATGAGGTTCAGGGCTGACAGACACATTGGGGACCGTAACCCAGCCACTACCTGGCTGGTGTCACAGACACAAGGAAGAAATTTTCTTTTGCAGGCCCGGTGGCAAATCCCATGATTTGAAACTGAGAACATTGGGTTAGAAGAATCTTAGACACTCAGGTTTCCTGACTAGAAACAGGAAGAACAACTTGGTGTAACTGAACCATGGAGCAGTGTTATTCTCACAGTTAGAAGGGGGTGTGTCTGTCAGAAAGAACGCTGGCCAGAGTATCCAGGGAGAGTAAGCTTTCACAGACAGCTTGTGAACCCCTGAGCCTTGTGCTCTTACAGTCTTCTCAGCAGTCAGCTGCTGGGTTTTCAGATTTTATTTTATCCTCAGAACTCCTTCATCAAATGAAATCTCACATACAAGTCCATGAACAGTGGCAGGGAGTGGGCAGTCTACAGACCACATAATCGGTTCCCTTTGCACAGGAAGCCCCAGAGCATCTTAGAGAACCATGGGGCTCCGTGGAACTACAGTAGTGAAGGCCCGAACCACTCTATCACCTCACTTTGGGGCTTTAGAGACCACAACCCTGAGAGGTCATAACACATTTAGCATAGGTGGGATAGATACTCTGGAACTTTGACTCACAAGGCAGCACAAATTTTAGTGTTTCCTGTTTCCTATGAATAGCTAAATACTTCTGAATAAAAATATCATAAGGGTTGAGGATGTGGTTCAGTGGTAAAGTCTTGTGCAGCATGCTTAAAGCCTTGGGTTTGATTTCAACAGCAGCAGTATACACACACATGTCGCGTCTGTCTCTCGTCCAGCAAGGAAAACTCGACCCCGGACTCTTCCAAATGCAGTTTATTCAGGAACCTTGAACAACCTTTTGGCTTCTTAACTTTCTAACTTCTTCTTCCCGGGGAAAGCCCGCCACAGAGTTAAATCCCCTCCTGCCAGCCAACCCCAAACTACCACTGGTGAAAGCAGATAGGCGCACACATGCAGAAGCAGGGCCAGACCTCAGTCACAGCCAATTATGGAGCTGTTTGCTCCAGAGAGTACCCACCCTCGGGATGGTGGAAGGCAGAAGCAGGCGCCATCTTTAAGACGCGGCAATCCGCAGCTCTCTACACACACACACACACACACACAAACATAAAATTATACAAATTAAGATGAAAATAGTGATTCAGATTATTTATTAATATGTTCATAATAAGAGAAGTCATCTCAGGGCTGGAGAGTTGGCTCGGCAGTTAAGAGCACTTGCTATTCTTGCAGAGGACCAGAGTTCAGTTCCCAGCACCCACACAAGGCAGCTCAAAACTGTCTTTACATGGGTTCTGAGGATCAAACTCAGGTCATCAGGTTTTCACAGTAAGCATTTTTACCTACTGTACCATCTCCCTGACCCTCTAATGTAGTTTTTGAGACAGACTTTCTCTCTGAACTGAAGCTCATTGATTTGTCCAGACTGCCTGGCCAGCAAGCCCTAGAATTCTCCCATGTGCCTTTCCAGTGCTGGGATTACAGATGTATGCTGCTGTCCCATCATTTTTATGTGGGTGCCATGAATCTGAACTCAGGTCCGCATGCTTACCAGGGCAAGCACTTTACTGACTGCGCTATCTCAACAATACATACAAAGTAATGTTTACTGTTCCTTTATGGAGAAGGGGACCCACGGAGGCAAAGTGTAGCACAAAAAAGGAACAAAAATGTGGTGCTGGCAGCAACAGTAGTGGTAGAGAATCCGAAACACAGCATCATTCTGGGACTGGCAGGTAAAGGGCTCCACTGAACAGTCTGCGAAGGGTTTTTCAGCAGTGCTAGAGGAATCTGGCAGAGGGCCCCGCTATGGAAGCCCATGTCACAGATGCTTCCAGAAAGACAATGCTAGATGCTGCCAAGAAGGAGCTAGAAAGGCAGCTCAGTAGGTAAGAGCACAGCACTTACTGCTGCCGTCAGGGTACAAGGGCAGGAGGATCAGTGGAGTTGGTGGCCACAAGCCTAACTTCAGAGTCAATGAGAGACTTGTTTCAAAGGACTGAGGCAGAGAGAGATGGAGCTGTACACTGGCCTTCAGCCGCTACACATCTGCCTACAGGCACACATATCCAGACATATTCCTGCACATACACCACACACACACATAACACATACACACCCACTAGATAAACAGACACACAAATAAATAATGTAAATGCTTTTAAATGACAACAAATGCTGGAGAAAGTGTGGGGAAAGAGGAACTTCCACTGTTGGTGGAAGTGTAAACTGGTGCAACCACTGTGGAAATCAGGGTGGAGATTTCTCCAAAAACTAAAAATAGAACTACCGTGTGATCTAGCTCTAGGACCCGGGGCATTTGCTCATCCCTGCATTCCACTATAAAGATGAGATACTTGTCCATCTATGTTTATTGCTGCTCTATTAATAACAGCAAGGAAATGGAACCAGACTAAGTGTCCATCAGCTGATGAATAGAAATTGAAAATGTGGCACATGCACAGAGTGGAATTTTATTCGGTCATAAAGAAAAAAACAGAATTATTCAATTTGCAGGAAAATGGATGGAACTGGAAAATATTATATTGAGCAAGGTACCCAGGCTCAAAAGATAAATACTAAGTTCTCTCTCAAATGCAGATTTTTAGCTTCTAGCTTTTATACATGTGTGTCTACATGGGAGCGAAGGAGGGCAGATGCCAGAAAATAGAAAGAGGCGACAAATTACTTTCAGCAGGAAATTGTCCTATAACTGGGTGTGGTGGCACACACCTTTAAACCCAGCACTTGGGAGGCAGAAGCAGGCAGATCTCTGTAAGTTCAAGACCAGCCTGGTCTATAGAATGAGTTCCAGGCCAACTGGGGCTACAGGGAGATTTTGTCTCTAAAATACCAAAGGAAGAAAAAGAAAGAAAATTGTCCTATAATTAAATCTCAGTAATTATTATCTTATGTTCTATTTAAAACCCCCAAAGTCATGGCTGATTGGATTAGCATATGACAATTATGATCATTTTAAATTATGTTCTGCTAGAATTCCTGTTTGGATTCACTTCCAGATGAATTTCCTCTTCTGATTAGTAATGGTACTAAGTTACTGTAGTCTGTTTTTTGCACGTTTCTATACATTTAACTATTTCTGTTGAGTTTCATTTTTATTTTGATATCTTTCTTTCATCTTCTATTAGTTCTCATTATGTAAATTTAAATCTTTGAATAAAAATTTTTAAAAAGAGGTCAGATGAGAAGGAGACTGTTAAGTATGTAGGGGATTTAATGACCCAGACGTTAGTGCTCTCGATGGGAGCAGTTTTTATGCTGAGAGGGAGAAGACAAGCGCACTGTTGTAGGAGTGGCTGGGGAAGCATAGGAACAGACTAGAGCAGCAGGCCTGCCAGAAGCTGGGCCTGACAAGAAGACCTCAGACAGGTTCCAGCTAGCTTACCTGATGCCAACATGCCTCTGCCTGCTTCCTAGATATGTGCACAGCTGTTGAGAGGTACCTTACTAGGTGGGAAGTGGCTCTTTGCTTAGTTCTCTAGGAGGAAAAGCCTAGGGATGGCCTGCCAGCCTAGCACCCACAGGCTAGTGGAGGTGTCAGGACGAGAACTCGGGTCTAAGGTGCTCATCTGGGCTCAGGGCCCCTGTGTATGTGTCTGTGCATCTAAGTTCAGGTGCCCATGGAAGCACACTGGATCCCCTGGAGCTAGAGTTACAGGCAGTTGTGAGTCATGGGACATGGGAGCTGGGATCTGAACTCAGGTGCCCTGGAAGAACATTAAGACCTCTTAATCACTGATCCTACAACTCTTCTGGCCTCCATGGGCTGGCATATATGTGGAACACTTCACATACATGCAAGCAAAACACTGATACATGCCAGGTGTGGTGGCCTACGCCTTTAATCCCAGCATTTGGGAAGCAGAGGCAGGTGTATCTCTGTGAGTTCAAGGTCTGATCTACAGCCTGGTCTACATAGTGAGTTTCAGACCAGCTGTGGCTATAGAGAGATCCTGTCACAAAAAGACAAACAAACAAACAAAAAAACCCAAAAAACTCCTACACATAAAATAAAAATAAATAAAAATTTTAAATTTTAAACAAATAAAAGAAATGGAAATGTGATTAATTGTGAGACTCACTGAGAAGAGATGTCTTAGAGTTTCACTGGCACTTCATGTGGCATTAGCAGGGTCATGGAACCCACTGGGAGATGGGAAAGATGTGGTCCAAGTGTGTTTCCCAAATAGGCACAGCACTGTAGACCGTTCTTCAAGAATACCTCTGTATTTTGGTCCGGTGTGGCTTGTCGCTCAGGAGACCCCTCCATGATCAGAGGATAGCTGCTCAGAAGCACATCTTCCAATAACATCTGCACACCCACCAGCTCTCCATGGGCCACCTTGCGGTCACGGTCACTCAGGCCACAGAGGCACATCTAAAAACAAACAAATACTCTCCCACTCTGAAGAGTTCTATGTATCCTTTGCATAATGGTTTGGAAGAAAAAAAATTAAGAGTAACTACATTTATAACCCTCGACCTTCTTAACTGTTAAAACAATCCATAAGAACCAGAGTAACATTCTAGCTTATAGACCTTCTTGAATAATGGATTTTGGACTCTGTGCAGAAGTAGCAAATTTCCCAACCGTACAGTAGATCTGTATGTGGTGAATGAACAGTGTGATGTTAGTTTTCCTTTAAAGGAACTGTGATTGTCTCTGAGCTCTGTGATGACAGTGTTTTTTAATTCTTCCTGATATTACTGTAAAAAAGTCATTTTTATTTAGGGAGAATTTTGAACCTATACAAAAGCAAACAAAATACTTCTTATTATTATCAATTTATAGTCAATCCTGTCTCGCCCATCAATTCCCACTCCATAATTTGAAGCAAAGTTATACTTGATCTTTGTCATCTTGTGTCATTCTTAAACTTTTCTATATAAAAAGTAAACTGTATCAATATTTACTTAATCAGAAGAAAACATTTTAAAATGTAATTTTTTAAAAGTTAATGATGAGAAACAAACAATTAAAAGAAACTTTCTCCCTCAGTTCTGCTTAAACAGTTCCCATGCCACCAAGTCAGAAGTCCCACCCCTCCAAGTGCCAGCTGGCAGTCTCTCTGAGGCCCAGATGGTGGCCAGTCTTCTAGGTCATTACTGCCATGGGAACATCAGCTGAGTCTCAACCAAGGCCGATAGCTGCTAAGAGAACATGTTTTTCTTCCACAACAAGCAAATATGACTCACCTTGCAGCCTCAGGTTTACAGCTTCATAATTAAACATCTGTTTATCTGGTAAGTGACCACTGGCCAAAGGGCTGATCTGGTGATAGCCTGCTTTGTAACCTTTTCAGTTCTCTCAAAAACAAGTGGGAAGACATACCCACCTGCATATCATACTCCAGGGTGTTTGGGGTGCTAGTCATAACTGGAAATGGTCCACCATCTTCCAGAAACGCTCTCCAAGGAAACAGCGCAAATGCCTAAAAAAAACAAATAATAGACATGATAACGGTGTCCTATATCCCTCTGAGGAAGTCATCGATATACAAACAGGATCTCTGCATCCTTGCCCCAAGTCCTCTCAGATGATTCATTTATTAGATAGAAATACTTCTCAATAGAGCATCCCTAATGATGGAGAGGAAAGAGTAGCAATGCGTATTCCTTTTTCTCATTTTTGTTGAGATGATTTCAGTATAAGTAGGCAGCTCTAGTGTTCAAAGTCCCAAAACACAAGGGTTGTGGTGGTGAACACCTGGAATCCCCAGTAGTTGAGAGACTGAAGGACAGCTTCAGCTATGTAGTGAGACCCTGTCTCAGAAAAAAACAAACTCCAGAACAATACAATAACCAAGGAGACATATTTTAACCCACAAAAGTAAACTTACTTAAATGCTACCAATATTAAAATGTCCTTGTTCACAGTTGTGCTCTAGTTTTAGGTATCAACTCAAGACCAATTCTATAACTGGTACAGGTGAGCTCTGTCTTCTCTGTATTATAGAACAAAAGCTAAGATATGCCTTATCTCTTATATCACCATTTATAGCCCTGGACCTAGAGGCCCACCCATCTAACCCCATTCTATACTTCTGGTTCTATAGATCTAATTCTCAGTCACCTCCTAGAGATGGTGGTGTTTGGAGCCAGGACACCTCTGAAACCCCTTTTCAGCCCCCATTGGTACCTGAACATACTTGGTGTACATATAGACAGACAAACATGCATACACATAAAACCAAGAAAACTTAAAAGAATTTTTTTAAACACCTGGACTTGCAAGGTAATTTTAAGGCTTTGTGTACAAATCCTTTGATACTCTTTTAGAGCTAGGTGTAGGTCTGTAATTCCAACACATGGGAGATGGAGACAGGAGAATTTGGAGTTCAGAGTCATACTTGATTTCATAGAAAGTTCAAGATCCCCTCTGAAAAAGTGGAAGAGAGAGAGAGAGAGAAGAAAGAGCAAGAGCTAGTAAGTTGGCTCAAGGAGCTTGCTGCCAAACCTGAATACCTGAGTTTGATCTTCCAAGACTCATATAGTGGTGAGAACTGACTCCTGCAAGTTGTTCTCTGATCTTTAAGTGAGCAATAAAACACACATTTGTGCACACATACACATATACACATTAAATAAACATAATAGAAAAGCAACTTTTTTAAAAGGAAAGAGAGAGAGAGAAGGAATATGAATGTGCTTTTCCTCCCTTTAAACATGGCTGGGTTAGTGGCTCACTGCTCACTGTAGTGGATGGAATGTGGCCGAGGTGATGGCTTTCAGTTTGGAACTCAGGTCATCCACCATGGGTTCTGTCTCTTAAACTGCTTGCTCTGGGGAAAGCCATCTTCTATGCAACTTCTATAAAGCTCTGTAGTAAAGATTATAGGAATAACCTTGGACATGGATCCCCCGGCACCTGCCAACAGCTATATGTGTGAGGCTAGAAGCAAATTCTGCAGTCCCACCCGAGATGATTTTGGCTCTGGCCAACATCTTGACTGCAGCCCTCCCCTCGTGGGAAACCCTGAGCCAGGGCTTCCCAGCTTCCTCACCCTCAGAAACTGGGAGTGATAATGAATGTTTATTGTTCTAATTTGTTAGTTTGGGGTGGGAGGATCATGTGCTTGCTGCAATAGATAAGCAGCATTGTGCTTGGGATCCGATGCTGCTGAGTCTCAGTGTTCTGATCTCTGGCTTTCTTGAACCTTGACCTCTGCAGACCTGGATAATGCTGTGCCGCCTGGGAGCAATAGCAATTGCCAGATTACACTTGATAACCAGATTACACTTGATACCCAGGGCAGTTCAAAACCAAGCAGTTGACCTAGTTTATGCATTCTAATTGCTATCATTATTTGTTAAATGGAAAAGATCAAGGCTCTGGAGTTTTGTTTTTCTCTGCCAGCTGTGAGCAGACAGACTGTTATTCTATCAGCCTGTTGAGCATTAGCAAGAAAAAATCCTGACTGGGATTAACAGCAGGCCACAGGGGCCAGATGTGACTGAAGGAGGGTCAGTGAAGACAGAAGGCCACCGAAGTTTGAAGATCTTGCAAAATGGAAAGCAAACGGAAGCGAGTGACGACATCCCCTGTACCCCACACGTAGGTACAAAACACTCGAGAAACACACCTGGAGGCTCCGTGGATCCAGTGGCTGAGGCAGGCTGAGCTGTGAAGCAAAAATGCTCTTCCTGAGAGAACTGCTCAGTGGGGGCAAACCATGGCAGGCCCCACCTGTGATGGCCTGGTAGGCAGGAACATTTCCCGCTGCCAAAAATGTTCTGCCAAAATATCGAGTGGGTTTTCATTTAAAATGGTTTCTTATGCTTCTAAAGTGCAAAACTTTCTTCAAAGCGACTGCAACAAGACATTTTGAGAGAGTAACATGTTCCCCATCCACACCGCCCACACTGTCCTTCCCTCTCACAGTTCACAGCCCCCCAGGAGAAGTTGATACTATCAATAGGGGAAGTTGATACTCTATCAATAGAGTGTACTGAGAGGACTTTCTAGAATAATGGAAAATTCTTTATATATACTGTCCAGTTCAGCAGGCACTCACTGCATGTGGTTGTTGGACACTTGAATTGCAGGCACTGTGACTGAGGGATTTAATTTAAAATTTTACTTAATACTAACTTTACTTAAATAGCCATGTGGCTACCAAATTGGGTAGTTTGCCTATCACTATAATAAAGACATCTGTTGAACTATTTGTTTTGTTTTATTTTGTTTTTGAGACAGGGTCTCCCTGTAGCCCCAGCTGGTCTGGAACTCGATATGTAGACCAGGTTGTCCTCCATCTCACAGAGCCTGTCTCTGCCTCCTGAGTGCTGGTATTAAAGGTATGTGTCACCACACACGGTTTCTGCTGAAATAGTTTAAGGACAATAGCTGAATCAGTTCATGATACATAAAACCAAATTTTAGGTTAAGTAAGAGCCAGGGGTTAGAGAAAAAACAGTCTTGCTTTGCTTTGTTTTAAACAAAACTTGTCTTTACATATCAAGAACCATAAACCCTGGCGATGAGAGCATGGAATTTATACCATAAATCAGAGTGGAAGAGACGTTCATGATAAATTAGGGTGATTTTTTTTTTTTTTGTACCAAAGGAAGTAAGATTAACAAGGAATGATAGTTTCTAAAGCTTAGACTCCTTTAGAACCTAAAGGATGCCTCAGGAAAGTGCTGATACCAGATAAATTGGGGCAGGGATTTCCAGAGAACGGAGAACGGGGTCTTCTATGAAGACGGAGTCTCACAAACCAGGCACCAAAGGGAAAGACTGAAGGACGTGCCAGCTGATGGAAATGAGGAGGCTAGCAGACCCTAAACAGGTCGGGGAAGACGGGGGACCTGAGCCCATCAGTGAGTGCCCATCAGGGGTGTGGAACCGACAACAAGCGTCGTGTGGGCGGGTGGGCCTGCTCACAACATCAGCGGGGGAAGGGCTGTTCCTCTCCAACCTCCAGCTCGATTCACTTGCACCCTTTGGAACTCGGGCCACCTCTGTGAGGATCAGCAAGGGGAGGGTCCTGCGGGAGAGCTAAAAGCAATAGTCTGTACGGCCTTGACAGTTGGTAGGGCCTTGAATGGCTTAACGACAGCTTCTCTGCAGAAGGCTCCCCATGTCCAACAACCGTCTTTTCAAAGTGAGCAGGTGCTCTTCCCATTGTCCCTGAGCAACAGTTCGCTTCCTCCAGACCCTGGAGCTATACAAACAAACCCATCATATCTCCTTGGCAACCTGCTTCATACTGTAAAGCTGTCCTTCCTGTGCCCTGTTTGTTCATTCGATTCACAAACGGTCCCCTGGCCAGCAAGTGTCCTCACCCGGCTGTGAGGGCACAGCACTGACAAACTGCTGTCGATCTCATCAGTCCTACTGCTCAGTGTCATTTGTTCAGTCATCACACAACCCAGAGTAGAACCCTTTCCTCACCAGCGGGGTGAACAGGGGACAATTAAAACAAAAGAAAAATGAATTGGCTTGAAATTCCAAGCTGAGCACTTTTAAACCCAGGTGTGACTCAATGGCATGGCATTCATTGCAAAGTTTCATATTTTTGCCATCAGCCGAAGTAGGGACCTATGAACTTAAGGTCAGAGACAGATGAAGGGAGGTTTACAACTGCACATCGAAATGAGCCAGCATGAAACCCCTGTTCCATTTCAATGAGTATTAGTAAATAGTGGAGCACTGAGATATGAAACTACTGGTTGATAAGACTTGCGCGCCCGTGTGTGTGTGTGTGTGTGTGTGTGTGTGTGTGCACGTGCACTGGGATGGGCATGACCTTGAACATGCTAAGCATGCACTCTACTACCGAGCTAATCCCCAGCCCTACACTATATTAAGAACCGAGGTTGGAGTTACCCAAAGGCTATTAAGCACTTTTTCTTGTTTTTTTTCTATCTTCCACATGACTGCTCATGGTTCTCAGTGGACCCCGTCAGGGAAAGCATGATTCACCCCTCCACATAGCTGCGGCACTGAGGGGAACTAGAATTCTTGAAGGGCCGGGCCAGGAGCTGCCTGAGATATAAAGACAACCTCACGTTGGCTCTAACCCTCACTACAGAGCCCAACAACACAGAACTGCTTCCCACTCTCCCCTAAACTTTCCAAGGTCTCTGTCTGTGATACTTCTAGGGTATGTGTGCTTCCTTAAAATGATGGTATCAAAAAGCAGGCTGTTCTGACGGAAGTGTGTTTTCAGCACGAATCAAGAACACAGAAATGGAGTAACCAGGAACAACTTGCACTGCACGACTCCTTTTGGTCACTGCCACCTCTGCACCAGTTCTTTCCTCTCTCCCTCCCCCTCTCTCTCCCCCTCTCCCCTTCCACTGCTTCCTCTTTCCGGGCCCAGCTTTGTTCAGTCTTTGACTTGTTCTCACTCTCTTTTTAAAAAAGATCTATTATAATTTTAAAAAATTGTGTGTGTTGTGTGTGTATCTGTGTCTGTGTGTCTGTGTGGGAGTATACGCATGTGAGTGCAGATGCCTGTGGAAGCTAGAAGAAGACACTGGATCCCCTGGCTTTGGAGTTGCTGCTGGTTGTAAGCTGCCCATTGGGGGTGCTGGGAACCAAACTCTGGTCCTCCCTAAGAGCAGTATGTACTCTTAGCCACAGAGCCATCTCTCCAGCCCCTCACATGTTCTCTTATCTCAGTAAGCTTCTAAAGAACTTCAGAACAGTAACCAAAGTGACTTTAATTCTTGGCAAAGTATTAGAGCCCTGCCAAGGATCCAAGGTGTTATGGAGTGCTGTCCTCTGGGATGACATGACCTTAGACTTCCTGAAGTCTCGTCAGCTGTGATTACAGGCAGAAGATCAACCCAAGATTGGTCCTATTGTCTTTTGATCATGGAGAACCTCACAAGGCAGTGCCCTTCCTTGAGCCTACATAAGTGGTGAACTGGAGTTTGGGGATGATGTTGTGGAGTAGATGTAAGACAGGATAACTTTTCTTTGACAGTACGCTCTTCTAAGTATTCCTTCACCCACGCTTTTATAAATAATCCAAATTAAACTCTACTTCACCCAGCTAGACTTGGTAGAACTGTTTCTTAGGTCTATGAGTTTGCACCATATCTAGGGTAGGTAGGTATTTGTTAGTCTTCCCAGGAAAAGTCAACTCAACACAAGGTCCTTCCTTGCTTTCTCAGTTCCCCTGTGCACACACTAGGTGCTGTGGTTGTAAATGGCTTAAGGGTTAGAATCTTAGTCCCAATGTACATATTATGATGTAGTGGGACCCTTAAGAGATGGGGCTTGGTAGGAGGCTCTTAAGTCATTGTGGGTGGATGCCTTTAGAAGCAATTAATATAGTTCTCCTGGGATCCCAGTCTTCTCTGGCTTCCTGTCTAGTGATAGGCTCTCTCTTTCCATTGTGGTACAATCTACTTTGAGAACTTCACCAGAGTCAAGTAGAAGCTGGAGTCACACACACCCTTGAGATTCCAGGACTAAGAACAAAATGGTCCTCTTTTCTTTATAAAATACCATACCTCAAGGGACTTCTTTCTACACCCAGAAAATGAGCCAACACGTCAGGTGTATTTACCTCAGCCTTAACCACGACCCTTCCTAGAACTCACCTTTCTTCTGTCAGACCTGCTTACTAGGGAACTGTACAATGCTGTTAAACCTAAAGGGTCTACAGGATCATAACTGTGATGCTAATTTTCACGTTAACTCGGGTTGATTTCCTAAGAGACACACATCTAGTGTCTTTGAGGGTGTTTCCAGAGAGGTTAAACTGAAGAACGGAGACCCATCCTGAACGTGGACAGTACCACTCCTGGGCTGGGTCCCAAACTCCATAAAACGGGGAAGAAGAGAAAGCGAGCCAAGTGCCAGCACCTCTCTCTGCTTCCCAACTGAAGATACAACGTGACCAGCCATGTCACAGCCTAACCCTAACCCTAACCCACCACTGCGTTTTCCTCACTGGGATGGAGTGTACCCTCAAACCACGAGCCAGAGGAGCCTTTACTTTGTTAAATGCTTTTGTGGTCAGGTATTTTGTCAGTGATGAGAGAGTAACTAACATAATACCTCCCTAGATCCTCTTTGACTTCTTTCCTCTCTTCTACCAAACATTTCTACCAATCTTTAGATTTTATGTATTTTTGCTGTTGGTTTGAAATAGGATCTTATAAAGCTCAGGCTGGCTTCCAACCAGTTCACCATGTAGGGAGAATGATCTGGATCCTGATCCTCCTTGCCTCTACCTCCCAAGTGCACACATCACAGGTATGTACTACCACACCTATTTTTGTTTGTTTGTTTGTTTTTAAATGTTTTTTGTGTTTGAGTGTTTTGCCTGCATGCATGTAAATGAACCTGTGTGGTGGCCCATGGAGGCCAATGTCAAATACTCTGAAACCAGGGTTACGGATGGTTGTTGACAGTCATGTGGATGCTGGGAACCCAGGTCCCCTGCAAGAGCAGCCAGTGCTCTTAACCAGTGGGTGAGCTCTCCAGCCCCTATTTTCTGCTTTTTGAAAGTCTTCCTGTTGCCCTGCCTGTCCAGGAGCTTAGTATGTAGCCTAGACTGACTGACCTCACACAGAGTTCCTCCTGCCTCAGTCTCCAAGATTACAGACATGCACAGTCACATCCTACTAGTAGTTTCTTACTTTTGAAGCAAATTTATATGAATCTCTAACACGAGATCTGAGCTGCAGAAGGGGATGAGTGTTGTGGTGTCAGACAGGCAGCACGAGTACAAGTTCTACCACAATCCATGTGACCCTGGGTAAGTTACAAAGCTCTGAATTTCTCTTTCCTTTTCTGTAAATGCAGAGGAAATAATTCATAGCCCACAGAAACGTTATACGCTAGTAATGCACCCAAAGCCAAGTTCCCATTTTCCTTCATCTAACCTTGTTCTTATGACTCCAACTCAAAACTGAAAAAAGGGGGCTGAAGAGATGGCTCAGTGATTAAGAGCACTGGCTGCTCTTGCAGAGGACCCAGGTTCAATTCCTACCACCTATGTGGTGGCTGACAACCATCTGTAACGCCAATTTCAGGGGACTCTGATGCCCTCTTCTGACCTCCCTGGACATTGCACAACGCAGGTGCACTTACACACATGCAAGCAATACACTTGTAACCATAAAAATAAATAGATAATAAAAAAATACAAAAAGAATGTGACATTTTCTTCAGCAACAAACCTTCTAGGTAAATGTGTCTTTTCCAGCCTGGCTTTGGAAATACTGAAATGGTTCATCAGCACTGACTCACTGGGACCCTCATTTGGCAAGTCTTCATCTGAAGCCTCTGTCAGTGTGGGTCTGCCCAGTGCAACACTCAAGTGGTACTCAAGATATCATGGAGGGGCTGATGAGATGGCTGGTAAGAGGGTAAGGCAATTCATTGCTGTGCAAGCCTGACGACCTGAGTTCTATCCCCAGAACCCATGTAAAGGTAGAAGGAAGGAAAGGCTGGCTTGACATCTGAGGCAATGGAAACCTGCCACCTGCCAATAAAGACAAACCTCCCCACAGCCTACTCTAAGACCCAATTTTCCAAACACTCCTGCCACACTACATCTGCTTTCTTATCAACACATGGCGGGGGGCTTCTAGGGTCCCTACTGTGCCACATGGGGGAGAGCTGCCAACAGTTTGATACCAGGCAAGACCTTCAGACCCAGACCTCAGGGAGTGGTAAACTCATAGGAAGTGTGCTAGAGCTTTTCCCTGGAGGCAAGAACGTGACAAAACCTGCAGAGCAGCCCCTGACAAGCCAGGCATGGCTGGGGCTCTGAATTTCTTAAATGCTGGAGTCTGAGACGGGGCCATGAGCCATGAGCCATGTCCAGCTCCATGTGTATTTCCTAGAAACCTCCAGATGACCTTGAGCCACATGTTAACATCTGAGTATTTAGAGGCACTTAAACCAGACCAACACAACAATAAGAATACATTTTAATAGGAAGCAAGAACAGCTAAATGCCAAGGAACAGGCAGATTCTGCCTCTTGCCTCTCAGGTCCTCATGCCCTCGGGGTTCTACATGAAGTTGCTGAAGTTAGGGCCTTTAGGGACTACTTCCCATTTCTCCTTCTCAACTATCCCAACAGCAACATTCCTCTCAGAGTAGAAACATGTGTTTTTAGCACATATTTCATTCTCTTCTATGGGGCATCTTTGAAAGACTTTCTGTCTTCCTGTCTACAAATTGAAAAGGAATTCTATTCTTGAACTCAGAAGATGGCAAACTTTTCCCTAAATAGCGAAATGGCTATTACTTTTGGCTTTACAGGTCCAAGTCCACTTTGTTCATAAAGGAAAGTGGTTGGAGACATTCCATAAATAAATGGGCATGTGCCAGACATGAAAGCAGGAGGATTGCCATGAGTTTGATACCAGCCTTGGCTACAGAGTGAGACCTTCTGTTAAAAATGTAAAACAAAAGCAAGTAAACAAATAAATAATAAGCATGACTTTGTCCAGTAAGACATCGTTTATGGACATTGAAATAAAGCTATGTAATTTTTATGTGCCACTAAGTACTTCTTTCTTATTGATTTTTTCCCCCAGGTAAAAGCCACCCTTAGCCCACAGGCCACACAAAAATAAGCGGGGACCTAACTCTTGACCTACAAGGATGAGTCCACCAACCCTTTGCCTTTGAGAACACTTACTTCGCCAAGCACCACAAATAAACCCTCAGGCATGTCTTGGATCAGAGGACAGATAACTCCTCAGTGAATATGCTCAGAGGGGAATGATGGGCCCAAGATGGTATGACTCCTAATAAGTGGACACACACATCTTCATGGGGTCTCTGTCTCCACTGTCAGATGACAGAGCTGTATCCTTCCTAGTCTCCTGCTGTCTACGGGAAGAGCTCTATGCTTTCCTTTCGAACTCCTTCGGAGCCTTCGGCTAACCGAGGCAAATCTCTCTCCAGGTCAAACAGTCCTGGTGGCTCAGTTTTGCTAAATTCTGAAAAGGTCCAAGAACTTTGCCAGCTTCCTGTCTCTTGATTATTATCTAGACTTTGCTTTGTCTACAGGTACAGTGCTAAGTAAGATGACAGTGACAGGGGTGGATAACATCTCTCTTTCAGTCTTTCTTTTTCTCCCATCTCCTGCCTTCTTTTCTGAGTCCCCTTTTCTGCCCCACAGCTGCTCAGAATCTACCATAGTTCTTGGGCTTTGGAGCTAAACACCCCTCAGGTTCTAATTCCAGTTTGCAGTTTACTAACTCTGCAATTTCACACCCGCCCCAAAGAACTTGGAAGAAATAAGGCGAGGAGAACATAACAAGTGAAGGACACAGGTATGCCCCTTGGGCAGTTTCCTCTTAGAAAAGTACAGACACAGGGCACAGTGACCTCCATTCCACTGCCAACAGAATGCCAGGAAAAAGGGGTTGTGGGAAGCAGGATGGTTTCCCTAGAAGAACAAACCGTACCAGACAGAACTCTACACAGCTGGAACCCAAACAGGCCTTCTGGGCTGATCCTAGTTCTTTACCACCTATAAATTTGTTATGATTTCTGACCTTGGGTCAGATGTAGTGGCTCATGCCTGTTATCTCAGTACTTGGGAGGATGAAGCAGGAAATTTCTATAAGTTCCAGGCCAACCTAGGCTGGAATGAGACACTATCTCAACAAACAAACACCCCAGGTTTCAGAGCACTCTGAAGCTTACTCAACAGCGTCTTGACTGTCATAGCCTTTACAGCCTACCTGCTGGACTATAGCTCAGGAAGCTGTTTACAAATAAAAAGTAAAAAAATAAAAATAAAAGTCTAAAACTCAACGTGATTCTTTTTCTGTCCTGCTGAATTTATATTCTAAATCTAAGAATCCCTGCCAGAAAAAAGAAAAAGTAAAGTAGAAAAATATGTTCATTCAATTCCCACATGCTCATTCTCTAAGGATGTTCAACGCTAAAAGTGGGAAACACCTGTAATTCTCTGGCATAAACAAAAGAGGCCCTTTTTGGTTGAATACTCACACTGGAGATAAACTAGAAGTTAATAAGTTTGGATAATTTAAGAATAATTGAAACTGGATCTGATGGCTCATGCTCATAATCCTAGTACTCAAGAGGCAGAGGCAGGAAGATTGCTGCAAGTTTGAGGCCTGGTCTACATTAGCAAGTTCCAGGCCAACAAGGGCTATGAAGTAAGACCTTGTTTCAAAACAAAACAAAAAATAATCAGAGCTGGACCTGGTGATATATGAGTGTGGCCCTCTCACTCGGGAGGCTGGGGCAGGAGGAGGACAGTTTCCAGGCCTACTTTGGCTACGCAGTGAGTTCCAGGCTTCCCTGAGCTATATATATAACAAGATACTGTTAAAAAAAAATACTTTCCGTAAAACAAACAAACAAACAAACAAACAAAAAACAAGCAGAGACGCTTATCCCCGACTCTCTCTCTCATATAAAACTTTCTCTTGAAACACGAATCAGCTGGCCTGAAACTCAGAGGCCTCTAATTCCCAAGTGCTGAAACTAAAGGCAAGCACAACCACGACTGGCTTGAAAGATAAAATGAATCTGAATTCAAACTCAATTTAAATTCATCAGCACCATAATTAATTGACTAAGTAAAACATTCTCTTTGTCTGCAGAATACCTGGAGATGGCTCCTATCAAGGTAGATTTACTTATAATTTATAACTCCTGTAGCCAATTCTATCAGCTTCAGGTATACAGTGAAAATTGCCCCCTTGAATGGTAAAGTTGAAAAAGATAAATAAAACTCTTAGGAATAATGGTCTTCAGAACTAGAAAAGCTCTACTTCCAATATGGGTATTAAAAGCAGCCATTGTTCCACGGACTGTTTTGAAATTGCATTTAATAATATCAGGATCATTGGGGCAGATTCCACAAAGACAGGCTTTCCGGCAAGAAGCATTTGGCAGCATGGTGCTGGATCCTCTTGTGGCCCTCTTCTAAGCTCATCCTCTAATTTTGCCAGCTGAACGGGCCCTCAGCAAACACCTGCTCAGCAGACTTTCCTAGGCCGGAGGAGTGTTCTAGCTCTTACCGGAGCAGATGCCTCACTGCAGCCTCGAACTGCAGCAACGTCACCTCCCTGTAGAGGAGGAGGGCCTGGGCCACCTGGCTCGGGTCTTGGGGATTCTGGAGGCTGTCAAGCATTTTCTGCAGCTTTTGTAGCTCAGATCCTAGAAAGTGGGCAACACAGGAGTCGGACAGTGTGAAATACACGTTGCCATGGCCAACCCAATAAGCCTTCCTTTCTCCCCCAGAGCCACCTTTTCCCCTAAACAGACTTCCCTTCCTTTGTGGATGTGCTAATTATATGTTTTACAAGACCAGCAAAGCCTTATGCTCTAGAACCCAAGGTCTCATTTGGCTTCCCTTCCTTCCTCTGCAAGATAAAATCTTGCTCTGCCCTCAGCACAGTGAGAACATACTGTTGAAAGAAAGTTTTAAAAATTGCAAAGCAATGGTCTCAAAATAGAATGAAAAAGAGAAATGACACAGAATGGGAAAAGCGAAGTCCTCGGAACATTCATTAGGGACTTGAAATTACTGAAATTACCATCAGTTATAAACCACACTCATTTCCATGCAAATCAACTTTCCACATCACTTGAAAGAACCAAGAGTCATAAAGTGAGTAAAAAAGATATGTACACATATGTATACACACACAGTGCACATTTGTGCATGCATATCCATGTGGAACTTCTTCTCCTAGTCATTTTAGGAATTTGGCTTATGGACACCTTACTACAAGAGAACGCTCCAAAAAATAAGTGAACTCACTTGAGATAAAACTGTATATGGAAGCTTTTTGGATCACTCAGGCTGCATTAAGGAACCTGGCCTGTATGTGGATAGCTGTCCCTGGACCTCTGTCATTGGCCCAGGGAGGAAGTGAGTCAGACAAATTGGGAGAGCTCAGTAAAAAAATAAGGAACTCTTACAGAGGATGGCAGGCCTACAGGGTCAAGCCTGTCTGAATATCAGCTGATCTACAACTGCTTGTCTGCTCTCTCGGAGGACATGAGGGTTTTCTGCCCCGAGAGGTACCCCATTTTAGGGAGAACTGTGGGGCCTGGCCAGTATTCTTCCACAGGCAGCCACAGGCAGGAGGTGCTCAAGGGCATTGCTGGAGTGGCTCTCCAGGCAGCTCCTCCAGACCCCAGCAGCCCTCTCCCCTCGTTCGACAGCATTAGGCCTCTGCAGTATTTACCCACTAGGAAAGTAGAGGACAACAGGGATGAAGGACCTTTGTCGGTCTGATCACCTGGGGCTGAGAATGACTGCTAATACTTGCAATACTTTTATGCGACTTTGGGGGAAAAAATAAGCAGTCCAGACACATCCATTTGTTGTTTTACACATAACAGGAACATGACTCGGGGTTTTTTTTCCCCTTAGTTCCAAATCGTTGGATCCAATCATCAATATTTTTTATGACTCCTCTAAATGTGATGGTCCCATTGGGCTACAAAGAAGTATCCACCAGAAGAGAAGTAGCAATAGCATGAACTGCACAAGGAGTTTTGGGGTGAGCGATGAGAGGAGACATGGTCAGTGGGCCTCATTTGCTCACGGCCTGGTGCTTTGGGTCTAAAAGCAATGCACTGTCAGGTTAGTGCAGACAAGCAAAATGTTTACAATCCTCTGTGGTGGAAGGAGAGTATAAAACTTCACGTGTCCTATGACTAAAGTAAATACTCAAAGCATTTGGGCACAGGCTACACGAGAATTCAGGCAAATGAAAGCATCACACTCCTTAGAGGGGATGGCTCTTAGTGACTGCCTCATCTCAACACGTCCATTGTTCTGCTTTTTGAACATGTTTGCATGGGATCAAAATATTTATATGTTAACAAAAGTCAATTCAACAATGGATAAAGGCCTTAATTTAAAACCTGCAATGCTAAGGAAAATATAGAGAAGATGCTTCTGGTTACGAGCATAGAAAAGGACTTTCTGGTTAGGACTCAAATAGCACGAAAAATAACCTCAAAAGCTGATAAAAGTGACTTTAGGAAAATAAAAACACTTCTGCATAGCAAAGGAATCTGTCAGCAGGGCAAACAGACAGCTTACTGGATGGGAGACGCTCTTTACCTCAGAAAAGGGGATTCATATCTAGAATACAGAAATTGCAAATATTAAACATAAAAAAACCCTTTGCCAATTAATAAATGGGCAACTAAACAGGTCTCAAAAGAAGAAACATAAATGGCTAATAAATAGTTTTTTAAAGTCTTAAACGTTCAGAGCTATCAGGGAAATGCAAATTAAAACTACTTTGAGATTCTATCTCACCCCAGTCTGAATAGCTAATATCAAGAAAACAAACGATAACAAACGCTGGTCAGGAACTGAGGAAAGATTCACTTCTGGTGACAGTATAGACTGGGATGGTCACTGCAGAAATCATTGTCGATCCGCCCCAGTAAATTGAAAATAGAACTACCATCCGACCCAGCTCTGCCACCTGGGTAAGTACCGAGAGGACTCACATCCTGCTACAGAGATACTCGCAAGTCCATGCTCACTGCTGCTCTGTTCATAACAGTGAGAATATGGAATCAGCCTAGATGCTGTCAGCTGATGCATGGACAACGAAACCACAGTGCATACACACAACAGAGTTTTATTTAGCTGTGAAGAAAAATGAAATTAGGAAAATAGACAAATCCCAAGTTATTATATTAGTAGAGGTAATCCAGACTCAGAAAAACAAACATCACACATTCTCACTCATATACAGGTCTAGCTTTCAACTTTAGATATGCGTGTCGATGTGAGTGCGGTACGGGTCCTGAGACTAGAAAGGGGATCACGAGAAAGGGAAAAAGAGCTCTCAAGGACAGGAGGGTGACAGAACATATGTGAGATGAAAGTAGAAAGGGAACTACTGGGGCAATGAAGCATGACGCTTTTTTACGACAACTTAAAAACAAGTAAAGACAGTTGTGTGTTGAAGTGTGGCCTTATTAAAACACAGTTGTGGCGGTGGGAACTACCTTTCCTTTGTTGTTTACTGATTTTACAGTCTGCATTCAGTTTTCCTGCCTTGGTGGTGACAGGATGCTTCAGGGGAGAGGAAGTGGCGGATGTGGGAAGATTTCCCAGGTCGGTCCCTTGTGAGAAGTTATATACATACATACATACATACATACATATATAGATACAGAAAGAGAGAGAGAGAGAGAGAGAGAGAGACAGAGGGGGGTGGGGGTTCGGACAGAGGAACATATATTTGCTGTACTGGAGCTCTAACTGGCCTTCTGATCCTTTGCAGAGGAAGCTCTGTGTAATCTCCCTGAATCTGCTTACATCCTCTGCCTCAGAATGACTCCAAAGGGAAATGCTGGTTTTTAGGGAAGGAGAGGATGTGGCAGAGTGTGCAGAGAGCTCAAAGAGTATCAGAGATGCTTCCTTTGGCTGCAGGGGAGCAGCAAGTGCTCCAGAGTACCTTTTTGAAAACTACTGAAAGCCCACAAAAATAATTTTATCTCTCTCCAATTAGCTCTGAACCAGCTTAAAGGGCCAGACTCCCATTTCACTATGGTGCTCCCTGCCTCCTCTGGGAATTGAGCCCGGAGCTAAGCAGCCTAGCCTTTTTAAAAAGATGATTATCTTAGTGGAATTTTTTTTCTTTTTCATTTAATTTGCTCCTCAGCAAATCACTGCATATAAAACTTTGCATATTCTCCCTGGAGCACAATTTTTTTTTTCTTGCAACAAGCCACGTATGCCATCTAAATGTGCATCTCAGACCGCCTGAGCCACATGTAGTTCTGCGTCTCCACGTCTGTGGTACACAGCAAGGAAACAATTACCTTCATTCTGAACTCTAGGTTGCCAGCAATTGCCTCAGTCCCCGCACTGGTCGGCTGATGGCCTTCACCGGTGTCCTCTTCTTGCCTCTCTAGGACTGTCCTTTCTGTTTTCTTCACTGATCCACATGAAGGCAAGTGCCCCCAAAGCAGCTATCTGTATATAGGCTCAGTCCCCAAGCGCTCTTGCCACAAACAACTGGAGGGTTTCCTGAGCCATGGTCATCTGGAAAGATGACTCAGGCTCTCTCAGTTTCTAAGGGCAGGAGGACCATTTGTTTGTGGACCCCCTCCTTTCTCCTGACCCTTTTCTAAAGCCCAGCACCCACAATTTCCCAGGAGCTCCCCTAAGAGTGAGCATCTTAGCCTACTTTCTGAGTAAATCCCAACACTCCCGACATTAGCAAGGCTTCGGTATTTCTTTTGTCTTTGATGCATGCATGTCTTGAAGACTTGCTGGTCCCTTGAGAGCTCATCAGGCTGCAACAGTCCCAAGCTTTCTGCCAAGGTGGCACCAACATGGCCCCTCTTCTTGCTTCTTCACCTCAGCGGATCATCTAGCATTCTCTCCATTACCACTCTGCCCAACTTGACAGTAAGACCCTGTTGCTGAAGATACTATACACCCAAGTCTCAGAACAAACAAGGAGAAATCAAGCTGATATTGTCCTTGAAACCTCATGTCTACTGGTTAGCTTTCGTAGTACTAGAAGATGTTATGCATGTTACTCGCAGAAAAAGGTAATCATTAACCTTTATCCAGTTGTGAATTAAAATAACAACTGCCTTGGCAAAATATGCCCACTGGTGCAAAGGCAGTACATGTTATGGTAGTAATCAACCACCTTCTGATTGGATTTAGGGTCCATGTCACAAGATGGAGCCCATACCAGGCACTATGACTAGGGCCAAGAACCTGTGGCTAGAAAAGGTCACAGGCCAAGAGGAGAATCTACTACTATTAGTAGTGGTAAATGGACTCCTAATGCTTTATTGTTATAACCATTAATGGGTCTCTCAACTCTCACCAGAGAAGGTTCTTCTTACAGCAGATGATAATTAACACAGAGACTCACAACTGATCAACGTGCAGAGGACAAGGGACTTCAGAGTGCTCAGTACTAAATGGGACACCTATATCACACCCTCTCCTGCAAAAGCTCAGGGATCACTGTGGAAGAAGGGGCAGAAAGATTATAAGAACCAGAGGTGGTGGATGAATACAAAGAAGCTGTGTCAGACGGACACCACAGGGTAGTTGCCTGTGTGAACCTATAGCACTTATGACAGCATGCATAGACCTGTGTAAACCCAAGCCAAACAAACACTCCAGCATGGATGTAGGAGGTAGGCAAGCGGCCCCAGGTCTAGCTGAGGATATTGGTAATTGATAGCTTCTGGGAGAGCAAAAGTCAGTGGGCCAGACTCCAAAGGATAGACCCATACCCAAGAGCATTCTGGAAACCCAGATAGGCCTTTTAAAAAGAAAAAAGACAAAGAATAAATAGGACACAAAGTCAGGGGGATTAGTGAGGTGGAGTCTGAATATGTTCAAAATACATTGTATAAAATTCTCAAATCAATACAAATATATTTTTAAAGATATTATCGTGGGGGTGTGGAGAGATGGTTCAGGGGTTAAGAGTCTGCTGCACTGCTCTGACAAAGGACCAGAGTTTGGTTTCCAGAACCCAGGTTGGGTTACTCACAACCACCTATAATTCTAACTTCAGAGGATCTGGCACGCTCTATAGTACCCACACACATATGGCATATACTCACACAGACGTACACACATAAAATTTTTAAAAGATATTATTGTGTAGAATCTATGTGCGTGCATGTTAGTGCATGCCCATGTGAGTGTGAGTGTGCACCTGTGTGTATGTGCACACGCGTGCATATGTGTGTGTGCATATGTGTGCGTGTGTGTGCCAGATATCAACCTTGGATATTCTTCTACAGGAGCAATCAACCTTGTTTCTTGAAACAGGGTCTCTCATTGGCCTGAAGTTTTTTAATTAGGCTAGACTAGCTGACTAAGGTGATCTATCTGCTTCTGCCTCTCCGGTGCTGTAATTACAAACATTTTTACCCGGGTTCTGGAGATCAAACTCAGGTTATCATGTTTGCATGGCAGGCACTTTACCGACTAAGTTCTCTCTCTAGCCTCTAATGTATAGTATCTTATTAATACTAGAAGATATGAAGACACTATATTTATCTTGTAACCTATTGTTCGGTCACTGATTGGCACAGGATGTAGGAAACTAAAGCTGCAATCATTCTTACCACAGGACTATCAGGTGGTTCTGAGATAATCAAAACTGTCTCAAAGCTTCTTAACAGTACATGCTCGACTCTGGCCTCATCACGTGAGTTCACAAGGCAGAGGGAGGAGAAGGGAGTGAAAACCTTTGACACAGCCTCATGTGTCTTTCTAGAACTCTGAAAACCAATCTTTGACACGGCCTCATGTGTCCTTCTAGAATTTTGAAAACCAATCTTTGACATGGCTTCATGTGTCCTTCTAGAATTTTTACACAGATTTCAATCCAGAGAACATTTCTATAAGACAGACATCATCATTCCAGTTTGTGGTATCTACTGCTACTACTAACTACTGAGCAGAGGTGGAGTCCAAATCTGGGCCTGGACTCCTGACTTGGTGGGTACTTTCTGGTGAGCCTATGACTGTGGAACCAATCCACTGAATGCGCACTTGGAGACAGTATATGATGGTACTTTTTCTTTGTGTTTCCTATCACAACTATTTGAGGAAATATTATAGTTCTGGGTTTCCAAATATTAACAGTTTTATAGAATTTCAACTGAGCATCAGTGGTGATTTTTAACCACTGTTAGTCACTTACCAATGCCTTCAGTTCCTCCCCAGTCACCTCTCAAAGGGTTAGGACTTAGAGGAAATTCAAAGCATGCCGAACAATCACCCAGTTTGGCAAAACTGAAAAGGTAGGCCACAATGTCGTGGAGAGGCGCTATCAGCCGTAGGGTTAGTTTTAAGGCTTTAAAAGCAGCCTGTGGGTAAAGGCAACACAAGGACAAAAAACTTCAGCATGCTTCTAAAACACATATAAAATATTTGAGTATGACCGAGAGACCGTATCTTTAAACATGTATACAGTAGTCCCTTAGGGTTTGGCCTCAGAATGCTGTGGATACCATCATGTACATCTGCTCAAGCACCTTATGTAACATGGAACACTGTGTCCATTTAACCAATGTACAGCCTCCTGTGAACATTTAATTGTCTTAGATTACTTATAATATCTGTGAGCATAGTACAAATGTAATTTTTCTCCCATATTTTTGATCAGTGATTGGTTGAATCCATGGATACAGAAACTATTGTACAGAGGGTTGACTATATTTAAATGAACATTTTTACAGTGACACAGAATAATATCTGAAAAAGAAAAACAACAAACCTAGTCTTACTTTTGGACACAGGTGCTGATGTGGTGAATAAAGCAAAATGCTTCTGTTTGTTTCAAGTCACTGTACCCAAGAATACATTGAAATATGTTTATATGACCATTAATAAAGCTTAAAAGACACAAACAAATTCAAAGCACAAACACATTCAGATAGCATTGCTCTGAGTGAATATCTGTAAGCAAAGCTTAGACATCTATAGCTGAACAGGTTTTCAGTTTTAAAGAAAAATCAATAAACTCCTCAAATGCCATGTGCAGCATTACATTTTATTTAGTAAATGTTTATGTTTCTGTATTAACTTTTTTGATGGTTCTCAATGTTATTCGTGATCACAAAGTTAGGTACATAGGGAAATCTGTGGCATTGTGGCACATACCTGTAATCCAATATGTGGGAGTCAGAGGCAGAAGGGTCGACTCAGGTTCAAGGCCAGCCTGGTCTATGTAGTGAGTTCTGGGTCAGTCAGGCCTTAATAGTGAGTCTCAAAAGGACAAAACAAAATAAAATAGAATACCCAGGAGTCAGATGGATATGTTGGCTGGCCTCATACTGGGTATTACACATTTTTTGTCACATATTTTTCGCCCTGTTTCATGGCTGAGGAAGATTAAGGCTTTGGAAGGTTATGAAGACACTTGTAATTCTACCACTATGGGGAAACTGAGGCAGGCGAGTCTCAAGTTTAAGGCCAGCCTGAGCTACATAGTGAGAACCTGTCTCAAAAACAAACAAGACACAACCCAGTAACCTTCATAGTTACAGTGCGAGAGAACATCTTTCATTAGCTTCAGGGTGTCAGGATGGGTTGTTTTTAAGGGTTGGGAGGAAGCTGAGGATTAATTAGGTATATATATTGGAAGCCCAAATTAGTGTTCATTCGTGACCTGGGAAAAAAACAACTCATGAAATAATGAGTCTCAAGTGAAATTATAACAAAGCAGGTAAAAGTATTAGAAGCCATGAAAAGACTTCTATGATCAGAGATTGCTGAAAAAGATCATTCTTTTGAACTGATATGCTTAACCCTGAGGCATAAAAAGTGGCTGGTTTCTACTCTGGCACACACACAAAATACAAACCTTTTCTGGCAGAGTTTTGTACATAAACAGCACTTCGCAAGGATGGGGGATAAACCATAAGTTGAGGAGGACTTTCCCATCAGCTGATAGCAAGCTCCGAGGCCGAGGCTGAAAACTCCTGCAGAGTGAGAAGAAAGTGCCAGTAGGCACAGCCAAGTCCCTGCCAGCCAGAGGCATGTGGTGTGTGAAGGGCCACTGTCCCTCCATGCCAGGGCAGCAGCCTTCTTTCTAATGCTCCCAGGTGGCCAGAGTGATTTATAAATAACCCAGCTGGAAGGAGAGCGGGAGGCTGATTTTAGCCTGAGCTGCTCGGGAAGGAGGAAGGCAAGGCGTGGCACGCAGGGAGGGAGCGTGCGGTAAGAAAGAGCAGAAATTAGCTGGCTGGCCGCATACTGGGTGTTACATATTTTATGTCACTTAATGTCCTCACGACCTATTTTTGTCCTGTTTCATGGCTGAGGAAATTAAGGCTTTGGGAGGTTACGTAGACCCTGCCTAGCGGCTCCCAAGGCAAACGTAGCATTTAAATACACATCTGCCTAGCTCTAGTTCTGTTTTTCTTTCCTGCCCACTGTGTTTCGATTACATATAATAACAAGGAAATTATAGATGCAGCAATCAGTTTTAGAAAAGGAAGCTGATACATAATTCCCTTAAGAAGATATAGTTCATTAAGGCCTGGAGGTAGAGGGAGAACATTAGACAGAAAATGGTACTGTGCCTTAAAAGGAAAGAAAACCTGGACAAGAGCTTCATTGGAAGAATGAGAGCTGGGGGGTGGGGAGAGACAGCCATCATGAGTGTCGGGGGGCCAGGGAGCGCTTTCAGGATGAAACTGGAAATATCAGATTTTTGTTAGTTTGGGGGTGCTAGCTGGAACTTTCACAACACATGATTTAGCTATGTGTAACATGCTTGGCGGGAACATGAGAAGCCACGCATCATAAATAGCTTTTGAGTCACAGCACAAACTGCAATTTTAAATTGAATTGTTGTAAATTTCATTCAATATATTTTGATTGTATTTAGATCTCCTGCCCAACTCTTCCTCTCTACTAGCCCCTGACAAATTTCATGTACTCTGTTACATATTATATATAATATGCATTATATACTATGTATTATATATATATATACATATATATATATATATATATATATATATATATATATATATATATATAAAGGCCTATTGGCTTGATCTTTTCAGGCTCTGGATCTGGTCTTTTAGAGTGACCACTGTCTTTTAAAGGTGCAGGCTCATATTCTGACAGTTTTTCACCAGGTTCTCAGCCTATGGTCTCCTTTTCTTTCCTCTCTCTTTCTCTCTTTTAAATTATGCATGTGTGTGTGTGCATGTGTGTGGGAGTGTGTGTGTGTATGTGTGTGTGTATGTGTTGGGAGTTAATTCTCTCCTACCACCATGTGAGTGCTAGTGATTGAACTCAGGTCATCAAACCTGGCAGCAAGTGCCTCTACCTGATGAGCCATCTCATCAGTCCAATTTCAGTTTCAAATGTTCTGAATATGAGGCTTTTAAAAATCATTACAATGCTTCTTGAAGTGAGTCACTGACTTTAAACTGACCTTTTAGACTGAGTCTTAATCAGTTTTTTCTCAGCTCAAGAATGAAGTATTTTAGTTGGTGCAATTTCCTTTCTTAGCAACCACATTCAGACTGTTTCCACCCTGAAGCAGACCAAAGCCAACTTAATCCAATCTTATCACTATTTTCAGTTTATAGGGTTCAATGGTGCCCGAAAGAAACACTGACTATCAAAACCTAAACATCTTAAGGTCTGAGTCTGGGCACACAAGGCCTGCAGTTCACAGGCCTGCACTCGGCAACATTGCTGAGCACGACTTGGTGTCTGAGAAGCCTATGTTCCTGGAGCTACAGGGTGCTCTGCCAAGTTCTAGTCTATTGTTTTCTGCCATTTCTACTCCTGCCTGCAGTGAAGGGCCAACTAGGAAGAGCAGAGGCAGCAGAAGACTCAGGGGGTGCGGTGCAGGCAGAGCAGCCAGGTTACCTGTGGATGGAGTATCCATTACCTCCCTGATGGTTTCAGGGCCTGCTCAACAGCACCCCTTCTTTATCCAATTTCAGCTGCCCAATCCTGGGCCACACCCTAGACCCCTCTCCCAGAAACCTATCCTCCAAAAGCTTCAGCTCTCCTAGCTAGAGCTCTTGTTCTTCTGGTTTCTCTCGCATTCATCCCACTAACCCTCCTTCAGCCCTGCAGACTGGTGTCACCCAGTCTTTCCTCATGTCAGCTCTTTTCTGAACTTAGTCCCCTCCTTACCCATCCTGGGTCTCACAGCCAACATGACCTACTCTGTTCCCAGCACCTTCTGGTCTCTGCTCACACCCCAACCTGCCTAGTAATGCCCCAATTCTGGATTCTTCTAACCACTGGGCCCCTGCCCGGGCTGCACACTGTGAGAGAGGAAATCACATCCGTAATCGCAGAGGCAACCCCAAGTAAGGGACTCTTAGCCTGCGTCGTGTCACCCTAGACTTCTTTCTCTTTCCTTTGATTGCCTATCATGCCTCTTTTCTTGTTCGATAATCCCAAGCCTTCCTTAAATCCCACGCCAGTGCCTGCCCGCAAATGATAGTGTGGTCTGCTAATTTTATGATGGGATGAAAAGTTGCTGGCTGGAATTCTCTTTGCTTTCTCTAGGAGGACTAATCAGCTAGGCTGAGTGTCTATGTTAATGCCGCCCCTGC
This sequence comes from Eospalax fontanierii, assembly GCA_035773235.1. Classification (NCBI taxonomy): domain Eukaryota; kingdom Metazoa; phylum Chordata; class Mammalia; order Rodentia; family Spalacidae; genus Eospalax; species Eospalax fontanierii. Next base: position 49,902,660 of record CM069545.1, read on the forward strand.
CCTTTTCCTATGGGGAGTAAAGCCAGAGGCGTATCTGGAAATAAGGAGAGCTCCTGCTCCCAACATCTCAGCTTCCAGAGACGGTGCACCCGCAACATGGCGCTTGCACGGAGCCATGGAATAATGGAGGCACACGGACGTGCAGAGGACACCCGAGTAAGTGGAGGCTGCTGGGAGACTGGGAGAAGAGCTGCACAGTGAAGCTGCTGGATTTTGATTGTCTTTCTCGCTCCATGTTCTCCTAATGCCATTTTTGCTCCATTAAAAAACTGTGGCTGGGATGTGGTTCAGTGGGGAAGTGCTTGCCTAGGATGTACAAGGTCCTGAGTTCAGTCCTCAGCATTGAATAAAGTCTGATCAAAGCGCATAACCTCATTTAAAGCCTTTACGTGCACAACTGAATAGTACTAAGTTCACTCACATCACCGGGCTGCCATCTCTACTTTCTACGTACCTAACTTTAAAAGAGTCTTCCAGAATTGAATTTCTCTACTCATTAAGCAAGAAAGGCACTGCCAGGTCAGTTAGATATCTTAGCACGCAAAAGTGCCGGCTGTGGGAGTCTGATGACCTGAGTTCTATCCCTTGAACCCATGCTGAAAAAAAAGAAAAAGAAAAGAAAGCCAGATGTACACATCCACCATCCCAGCACTCCTCCAGCGAGGTCAGAGGCAGACTCTCCCAGAAGGTGGCAGATTTCTGGATCTTGCCCATCCCTCTGTACATTCCACTGTGTCCTCACGTGCCTTGGATACAGGCCAGGGAGAAGTCCAACTGCTGCCATTCATCCTTGTCACTTTGCACATTCAGATCTCCCAGTTTGAACTGAAGGTCCTTGATTTGACCTCTATAGCATCAGCTATCACTCAAGACCCAGGGTAAGCATCTATTCTTCCCTGAGGCCTTGTTCCCAATCCTATCTCCCCAATCTTCGGTAATATTTAGCATTTCTTGATAGGGATGTTCGTTAAACATTTATTTTACACAGTGCATTATTATCCATTTCCCCTTGCTGGATGAGGACCGTATCTAATTCATTGTTGTGTAACACTTGGTACCAAGATGTCCATGTATTGTTCGGGTTGTTCCCTGAGGCAACCAGCAGTGACCAGGATCCAGCCTGTGCTTTTTTTGCCAAGACCTGGACCCTGCAATGGGGCCACACCCACCAGAAGAAAGGGTACCTTCTTGTAATTTGCGCAAAGTAGCTGTGTGGGATGACAGTGGCTCTGTTTGTCACATAGTAAGTATTCAGTCAATAGTGTGCTTGCGCTCTCTCTCTCTCTCTCTCTCTGCTCCACCATCAACCTATGCCATTGCTCCTCAAAGTGTATTCTAGTCTTGAGTGACATTCTAGTCTTCAGATTCCAGTCTCTTCTGGAACCATGAAGGGAACGGAAGCCTCAAGAAACTTCATGGAACAAGAATTCCCTTTGGCTCCTCTCTGATAGACTTGACTTTGGGATGACTCTGCTTTATCACAGCACACAAGAGCCTTTTAAAGATTAAGTTCCATCTTAGAATTATAAACCTATAGAACCCATGGAGTTCTTCTTGGACATGGCAGACATTGCCAATAAATTACCATACTCTGACAGACAAAATATCTCAGAATCCTCAGTAGGGTCATTAATAAATTGTTGGAACTGACATTTAAAATGTTTATCTTGATCTAATGTGGTGGCACACACCTTTAATCCCAACACTTGAGAGGCAGAGGCAGGTGGATCTCTGGTCTACATAGCTAGTCCCAGGCCAGCTGGGAACTCTTATCCCTAATGCAGTTCTACCCCTTATTTTATAGATGAATGAACATACAGAGTCCTCCATGGCCCTCCGTCAACCCTGCCCTCTGGTTCTGGTTCATTTGCCTGTGGTGGCTCCCGTTTAACATTCAAAAACAGTCACAGGAATGGCCTCTTCCTGAAAGCCCTCCCTCAGCAATCCTGTTTCTTGTCATGCTCTGATATCCTAGCACTGAGAACTGCAACATGTTTAACCTCAGAGAGTTGCTTCACTGCCCTCACTCCTGAGAAGAGACTGAAATTCAGAGGCTGAAGATAAGTGATTTTCCTAAGACCTCAGGCAACATGTGACTGAGGTAGGTTAAAAAAAAAAAGTAAGGCAAACAAACAGATTTAAAACTCCACAAAACCCAGGCTATGGCTTCCCACTGCATCTTTGTGTGGTTGATGATTATGGCTTGGATTGAGTTTAAGTATGTCCCCTCCGCTAAAGTGTCATGAATTGGAAATTCCTCCCAGAGGGAGTTACTGAAAAGTGGAGGGATGTTTTAGAGGTGAAGCCTCCAGGCCTGTCCTGTAGGTCAGCTGGTGATGTGCGCTTGAAGGGATTGTTGGACTCCAGTATCTCTCTGCTTCTTGTTTTTTAACATTATTTTTATTTTAAAACATTTACTTTATCTGGGAATAGATGTTGTGATATGATCTCATACCCCAGGCTGGTACTTTCTGTGTAGCCAAGGACGACTTTGAACTCCTGATTTTCCTGCCTCCACTTACCACCAAGTAGTCCTCCACGAGCAGTTCTGCTTCCTGATTTTTAAAGATTCCGTTTTATTTTTACTGTGTGGAGGGTGGGTATGGTAGGATGTGCACATGGGCGCAGTACCCACAGAAGCCAGAAGAGGGCATCGAATCCCCTGGAGCTGGAGTTACGGACAGTTGTGAACCACCGTGTGGGTGCTGGGAACCCAATCTGGGTCCTGTGGAAGAGCAGCCAGTGCTCTAAACCACTGAGCCATCTCTCCAGCCTGCTTTCCTGATTTTTGATATGATTTTTCCCCACACATTCATTCCCACTACAATGGGACTGGGTAAGAGAGGGCCCTCTCCAGAACTAAGATAATGATGGTGTTTTGCCCTTGAACTTCCAAAATTAAGCTAAATAAACCTTTTCATCAAAAAAAAAAAAAAGGTTAACCTGTTTCCGGTGCTTTGTTATAATCATATACTGTACTGTTTTCATTAGTGCCGATACCACAGACTCTGGAGTTAGAAAAGGCTGTTATGCAGCACTTTCCCCAAACTTCCACATAACAGAAATTCCTTTTACTCCTACAACGAGTGTCTGGAAAGAGACATATTAATATCTAGATGGTTTAGGAAGCAGGAGGTGAGGGCTGTGGAGAAGCACAAATCAGCACCAGTCACCACCATGCACAGCCACTGGGTCTCTTTGTTCACACTTTTCTGGCCCAAGACTCTGCCCTGAAATCATCACACTTTAACTGACCAGTCTACTGAGGAGCCAGGGCTCAGCACTTAAATGCCTGTTTTCCTTACTCTTTACGAAACAGTCATCTACAAGAAACCAGGAAGAACAGAATAGGATCTGCAAGTTACGGAGATCCTCTCCTCTTCACATCCTCAGCTCCTTGTTTGGGTGCTGGAAACTAAACCTATCAGAAACAAAAGCAGACTTAATGAATGTATTTCTTTTTAAAAATCTTATTTACTTTAATTTTTATGTGTGTGCTATGCCTACATGTGTGAAAGTGCACTGGTGTGTGCAGTGCCCATGGAGGACCGAAGAGGGCGTTGGATCCCCCAGAACTGCAGTTACAGACAGACTGGGACTGTTGTTAGCCACCAGGGGGGTGCTGGGATTCGAACCCAGGTCTTCTGCAAGAACAGCTAGCACTCTTAACTGCTGAGTCATCTCTCCAGTCCCAATACATTTCATACTAAACACAAATGTAGTGAACTCTTGGTTAGGCTCCTGGAAGAATTTTTAAAGTTTGATCACAAATGTGGATTGGTCGACTTGGCTGGAGGGTGGTAAAGTAATGAAACTGAGTAAGACTTAGAGGATTCACCTGTAACGCTTCACATGAAGAAAAACACATTTTAGCTTTTCTGACCTGCAGGTGCCCAGTTAAATCCTTCCACAAAATAGTCTACTGAGGTATCTTTGCCCCATTCTTCTCTTAAATGCACTCTTATATTAGGCAAGTCCTGAAGTCTACTCAAAGGAAAGCACTGGCTGAGCTCCAAACAAAGAGCACTGGAGTCCAGTAATGGAGCTCCTTGTGTAGCATCATTCAGTCAAGGGTTGAAGCCCTGCCGCCCCTTTGTGGACTATTCCACTTACTTGATAAACGGCACTTTCTTGTCATCTGCCCTTTGACTTCTTCCCTGAGGCCATGGGGAAGAGTTAAATAGCCCCTTCTTTAGGCCTTTACAGACTTTGAAAAATATCTCTAACATGTTATCTCTGAAGTTACTTGTTAGATTATAGAGCTTTCCCCCAGAGTCTCTGTACCTCTGACATGCTGCAAAATGCGTGGGACTAAATACGCACTGAACAAATAATGCTGCTAGTGCACGTATGCGTGAATGAGAGGAAGTGTGGCCCAGTGCGACGACCTTTCAGTCCTTTCATGCGTCCAGTCTAGGACCATATTTTAAATACTACTGTTACCTAAACTCCACATTGCAAGGGGGAAATGAGTCAGGAGTGACACCCATTCACCCCACAGGGTGCTGTCGTTCCTCCTTGGAGACTGCATAACCATGTAACACACACTCCTAGTCTCCACTTTGAAGGAGGTGTGGTTAGGGCAGGTTGTTACCTTCTCCCTCCAGTGGGTGAGCTCCAGGTAGGCTGGGGTAAGAGCACTGGAAACCTGTGTGCAGTGTGATGAGGAATTGTGGGAACGCCTCCTGTCTTATCGTCTCATCTCTGGGCATACGTACCATTAGAGAAATATACCACTGCTTTCCCCACAGCATTGATTAATTATTAGTTTTCTGAATAGTTCTTCTCCATTGACTAGAATATTTGAAGCTTGGGCAGCTCAAAAGCAAGCTTTCTTGTTGGTTTGTGTATTTTAGACATTAGCTTGTGTAATGGGTTGTGACCGATGAAAATCTCCGACCTCCCCAGGGTAAAATAAAAGTGCATTGATTGAAAAAGCAGCCATACAGGGTCACACAGCCCATAAACAAAGAGCTCCTTCTGGGGTCAAATACAAAGATACGCTTATTCTTGGACTATTAATGTTTTCTTTTGACCTTCCAGGCCAAAAAGTCAAAGTCATGGGCGATAAAGGCAGCAAGTGTATTTATCAGCTTTCTGGTACTACAATAAATACCTAAAACAATTAATAGAGAGAAAATGTTTATTTTGCCTCAAAATTTTAAAGATTTCAGTTTATGATTAGTGGCCCTGCTATTTTGGGTGAGGCGGTGTGTCATGGTCATAGTACCCAGCAGAGCAAAACTTTATTTCAAGGCTGAAAAGCAAAGAAAAGCAGAAAAAGAGACCATCTCCCAGTGCCCATTCAAGAACACACTCTTAACCACCTAAAATCCCCTCACTAGTTCCAGCAGTGTGCACCTCCAGGAAGCAAGTCTTTATCCCTGGACCTTTGGGGACACTTTAGCAGCAAGAGTTTCAGCACTTAATATGCTTTTCTGGGAGAGGGAGGGCCTGGGGACGAGAGCCACAGGCTCTAGCAGGCCTTGCGTACCTGGGGTCAGCCTTGAGGCATTCTTTGGAGTCTTTCAAGGCTTTCTTCTCTTGTGGCTGTCCCACCATGAAAAAGGTATCCCTGATAGTCGGGAAGTCTGCCAGCAGGGATCGCAGGCTATTGCAGTATGCCATGATCTGACCCCGAAGGGCATAGTGCGACATGCGGCAGTTCAGCCTGGAAGGTGGAGAAGGAGACTATGTCCTAAAGAATAATTCATGTTCTTTTACCTTTCAAAGACTTCCAGGATCTACTTCTCTGGGAGATTTTTTCAAAAGAAATGGCCATGTCGGTGAGGTTGGCACGGTCTGAAGGAAGAGGCACGGACTTCTTCAAAGTGCCTCCAGTCCTCAGTTCTGATGTCCCCCACATGCGAGATGGTGATTTAACTTAGTTCTGTCTAGTAGGCCTGTGCCTTATTTAAACACAAACCACTAGACTCATTATCTGGATTTCTATACAGATTCAGAGAATCCAGTGTACGCTGTTCACACAGACTATACTTACTTTTGACAATATTCAAGTATCACCTCCCTCTTGACTTTTCCAATGTCATCCTGTGATAAAAGAAAATGATATTTCTTCTGTAAGACAGTTGGCTGTGACTAGTCATCTTACGACATATGAACAAATATATGGCCAAGTTCAAGCAAGAAAACACCACAGAGACATTCTTTCAGAGGGAAAACATGTTGGGAAACTCTTACACGGGTCTCCTCTGTTCTCACACATATTGCTGATTATGCTGAGAATGCCAGGCCCTGACTACTTTTCCCCTGGACCATTTCTCAGGGTTGTGTTTGCAGAGAACAATCCTTGAGGTTAAGGTAGTGTTTCCTTCTCAGGAAAAGGGCATTCTTGATATTAAAGAGTTGGGCTCTCTAAGCTCCATGTTTTCTAACTGTGACAGAAACCTACTAGGTGCATGTAGGCTCTTCCACACTGTCTCTATGGGACTCGGGAGGCAAAGGGAACTGAGAGAAACATGACGCTCATGTTGCTTGCTCTGCTGTGAAGGATAAGTCCTTTGTCTTTGACCTCAGAGTCTCACATCTTCCATGTACTAGTAAGAAGCAAACTTACTAGCAGTCCAGTAAGGACTTTCTGCTCTGGTGGGTGCTGGGTACTCCTGAGGGTCAGTTAACCAGCTTGTATATTTCACGAGGTCACTAATATTGGAGAATTGCTTATTTTAGGAGGCTCTGATGTTCTTTGCCTCTATCATCACCCACAGTAAACAGAATGTCTGACTGCCATTTTATCTCATTTACATAACTAGAGTAAGCAAATTTAAGTCCTTTTTCAGTCTGGGGTAAGTACAAAGCTTAGGAATGATAAACCTTAACATTTTTTCTTCCAGATACCTATGCATTAGCATAATCATTTCTTCATTAAAACATAGTGAATAATGGCCGGGCATGGTGGCACATGCCTTTAATCTCAGTGAGGCAGAGGTAGGCAGATTTCTATGAGTTCAAGGTTAGCCTGGTCTACATAGCGAGTTCCAGGCCAGCTGGGGCTATAGGGAGACCCTGTAAAAAAAAAAAAAAAAAGATGAAAAAAACAAATTAAAAAAAGTGAATGATGAAACATGGTTCACAAAAATTAGAAAATGATTTTAACTGGTTAAAGATTTGAACTTTGTAATATTTTCTTATTGATTTGGCTAATATAAAAAAATCTTAAATAGGAACACATTAGTAGCATCTCACAAAGGTAACAGGTGGCCATCTGCCCACCTTGCCTAAGTCACCTGAACTTCTGTGGGTCACTCAGGAGTAGGAAATATCCCAATGTAGATGCTTACACTACTAGTCCATTTAGAAAGTGACAAGACAAAATACAGCCTTGGGAACACAGATTTTTAAAAGCCAGACTAATCTGTGTGAGTTGTTTTTTTTCTCACTAGGCTCCATTTTTCAGTTTCACAGAATATATTTTCAATAGTCCTATCCAAATGATTGAAAACACAAATTTCAAGTTCAGAATTTTTTATTTGCTCCAATATAAAAGAGCAAATGAAAGTTTTAGGAAGCCCCTTTCTGAACACTCACAGAGCTCTTCATGCTGTCGGCTGCAGTCTGTTTCCTGAGGAGAAAGGCGTTCAGCATCATGTCCCGCAACCTCACCTTTTCTAGTTGAATAGATACAAAGGCCTCAGGAGCCCTGAAAGTGAAGAGAGACAACTGAACTGAGTAAGGAAGGAGGCGGGGAGCAGGCCGCTACGGTTCTGGGGGCTGCGGTGAGAGCGTGGGGGCGCTGCCTCCCTGGGTCTCAGCTGCCTAGTGCGTCTGTTTATTCATCTGCCACCATGCATGACTTCATCATGCCTAAAGCATGTTTCAGCAGTCCTGCCCCAAGCATCACAGCCTGGCTCAGCGTGGCTCCTGACCTTAGCCATCGAGAGACCTGAACTGAAGGTTCTCTCAGCTAAGCACACTGATCTTAAATCTTCCGTCCACACTGGGAATGTGGTCTAAAGGATCTGACCTCTGGCCATGGGTCAGATTAATGGCAACTTTAATAGTGGAGTAGCTTTGCTTGTTACCATTTTTCATTCGATATTTGCCAAATTATATTAGAGTTCCCTTCGTATGCTCGCCCATAAAATATCCACAGTGGTCATAATTATTAGAAAATAAAAATATTTCTTTCTCTGTTGGAAAGAGATTACCACATAGTAGAGCATCTTTGATGGTAAACCTAGCCTGTGGAGACCACAGCTCTCTGGGAACTCACCATCTTATTCTGAGCAATGGTAAAATCTGTGTTTCTTTAAGGTGATTATGGAAAATTTGGAGTGGCCAAAACTATTCCTGCATGTGAAGAACAGTTTGAAAACCATATGGAGAAATAATCGGAAGAGAAGGAAAAAAGAAAGTCAAAGAGACGAGAAGAGAAGAAAAAGGATGGAAGAACTGAATTAGGAAAAGCTGACTCTTCACAGACCGGACCACATTTGAAGGAGCATTCATCTAAGGTCTTATGAGATCTTGAGAGAGTAAAACAGACCAGTCACTATGTTGGATTGACTCACTTCCTCCCGAGGTATACCCTACCTTTTCGAAGTCTGAACTCTCTCTGAGGAATGGGTGTCAGGGGCTTTGGAGGTTGGGGCTGACAGCGGGTTGTCTCTGCCAGCCACGATTCTGGAATCTCTTCTAGTTGGCCTCGTTCCACCATGACTCCTCAGATCCGAACTTGTTTCCTAAAGCAGTTGAAACTGAAATGAATTCAGTTTGTTGGATGTGTAGGCTCTGTGGTGCTAGCTGACCACAGCTGAGCCCACACACCCATGTAATGGGAGAGGGAGACTGGAAAGAGGAGAAAGGAAGCAGAAGGGAGGTAAAGAGCAAGTGGGACCAAGAGGAGAGACGCCCCTTGCACAGTGAAGGAGCGAGGCACGAAGTATGGCTCTTGCTGGAGTACAGTACAGTTATCTAAAGGGCTCTACAGAGTGCTTCAGTAGAATTCTCTATAGGGAACAGCTGATGGATTGCACAGCTATAAGACCTGGAAAAGTCCCTCCAGACACCCAAGCACATGGAAGCAGGCTACATATGTTGCCTTTGGCAATGTAATAATAAACAAGAGAAAGCAGGAGTGAAGGAAGAGAGGAGAGGACTGAGGGAGGGAGGGACAGAGGGCAGCGGGCTAGGAAAAGACACGGGAAAGCACTGTCTTCTAATGGTCCAGCCCTTTTCGATATGGAGCACGGTTGGTAGAAGTCTTTTATGTTTTTTATCAACTACTAACTGAAAGGAGAAAGCTAAGTCTTCAAAGGAAAGGCCATTCTTCAATGAAATCAACAATGCTTTGTCCATACTGAAATTAAGGAGGATGAGGACAAAAGAAAGGAAATCCCAGAGTAAATCTAAAGTAGAGTAAATCTAAAGTTTCCAACCTAATTTTTATTTTGAAGATTCCTGGGGCAACCCAGGGTGCTGGAAATGGGAAGGTTTACTATTCAGAAGGGTGAGTCGTCTTACAAGGCTACTAAGAGAGTGGGAGGGCAGAGAACACAGGCTCTGAGTTGGATCCTGGGGCTGACACTTATCTGCTGGTCTTAATCTGTTTTCCATAACTGTTCAGAGCCTGTGTCCTCTCTAGAACTGAGTCCGATTCACGAGGCTATGAGAGGATTTGAGGGTCGCATGTGCTTCCATTACTTAGCTTCTTGCCAACAAGGACAACATAAGCTATGAACACACCCCACGATCCCCATCTATACCCTTAACGGTGGCCACGCCCACCTTTCATTCCATGTTCTACTTCTTCCATTTCTCAGTCCTTTCGAACACACATGTCCACGCTTCTTTCTATACCACAAGCTTCCGACACTTTCAAGTTTCTTCCTCAATTGTGATCTAAATTTGTTGCTGTTTTCGTTTTTTGAAAGTCCTATGTAGCCCAGGCTGACCTCAAACTCACTATGTAGCAGAGGATGCCCTTGAACTCCTGGTCTTCTTGCCCCACCTCCACCATCTCCTGCTGACCTAACTTCTAAAAGATGGCCAGTGAACTGAATGTTCGTGTTCCCCGCCCCCTAAAATGTACCCTACAATGTGATGATAGGCCTTTGGAAGGTGACAAAGTTAAATGATGTTGTAAGAGTAGCAACTTCCCAGCACTAGGGAGGCAGAGGCAGGTGGATCCCTGTGAGTTCAAGGCCAGCCTGATCTACATACCAAGTTCCAGGCCAGTTGGGGCTAGAGGTAGAACCTGTCCCAAAAGACCAAAAAAAACACACCCGCCCCCAAAAGAGTAGGAACTCAATCCAAGAGGGCTGGTACACATATACAGAGACACCAAATCAGAGAGCACGAAATGTAATCCTAACACACGAGGTTATCGTGCTGGAAAAAAAAGACACCCAAGCTCTTCTGGCTTCTCCACCCCCTTCACTCCTTAATGTGAGGAGTGAAAGCAGAAGGCCTCCATTTACAAGCCGGGAGAGCCCTCACCAAAAACCCACTGAGGCGGCAACTTCATCTCAGAGTTCTAGCCTCTAAGACTGAGGAGATAAATTTCTACTGTTTAAACACCTACTGGTGACATTGTGTGGTGGTGCCATCCCCAGCAGACGAATGCAAGAACAGTAAACCCGAATCCCTCCTGTTCTAGTTGCATCTTGCTCCTTAGCTCTGGCCGGTAGCTTTCACTCTGACCTGGGGAGCAGAGCTCGGAAGCCCTGTGACTCTCAAACAGCCTCCTGGTAATCCCTACCTCTCCATTCAGAGCTATTAAATTCTTATTCTCTCTTAACATTAGCTTTATTGAGGAACATTTGCATTTTGTAAACATCTTACATTTAAAGTATACAATCAGGTAAGTTCTGGCCCATATTTTGCTACACTCACCTGTCGAGAGGCGCAAAAGGAGCAAGACAGACTCCACTTGAGGACCAGACTCCATCTTAGGACTTCTGGGAACTGGGAGGCCGGACCACATACATGCATTGCCTCAGGATGATTTCCCAACCTTAGCAACTGACCCATCAGGATGAGACAACTAACTCTGTAATGTTCCAAATGTTCTTTCTAGATGTTCTGTCAACCGTTTGTGGTTTCTCGAGGGGACCTCACAATTTGGGCACTACATTGTGAAGCCATTGCCACAGTCTAACTGCTCTGCTTTCTGCAACTGTAGGTTAGAATGGACTTTTAGAGTTTTACTAGAGTCTTGCACAATATGCTCTTTTTATCTGGCTTCATCCAAATTGTCATAGATATCAATACTTTATGTCTTTGTTCTGCTGGGTGGTATCCAATTATTTGGCTATACAAAAATTTGTTTATCTCCACACCTATTTGGATGGACATTTGGATTCTTTCCAGTTCTTGATTATCATGAATACAACTCCCATGGGAATTCATGCACAACTTTCTGTAAGGACCCATACTCTTATTTCTTTTCCTTAAATGCCTAGAACTTGAATGGCTGGTTCATATGGTAGGCACATGTTTAAGTTTTTAAGAAGCTGCTAAACTATTTTCTAAGGTTGTTGTACCATTTTGCATTGCAACCAGCAGTGGACAGGACATTCAGATCTTCTCTGTCCTTGTCAATACGGGGAATGGTCAGTCTTTTCAACTGTTTTTTTAAATGATTGATTTATTTTCATTTATACAAGTATTTTGACTGCTGGTGTGCTTACTGTATCTGTACAGTGCCCACGAAGGCCAGAAGAGAACAACAGAGTCTCCATGTGGTTGCTAGATTGAACCCAGCTTCTGGAAGAACAGCAAGTGATCTTAACCCCTGAGCTGTCTCTCCAGTCCCAGTATTTGAATTGCACACAACAGGGGTGAAGTAGCTTCTCGATGGGGTTTTAGCTTACTTTTTCCTAATAACTGCTGACGTTGAACAACTTTTCACTGACCCTTTGTCAGTCTGTACTTGCAGTGACTCATTGCTTCTTGAAACCCTCCCTCCCTTCGGCTTCTGTGGCCACACACCCTTTTGCTCTCTGTCCTGTCTCTTCCTTCCTCTCTTTTTCTCACTTGTCCTCTCATTCTATTTCTTGGTTATGTCATTAGACCCCCTTCCTGTTCCACAGTTGTGATTATTTATAAATGTGTGTGTGTGTGTGTGTGTGTATATATATATATATATATATATATATATATATATATACATGTTATGAAGAAGCAATCATAAAATTCACTTTCGTAGAGTTAGAGAAGGTCTGGGTATTTTCTGGAAGATATAATAACTGAGCTGAATCTTGGAGTAACAATACCATTCTCTAGACAAAAGACAAGGTATGAGGAGGAGTGAGCTGTGGTAGACTAAGGGTAAAATATTCTCTGGAAACATGAAGGATACATGGAGACATGAACGTGCACAAAATGCATAAGGCTCTTAAAACAGAGTTCAGAGGAAGTGGCACATTAGAGGGCTTGGGTCAGACAGGGAAGACCTTGCTTACTTAGGTAAAGACACTGGACCTTGCTCTTTGGGCTACAAAGAGTCACTGCAGGATTTTAATCACTGGGGCATAATTGCTCTGCACACTCTGAAAGTTCAAAGCACATTATTCTTAATAGTCAAAGTAAAGACAACCCAGCACTGAATGGATAAACAGAATGTCACGTATCTCTATGACAGAATATTATCCTGCAAGAAAAAGGAGCAACATGCTGATAGGTGCCACACCATGGAAAACTTTGAAAATGTGCTAAGTGAAAAAAAAACCACACAAAAGTGCACATATGTGATTGCATTTATGTGAAAGGTAGACATAGGTAAACCTGGAAAGTGGACTAGTGGTTGCCAGGGACTGAGTGGAGGGGGAATGGGAGTGACTGCTGATGGGCACAGGGCTTCTTTAGAGAGTGATAGAAATATTTGGGTAATAGATGCATGGTCCTATGAATATATTTTAAAAACCACTGAATTAGACACTTTTTGACATTTTTATTTGTAGTTTTTATTTATGTGTATGAATGTATCTGTCATGTGTGTGTGAGGAGGGTGTCTTCAGAGGCAGAGGAGAGGGGATTGGATCCCCTGGACCTGGAGTTACAGGTGGTTGTGGGTTGTCTTGTATGGGTACTGGGAACCCAACTCAAGTTCTTTGGAAGGGCAGTAAGTGCTCTCAAACACTGAGGCATCTCTACAGCACCTGAACTGGATACTTTAAAGGAGCAACTTTATGTTCTGTGAATTATATCTCAATAACTAAGAAGACAAAAGCTAAAAAAATAAGAGGAAAAGAAGTATGCAGTATGGCAGTTTTGTGGTAAAAAGAAAGATCAGAGGCCAGCAAGATAGGCCAGCAGGTAGAAGGCACTTGCTACTAAGCCTGAATCAATCTCCAGAACCCACATGGTGGAAAGTAGCAAACTAACCCTACAAGTTGTCCTCTGACCTTCACATGTGAGCAGTGGATGTACACATGCACACACGCGTGCGCACACACACACACACATGCACACACGCACACACATGCACACACACCCGCACACCTGCACGCACACACACACACAGAGAATGTTTTAAAAAGGAAGGATCGGGCTGGAGCTGCTCTTGCAGAGGACCTGGGTTTGGTTCCCCCACACTCACATAGTGGCTTAATAACTGTAACTCCAGTTCTAAGGAATCCAGCACCCTCTTCTGGTCTCCATGAGCATTGCACAGTATGGTGCACTTACACACACAAAAGCAATATACTCATAAAATAAAATACACATAAATATAAATATATACACATAAAATAAAAATAATAAAATATTTAAAAATATATAAATAAATTTAAAAGGAAGGATCAAGTGTGTCTTCTTATATTTACAAAAGTAATTATAGATAGGATAAACATAAAACAATGGAATCCTTTATCTACAAAGGGTTGAAAAGTGGGACATTTTCTCCTGGATGATTCTAGCCAGTCAATAATTCAGAGCAATATACAAAGAAAAGATTATTAGCACATCATCGAAAACAACAAGAATCAGTAAGAATTTGGTCATCCACTGATTCACAAATAACAAAGAAGGCAAGGAAGGGAAGAAGGAAGGAAGATAGAAAGAAAACTGAGTATGATGTATATTTTCATATTGACCCATGGTTCTTGATTCATAACTCCCATAAATCCTTCTTATTTCCTAAGTGACTATAATATCATTGAGGTGTTCAAGCCTCAGAAACAGGTTTGAAAAGCGAAGTCAGTCTCTTCACTCTACCTTCACCTTCTCCTGGCCTTTCACCTGTTCCTTTTTATCCCCAAGACAGGCCATGGAAACTGGAATTTCTTTCACAGGGAAAGTCAAAGAAACCCTAATCTTAAATACTCTGATCCACCTTTTCAGAGACAAGATAAGACCTCCAAAGGGCTTGCCTCAGGCCTATAGGAAAGAATGCTGAGGAATCTGGAAACACAGGCCTTGTTGGGTCTTCCTAGAACTGGGTAGGCAAGGCCATGCCTTAGTCACTGTGCCTCCTGGGTAAGCAGAGAGTTAGATGGAGCGGGGTGGGGGGACAGGAGGATGGGGAGGGGATGGGGGACCAGGGGAACGGGATGATGACACACGACCAAGAAACAGCAGCCATGTCTCGGTGGCTGTGTCTCCTGATGCTCAGAATGCCCCTTTGCCATTAGATGTTTTCAAGGCTTAAGCTCAGGTTCTTCCTGCCACGTCAGAAACTCAGGCTCCAGAACACGTTTCCAGCTGCTGCATGTGTGCTAACGGATGACCTGCATCCTCAACCCGGACTTCATTAGAAAATCATTTGGGGGCTGGAGGGATGGCTCAGTGGTTAAAGAGTTCTGGCTGCTCTTGTAGAGGACCCAGGTTTGGTTCCCAGCATGCACATGACAGCTAACAACCACCTGTAACTCCAGCTCCTAGGGATCTGCTGTCTTCTTCTGGCCTCTGCAGGCAGCCACACTCACACGCACAGACATAAACATATATACACATAATGAAAAAATTTTTTAAATCTTGAAAAAGTAAATGAATAAATCAAAAAAAGATTTACAATATGATTTTCATGTCTCCTCACCAACCTGAAGATCATTGGAATACCCTTAAAAGGAGAAATTACACTATGATTTAGGAGGGGAAAGGTTACCTTACCTAATGAATATGCTACCCCACCTAAATATTCATCAAAATTTCTTTAAAATCTTTTTTGTAGCACACCTCCATAAAAACATTTAAAAGTCCAAAACACAAAACTCCATGAGCTGCTGTCCTCCCCGCTTTTTAGGACAGGCTGATCCAATTGCTCTGTGGAAGACACTGCCCTTTGCTCTGCTCTGCTAAATAAACTTCTGTTTAAATCATCTATGTCTCTTGGCTGAATCCTGTCCTTTGAGAAGTCAAGGTCTGAGGAGAAATCTTCACCTAGTAACATCCTCATGTGAGCTGTTAGAACTGGATCCCACCCTGTCTGTTTAGAAATCTGCATCTGTTTTCCCATGCAGGTGAGAACGAAGACAACGGGGTGGGCCAAGAAGAGGGAGTCGGGAGAAAGAAAGAGGTGGAGAAGGAAGGAGGGAGGAGGGGGAGGAGAGAGGGACGAGAAGGAGGAGAGAGGGAGGAGGGGGAGAAGGAAGGAGGGAGGACAGGGAAGGAGAGAGGGAGGATGGGGGAGGAGAGAGGGAGGAGGGGCAGCGTGTCATCAGCAGTAGGCGGTGTGAAGCTGCCTCTGGCCCCTCCATCACACAGTCTGACCTTGACATCAGCAGGACAGTCCACTCGAGGGATGTGATAGAAGGACGCCTGTTGAACGGCCACCATCAAAGCATTTTTCTGAGCAGCTTGGCATGCCAGCGTCACCTGCATATTTTCTACCCCTGAATGGAGCAAGAGCTAAAGGAAAAAAAGGTATAAGGCATTGGAGATTGCTCCGAGAGAGAGAGAGAGAGAGAGAGAGAGAGAGAGAGAGAGAGAGAGAGAACTGACAGTCAGCTCATCCACCATGGAAAAACATCTATGGCTTTAACCATAGGATGTGCTGGGATTCTTGTTGCTCAACCCTCAGACTGAACCTGGTCTCCCTCGCAAGCAGCATTTGAACCCAGGAAGGCAGCCTCCAGGTCTGACCTGCTGGATGTGGACATAAGGCTTTCCCTATGGTCAGGGAAGGAAGGGTAGGTGCTGATGAACTCAACAGCAGGCACTTGGAAGTCAGGATTAGATCCATCTCATAAGACATATACATAAGAAGGCAAAGAAATTCAAGTGGCAGGTAAATGAATAGTATCAGGTTTCAAAAGATAAAATAAAAACTCCAATAACAAGTGTATATTTTAAAAGCCAGATGCAGAGCTGATTCACTGCATGCATCTCTAGGAGAAGTTATTATATGTGAGGCTGCAGACTCTGTGACTCGAGGCAGACCAATGCACACAGTAATAAAACATCATTATTACTGATAACAGAAAGCTTTTTCGTTTGGGTTTTGTTTATTTGTTTGTTCATTTTGTTTTGTTTGCGACAAGGTCTTATATAACCCAGGTTGGCCTCAAACTCAAATTCAATGTGTAGCTGAGGCTGGCCTTGAACTTCTGATCCTCCTGCCCACATCTTCCCAATGCTAGATTACAGGTGTGTCCCATGATGCTAGATGAGACCCGAAGGAAAGCTTTCTTATTAAATGGAAGCCAAATTTATAAAAATTAAATATTGAACATTTTAAAGAACACATTAACAAATTACTTTGCTTTATTTTAACTTTTTAAAATTTTAGCTTTTCTAGAGAAATACAGGAAATAATTTACCTTAAGGATGGCTTCTTTTGTATAAAAACTAAATTTGCCAACTTGGCTATCATCCAGCTCAGAGATGGCTAGGACAAGGGTAGAAGCTGAGTATCTGCAAGAAGAAGATTGAAGTCACTCTGCTGTGACATGGTACTAGTGAAAAAACACCCATGCCAATGGAGCAGGGTGGCAGGTGACCAGATCTGGAACATCAGTAATAATAGCAAGTTTTACAGAGACTGTATTTCAGCCCTGAGCTGGAAGGCTCTGGGCTGGAAGGGTCTGGGGTCTTTGGTCCTCACTGGATGAGACTGTGGTGACTAGTCTGCGGTATTGGGATTCTTTTCTCTTCCTCACTCCTTCCTATCTTCTTACTTTCTTGGTCACACCTGTTCAGGGTCCCCCATCAATTCCCTCTTTTGAACACCTCTAAGTGGTGTCTAATTCTTACTGTTTTGTGGCTCAACACTTACTTTAACAGTCTTAGCACCATGTATCTACCTTGGGACATAGTCTTTCAGTCAAGTAATATATCATATTTTTATTTCCTCACCTGTAATGGTACCATCAGTTATTGTAGGATTACGGCAAAGATGAATCGCTATGCATGACTGTGTTTTAAGGTTAAGCCATTACCCTTACGTTCGGTATGTGCTGCTCTCACACTGCGACTGCAAAGTAACAGCTTTAGGGAATTAACATACATGAAGCCAAGCCAAGGAACAGGTCCCCTGGTCACACGAACCTTCCCTTCTCGAAGGCTCCCTTTGCCTATGCATACCTGAGCATCACTGAGAAGGCCCCGTGATTACTTGACCAGATCACAGAGCATTTGGGCAGCTTGTGCTGATGGGTGGCTTCCAGCCCTGTTTTTCTAGAAGTATAGAATACCAGTTCCAGCAGAGGCCTTTGAAGAGCCCAGACTAGAGCTTGGCTCCAGACCTCTTGGTGAGCTGGCCTCAGTTTGAAGCCTGCTTTCGAAGTCTGGTCTTGGTTTAGCTAGTATGGCAGGACACAGCAGGGACAATTTTGCCTCCAAGGAATTATTTGGCAATGTCTGGAGACATCTTTAATTATCAGGAACAACCAAGGGGTAGAAGGTTGGGGCGCAGAGGAGCAGGGGAGAGACCTGCCATCTATGGGTAGAAGTCAAGAATGTTGCTACATTGCTAAACAACCAGGTCACATGTCAGCTGACTCTGGCAACCCTCTGTCTCCACCTTCTGATGCTGGAATTACAGGCAAGGTCTCTACACCTATCTGTCATTTATGTGAGTTCTGGGGTCCTCATGATTTCACAACAAATGCTTTAACCACGGAGCCATTTCCCCAGCCCATTTGTGTTTTTAAATTCAGGAAGGTCCTTGATTATTTTCCTTTTTATTATAAAAAATAAAGATAAAGAAAAAATTGGCAAGGGAGAGAATTTAGAATTGCAGTGATGCTTGCATGTCCAGTGGTAGCAGAAAGCATTCTTCCCGGTTACTTACCAAGTACCACGAGAGCATTTTTACCTTCTTGAGGCTTACCTGTCGACCCGACCACTGTCCTCTAGGAGAGAAGTTATGAAGACAGGAGGCGGTGGGTCTACCTTGTCCTTGTGTGATGCGAACTCAAAGGGAACAGGCCTCAGATACAAATGAAACTCTTCAAAACCCATCTCCCATGCCAGTTCCTTATACCGCCTAAAAACACCAAGAACATGTTGGTCAGTGTTTATTCCTGAAAGGTAATTAAGCCTAGAGAAAATCAACATGCTTGAATAAGTACAAACACAAAGCCAAACCAGAGCAAGTCCAGTATTGTATGAAGTGAATGAACCGGAAAGATCTGCCCTGGGCTCACTAGGTTGCGTGCAGAGAGGAGAAGGTTGGAGCAGGAGATGCACTTGGGTACCTCCACGAGTCGTACTTCCTGCAATTTGGCTCCTGTCTGGAGCTCTCAAGACGTAATCAATGCTCCCCTCTGAGCAAGGCTCACTGCCTTCTCTCAGAGCTCTTCGAAGATGCTCCTTCCTTAAGAGCATCTCTGTTCTCCTGGACCGGCACTCTCATACTCTGGCCTCGTGCCCTCCGTTTCTCAGTCTTCCCTGGCTTCTCTTCCTCTTTATCTCAAGGTCTGGTGTTGCCTCGGTTTCTGGCCCTGATCTTTTTCTTACCTACTACATCCACTCCTTGTCAAGTCTACGCCCAGTTCCTAAAACCACTTTCTCCTGTAAGAATCTGTGGTCTTCATCCCTGTCCCAATTCACCTTGGAGCTCCATTCAGATGTCCCTCCGGCAGCTCAGCCTTAAGCATCCACAACACTCCCCGTCTCTCCTGAAATCCTTGATCTAAATCAGTTCTCAAACTGAGTTCAATTGGCACCTGTATCAGTGTGCCAGGGCTGATGTCACAAAGCACCACAGAAACATGCAGAGTGTTCAGTGTCTTAACAGAAATCCATCATCTCTCAGTTCTGAGATCAAGGTGTTGGAAGGGAAGGGTTGGTTCCTTCTGAGGGCCATGAAGGAGAGACCTGTTCTGTTCCTCTCTACTTGGCTCATGGATGGTGTCTACTCCCCTGTGCACATCTGTATCAAAGGTGTTTTTAAGAGCATAATGGCCATACTGGATTAGGACGTGACCTAATAATTTGATTATCTCTTGAAAAGACCCTGGTTTCAGATAAGGTCCCATCCTGAGGTACTTGAGCATGAATTTTGGAGGGACCCAATACAATTCACAGGACCATCTTCTATGATGCTTTCCATGACCCACTTAGAAAGAATGAAATACTTCCTTTTCTGTAATCTCAAGGCATTTTTTTCAAATGAATATCATTATTATAATATATTATGGGTAATTTTTACATCATTAACTCCCCCAAGAGCCTCATAAATTGTAGGAAGGCGATGTCAGAGAAGTTATAATATCTTGACTAAGAGTTAAACTTCTGTTTCTACTACTTTCTAATTTTAGGGCCTTGGAAAAATTACTTATCTTTTCTGAGCCTCTGCTTCCTTGCTAATGAAGTGTTTGCATCTATCTCATAAGGATACTCTAAGAATTTAATGAAATAATCCACATAAAGCCCCAGCAAAGATCCTGGTTACAGTAGATCTTTGATAATGGATGGAGCAGAGTTGGGGGTGTCTGTGTCCGCCAGGCCTCTCTTGAGAACCACAGCAGCATTCAGACATGTTTGCAAACCCTCTAGTTCAATTTTTTTCTGCTTGTAGAAAATGTCCACTTGAAATCTTACTGTCATCCCACACAACTAAAACAGAACACATTAACTTCTTCCTTCTCTGACTCGCTGACTCATCTCTCTTGTCTCCAGGGCTGCGGCTAGTTAGCCTTATTGAATGCCAGAGAAAATTCAACCAGTATTCCCAGAATGCCCCATTTCAGATGCTGTGGTTTGAACAGTCCCAAAGTTTTTACGTCGGAATGTTTTGTTTTTGTTTTTGGAGACAGGGTCTTCAACCGGCCTGGAACTCACTATGTAGATCAGGCTGGCTCTCACAGTGATCCTTCTGCCTCTGCCTCCCCAGTTCTGAGATTAAGGGCATGTGCCACCATGCTCGGCCCCATGTAATCCCCAGTATAAGAGCAGCTGACAGCGAGACTTGGGAAGTGACGGCCATGCGGGCTCTGCTGTTGGACATTGTGGAAGTGGGATCCTTTCTGTTTTTCTTCTCCCCGCTCCCCTTCTTCATTTCTTCCTCTTTCTCCTTTCAGCCTCTTCTGCCCACTTCACCTATGTGCACAAGCAAGAGCAGATTCCACTGTCCTTTTGTCTGCTCTGTTGGACTGATGTAGCAGACGGTTCTTGCCAGATTTGTACCCCTTGACCTTGGACTTCTCAACATCCAGAACAGTGCTAGAAATAAGCCTCCATTCTTTATAAGTTACCCATCTTGGGTATTCTGTATAGCAACACAAACAGATTAAGACATCAGATTGTGGGATATCGTGATAAGCAACTGGGTAGGCTTAAAACTCAACAGGAAAACTGGCAAGCCAACATTCCGTGTCTAAATAAAAGGATGTGCTGAGTGAAGAGGAAATGTGAGTACCGGGCTCATGAGGAGGCTCAGCAGGAGGAAGGGAAAAAGAGCAAGGTAGCCACATCAGCCCGTTAGACACTCAGTCCAGCTGCTCTGGGGGACAGAGGGACAAGGTCTACAGGCAGGAAGCCCTGGGGTCACGTCCTGCCATGATGCTTCTATCTCCCCACTGACCGAGCCAAGTGTGCACACTCCACGTTCATTCCTATCAGCCGGTGGCGGAGGGTCAGGAGTTCCAGAAGCTTGGAAAACGTGTCCAGGAGCAATGCACGGGAATCTTGGCCTTGTTTCTGTCCTGCATCCACTGCAGACTTGAGTGCAAGCAGGCCCACCTCCTCCACAAGAAAGGGATCACCCATCACCTTAGCTGAAAAGAGCTGAAAGCAAACCAAGTAATCAGAAAACACAAAAGAAGAAACTTCACTTTCACTAAAAAGAAAAATACTGTCAGTGGCACAGACTCTGGACACATATTTCTGGGCTACTTACCAGATACTAATAAATAATCGCTACTTAATAGGGTTGTCAAGAATGTTATGGGAGCTAATATATACAGAAGCACTTTTTGCTGTTATTATTATGATAAATGTTTTTATTATAATGTTTTGAATCTAAACACAGAAATTGAAAAAATCCAAATAGACATAAAAGTCCTTGATTAAAAAAATATATTTTGGTGGCTAACAGTCCTCTCTAATTACAGTTTCAAAGTATAAAGTATTTTCACATACATTATTAGCTCATTTTCATTTTCACTAGGTTCTCAAAACACAGGCATCAAAGATATCATTCTTCAGCAATAAAGACTTTGAAACAACCTTTAAATTGTGTGTGAATGTATGTCTGTGTGTGTGCACGCAGTGTGTCTGAGTGTGTATGGTACTGAGGATTAAACCTAGGGCCTCACGATAGGCAAGCCCTCTATCTTGGAGTCACATCCTGAGCCTTCTTTGTACTTTCCTTTGAGATGGAGCTCGCTAAATTGCCTAGGCTAGCCTTGCGCTTGTAATCTTCCCTCACTCTCCCAGGGAACAGGGATCATAGGCCTATACCACCAAGTCTGGCCTGCAACCTCTAAATTTTCCAAGGTCACTCGGAAGTACCAAGAAGTACCAAGTACCGGAAGTACCAAGCTTTCCAATTCCGAGTTCTACAGTTCCACAGGACCCCACTTGCCTCACAGTCTCCTTCACTTCCAGGTGATCCTGTGTGATCCATGAAATACCCAAGCGATCTTTAGGGCTCTCCTCCTGCCTTGGTGGCTGTACTGGCTCTGACATATTTATTGTCTTCTAATGTGCCTCTTCAAGGAAGGACCCACTTGGGGGACCCTTTATCTATTCTTCCTGGCTTGGTTTTCCAAGATGCATCAGCTTCCTTAGCTACCTATCTGCCTGAGGACTTGTCTACTTGAGCTGTGATTTCCAGGCTCTTAAAGTCTGCTACTGTGCTAGCAAAGAGAGCTATTAAATTCCTGCGTGTCGTCTTAGGAAAACAGCTCATCCATTTTCTACCCAAACACTAAAGATTAGCCTGAATGCTTAGCATTTCTAGGTCCAAACTTGAACACGTTTCAAAAAATAAAGATAAAATGGGTGGCATCATTGTTTGCAAAAGTACAAACTGACACAGTCAGAATGGAAATCAGTGGGGCAGTATCTCAAAAACCTAGAACTAGAGCTACCACATGACCCAGTTATAACACTCCTGGGCATACCCAGAGGACTCCATCTCCTGCTACAGAGACACATCCTCATTCACATTCATCGATGTTCTATTCACAAGAGACAGAAAGTGGAACACTAGATGTTCATCAACTGATGACTGGATAACGAAAATGTGGCATCTATATACATAGGAATTCTTTTCTGATGCAATGAAATTAAGAAATTTGCCGATAAATTGATGGAGCTGGAAAGATTATACTGAGTGAGGTCATCCAGACCCAGAAAGACAAAGGCCACATCTTCTCACTCACATGGAGATCTTAGCATCGAATCTTTAGCTTAATTTGGAGTATCTCTACAATGAGGAAGCTAGAAGGGATCGTTGGTGGGGAGAGGGAAGAAGGAGCTTATGGGAGGGTAACACAGGTGTCCTGAAGGGTCAGAGAAACAGTGAGGATCGAGGTTTAATGAGAAAGGGTGGGAAGGCAGCGGAGGCAGGAGAAAGGGGATGGATAATTAACAGTAAAGATATTTGGAAAAGCCACATGGAACCCATTTCATAAGCTTCATATATAGTTTAATTGGAATTTTTCTATGCAAGGGCTAATGCTCCCCCAGGAGCTGTAGATTGACAAATAAAAAGTCCAGTGCCAGGTATGGGATACCTCCCCTCACGTTATTGATCAGGGATGTCCCAGAGACTCCTCCAAACAATATAGGCTGTTGTGATTGCTCTTGGTTGCCCACCAGAACTTGATGATAAGACCCTATTGCTGAAGACATCACATATTTTCATCATAGAACATGGAGAAATCAAGTGGGTACTTAACAGGAAGCCTCCTCCCTGTTGGTTAGTTTTAGTAATGCTAGAAGGTGCTATGTAGGCTTCTGCGGGGAAAGGTCATTAACAGTCTTAGCCATCTGTGAACCCTGGGAACTACAGTAGTAACTAGCGTGGCAAGATATGCCCATGGGTGCAATAGTGACGTGACTGGTATGGGGTACCCAATCTCTTTCTGATTGAATTTAAGGCCACATAAGGAAGCAGATGCCTGGTACTGTAAATCTGGCCAAGAACCCACGGGTAGGGAGCTCACAGATCCCAGGGATGAACCTATTACTATTACTTTGCTAAGTAGACACAGTATCAGACTGCCCTCTAAATTTGTGTCTCTCTACCGAGAGGTTAGTGCAACTCTCAGACCTTATGAGAGAAGTTTCTTTGTGTAGCAAATGACAACTCACAACTGGTCAAAGTCCAGAGAATAAGCCTGCAGGGCTCGGCTGCAAACGGGAAGTCTATATCACATTCCTCTCCGCAAGGCACAGGGACCATTTGGCAGGAGGGTAGAAGGATTCGAACAGTCAGAGGTTGAAGAGGACCGGAGTAAAAGCAGCGTCTTCTGGACGACAGGGTCGCAGCTGCGGTTGCCTGCACGAGAGCTGCACCCGCTTAAGCCAGTCAACATTCTAACTTGGAGTAGGGAAGGGTTCATAAGCCTCCACCCCTGGCCGAGGAGCTATTAACCATTGGTGGCTTCTTGGTGGAGACTCAGTTTCTGTTAGGGGTGTGGCCCCTGGCATGCTGACCGTGCTTCAGTGGATGGTCCACGCTCATGAGCTAGGGAAGCATAAGCTGGACTTGCTGTATTACTTTTAAAAATAAGAAATAAAGAGGACATGAAGCTGGGAGGGGTGAGGAAGGAGGACCTGGAGGGGAATGTGCTATCAAAAGACTGGACGTGGATACTATATATTCATTGAAATTCATAAGGTAACTTAAAATAGATTTCTCTAACATGGCACTATTAGACAACGTGAGAAAAATATTAACCGGAAATAGGATAAACAAGATATAACTGGGGGAAATTTTCAGTTTTGATTCGTATCCACACTCTATACATACTACATTTCAGTGAAATGATAATGGTGTTCAGTGTTTTAGAAATTAAACCAGCTCCTTAAATTAGAATAAAATGACACAGATATAAAATATCTGGGAAACTTTTTTTTCTTGCACTTAGGAGGATAAACATATTCTCCTAAATCAACAATTTGACAGCATGAAATTAAGAACTTTTGTTTCCCAGACAAATGGGAAATTATAATGTCACCTTTTTAAAAAATATTTTTGAGACAGGGTCTCCCTGTAGCTCCGGCTGGCCTGGAACTTACTACGTAAACCAGGCTGGCCTCAAACTCAACAGAGATTTGCCTGCTTGTACCTCCTGAGTGCTTGATTAAAGGCCTGTGCCACCATGCCTGGCTAATGCAGCCACCTTTCAGGTATATGTCTGCAGTATATCTTACATATATCTTCTAATGCTAGCACTACACTGCAATCTACAGAAGAGCTGGGTCTCTAATATATTAGCTGACTGCATTATAGAACTTCGCACAATTCTATCAGAAAGTAATTACTAATTTATATCCAAGAATTAATTTTCATTTCAGCAATTCTGCTCTCAAGAATCCATCAAAAAGAATCAATTAAGAAGATGGAAATGTCTGTAATCATAAAGATGCACCATTAGCATTTTTAGTAACACTGAAAAACCAGAAACTACTTGAATGCCCATGAATAAGGAAATGGTTAGAAAAGTCATGATTCATCATGTGAGGGAATTACATGGTCATGAAGGTGAATGTCAAGACTAGTAGAGATATGGAATAATCTAGAGTGTGGTAGAATATTAACAGAGGGACAGGGAAGCTAGGAATGAATGAAGGGTAGCATTGCATCCTATGCACATGAAGAGTACTCGAATTCAGAGAAACAATAATGGTGAATGTGCTTTTTTATATTGTTGTTATACTATTTTACGTATATGAATGTATTGCCTACATGTATGTAAGTGCACCATGCTGTGCAGTGCCCTTGGAGGTCAGAAAAGGGTATTGGGTCCTCTGGCAATGGAGTTACAGATGGTTGTTAGCCAGTATGTGGGTGCTGGGAACCCAACTCCGGTCTTCATGCAAGAGTAGCCAGTGTTCTTAACCTGACCCGTTTCTCCAGCCTCCCTTATTTATTCTTTTTCTACTTTGTACTTGGGATTGAACCTAGATGCATGTTAGACAGCATCTCCCTGTAGCTCCAGCTGGCCTGTAACACATTATGTAGACCAGGCTTGCCTCAGTTTCAGAGATCGCTTGCCTCTGACTCCTGAATGCCAGGATTTAAAGCATAGGCCACCATGCCCAATTTCCTTACACCTTTTAAAAATGGTCTTTTATTTATATTTAAAATTTTTTATGTTTTTGAGGCAGGATCTTGCTACATAGCTCATGCTGGCTCAGAACTTACTATGTAGCCCAGGCAGGGTTTGTGATCCTCTTGTCCCAGGCATGCATGTAGCAGGGATTATAGGCCTGTACTAATAGGGTCAACTTTTTAGTTCCTTTACATTAAAATTTGTCCTTTCCTCTTCTGCTAAAATACTCTATGCTTTTATATTATTTTAATAAAGTTAAAATTCATTACCTCTGGACTGAAGAGACGGCTCAGCAGTTAAGAGTACTGACTGTTCTTGCAGACCAACTGGGTTCAATTCCCAGCACCCACACGGCAATTCAAAACATCTGTAACTTCAGTTCCAGGGGAGTGCAATGCCCTCTTCTGACCTCCATGGGCGTTGCACTACACAGGTACACTTACATGCAGGCAATATACTCATACACATTAAGTAAAAAATTTTTTAAAATTAATTATCTCTTAAAAAGTGGTTTTGAGTTTGAATAGATGACTCAGCAGTTAAGAGCACTTGCTGCTCTTATAGAGTACCTGAGTTTAGTTACCAACATCCCCATTGGGCAGTTCACAACAACTTGTAACTCTAGTTCCAGGGAATCCAATGCCCTCTTCTGGTCTCTTGAGAGTACCCACATGACATACATTTTAATACACACACATGCCAAATAAATAAAATAATAAAAATTAAAAAAAAATTTTTTTTTTCAAGAGGATATAGCCACAGCTAGCCTGGAACTCACTAATAGAGACCAGGCTGACCCTATCTCAAAGAGATCCTCCTGCCTCTGCCTCCTAAGTACTGGAATTATAGGTGTGCATCATCATGCCAGGCTCCCTTTTCAGATTTTTTATTTGTTTTTTGAGACATGGTCTCCCTATAGCCTCAGCTGGCCTGTAGCTCACTATGTAGCTCACCAGGCTGGCCTTGATCTCACAGAAATCTTCTTGCCTCTGCCTCATGAGTGTTGAGATTAAAGGGATGTGCCACTATGCCCAGTTGAAAATAAATAAATATTTTTAAAAAGTGATTTTAGTTTGGGCAGGAAAGGAGAAGACATCAAGGCGACCAATGGAGCAGATGTTCGGGTAGCTAGTAATACCCTTCAAATATCTTCCATCGTGTTGTAAGTGATCACAGAACAAGATCACAGTGGAAGCCCAAGCTCAGTATTAGTGGCCTTAGCAGAAAAAGGATTGAATACAATGACAGACACAATCTAAATCATCAGGGACAGCTCGAACCACTGAGCATTACAAGTCTTACAGCTTACCATCATCAACTTCTCCCTAATACACAGACATACTGTGTATTACTATAATACTAATGATAAATGAGAGAATATTTTTCACATACCTATGTAATCTTCCATTAATTTTAATTATACCAGCATCCTTATAAGCTATCTAGAAACTTTTTCCAAAACCAAAATCATGTAAAAATACTGGCACAGTCCATGACTATGCTCTATCTCTGGCCAAATAAAAGAGGAACAGAGCCAAGCCACAAAACACAGCTAAATAGTAACATCTGGAAATAAATGTTCTCCTTGCCAAGTACCCAACAGTCCCTGCAGAAAGAACCCACATCTTTCTGGAGATGTGCACTGTACCAGGCCTCAGGGTTGGTTGGGGAGAGCCATAGGTCCAGGGCCAGCTGCAAGATATGTTGCTCCAGCAGGGCAAAGCCACTGGGTGATGCAGGCTTGTGGGTGTGGTGGGCCTCCTGCAGCAGGTGCTCAAGGGCTTTGGGGATGAGCCCGACCAGACCAAGGGAAGGATGGAATTCCAGCAGGTGAACATTTTCTGAAGCTGGGCTTGAAGAGGAAGAGAAGTAAATGATTATTTTATGCAACAAAGAACTTCATCTATTGCAGAAGATATCCAAATTATTTTTTTTTAATTTTAATTTTTATTTTATGTGTATGAGTGTATTGCCAGCATGTATGTAAATGCACCCATGTTGTGCAATGTCTACAAAGGCCAACAGAAGAGGGCGTTGAAACCAGAGTTAGGACAGTTATTGGCTATCATGTAGGTGCTGAGAACCAAACCTGAGTCCTCTGCAAGAGCAGCCTGTGCTCTGAACCATGGAGCCTTCTCTCCAGCCCCTTGAATTTATATTTTCAAAAATCAATATACAGTTTCAGCTGGGCATGGTAGCACACATCTTTAATCCCAGCACTTGGGAAGCAGAGGCAGGTGGATCCCTGTGAGATCAAGTTCAGACTGGTCTACATAACAAGTTCTAGGCCAGCTGGGGCAATAGGGAGGCTCTGTCTCAAAAAGACCAAGATCATAATAACAGTAATAGAGTTTCTATAGGTTCAGAGCATTATAAAGAATGGGGAGCTCAGAAGACCCTCAGAGACTATCCATGGAACCGATTAGGTTGTGCAATTTTCTCTTTATTTTTAATATGAACTCTTTAAGTAGTCATGTTGGGGGAGGAAGGTAACAAGATGTGTGCCCATTCTGAGTCATCGGCAAATTGAATGCTGCTCTTAAAGGGGTGATGTCCACAGATTCACTGAGACAAACCTTCAGAAACCTCTTCAGTGACACAGTGAGAAGGAAGAAAGTTCTTTTTGAGAAAACTTTTTTTTTTTTTTAATGTGTGTGAGAGTTGTGCTTGCATGCCGTGCCCTCAGAGGTCAGAAGAGGACGTCTGATCCTCTGGAATTGGAGTTACGGATGGTTGTTAGCCACCATGTGAGTACTGGGATTCTTCTGCAAGAACAGTCAGTGCTCTTAACTGCTGAGCCATCTCACCAGTCCCCCCCTTTTTTGGAAACTTTTAGCACATTCAGGTTTCAAGTACGTGAGCTTATGTGCATTTTAAGAATAGCTTCTTTCTTCCCCATATCTTTCTAAGGAAGTGATGATTCTTCACCCATTGTCGTATGTTTATAGTCTAGTCACCTTTATTATTTAAAAAACAAATAGAGTCAATAGTTGGTGGAATTCATCTTCTGTGGTTTTTATACCAGTCTCTCACCTCACCAGATTCTTGAGTGGTGCTTTATAGATGAATATTTTGACCCAACATTGTATCCTTAACCACTCTAGAACAGTAAATGTAAAATGCCTAAAGACAATGCTAACTTACCAGCTGTTACTGGAAACAGGCTCCTTCAGGGGAAGTCCAAATGTCTTAGCATCATCTGCATGAAGCTCTCGCCAGAGCCTCTGAATGTACTCCCGCTGCTGCTCCAGCTAAAAAGAATAAGCTCTTAACTGAGAAGAGTTATGTTTTCCCATGGCCCTGAGCTGCGGCGTGAGAGGGATATGTCCCTTTATGTCTCTAGCGTTTCACTAATTTTCACACAGACATGATTTTAAAGACATGTTTGCCAGCCTCAGTCTGTGCCGACAGTCAGCCAAGAAGAACAAAGACAACCAAGTTTGAGAGGCAAAAGGAAAGATTTTGTAAAATAATTCACTTAGCTTGGTGTGATTCTGCATAGCTAGAATCATAGCACTTGGGATTGTGAGAGAGGAGAATAGCGGAAAGCATAGGCCAACTTGGGCTACACAGCAAATACAAGCTGCTCTCAGAAACAGAATAAAATGAAGCAAAAGCCAAGCTCAGTGGTATATGTCTGATTCCAGTACTGAGGGAGCATTGAGGTCACCTGAGGCAGGCTGAGGCAGGCTGAGGCAGGCTGAGACAGGAGGGCCAGGATTTCAAGGCAAGTCTAGGCTACATACAGTGTGAGACCCTGTCTCAGAAAAAAACAAACAAAAACCACCACACTAAATAGATAAATATTCATAATTTTGTATATCATTGTCTTAGAAAGATGTACCATTCGTTTTCCTCTCATTGCTTACAACTTTATGATGTCAGGAAAACCAAGGCTCTCACTTCCTTGTAGATCATTAACTGTAATTATGGCTTAAAAACTTCCTTTAAGTCCAGAGTTATGTTTGGAATTCAGCAATGCAAATGAGCTTACAAGTAAACATTCTGCCCAGAAAACCCAGATTCTGGACCTGCGATGATAGAACTGTACTTTCATTTCTCGTTTGTGCTATTTAAAGTCTTACTCACTTGACGGCTGAAGATACCCCTCACTAGCTGCAGATGAAGCCTTAGGCAGGTGCATTCATCTTGGTAGGCCTTGATGAAATAGGAGTGGCTGAGATCAAACTTGGG
This sequence comes from Eospalax fontanierii, assembly GCA_035773235.1. Taxonomy (NCBI): domain Eukaryota; kingdom Metazoa; phylum Chordata; class Mammalia; order Rodentia; family Spalacidae; genus Eospalax; species Eospalax fontanierii. The sequence continues at coordinate 49,932,488 of CM069545.1, forward strand.
GTGCCGGTGCATAATGTCAGTCATCACTTGTGCTAAGGTGAACCTCTCTTCCGGGTCTAGAGTGTGCTGGTAGGCTTCAAAGTAGCTATCAAGAAGCTGAAAACAAAGCTGATAATCAGGAGACAGCAGAGACAACACTTGGACCCAGTGAACCCGCTGGGGCCTCAAGAGGAGAAGGAGCCCTGAACAGCTGGGTAGCTGTGGCTCGGTTACGGTCAGATACCCCATAGCAACAAGCCTGACGACCTGAGTTCTAGCTCTTGGATTTACATAGTAGAAGGAGAGAAGCAACTCCTGCAAGTTGTCCCCTGACCTCCACATGTGTACCATGCCACACACACAATAAGAATATAAGTTAAAAGTATTCATGGGGATGCTAAACAGATGGCTCAGTGGTTAAAAGCACTCGTTGCTCCTGCAGAGGATTCCTAGTACCCACATGGCAGCTAACAACTGTCTGTAAATACATTTCCAGGAGACCTGATACCCTCTTCTGATTTCCTTGGGCACTGTGTGCACTTACATACATGCAGGCAGTACATTCTTGCGCATAAAATAAAATTAATTAAAATATATTTTTAAAATGTTTACTGGCTATTGTGTTGCCTCTTTTGAGAACTGTCTGCTCAGTTCATTAGCCCATTTACTGACTTAGCTTTTTGCCTATCTGTTTCTTTGGGTCTTCCCTTCTGTGAAGACCTCCATATGCACACACAGGCAACACTTCTGTCTTTCATGAGTTTAATTTTTGAAGCCCAGGTACTGAATCATAAAGGGTAAAGGAGAAAGGTTTTCCTCGTCTGCACAAGAATGTTGAGCCCTTGACACTGAACAGACGACACTAGAGATGCTCAGTGTCTTGAATGCCCAATGTCAAGGCTGATGGAGAGAGAGAGAGCCTGGAATACTTTAGTTAGCACCTGTTATAGTTTGCATGTAAAATGTCCCACAAGGGCTTATGTGTTTGAACATTTGGTCTCCAATTGGTAGCACAGTTTTGAAAGGTGGTGGGACCTTTGGGAGATGAGGACCTAGCTGGAGGAAGTAGATACCTGGGGGTGAGGTGGACCTTGACGTTTATAGCCTAGTCCCACTTCCTGTCCTGTCTTTATTTCCTGTTGTGCTGAGATGCAAGGATCGTAGTTACACACACCCTCCTCTACCATGGAGCAGAGGCCTTCCCCACTGAGATCAATTACACACTCTCAATGTGTGAACCAAAATGAATCCCTCCTCTCTTAAGTTGTTTCTTTCAGGTAGTTTATCACAGCAATGAGAAAAGTAATTAATACAGCAATGTGAACTGTTTGGATGCCTTCTTGGAAAGGTATTAAATCCAGGGGACCTTGGTCAATCTCAATATGAAAAGGAAAAATACCAAGAGGAGCTAAAAGCTTAGGTACTGTGGAAGGTGCTCAGGGCTAGAAATTCGCACAGGTGTGGAGCAGGACGTGAAGGAAGGTGGTGATCCCCTTTGACTTTGAGTGCACTACTAGGAAAATAAAGCAGCAGAGTTGATCTAAATTATTTCCTTCCTTCACCCAAGGTCTACTCTAGAATACCATTCAATTATTAGATAGCCAGTCCAGGAGAAAAGGAAATGAAGGAGGAATGACTAGACCGGCTGGGAGTGTCACTCAGTAGTCCCCAGGAGAGAGTAGAAAATAAACAATTACTTCCTTCATTTTTCCTGGCCTAACTTGAACCCTTTTGGCTGATCCAGGGCAATCCCAGCAGCTGGGTTATGGTATTTAAACTTCCTTAACCTGTTTTTGGACGAAGAGCACGATTATTTAGTTATTTGGCAGGGGAAGTTCCTCTAGAGCTAGCTGGGGGAGAGTCTTTTCTGACCATCCCAATCTGGTGACGCCAGGTTGCAGGAGCCCGTGTAAACTGGATACGGATGATAGGTTGCCAGTCAGCAAACAAGAATACAGGACATCTGAGTGGGCAACATGGCTTGGCAGATAAAGGCACTTGCCATGAAGTCTGATGACCTTGGTTCAATCCCTGGAACCTACATGGAGGAAAGAAAGAACTAACTCTCCTAAGATGTCTTCTGACTTCCACATGTATGCTACGGCATGCCTGCCCCCCTGGCCCCATGCCCCTCACAAAACAGATAAATAAATAAATAATAAGAATATAGAACTTTGGACATCCAACCAAATTTAAATTTCAGACAGATAACAAATATTCCTTAGTATAAGTATTTTAGTATACTATACAAGTACATTTTAAGTATTCCTAGTATAAGTATGTCCCAAATATTGCAATATTTTATCTAGTAGTCTTAGCAGTTGAGGGGGAAATATAGTTTTTTTCTAAATTAATAAGGCCTTTTCAAGTTTTGGGCCCAACTGGTAAGAAGGTCTCAGATGGATTCTTGCATAGTTTTATTATGAATTCTTTCCCAACAGGGCTAGGACATAATCCTCCACCTCACAGTTTCTATTTATTATCTGTTTGCTAACTGGCCTGTTTCCATTTAAACTCTGGGCTGGTATTTGTCTAATAAGTCTTCCTAGCCTGTCAAATGTCACCTATGTGTGTCAAGGGCCAACTCTCAGTCAGAGTAATATGGTACACACATGAATAGTAGGCAGAAAAATCTTGGCAAAAATAGGAAAACAGACAAAACGAATAACATCAAACCTCTGTATTTATCTTATTTCTACATTAAACTTTCTTTTATTTCTAAGATTTAAAATGACTTTTCAAAAGAGTGTTTTAGGTTAAAGTGAAAAACAGAAAGTCAATCCTAGAAACAACTTGCCACAGAACTTATCTCCTCTTTTCAGAGGAAATACATGGAAATCATTTTAGTGCTGCATATATGAGTTCGAATTATCCTGGAAATGTCTGGTGGCTGTGGAGAGAGTTAGAGCAGGACAGCATCACCTAGAAGTGGCTGAGGTGGCTCTCTGGCTTTGCCAGTATCTCAATACACCTAAACCAACATCAATTGTAATTTTGTTAATCTTCATATATACTATGGTCATTTTAAGCACTTAAAAGAGCCTAACATGTTCAAGACGTTCTTAAGTAATAATTTCAGTACATTTGATTTAACAATCAAAAACAGCTGAGGAATCCTGGCAGGAGCATTGGTACTGAGGGGATCGATTACACTTGAGATGGAAACTTGGCTTAGCCACTCAAAATAGGTTCTTTGACTAGAATTTCTGACTTGGAAGGCCATATTTTACAGTTTTGGCCCAGAAAGCTGTTTCTATAGAGAACTTATTCTCAGGGTAGGAAGGAAAAAGACGTTTTCAACAATTGTTTTGAATAAACTAGCTTCATTTGCTCTAGAAGGAGCTAGTGAACGATCCTGACAGTTCAGCACAGAATGAACCATAAATTCAACCGTGAAGAGACTGGTTTTCAGACCTTTCTGCCCTTGATTCTTCTATTACCGTTGAGTCCTGCGTGAGGCTTCCATACGCCTACATCCACTGAAATAGGAGAGAGACAGACAGAAAAGGAAGGGGACACCGCACAGGGAGCTATTTAAAACTTCTGCCCAGAGTTATACATTTTCTTTTTTTATATTTTATATAGTCAATTACCTCACTGAGTCTAAATCTCTCATTTACTTAGTAGATCAAAGGTTCTAATAAGCAAGTCAAGGTTATCTATGAGAAGAAGAGCATTCTTTAAAGCACAAGGCTTGCATCTTTAAACCCAGACAGTTGTTTTTGAAACAATCAGATTATCTACATCTCCATGAGTAACAGTAATAGATGAAACAGTAAACCATCTCTTCTGTTAGAAAAACAATTCAAAGAAACAATCCCCACTTCCCGGTTTTCAGACCACATCACAGTCAGTTGTGGTAGTCTGGCTTCCACCCACAGAACTCTCCTGACAGAATTGTGCATAGCTGCCACTGAGCCCTGAAGCCACCGTGGGATTTTGAGGGATCATTCCTTCTGACTCCACTCCATATCCACTGTGCTCCATAGCAGCAAGCGTCCTCCAACTCTTTCCTGTTGGCTGTCACAAAACTATTTCTTCCTTGTTTTTCTCCAGTCTCCTTGGCTATTCCTTCTGTTCTACGACCCAAGGGCCCGTTCAGATTCTCCAACTTATCCCACTCATGAAGAGAGTTCAAATGCCACAGTCACATCTCAGCTCTCTCGCTCCTAAGCTCCCCACCAACACTCACACTGGTTCAGCAAATCCCCTCAAATGGCCGGTTTCTAGAGTACAAGCTTTTCTCCTCTGGCATTCTGCTAATAGCTCCCACCCCGCCCTTTAGGAGCCCTTCCTCACCCTCTCACTCCAAAACCCACATCTGATCCTTAACTCCTACCATGTCCTGTCTCTTTCCCAGTCTTGCAACCACATCCCATCAGATCCCTCTTAACTCTCCTGGTCACTGGTGGCGGTAGATGCCCTGCTTTTCTCCAGGGACTTTCTATTCCAATCCCTCCTCCACGCTGACACCAAGAGAGCTGTTGAAAACAAAGCTGGGATCACATTTCTACCTAAAGCTCTTCTTTGCTTATCCAACGCTTCCTAAACTATGAGTCACAAGCCCATCATGTAACTGAATGCGGGGGTCACAAAAAATTGGCAATAGCAAAAGGTTTCTGAGCACACAGCAACCAAAAATTAATTCAGCATTGAATGCATGATGACAGTGCTCTTTCATGTTGCATCACGTGGCTTCCCCGGGGCCTTTGCTCTGAACATGCATCCTGTGCACTTTGCACTGTGCATGCCATCATGCCACGCAATGCCAGGGAACACAGCCTGAAGCCCTCAGCTCAGATCCAAGACTGCTGTGTAGTATACGTTTTGATTGTTCTTATAGAGAATAGTGATTTAATTATGGAAAATGAATCTTTTAGTCTCTCTTACGGTCATTTCTCTGCATGTTAAGTACCAAATTAGTGTATCTTTGGTTTGTATTGTCACAGAAACAAGACTATCCACCTCATTAGCATGCAAATTTGCCTTTATCATTAATAAACGGTAAAACTATATATATATCAAAGTATTATTTATAAATAAATTTATTTGTGATTTATTATCAGTAAATATTTGATTTGTACACTATTTTATATGCCTATATACTTGGAGTTGCCCAAAAATTTTTGCGGCAAAAAGGGATTGGGAGTGAAAAGAGTTTAAGAAACCCTGAATTATACAATAAACTCGAAAATCAAATGACTCACTAAGCCTACACCCAAAACAAGTTTAGCTTGTTTCCCATCAGGACTTTATATCGAGCCAGAGCAACCTCCCTGTGAGTCCAGCTGGCCATTCCCATGCAATGCTCCCTGACATTGTAAACACTGTTTCCTGTGCCCAAGAATCCTTTTCATCTATAAGATAACATCTTATAGATCCTTTAGTGATGAGATTAAGTATCTGCTCCTTTGGGAAGACTTAATGGGATTTCCTCCACTTTGATAGTCCCCAAACAAGACAAATCTCTCTCTCCACCAGAGTTCCCATGGCTCTTGGAAGTGCCTCAGTTATAAGTTGTTAGCCACTGAATGTTTTGTTTAGAGACTGGATTCTGGGGGTAGGAGTCTTTTTTTGAGACAGGGTCTCCTTGTATCCCCAACTGGTCTGGAACTTGCTTTATAGACCAGGCTGGCCTTGAACTCAGAGATTCGCCTGCCTCTGAGAGCCACTACACCTGGCGTAGACTATAAATTATAAATTTCTTAAAAATAGGAATCATTTTCTATTTATATATCTGTATATCCCCAGAACAGTATCTGGAAGAGTAAATACTTAGTGTTTGATTTTTTTAAACCCTCCTAACATGGTACTAGAGAGATGGCTTAGCGGTTAAGACTGCTTGCTGCTCTTACAGAAGACCTGAACTCAGTTCTCTGTACCCATGTCTGATGGCTCACAACCGCCTGTAGCTTCAGTTCCCAGAGAGCCAATGTCCACTTCCGGCACCTCCCCGACACCTGTATTTAGGTGCACATACCTTCACACAGACATGCAAACATACAATTAAAAATAAAAGTAAATATTTAAAAAACCCTCCTAACACTTGGTAATGCTCAGAAGCGGTAATAATGAAGACCAGTTCACCTGTGTGTCCGACTTCTTACTAACTGTGAACCACTGATGAGCAGTTGTGGTTTAGCTACTTACTATTTCCTTGCTTTTTCGTTAACCACTGCCCTCTAAACTCTCGGCTTTCACCCTCCTGCTAGCAAATTCTAAAGGCCATGATTGGTCAGTCAGTTTGCCGCTGTTTAGCCAACCCAGGCTTTTTCCTATAACTGGATGAATCTGAGTAGCCACTGGCCATTCTCACCAAAGCATACACATCATAAAAAAAACCCAAACCACAGAACCCTCTAACAAATTATACCTGCAAGGTAAAATCATATCTGTCACATTGTATCTTTAGTGAAGAATCACAGTAATGAAAAACATTTAATTGAGTATGGTAGCACAGACCTGCAATCCCAGCTACTCAGTGGACTGACACAGGAAGACTACAAGTTAAAGCCTGCTTGGGTAATTTAGTGATATCTGTTCAAAATAAAAAGTAAAACAGGGCTCGGGATGTAGCTCACCTGCTTAGAACAAGCAAGGCTTTGGGTTCAGTCCCTAGTAACACACACACACACGCAGAGTTTAATGATGTAAATAATCAATGTAAGTTAAATAATTAAAATATTTATTTATTTGCTTTATTGAGAGTTTCCCTCAAAGTTTCATTGGATTAACAACAAAAAACCTTGGCTTGGTACAAATGGACTTTTGTAGAGAGCTGCGGATTGCCGTGCCTTAAAGATGGCGCCCGCTTCTGCCTTCCACCATCCCGAGGGTGAGTGCTCTTTGGAAATAAACAGCTTCTTATTTGGCTATGGCTGAGGTCTAAGCATGCTTCCGCATATGTGCGCCTATCTGCTTTCACCACGTGGTAGTTCAGGGTTGGTTGGCAGGAGAGTATTTAAGTTGTGGGCTGGCTTTCCCCGGGGTCAGAAGATTGTTCAAGGTTCCTGAATAAACTGCATAAAGAAGAGTCTGGTGTTGTGTCTTCCTTGCTGGACAAGGTGGTCGTGACAGACTTTGTTGTTGTTATTTAGTTGTTTGTTTCAGATAGGGTCTTACTGTGTAGTCAGCTGGCCTGGACCTCATATATAGTCCAGGCTAGCTTCAAATTTGCACCAATCCTTGTGCCCCAGTCTCTTGAGTGCTGGGACTGAGTGGGTGACTGGTGTAGGCCAGCACAGCCAGCAAGAATGGTCTTTAAAAGACATTTTGTCAGGACTGGAGAGATGGTTCAGTAGTTAAAAACATGGACAAGCACCTACAAAAGGCAGCTCACAACTACCTGAGGGGAACCTCATGTACACATACTCACACAAGACGCACACACACACACACACACACACACACACACAATTTAAAATAACATAAATCTTAAAAAGAAAAGAGGCATTTTCTTCTTTTGGAAATCACACCTGGTGTCTGCTTTCTAGAAGGGCTGCTTCCCAGGTCCACAGGTCGTACAGCACAGCAAATCTGTCCACACTGCCATGGGCCCAGACCCAGCACCGGTCGCTACCCGACTTGTTGTTCTTTTCGTGGCCTGGGAGAGAAGCAGGTGGGAATGATTACAGACAGGCCTCCTAAGAAAGCTCCTTCTGTAAGAAGCCTGGCACTGAGATCATCAGCTCTACTGAAAGAGTAGAAGTTGATCCTGGGACTAGGATTCCTCAAAATCAACTCAAGAGCCATCGGCAAAGACTGGGCCAGTGGTTCACCCTTGCTTACTTCCAAGTCAACAGTAGCTTTTGTTTTTACCTTCTAAGTTTGAAGACTAATTTTGGTATTTTTTTTTTTCAAACAAGGTCTCATGTAACTCAGCTGACCTTGAATTTACTATGGAGCTGAGGATGACCCTGAATGTCTGATCTTCCTGTCTCTACCTCCCAAGTTGAGTCCTGGGATCAGAGGCATTTATGTGGTGCTGGAAATCCAACACAGGGCATTGTGCTTTTTAAGCAAGCACTGTACCAACTGAGTTCCAGGCCATTAAAGACTAATTTTAGAAATAAAACCAAAATTCAATTGACACGAATGAAATCTATGCTAAAATCTCCTCAAACATAACTTTAAAGGCAGAACATAACTTTCCAAATACTTTTTCAAGTAATTTAACTACTAATTCAGATTAATGTACTATTGTGTGTGTGCATGTACATACATGTTTGCTTGTATATATGTGTTTATATCCAGAATGCATGGTTGTGTGTTCATGCATGTACATGTGTGTATATGCATGTAAAGACCAGAAATCAAGAGGTCAACCTTAGGTATTATACTTTAAGAGCTATTTACCATTTTGGGATGTTTTTTGGAGGTTCTCTTGCTAGGGCCTGGGCTCCTCAAGTAGGCAGAGATGATTGATCACCTAGTCCCAGGGATTCTTATGTTTCTGTCTTCCCAGCACTGGAGTTACAAAGTGTGAGGCACCGCAGCCCGCCTTTTTTATGTTGGTTGTAAGGATCAAACTTAGGTCTTTATTCTTATAAGCCAAGTGCTTGTACTGCCTGAGTTATCTTCCAATCTCTATCATTTTCATTCATGTTAACTAAGTCAAAAATTTTCAGAGAAATTTCCAAGATAGTCCTTAATTATGTTAATTTCTACCTCAAATCAGTAAAGTTATTGATCATCATTATTTGGCAGAAGTGTTCTTGACTATATTAATGTTAGCTTTCATTACCAACACGATTATTATTGCTTAAAATTTTTTAAGTGGCCTGTTTGAGAAGAAAATACTAGAAGGCAAGAAATGCCCAGGTGCTGATATGTGAGCTGAATAATTATTGAGTTTGTAACAGGTACTCAGCAGGAGAAGGCTTTGATCAGGATTGGCTTTGGCAGCTGTTGGGAAACCATTTTACAATAGGTGACTATACACTTACTAGCTCCACTAGAATATGTCCACATGGTTAAACGTATTTCAACCAACTCTCGGCATCTAGAAAGAGTTAATATGCTACTACAAACTAATATGAACAAATGTTATGGGTTTTATGTAGTATATCCAGTAAAGACAAAAACTAAGAGCTGAAATTAAATGCTCTCGAATGCTGGATGCCTGATTCAGAGATTAACAGTTTGAGCAAAGATCACTTACAGAGTTCAGTCTTAGGTTAAATCATTTCTCTCTGGGATCTGTAAAGTTACTTGTCCAACATTCTTCGAGTAGCATTTTATAACATTATGAACATAAATTATTCTCAACCATAGTCTACTCAGATTATGAAATAATGCAAACTCTTGCTAAATTTCCCACCAGGTGCTGCACTGCATCTAGAAATCCTATGCTTTCCAAATGGAATACTAAACGCCCTCATACTGTTACAAAAGAATATTCTTACCTCATTGACTTCTAAAATTGGAAATTTAGGTGATGGTGCCAAAACAAAGAGAGAACAGATATTATGGGTTACTTGATTACCCTGAGTAATTAATCCTCCCTTTGGGGCTTGTCTGGCATTCTCCCAGCCAGATCTTCCTGCATCCCAGTGGTTTTCTGTTATGAACCCAGGGATGTTTCTGTGGCTAAAGGCAGCTCAAGGTCAGATGGCTTAGGAAAAACATCATCCATTTCTCTTGCTTCCTTTGCTCTCTCCAAGACACAGAACCACATCCCTTCCACCCGGTGGATGATGCAGAACTTTCTGGGGCAACAAGTAGCCTAAACAGCAGAAGGAATGGAACCATTAAACCGTCACGTCTCCATCAGAAAGAACTGATCTGGGACAGAGCCATCTCTTCTAAAGTGGGTGTATACTCTGGTAGGGTATAGTGCATGCTTACTGAAGTTTTAAATACTATTGTTTGGCCATTGTTTTTGTTTGTTTCTGTTATTTTTGTTTTGTTTTCAGTACTGAGACTCTAACCCAGGGCCTTTCCACACCAGTCAAGCACTCAACTGGGCTTCCACCCCAACCTCAGGCCAGTTCATTTTATTTTTTTAAGTCCACTTCCTTACCTTTTTCTTTCTCAATGTAATGGCTGGCGATGAGCAGCAATTCTGCCTCTAGTTCTCTCAGATCCTCCAAGGCTTCGTCATATATGACATAGGCACCGAGCTGGTCCTGGGTGTGGACACAGCCATCTCCTGTGCTGTAGAAGTCATCCTGGTTCTCCACTTCTGAAAACTCCATGAATTGGACACTATCAACCTGGAAAAAGAAATCCAAATCCCAAAATTACTGGAAAAGAAAGCTATATTTTGCCAGTCCAAGTGGCCCAGGCAGTAGGTTTCTACTCCCACACAGTGGGCTGTGGCTCAGAACTGCAAACATTCTGAATGTAAAAAGAGCTGTGTGCAGAAAAAAATAGGGACAAAGAATGTTTGTGGAGAAAAGTAGTTCCTAAGGCAGATAAACAGCTGGTTCATTTGTTCTTCTGGTTAATTCTAGAGCAACTGGGAAAAGGGCACGAGTGAGCCCAAGATTTAAGTGGTCCCTCTCCAGTCAGAGGGCCAGGGCAAGGCACTGCCAGGATCTCAGCCTCGGCCCATCACTCAGAAGTTCTTAGCTCACTAGCGAAACGGGAACAGTAGGTGTATGTCATGATATGGGACTACTAGGGTGTCTCTGAGAAACACGAACGTTTCCTTGCCTCTTGGGTGTACTTAGCTGGGAGAGAAGAGCCGGGGTCCTAGAAACGCTGTGGCCACCAAAGCCTCCCTGAGCCAGTTCTTGCCTTGCAAATTTGAAGAATGAAATTCCTGGACCACAGAGGATGAATTTTAGAGTTTATTATAGATTCATGGGTAAATGGGAGAGAAAGGGAAGCACAGCTCCTGTGTGGCAGGAGGGTCCCAGAATTACGGTCATCAAACTGTTAGTCTGGGACTTTAAAGGACTTTGGAGAAACTGGGCTGAGGAAGGGGGAGGGGACCAGTCGGTCAATCCAGTTGGCCCAACCAGATGTCCAGGGGCCTCCTCTCAGTTTGGGTCTTATAGCACAGCCTTTAGGCAGAGGGACTTTTAGGAGACAATGAAGAAACAGGAGCTCAGGCATTGTCGGCTTCTAGCGAGGACATTCTTGAAACTGCTGCTTTGGGATCCCTGCCCAGTCTGAACAGTTTCCACCTCCTGTTCTCATCAGTTTGTACACTGTAGGAACTGTAGGGAAGATGTGACCCCACATGCATGAGGCATGTTGGACCCGTGAATATTAGCTGTGAAATATTTTTGTTTTAATGAAGTTCTGGGACAGGGAGGAGGCTCAGTGCTAAAAGTGCCAGCCACGCGAGCCTGGTGGTCTGAGCTCCATCTCTAGAGCCCACGTAAGTACACAGATAGAGTGGCACACACCCGGAACCCCAGCACTCCCGCCCTGAGATGGGAAGCAGACTGAAGAATATACTAGAAGCTTGTGGGACAACCAGCCTGGAGTAAACTGAGCCGCGGAGAAACAAGGCGGAACGTGGGGTGGCAGAAGATGCCTTTAATCCAATTACTCTGGAAGCAGGGGCAGGCAGATCTATGAGTTCAAGCGGCCAACTGGGTCTATACAGTGCGTTCCAGGCCAATCAGGGCCAAAACAAAACAAACACCAAAACCAAGGAAAATAAGGTGGAAGATGAGACCTAGTCCCCAAAAGTTGTCCTCTTATCTCTGCACTCACACTGTGGCACATGCCTGCCCCCCCCACATACATATGAAAGAAAGAGAGAGAGAAAGAAAGAGAGAGAGAAAGAAAGAAAGAAAGAGAGAAAGAAAGAAAGGAAAGATTTAGTTCTATAAGTTCCTTCAAAATGCATTAGCAATCTCATGGTTTAATAATAATATGCTGTGCTGAGTAATGTCTCCCAAATCCATATATAACTGAATGAAACTTTATTTGGAAACAGTAATTGTAGACATAATTGAATTATGATATAGTCGTACCAGAATGGGCCTTATTCAATGACTGGTCCTTATAAAGAGAAGACATTTGGAGACTGGCACTGAGGGGATAAGGTCACAGAAAGACAGAGCTTAGCATAATGTACGTCAAGAAATGTCAAGGTGGCCAGGAACAGTGTACACACCTGTAAACTCAGCTACTCAGGTTGAGACGGGAGGGTTACAAGCTGGAGACAACCTGGGCGACTTAATGAGAACTTGTCTCAAAACGAAAAACTGAAAATGGGAGGGGAGAGCTAGGGATGTCGCTCAGCAGTGGAGGACATGCCTAGCTTGCGTGAAGTCCTGGGTCTAACTCCCAAGTGCCTCAAAAAGAAGAGGAGGAGGAAGAGGAAGAGGATTAGTGGGTGAAAGGGGAGAAGGGAAAGGAGGAGGAGAGGGAGAGGGGAAGAAGAGGAGGGGAAGAAGAGGAGGGGAGGAAGGAGGGAGGGAGGAGAAGGAGGGAGAGTCAATTGCCACCACCGAAGCTGGAAGAGCTGAGGAAGGATGTCCTCTGAGACTCCACAGAAAGCATGCTCCTGTCAAACACCTTAACTTTGGACGTGCGGCCTCCAGAACCGGGAGCACTTTTCTGCTGTGAGCCACTCAGTGTGCAACCACTTGTTCTGGTCACTCTAGGAAACTAGCCTGAGGCATATTTCATTTAAGTCATTTTTAATTTAACACTTTCTGGAAGGTGTTCTCTCAGGAATTTTGGTCACAGATGTGCAAAAGTAACTAACACAGCCAGGTTGTTCCATGCAGGATTGTGGCTCAGTTTACTGAAAAGTTTCCCCATCTCATTCCAGTTTTCCATGATATGAAAGGCCTTGCTTCTAAAGGTTTTGTGGTCTAGAAAGCTGATCCTCTAATATTGTTTTTGGAGAAATGGCAGGAAAAGGAGGGCAATAATTACTGTCTGAGTAAGAAATAATATGACCTTTGCAGTGATTCATATATGCTTTAAGTTTAAATATTGACTGATGCTAAGATAACTATTTACCGAATACAGTCACTACAGGAAAACTGGAATCCATCATTGGTTTTTCTCCCTAAGAGCTTCAACCACAACTTATTACTATGAATTTCAGGCCTTTTGAAGATGTACGTAGTACTTATCTGATGAATTTACATTTTCCTAAATCATCTTGCATTAAGATGAATAGTAATTCAGCTAAAAATCCAGTCAAAATTGTTTAATAAACAACTGACTCATTGGAGCCAATTTTTTTTAACCTTAAAGGTGTGTGTGGAAGTCAGAGGACAACTAGCAGGAGTCAGTTCTCTCCTTCAACCACACTGGTTCCAGGAATTGAATTCAGATCACCAAGCTTGGTGACTAGTGCCTTTATCCAACAAGCCTTCTCTCTCACCCAGTGGCATCAGACTTTTGCATTTCAACAACATGATGTACCCCACAAAGCACTTTTGTGTCTAGTCCTCTTACAATCTAACCGCTGTGTTAGGAATAGAGTTTTTATTTTGTCAAATGAACATTTATTAAATACTTGTTGTGTGAAAGATCCATATCTAGGTCTCTATTTGCTTTTGCTACTTGAACATTTAGCAAACATCTTACACTTTACATGTCCTAAAATGAGATTCTGATATCCTCCATAAATCTGCTCCATTCATAACTCAGTTGATGTCAACACCAAATTTGTAAATGCTCAGATCAACACTTTGGAATCAACCTTGACTTCCTTGCTTGGAAACCATTCTGGCTATAGTTTTAAAATACACATGAAAACTTAATGCTGAATATGTTATGATGTATGGTTAGGTAATTTCACGGTTGTATGACCATCATAAAATATACTTACACAAACTTAGATAGAATAACCTGCTACATATATGCTATAGCTTATTTCCTATGGGCTTCAAATCTACATAGGACCTCACTATACTGAAAGTGGCAGGAAATCATAATACAACTGTGTTTGTATGTTGAAACCTCTAAACAGGTTTGCTGCAGCATTACATCTTAAACACTGTGCCATTGCAGTGGCTACAGTGTCATTATGCAGTAGGCACTTTTCAGTTTACAAGAATCGACCACTAGTGTCTATGTGACCCATCACTGACTGAAATATGGTTATATGGTAAATGACTCTATATTCACAATCTATCATTTCTTACCTGACTGCTTTCTCGGGCACATTTTCTCTGGTATGATTAATAAAATGGCCCCCTATCTAGACCCTGTGCAAAGCCCTAAAGTACCTTTTTCTGTCCCCACAATAATAACCTAAGTGATAAAATTGAGGTCAAGTCACATCGCACTCTGTTCAGACTCTATAGGGCCCCCTTCTCACTCAAAGTCAAAGCCAAAGTCCTCACCGCAGCTCACATCTCATTGCTCACTGTTTGCTGCGTTGCCCACTCTCGTTACACTGAACTCCTTGGTGTCCCTGCAATGGGTCGGACACAGTCCTGCTCGGAGCTTCTGTGCTGACTTTTGCTCTGCCTGGCATTCATCTAGTCAGTCAGTTTGTTCCCTGATTTCCTTCAGGCTTTTTCTCATATAGCTCCATCTCTGTAAGACTTCCCCTTTCGCCCACTTTCAACAGTGGCACGCAGGTGCCGACCTCCAGAGGCACTTGTCCTCTTCATTTTCCTCCATCGCATGGTCATTCTCTTTAGTTGTCCACAAAGGCTAGGTTACCTCGTGATCAACAGCTCCAAAGGGCAGTGGCCACTCAGGAAGAGCCACTGAGGACCAGTCACTCTCTAGCCTGTTGCCCTCACCACCCCTCCCCCAACCCCTGCCTCGCCCCTCCACCAGCGACCCTCCACCAGCGACCCAGGATTCAGGATGCTCTGGACTGACACTGGTACATGTCATTTCTACTCACAGCCCACTGGCAAAGCAAGTCACAGCCCCACTCAACGGCAAGGGCTCGGAGGTCTGGGGAAGTTTGATGTCAAATCACTCTATATTTCATTCACGTTAGGTATTTATTTAATCTGTTTCTTACTGTGAAACAAGACCTGTGATGGCAGGAATTTGTAAGTTTTGTTCATGGGGAGGAGTTCTATTCTCCACAGAATTGTAAAGAAAGCCTTCCCAGAGAAGAGAATTTTTGGAAGGAATTCTTGAATCAGAGTAGGCATTTACTAAGGAGAGAGGAGAGGAACAAAGGTGCCCAGAGGCGTGAACAGCTCCGTCCACCCATTAACATGGCCTTACTCTGTAAAATGAACACATGGGGTTGGCGAGGGCCAGACTGTTCAGCTCAGCCTTGTAAATGTCACCAGAAAGCTTGGAACTTATCTCGTGAGATACAGGAAGCTCATGAAGGACTTCCGGTGAAACAGCAAGCATGATTACATTTGGACAAAGATCCCAAGAAACTTCCAAAAGCAATGAGAGACATTCTCCTATTTAAAGTTCTTCTCCATTTCCCACCACCTCTAGAACTATCCCACATCCAAGGAGAGCCTAGCCTTTCCTGAGGCCTCATCTCCCACCACTTCTCTGAACAGCCCCTGCTACCAGCTCGCCAAACCTTAGAATACTCTGAACGCACCACGGGCTGTTAGGTTCCCATGACTGAGAAGACGCACACCAGACCCAGCGGTCAGGAGAAGCCTGCTGCCTTTCTTCTGCACAGCTAAAATCTTTCATTTTGAGATGTTTCCACTATACAACCTAGGATGGCCTCAAATTCAGGGTCCTTGGTCTCAGCCTCTGGAGTACTTACATTGCAGGCATGTATGCCATGCTATGCCTGGCTTAACTCAGTATCTTTCCAGAAAGAGAGGTTAGACAGCTTCACGTAGCCTGGGTTGGCCCCCAACTACAGAGCTAAAGATGGCCCAGGAACTCCTGATCTTCCTACCGACACCTCTGAGTGCTGGGATTACAGGTGAGAACCACCACACTCTCTCTGTCTCCTCCCTGCTCTCCAGTGGACACTGTTAGGAGTTAGTTGCTTTTTTTTTTTTAATTTTAAAGATATATTCATTTTATTATTTAATATTATTAGAAATCCTCTAATTTTAACGTAAATAATGTACTGACAGTTCACATACTTGTTTAGATCCAGGATTTTGCCTTTAGATGAGGCATTTTAGTCATTACAATCATTACAATTACATTCTGACTGACCCTCAAGCCGTTATAAGCATACTGAATGTTTTAAATTTGTTTTCTTTCATGATGGTGATAGAGAAAGTTTAATCCTTATGCTTGCTGTTTTTGAGACAGGGTCTCATTACGTAGCTCAGGCTGGTCTCAAACTCTGGTTCCTCCTACTCAGCTTCCCAAGTGCTGGAGTCACAGCAGACAGTCACTGTGCCCAGCTTTGGCATCATTTTAGCTATAGTTAGAAAGTCATTTCCTCTTTCACTGCATTTTAATGGCATATATTCATTTTACAAAATGAATACTATTGAATAATATTAATATTTTGGTGCGTGTACGTAATACACCTTGGGCATGTTCACACACCCTGTCTTGTCTGTTGCTCCCCATTCCTCCAGTGCCCCCTTCTACTTACATATCTTTAAAAACAACCTAGATTTTATACATGAGAGAAAACACGCACCATTTGTCTTTCTGAATCAGACTTACTTTGCTTAACGTGTGATCCCTCACGTGCTGCTTCATTATGTTAACTGATTCTAGAAAGGTGAAACAAGATTCTAAGAAAAAGCAGCTTGGGAGACAGGTAATCAATGGAGAAGATCAGCAGAATAGCTCACCTTGTGCTCAGCAGGCGTCCTGTGGACATAGTGGTGGGTTCCTAGGCCTTGCGAGGTCCCCAAACCTCCTTCTGCCATATTTACCCAAGAATTATCTTCCATGGTAGGGACCAAGTTCCCTGAAACCAAGGTAAGGCCTGAAGTATTAATGGTCAATGTTCGTTCAACAGATCTGAAATAGTTCAGAACTCCCAAACAGATGCGCTGGAACAGGAAAAGAGCAGAATCAGGACCCTGCCATGTGCTTTGCCCTACCCTACAAAGCAAAACTTGAGGAGGGACCTCAAGATGACAGGCCAACCCTACTGGGGAGAAAGGAACACACCATCCCTGGAAGGGGCTGATTTCATGCAGGAAACAAAAAAAAATCAGAGTAAAAGCAAGAACTGCATTGCTACTGAAAAGCAGGAAGGATCCCACTCTAGACAAGCAGATACTTCCAATTCTGGAATCAGCACGCTGGCTTACCCACATACCTGGAGCTCCCGGATGTGCAGGTGGCGCAGGTACAGGAAGGACAAGTAGGCCCCTCTCGTCAGGACAGGATTCCTGTCGCTGGGCTCGGCCCCGTCATCCAAGCCTAGCAGTTGTAGGGCCAGTGAACAGCTGTACCTTTAACGCGCAGGAGAGCCAGAATAAGTGCCTCTCACTCAGAGAAGTTCAGAAAATCTGCGTATTGTCTTTTAAGTGATTCACTTTACAAAATAGTAATTCACATATTTTTCAAGAACATATGAGCCTCTTTCTCTCTTTCTCCCCCTCCCCACATGTGCGTGTGTGTGTGAGTGTGTGTGTGTGTGTGTGTGTGTGTGTGTGTGTGTACATGCTTGTGGAGGCTACTGAGGTATGGTATACTACTAAACTTAAGGGAACTTGATAGAGTTTCTTACCTACTCTTTAAAAATGCTCCAGAGGGAAAAATTCCTCTATATGCATAAATATAGTCATTTTTCTTAGCAATTATTCTCATTGAAATCCAAGGATGAAACACTAATCAATTAATTTAAGGTGATATGTTTTAACAGTTGCTTTCATCTTGACTTGGAGTATTTTTGAGGTACCATGTAAGCCACAGATTAATAAGTTACTCAGTTCTTCTCACAGTTTTTAAATCCATCTCCTTGAGTCACCAATAACAAGATTTAATGTTACCCTCTTTCTGCTCTCTGCCCGAGAGGCCCGTCAGCACACTGGCTTATCTGTGTGACGTCACTGTCGTTTTGTTCCACTGAAAAGCCATCATCCTTCAAAGTTCCATTCTATAAAAAAATTAGCATTAGTTCAATTACATAAACATTTGTAATATTAACAACATCATATGTTGTCATAAAATTAAACTCCATGGTCCGAAGCACAGTAAATTCATTAGTAAAAAGGCATCGTCTTCCAAGTCAACAAACAAAAGTCTAGATTTCTACTATAAATTATGGAGTCACTGTTTTCATTAGATAAATCTTTGTATTATGAACATGTTGGTAGTTTCTAAACAGTAGTCACCACCACTTCTTGTCTTTTAAGTGACTCACTTTAAAAATGTTTTAACTTATTTTTATGTGTATGAGTGTTCGGCCTACGTGCATATAAGTGTACAATGCCTAGAGAGGCCAGAAGAAGGTGTCAGAGCCCCTGAAACCGGAATTATGGATGGCTGTTAGCTGCCATGTAAGCGCTGGGAACTTAACCCAAGTCAGAACAGCAAAAACCCTTAACCACTGAGCCATGTCTCCAGCCCCCTTATTAAGTGAGTCACTTTACAAAAGAAATTTATTCACACATTTCTTTGAGAACATATACTGCCTGGAAGCTTGAGCTTTCACTGTATGTGTGTACACACGCCCAGGGAGACCAGAGCTCAGTGTGAAGTGTCTTGTTCAGTCTCTTCTCACATCTTTTTTAGTCAGGATCTCTTACTAAACTTGGGGCTCATCAATTGGTTAGACTGGCTGGCCCAGAAGATCCAGAGATCTGCCTGTCTCTGTGCTCCCCACCCTCTAGTGCTGGGGTTACAGACATGCACCACCATGCCCAGCTTGGAGGTGAGTGCTCAGGATCTGAACTCAGACATTTTACCAACTGAGCCATCTCACCAGCCGCCGTGACGTCCTCTAGTCTAGTCTTCCTTTATATGAAGATCAGTGGATTAAAATCCTTTTTCCTCGACTGCTATGTGATGCAGTCATTTGAAGTTTGGATTTTGTTTTCCTCCTTTTAAAAAATATTTTTTATTTACTTTTCTTATTTTTATGAATGTAGGTAGGTGCATCCATGTCATGCAATGCCTACAAAGGCCAAAGGAAGACGTCAGATCCCCTGGAAGTGGAGTTATTTTTAGCCACCATGTGGGTGCTGAGAACTGAACCCCAGTCCTCTGCAAGACCAATAAGTGCTCTTAACTCCTGAGCCATCTCTCCAGCCCTTGTTTTCCCTTTTGTAAAATAGCATGTTTGTGGAAAATGATCACATGAAATGTGAATGCCAGAACATACACAAAGCCTCTAACAGCCGTTCTGGGAGCTAATTCTCTCTTTGCGAACTGCGGTCACCAGTCAGCCCTGGAGGGATTCTCATGGACTCATGATTTGCCCTTACTTCTCACATTCATCCTTCCTAATACTGAAGATTCATTCAGTCATGCACTCAGGGCCCTGAGGACCATCGTGGAGATGACAGTTTGTGGGCCTGACCTTGGCCCTCTGAAAAGCCTGTCTTAGTTACTCTCTCTTGTCTTAGACAGACTGTTTTCCCAAGGTCTGCTCGTTCTTAGTGACACAGTGGCAGTGGCTGAGGCAGAGGCTGGTCTGGGTTATATGTATTTTAATAGCTGATTCAGTGAAATTTCAAGTCCCAGTGGCAGAAACTGTTCCCTCAGGGGAACATTTTCCTCTTTTCCTATAGCAACTGAATAGTTATCCTGGTATTTGGATACTTAAATAAAGGTGACATTTTAAAACCTCACCTGTGGGTCAGTGTAGCCATTCCACTAATGCAATGGGAGAGTGAGAAGAGGAGAGTCCAAGTGCCAGCCATGTTGCAGCTTCTGGGGATATCCTGGGGTAGGTTCTACAACACTGACCTCTATCCCCTGCTTAGAACATAATCATGACAGCTGGGGCGCCATTAAAACCAGATGGTCTCAGGTATAGAGGTCACATTTGCTGAAACTTCAGGACGGACAGAGCTGGGTGCCCAAGGACTCCATGGAGCAGAGTTGCTATTCAGTTCAATGCTTCCTACATCCAGATGTTCAAAGGGGGAACCGTGAACTTTCCAACTCCCTTGATCTTTTGTCCTTTTGTTTCACCATGACCAACAACCAAACCCCTATTTTAACTAATGTAGTTCCCAAGACCCTGAACATAGACCACCAAGTTTTATGATGGGCACTGGAAAATTTTCAATTTATTCTTTCCCAATTTCATGAATGTATATAATATATTTTGACCATATACACCCCACCACTCCCACTCTCCTACCTGTCCACTTCCTCTGAAACCTTTGGGAGGAAAAGATTGACAAGGATATTTGGAAGAATGGAGAGAGACAATGTGGTTATCACTAAGAGTTGTCTCCTGTTCTTGTATCTTGAAATACACTAAGTATATTTCAGTGTAAATGTCCCACACCCTTAAGACAAGAACAGCTGTTGGGAGGTGGCACGATATACTCATGGCTTAATGTGAAATGTCCTTGATAGGCTCATATGTTTGAACCCTTGGTCCCAAGTTGATGGTATTAGTTTGGAAAGCTATGAAAACTTTAGAAGGTGGAACCTTGCTGAAGGAAGTCAATCACTATGGTCAGGCTTGATGTTCAGTAGCCTGGCTCCACTTCCAATCTGCTCTCTGTTTACTGACTGCTTGTACAAAGTGACCACCTGCCTCATCCATCTGTCACCACACCTTTCCCACCATGGCAAACTATATTCTTCCTTAAACAGAAAGCTTCCTTCCTCTCTGAAGTCACTTCTTGTTAGGTATCCCACAGCAAGAACAGAAAGTAATGCACTCCTGTTCCTGAAAATGAAATCATCATCCCAAAGGAAAGAAACTCTCTAGTTGAAGAAATCCTTCAGCACTCAGTGAGGGGAGCTGAGCGCTGATGTCTCTATGAGCTTAGGATGAGAGCTGCTATAGAACCTTTTGCCTTTGGGGTCTACAGTGCTCTGGGTTACGTGGGTCCCCGTGGTCCCTGAAGTGGAACTCTGAGCCACATTCTTTCTTTGGTGAGATTGTGGATTATGGCTTTTTCAGCTGCTTTGAAAGTTACCCAGAGCAAAAAGTATCATCAAGTTGCATGAAGCCATTTGAAAAGCTGACTAAACAAAGCACAGATGCCACTGGGCCGGTGGACTTCCAGGAAGAAGAAATGGGCTAGGATGAGGAAAAGAGGCAGGCCAGCATCCTCTCAGAAAAGGCACCCAACAACAGCCCTTGAAACAGACAGACCAAAGGCAGGCCAGCCTCCTCTGCGGAACAGCGGCTGGTCAAGGAAGCACACGGCGGGGGACCCGCGTCAGCACTTGTGTTTGCTCTTTCTTCATAGGCAGGCAAACCTTTGACCTTGGCCCTGCCTGTGACAGGTTGTTTGCCAGCCAGCATCGCTGAATTAATGGGATTTTGAGTTCTGAGATTTCCGATGACTGCAAATCTCAGCTCCTTCTTGGAGGTTGACAGTGATAGTGGACTAGAAGTAGAACAGGAAGAGAGAACAATTGAGGAGAATTCCTTTTTTCATTTCCTCATCCAATAACTTATGTATGTTCATCCACAGAGAAAATATCCTGGTAGTCAGAAGGATTTAAACTGAATATTTAAAACTAGTATTATTTCTTTTAGATTGAACAATAATGGGTGGTATGATAAATGTGTCCTTGCTATTAGAAAAGAATCATATAATTTTTTATTTATTTAATTTTTTATGTGTATGAGTATTTTGCCTGCATGTATATAAGTGCACCATGTGTGTACAATACTCATAGGGGCCAAAAGAGGGCACTGGATCCCCTGAAACTGGAGTTATAGCCAATCTTTAGCTGCCATGTGTATGCTGGGAACTGAACCTGGGTCCTCTGCATAAGTAGTAAGCACTCTTAGCCCCTGAATCATCTTTCCAGCCCCCTAAAATAAATATTCTTTAAAATATTTTCTTTGTATTGTGTGTGTGCACGTTGATGATGTGTATGTGCGGGCAGGCATGAGCATGTCTTGGTGTGTGTTGGGGAACTGGTTCTCTCTTTCCGCCATGGGTTCTGGTGATCAAACTCAGGTCTTCAAGTTTTCATGGCAAGTGCTTTCACTTTCTGAGACATCTTCCTGGTCTGAACATACTTACTTTTAAAAATATTTTATTTATTGTTATATTTTATGTGCATGAGTATACTGCCTGCATGTGTGTAAGTGCACCCATGTCGTGAAATGCCTGTGGAGTCAGAAGAAGATGTTAGATTCCCCTGGAACTGAAGTTATAAACAGTTGTTAGCTGCCATGTAAGAGTTGGGAATTGAACCTGGGTCCGCTGCAAGAGCAGGGAGCACTCTTAACTGCTGAGCCATCTCTCCAACCCCCAGAACACACTTATTTTTAAAAGTAAATGTTCTGGGCATAGTGGCGCATGCCTTTAATAATCCCAGCACTCAAGAGACAAAAGCTGGCGGATCTCTGTGAGATGGAGGGCCAAACAAGTCTACATAGCAAGTTCCAAGCCAGCTGTATTTTGTTTCACTGAGTCTTGTGTCTGAGAGCCGCCATACTGCCAGATACCCTCTGGTATGTCTCCCATTCACGGTCTTGCATCATCTCTGGAATCAGAGGGGTGCAGTAGTAGACTAGGTATGTCCTGGCTGTGGCCACCGAGAACAGGCAAAGGAAAAGGCTTTCCCACTGTTCCCCAACTCTGAGCCTGGATGTGGTGCTTTCTGCTATTTCACAGCTTTGTAAGGTTCCAAAACGGTGAGCAGCTTAAATTACATCTTTAAAAATGGTATCACTATTAGAAGGGCACGTCTCTATAGAGCCATTTTAATAATAAGTGCTTTCTTAGAGCTGTGACACAGGACACAAGTGACTTGACTAACAGGTTACAGGTTTTTCAGGAGGAGCTGTACTACGGTCTCACTGGTCTATTCTTTGTCCTGATCAGGACTACAGCTAAATATATTTTGTTTCTTTCAAAGAATATTCAAGACATATGGTCCATTTTATTCAGAATTATCTCTAATTATACATTATCATCAACTAACAGTCATAAGAAAACTTCATGTTTTCCTTTATTCCCCAAATCCAGATCTTTAAGTAAATACAGAATTAGAATTGTGTTAGAAAAGAAGGACCAGGCTTCAGAGATAATGGTAAATGAAAGTCTAACTCAAACGGCGATAACAGCATTGTAAACAATATCCAGTCAAACACACCCAAATTAAAATGCACATGGGAAACAGGAATCTCATAGGTTGGGGACAGGGAGGAAACGAGAGACCCGCCTTGGTAGGTCATGACAACTTCTGTGCATTCTGTGACCCAGAAAATCTGCTGTGCAGTATCTACCCTAAAGTAATACATAATTAAGGAAAATAGGCCTGTCCCTCCCCCAGCCTTGGTGCCCAGGATCCAGACCAAGCCCTGAGAATGAGAACGTCAGCCAAGCACTCTAAACTGGGCTGTGCACATAGCACAAAGGTCTGGATTTTTGGAGATGGGGTTGGGAAGTGGGCAGTTGGGGAGGAGATTACTTTTTGTTTGGTTTTTGTTTTCTAACACTTTTTTTGATTTATTTATTTTTCTTTTATGTGCATGCCTGCATATATGCAAGTGCACCCATTTCGTCCAGTGCCTGTGGAGGCCAGAAGAGGGAAATAAGGTGGATAGCAATTGAAGAAGATACTCGACATCGATCTCCGTCCTCTAGTGCATTAGCACATGGATGCAAGCACACATGTCCATATGTACACACACATACACACGCACACACATACACCAGTGGAGACAGATCATCACACAGGAAAAGCAAGTTGCAGGAAGACACGTGCATGGTATGACATGTTATTTAGATTAAAAAAAAAACAAAATTATTTTATACGCATCTTGAGCAAGACATACACAGGCATAAAGAACGGACCCAGCACCAGAGCTTCTAACAGAGGAGATGGAGCCGTCAACACCAGGGACAGGGCAGTCAAAAAGAAACAGCTTTTCACTTATGCTCGAATATTCTACAAGGACAAGGGTTTATTACTGCCCTGGCTGTTTAATATGAATTTTTAAAAATTCTTTTGAGAGACACAGTGACCAACACTGCAGAAACCAGGCAAATGCCACAAACGCAACCAAGGAGACAAAATCACAATGGCCAGCGATGATCTGTGCTGCTGCCATGTCCCCTGACCTGAGATGAAGGGGTGTTCTGCCTCTGGGGTATTCTTCACGCCCCCGCAAGCCCATACCCCGACTGTGGCCATGAAAAAAACAAATTCTCATTAGGGATTCTTCTACCGTTTGCCTGGCCAGAACTAAAGACCATCAAGGTTGTGATGAACAAAGAAAGACTGAGAAACCAAGGCAGGCCACAATCTCCGTAAATGCAAGATGGGGCCTGGAAAGGACCCTGAGTTCATGGGAAAATCCATCTGCAGCCTAGCTTAGTGAGCAGTGTGCAGCAATGTTGGGCTCTTGGGTATGACAGATGCACCAATGTAATGTAAGATGCGAGCGACAGGAGGCCCCTCTGCAATTTTTCTGCAAACCCTAACCCATTACTAAATAATCGTTTTACTGAAAAGTGAAATGTTATAGAACGGTTACTGGTGAATAGCGTCCCCAGAACTGGTTAGACACCACTCTGAGGTTGTGCTACAATTAATTAATGATTGCCTCCTCTCACAGCTGTCAAAATGGACAGTCCTGCGAGATCTGTTTTTCCTTGTGCAGAACGACCTTGAAAGAGATATTTACGGCCACTTGTCAACTTCAGAGTCAGAATGCTGACCAGCACACAGGAGCTGAACTTGGAGCTTGACTGCTACATATTTCAAACCAGCCCGAGCCTTGAGACCCATACCTACATTCCTGCCACCCCTCCACAGGCCATTCTTTACTTAATCCTAATCACACCTGATTGGCATTCAACATTCTGAATGGTGATGTGATCCTACTGGGGCCTTGATATAGTATAAAGTGACAGAAATACTCGAAGAGCTCACAAATTATCACGCCCAGGAAAATGAAAAGAAAAGTGAAAAAATGTTGGCTGCTGACTCAGAACTCTCAAGCCAGCACTATTTTCTGCTCTCCGGCTGTGTGCGTGGCTGGCTCCTCCTCTTTCATTAAGTCTCAGCTCAAATGCCACATCCTCTCCTAGTTCCGTCAGAGTGTGCCCACTCGGCCCTGGTTCTCTGCCCTGTGGTTTTCCTCTCTGGCACTCATAGGTTAGACATATAGGTGTGCGTCTGTGTTCACTCATTTACTGTCTGCTGCTTCTCAAGGGTAAGAACTGGGCCTGATTCACTCCAGGCGCCCAGCACAATTCCGAGTCTAGGCGGAGTCTGGGAAGAACAAATGAGGGAAAGAGAGAGTGAGGGAAGAAGGAAGGAAGGAAGGGACAGAGAGAGGGAAAGAGGAGGCAGGGAGGGGGGAGGGAGGGAGGGAGGGAAGGAGGGGGAGGAAGCATTAATATGTACGGCTTTGTGTTTATTATCTCCCTCACGCTCCAGCTCTGGAATCTGAAAAATAAACAGGCATTCTAAGCCTCTCTATGATCTATTTGCTATAAATCAACTTTAAAGTACAGTGGTCGTGTTTTCTGCTTTTGGCTAATTCCAAGAATAACATCCATAAGTCAGCAAATAGCCAGAGGAAGTAGTTTTCTTTCTCCTCCCTTCTTCCTTTCTTTCTTCCCTTCTTCCTTCCTTCCTTCCTCCCTTCTTCCTGCCTCCCTCCCTCCCTTCTTCCTTCCTTCCTCGCTTCTTCCTCCCTCCCTTCTTCCTCCCTCCCTCCCTTCTTCCTCCCTCCCTCCCTTCTTCCTTCCTTTCCTCCCTTCTTCCTTCCTTCCTTCCTTCCTTCCTTCCTCCCTTCTTCCTCCCTCCCTCCCTCCCTCCCTCCCTTCTTCCTCCCTTCCTCCCTCCCTCCCTTCCTCCCTTCCTTCTTCCTTCTCCTCCTCTTCCCCTCTCATTGAACTCTCTGGCAAACCTCCTGCCTCAGTGCCCCGGTGCTGTGATCTCGGGAGTGAGCGCCTCGCCTGGCTTCCTCCTTCCGGCCTTTCTTTTCCTTTTAGCACTCGGCCTTTCTTTTCCTTTTAGCACTCGGAAACCTGCCTTCAACTCTGGTTGGAGACTGCACCCAGTCACTCCTGACTTTCCACCTGCTTTGCAATGGAAGGAAACAGAACTGAGGTAAGGAACGTCAGCCTTCCCTCTACTGTGTGGCCCAGCAAAGGCAAGCAGGAACTTCCCCCTTCCATCTCCGCCGTGGCGTTCCATGCAGCTGTCTTAACTTAGTGCTTTCTGCTATTCAGTCCTTAGCCAAGCCATCGCTGGTTCTCACCGTGAATCTTCTGTTTGTCTCTGGGACACAGGTCCCATGGAGGTAGCCTCCTCTGGCCCCACAAGCCATGGGCACTGTGACTCAGTCATTTGGTGGCCAGTGACGCTCTGGACCTCACTGCTTCTGCACAGTTCCAAACATGAAGCTCTTCATTGGACTCCATCCCCCTCAGCCCCCTCCCTGCCTCCTTTAAGCCATTAGGCCCCTTAGTCTTTAAATCTCTCTGCTTTCTCAGTCAGTGAGGAAAACAAATTTGTGATTATAGCTTTCAGATTATCTAATTGTTTTTCTTTTTTTTTTTCAAATAGAGTCTCATGCAGCCCCGGTCAGCTTTGAACTTGAACAAGGTCAGTAGAGGATGACCTTGACTCTCTGGTTTTCCTCCCTCCACTTACCAAGTGCCAGGGTTACAGAGATGCACCACCATGCCTAGGCCCTCAGACGTTAATACTTAAAATCCAGGTAAAGGATGATTATTGACTAGCCTCCAAGGTAAAGTGGCCGGAACCCAGGGCGCAGAGGTTCAGAGATACCCAGGGCTGACTGTCTTTTGCTCCTGCCTTCTCCACCACCCTCTGTCCTGTCAGTTTTGGTGAGGAAGCAAGACTGTGATGCACTTAAATGTCCCTTTGTCATATGGTGCTCCTGACAGTTACATATACCTCAGTGAAAAACAGCAATGACAAGCCTCAAAACTTGCAGGATGCCAGTTGAGGAAAGAGTGTCCCTGGTAGCTGGGTGCTCCAAGGGTAACCTGGGAGAGCTGTGCTAGCCACCTCTGCTCCTGACCTGTGTGGTCAACTCATTTCTCATTGGGTTCTCGAGAGCTGATTTCAACAGATTAAAAAGTTAAACAAAGGGAGTGTATGTCCACATGTTACACTTGTGCTTGCTTCCAGACATGTTGGAAGTCCCTGGAACCCTTCAGGTCCCACTTTCCAGAGCCTGGGATGATGGTCCCAGACGAGGCTTCTCGCATTAGCATGGCCCTCAGCTTCGCCACACCTTTAGCTTTATACAATTTTAAGTCACTCTACGATTCTCCTCAGAGGTGAAGGTCATAGAATTTATGCAGCATGAGCCCATTTCAGATTTACCTGACCGCTTGCTTTCCCTAGGGCCTCCTCGCCACATGGTCATCCACAGGCCTCACCAAAGTGCCAGCCTTCTCACAGGTCCTCTTTCTTCTGCCTCATGAATGCAGGCAGCCTCCCCCGACCAGGCCCAGTCCCAGGCACCGGCGTCTACCGTCCACACCTACAGACTCTCCCATCTTCGCTACTCGGTCCTCGGGATCCTGCCTCTGCCGATCCGCCCTCTTCTTTCCCCAGGGTTAGCTGTTTCTCAGTTTCCCCTTTCATTCCCTCCATCCCTTCTTTTCTGCTGCCCTTTCCTTTCAGATCATGAACAGCCTGGTCTTCCTGTCTTAAATAAGCAAATGCATGACAAATAAATAAAGGACACTCTAGTTTCAAAAACAGAGGGCGCCAAGGTAAAGACAGACAGACTAGTGTAGGAATGTCTTCCCACTGCCCGGCTTTGCACCTTTCCCAGGCCCTTGACCGCTCTCTCTTCCAATTCAGCCAGCATGCTGCTGCCACATGAACAGAAATAGCCTGTGTGTATCATTCCCTTTACAGGAGAGAGCACAAATTCCTTACTCTGGAACTGATGAGCATTCACAACCTGTCTCTCCTTCCCCATCAAGCAGGGATAGCTCCTCTTTACTGTACTCTTCCCTTAATCTTCCTCTTCAAACGGAACTTAAATCCAGGACACGGTCTCCTCTGCACCATCCTGGTGCTCACGTCGGAGAACTCTCTATCCCTGCCTTCCCTTCCTTTCCTGTCTGATCCTTGCCCTGCCCTCAAGCCTGGCTCAGTGTTGGATCATATATTCAATCTATTATTTTTATTTTTTGGTGTTTTCTGTAGCATTTACATTGTCATACAGTCCCACCAACAGCACAGACGGGTTCCAGCTCGCTGGGTGCTCTGCTCTAGTGAGCACCGGGACATGCAGCCTTGCTGCTGACCACTGGAAGTCTGATGCTGGTAGGAACAGCAAGCTACAGTAGCCATCTTTATATTTCCCTTTTTGATTAGCATTCTATTTCTTTCTTCTTGTGATAATTAACCAGCTTTTGATGGGAAGGGCTTCAGAAAACATCCACAGTGAATTTTTAAAGGCTCCACACAAGTGCCAAGATAAACAAGGGCCTATTGGTTGGCCATTCCTGTTGTACCTGGTAGAGGTTGATGTTGCTATAAATATTCTCCCAGATTTGGTCATAGCTGCACTGATGCAAACCCTGGGAAGTCGTGAAAGATGGATGATGTGAAGCCAGCATGATTGCTTTTGCAGCGTGATCCTGGAGTACTTTCATGACACGCTGAGGGTTGGAAATCTTAGGCAGAATGGAGAGAAAAGATGGTTAGTAGAAACAAGAAGGTCCTTCCTTCTTTAAAAATACTTTTTTAAATGCTGGACATGGTAGAACATGCCTTTAATCCCAGCACTTGGGAGGCAGAGGCAGGCAGATCTCTGTGAGTTCAAGGCCAGCCTGGTCTACATAGCAAGTTCCAGGCCAGCCGGGGCTACAGGAAAGCACTACTGTCTCAAAAAGACCAGAGAGAAAGAGAGAGAGAGAGAAACAGAAACAAAAAAACAAAAATGCTATTTTAGGGGCTGGAGAGATGACTCAGGAGTTAAGAGGTTAAGACTGGTTACTCTTGCAGAGGACCTGGGTTCAATTCCCAGCACCCACATGGAGGCTAGCAATCATTCACAGCTCCAGTTTCAGAGAATCAGAAACTGTCTTCTGGCCTTCTTGGGGATTATACAACCAGGTGCACATACATGCAGGTATATACTATGTATATACTCATACACATAAAATAGAAAAATAATGAACAAAATATTTTAAATGTTTTTTTATATTTATTTGTGTGTCTGTGTGTGTGTGTCTGTGTGTGTGTGTGGTACAGCATGTGTCTGGAGGTCAGAGAACAACTTGTGGGAACAGGTTCTTGCCTTCCATTATGTGGGTCCAAGGGATTGAACTCAGGTTGTCAGGCTTGGCAGCAGTCACCTTAACCTCCTGAGTCATCTCACTGGCCCCTGGATCCCTTCTTTTCAGCAAGAATTTGGTCAGGTACATATGAATAAGGAAGAAATCTTGGGAACGACTTTATTCCGTTTTTTAAAAAAATAGGGGCTAGGTATGCAGCCGAGTCCACAGAAAGCTTGCTAAGCACACTGAAATGCTGTGCTCCATCAGCAGTGCTGCATAAACCTGCCGCGGGTGGCGCCTCACTCTGACCCCAGCCTTCCGGGGTAGATGCAGGAAGAAGTTTAAGGTCATCCTTAGCTATATAACTGAGTTTGAGGCCAGACTGAGATACATGAGACCCTGCCTAAAAATGTATTGATTGATTGATGAATTTAATTAAACTCAAGCATCATGATTGCCCAAATAGGTTCATCCATTTGCCATCACATGTATGGTGATATATATGGCAGCTCATTTAAAATTTTGAGAGAGCCCCCAGGACAATATCAAGTGGCATCTTCACAAATGTTACACCAATGAAAAGATAAACACCTATCAGCTCTGAGTGAAAACTTGTCCTCTGGTAGAAAGCTGCAGACAGAGAAGGCAGCAGCAGGTGGCACAGGGCCAGTCAATGCTTCATAAGGACACAGACCTGAACTCTTATCCCTGCTGTGATATAGCTTTTCCACACAGAACAGTGATGTTACCCTAACACCAAAACTAATGATAGACCTCCCTAGATTGTTGTACGATGCATGTAGCAGCTCAAGAGATGCACCTTCTCTTCCGGAGGTAAAGCATTGAATACGGTCCCAGAACTGGACCACCATTTCAATGACACACCTACCACTTTATCATTTGAATATCACAAAGAATCCCAAAGATCACTTATTCCAGTCCCTATCAAAATTCCAGAAACATGTGTTTCAGTGATAGAAAAAAATTAATCATAAAAATCATGCTGAATCCAACGGATCCTAGACAAAGCAATTTTGAAATCAAACAAAGCTGGAGGACTCACACTCCCCAGTTTCAAAAAGTATTGCAAATGCATAGCAGTCAGAATAGTGTGGTATTGGATAAAGAAAGACTACAGGCCGCTGGGAGAGAGAGCTCAGAGATAAACCCTCACGTGTATGACCAAGGATATCAGACCACTGACCGGGAAAACTAGCATCTGCAGTAGTGGTAATGTCATGTGCAAAATAAGGAAAGTATATTCGCTTACAAAGTTGACTTCAGGGGCTGGGAAGATGACTCAGCAGTTAAGAGCACTGGCTGCTCTTCCAGAGGATGTGGGTTCGGTTCCCAGCACCTGCACAGTGGCTAACAACCATCAGTAACCCCAGTTCCAGGGGATTCAGTACCCTCTTCGGACCTCCATGAGCACTGTATGACATGGGTGCACTTACTTACATGCAGGCAATACACTTCATACACATAAAATAAAAATTTACTAATTAATAAGTTGACTTCAAATGAATTAAAGACCAAAAGGTAAGTCCTAAAAATATAAAATTCTTAGAAGAAAACATATAGGAAAACTTCATGATATTAGATTTGCCAATTTTTTTGGTAGTTTTTTTATGACATAAAAAGCTCAGAGGAAAAAAGAGTAAAAAGTAAAAAAATAGAACTATATCAAACTTAAAAGCTCTTGTGACTCAATGGATCTATAAATAGAATAAGAAAGTAACCTACGGGATGGGAGAAAATGTTTGCTAATCCTCTATCAGGTAAGTGAACAACAGAATATATAAAGAACTCTTATGATTTAACAATGTAACTTTATTACTAAGTAAATTTAAAATATCAAGGCAAATGGCCAACAGGCACATGGAAATGTTCACAGCATCACTCATCACCAGAGTATAGTACAAAAAAAAAAAAAAAGTAAAATAGCAAGTGGCAAAATTGGGAACTCTTGTGAGCTGTTTTTCATGGAATAGTGTAGCTGCTGTGGAAAACACCAAAAACTAAACATTAAAATAGAATTAATGATGATCTAGCTGGTTTTACTTCTGGATGTATACCCAAAGAGAACTAAAAAAGAAGATCTCAGATATTTGCATACCTGTACTCACAGTATTATTCATAATACCTCTGACATCCATCAAAAGATTAATGGTTAAATAGACATTAATATATATTTACAAGGTAATATTATTCAGCCTTAAAAACAATAAAATTCTGATGAATGCTCCAATACAGATGATCCTTGAAAACATTGTGCTAACTGCAATAAGACCATCACTAAAAGATATGTAATGTGTGATTCCACTCATCTGAGGTATCTAAAAGAGCTGAATTCACAGGAACATAAAGTAGAATGGTTGTTTCTAAGAGCTAGGAGGTGGGGATTTGGGTGAGTTGATCAATGGGGACAGAATGTCAGTGTTGTAAGATAAAAATGTTTTAGAGATTTGTTGCCCAACAATGTGAATGTATTTAACTCTTTTGAACTCTATATTTAAAATGGTTAAGACAGTAAATGTTATGTGAAGTGGTTCCCACCACATTAAAAACAATCATTCAGTCTGATCTTCACAGATAAGGGTCTCGTGTCCATGGAGGCTACACAAGCAGATGAACATCACACAGAAACATTTTTAGTCTGATTTTTTGTTGTTTAATGATTAGATTAGAAAGCTCCAAATAAATTCCTCATAATGAACAAATGTTAACAGTTTTTAAAAGGGAACAAAAACTCTGTATTTTGGGGATGATTTTTTTAACAAGAATTTTATATATAAAGAGAATATGATTATTTTCTCACCTTCAGAAACTTTGCTTGGACCTGCATTAGTGCATCTAGTCTTCTCCGTTCTTTGAGTTTAGTCAACATCTTCTTTTGCCAAGGATCACATTTTGGCTTGATCTAGGGGACAACCATGCTCTCATAAAGTTCCAGTCTAACAGAATGGGTCTCAACACAAGTTGCAGCCAGATTCGAGGACCTTGTGAGGTGGGATCTAGAGTCTGTGCTGGCAAGTTTGCTGAGGCATCTGAAGCAAGACCTCACAGAGCCCTGGAAGGAACTAGCAGTTCCTGTTGGCACCTGGCCTGTGGCATGTAGTAGTGTAACTACGCGGTGCAGTCCACAAGCAAGAGGTGCCCTACACCACCAGCACTGGACACTACATCTTACTGATGTGGCAGGGGCTGGCAGGGGCTGGCAGGGGCTGGCAGGGGAGGACGCCACATTTAAAACTTCATCTTTCCCATTAAGAAGCTGGATTTCGAAACTTAGTTTTGCCACGTGTGGTGACGCAGACCTTTAATCCCAGCACTGGAGGGCAGAGACAAACAGATTTCTGAGATGGAGTCCAGCCTGGTCTACACAGTAATTTCCAAGCCAACTAGGGCTACAGGGAGACCCAAATTAAAATACCTGTCTCAAAACACCAAATTAAAAAAAATAACTGTTTCATGCCTCTAAGTTCCATTAAAATGCTGATAATTCTCACATTCATTCTCAGCTCAAATAGGCATGTCCAACTGCAAGCAGGGGCTGCCTGCAGTCATATGTAGTCCAGAATAGCCAAACACAAAACCATAAACTTGCTTAAAACCAAATTATTCACAATTTTTTGGTTACTCGATGAATGTATCCCAGTCGCAAACTCTGGAGATGGCAACGTGTTGCTGCAATGCTCTGCCCAACTACCTCTGTAATATCTAGCTTGGGGCTCACAGCTAAGACAGTCTGGCTCCCCTACACTGATGACTCTGAACTCAAGCACCTGATGGGGAAACAATCTCTGATTCCCCTCTGTCTTTCAGCCCATTCTTCAGGATGAACTGTGCTCAGGATGTCTGCATCTCCCCCAAATTCCTACATTGAAACCTCCCCCATACATGATGCGATTAGAAGGTGAAGCCCCTGTGACAACAATCTGTACCCTCATGAAAGAATCCTGAAGGCTACTGTGTCTCTCTCACCAAGTCGGTGAGGTGAGAAGTCAGCAGTCTGCGGCCTGCGGCCTGGAACAGTGTCCTTGTCAGAACCTAGCCGCGCTGACAGCCAGACCTTCTCGGCCTCCAGCAATGTGAGAAACAAATTCTGCTGCTTATAAGCTATTCATTTTATGACATTTTGTTAAAGCAGTCTGAATGGACATATATATATATATATATATATATATATATGTATATATAAACATTTATTATGTTTCTATATATTTATATCATATAAGACTTTCCTTTCGAGAGATGGTGGCTCAATAGTTAAGAGCATTTGTTACTCTTGCAGAAGATCTGGGATTGGTTCACACCCCATACATTGAGTGGCTCACAACCACCTGTAACTCCAGTTCTAGGGGATCTGACACATTCTTCTGGTCTCCATGGGTATCTGCATGCATGTGGTGCACATATATACACTCAGACACACACACATATACAGAAAGTAATAAATAAATCTTTAAAAAGACTTTCCTTCATATTACAATCAAGCCTCATCAAGCATAGATTCTATATTTCCGATTTTTCATATTCACTAAAATTTATTTGTGACTCAAATGTCAATCCAGATAAAACTTTCATTGTCATTTATACATAGGCACAGTAAGGGAACAGTGGGCACATTTCCAGCCAAGGCCGAATAGGATAGCATTCTGCCTTTCTGTCTTAAAGGTTACCTGAAACAAGTATCCCTTTGGTGGTCTGTTTAGAGTCAAATTTATTGTTTTTTTTTTTTTTTTTTTTGGTGATTTCGATGTTCAAAATGGTTCCTAAACAGAGTCCTAAAGTGCTGGCTATGTCCTAGGACAAGAAGACTGTGACACACCCTCCTGAGAAGAGGTTAGATAAGCATCATGTATACTAGAGCTCCTGACCATGAACTCAAAGATGATGAATCAGTGACATATGTTAAACAGGACATCTTTAAACAAAAACACACATAAATCAAGGCTCTGGGTTTTGTCTTTGTTTTGTGAAGCAAGGTCTCACTCTGCAGCCCAAGCTGGCCTGGAACTCATTGTGTAGCCCAAACTGGTCTTGAACTCATGATAGTCTTCCTACCTTAGCCTCCCAAGCGCTGAAATATGAACATCAGCCATTGCACCTGGCAGGGGTCTGTATTAATCGATGCTTTGACCACAGATTCTCAGGAACCTGTATCTCTGTATCTGCTAAACAAGTGTTCCTGATTCCTTCGAGGATACAGATTGCTGGAATACTGAGACGTAAGTGTAGTTCACACTAACCATGTCATTGGATTTAATCTTCTTGCTTAGGCATTGCTCAGAAATCTTGTACTTTTGGCACCTAGGGCTGTGCCTGACAAGGTAAATATCCAATCATAGTTTTAAATTAAAATTGTTGGTTTTACAAATTAGTTACATTCCTGAGTATTATTCTTTGTTCTTGCCATGCATATGAAATTGTTAAAAATGAAAAGAGAGAGCTGGCCATGGTGGCACACACCTTTAGTCCCAGAACTCAGGAGGCAGAAGCAGGCAGAGCTCTGTGACATCAAGGCCAGCCTGGTCTCCATAGCAAGTTCCAGGCCAGCTGGGGCTACAGGGAGACCTGTCTCAAAAAACCAAAAAATGCAAAAAAGAAAGGGAGTGAGGCACACCTACAGTCCAGCCTGGCGTGGTGAGGCACACCTACAGTCCAATACTTGGCGGTCTGAAGCAGGAAGACTGCCATGAATTCAAAGCCAGTCTAGGCTACAAAGTGAGAGTTTGTCTCAAACTTTAAGGACAAATAAACAAAAGTGTTTTAGCTGAGCATAATGGCACACACCTATCACACCAGCACTAAGAAGATAGGAGGACCAGAAATTCAAGGCCAGCCTTGGCTACACAGTGAATTCAAGGCCAACCTTGGCTACATAGTGAATTCAAGGCCAGTTTGGACTATATAAAAACTCTTAAACATACCAAAAGAAAGAAAGGAGCTTGGACCTGTAGAGTGGGGTTACGGTATCTGGGGTAACTTCCAGAGCTAGGGTTGGGAGGTGTTGGTATGGCTACCTTCAACACAGAGCTAGGGCAGAAAGAGGGCTGGGAAGGCCTGGTGCACAGGACCAGGTGAGGTGAGTGGTCCCCCCTGAAGAAAGGCAGCATAACCCTTGGACCTAGAGTACAGCTTCTGAAGTACTAAAAAGGGGACAAAAGGGGCCAGAAAGACCTGGTGTGTCAGAGTGCCTGGCTCCACTGGAGGACGGGTTGTGACAGTGCTGGCATTACTGGCAGGCCACTGTCCTTACAGCCTTCTTACCTTCAGAAAGGGGATCCAGGTAGCTCGCTTTTTTAGGGCCATAGCAGGTCCTGGCAGATCCACTTTAGCTATCCCTCCCTCATAGTCTGGAAAGGTTCGCATTCTTTGTTGTTCCATGAAGATGCTTTGGAACTTTTGGGAAACCTAGACAAGATTAAAAGAGAGAAGTAGGCCTTCCCAGAGCCCCCACCCAAGTGCAGTAGCTGTCACAGCTGCAGGGTGCAATAGCTTACACAGCTTCAGCTTCTCCGAATTACTCAGAAAAGTGTAACTTTCCTTTTCTTCTTTCTATCTCTTTTCTAAGCATGCTTCTCTAACACTTTGGGTTTCACTCTGTCTCTAAAGTTCCCCATCCCAGCCATGTCACCACATGGCTGACCACCATGATGAACTTAATGGCATGGCTTTATTTCTTCCTCTTCTCTATCTCTCTCCTCTGGGCAGCTGCAAAGATTTGCAGCTTTCCTGCTTTAGAGCCTTTCTTTTAAACATTAATAAAAATGTTTTCCAGCTTCAAAGAAACAAAAATAGGAGGAGGAGGAGGAGGAAGAAGAAGAAGAGGAGGAGGAAGAGTAGGGGAGAGCCTGAGGATCTGAATTCAGATCCCAGCACTTGTGTGAAAAGCCAGGCCTGGCCCGTATACCTATAATCCCATCACTGGCGGGCGGGGATGCGGATGGGGTGGGGTTTGAAGACAGGAGGATCACTGGTGCTTTCTGGCCACAAACCTAGATCCTGAGTCAGTGACAGACCCTGTCTCAAAGGAATCAGGCAGAGCCATAGACCAGGACACTGATTCTTCCTCTGGTCTTCACACACATGCTCACAAGCAGGCACATCTGCATACCCAGATGCAACACACACACACAGAGACACACACATTTACAAGCACAAACACGAAAGAAAGAAAGAAAGAAAGAAAGAAGAAAGAAAGAAAGAAAGAAAGAAAGAAAGAAAGAAAGAAAAAAGAAAGAAAGAAAGAAAGAAAGAAAGAAAGAAAGAGAAAAAGATGGTGAGAAGGGAGAGGAAGAGGAGAAAAGTGGAGCTCAAAGGAAAATGTTTCATATTGCATGTGATTTCAGAAACATTTACTAATGGTCTTTGAAATAGCCCTGGGGAGAAACTGACTCAAAGATTCTGTTGAGACAGGACCTAACGTGGACCTAACAGCTGTGTAGCACAGGCATTCAATTCACAGTCAGCTTTATCTGTGCTGAATGTCTGCTCCAAAGACTGGAAATGCATACATGTCCACTCATATACATTTAAAATAATATTTTATTTATCATTTTTATTTTCTATGCATGAGTGTGGTGCCTATTTGTATGTGAATGTACCTGTGATGTGCATTGCCCATGGAGGTCAGAACAGGATGTCAGATTTCCCTGGAACTAGAGTTATGGATGGCTGTTAGTCACCATGTGGGTGCTAGGAACTAAACCCAGGTCCTCTTCAAGAGCAGCCAGTGTTCTTAACCGCTGAGCCATCTTTCCAATTCCTACTTGTAAGCATTGTGATTTTGGACTTCAAATATAAGCAGAAGTAACTGTCCATCTCTGTAAAAGTATTCACTTCTTACCAGAAAAATCTAAGCGTTAAATAAATCCTGCTCTCAGAAGCCTCATTAAGGCATCGCCAGGGGTGGGATGTGGTGGCAGACGCCTTTAATATCAACACTTAGGAGTCAGAGAAGGTAGATCTCTGAGTACAAGGCCAGCCTGGTCTACACAGTAAGTTCCAGGTCAATAGAGAGGCTAGCTCCAGACCAGCTGGAGCTACAGGGAGACTCTAAAAGACTCTCAAAAAGACGCACACACAAAAATGTTATTTATTAGTTAAATAAGTGTGAAGTTTTAGGTTCTCACTTGTACCAGTTACAGTTCAAGTGCTCAACAGAAGTATGTCACTGGCATAGCCTCAGACAGATCCACAATGGCAGCAAGTTCTATAAGAAGCGCTAGTATAGGACTGGGCTGCAGAAAATCTCTTAAAGGGCCAGACAGTAAATAGTTTCGTCTTTGCAGATTCCATCTATTCAAGTTTGCCACTGTAGTGCGAAAGTAGCCACTGCTAGTATGTAAATTAGCAAGTATGGCATTTCTATGATCTGAATAGTTGTGTTTTCACAAAATTCATGCATTGAAATCCTACCCCCCCCCCCCGGAAATGATGAGAATGGAGATGCAGTGTGGGGCAAGGGGAGGGGTGCGTTAGTTTTCATAAATAGGTTTAGGCTTTATGAAAGAAATTCCAGACAGACCCTTACCCCACCAAAGGGCAACATCCATGAGCCAGAATGTAAACATGTGTTAAATCTGCCTTGACCGTAAACTTACCCTCGAGAACAGTAAGAAATAAGTTTCTGTTGATTGTAAGCCACTTAGTTTGTGGTATGTTATTACAGCAGTCTGAGTGGACTAAGACAGCTGGATTCCAACAGAACTTTATTTTGGGAAAACAGGTGGTGGGCTGCAGGCTGCGCTTGGCTGACCCTGTTCCAAGGCATTAAAGTACTAGAGAAATAGTACCTAAATATAGACATGCGCGCGCACACACACACACACACACACACACACAGAGGAATGTCACTGGTCTTCCTGGGAGGACAGCTGACATTCCCCAGAATACTTTTATAACAAAATCAGCGGTAGGAACTATCATCATAAACTGTTCTTTCGGAACAAGGCTGCTCTGTTGGTGTGCTCAGCTGGCTTCACACTCTTTGTTTATCATGGGTGACATAAAAAGAAAGACAAAAGTGCTGGGTATAGTGGCATACTCCTGTAATCCCAGGACTTGACAGGCTGAAGCAAGAAGATTAAGAGTGTGTGGCCAGCC
The DNA here is from genome assembly GCA_035773235.1 of Eospalax fontanierii. NCBI lineage: Eukaryota > Metazoa > Chordata > Mammalia > Rodentia > Spalacidae > Eospalax > Eospalax fontanierii. The sequence goes on from CM069545.1 coordinate 49,970,761, forward strand.
TGTCAGGAGGAGAAGAGGGAGGGAGGGATGGACAGAGGGAGGGAGGGAAAAAGTAAGAGAGGAAAGGGGAGAAAGAAGACGAGGAAGGCAGACCAAAGCTAAAATTACCACCTTCCAGGAAGCCAGAGGACTGTGATAACACTGAGGCCAGTGAACTTAAAAGAAAGTGTGTTGTTGTAGAATAATCCTGGCAAAATGATACTGGTACAAATACAAATGAAAGTGAGATTCAAAGTCAAGCACATGGTGACAGGCAAGTACTCTACCAGCTGAGCTCATTCCCAGCATAGGCACAGAGTGGCTACTTCCTATATCAAGAACATTCAAAAACATTTACATTAGATTTTTGCCTATTTAGACGGTCAGTGGATTATCTAGTAAATAGTATACAACCAGAACTAGCAAGATGTCTTATTGTCAAAACAATTGTTGAAAAAAAAACTGTTAATAATCTGAAGTTCTGAAGTTTTCCATCCATGATCCCATTCTGTTCTTTGAAACAAGTTTCAACATAGCTTTTGATAATGGGCTGTAGTGCAGAAGACGACATGACTGTACCTGTCAGAACATGTTGTATACTTGGTTGGATATTACCCATTTACTGTGTCAAAGAGAATACTGCAACCCAATCTTAGACTCAGAGGGCTAGAGATATGTGACAAGTCTGTCTGTCACATCTGAGGTACATTTGTATCTACTACAGTAATAGCTTACCTTTTTCTTTAAGTTCTACAGGAAAACAAAACAAAAGCAAAAACAAAAACAAAAATGTAAAACTCTGATTTCACTCTCAGAAGGTCCCATCATGCTTATGGAAGGGCAGCTCTTCCTAACAGAAGTCTCACTTATTACTATTGAGTGTTATGATTCTAGGAACAAGTGTTGATAGTAGAAATATGCAACTCTGTGTTGGGCATAGTAGCACATGTTTGTAATCTTACTACCCTGGAGGTGGAGGCAGGAGTCGTGAAAGTTCAAGGTCATCCTCCCCTACATAGCTAGTGTGAAGCCAGCCTGTCTCAAATAAATTAATAAACAAACAAACAAAGGGGCAATTCTGTGGTACACACTAATGCTTTCTTTCAAACACCCATATTTGTCATAAGAATGCATTGTGTACCAAAGAAAAGAGTTCCATCTCCTTTGCAGAGTCCCTTAGCTCCTGCAGGTCATACAGCACATGAAAATGGGAGAGCAGGCGCCTCAGCTGAGGTTTCAGCTCTTCTGTGTCTGTTGCATGCTTCGGCAGGACAAAAGCAGCATCTCCTCTCACTGGTCCTGAAAAATATCCAAAATAAAGAGTATGAAGGTCAATGAGCACTTCAGGGAGAGTCAGCATGCCACCTTAGAGAGCAGGAGTAGGCCCTCTACTGATGGACAGCCAGTCTGCTCCCTCCCCACTGAAATCTAGTCCGTATCACACTTGACTGGGTGTATCTGACAAACTCTTGGAGGTGGGCTTTCTTGGGGAAGAAGCAAGGACTCTGGACTCTCACAGCCTGCAGGAGAAACTGACCTTGAGCTTCCTCTTAGGGGGACTGACTTAATAGAGCAGACCTGCCTGTGGTTCTATGGTATGTGAACTGTGTCATTTATAAATCAACCAGCAAATTGAAGGTGAGTGCTTCCATTTGCTTTCCCTGACTAATTCCCACTTAAATTCCTTTCTTTAAGAAGCCTCCCAGGTCCTTGTCACTGGGGTTGGCTGCCTTTCTGGTGGTGCTTCTGTCATTCAGAAGGGCACTCAAAGCAGAAACTGGATCAGACCTCTCAGTCCTCTGTAACACAGGAAAAGGACAGAGACTGTGTGAAATGGATTTTGATGAGAAAATTCCCTTACAGGTGTGTTATTAAACCTGAAAGGGCCCTTAGAGATCATTTAATCCAAAAGGATTAGTATGAAGATAAGTAAACTGAGGCCTGAGGAGGTAAATACAGACTCTGTGTGACTATGACAGAAACAGGCCTAGAACCAGGATACCTGGCTTCCAGCCTATTTAACCCTTTCTCTTAATTTTCTAGTTATAAAGATGGAAATTAAAATGTTTAAGGGAAATTGTTATTTCCTAGCAAGAAATATTAATATTAAATTAAAACAAAGATGTAAGTTTTAAAAAACATTTTACTTATTATTTTTATTTTATGTGTATGAGTGTATTGCCTGCATGTATGTAAGTGCACCAGAGTCATGCAATGCCCACGGAGATCAGAAGAGGGTTTTGGATTCCCTGAACTGGAGTTACATATGGTTGTTAGCTACCATTTGGGTGTTGGGAATCGAACCTGGATCCTCTGCAAGAGCAGCCAGTCCACTGAGCCAATAAAGATGTAATTTTTTGGCATATAGAAAATGTTCTGGAATATCATGGGACCAAACAGGCCATCCACAACAGTCACATCCTCCTTTCTCCATACGGCCCTAAGGTAAGATCAGTTTCTTACCTGAAATGCTGCTGTCCACAGAACCAGGAGATCTAGAGTCTTGGGTGTCAGGGCTAATGTCATCGACACAGACCTTTATTCTTTCCTGGCCACACTCGGGAACTTGGTTGTCAGCTAGACTCAGGACTTCCAAGATGGGCAAATATTGGAGGGCCTACAGAAAGGCAAAAGCAGGGGGACACATGTCAACCCAGTTTGCAGAGAGCTGTAGCTTTTTGATGTGAGAGACAGGGAGGGAGACAGAGCCCTAGAAACCTGCCTGATAGAGGGTGGGGCTGCGAGGCCTAGCTGCCCCAGCTCTGAGTCACTTTCACCTCCAGGCAGTTCTTCATTGGTCCTGTGCCCAGAGAAAAGACAAGGTGTGAAATGCTCAGCATGTGAGAAGGACAGGAACCACGTCAAAGAGACGTTTAAGTGGAAGACCAAGGTTCAGAAGCACATGTTTATAGCATCATATGACTGAGAAGAGAAAGAAGCAGATCACAGTGGTTAGCTGGCTGTGAGGAAGGGACAGAGACAGTGACAGAGGTTTCTGGAACTATGTGGACCAGGCTGGCTTCGATCTCACAGAGATCCACCTGCCTCTGCCTCTTGAGTGCTGGAATTAAAGATGTGTTCCACCACGCCTGGCTTCTCGTTGTTTTTTGAGACAAGGTTTCACTATTTACCAGGCTATGGAGCTCAGGTTGGCCTCAGGAGATCCTCCTGCCTAGTCTCTGGGGTGCTGGAATACAGCAGCTTCTCCACGCCCAGCCCAGGCTCCTCTCTCTTATCCCATCACATTGCACCTGAAATTCCTTCACCCTTCCTTCCACAGTCTGGGACCCAATTACTTTTCAGCAAAGGCTTGGCTTTGCTCTACAACTCAAACAAGTATGTGGAGACTGGAGAGATGGCTCAGTAGTTAAGAGCACTGGCTGCTCTTGCAGAGGACCCAGGTGCAATTTCCAGCACCCGCATGGTGGCTAACAACCATCTGTAACTCCAGTTCCAGGGGCTCTGACACAGTCTTCTGACCTCCTTGGGCAATGCCCAACATTGAGTGCGCTTACACCCATGCAGGCAATAGACTCATACACATAAAATAAAAAATAATAAATAAAATTTAAAACACACACACAAGAGGCATTTGTGAGAGAGCCAAATCAACAGAACAAACCGAACTGAGAACAATGTTGCCCCCCCACCCCCCCACCCCCCAGGGCCCATCGTTTTTCAGCTCTTTGTCAGATCTGTACAGTATAGAGAGCCATGAGTCCCAAGCCAGGTGTGAGTGTGAGGAGTCTGAGTATGTACTGACCTTCCCTAGGAAGTCCCTGTTGACCAAACAATGGCAAGGACCTACCTGCAGGTAGTGGTGGATGGTTCTGAGAGACTGCAGGTGGCACACTAACCACCTTGTGTAAATTGTCACATCTTCCTGTGTCACTAGATTCAGAGGATTATTTTTTCCCATAAGGAAGTTTTCTCGAGCAACTGAGAGTCTTTCTGCTCTCTGAACTGCATCATTGAACTCCTTCATAATGTAGCTGACTTGTTTCTATTTAAGAGAGATACACAGACATGGGGTCATTGGCAAGTCTTATTCTCAGCATCATTTGCTTGCAAGCATAGGGCAGATGTTATCTGGGGGCATAGAAGGGACTCTTGTGTATCCTAAAGTGCTTTTATAATCTGGATTTAGTTGACAGAGGCAGTGAGGAAGAGGGACTTCATATTGCATCAGGATGTTTGGTAACAGGAGTCTGCTTCTGAGCTCCCTACCTATAGTAGAGGAGTCCAAGTTGACAAGAAAAATACTTATCCTCTTATGAAAAACTTCCTTCATATCTCAATCTTAAAAGTAGGAATCTGGGGCTGGAAAGGTGGTTCAGGGGCTAAGAGTACTTGCTGTTCTCCCAGCGGACCCAGGTTTGGTTCCCAGCACTCACATGGTGGCTCTGTTGTCCTCTTCTAGCCTTCCCTGGCACTGTACACATACCAGTAAACATACTGACAGTGAAAACACTTGTACAAATAAAAATAAATAAATCATTGGAAAAAAAAAGTAGAAATCTTTTTGGATGTGGTGGCACATGCCATTTTCCCAGAACCCAGGTGGCAGAGGCAGGCAGGTCTTTGTGGTTCAAGGCCAGCCTGATGTACACTGTACCACAAGAAACAACTAGCCACTTTCAGGTCAACCAGGACTACATAATGAGACTCTGTCTAAAAGAAAATAATGCAAGAATCTTTATTTTCTACTGGCAGGACAGGTAAGAAGTTCTTATCTTTAGCTATGACTTTAAAACTTTAAACAAGCTTACAGACAATGCTGTTTCATTACATAAATAATATATAAGTACACAAACACACACACATATTTATGAGAGAAATGGCTCAGTGGTTAAGAGTACTTGCTGCTCTTCTAGAGGAGTTTGGTTCCTAGTACCCATGCCCAGCAGCTTACAATGGCCTATAACTCCAGCTCAGGAGATACCATGCTCTTTTCTGACCTTAGTGGGTACTGCGTTTATGTGCACAAACACACACTATATACACTTAATTAAAATTTTTTTAAAAATTTGAGTATATGTATATATTTACACACACACACACATATATACATATACATATGTATCTCCCACAGTTCAGATCTCAAGCTCCCTACCTTGTAAAAAGGGTAGAGTTGCTCCATAGTCTCACTGTCCTGGCAGAACCGCTTCCACCTCAGCATGTGTAAATATTTACTCTGGACCAGCTGCGTAATTCTCCCTGTGTAATACTTTAACAACAACAAAAGTAAGCACTTAGCAGAATATAATTATAGTAGGAAGATTGAATATAATCATAAGAACACTAACAAAAGGTAAATCAATCTCTCGTTGTTTTGGAAAAACATTTTTCTACATGTACACCATAAAATTAAGTCTGGCCCAACATCACTCAAACTTCAATACGGTAAGTAGACCAAGTAGATGTTTATAAATCGTTGTGATCTATCGCTAAGCCAACTGACTGTAAACTCATTTATCAGTTACTGAACAATTTTAGCACTGAAATTAGGAGATCAAACTGAAGTCAAACTTAAAGTTTGTATTAAAAAACTGAAATTATGGGGCTGGAGAAATGACTCAGCAATTTAGAGCACTGGCTGCTCTTGAAGAGGACCCAGGTTCGTTTCCCAGAACCCGTATGGCAGCTAACAACCATCTGTAACTCCAGTCCCAGGGAACCCAATGCCCTCTCTGAACTCCAAGGACATTACTTACCTGTGGTACATTTACATATATGCAGGCAAAACACTCATACACATAAAATAAAAATAAATAAATAAGCAATCCTGAAATTATGGGCTGGGGAGATGATTCAAGCAGTGAAATGCTCTACTTGAGAGCCTGAAGACCTGAGTTTGATCCATGTTCAAAATAAAGCCAGGTGAGATGGCACAATTAAAATCCCAGCCATCACTGGGGAAGCAGAGACAGGTCGATCCCTGGGAAGCTTGGTGGCCAGCCAGCCTTCCCTCCTTAGCAAATTCCAAGAGAAAAACCCTGTCTCAAAAAACCAGGTGGACAGCACCTGAAGAGTGTTACCCAAGGTTGTCCTCTGAGTTCCATACATACACATACACTTATATATACATATGTGCACACACATATGCACACATATGAAATTATGAGTCAAAAATACAAAGTATATTATAAGTAAGATTATTGGGCCAGTGAGATGGTTCAGTAGATCAAAGTCCTTGCCATACAAGCCTGATGACCTGTATTGGGTCCCCAGAACCCAATAAATGTGGAAGAAGCTCCACAAACATTGTCCTCTGACCTCCACACATGTACCATGGCACATACCCATATACACACATCATGCACACACAATAATAAGATGGAAAGAAAATAATAAGATTATAGCTTTTAATATCAGATTGAAATCTTTGTTTATACTTAAAAATAGTTAACTGTGCTACATTCCTATAAACCTAGCACTCATAAGGCTGAGGCAGGAGGATCATGAGTTTATAAGGACAGCCCTTACGTGTGTCAAAAAGTTAATTTATTTCTTTCCTCTCTGTAATAAAAACAATACTATCCCCGGAGGTGATGGCACATACCTTTAATCCCAGTATTTGGGAGATAAAGATAGGTGGATTTCTGTGAGTTCCAGGCCAGCCAGGGTTACATAGACTCTTGCCTGGAAACAAAAGTAAACAAAGCACTGTCTATGAGGAAATAACTAGAATGAATTCTACACACTCTTCCAGTGCAAGTAGAAAGTTAGACAAGAGATCCCGGTAGGTCTATTGTTGAATATCTAGCCAGGCATTCAGAGGGTGAAACTCCAGGAGGTTGTGTAAAGAATAACTGACTGGGGCATGTAAGCTGAATAGAGTTCTTACAGTGCTGGAAGATGTTCAAGTTCCAACCAGCCAGAGTGAAAGCTCTACCTAGATACCTGAGAAATTCAGTGGTGATGCTGGGGCTTTGGTAATAAGGACAAACTATGCCCAGAGCAAATATTATGCTAAAATCATGCTAGCAAAGTTTAGAAGCAAGTCTTGAAAGAGTTAAGTTGATCTGTAACTTAAAAGCTTACCAGAATAAAGTCTAACACTCACCACGAATATTTAAAAAAAAAAATCTGACTCCTCATACTTGGGAGGCAGAGGCAGGCCAGAGTGGTCTTCATAGTGAGTTCCAGGCCACTTGTGGCTACAGGGAGACAAGCCCATCCCAAAAAACAAACAAACAAAAATTTGGAACCTAATAATGACAATGAAAAATTTGATAATTTTTAGCATTCACTTATAAATTGCTAGACATACAAAGGAACAAGAAAGAATGACTTATGAACAGAAGAAAAGTTAGTGATGAGAAACCTAGAAATGACAGAGGTGACCCGACGCCCTCTCCTGGTCTCCATAGGTATTGCACAATGTGGTGTACTTAACACACATGCAGGTAAAACACTCAGAAACATAAAAATTTAAAAATAATAATAAAGTATTTTTTCAAAAGACTAAGAAGTGCTCCTAATTTAACATTTACACTCAAGTAGAAGTATGCTGTTTTGATCTGGATCTTCAGTGTCCCCCAAACACTCATATACTGAAGGCTTGGTCCTCAAAGCAGCAGTTTTCAGAGGGCCTTTGGGAGGTGATTGGATCATTCACAGATTCATAAATTCATGTGTTGGTGTGGAGAATCTTTATTATAAGAATCAGCTCCCTGCTTCCTGGTCACTATGAGGTGAACAGTTTTCCTGTGCCCCATGCTCCCAACCATGACGATCTGTCTCACTACAGGCTCAAAAACAATGGAGCTCAGTATAAATGAAAGTTCCTGGAGTATGGGGAGGGACAGCTATGCCTAAAGGCCTTCAGAAAAAGCCATATGGAAGCCTAGCACTTTAAAAGATTTAGGGGAGTTACTTTACAACAAGGGGACACGGTCCTGACTAGACACCATAGGCTAGCAAAGCAAAAGGCCAATGCCAGGAATGGACTCCTTTTGAAGCTGTTGACTTACAGTTCCATAGACCCTCAAATAATACTGGCCACTGCCTCTGCTCTTGTTTATCCACCAGAACTTGGTGGCAAGACCCTTTTGTTGACGACATTACATATGTAAGCCACAGAAATAAACAAGGAGAGATCAAGCTGGTGCTGACTTCAAAGCTTCATCTCTACTGGCTACCTCTCATAGTGCTGAAGGTGGCAGGCATGCTCCTGGAAGAAAAAGAGTTAATCACTAACTTTACTCAGCTGTGAATCCTGTGTGCTTCAGCAACACCTGGCCTGGCAAGATGTGAACTCTGGTGCAACAGTGGCATGAATATGATGGGATAACTAATCACTTTCTAATTGGATTAAAGGTTCATTTCATAAGATAGAGCCCATACCTGACACTGACATCAGACCTAGGAACAAGTGGCTAGACAGGTCACAGGCCATAGGAGAGAGACTATTCTTCTGTCAAATAGATATAGTATTAAAGTGACTCCTAATAACTTATTGTTATACTCATAGATTAATGTGTCTCTCAACTCTCACCCGAGAAGCTTCCTTATGCAGCAGATGGTGATTAACACAGAAACCCAGTACTAGTCAATGTGCAGAGAATAAGAGGCTACAGAGTGATTATCCCTGAATTGGACACCTACATTACACTTCTGCCTCCAAGAGCTCAGGGAGAGCTCCCGAGAGGTGGCAGGCAGAGTGTGAGAGTCAGAGAGGCAGATGACCGCAGGAAACAGCTTTCCAGACAGCTGGGCAGTTACTCATATGAACTCACAGCAAGGCAGACAGCATGGAGAAGTCCCATGCAAGCTCAAAGCAGATAGAATGTCAGCACAGACCCAGGGAAGTGGGCAAGAAGCCCCGACCCCACCTGAGGAACTCATAGAAACAATGACTGTGGGGAGGGGAAAGTTAGCCTCTTTTAAGGGCATGACTCTCAGTAGATTAAACAGGTTCCCGTGTTTGGAACCACACTGAAGGACATTTGGGGACACAGATTTGACTCTGTAGGCCTTTAGACATGACATTGGGCAGAGAGTAGGAAGGGGGTGCTGATGGGAGGGGATCTAAATACAATAAAAATGTATTGTGAGTTTTCAATTCACAAAAATCAGTTTTAAAAGGTGGGGGAGAAAGTTCTGGAAAATCACACACACACACACACACACACACACACACACACACACACACGCACACACACCTACCTTACAGTGAACCTTCTGCAAAGCTGGCTAACTAATTAGCGAGGTTGGAATGTTGCAGGTCTAGAGTTTAATTACAATTTATCTTGGTCTATATTTTGTATCCTTTATAGCCATTCCTTATCCACCTCTGTGTCTTTGTGACTATCAGGGAAATCCTTTGGAATGTACAGACCACTAGTTTCCACCAACCAAAAGGGTAAGAATGCTCCCAGACAGCATCTGAGCCTAGAGCTGAGATTCCCCCCATTTTGCTGTAGTGTGACAACCTGGTATTTTCAACAATGATTTGAAAAGTGCTGTCCTTTATGACTTTTCTTTATTACTATGAAACACTGTTACCACATTGGAACATGGAATTTGGGATAACCCAAATCTGTGTTCCTGGGCTATGGCCACACATATTTGGCTCCAGAAGAAACTATCTCTTAATTTCCTTTAAGGTGAAAGTTGCATGCATTAATTGACACAAGTGACCTCTGAAACTATGAGCAGAAATAAAGCTTTCTTCCTCTGGGGAAAATACCAACTCACAATCCAAGAACTTAAATTTAACCCTAAGCAAGACAGAAAGAAAGAGAATCTCATTATATTCACCACCCCCCAAAAATAGCTAAAACTCATTAAGAGAAAATCTTAAAGGTAGCTAAAGGACAGAAAATATATTATGTCCAGAAATATTCTAGCCAAAAGAAAATACAATAGTATCTTTAAAATAAAAAAAGAGCAATTTTGTCAGTCCAGAACTCTATCTAAAGCAAAAATGTCTTTCTAAAATGAAAAGAATTTTAATAAAACAACAAAAACTGTTAGAATTTGCCCATGGCATATTTGAACCACACACAACATTGAAGGAAGATCTCCAGACAGATGGTTAAATGATAGACCACGGAAATTTAAACCACTTTAGAATTTCTCAACCTTATCACTGTTAACAATTGAGACTGAGCAATTCTTTGCTGCTCTATGCATTATAGAGAACTCAACAGCATACCTGGCCTCTGGCAACTAAATATGAGACTGCGTTTAGTACATGCCTCCTGCCACAATTTGATGATAACCAAAAATGTCTCTAGGTACTGCCATAAGACGTCTAGAAGACAAAACATGTATTATTCCTATCCTTCTAATCTCTCCATTGAGAACCACTGATATACACAAATGATTGAAGAATGCCAGGAAAAAGGAAGGAAGAAGTGGGGGGAGAAGCCAGCAAGGTATAGAGAAAAATAGTTCTGAATGAAGATAGCAACAGTTAGCTTGCAGCTAGAATCTCATTATCTTTTATTTTGTTGTGATTAATAACCGCTAACTAGTTGCTAAAGAACCAACTTGTACGAACAAAGAGAAATAATTCATAACATGGAACCACACGGGAGTAATAGAACAAAAATTTGTTTAACTTGAAATAATTCATAATTATGCAAAATTGAGAAAAATATTTAAAATTAAAAGGAGATTTTCATTACTTTGCTATCCAAACCTAGTGATTCCTCTATATATTATTTGATCAAACACACAAAAGTTTTCATTAATGCCACATGATGTAATAATTCTTATGCAAAATACAATACTCCACCCAGTGTCGCCTCTCATTGCTTCACCTGCCTCTTTCTCTTATTGGTACATGGGCAATTTTTTAAATGTTTGCTTTTGTGACAATATTGCAACAATCTTTATGGAATTTTTTTTTCTTATTTTGAGTTGTTTTCTTAAGAGATTTCCAGAAGTGTCTTCCCAGCTTTTTGAATGCTGAAATGGTCTTTGTCATTGTACAGAAGTACAATACAGCACAGCAATATTTAGTAGATGCTTGTCAGACTTCAACCTGAACCCGTAGCTTTGGAAAAAGGTCTCTGATAAAGAATGGCATTTACACCGAGTTCTGCAAATTACCGGTAAGTAGAAAACCTGCCCTGAGGATCTACTTGTTCACACATTTCTACTAAATCCCACGTGTTTTCAAACTTCAAGATGCTCCTTACCTGCAAGAGAAGCAAAGGGAGATTTTCCGAAGTGTACTCTCTCCTTAGGCAGCTGTCTAGCTCCCTCTGCAGGACATCTGCTTGAATAACAAGGGGCTTCGCATCGGCCACCTAAACCCAAACACCCCGAATCAAGGAACTCAGATTTCAAATACTGCAAAATCGTATCTCTCTAAGGAAACGGTGATTTTCTCTTTTCTGGCAGCGGGATGAATGTTGGGCTGCCTTATTCAATAATATCAGACCACATCCCGACTCACCTGTAAGGTTTTCTTCAGGGCCAGCTCCCTTTCTCTTCTAAAGTAAGAAATGTCTTTTGGTATTTGAACAGAGCTGTGGAAAGATTTATGCAACAGAGCTGTAATTATAGAAAGCTGCAACAGAAATTGGATTAGGGTTGGCTTGATTGATCTTCACAAACCTCTCATTTCAGGCTCAGGGCATTACACTGGGTTGTTGGGGGGCATGTAAAGGCCACACTCTTCTGTCTTGGGAAGAACCTCTCTCACACGCCTGACATTTGCTAACTCTTCCACTGTCAGCTTGCTCTCCTTCTTTCAGTCTTTCCTTCTACCTCTGATTTACTTTGCTGTTTCCCACACCTAGTGCAGGGAGCGACACATGGGGCCGAGTCCATTGTCCCACCTGTATTCCTTTCAGAAATCTGTGTCTGATAAGCAATGTGCTTCTCAAACCTCACTCTCCTCCTAGCTGACACATAAAACTGGTATCTTGTCATTTAAACAAAATGTTTTTATGTTTATGTTCTTGCTGGATTGTTAGAGCATTAAAAATAACCCTTAAACATCAAAGAGGAAGTACTTCAGAAATTATTTTAATCAAATTTTCTTCCTCGGAAAAATGACACTTAGGAAACATGTAAACCTGAGCCGGTTTTAGCTGCCATGTGGGGCCTGTTCAAGCCCAGCAGAGGAGGCCATTCTCACTGAGGACTCTGACAACAGGAACATGAGCTGAGAGGTCCAGTAGGGAATGAGACTCAGGACCAGAGAGAGCAGAGGTCTCCCCAGTGAGCTCAAGATGCGGTGCCCTTGAAACAGATGCTCCAAGTCCCGTCTCAAGAGGTGGGAAACCACCCAGAGAGTCTGAGTGACATGTGAGCAGTGAAACGTAGGTTGATAGTGCCCATATGACTGTATCAGTCCTCACAGACATGTTTTAAAGTGCACTGTTAGTCTGTATGTTTCCAAAAGTAGCCATATTAAATCTTAGGAGTTTGGCGGTTGGAGTGCTTGCTTAGCATGGGCAAGGCACTGGGCTCCGTCTCCAGGTTCTAAGGAAGAGAACAAAAGGAATTAAAAGGAAAGAAAGACATGTTCTCACTTAGGCAGCACATGTAGTAAAATTGAAGAGACAGAGAAGATTAGCATGGTCCCTGTGCCAGGGTGACCCGAGAAGATGCAGTCACCACGTAAGCCTAAGCACCCATCTAGGCATTTGGTGTCAGAATATTTTTAAGCTGGAGATAATGCCTTCCTCTGTGTACCTCATTACATCTCAGCCTTGATGTAAAGAGAGAGAGAGAGAGAGAAAGAGAGAGAGAGAGAGAGAGAGAGAGAGAGAGAGTCTGAAAAGACCCTGAGTATAAAAGCACTCATCCGTGTGAGGTATAGTCTCTGTTCCTCGTGGATCCTGAACCCAGCCAGCCTCATAAAACCTGGAAAGCAATAACCACCCAGAAAGGGGGTCAACTATTGGACAAGCAGTTACGGAAGCAGAAGCCTGTCCTTTTGCTCTTGTCTTAACTTTGACATGCTGGGAGCCTGGGCAGAGTCAGAAGCTTCCCCGCCTAACTCTGTCTTACTCAAGTCAGTTAATCTCAAAGTGCCCGTGAGTAACCTAAAAGAGGATGGTGAGCATCCATGATCAATTGACAAAGAGATCACACACAAGTTCAGCAAGTTCACGTGACATATATTCATTCATGTATTCAGCAAGCATTGTGAAACAGAATCATTACAAAACTCCAGAGTTTGGAGGGGTTAAATGAGGAAAAAATGAAAAGAAAATTTTTTTAAAGAAAAGAGGAAAGAAAGGAGAAGAAAGCTGGGGAGATGGCTCAGTAGGTGAAGCACTTGCCATGAAGTGTGAGGATCTGAGTTTGGACCCCCATACAGACACAGCAGTGCATGCCTGTCATCCTAGTGCTCCAATGGTGAAATGGGAAGTGCATATGAGACTCTCTGGAAACGAGGGGACAGCTAGCCTGGCTTACATAGTGACAAATAAGAGATGCTTCCTTTACTTTAGTGGAGAAGAATGCTAAAGTGATTCATCAGGAGTAGATATTTCCATTTTCCTTGGACTGTAGGACATAGTATAGCACCCAGCAAACAGAAAGAGCCTAATAAGTACCTCCTGGAATGTAGATTCTTCCTGGTGGCTGCAATGTTGGGTGGTTTGGGTTTCCGGGATTTCCTATCACTGTGTTCTAAGTCCCTTCAGAATCCTTCCTAGCACAAGATAAAGTGAGGAGTCTCTTGCCTGATACTCTGACACTTGATCTTTAAGTGGAATCGTCTAGTTTTCAGAATAATATGCATTATGTCATGTGATACTCATAACTTTATGAGGTAGGAAAGGTACCTATCTTGGGCCTCATTCGAAAATAGAGAAGCCAGCATGAAGAGAAACAATGATTTGTGCAGTCCTGTGATCTTTCCATCTCATTGTATGATCCTTGAACTACTTCAGGTGTCAGTGTTTTAAAAACCAATTGGAAGAGCATGTTATCTGAGTTACTTTTTCATTGCTGTGATTCTGACAATAGCAACTTAACACAGCAAAGATGTATTTGGGTTTACAAATCCAAAGGGTGTCCTGGTGGGGAAGCATGCCAGCTGGAGCCTGTAGCATGCGGCCTGATTATCACATTGCATCTGCAGTCCAGAAGCAGAGAGAGAGAACAGGAAGTAGGACCAGGCTATAAATCCTCAAAGCCTGTCTCCAGTAATGTACCTTTTCCAACACAGTTTCATACTTTTATGGTTCCCTAACCTTCCCAAACAGAACCACCAGTTGGAAACCAAGTGTTTCAAATACATGAGCCTATGAGGGACAGTTCTCATTCAAAGCACCACACAGGCTGAGTACCTGTTCAGAATCATCTTCGGAATGAAGTACACATTCACCTGCTCACTGCCTCTCCTCTTCTTCCCGTCTCCACACCCCTCCCTACCCACACTGGGCTTACTCAGTCCAGCAGGGTTCTTGAGCTAACAGAAATGGTTGGGAAGGCCCTGGGCCGCAGTGATCTGGCTATCCTGCTCCTCTAAAGCAATTTGATGGTTCTCATGAACAGGACTCACCTACAAAAGAGCTCCTGAGAGTACATAGTTTTAGCATGATTTCAGCTTTAAATTTTCTTATCAAAATTAAGGTCAAATTCAATTAAAATGGTTATTGAGTAAAATAAAATCCTTTTATTGAGTATGGTTTGAATCAAAGTCTCTGGAGCTTAGGATTTGTGACCATATGAATATTTTCCCATCTTGTTAGATAAGATATTGCTTCAGTCTGCCTTGGCAGTTTGAGAATACAGGGAAGCATTTGAGGCGGGTCTTGTGATTTATGACCTTACTGCCCGAGCATACCCAGTCCCATCTGATCTTGGCAACTGAGCAAAGTTGGACTTAGTTAATGCCTGTAAGGGGGGAAGGAGCATCTGAAATCGCTGTTGTGTGCTATTTATCTGAGCTTGCCATAATGTCAATTGTTCATGAAGAAAAAAGGAGGCAGATAGAGCTTGTGGGTGAGAACAGGAGGTAAAGTCCCAGAAGACCCACCTCGACAGTGCAGTTTACCTGTAAGCTGGGCCAGCGGACCCCTGAAGGCTCCCCTGTTCTTCAATCTCGGCCTTCAGTTCACTCAGCTGTGCAGCCAGTTCTCTCTCTAACAGCCGGGTCCTTTCTGTGGAGGAGATCTTATACACTTCATCCATGGTTTCCATTTGTTCTTTCTCTGTATCCCTGGAAAAGAAGCGTGCAAAGCTTTAGTCTGACTCTCCCAGTGACCCTTCTCCTCCGTGAAATCATGGCAGCTTTGTGAAAAGGTGTGATCTGTAAAAATTATATGTCTGTGTAGATGATCAGAGGGTATGGGAACATGTGCCACAGCACTGGTGGGAAGTCGCGGGACAACTTGATGGAGTCAGCTGTTCTTTCTATAAACTTTTGCATGGGCTCCAGGACTCACACTCAAGTCTCCAGGCTTGGCAGCAAGCACTCTACCCAATAAGCCCTCTCACTGAGCCCTGCCTTTGCGGTTGAAGGGATAGCCAGATCAGATTGTTGTCATTTCTGATTAAATTACTGTTTAGTAAACTGTAGAGGAAAAGTAGGTTAGACTCTCCATCGGCTACACATCTTTGTTTAGTTGGACTCATCCCAAAAAGTGCCTGCTCCAGCTTGGACCAGGGGAGTTGATTAATGAGAATTCTACTTGCTTGCCTGTGTTCCTCACGGAGATTTGCAGGGATCATATGCTAAACACTGTGAGCGGTAACAACTGCTGACTTCTGACACACTTCAAGTGAACAGACACAGGGTGTGTGCAGCCTATTTCTTCGTGCCTGGAGTGTTTCTCCATAAGCATTTTTGAAGGCATGAACTTCTGGCAAGGGAAAATATCCCAAGAATGGAGAGTCTTAACTTGATCATGACCCTTGCACATTTGGGTGTGAACAAGTCATACTTTTTCAAAAACTGTGTTTTCTTAATTTTGACTTCTTCTGTTTGACACACTGATTTTACCATTAAATAAAAATAGCTGATACTTTTCCATCCCATCCTTATCTGCTAAATACAGGATAATTGTTTGTAAAGTATTTATGTCAATATTTTTTAAAATACAAGTTTGACAATGCGATCCACAAATCCTGGGATCCATGAATCACAGAGCTTCTGCGGATAGTGTTATTGCTGCCTTGCACCTGTCCTGGACACGGGGCAAAGTCACTTGTGGGCCACATCACAGAGACTGAAAATATTTAAATTTTTTCCCCTTTGACATTTCTGGGTTCTTTCTTTCCTTTCTTCCTTTCTCTCTCTGTCCCTCTGTCTCTCTCTCTCTTTCTGTCTGTCTCTCTATCTCTTTCTTTCTCTCTGTCTGTCTTTCTGTCTCTCTCTGCCTCTCTGTCTCTCTACCTCTCTGTCTCTGTCTCTCTCTATCTGTCTCTCTTTCTCAATTTGCTTACTTTAGACAGCATATCCTATATAGTCCAGGCTAGCCTCAGACTTGCCATTCTCATGCTACAGCCCCCCAGTGCTGGAGTATGGCTTTATGCTGGCTCCATTTCTAGGTTTTCATATTTCCTTTCATAGATATTTTATTTTCTCAAGTTAATCTGCTTTAATTTCAGGAAATAATTAAGCTGTAGAGTTGTTTTGTGCAGAGCCTTTCTTGGGGAGCCCACTTATTCTTTCTATACATGTTAAAAATGGCAATGAGTGTGCATTTCAGACTCGGCTGTGAAGGTCCAGAGTCATAAATTCGCCATGTGGAGCATATCACTAGAGCTTAATAAAATACGCTGCTATTCTTCTCAACAAAGTCAAATGCTGTTATGAAAAAGATTTGCCACTTGGCCATGTCCTTTCCAGTTGGGCAAACAGTTCAACAGCTGCCCTAACAGCTGCATTCCAGCAGGCAGCCAAGGCAGCAGCAATAGAGACTTGCGGCCTCCGCTCCCAGAGAGGCATTACGCCATCACTTCCTGATCAGTTTCAACACTTCACAGCTCAGAAATGAGAACATTTAATCCTGTGCTGTTTAGCTTGCTACTTGGTCAAATACATTATTCAGAAAGCGGACATAAAGAGAGGATAGTCTGACAACTGTCCATGAAATGGATGCGACTCGGAAAAAACCATGGCTGCTAAGCACTTGTGTCTAGATTTAACCAGACTTAAAGAAGCATTTGTTTATTTTGCGGGGAGAGAGAAGATGGACAAGATTTATTGAGCACCCAGTGTGTGTCAGGGAAGCAGTGGGTCCTCGTTTAGTTTCAGGAAAGTGAGTTCCAGGAGTTTCTTCTGTAGTGTTTTCTTTAAAAAGTAAATACAGGGATTAGGAGGATTCAGAGTGCTTGCTGCTGACCCATAATGACCTGAGTTCAGATCCCAGCACCTATGTAGAAAGCAGGTGTGGCCATGCATGCCTAACTCCAGCACTGTGGGGAGAGACAAGAGGTTTGCTGGATCCTACTGCCTCCAGACCAGTGCCAGGTTCAGTGACAGATGAGTAGGGCACCTGCCCTACTCCTCCAGTCACCACAAATTTGCACACACAGGCTCATGCAAATGCACATACACTGGTGCGCGTGTGCGCGTGCACACACACACACACACACACACTTACATACAGACACAGACATGCACACCAAAAAAGTAAATATATTTACTAATGATTATAAAAATACTTTCTTATGCATTGAAAAAGTGGCAAGATTTAAACTCTAAGAATAAGATTAGCTTGAGTAGAGTTTGAGTGTTTGATGGGGTTACCATGGGGTGAATGTGGACTTGGCCGGAGTAAAGCAGACATGGTGAGGCTCATGGTGGTGTAACTTTAACTCTACTAGGAAATGTATAAGGCATATTAAAAATTTCAAGGTGTTCTGGTTAGCTTCCTTTTACTGTGAATGAAACACTGACCAAACCAACTTGGGGTAGAAAGGGTTTATTTGACTTACAGCTCACACACCATCATGAAGAGAAGCCAGGGCAGAAACTCTGGGCAGGAACCTGAAGCAAGAGCTGCATCATAGACCTTGGTGGAGTACTAATTGCTGGCGTGCTCCTCTGGCCCATGCCCAGCCTGCTTTCTTTACAACACAAGACTACTTGCCCAGGGGTGGCAGTGCCCACAGTGGGCTGGGCCCTTCCACATCACTCAACAGTCAAGAAAATGCCTCACAGACATGGCCGGAGGTCAACCCAATAGAGGAAAATTCTCAGTTGAGGTTCCCTCCACCCAGGTGTGTCAGGTTGACAACTGAAGCTCTGTAGCATACAAGGCGACCACTAAAATAAACAAGAAATACATTTAAATTTTCCCAGACAAGAGGGAGTGAGGGGTGGGATGAGACATTTAAATTCAATGAAGGCAGGAAAAAGGAGTGAAATGAGAAACAAAAGTAAATAAAATACGAATAACTTCAAATATGCCAGTAATTATAGCAAATGTTAATGGCTTAAGCCTATCTATTAAAAATATGCTAAAACAGCTTCATGAAGACCCCTATAATTTGGTGCCCTGACACATTCCAAAATAAAACAATTATTTTTATTTGAGTAAAAATAACTAGTAATCAGTGTGGAATCCTCAAGGGCTACTCAAGGCTCTTGATACATTGCTGTGCCAATAGATAATCTCCCTGGGCTGCAGAGTCCTATCTTGATCATCAGATATTCAGCTGAAGTTTTTTTCTTAATTGCACTTTTATTTATTACGTTTTATTTAGTGTATGTGTGTGTGTGTGTGTGTGCATAGTGTGTGTCACAGTGTGTACGTAGATGTCAGAGGACAACTTTTGGAAGTTGGTCAGTTTCCTCCTTCCACCATGGATTGAATTCAGGTTCAGTCTTGGTAACAGGTCCCTTTCCCCACTGAGCCATCTTTCCAGCCCCTCTTCTAAGTTTTAAATCAAAATTTTCCTGTTTTAGCTGTGCCTGTAATCCCAGCACTCAGGAGGCTGAGCCAGGAGGGCTGCTGCAAGTTCAAAGTCAGCCTGGCACAGTGAGTTCAAGTGTGTGACCAATGGATGGAACTATCCATTAGAGCTTGGTGGGGTCACAACTGAAGGCACTGGCTTTCCTTTTCCTTGGATACATTATCAGTAAAAACGAGTTCATCAGTGAGGAGTAGCCCCCCCCCCCACACCTCTGTCCATGCCTGACTATTGACGGGCCTGTTTTGGGCACAGACCCAGTGCAGGCATCCATAATTGTTGAGAGATTGTGCTTGCAATGGTTGTGTCTTGTCCAGAAGATGGCATTTCACAGCACTCCTAACTTCCACTTCTTACAGTCTTTTCACCCCCTCCCCTTCCATCCTGTTCCCTGAGCCTACGAGGGGAAGGTATAAACGTGTTGTTTAGGGCCGAGCACTCAATGGTTGGTCACTTATTCTCAGATTTTGTTTGTGGAAAATGAATGATAGTGATCAAGCCTTTGTTCACAGTGGGGTTTTTTTGTTTGTTTGTTTTATTTTTTTAATACTATGGGGGTGCACACTGCTCATAGTAGCAGGGCAAGGTGTCAGCTTCTACACATGTGTTTTATAAATTTTTCATGAATAACTGATGAGCAAATCATTATTTGAGGGGAAAGACATAATGATATGGTGTTGGGGGAATACAAACGTTTGGAAAATAAGATTTTCTTTTGAAGGAACTGTCATGTTTTTATGGACAAGATAACAAGAAACATGGGGCTGGAGAGGTGGCTGAGGGGCTAAGAATACTGTCTGCTCTTGCAGAGGATATGGGTTTAGTTCCCAGCACCCACATGGCAGCTGCCAACTGTTTTCAACTCCAGTTCCAGGGGATCTGACACAGTCTTCTGACCTCTGAGGGCATTGCATGACACAGGTGCACTTACAAATACATGCAGGCAATACACTCATACACATAAAATAAAAATAAGTAAAAAAAAAGTTTTAAAGATAATAAGAACCTTATAAGATAGGATTATTATAACATTAATGATAATAGAAGATAATTAAATAATGAAGTTTTGACAGAAAAAGCTCTCTTCTGACCACAACATTTCAGGGAGAAATAAGCTATATGTAGAAGGTGACTCTAATCTCAGGGAAAAATACAGGCAGAATTCTACAGCTTGGGATTCCTAATACTGGGAAGACAGGTCCATTTAATCCCTATCCTTTTGGACACGGGTTTTCCCAAAGATCTGTTGGTCAGCATTTCTCACCCCATAGCCACGCTCCATCAGAGAACCTGGACACTGATTTCCCGGGCCATGGCCAAAACTTTGTTAAAAAAATGAATTAGAGTAGAAAAACCTCAGCGCTCATTGTATGGTGTACCAGTAATGAAAGAGAGCTTTCAATCTTTAAAACAGCAAGGAAAAAGGTGCGGCTGGGAGACAGAGAGAGAGGAAGTGGACCTTGTCCCAGTATGCCCTGCAAGGCACCACCCATATTAGTCCGAGCAGGCCCTCCTCTTAAGGTTCCATCACCTTCTAGCAGCACCCTCAGTTGGGACCATATGTTCAGTGCATGAGATTATACATGTGCAACCCAAACCACAGAATGGCAAGAAAGTTAATCTATTCTTTTATAAAGAAAGATAACAAATCAAGAAAAAGTGGCATTTATTCAAAACAAATTTTTTTTTTGATTAGCCTCTGAAAATCTGTGGGATTAGGAGTGTTAAAAAATATATTGGTGTATTGGTTACTTTACTGCTGCTGTGACAGAACAACATGACAGCGGCCTCTTTCAGAAAGAAGAGTTTTGTCCCAGCCGGAGAGTCCATAACAGTGGAGGAGGCAGGCTGGCAGGCGTTGCTGGAGCACAGAGCTCAGTGCTCACGTCTTCAAGCAGACACAGGAAGCAGAGCGAAACTAGAAATCCGCTAAGGCTTAAGAAGTTTCAAGGCCCACCCCCAGTGATGTGCTTCCTGCAGCATGGCCACACCTTCTAAAGGCTCCAAAGTCCTCCCCAAACAACCCCATGAACTGTGGACCAAGTGTTCCAATACTTGAAGCCTACAGGGGACATACTCCTTCAAATCAGCACAGATTGATTATCTCAATAAATGTAGAAAAAGCATTTGATAAAATTCAAGTGAAATCTCAAAAAACTCAGTTATTCAATTCAGACCATCAAACCTATCTGTTTTCTGTGCCCCCCTCCAAAGGCCACAGGTTCTACAGCACACAGCAGCGACACTCAAGTGTTTGCCTGAACAACACATAGGAGATAATGAAGTGGACCCAGGAGGAAGCTGGATCCAGTGCCCAAGAGCAGCAGAGTGGCTCTACTCCTGTGGACCATTTACATTAGCAAAGTGAGTCACACAGATGGCCCTGATTAAGCTAAATGGGTTGCAAAACAAAACCAAAAGTCACGAATCTGGGAAAGGAGGGGAGGGGAGGGCTGACATAATGGGAGGGAGATGCCAGCCGGGAAAATAGTAAGCAGACTATGACATGCATGAAATTGTCAAAAAGCTAACTTAATTTTTCTTGTTGTATAATAATAAAAATGAAAGACATTTAGAAATAAATCTTCTTTTAGTCAAAGAAAGAAACAGAATCCGTAAGTTTTGTCGATAAGCCACCGACTCCTTAATAAAAACACCTTTATTGCCAACTTTTGCATGCTGACCTGGATCTGTGGTGACCTTTCTTGAGATGTGAAAAGATTGTCTTTTTGACTTTGAACAGACAATTGCAAACTTGGTAACGCTGTTTTTGTTTGTTTGTTTGTTTGTTTTTTTAATGAGTCATCAACAAGAGCCAGGTAAATGGCACTCTGCTAAGAGCTCCTCACCGGCTGCTCTCAGTCCTGAGAGCCTGAGGGAGCCCCAATAGGGACTCAAACTAATTTTTCTTTTTCTTTCTTTCTTTCTTTTTTTTTTTTTTTTTTTGGTCTTTTTGAGACTGGGTCTCCCTGTAGCCACAGCTGGCCTGGAAATCACTATGGAGACCAGGTGGCCTTGATCTCACGAAGATCTGTCAGCCTCTGTCAGCTTCCTAAATGCTGGGATTAAAGGCCTGTGCCACCATGCCTGGCTCATTCTGTTTCTTTTAGCTAGTTATGGTTTTGTTTTTCGCCAAGTCTGGTTTTCACACCAGTTCTGATTTATGCATAGCCATGACTTCTTCGCAGCAGCAGCGCTAAGGCTATGGGCTTGTTTGCTTATTTATTCAACATTTTTTTATTTACTATTTATGTTGCACCGGAAATTGAAAACCGGTCCTCTTGCATATTGAGCAAGCACTCTATCACAGAGCCCCAGTCCTAGAATATTCATTTTAGTTGTCTAACTGGTCTTCGTGAGGCGACAAATGTAACTTGCCATGAGGGTTCTGTTATCTCTTGTCGTCCGAGCTATGTCTTTTGTTTGCTAGACTTCACTAGCACGCTTGGAAGTCACCCCAGCTGGCCTGGAACTCCTGGGTAAGCCAGGTGGCTTCATCTCTCAGTGACCACCTACCCCTGCCTCCCAAGCGCAGAGATTAAAGGGGTGCATCACCACACCCAGCTCACATCACTTTCTGAATTACTGATAATTGTACCCCTGCTGAAAAGACTTGTTTTTCAGTCTCTGTGCCATTACGAGTACATCTAATTAAGAAGTACTTAGTTAGGCATGGTGGCACATACCTTTAATCCCAGCACACAGGAGGCAGAGGCAGGTGGATCTCTGTGGGATCAAGGTCAACCTCGTCTAAATAGTGAGTTCTAGGCCAGCTGGGGCTATAGAAAACCTTGTCTTAACAACAACAAAAACCAGAAAAAAGAAAATTTTCCAGGCATGGCAGTGTACACCTTTAATCCCAGCAACCAGGAGGTAGAGACAGGTAGATTTCTATGAGTTCAAAGCCAGCCTGGTCAGCTTAGTCATTTCCAGACCAGCTAGGGCTACATAGTGAGACTCTGTCTCAAAACAACAACAAAAATAAAAAAAACTTTTTCTGTGTACACTGGAGATCTAGAATTTCTTCATTGACCAGAAAGTCATGCTTTTTGTGTTTTGGTTACATTTGATACATCTCCAGCTGTTATAAACTGAGCTTGGTAGTGCTGTTTCTGTGTGACTTTTGTTGTGGTTTTGGTTTTTTTCTTTGTTTGTTTGACATAGAGTCTCGTGTAGATCAGGCTGGTTTCAGATTTGCTATGTTGCTGAGAGTGGCCTTGAACTCTGGACTCTCCTGCCTTGGCCTCCTAAGTGTTAAGATTACAAGTATGAGCCACTATTACTTAGTAATGTGTGTTAAAATTTTAAATGTATTATTAGCTTGTGTTTGTGTGCATCTGTGCATATCAGCACATTTAGAGGTCAAAAGACAACTTGGGGCAGTTCTTTTCACCTTTATGCGAGTTGTAAGGATTGAACTCTGGTCAGCAGTCTTGCATGCAAGCCCTTTTACCTGCAGAGCCATCTCTGCAGCCCATTTTATTTTAATTTTTTAAAAGCCTTCCCTTTTCAAAAAGACAGACACAGCCTTTTGTATCTGTCCATGTTCAATTATAGATATCTTTACTTTCATAAGTTGGCTCCCTCAGAAAAGTGTTGGAGACTAATCAGTATATTTGAAATAGTTTTTACTGTGGTTTTAGAGGAATAAATCGGAACTTTAAGGTTTTTGCTTGGTGTGTGCAATTGTCCTGTCAAATGAGCTGAATTTCTGATACAAAGTGAATGGTTGCTTCTGGCTTATCTGGAACTACATGATCCATCCCTGTAAGAAATATGAAAAGTTCTCAGTCTGTAACTTCTACTCTCCCCTCTTACAACAGAAAAGTGGGGGCTAGAGAGATGGCTCAGTGGTTAAGAGCAGTAGGGGCCTGCTCTTGCAGAGGACCGAGGTCTGATTCCCAGCATCCACATGGCCGCTAACAACTGTGTAACTCCATTTCTGGGGGATCCAATGTCCTCTTCTGGCCTCCACAAGCATTGTATGACACCCGTGCACCTACCTACATGTAGGCATTACCCTCACACACACATTAAAAAAAAAATTAAAAAGTGAGCAGGTAAGATGTGGGAAAAGAACTCTGTGTGTACAGGTGTGACTAAATCTAATGCTGTACTCCCACTCTTCCTAGACAAGCACTACATACACACGCTGCCATGGCGACGGTTTCTGTGATCCCAACACTCGAGATAGGAGGGCGGTGAGGCCCAGGTCAGCCTTTGCTACACAGGAGACTGAAAAGAAAGGAAGGAAAGAAAAGAAAGAGGGACAAAGGAGGAGGAAAGAAGGAAGGAAGAAAAAGATTTGGAGCTATACCTTGCCCCAGTCCCCAGCTAGTTCGGAAGACAGCGGGACTTCATTCGCAAAGTGAAAGTGTGCTTTTTAAAGCTGTTGTGTCTGTCTCTGGTTCTTAATAAGAGATTTTGACACCGTTTCTGCTCTGGTGACGTTTGGTCATCTCTGGAGAGATAACTGCTCATCACGATTGAATGTGGAGCGCTCTCCGGTCTAGTAGGCAGGGGTGCTGGAGAACACCCATAATGCACAGCAAAATGGCCTGCTTTAAGCGTCAAGAGTGCCAAGGTTGAGAAATACTTTCCTAAAGAAAAAATATCATTTCTGTTTCGTTTTCCTTTGGGTTTGTCTTGCTGCGTAGCTCAAGCTGGCTTTGAACTCCCATCCTTCTGGCTCAGCCTTCCAGTGCTGGGAGAAAAAAAAAATTATCTTTTTATTTTATGTGTCTATTGCCTACGTCTACGTAAGTGCACCCGTGTTGTACAATGTCCACTATGGTCAGAAGAAGGTGTCATAAGAGGGCATCAGATCCCCCGGAACTGGAGTTACGGATGGTAGTGAGCCCTATGTGGGTGCTGGGAATCGAACCTTGGACTTCTGCAGGAGCAGTCAGTGCTCTTCTCCAGCCCCTAATCTATCTTATTTTTAAGATGTATTTTTACTTTAAAAAATTATGTGCGCGTGTGGAGGTATGTGTACATGCCTATGTATAGCAGGTGCTTATGAAGGCCAGAAGCATGGGATACTGTTGGAGTCACAGGCAGTTGTGAGCTGTCCCATGTGGGTGCTGGGTCCTCTGCAAGAGCAGTATGCACTCTTAACTACTAAGCCATCTTTCCAGCCCCTGTAATTAGTTTTTTATTAAAAATATTGTATTTATTATTTTTATATTATGTGTATGAGTGTATTGCCTGCATGTAGGTAGGTGCGCCTGTGCTGTGCAGTGCCAGTGGAGGGCAGAAGAGGGCATCAGATTTGCTGGAGCTGCGGTACGGTGGCTGTGTGCTCGGAACTGAACCGTCCTTTATAAGAGCAATGCATATTCTTAACCACTGATTGTATCTCCAGCCCCATTTTTTAAATTATAGTTTCTTAAATATGATTGGTAAAGAAGACTATCAAACACTTTAATAACTTTAAAATGAACATTAAGAACTTTTAGGAGGGTACTGAATATTCACTGTGTTGCATCTGCTGAATCTTAAAATTGACACACAGAAGTAAAACAGTTTAACTATGAGCTAAATTAATAGCTTTGTTTGCAAGTAGATAAGAAATGTAAACTGGATCAACAGGTAAAGCCCTTCCTGTACAAGTCTGACAACCTCAATTTGATCCTGGGAGCCCACATAAAGGTAGAAGAAGAAACAGACTCCATAAACTTTTCCTCTGACCTCTACAAATGTATTGTGGCACACATGTCCCCCATCGTGTACTCATCATCATCATCATCACCAAATTTTTAAAATAAAATAAAAATTTGAGCTCTTAAATATTTAGAATAAAAATAGAAAAGCCCAGGTAGCAATCAGTAATATGCAGGTGAACCTTGGGTAAATTAGGTTGCTTTAATCATGCTTTTTAAAGCTAGGCATGATGACTCATACCTGTAATCCAAGTCTTCGGAAGGCAGAGACAGGAGGATTTCAGCAAGTTCAAGCCAGCCTGATCTATATCAGGAGTTCTAAGGCATCCAAAGCTACATTCTCAACTTGTCTATAAATAAATAAATAAATAATTCTTAACTAGCAAAATATACTTGAAGGGCTGGTGGGACGGCTCAGCCCATAAGAGCATTTGCTGCACGAGCATGAGTATCTTAGTCCAAATTTCTAAAACCCACATAAAAAGTTAGACATGGTCATGCTCGCCTGTAATCCCAGTGTGGAGACAGAAGTGTTGCTTGCTGGCCGTCAGCCTAGTTCCAGGTTCAGTGAGAGACCCCAAGGGGATGAGGTAGAGTGAAAAATCAGGACACCTACTGCCCTACCTCGGCCCCACATGTGCACATGCACAACCCCCATGCACATTAATGAACTCAATGTTAATGTTCTGTGTGCTTGCCATACCTTGGAGCTCCCATCTCCTTTTCTTTTTACATTTATTTACGTGTATGTGTGTGGGTGCACATGGCGAGCATATGGAGATCAGAGGACAACTTGCAGGATTTGATTCTCCCCTTCCATCATGACGGTCTTGTTGGTTGAACTCAGGTCATTAGGCTTGCCAGTACCTGCTGAACCATGTCACCAGCCCTGAACTATTTTTTTTAAGGAAATTTCTTCATCCTTGAAAGGTTTCTAACATACATCAATGTAGAATGCTTTATTTATTTATTCATTTGATTTTGTGAGACAGGGACTCCCTTTGTAGCTCTGGCTGACCTGGAATTTACTATGTAGACCAGGCTGACCCTGAACTCACAGAGATCTCCCTGCCTCTGACTGCTGTGCTGAGATAAAGGTGTGTGCCTTCGTGCCCAGCTGCTCTGGTTTCAATATTACATCTATCCTTTCTTGTTCAGTCATATTTTTTTTCCTCCTCAGATAGTATTTATTTTATATCGCCCTCCCACAAATCATCCTTATATTCAGAACAAAACTCTTACAATAGCTTTTACACCAAAATTGCCCTTGGGTTTTTCCCAACAGCTGTGGAATGGTCACAAAGATAGGCTCATTCATCTTCTAAAAGGAGGGAACACGAATGTAATTAGAAATGCTTGATGTACTCTGGTTTTTTTTATCTGCTCAAAAATACTATACAAAGCATTCTACATACCAAGTCATCAGTGTGAAAAGAAATTATAATTCATAATGAGAAATTTGATGTAAGTTAACTATGCATAAACTATATTAAAGAGCTGGGCATGGTGGTGCATGCCTTTAATCCCAGCACTTGGGAGGCAGAGGTAGGAGGATCTCTGTGAGTTCAAGGCCACCTGGTCTACATAGGGAGTTCCAGGCCAGCTGAGAATACAGGGAGACCCTGACTCTAAAAGACCAAAAAAAAAACAGGATATTAAAGTACACAACCAAGAAATTTATCTTAGACATATGTAACCTTCAAGTTTGACAAACACACTTATGTTCATATATAAAGGCTGATATGAAGCTGGGGCTGTAGCTCAGAACTAGAGAAGTTGCCTAACATATGCAAGGCCCCGGGCTACGTCCCAAGCACCACATACACACCCACACACCCACCGCCACCTCCCCACCCCCAGATTAACAGAGTAACTATTACAAGCTAACACTACTGGTGGAAAACAGGAAACACTTCAAGTAATAGACTCAGGCAAGGAAGGACTTTATGAATGAATTTGGTAGCTTAGGAAATAACTCCAAGAATGACATATGGGACTGCATGAAGTTAAAAGATCCTGCACAGCGAAAGAAACAATCAGTGGCGTGAAGAGGCAGCCTGCAGAACGGGAGAGAAGTCTTACCAACTGTACACCTGATAGGGAAGGTTAATATCTAAAAGGTAAAAAGAAATTAAAATTAGGGGCTGGAGAGATGGCTCAGTGGTTAAGAGCACCAAGTGCTCTTGCAGAGAACCCAGGTTCTATTCCCAGCACCAACATGGTAGCTAACAACTATCTGTAACTCCAGTTCCAGGAAATCGACACCCTCTGACCCCCTTGGGCATTGCACGACACCTACCTACATGCAGGCATTTCACTCATACACATAAAATTTAAAAATAAAATATTTTTTAAAATTAAACACCAGAAAAGGTAAATTATCTAACCCACAAATGAGCAAATTAGTTGAACAGATATTTCTCAAAAGAATTAAAAACAGCTAATAAATGAAAAAATATTCAAAATTCTTAGTTAGCCATCGAGGAAATGTAAATCAATACTACGCTGAGCTTCAATCTTACCTTAGTCAGAATGGCAATCAACAAATGTTGGGGAGGATATGGCTGAAGAAAACCCCTGTCTACTGCTGGGTTTGAAATGGTGCAGTTAATATGGAAATTGGTATGCAGGTTCTTCACAAATACTAAAAATTGAACTACATATGACCCAACTAATCGACTTCTGGGTATATTCCTAAAGCCAGCACATCATAGACAACACACCACAGAGAGCACACCACACACAGCGCACCGCAGACGGCGCACCGCAGAGAGTACAACGCAGACGACGCACCGCAGAGAGTACAACGCAGACGGCGCACCGCAGACGACGCACCGCAGAGAGCACAACGCAGACGGCGCACCGCAGACGGCGCACCGCAGAGAGTACAACGCAGACGACGCACCGCAGAGAGTACAACGCAGACGGCGCACCGCAGACGACGCACCGCAGAGAGCACAACGCAGACGGCGCACCGCAGACGGCACACCGCAGAGAGCACAATGCAGACGGCGCACCGCAGACAACGCACCGCAGACGGCACAACGCAGAGGTTCTTGTGCGTCCGTGTTTACTGCAGCACTACTCACAAGGCTAAATAACCAGTCTGGATGCCCGTGAACAAAATGGGGACAAAGAAAATGTGATATACACGATAGGGTCTTTATTCAGCTCTAAAGAGGCCAGAACGGTAAGAGTCAGTCTCCCAAATGAATAAATAGGAACTTTCTATCAGAAGCAGACTCACAGTAGGAGACTTCAGTAAACTAGTCATTGTCATAAATGTATTCATCAAAATACCAAAGGATAGAACCAGGGTTTATAGGATTCTTAAATCTAGAAGCAGATAACTTTTCTTTTGAGACAGAATCTCCTGTAGTCCACATTTATCTTGAACATGCTACATATCTGAGGATGACCTTTAGCTCCAGATCCTCTGCCTCTACTCCCTAGTGTTGGGACTACATGTGTGTACCACTAAGCCCAACTTTAAACTTGGTGACTTCTTGTAAATTGTCACCTCAATCATTAGTCCTAAGTGAGTTAAGCACAGTGCTTTAAGTGTGTTTCTGCTGCTATTATGAATATCACAGACTAGATGACTTATAAAGAACAGAAATTTATTAGATCACAGCTCTGGAAGTTGGGAAGTCCAAGATTAAGGTTCCAGGAGTTATCTGATAAGGGTCCTCTTGCTGTGTTATCCCACAGTGAAAGGTAGATGGCAAAAGTGGAGAGTGGAGGAGAAAGAGAGAGAGACTGAGCGAGAGATCTTATTCCTGAGATAAGGAACCTACTCCTGTGATAATGACATTAATCCAGGTGCAATCCTCATGGCCTAATCATCTTGGTAGAGCCCACTTCTCAACATTGTTGCTTTGGAGACTAAGTTTCCAACAAGTGCTCTTTGGGGAACACATTCAATCATGTGGCCAACGCATTTGTAATTGGCATTAATGCCTTTACTAAGTTCCTTTACTTACCATAGCTAAGTGGCTATTTGTGTAGGTTCAATAACAATCCATTCCCATTGTATCAGGTGTGATTAACAAAACTTGCTTATAATCATGACCATGCTACAAATCTCATCAAAGTAGGTAAGATAACTTTAGTATCACTCAGCTCTAGTTTAATGAGCCAGACCTACACCAAGGCTTCATGTATTCAGCATTG
Source organism: Eospalax fontanierii (assembly GCA_035773235.1). Taxonomy (NCBI): domain Eukaryota; kingdom Metazoa; phylum Chordata; class Mammalia; order Rodentia; family Spalacidae; genus Eospalax; species Eospalax fontanierii. Next base: position 50,000,418 of record CM069545.1, read on the forward strand.
CTTTTATCATGCATCATAAAACTAAGCATTAAAGTAATGGTAACCAATCAAGAAAATTATTCAAGAAAGATGGTTAGAATTAACCATTAGAATATCTGGGGGTAAAATGGACACCCAACCAGAGGTTGTGATGACAAACAATGGATGTTCTTTCCGAGGAAGAAGAGAAAACACAGCTGTAGAAGATCAACAAGCATTATATAAAGATAGGCCTTGCTCTCTACCTCTCCCTGCTGTTCCTGGAAGGTGACTCTTAAGTCCTTGGAATTTTTTGCCTGATAAAGAGTGTTTCTGTTTACCTGGGGCCTTAGGCTGTGCCAGATAGTCTAAACTAACAATGGGATTTATAGTGGGGACTTGGGTCACCTTTGGGGGGCCTGGAGGCCAACTACCTGGGCTATCAGTCATGTCCATGTGACTACTGTACCAAGGCTTGGAGGAGCTTTCCTATTGGCAATACATTATCAAAAATGCTGGTGGGTGAATGAAGGGCTGTGTGTAGGACTTTACTGGAAGAAAACTAGAAGCTTGAGGCTGATGTCTTCTAGACTCTGGCTTAGGGAGGGTTCAACCCTGAACTATGTAGCCTCAGCTGGACTTGAACTCCTCCTGCCTCAGCCTCCAAAGTGTTAGGATCACAGGGATATACCATCATGCTGGGCTTCTCATGTGACTTTTTAGTTGCTGATTTTAATCCCTATCCTTTTGCTTCAATAGATCATGAGGATAGAAGCTTCTTGAGTTCTAAGTCCTGTTACTACATCACTGAAGCCAAAAGTCATCTTGGGGAGCACTGAAATAAAAAATTGACATCTAGCAGCTACAAATGACAAATTCTCATTCTCCAAGTAAACAAAACTTTGAATCTTTCTTAACAATTACTCTCTAAAAACTGCATCCCTGATTTGGGCACTACTGATACACCTTTTCAAATATGGTAATAATTTGAGAGAATACTTTTCTACAATGAGGAAAATTTGGTGGCTTTGTAATTTGTAGGTTTCCCCTACATACATACTTGTTTTTAACTTGATGATTCTGTCTTAGATTGCCTAGCAAATCTTTTTGCACATAAACTTTTTAAAAAAGATTTAATTTCCAGATGGTTTATATTTTGAATTTCAGCATATGGTAGTTTGAACCAATAGTATTTTAGTAGCTTTGGGTATCCAACCTTCTGACACTGCAACATGATGCTGCCATCTATAAAGTTCATGCTTAGGAACTGCTTAATCGAGTGACAAAAAAAGTCACAAAACCCCTCATGTTTTAAGTAAGTTCATGATGCTATGTAGGGCCCCATTTACAGCTATCTTTAGGCACAAGAGTACCAGATTGTACTTTTTCTGGCATATCTATAGGAAAGCCTCTCAAGAAAAAGGATTGGTAAATATCCTACTCACACCTGCTTAACATCTTGTTTTGGCTTAGACCTGCAATACCCTCCCCTCCCCCGCAAGCTGATGTGCTGAAGGCTTAGTCCCTGTTGTGATTTGAATTTGAAATGTCTCCAATAGGCCCATGTTTTTTAACACTTGCTTCCCAGTTGGGAAGGGCATGAAACATGTGGGCAGTTGAGTCTCATTGGAGGAAGAACATCTCCAAGGGTGGGCTCTGAGATATAATAGCCTGGCTACACTGGCTGTTCTCAGCCAGCTTTCTGCTCCCTCCACCATGAGGGACTCTTAACTCTCTGGAACTATAAATCAAAGAAAACCTTTTCTCCTCTAAGTTGTTTTCCTCAGGGTATTTTATCACAGCAACAGAAAAGAAATAGTCCTCAGTACAGCTGTGTTCAGAGGTGAGGACTCGGAGGCAATGTGATCATGAGGACTTTACACAGCATCAATGATTAATCCATGTGTTAATTCATAGTGTAATTAGTGTAATGGGTTTTAGAGCAAAGGAAGGACTTTTTTTTTTTTTTTAATATATAAAAGTAAGGCCTCTCTCCTTCCCAGTGACCCTGAGCTGAGCAGCTGCTGCTCTGCGTGCCCCTCCTCCACACAGTGGCATTCTGCCTCACTCCAGACCAACAGTGATTGGACAAAGTGAAAAGTAAGCACAGACTGAAACCTTAACCACTATAACCCCAAATCCAGGCCTTCTTTTAGCTGTCACAGTGAATAGAAATGAGCCCAGAACTCACACTGGAAAGTAAGAAAGCAGGCAGCATGGTGGCACACACCTTTAATCCCAGCAGAGGGAAGTGGACCTCTATGAGATCAAGGCCAGCTTAGACTTCATAGTTCTAGGCCAGCTGGGGCTACAGGGAAACCTTGTCTCAAAAACACAAACAAGGAAAAAAAAAAAAGGAAAAAAGAAAGAAAAAAGGCCCTGTCCAAGAAAAGGCCTCTTAAATCATACAAAAAAAAGGGATCAAAGCTTGTACTACTGATGCAAATGCTTTCAAGTTTATCAATGGAAGTTACATACATAATAGGATGCATTTTTAAAAGACCAGTGTTTCTGAGACTAAAGTAAAAGTAGACATTCCTAACTAGAAATAACTTTTAACTCTGCTATTAGATTTCTCAGCTTTTCCTTTGCAGCTTGGCTCATTTGGGGGAAAATACTGGCAATAATGCTTTTTATTTGGAGGCATTTCAATACTTAAAATATTAATATTCTTTCATATATATCATACATTTTGGATTAGCTAACTCTGAAAATATTTTAAGGTAGTGAAGATACTTTTGGTTGAAACAGTAAGTTATAAAGCTGTAAGTGTTCCATAAGGTTCTCAGGAGAATTTTTAAATTTAATTTTAAGTGGGTTTCCTGTGTACTAAAACGGCTTGTGTTTTCAATAACACATACAGTGAAGAAAACTAAACTGCTTTCAATTCAGCCAGAATATTTTGGATAACTGCCCTGTAAACCATCAATCCTGTATTTCAGGCAAGAAATGATTCACATTCTGTACTAATTCAGTAATAGGTTTTTCCAAGAAGTGTCCTACAGTTCAACGTACATTTAACATTAAAGCAAACTAACAAGAAACAAACAAGTAAAACATTTCCAAGGTTTTCTAGAGCCTAAGTTAACCTAATCAGATTAAATAAAGACAGGTCAACAGTACATTACTTTAGCTATGACTGGAAGGTCTATCTTACTTTCTCATAAATACCAAGATTTCTTACCATTTCATATACATTTATTGTGTTTGTGGGCTGCAGAAGAGTTTTGTGTGTGTGTGTGTGTGTGTGTGTGTGTGTGTGTGTGTAGGTTGGAGGACAACATCTTGGAGTTGATTTTCTCCTTTGATCATGTGGACTCCAGGAATTGAACTCAGGTCATAAGGCTCAGCATTTATCTGTTGAGCCATCTCCCCAGTCCAGATCTCTGTCTTTCACTGTGTAAGCAACTTCAGCATGAATAATGCTTAACATGAATAAATATTTCTAAGTGGGTAGAATATCGTTATAATAAGCATCATTTATTTTTCACTTCTCTTTAGCATTTCTTTCTGTTTAACCATAGCTCAAAACAAAGTTGCTTCACTGATGTGACTACAAAGAAATCTGTGGAATAGAATATTAAAAACTACAGAAAACATGAGTTTTTATATATAGCTGAAGGCCATGTAACAAGAAACACAGTGCCAGACAGGGTCAAGGTAGTCCAAGAGACTACCAAAATAACACAGGCTATTTCCACAGCTCTTGAGTACTTCCCAGATCTTGAAGGTAAGATCCTATTGCTGAAGACAGGACATACTTTGGATACAGAACTTGGAGCAGTGGGGCTAGAACTGACCTGGAAACCTCTTCCCTGAAGACTAGCTTTCATAGTTTCAGATGATACTATACAAGCTGCTAAGAGAGAAAAGCAATCAATGGCCCAACCCAGCTCTAAAGACCACAAAAATCACTGGCACCATAAACTATTATCGGTGCAGTAATGGCACTTTTATCTTAGGGGTAATCAACAGCTATCTAAGTGAACTTAAAGTCTGCTCAATGGGAAGGAACTCTTGTGTGGCACTGTAAACATAGCCCAAAACACATGGCTAGAGAGGTCATAGATCCTAGATGTGTCTGACAAATATAATTTCTTACTGCATGCTAAATATGGATCCTTATATTTACAGACAAGTAAAACAGTCACCACTCATCAAAGCCTTTTTGCAACAGATGGAGAATGTTACAGAGTTTCACAACTGATCACACACAAAGAATAAATATCTGGGAGATTCTAAGTGACACATTCACAAAGGAAACTCTACACCTAAGGCTCACAGAACATAGTGGAACAGAGGGTAGAGAGAATGCTAATGTATCTCTTAACTCTCACCAGTGAACTCTTCCTCATGCAACAGAAGGCAATGAACACAGAAGGCCACAACTGGGCCAAAATGTAGAGAATAGGAGACTGCAGAGTGCATGTCCCTCGACAGGACTCCTATATTAAACCTCATCCACTCAGGGATCAAGGACCACGACAGGACTCCTGTATTAAACCGCATCCACCCAGGGATCAAGGACCATTTTGGAAGAGTGGGCAGAAAGATTGTAAGAGCTAGGGGAGTGGTGCTGGACAGGCTGAACAGGCTCCAGTGCATGAACTCAAACCAATGGACATCTGGGTACACAAACTTGACGTGATGGGCCCTAACCTATATGACAGAATACATGAAATCCTGTGGGTGGACTAATATGATTAAGCTGTATTATATGAAGTACACAAAAATTCAATAAAAATATATATTAGAAAAAAGCCACAGAAACATAAGTTCCCCCTTGGGAGTTACTTAAAACTATTTTTGAAGTAAAATGATTTGTATCCAAAAAATACCATCATAGGCAGACTGCCTCAGAAAAATGCCACACTTATGACTGCTTCACTGGTGATACAAGCCTTTAAATCTCATGTTTATAAATTACAAAACTGACTGTAAGACATGCAGAACAGATTTCTTTCATAACCTTAAGCCCCATGCCCAGAGTCCACAGTGACATGGGGTAAGTTCATTTGTTAAGTGATTTAGGTTAGAAAAGCAGTATTTCTCTACTGTAAGTCAGCTAGTGTTTGAAAATGATATTTTATAAATAAGGAAATATAATGGGCTATATATTTAATTTAATTAATGTTAAATTTAATTAATGATTAAAATGGGCTTCCATCGGTACTGTGCATTTCTGGGTAAAGCCAGTGAACTATCAAAGGCATTGAATGGGATTTGGTAGTATTCCTATTCTGAGCTGCCATCTCCACTTTTAAATTAATTCTCATTGAACTTTTATTAAGATCCAACTTCTACTGGAAGTAGTGAGGCATGCCTTTAACCTCAGTACTTAAGAGACAGAGGTAGGCAGATCTCTGTGAGATGGAGGCCAGCCTGGTCTACATACTGAGCTCCAGGCCAGCTGGGGCTATGGGGAGACCCTGTCTCAAAAAGCCCCCTGCCAAAACATGCCCCAAACCAAACCAAATAAACCCAAACCAAACTTCTACTCCTCCAACTATTTAGGTCTACATTTAAAATGACAATCCAAGCCCGGAAATACAGCTTAGGGAATGAATGTTTAACATGTTCAAGGCCCAAGATTTGATCTGCAGCAGCATGTGAAAATTAAAAATAAAACAGTACTCCAGTATTTATAATGTTTCAAAGCATGATATACTTTCACATGTTTGAAGTACTCTGATGTTTTCAATGTCTATATCATTTAAAAAAGTGTTGACTGTAACTGACTGATGCTGACAATCCACCTACAGGACATAATTTGTAATTTGAAAAACACTGACTTGATCCAGTCAATTAAGAAATTAAAGTGTAGGTAGGACCTGGTGGTGTTTCCTGTAATCCTAGCATTTGAGAGGTAAAGGTGGGCAGAACTCTGTGAGATTGAGGCCAGCCTGGGATATTATATATAGCAAGCTCCAGAACAGTTGAGGCTACATAGTGACACGCTCTCATAAAAACAAAACAAAATAAACAAAAGGGTTAAAGTGCGAGGAAACTCTGTGACTTTAATTGGTAGGGAAAGCATCAATCATTTGCATAACTTTTGCAAGTCAATAACTGGCCTCTGGAATATAACTTTTCTCTACATAGACACATACCCCCTGCACAATTTTTGCCTTTTCTAGTCATGCCTTTGAGTCATACCAGTTCTGACACTATTCAAGGACTGGCTGTGGAGACACGTTCAATCAACAAGCCCAGTGAAGAGAATTCTAGACCAATACTGCCACCAGGAAAAAAAAGCAAGTAAAAACCATATAAATCAAGGTGGGAAATGAAGAAATTACAAACAGGCAAACCCCAAAGTACTTTATCAAGAGTAAAAGAACAAACATGAGTGGTCATTATACCTCTTAGGACATCTTCTGTTTCCTTCCTTTATTATACTCACATATTCTTACCTCAACTGTCAGAATTGCTGTCCTTCAATATTCTATTGCATCTACCACTTTGACACAACTACCTGATTTACTGAATGAACAAGTCAAATACACCAACATCCAATTAAAGAGCACTGACTGTCCACCTTCTTCTTCATAGTGGTATCCTTATACAAAAGGAAGCATTATTCTGAGCACTTGTCAACAGTGAGAGCCATTCCAGATCTGCCCCAAGCAAACACTGTGGCTGTATAAAATAGGTCACATGAAACAGCATCAGCGTGTGTCTGAACTGGTGTCTGAAACTGCAATACTCAATCTAGTGCTTAAGTAAAATCACAAATAATACATTTTAATAAAATGTGACAAAATTATAATTCATTTAGTTTAAAGATCTTAATTGGCTTTGTGGTTCTTGAATCAGGCAACACTTCATTCCATAAAACAGGTGCTTCAAGAGCTGAGCAGAAGAGTTATTTTCTAGTCTGGAAAGGGTGGAAGAAAGCACAAACAAAGAACAAAAAGTAGATTAGATATTTTAAGTTAATTTCCTTGAGGAGGGAGTGTAGCTCAGTAATCTGTGCTTGCTTGGTATGTATGAGGCCCTGTATTCAACTCCCAGAACTGGAGAAACAAAAATTATATCATTAGATACAGACAAGGAGACAAAATGGTAGAAAATACCTGGTTAACAAAATCAAAACAAAACAAAAAGTGTGCCAAGTACAAAAGTAGGAAATTCCTAAAAGAGACAGCTAGGCTACATTTGGAAGGCAATGCGGTGGGGCAGAGTAAGGAGGGCTTCTTAAAGGGTAAACTGAGACCTAACGATGAAGGAAAGCTAGACAAGGAAATGTAAAAGGAATCTATGGTCAAGAACCACTTCAACTCAGTGTGGGATGCACACCTACAATCCTAGTACTCCAGAGGTAGAGGTAGAGGCAGGAGGAATCCAAGTTCTAGCCTAGACAAGGGAGACATCTTAAAATGATCTGGGCAATTTTCTTCACAGAATTAGATTTCATTTTCCTGTATAGGCTTATTGGGTGTACTCTCTTTATTTGTATAGACTCCTCCAATTCCTGTATGGTACAAGATACATTAAATGTCATAGGCAATTAGAATTATGATTTAGCACTCCAACACTGAACCATTATATATGCATACATAAGTTTGTGACTATGTGTTTAGTAGTTTTAGCAGAAAATACAGAGATGACTAATCTATTACTTTATGTTCTGAAGCAGCTTTGTGACAACATAAGACTTATTATTGACCAGTTTCACAGCCTGATTCATAAACTGAAAGGGAACTAGGTCCAATGGTTGGGGGTTAGAGTCATCATAATTATCATTTTTAAATTATGGGGCTGGAGAGATGGCTCAGCAGTTCAGAACACTGTTCTTGCAGAAGACCAGGGTTCAAATCCCAACACCCACATGGAGGCTAACAATTGTCTGCAATTACAGTTCCAGGGGAACTGAAACCCTCTTCTGTCCCCTGTGGGCACTGTACAACATGGGTTCACTTACGCACATTTGAGCATAACATATATACACATAAAATTTTAAAGATCTTAAATTGTAATTTTTCTATGCCTAAGTCTTATTCCATAATAAAGTATGGAAGGAAACTCTGGAAGAGGGATGTCCACTGAAGTAAGTAGTGAGGAAACTGAGGCATTGACCGGGTCTAGCTAATTACCAAGAAGTAAATTTGTTTTCAAGTGACAGTCAATATAACTTCTTTTTGTTTATCCTCAGATCCCTTTAACTGGTACCTGTAAAAAGCTTTTTTTTTTTTTTTCTTATCTCACAGATGCCATTTGCCTCAGAGAGGATGCTCTTGTACGCCTGGGAGTCAGCCTGTATTTATCTAAACTTCACATACAATTAAATGTTCTCAGTGGTACAGCTTTAGTTACAGATGACTAGAGTTCCTGGAAGTCACATTAGGCATTTTATTATTTACTCTACACCAGCAACAGCAGTCAATGAATTTTTGGCTATGATACATAGTGTTTTTATTGTATAGTACTGATCACTGACCTCCCCCCCACCTCCTGGATTGACAGCTTAAAAAACTGAAAGTGAAATTTGTACTTAATTTTTTGATAGCTTGTTATGTATTAAAAATACTACTTTATAAGCTGGGTGTGATGCCTTTAGTGTCGGCAAAAGGAGTCAGAGGCAGGTGGTTCTCTGTGAGATTGAGGCCAGCCTGGTCTACACAGTGAGTTCCAGGTCAGTTGTGGCTATAGGGAGACCCTGTCCCAAAAAGACAAAAAAACAAACAAACAAACAAACAAAAAAACCAAACAGAAAAAAACCCAAACAAACAAAAAACCCCACAAAAAAACCCCAAAACCCAAACCAAAAACTACAAACAACTACAAAAAAGAACTACTTTGGCCATGGTAGCACCCACTTTTAATCCCAAGACTCAGGAAGCTGAGGCAGAAGGATCATGAATTCAAGGCCAGCTTGGGACATCAAGACTCTGACTTGAAACAAAAACCTACATTCTCGTTAAAAACTGTACTTGTAAAGTACAAAGGTTACAACAAAATCTTGAAAATAATTTTCAGGGCTGGGGTGTAGCTCAGTGGTAGAGCACTTGTATCCATCCCTGCCCCTAACCCTGAAATAAATTCCAAGTATGCCACCCCAGACAGTTAACTACTACTCTAAGTATCCAATCTCTCACTTTAACCTCACATTGTGGAAGGCTGATTTCCCTCCAATACCATTTTTAGCTACAATAAAAAGAAAAACTATCGCATTGCCAATGACATAGTCAAGTACAGTTAATTCAAGATTCCGACTTCCATTTCCAGGGTTTCGAGATTCACAATACCTGCTGCTCCAACACCGGAACTTTCTGGTTTCAGTTTTATGAAAGTTGAGATCTGCCTTGGCTAGAAAGCTCTGATTCTATTTTTCCCCCGCGATTTCTAATTAAATAGAACTCAAACAACTCTTTTTCATTGTCGTCATTCCATGTTTCTGCTGGGAAGAGCATAGCTCTCAAGTTGCTACAGCAACTCTAATGCCCTCTGCTCCACCCACCCAGAGTTAGTGGCCTCGGCAAGCAGGTAGTCTGTGAGTAAAGGTTTGTTTTCAGCTCTGTAGCTACGATGGAGTAACAAGACCATTCTTCACTGTTTCTTAGTAATAAATGTCACCTCAACAACCAAAACAAACGCAGACCAACTTGCAGTGTGATTATGTTATTTCTGCATCATGGTATGAATGTATTCTTTACTTCCTCCTTTTAGAAACCTAGGATAGGAAACAATCCAAAGTCATTTCCATAGAGAAAAAGAAAAATAAGTAAACATAAAACATTCCAACTTATTTACTAGGAATATATCCAGATTTTTGCTTTTAGACTTTAACCCAGGTAAGTAAGCTTGAATTTTACATTTTCTTTTTCTCCTCAGATTTGAAAAGCTCTTTTAAATTCCAGCACTTCAGCTGGGTGCCTTCATGTGTAAGCTATTACATTTACCCCTCACAAACTTGGATACAGAATAGGTAAAGTTCCACTTTATACGAGAAACGGAAACTTTAAACATTCTTTGGCTTATGTAAGCTACTGAACAGTGAAGACAGAATCTGAACCTAAGTTTTTTCACTGCCAAATCTTATGCCCTACCATACTATACCAATCTTATGAAAAATTCTCAGTTCTTTGTTGAAATATTCAGGTATTTCTAAAATGACTAAAACCTTTTTTTAATGGTAATTTGTTTTAGCAGTAAATTTTCCTTCTTTTCTGATTCTGTACTGGGAATTGAACCCAGCCACTTAGTAAACAGTAGGTAAATGTTCTATCACTGAGCTAAACCCCAGCCTTAACATTTTCACACAAAATGTAAATGAAGGCATAAAAATTAAAAGCTTGCATTCTGGCCCAGGTGGAGATTTTTTTTCTTCTTTCTAAATTAAATTACAGAACTCATATCGTCGAGGAGAAAAGATGAAGTGGAAAACAGGTAAGGTGACAGACTGGAGTTGTGATGGAGTACCCTACGGGGCATTTCCAGGGCCAAGGAGCTGATGAGGTAGGCAGAAAAGAGTAAGCCAAGGTGCAGCAAACACAGCATCCAAATCAGGAAAAAAACTCTGCTCTGCAATTCGTTATTTTAAATAAAATTCCATGAACCAACCCGCCCAGCAGGGAATGGTCTTCTAACTATTTGGTGTCAAAACCAAACAAACAAAAACTGCTTTAGCTCTTTGGACTCCTGACCTATAGTTTTTGCCTGAACAGTCCCCTCCCGCTCCAGCTGCCCCTGTGTGACTGCCTGTTCTTTCACTGCTACCCTAATTCTGAGCTTTGCCTTTATTACAGTTTTCTTTTCTGTTCTCTATTTCTATTTCAGTTGATGACACCACTTTTGTAGTTGTTCCAAACAATTTGAGTGAGAAAGCAAGTGCTTAGAAGACATGTACTAATATCTATAGGTTTCTAGAAACACAGGTTGACACGTGCAAATTTATTATAAAACATGTATACACAAAGAAATTCATTGTGACACCACTGATTTTAAGGTATAAAAAGAAATACCACATTTCTTTTTGTTGGATAAAATTAATTAAATGTTTAACTTCTTATACTTTCCTATAAAAATATATCACTTTTTTGGGTCCTAGAAATTCACATTGTCAATTTTTTTGGTTATGTTATATACAATGCAAATGACATCCAGCAAAAGTAAGATAAAATCAGTTTCTAGTATTAAAAAGGAAACTAGATTTGTAAAAGAGAATGGGAATAGCAGATGAAGGCTTCTACAGCTCAATTATTGCCTTCAGAAAATCAAGCAGTTAAGCATTCCTATTATAGCTATCACATAAAACCTGGGTTAAACCAGGCATGGTGGTGCACACCTTTAATCCCTACACTCTGCACTCAGGAGGCAGAGCCAGGCAGATCTCTGTGAGTTCAAAGCTGACCAGCCAGGTCTACATATCAAGTTCCAGGCCAGCTGGGGCTATAGGAAGACTCTGTATCAAAAAGACCAAAGAACCCAAACCAAACCAAACCAAATCAAACCAAGCCCCCCCCCCCCCAAAAAAAAACCCACCTAGGTTAAAGGCATCTTCACAAAACTGGGAAATTATTGAGCTTTTCTCTTTCCAAACCAAACCAAACCAAACCAAACCAGAAATCAACCAACTAAACAAAATACTTCAGAGCTGGGGCTGGAGAGATGGCACAGTGGTTAAGAACACTGACTGCTCTTGCGGAGGACCTGGGCTTGATTCCCAGCAACCACATGGCAGTTAAAAACCATCCATAACTCCAGCTCCAAGGGATCCAATGCTCTCTTCTCACCTCCATGGGCACTGTATTACACAGGTACATTTAACATGATAATGTAGGCAATATATTCATGTTAAAGAATACTGCACAGCTTTAAAACAAGGCAGGGAGGAAAGTTAAAAGATCTTTGGGGATTCTGTTCATTTAATACTAACTTAAAAAATTATATTTTTAATTTTATGTGTATGAGTGTATTGCCTGCATGTAGGTAGGTGCACTTGTGTTGCACAATGCCCAAGAGGTCAGAAGGTGTTGGAGCCCCTAGAACTGGAGTTAAGGATGGATGTTAGCTGCCATGTGAGTGCTGGGAATCAAACCCGGGTCCTCTACAAGAGTAGCCAGTGCTCTTAACCACTGAGCCATGTCTTCAGTCCCTTAACATTAATTTTAAGGTCACAAGTCTACTAAATATAAGAATGGAATGGTACTTATGTTTCAAGATTTATCTTGATTTTGAATATTTTCAATTCAATATAACTTTTTAGTTTTAGCTTAAGAGACCTGCTGTTATTAAATGTTTCTAAAACTTTGTAAAGTTAAGGGGCTTTGGTAATAACTACAATAACATGCAATCATTTATTATTTTGGAACTCTTAGTAGATCATTAGTTATTAATCTGAAAATATATAAGTTCACATTTTGTAGAAGTCAGAAACATAATTCAAAATTTCACAAAAGCATTTTAAATAAAAACCACTTTAGACAATGTAAGATCTCACTGACAGTTCATTTAAGTTGACAGTTTCATTATAGTGTTACTGTTCCCACATGATATCATCTTTTCTCAATTTGATTTGAAGATTATGAACTTGTGTTGGATGAAAGTTGCAGCTTTTCTGAGAGGGGTTGGTTTTATTTAGACATCTCCTAGGAATAATTTTTATGTTCTTTGAGCCTTTAGGGTTGCTATTTTCTCGATGAGTACCTGAAGATGAATTCTGAAATCTTTGCTGCAATTTAAGGACCTGGAGAGAGAGAGAAAGAAAAAAAAAAAGAATGAGAGGAAAAAAAATACCCTAAAATGTATCTTCCCCCCAAATGGATGACTGGATTAAAGGCTTAAAGATTACATTAAATTTAAAGTTCAATTCAACATGTTATTCATTGATTATTATATGCCTATTACATGTCAAAGAAGTCACTTTATCTAATTCTTTAGTGTGCTAATAGAATGGACAGAATTTTTTTCTTTTTCTTTTTTTTTTGAGACAGGTTCTCTCTGTAGCCCCAGGTGGCTTGGAACCTGCTATATAGGCCAGGCTGGCCAGGGTCTCATAGAGATTCACCTGCCTCTGCTTCCCACGTTCTGGGATTAAAGCTATGTGCCACCACACTCAGCTAAATAAAATAATTCTTAATGACTAGCCATGGCATATTTCTTCAAAGTTCAACCCATTACTTAACCTATTTCACTTATGCATATGTCTGATTTGTAGAGCTGATTCCGGTGAGTGCTGGGTTGTTTATTCACTTAAGAGGCAATTTTTATTATAGATTAAATTTGCTATGATAAAATGCTTGAAAATGTATTCTGCTAAAGTTACTAAGGAATATAAATCCATGATTTGCAAAATATAATATGCACAGATTTTGTAAGTTCTAAAATTATGATTATTCTTCTATTACAAGTTTCTTCTATGTAATTCCAAGACAGTGTTCAAGTTTTTATAATCTTGACCCCAATACATAGAAAAAGTTTCACGTGCTTAAAAGCCAGTAAAATGAAAATATATTTCTTTCTTTCTTAGCCATACTATAATACAGTGACATTCTGAATTTTTTTCAGTAACTTTCCTATAAAAGTCTGTGGGAGGGGTTATTTGTAAAGTTAATATATCTCCAGCGTGTCTAAATGATGACTAGATCCTTAGGCAGTGAGCTACATAATATGCTTTGAGGCTTCCTGGGAGGACATTTGCCTGCTTGAGCAGTATAATGCTGAAAGTTCAACTATGGATGGAGTCTTGGAATAAAATATCTTCATGATTATTCTGTTAAATTATTAAAGGTTATGCCATTCTTAGTTATTAAAATACAAGTACAGAATTCTCCATATCTCTGCCCTACCAACTGTAGGTAGCTAAGCATAACTCCTCATGGAACAGAACACAACCCAGCTTGTTTTGGGAGAGGGGAAAGGTGGTTCTAGGATTACAGTACCAGGTTTCTGTACGGTACTGCCTTGGAGACGGTGGACACAAAGGCGTCTGTTAGCATTAGGAGAGAGAACAGAGAAAAGAATGATGAACGGGTAACTGAAAGGCTGCTAAGGCAACAGTCTACTTCACCGTTTTCCCAAGGCCTGAATCTGTAACTGAATTTTCTTTTTATTGTATGAGAGAATTATGCTGGAGACCTGTGATACTGTAATGCAGCAATGGCTCTCTGTAAGAGGCCAAAGTGACTACTGAGTATCTTTTTGCTACAGCAGATAACAGACTTGAAATTTGGAAGGGCATACAGAAATGTGACACAAAATACACATAAAATTTTAGCAGTTTTTTTCAACATGATATGATAATTGTTTTTATTTCTTGAAGAACAGCAGCTCTCAGAAGTTTCTTTCTTTTTTAGAAAAAGGTTTTATTATTTTTATGTGTATGAGTGCACTGCTTGCATGTAAATGCACCTGTATTGTGCAATACCCATGGAAGCCAAGAGAGGCATTGGATCCCCTGGAACAGGGGACAGTTATTCAAGGACAGTTGTTAACCAAAATGTGGGTGCTAGAAATCAAACCCCAGTCCTCTGGAAGAACAGCCAGTGCTCTAACCACTGAGCAATCTCTTCAGCCCTCTTTTTTAAACAAAACAAAACAAAAAACTAAAACCTTCTTACACTGTCTTGATGCTTCCTCAGTTTGGAGATTTGCTCCCCTTTGATTTCCATTTTCTTCACTAACTGCTCCAGTTCCTGGTCTATGTCATCGCAGACCGAGTGGCTTGTAGTCTGCTTCATCTGTTTCAGTAATTCTCTGTGTTCCCTTTGAAAGAAAAGCAAACATCAGGGATGGCAATAGAACTCAATGATAGAGTGTTTATCTGGCATGTACCAGGCCCTGCAGTCAGACCCTAGAAATACAATAATAATGATGATGATGATATGATACATGGATAATACTTTGCATGATAAAAGGAAAAAACCAGAAAAGAACTTTTCTAGATCATTTGTTTGCTGTAACTAACTTTTCTGTTTAGCCATAAATTTTAGAATGAAATACTATTCTTCAGATAGTCTCTAGCATTAGGATTATATAACTAAATCATGATCAATATAACCAGGCTTTTGCCATTTAGGATTAAACACATTTAGAAATATCTCAGTCTCTGGCTGTTAAAGACCCCCCTCTACCCCCCAAAAATCTGAATTCTTGATGTTGACAGCTAAATATAGTAAATAATTCTATGGTTCTGGGCCAGAGGCAATACCAGGTTCTCTATTAGTTTTAACTCTGGAATTTTAAATACTCCAAACAAAATAGTTATATGTTCTACAGCAGTTTATCAGTTCAATGAACTGGCTAGCAAAATCACATAGTTCTGAAATTTTCGCTGAAAATATATTTAAACATGGGGTATAATACAATGAATCCCATTCAGAATCTTCCTTACTGTGGATGCTTCCAAATTTGTAATGCAGACTAGGCAGAGTCTAAAATAAGGAACTATATTCCTTCTTGCCTAATACAATCATCCATTAAAATAAAAGATTCTAAAAAGCAAAAGGTATAGTTTGCTTTTAAAAACTCTTCTGAGTTATAATCTAAGGTTGCCAGATCTTATACATTTGAATCATAGTAATATGTCTACCAGTCTAGATCTTGAGAATACAGAAGAGTAATAATTAGACATTGTTAAAAATTTAAATAGAACAATAAGTAATAATAAATAAGTGGATCAAAAGAAAATAAATCTAAATAGGTAAGATCTTAAGAATTTATAGGTGGGGTCCAGAGAGTTCAGGAGTTAAGAATGTGTACTGCCCTTACAGAGGATCAGAGATGGGTTCCCAGCACCCACACTGGCTCACAGCTCACAACCACCTGTAACTCCAGCTCTAGAGGACCCAAATCGTCTCCTGAACCTCAAGGGCATTTGCACTCACATGTACATACTTTATCCCTTATTTAAAAATAAATCTTAAAAAATATTTATAAGTAGCACTGTTCTTCAAAGTAAGAAGAAAAAATGATATTTAAATATCTACTGTTATTCCTAAGAATCAAAGCACTTACAAACTCATTTGGTCCAGCTCATCTTGCATTGCCATCAAAAGTTCAGACAAATTGTCACAAATGGAAACAGTTCTTTCGGAGTTACGAAGTACAGCTTTACACTGGAAAGTCGCTCTGGGAGGTTTGTAGAGACACCTTGGCTCAGTGACTTGAGCAGGTTTCTGAAGGCTATGTGGCCCACAGTGATGCACCATCTGCAGCAGGTTTTGCAAGCTTGCATTCACAGGACAGCCTGCATTACCCAACTTGAAGGAAAAGAAGTAACTAAGCAAAAATTTACATGACTGACAGTATACAAATAACAAAAATAGTTTTTGAAAATAACCGTGTTCATTTTTATCTTCTCACCTTTTCACTCTCAAAAGATGGTGGTCTAAACTTTGAATCCATTTGCTGAGGTGGTCCTTTTTCACAATATTTAGTTTTCTAAAGATTGACACGGGAAAAGTAAACAAACTGTTCTTTTACCACACATTTATGATATGAAAACCTCAAAATTCAGCAGTAAGTGTAAGTGCTATTTGAAGATAGGCAGCAGATGTGAATAAACACTTCACTGAAGAAGACAAACAGATGATAAGCATGCATACAGTCAATATCCTTCCTATTAGGGAAATGCCAAGTGAATGACAACGAAACATCACTGCAGACCTATTAAAATAGCCAAAATAAAAAACAGCAGTGACGTCAAATACTGGGAAGGATGAAGAAAAACTCTATCACTCACATATTGTAGCCACTTTGGAAGACAACTTGGCAGTTTCATATAAACTGAAACATTTACTTACTGTAGATCTAACAACTGTACCCTTGGAGAACTGTCATAGAGAAATAAAAACTGGCATTCACAAAGAAACTTGTATGTACATGAACACAGTAGTTTTATTTGTAATAGTCCCAAACTTGCAGCAACCCAAATATTCTTAAAAAGACATGTGGATCCTTAATGTGGACTAATATACAGAAATAAAATGAATATATTGATACATGCAATAATTTAGACAGAATTCAAGGGGGAAAAAGGCAATCCTAAAAGATTCAAAATATACGATTCTATTTATATAACTTTTTTTTCTTAAGACAGGGTTTCACTATGTAATCCAGGCTGGTCTCAAAATCATGGCAATCCTCCTGCCTCAGATTATAGTCATGTGCCACCACACCTGACTACATAACATTTTTGAAATAACATTTTTGAGAGAGGATGAACAGAGTAGAGGTTGCTGGGGTCAGGGTTAGGGATGTGTGGCTATAAAAGAATGACATGAAGGAGGTTTCTCGTTGAGGAACACTTCCGTGTCTTGGTGGTTATGATGGCTACATGAATTTGGACGTGTAATAAGTATATATAAATCTCTTACACCGCTGTCAGTTATCATGAGGATTGTACCTCTGGAGATTGTCCCTACTCTTTGCTGAAGCTTGTAATGGTTCCCAACTGCTTATAAAGTGAAAGTTTAATCGTTTTTTTTTTTTTTGACAGGATCTCACTGTTCCCAGGCTGGTCAGGAACTTATTATGTAGTTGATGCTGGTCTTGAACACAGGATCTTCCTGCCTTAGCCTCACAAGTGCTGGGATTACAGGTGTGTTTCACTGCACTGTCCCTGACTTCAAAAGTTCAAAATTTTTTATTTTTTAGTCTTTTTGAGACAGGGCCTCCCTGTAGGGGAGGCCTAACTGGCCTGAAACAGATCAGGCTGGCCAGCCTGAGCTCACAGAGATCCACCTGCCTCTGCCTTCCAAGTGCTGAGATTGAATGCGTGCTTCGCCACACCCGTGAGTTCCCCGTCTTTAAAGGAAAACATCATTATCTGTATACACACTGTGACCTTGGGATTTGAATTAGTACTTTTATGAAGTGATTCTGCTATTAATCACTCTTATTTCAGAAGCTACCCTTTATCTTCTCCATACAGTTTTTACAGTAAACATGTGAATTTAAAATTCCACCAATTTATCAGATAAAAGATGCCATAGAACAAATATCTAATAGAAGTCATTATTTGTTCCACTTGTAATTTTTGGTTGTTTATTTTGTTTTCTTGAGACCAGGTCTTCCTGTAGCCTTAGTTGGCCTGGAACTTGTTTTGCAGACTAGGCTGGCCTTGATCTCACAGTGATCTGCCTGCCTCTGACTCCCAAATGCTGGGATTAAAGGTATGCACCACCATACCTGGCTCACTTGCAAATTATCTGTAGTGCTTTTCTATTTGGATTTCCAGCTCAATCTCATGCTAAATAATACATAAAAACAAATTAAGGCTATAAGCAAAAACTGTTTTCATTTTTATAGTCATAAAATTCCTTTTTTTCCTTTTACCATTTTCAGGTGTGTGGCATGCATATATATATATACTTGTGGAGGCCCAAGGTTGATGTTAAGAATCATCATTACTCTTCCATCTTATTCATTGGTCTCTAATCAAACCCAAAGTTCACTAGTATGACTGGTCTCCCTAGCCAGCTTGCTCTGGACCCCTTATCTCCAACCCCTAGAGCTGGAATTACGAGTGGGTCGTCAATCCCACCCAGTATCTATGTCGGTTTTGGGGGCCAGAACTCTAGTTGTCATACTTTTGTTGCAAGGCTTTAATCACAGAGCTATCTCCCAAACTCCCAAAATAGTTTTCAGATTCTTTTTAAAAGAATTATGAAGGGCTGGGTGTGTGGTGGTACACACCTTTAATTTTTGCACTCAGGAGGCAGAGGTTGGTAGATCTCTGCATCTTCTAGGTCAGTCAGGGCAATGTAGTAAGAATACTGATAAAGAAATTATGCGTACAATATCTCTACAAGAGCTCATGTGCATAGCTGAAGGTTACATAACAAGAAACAGTACCAGACAGGAGAAACCTTCCTTTGAGTTGTTGGCCAGGGTGGTCCAAGAGACTCACAAAATTACACAGGCTATTGCCACAGCCCTTGATTGCCTCCCAGAACTTGAAGGTAAGACCCTATTGCCGAAGACAGGCCATACACAGGATTTGGAGCAATGGTGCTAGAACTGACCTGGAAGCCACTTCCCCCGAAGGCTAGCTCTCATAGCTCTGGCTAGCACTATGCAAGTAGCCAAGGGAGAACATTAATCAATGACCCAACACCAGCTTCATGACCAAATAATCACATTGATGACTAGCACAGAATTAAAAACTGGTGCAATAGTGACACTTTTATCTTGGAGCCAATCAATGGCTACCTAATTGGTCTTAGAGCCCACTCAATGGGAGGAAACTCATGGTGGTACTGTGATCATAGCCAAATACACATGGCTGAAGAGGTCACAGAACTTAAGAGAAATCCCGGAGGCTGTCACATTCCTAGGCTAACATAACTCCTTACTAAATGCAAAAAAATATGTATCCTTATATTTATAGTCAAGTATCCCAGTCACCATCATCAAAGAAGTTTCTTCTGTACCAGATGGAGACTAATACAGAGTACCACAGCTGGGCACACACAGATATTGTCTGTGAATTGCCCATACCTAAGTGGCACATCTACAATGCAGTCTCTACACCCAAGGCTCACACAATATAGAACAAGGGGTAAAAAAGTCATTAATGAATCTCTCAACTCTCATTAACGAAGCTCTCTCATGCAACAAGGGCCAATAACACAAAAGGTCACAAATGGCTAAATCATGGAGATCAGGAATCTGCAGAGTGTGGGTCCCTGGACAGAATTCTTATGTATAGTTTCTCTCACCCAGGGCTCAGGGACCATTGCAGAAGAGTGGGTGGAAAGACTGTAAGAGCCAGTGAGGAGGTACATGACTCTATGGAAATAGAGTCCTACAAGCTCCTGGGACCCTGCACATTTGAACTGACAATTCAAATGCAATCATTTCAGCATGCTCAAGATCCATGCAAACTCAACCAGACAAAAAACCAGCATGGCACTGGGGAAATGGGCAGCAGATCCCAAACTTCACTTAAGAAATATTGGCAACTGATTACTGTTGGGTGAGGATGACCTAGTCTTCCTAAAGTGAGGGATTCAGGGTAGACAGACTGCACCTCAGTGGATGAATCAGCATTGAGGTCACTTGGTGACACACTTGACACAATAGACCTTAACACAGATGATAGAATGTGTGGATTCCAGTTGGGAGGTGTGGGGGTGCTGCTGTGGAAAGGGATATAAAGATGATTAAGACTGATTGAGATGTTCTGTATGAAACACACAATAATTCAATAAAAAAATTTTTTTAAAGAAATTATGAAGGCATCAGTGATGGGTCAGTGGATAAAGGCACTTGCTGCCAAACTTAAAATCAATCCCTAGAACCCACATGTTGGAAGGAGAGCACTAAGTCCTCCAAACTGTCCTCTGACCTCCACATACATGTCCACATGTCATGGCACATGCACCCCCCCCACACAGATATACAGCACAGACACACACATACTTAATGTAAAAAAAAAAAAATAGCTAAGTGTAATGGTACAAGCTTTTTTTTGGCACCCAGGAGGCTTTGAAGCAAGAGGACTGAATTCTAGGTCATCCTATGCTACATGGTAAGGAAGCCTGGCTCAAATACTAACAAGTACAAAAATCCTTGTTTATACTGTGTATGTATTTATATAAAACTGTATTCATGACTTTTGTGTTTTTAGAATCTATTCCACTGTTTAGTATCCCTTTCAAGGTTTTTTTGGTTTTGGCTTCTTTATTTGTTTTGTTTTGTTGAGACAAGGTCTTACTGTGTAGCTCTGGCTGGCCTAGAACACACTATGTAGATCAGGCTGGCCTCAAACTCAGAGATCTGCCTGCCTCTGCCTCCTGAGTGCTGAGGTTAAAGGTATGCACCACCATGCCTGACTTATTACCCTTCCCTTCTAAATAGTTCACAAAAAACATTTGCTAAGAATTTAAAACTAAAAAAATTATTGCCTTTTTATAAAACCTGGGCTGTTTCCTGATGCAAAGACAGCTGTGCTGCCCACTACATGCTCTTCTTTCACTTTGATTTTCAAGCAAACTGAGAGCTAAGTTTTATACACTATTGATGTTATTTTCTCTAGTCTGGATTTTATGGAATTTTCTATCCTTATACCCCAAACATCAGTTGATTCATTTCTTGACATTACCACATGTCTTTTACCATAAATTGTCTTTTAAATCTTTCTAGAAGCAGGTAGAAGTAAGATAAAAGGGTGACTAAATATATATACGTATATGCATACCTTTGATGGTTTCTTCTTTTCCTTAGAGTGTTTTGAATTTGAAACTGAGGACATTAAAATTTTGCTGATTTCAAGTCCAGTTTGAAGCTATAATATTAAAGAAACAGTTCACAAAACTGATCTATAACAAGCTTCTCTCTATATAATGAAAGATGTAGTCTCAATTTTTAAGAATAAGAATACTTTTTGAGATCCAAACATTGTTCAATCCTAGTTACTTGGAGAAGGTTCAAGTAGAAGGATTACATGAACCCAGGAGTTCAGCCAGCCTGGGCAGTCACAGAGAGACTCCATGTTGAAAAAGAAAAGAAACAAAAAAATAAATAAAAATAAAATCAAACTAAAACAAAAATTCAAGAACTTTTTAGGAAGAAAAGAATACCCCCAAAACAAATCATCTCATCATCATATCACATCTGTTGGTAATTACATTCATTTTCTGTTTAAAAGAATACATTTCATAATATATATATTTTTTAAGCTAAAACAATGTATCCTAGGAGTTATCTCAACTGAGAATACATGTATTTAAGATGTCTTGACAATGCATTTGAATGTGTTGGTTAACTGAGAATTTCATTAACATTACAAAAGATGACAAAAGTAACAATCTATAAAACTAAGTCTAGAATAAGGTTTAGTTAATGAAAATATACTAAAAATGCACTTAGCTCACTGTGGTAAATTTAAAAATGCTATTTACCTCACAAGCTTTGTCCTGAAATAGCTTACGCTGATGTTCTTCTTCCTTAAGTTTCTCCTCTAGATATTTAATCTTATCCTGCAAAAGAATGAAAATCTGGGATTGTTATACAAAAACTAGAGCCAAATATTCTTTGTTTCTTTTTAAAACAGAATCCTGGGGGACTTGATTTTTAAGAGCTGGCAAGTTAAAGCAGAAAGGAGGAAAAGAATGGCAAAAGATGCTACGACTTTTCTTGGCTTTCTTCTGTTTCCCCAGGCACTGTTGCACACGCGGAGAATAAAGTGAAAGCACAGCATGCATCCACCCAAAGGCTTTATTCACTTCCATGAAAAAACCCATGGTCAAACTTCTGACAGTAGTATAGCTTTTGAAGGTCAAGCCATTATGATCTTTAGCCTCAATGTTCCATTTAAAACAGAAAAATAACACTGTCTACCATGTGCATTTGATAAGGATTTAGTTATTGGGTGGAGAAGAGCAGGAAGATGTGTTAGAAATATAAGATATTGTCCTTGTTACCTAAGTGTTGATTTAGTATAGTTCTTTGGGAAACAAGAGTAACAAACATGAAGGTCAGCAAGATGGATCAGTGGGTAAAGTCTTGCTGTGCAAGCCTGATGACCTGAGCTTGATCTCTGGAATCCACGAAGATGGAAAGAGAGAACCAACTCCACAAACTGTCTTTTAATCTCCACACATTGACCATGGCACACATGTACCACCACCACCATTCATACAAACAGTAATAATAAGTATAAATACAAAAAATAACAAACAAGAAACAGTAAAACAGCAGAGCAATGAAAATCATTTGAAAGGGATCATGTCTATACTGCATAATCTTATAAATGCATCACATTTTATATATGTGGTACTTATGGTCAGAATAGGAATAATATTTCAGAGGAAGAAATTTCAGAATTCTGTATAAATCAAGGAAGGCTTCAAAAAGAACAGACAATTGGAGGACAATATGAAATGAAAAGAATTTAAGGGGAGAAAGGAGGATAAGGGATCTGATCTAAGATAAGCTTAACTTGACCACAGTAGTAAAAGGCCATCTTTTAAACCTCCGTTAGGTTGTGGTTCTCTGACAAATGAAACTATTCTGCCATCTTAGAAATCAAAATTATACTTCTTATATCAGAAGGCAAGCTTGCTCATGCCAAGACAGAACACACTTTTTCCATAGGCAGAACTTAATATCCAGATTACTCAAAGATGCCAATGAAGATTTATAAATCTTCTACTGCACACATGCTAGCTGTGTTAACACCAGAGAGTTACCCCAGCACCATCACTTCAGAGAAACGGACAGAAGCTCACCTCAGCAGTCTGCTGAGTTGTTGTCAGTCTAAAACACTCTTTTTCTAGGACATCAAGCTTTTCAAGTTTGGCATGTAGCTTCATCTGATCCTGTTCTTTCTCCCTTTGAAGCTGGGTCTGGAAAGGATAAAAACAAAATCTAAATTTGGCAAGGGATACCAATGGATCATAAATAATACAATTTCTGAGAATTCAAAATATAACATAGTCTACTAGAAACATGTACATACAAGTATATATGTTAGGTGCTTACAAGCCAAAACCAAGACAGCATAATGTTGAGTCTGTGGCTTGCCTGTTATTGATAAATCTTTTTTAAAAGATACTTATTTTAATTTTGTCTATGAGTGTTCTGTCTACATGTATGTAAGTGTACCACATGTGTATAGTAACTAGGATCCCATGGAACTGGAGTTACATATGGTTGTTAGCTGTTGTGTGGGTGCCGGGAATCCAACCTGGGTCTTCTGAAGAACAGCCAGTGCTCTTAACCACTAAGCCCTCCATAATTGTTAAAGAGATTAGTATCAGAGAGAAGAGGCCTCTTGCTCTGCATTGGAACAATGAGAAGGACTGACATCAAGCAGCCAACCTTCCAGCTTGTAAAACAACACCTAAGGGTTACTTGCTCCTAGAAAGCAATTGCTTCAACCATCTGAAGCTGCTGCCAATGTGGACACAGGGGTCAGGGTTCATTCCAAACTTAGCAGTGCCATCCACATGGTACTGGCTTTGGAGGCATGAAAGATACAAGAGAGAGGTCCTGGGTTTTTGTTCCTTGGTTTCAGAGAGTCACTGAGGTCAGGCAATGTTCCCTGCATGAACGGCCTGGCAGGGCAGGAAGCTGTGAAAGGATAGTATGTGAAGCTGTAGAAGTAAAGCCTGGGTTACAGCACAGATCCCAAGATGCTGGAGATGTCAGAGCTATGAGACATCTGCCAAGTACAGCTGTGTACAGGGAATAGAACCACACTACAGAAGGGTGCTTCTCAAAAGTAGTTTAGCTTTTCAATAGTCTCTTCTGACTTCAGAAGGAAGTGGAGCTCTCTCTGGATTTAAATCTGTATAAAGATTTGGAATTAATGACTATTCACCTCCTTGCTAGTTTTCTACTTTGTCAGATTATCTGTCAAGTTTTTCTTGTTTTCATTACAAAAATGTTGGCCTAAATGACCTTGTCTACCATTATTGCACGCGGAACTTTCCTGCACATAGCTTTATAGCCTAGTTTACTGATAGTTAACATATAACAATTTTCCCATATACCATTCTTCTAAAGCAAATTATATTATCATTCTTTAGAGAAAATATACTTACCTGTTGCTCTAGGATCATATTCTTTTCTCGTTCTACATTGAGCACCATTCTTTTTGTATATTCTAATTGCTTCTCTAGAAGTGTACAACGAGATTGAGCTGAGCTTAATTGTGTGCTTATATCTATGAAAAGACAAAATAATGAATCAATTAGTTCATTATCACATATATCAGTGATTTAGTTATTATGTAAACGCAGTCAAAAGCTCAAAGTGTGAGGCTGCAGAGATGGCTCAGTGGTTAAGAGCACTGGCTCCTTTGGAGGAGGGCCTGGGTTTGGTTCCCAGCACCTATATGGAAGCTAATAACTGTAACTCCAGTTCCCGGGGCTCCAATGCTCTCTTCTGACCTCCAGGAGTGTACTTGCATACATGCAGGCAAGACACTCATACACATAAAATAAAAATAGTATTTTTTTAAATCTAAAAGTGATATTATGTGTGCTGTGTGGTATGTTGTGTGTGCATCTGTGCGTGAACATGTGGAAGCCAGATGTCAGAGATCTTCCTCTAGTGTTGTCTGCCTTATTGCCTTGAGAATGGGTCTCTCACTCAACTTGAAACATTGTTTTGACTTGGCTGGATGGCCAGGAAGCAACTGTGTCTGCCCTGTAGGCTAGGTTTAGAGACATACACAGCCATGCACAGCTTTTTTATATGGGAGTTGGGGACTCAAATTCAGGTTCTCATGATTGCACAGCAAACACTCTTACTGAGCCATTTCCCCAGCTCCTAAAATTGTCTTCATTTAGCTCTTAGTACAGACTTTAAACATACTTTTTATGAATTTGTCATTAATTAAGTTGGTTCGACATTATCTCCCCTTAAAAAGACAGAAGGCACGCTTCCAAGAGGGGAGTATGTCAATGCCTTGTGGGATGAATATTTTGGTTGTTCTTAGGAAACAACCGCAAGTAGAGAAACAGAACACAAAGTCACTTAGCTGTTACTACTTTCCTTTCCTTCCAGGGAACTCAGTACACACTTCAGTACTTCCATTCTAGTCTACTCTCTTATTGTTATTGTGATTAAGATGATTTGTGTACAGGTGTGTGCTCATGTGCCATGGTGGTCGTGTGGAGGTCCAAAGATAATCCGTTAGAGTAGGTTCTCTCCTTCTACCATGTGGGTCATGTAGATCAAACTCAAGTGGTCAGGCCTGCCAGGAGCTTTTATGCACTGGGCTATCTCATCAGCCCTCTCCTCTGCTAAATGGCTACGGACCACACAGTTAATTCTATAGTGGGTAAGAAAATCACCTTTAATTCTTTCACTTCCCTGCTTTTATCAGTTCTTTCCTCTGCTTTTGTTAAATTGTCTCAATATTTTATCTTTTTATTCTTCATTCTACTTGTAAAGTGAAACACAAACTTAGGCTTTACTTACACAGGTGAGTGTTTTATAAGGAAAACACATAAATATGTAAGTTTTGAAGTAAAATTATACAAAGAACTCATGTTCTAAATTTCTCTTTTTTCTTTTCTTTTTGAGACAGTGTCTCTGTAGTCCCAGTTGCTCTGAAACTCACTATGTATACCAGGTCGGCCTTGAACTCACAGAGATCTGCCTGCCTGCCTCTCGAGTACAGAGATTAAAAGAATGAGTCACCATGTCCAGCCTAAATTTCTTTTAAAAAAGATTTTATTTTTATTTTATGTGTATGAATGTCCTGCCTGCATGTATGTAAGTGCATCTGTGTTGTACAAAGCCCAAAGAAATCAGAAGAGGGCACTGGATCCCCTAGAACTGGAGTTATAGATGGTTGTTAGCTACTATGTGAGTGCTGGGAACTAAATTCGGGTTCTCTATAAGAGTAGCAAGAGCTCTCAACTGCTGAACCAGCTTTCCAACCTTCTCTAAATTTCTTAAAACTCGTGTCAAATTTCTACAGAAATCTCTACCTACTTGCCTATCTCCTGCAGTTCTTCAGGTTAAACAAAATTATTTTCTATTATTTTTATGTTACTACCATTCCGTATCTTTCAAATTTTAAATTAGTATTAACTAAAAATATAAAGTATTAGGGGCTAGAGAGATGGCTCAGTGGTTAAGAGCAGTGGTTGCTCTTACAAAGAACCTGCGGTTTGGTTCCCTGCACCCGTATGGCAGCTAACCACCATCAGTAACTCCAGTTCCAGGGGATCTGATGCTGTCTTCTGACCTTCTCAGGAACTGCATGACATGGGTGCATTTACATGCAAGTAGGCAATATACTTATATAATATATATATAATATAATATAATATAATATATATAAAGCATATATATATATACACACATATATATAAACATTTCAATTATATAATGAACTAAGCTGGTTTTTATTGGTTATTCTAAAAAATACCATAATTTATAAACACAACATCTAAAAACAAACTTTCTTTTAACTCAAATATTTATAAAATGGGGTTGAGGATGCAACTCAGTTGGTAGAATGCTTGCCTAGCTCAGTACTCAGTGTTGCATAAATCGAGCTCGGTGGTGCACATTTGTAATCCCAGCAGCTGAAGGTAGAAAGAAAAAAGCTGGAGGATCAGAAGTACAAAGTCACCCTCAACTACATAACAAGTTCAAGGCTAGCCTGGGAATACATGTGAGGCTCACCCCCAACTCCTGCCAAAAAGTATTTATGATCTTGGATAACAGATATAAGAGGGGT